>JAIVEN010000004.1:24270826-25520826 GCA_026686845.1 Adenanthera pavonina
CACAGTAGATGTCTCTAATTCACCATGCCATATCCATCGTGTATAATTCTTATTGAACCCGTCACAAATCAGATGGTCTTTTATTACCGCAACACTTAGTCGTCTCAAGTTTAAACATTTAACACAAGGACAATAAAATAATCCTTTATTGTTAGGAACACTATTTTTTGCAAATTCCAGAAACTGGTCTACCCCATTCTCGTATTCATCACTTGTTCGTCTTGCATTTATCCAACTACGATCCATAACTACCTAATCTAGACATCCATAAAACAACAAACCAAAACAAACAAATACATAGCTATAGTTAGTCTACTTATTATTGGTGCAATTATAATTAATCTAAACATTCATCAAACCTTATAGATATAATCTAACTACAATTAACCAAATTAATTAATTAACTTATTTCTTCATATTACATTGTTCAAACATATTTATATTTAAACTCATTAGAAACTAATGGTAACACCACCCAGTTCAATTATAAAACCTATTTCATGAAGAATAGGAATGATACCTATGATTGATTGAGCAGCAGATTGCAAAGAGAAGAGATCAATTAATCTTCGAATGACACAATTGGCTTGGAAAATCCCTGATTTGAAATGCAAGTGTTAGAAAAGAAAAATGCATTAGATGAGAAGCATTAGTCATATAATTTATTAAGAATTTTTAATTTCGCCTATCTAAATCTCATTGCTAATATAAATGAAAATAAACCATGGTTGACAAATTATTTATTCTAGTAAACAAATCAAACACCAAAGATAAGAAGCATTTTAATTTTTAATGGGCAGGGAAGATAGTACTGAAAAACTAAAGTTAGTCTAAAAGAGTCACATTTGTTTATAGCAAAAATAATGACATATAATTGAAACATGAGTCAATGCACTGATTTGAGAGTGGAGTGAAGGGATATAATGGAGACAAAAGTATTGAACTCTTTGTTTATGTTAATTCAGTAGTGATATTACTCTAGATATATACAAGAATTGATATGCTACCTAAGGAATGTAAATAAAGGGTGATTAATTGAATGTAAATAAAGCAGCTGAATCATGATTTTTAATTAGTTATTTGAGCCACCAGGTCTCTCTCATGTCAATTCTTTTTTCATACTTATTTTCTTTTGGTTTTTTTGCAACCAAAGTTTTTACTTTTCTTTTTTGTTACGGATACAAGCTAGCTTAGTTGACCAAAGAGATCTATCTTAGTTAAGTTTTAGCATTATTATATGAGAGAGTTAATAAATTAATTCCTCTTTTGTCTTATGTCTAACAGTATTACTGCTTGGGGGTTAACTCTCTCCTTGGACAAATCCTGAAACAGCACTAAAGAACTAGTTTAGTATATTACTAGGTCTAGGAACTTTTAGTTATTGGAAATGATATTCTAAATGTGATCTCTCATTGTGCCACTAGAAAACACCAAACTTATAGCTATAAAATAATTTCTTTAAAAAAGATTGAAGCAAAGGTTGGTAGCATTAAATACATAATATACAAATATTCCAATGTGATGAAGTATAATGTTGGGCCAACTAGTTTTGAATTCAATGAGAGGAAATAATAATGTGGGGACAAAGTTTTCCAAGCACTACAGGAATCTATGAGCTAGCTTAGTTTGGTAATCTAACCAAAATTGAACAGATGTAAAGCATATATCTAAGCCAGTCGATCAATTTCTAAAAGGAATGATGCCTTTCTTGTCTCAGGTACTTTCACAAAAGGAAACTGTCAAATTTCTTATACCAGAAATGAATAATAGAGTTATTATGTTATTCCAATTATGTACACCCAATATGGTAAACTCTTATCAAAATCAACACATGCACTTAAAATTCTCTTCCACTACAACATGAAAAATTCCACTTTTGTATGTGCAATTATACCAAGAATAATAGCATATATAAAAATTATAACTTGACTTGCCAAGGCCAAGTGTTTAGAAGTGATTGACTTCAAGCCAAAAACCTGTCCACTTATTGAAAGCCAAAATAGTGGTAAGAATCCAAAAGGATTGAAGTGGATTCAAGAGAACATAGCAAAGAGAGAAGAAATTAGGAAGCAGAGAAGACATAAAGGTACCAAGAAAGAAATAATGGCTCTATTTGTCCACTCCAAATAAAAAAGTTGACCATATAATTAACAACATAACAGCATAACAGAGGTACAAGTTAACTCAGTATCTAAAAGGATACTGAAGCAAAACAATGGTAAGTATCCAAAAGGACTCCTAAGACTACAAAGCCAAAATAGTGATCATTTACTTTGTTCCAACAGATCTCGTAAAAGAACTCCTAAGCCTAACACTGAAAAAAAGTTGAAAGTCCTAGAAAACAAGTGGTAGCTATGATCCTAGAGGTGCAATTTAACTCTATTCAGAGTATATATGAGCAATGTCCTCTTTAACAATTATAATTTAGAATCTTGATCAATCCATATTCTTCACTATCCTCACCCACCCACCCCACCCCCCCTCCCAAAAAAAAAAAAAGAGCGCAAATCTTTTTAAACTCATCATTTAAAGTCAAACACAAATGATAAACCAATTTCATCATATATCACTTCATGCTTCATCATCAAATTCTAACCATGCAATATCAATTATTGATTGTTCACTCTTTTTAATTACTAGTTATTGGTAAATTTCAAAATTTTCACAGGACATATATAATAAAACTATATCCAATTTAAATGTCCTATTATCTTACATATTGATTTGACACATTTATAGACAGGCACATCTAAGATCATCTATTACATATGCTTTTTGATGTTTTGTTATTTTCCCTTTGATTTGATTTTTTCTAAAGACAAGAATTTCTAATTAATTACAAACACTTCACAAAACTAGAAAGCTCAAACACGAAGAAGGTCTTAGTTTTGTATAGCATCAAAATAAAAACAAATATGCATATTTACATTGATATCAATATCAACACACACATTACACTATCTACAAGTTGAAAATAATGAAGAATGCAATTCATTTGTAAAGATTATATGCAATGCATAAGAAGCACAACTATTAATATAATTAATTTATAAATCTGGAAAATTTTTGTCATGGTGGACGTTAATACTAGCAAGTAAATTGATTGGGTCTTAATTCATGGTGTTCTTATCTTGGCCACCGTGCCGGACATTTACCAATTGTGAACCAACAATTCAACAAACTAATATTCCACTTCCACCCAGACACCTCCTATACATTATGTGAAACCAAGTAGACGCTTCCTAAAGCACAAACACGAAGACGAAAGAATCTTTATTCTATGTAGCATCAACAATTAATCAATCATGAAGGTAAGACCAATTATCTTGTTTATTTTATTTTTTATTTTTTCATTATAGTTTTGTAATTCTTCAAATTAATGCTAGTTAACTGAACTTCATGTGTTTTAATTATTGCAGCAAAAGATAGAGGAGGTGTATGTTTCTTTGGGAATGGCCCACTTTCAGGATTGCCCACTATCAAGGTACAGATATAATCTTGCCTTTCAATTCATTCACCTAATAAAAAAATAAATTATCTCATAGAGCAAGAAAAAAGAAAAAAAACTTAATTTTTAGTAACCGCTTGAGATATCTACACTAAGAAGTAGCACAAGATAATGGCCAGTGCCTTTTCCAAGAAGTACTCTACACTAAATACCTATTTTAGTTAGACTCACAAATGATCCTCCCCCACTCTCTGCCGAAATAGCTAGCTTATACTCCAACGGTTTTGAAACAAGTCATGGCATTGCATTCACCAATCACCATACTCTCAAAAGGGTGAGATTAGAATCATTTACTCCATGAATCATATTTCCCAAACTCATGGGCATTAAGTTACCTCTTCTAGAGCAGACTGAATTTCTGGTGGTGCTATTGAATGTCCTTCAGTGTGTACTGCAGCTTGGCTGAATGCATCTAAGAGAGTTTGCTTTGCTAACCCAATCTACAACTTTGACTGCAAATAATGACAATGATAATAATATTAATAATACTGAGAAGAAAGCCCACCAAATTATTTTAACAGAAATGCCAGTATTGCAACCTGAAGTAGACAAATTTGATATTGAGGTTCACAGTTAGTTGTAGCAACAAAGAGTGCCTTGATGTGACTCTTTTTCTTCTCTTGGCTATTTTTACCGAATTCCTGTAGACATTTACAAATAAGGGCAAATTAGTATCAAACTCTAGTAAATAGCAACATTCAGTAATCAACTTTATTTACATAACTGACATAAACATTGTGACGTAAAAATTGCTTTTTTCCACAAGTGATAAATTATAAAGAAAAATAGAAAAGCAATGAGGAACTCACAAACAACTAGGATAGGCTGAGAAGCATGCAAATAAAGTTGCATCAGTAACCTTTGGACTCAAATAACCAACGAATATATTGAAGTGTCCTGATATTTTAAGCAAATTAAATTAAAGAAATATACAATTCAGAATAAATCCCCTAAGAAACAAATGAAAAAATATAATCAAAATAATAATAATAATAATAATAATAATAATAATAATAACAATAACAAAAAAAGGGCATGCCTAAAAGAAACCTAAAGTATCCTCCCTACGGGTATTAACATAGGCCCAATTCACCTTAAGTGCCTGACCATATCTGCAAGTAGAGAACAAAAAAATATAAATGCCAAGTCACCATGAATTAATAATAAAAGGAAAAACCTCATTATAAGTTTCTTATGAATGAATGAATCAAACAATATTTGGTAAAACTATCACAGTAATATCTATATTGATAATGAGTGAAAATTAAACAGCCACATAGAGAGCCTCATCATTCATATATGCCCAAAAAACCCAAACAACAAAGCACAAAATGTAATTCTTGTAGTTGGCATCCATGCAATGTCATTATTGCAGAGGCTATAGATGCTGTCATGGTAATCCACAAAACCATATGAAGACCGTAATGATGATGTCAGAATAGAAAAACAATCAAACAACTCAGTAGAAATCAAAAAATAGAGGGCACAAATAACAAATAAAAACTAGGAACACAAAAGGATCAAAAATATATAAATTATATGTAGAGGCAACACCAAGAGCGAGGGGGATTTTATACTAATCCCTACTTCAGAAATCATGATAGCCAATTGACATATAACAAATGTAAATTCTAAGGAAATCTATGACATTCTCAAATTCTGCACTTTCTCTCTCACACATGCTATGTTCTCAGCTGACACAATTCTAGGTTAGAGAGGTCCATTTGACACTGCCAAGGTTGGTAAACATCATGATAGACAAGTGATCACAACTTTCGAAACTAGAAGTTATTATAGCACCATTTATCACAACATGAAAAGATTCCAACAACAAGAGACCGTCAAAACTATAATTCTTTGTCATTGAAGGACAGCTTCACCAATATTTTTCTACACTGATATGTATGTAATGTTAGAACTCCACGAAATCTAAAAAAATTCTATGAAAACTTCTTGTGAATGAAACTGAGTGAGACATTTTGCGAAAAAAAATCCTACCCTCATTCTTAACTAGCTCCTATATTAAAGAAATATGAGGCAATTAACACAAATCTGTCAGTTATTAAAATATTGCTAGTTATTGCTAGTTAAAAGATCCTAGTTGATCATAAGCAACAAAGTTTAATGGTAACCAACATGAAAAATTGAGTTGCACATCGAAACAAACCTTTTCTTTTCTTATGAGCTTGCACCAGTGAGAGGACCAGCACTTTGAAAGACTTCGGCAAGAAGTTTTTCAATAACATTTACATGAATATTTCCTACACAACTAAAACCACATGCTTCAGATTAAAAAAGGACATATAACTGACAACACATGCTTCAAAAACCTAAATCAAAAAAGGAATCAAGACTCAAAAGTACAATATGTAAAAATCAAAAGGGAATCAAAGCAGATTTCCTATTCTAATCTCCTAAGGGTTGAACTCAGTATGAAACTTCATCATGCTACAGAAATATTTCTTGTTCTAATGCCGTGTCAGTGGGCATGAAAGGAAAGAGAAAAGCAAGTCCAAAAGAAAGGCAAACAAACTCACCAGAGGTTTCGCAAAGACAAGAAAGAGACGAACTTGGGATGGAGCTCATGACCCAACGACCGATGTTGGAGCCTAAATATTGTGACCCTGTGACTGATGTTGGAGTCGGTGACAATGGAGGTTAGAGATGATAGAGGTAGAGTCACACTCAAAGGGGGAGAAGAGGCTACAGATCAGTGACTCTAAGGGAAGACTAAGGAAGATCTACGAGCAAGAAGAATGGAGAGGCTAGGGATTTTGTCCAAGATTAGAGATGGAGTGTGTGAAAATGACGAGACGAGAAGGGTTCAAAAAATTGAAGTTGAACCTTTTTTTAATTATTTTAACTTCGATTCCAAAAGTAACCGACGCAAAAAATAGATAATAAATTATATAATTAATTTATATAAGTTATAATTAATTATTTTTCATTTTCTATTGTGGTTGCTTTTTCAACCGACAAAAGAAATTATATTTCTACTTCAGTTTCTATTATAACCGACGTAAATGATTTAACAGAAATAATTTTAATTACAAAAATGCCACTGATCATTTTTCAATGTCGGTTCTCCATACAACCGACGTAAAAAATGCGATGTAGAATTACATTTTTGTACTAGTGAATGTATTAAAAGGTTATGTATCCTTGGGAAACTACCTATGGTGTTTGTACTTTGATGTATTAAAAGGTTATGTATCCTTGGGAAACTACCGGATTGTCATTTCTATATAATAATATTCACTGTATGGAAAATGTTAATAGATTCTGAGCCATAGATTTAAGGTTCTTAGTTTGATAAGTCAAAAATTTTCCATTGAAAGGAATGAGATAGAATATAATAATAATTCGTGACTAGGAAACCATGGTTGCTCGCCATTTTTTTTTATGAAGCTTTAGTGATTGAACTTTGAATTATGGTACAGCATTGGAATAACCGTATTCGTGAATGAAATGATAATGTTGCAAAACTCTCATAACTAGATTGTTTCAATAAAAAGAAATAAAAAAAAAAGAAACGAATAGAGGTTAAAAAAAATGAGAAGGCATTGGAGGTTCATGTACACATTTCATCCCCTCTATGAACAAAGTAAAAGTAATAGAGATGTTAGAAGTAGGTGTTGAGAGCCTTAAAGTGCCTCCAAAGCTGTTATTCTATCCTAATGAAATCCTTACAGAGAACCACCAATTCTATTCTAACCAATCATCATCCAATGACTACATAGATTCTACTAGTTATGCTAGTGATGATATGCTGAGAATAAGGCTAGTAATGGGGAAAAAATTTGCAAGTGATAAAAGAGCCTCATAAAGCTTGGTAATTTGCTTTATTAATTATAAGTCACATGCATCTTTAGAATAATACTGTATTTTATAACAGTACTTGAATCATTTCCTTGCCTTGTATTTTTGCTTCAGTAATAGTACTATATGAATATATAACTATTCCATTTTGCAAACTTGATGTTTTATTGTTATTATTTTTTTACAAAGTTTATCTTATGTCTCCAAACTAGAATGTGCAATCTAATTGTTGAAGAAATAACGGTACTAAAAAGGAATATCGCTCCTTGTGAAAAGTGAGACATAATTAATTATAATAGGTTATAGATCAGCAAAAGCAAATAATTAGAAGATGGCCTTCTTCTTTATGCTTATAGTGTATGCATCTTTATCTCACTCTTCAACTTCTTTCTACAAGTCTTATTTGATCTTTCATTGTGCAACCATGACCAAAACCAAGGAAAACATAGAAAGCTGTTTCAACCTAAATTTAATACTTTAACTTTGTTATTTTAGAGGATTCCTTTTTTCATACTGATGAGATGCATTTCACTCTCTCCCCCCCCACCCCCCACTCAATTTTGGAATTTTCGCACGTAGAAGGAAGATTGATTTGTCACATCAATAAGATTTTTAAACCTAAAAGAAAATTCAATCCATTTCATATCCCTTCATAACAAGATTTAAAGTTTAAACCCATTTCAAATCCCTTTATAACAAAGATATAGAGATACATGAGATACTCAACATATATAGTGCACCTTTTACCTCTTATTTTCAAGCACAACAAAATCAGGGGTGCAAATACTAAATTAGCCTGCAAATAACACAGATGAACATTGATTCCAGCAACAGTTTGCAATTGGAATGGCAAGAAAGAAGACTAATCACAGTTCCAATGCATGTTAGTAGTCTAAGCTAATGGTAAGAGTAACCATGTATGTAAACAAGCGGAGATAGCTAAATTTAGATGTCACCCATATTTCACATATTGGGCCAGGTTTGTATGATGCTTAAGTTGAAAGAAATATGCTCAAACCAAAAAGGTTGCAAGAATTGGCAAATTAAGCAAGTTAAGAAACCAATTAGAGGACTTGTAGAAGTTTAATTTTAGCCAAGAAAGGTAAATTTTTAAACTGTACATAATATTGTATGAACTTTTTAATTTGGACCATAAAAGGGTCACAAACCACATTTACAAATAGTATTGAAATCCATAAACACTGTAAATACCTCAGCTAGTTGAAGTTTTCTAGTTTCAACGACCTCCTTTGCTTCTGAACACACAGGGATTGAATGCTTGACCACTGGATGGAGATCCAAGATGTCTAATGTTTGGAAGGGTGTTGTGGAATTGAGATCATGCTTATGAGCTGCAATGGTTATACCAACTTGTAAACCAACATATTTAAACTATGATGAAACTCAATCACACAAGCTTAAAATAATTAATATGTAAATAAGTAATGGGTAAGATTCACTACTCAGCAACTATTTACATAAGAAGTAAAACCTTTTTAGTAACTACTAACTAGTGTTACCCTATCATCAAATTATATTCACTGCAAAATAAATAAGCAAAGTCCACGATTAAAACAAATTACGATAGCATATCAACATTATTTTTAAAATGCTGATAAGTATAATTAGTTCATCTAATTATTAAGCCAATTGACTGCACTTATATACACACACATATATATATCTCTCTAAAAAAAAGGTAATCTACCTCCATCAACTTATATAGAAAACTAGCACGATGCATCAAATATCATTTTGTAGAACTAATTAAATCCATTAAGTGGTACTGTTACTTTTAAATAATCAGTTTCACAAACAAATTTTGGTATAGTAACTATTTCATTATTTCATTCATTGATTTGGGCCACAAATTCAGAAACTATCTTCTCTGATAACTTATATTCTCATTTCCCTAAAATTTCAATTCAAGCTGGGCCCTACAAGTAATGGCTGGAACCTTGCCATAATTCACAAGGCAAAAGGCATTCAACAAGGCTGCACTTCCGTGGAGATGCAGAGAGGGGATGACTAGGTCCACACCACCTTTACTAACGGTGGATTTTGGAAATGGATGGCAACATTAGGTGCAAAAAATTCTGATACTGAAGCACCATTTCAATTGAACAACGAAGATATTTGTATGAGACTATAGAATCGATCTTCCTCAAAGTTTCCTACTCAAATCCTTTAGTGGCCCCACAAAAGAATCTGACATATATATGAGGAGAAAACAATTAAAGGTAAAGAAAAAAATGCAAACACCCAATATATGAATTAAATTTAGAATCCAGATTACACTTCCCATTGGACAATTTAAAAAGTAATATATGCAAATGATAGCAAACTGTACAATCATCTATCCTAAGACATTAAGTACTAAAAATAGCGCATTGCTTTGTATAATGTCATTAATGCCTATAGAAATAACAAAAGTATCAAACACCACTTACTCTTTTGATCATTCAACTCAACCAGAGGCGGACCGAGGACCTGGTGCTAGTGGGGCGGTGTATATTTTTCTAAAAAGTTGACTAATAATGACTAATTATTATTATTATATAAAATTAAATTAGATGAAGATTATTGACGTTTTAATACAAATTTTTTCCTAAAAATTATTTGTTATTCAAAATATAGAAAATTTACAATGATACAATCTACCTATCATAAATCATATTCTAACATACGTAAAGACTATACTTAATAAATGAAAAATAGATAAGGACATTAAAAATTAAAAATCATACTTTAAACAAATGCATAAAAAAATGATTCCATTAAAAAGTATGTAAATGTATTTCTATCAGCCAATAAAATTAAACAGATGTTTTATTTAAAATTATATAAAAACTAAAACAAGATGTATCACATTTTAACAACAATTATAATAAATTAATAAAAGCAATATATGTATGGGATGCTAGCATGCCAAGGGTAACCAAGAGAACGTGGCAGATGAGGATGAGTGTAGAAATATTAGTGGCCAAATAACAACGTGGCAGGTAGGACCCTGATCATCTTTTACCCTAGTCTTTTTTTTTTCGTAAAATTCTGTCCTGGTCATTGCATGATCAAAAACAATGATGTCGCTCTGATGAAGGACTCATGCGCTGAAAACGACATCGAACCCCTCTTGCTTTAAGTGAAAGAAGCCCAAGTGGTCATTGGCCACACTACTTAATCCATTGGAGATCAGCATATAGTATATACGGTTGAATTTGATTAATTAGCTTGTTTTTTAATGGTTGCTGATAAATCTATGAAGAACTATATGTTTTCTCTCTCTTAAATTCTCTTCTCCATGTAATCTCTGAAATATTTTCTTCCTCTTCTCTCCCAATTCCTCTCTCTGTTTTCTCAATTCCAGGCAGTGGGTGCAAAATAAAAACATGAGTGGGTGCATGATATAAATCTAACACCATACACATCTAATTTTCGAAAATCTAAGGGGGTCATCTTCCCCCACTCATGTTAATGTAAGTCCGCCACTAAACTCAATGGATACCATTTTACCAACAATCTAGATGCTCGAGCTTCTTGTCTTCACCAGAATTTTTTTACGAGACGTGGATATTACCAAATACCAAGTACACATATATCTAGAGCAAAGAGCAGAAAAGTATTTTGAAGAAATTACCTCTTGCGGTCTCTTCTTGGACTTCGATGAGATCTGCCAGAAAAAGAACAGAAGGTGGAGAGGCGACCAACTACACAACGGTGACGCAAAGCTAAAGACTGGAGAAGCAGTAACTCGGTGCTCAAGGATGAGGGATGAATGACGACTACCAATGCAGGGGATCGATGAAACAGAAAAAGGAAGAATGAGGAGGAGGACGATGAAATTGGTTGTGACGACCACCGGCGAATGACAACCGGTACTCAAGGGTGGAGGAGGGACAGCGATTGAGCTCTATTTGGAGAAATTGTGCCGGTCTCTGCGTGCGTGAAGGAATGAACGAGCAAGAAAGCTAGCTAGTGCGGAATGAGCGAGATCTGTTTAGGGCAAGCTTCGAGCCTTATGTCTTCTCTTTTCTCTCTTTAATTTTTTTTTATTTTGGCTTCAGTTGTCTGAGAAACCAACGTCACACATAGATTTTCTACTTCGGTTATAAAAAGGACCGATGCCAATAACTTAATTAATATCAAATGATTTACAAAAATGCCACCGGTCATTATTTTACTTCAGTTCCTAATACAACCGACGTAAAAATTGGGATGTAGAATTACCTTTTTCTACTAGTGAGTGATGGTTTGAATTGGGTTATGCCAAAGGTGTAGTTAATGAATTCCACGAGATGTGATAAGTGTGGTTAATCCAGTGTATACGTCTAAGTTAAGGAAGGCGCAGTGGTGACCTGCAATTGATGCCAAGAGAGAGATAGTGCTATAGAGATCAGGAAGTGATATTGTAGAATTTTGAACAGTAAATCGTGTAGTAATAGAGATGTCGACTTTGAGTTTAATGGTTTGAATTGTTAAGCAGTGGATAATCTTACTTGACAAATCTTGTCTATAATGGTAATGAAAGAGAGGGAGAACTATTGGTTGAAGAAGGAATGTGTGAAGGAAGTATTAATCCATGTCATAGAAAAAGTGGTCGTGAAAAGTTTGAATAGTTGAATTGTTACACAGGATAACTATGGCTTAAGGAATCTCAAGGTAAAGGATGTAACAGAAGATGGTTATTGACTGAAAAGGATTATGTGAGTTAAGCAAGGAAGAAGTTGGTTAGCAAGGATCACCATAGAAGGTTGATGTATAAGGAGCTTTACGGAAATGAGGTCTTCCTCTTAATGTGGTAATAAAGGGTGAATGTTAGATATTATAATCTGAGAAAAATAACTTATGGGAATCGATTGTGCTTGATCAATGGAGCCTCATCAGTGTAAATAAGATGGTATATATGGTTTAAATTCTAAGAGAAATGGTTAAAAGTGACTAACCATGTGGAAGAATAAGTAATGATGTGAATAAATAAGGGAGAAAATCGAAAGTTAAGGAGAATGATGGTATATCTTAGAAGTTTTGAGGGAACAATGACGTGAAAAACTTGTTTTGGGAAGGAAAGAAACCAGGTCGAGGTGGTTGTCCAGCCTTTCTTATGTCTGAGAACATAAGGAAGATTTGATATTAAGACTGATTTTAATGAAAATTGCATTAATCAGCAAAGATAGAAGTGAAGTATGAGAGAGCGGTTCGTTTTCGAGATGCATAATAGAAGGTAGAAATTGAGAAAAGCACCCAAAAGTCGAAGGATTTGTATGAAAGGAGTATGTTGTTTAGGGTTGAGACTACCATTCTCAAATTTCGAGGACGAAATTTCTTTAAGGAGGGGAGAGTGTAACACCCCTCATGACGCTTGTCTTTGGCATTGTGTGCAGGACGAAAGGAAACGGGACGGAAGAAAGTTCAAAGTGGAGAAGAAATGAACTCCACGCCGCGGCGTGAAGCAAAGCCGAGCAAAGCCGCCTCGGCGAGGGCCAATTCCAGTGGCATTTTTCGGTTAAAAAACTGGTGGCGCCGCGGTGAGGAACAAAGACGCCGCGGCTAGAGGCTTCCAGTAGCGATTTTTTAAGCTGAATTCGGTGGAGGCCGCGGCGAACTTATCTGGAGTCGCGGCGAGAGTCAAAAAATTGGTTTAAATCAGAATCGTTTCGAACGAAAAGAAAAGAGAGAAACAGAGGGAGCAACGGAGAAGACGCGCTGGGCTCTGCTAGGGTTCGAATTTTCAGGCAAATGGGGAGTGTTTTCCAGCGTCCAAGAGCTTGGATCTTGTTGGTAAGTGATCCCTAGCCTCCTCCTTTCTCTTTTCTTCTCTGTTTTCGTTGGGGAAGTTGAGTTGAAGTTTAGGGTTTCTGGTTTGAGTGATTTCCACCGATTAAAATGCCTGATTTTGTGTTGTAAGAGTGTTTTGTGGTGTTAGGAAGCTTTGGGTATGAGCTTTGATTGGATTATGATGGGTTTGAGTTAAACCCTAGGTTGGAAACTGGGAAAAGAAGTGGAAATCGAAAATGGTATGTGTTAGGGTGTGTTTGAATGGTTGTTTAAGGTTTATTTGTATGTGTGTATATTGTTAGAACTCCGGGTTAAGCTTGGATGGTTAGATTGTGAATTATAATGATATGGGGAGTTATGTTAATAAAAGGGTATTTACTGTTGTAATGGTAGATTGGCTTATTGGAGGCTTACAGTTCGGGATTGGGGTGCTCTAGAGGCTTGTCTAAGCCCTGTGTGCGCGGTATTGACAACTTGAGGTAACCGGTGTTTGTTTATGTGTTATTGTTGGTATTATATGATAGTATGTATAGTTGTGTATATATGCATGTCTCTTTCGTACCACGGTATTGATGTGTTGTGTGTTGTTTTTTTATATATCGTGGTACGTGTACAGTAGACGTTGTCTATGATTATGATGATGAGATATGTGATGATGATATTGATGGATTGTGTGTACTGTTGTCTATATATCGTGGTATGCATACGGTTAAATAATGGTTAGGATGACTATGATGTTGATTGGGGATGATGATATGATATGGTACATACATGATGATATGACATGATGATGATTATGTGAATGATGATACATATGATGTTGACATTGATATGATATGAAATGGTGCATACATGATGATATGACATGATGATGATTATGTGATGATACACTAGCATCACCACACGGTATTTTGAGATTGTGATTGGTGGTGGGTTGAGTGGTGATGACGTGATGAAGATATGTTGTGTAATGATATATATATATGTGTATATGTTAGGGAGGATAAGGATGGAACATGTTTATGTGTGTATATATATATGTTAGGGAGAATAAGGGTGGATTGTATTTGTTAGGGAGGATAAGGATGGAGTATGTGATATATGTATATGTTAGGGAGGATAAAGGTGGATTGTATATGTTAGGGAGGATAAGGATGGGTTATATGCATATGTGTGTTAGGGAGGATAAGGATGGAAGTCCCGGAGAGGACGACATGCATACCATGCATTCAACATTGCATTCATATGTGACATGATTTATATGTGTATATATATATGTTTATGTGTTATTGATCCCGGTTACTGAGACATTGTCTCACACCCCTCCCCTCCATGACTAACCTTTCAGGTGAAGACTCTGGTGTTAGTTCAGAGAAGATTAAGAAGTTAGCAGTCTTTCCATCTTCGGGAATCCCTTGTATATTTGGTAGTTATAATTTAGTTTATGTAATTCTGTACCAAGTAGGCTGTTCTAGTGGTTGCCTGGATGAGAGTCCTGGGAGTATTATTTGTATATTATGGATAGATAGTGATGTTGATGGATATTATGCTAAATGTGTATGGTGATGTGTGTGTCGTAATGAGGTGTGAGGTTGATAGTGGACCCCGATATGGGTCTTTAATGTATGAGCAGGTATTTATATGATAAAAAGGGGTTGACTGCAAGCCCAAAGGTGGTTTTGGGCCATGTATGCGAGTTGTGGGCTTATAGCCACTATATGGTTTTGGGGTTCAAGGGGGTCAATTCTCGAAGGAAAGGTTTCTTCGGGGTATAACCTCCTTGGACATGTTGGTTTAGCCAAATATGACCTGTGAGAAGGGTCTCTTGGCGTCCATTTGCCTCCGGTGGCAATTGGAGGTGATAGGTTGTGAGTTTTGGTTTTGAAAGCTCAGGTCGGACTTGAAGGTGTTTGAGTGTAGGATGTTACCTCATCACCACTACATCCACCATGCATCACAATCTCATAATGTTATGTGGTGATGCTCATGTATCATCATATCATCATCATAATTTCATGTATGCAACATATCATATCATCATCACACATATCATCATCATAGTCATATCCATCGTCTAACAGTATACATACCACGATATATATATATATATAACAACAGTACACGCAACCCACCAGTATCGTGGTATGAATGAAACATGCATATATATATACGAATACACGTACTATAGTATAACATAGTCAACACAATATAAACAAACACCCGATTACCTCAATTATCGTTACCACACACACACGAGTTCCACAAGCTTCCTTGAACTGTCCAATACACGTGAACCCCTCTCGATTAGCCAACAACCTTTATCATGTCACAATTCTTCCATTAGCACAATATACCAACAAATCAAACATCGCAATTCAACCACATTAACCTAACCCAAGGTTCCAACACCCTTTTCATGCATCAATAAGCTCTTAGAGATTACTCAAACACCACACAACCTCAGACACCTCGGATTCCTAAGAGCCATTACCGAAAACAACCTAGGGTTAAGCTCTAAACACACCTAATCCCTTCAAAACTCACATTCAAGCAACAAGAACATCAAAACACACTTCCTTAACCCCAAAACATCCATTTCAATCGGTGGATTTCACCCCAAACTGGAAATCCAACCATACAACCGGAAATCCCAAATTTCAACCGAAGAAGAAGGAGAGAGAGGAGTAGGGAACGCTTACCAACTTGAATCCAAGCTCCCGATGGACGAGAATCACTCTAGGACACCGAAAATGCCAAACCCTAGCACTGCTCCTCGTCTCTCTGCGTCGCTCCCTTCATTTTCTTTCTTTCTTTCGCGTCCGACTGATCCGGATTTAAACAATTTTTCCGACTCTCGCCGCTGCTCCAGCATGCCTCGCCGCGGCTCCACCAAATTATCCAGAACAATGCCACTGGAAAGCTTCTCGCCGCGGCGGCCCTGCTCCTCGCCGCGGCATGGAGCTCCTTCAGACTCCACTTGAGCCTTCCTCCGTCCTGTTTTCTCCGGTCCTGAACACAATGCCAAGAAGAAATATTGTGAGGGGCATTACATAAAGGGTCTTATATTTAGGATCAAGGTAAAAGATCTTACATATAGGACTAGAGGTAGTATAAAGCATCATCTGATCTTAAATATAGAACATTTTATTTTGATCCTAAATATAAAATATTTTATAGTATATGTGGTAGTATTTATTATATATTTCAAAAAAATACTTATATTTAATGTATTCAAAAAGAAAGAGAAAGGGATTAATAAGGGTAGTTTTGAAAAAATATTTAGATTTTCAAAAAAATCGAGGTAGTTAGTTAACTTTAACTTCTATTTTTAATTAACGTGATTTAGTTAAGAAGATCTTATATTAAGGATTAATGGAGTACTTAACTACCACCAAGAGTACATGATTGTAACCGTAGTTGAATGTTAATGAAGTTAACGGATAGTGATGGTATTTATTAAAATAAATGAAATATATAGAAACGGAAATATTACTCAGAAACCGATCTAATAACAAGTTAAAGCTTCTCAGCGGAAGTTACACATCTGAAGATTTATCTTCTTTTTAATAATTAAAAAAAAAAGAATCAAATTGAGCCAGACATTACTCAAATTTTAATCCTCAATTCTTATTTGGTTGAGATCCAAATTTTTGTTTGAGGTAGTCTCAAGTGAATAGATATATTTCTAAGTCAATAAATTTTTATGTATCATTTAATTTAATAGGTCTATTTTCCTATGCAATGTTTAGAGTTTAAGATAAATTGCACTATTCATGGTTGATGAATATTGTAACTTCTGTATGTTTCATAATTTATTGATGATATTATGCTTATACTTCTTTTTTTTTTTTTGCCACGCATGTGTATAGTTAACAATTGCAAAGAAATACGGTAATGCACTTACTACAAAACACAAAACAAGACTAGCTAGAAATAGTTTGAAAAAAATACAAAATAAAAAAAAGACTCCAATACAATATTAATTACAATTAATTTCTTAAAAATAAAATTATATTCAAGGATCCAGAGACCCAAAAAAAGGACAAGAAATTGTTAAAATACGAGTATAATCCTGTTTACACCATTTTAAGGAATGATCTCGTACAATAGATTTTATATGCACTTTACTGTATAATTTTTATCTAATGGATTCTGGTCGGTAGTAATTTTTATTTTTATGGAGCTTTATTGTAAAAATGTTTAATCTGGATCATTCTTCATGATTTTCCCAAATATATAGTTTAGTAAATCTTAATCATGCCATCACACAGTTGAAATTTAAAACTATATTATATGATTGGAGGTCAGTTAATCCTAATATATAATAATATTGTAAGCTGGCGGTTAAGCAAAACTTTGGTGACTTGTTATTGCCCTTTTGACCAGTGAAGGCCTATATAAATACTTAAAAGGACCCCAATTCTCTAATCAAGTTATGCATATATTTTTCTTGTACTTGCTTTAATTTGCCTGAATATGGATAAACTAAAGAAGTTAATAATTCTCAACATTGCTTTGCTTTTTGGGCTTCTTTTCTTCGTCAAGGTGACAGCTAGGGATCCTTTTAGGATGTCCAATATTCACATAACGGGTAAGTAAGTCTCATTATTGATCCCTTGCTATATATTTTATGTTAACAATAAAGATACAGATACCAATTTATGTTGGTATGAGTGGTATATATGGGTTTTCTTCCCTTAGCATGTGGTTGGAATTCAATTTATAGTTACTGAGTATGAAGCAAACTTAGTCAAAAAAGGTCGATCTAACCTTTTGACCCTGGTATCGCGCGAGAGATTAGTCATGTTGTTGACAAGAGATACTCCTAGTCACATGAAAGAGAAAATATATAGATATGTGTGTGTTGATGATTTATGCTCTTTTTGTTGGCCTAAAAGGATTTTTGGTTACTGGAAAAAATAATAATAGAATGGAATGGATTGGAATGATGACCACTACGGGTATGTTTGGTATGACATCAGAATTGATGGAATAATATTTATTTTTTATAGATAGAAAAATAAAAATAAATGTGAAACAACTAAAATACCCTCAGTCCCCAAAAAAAATTCTCCTAGCCATGTCTTCCTCATCCCTCAATCATGTCTTCCTCGTCCCACCAGCGTCGTTTTAGTGCTTTAGCCAATCATTTCCTCCAAATTCAACATACCCAAATTAATAATCAAATTATTCATCAGATTCATCCAGTGCCCCATTTGAACCACAAGTTGCAACGATATAAAAAAAATAAAAGAAAAATATTGTAGTCCAGTAAGAGAGCTATGGTGGTGGAGATCGATGTAATAGAAGAAGGAAGAAGAGAGAAATAGCTGAGATCTGATAGTCGACTAAGATGGTGGTGGAGATCTAAACAACAAAGTTGGGGTTCAATGGAGATTTGTGGTGGAGATTTGGGCACCTTCATCGTTGAGATCTAGTGCGAAGATGAGGAGATCGTAGGTGGCTAGGGCATTGAACAGTGGGAAAGGCTCTCAAGCGTAGAAGGCAGTGACCTCGCCTGGGTGCGTGTCTTCATCGTCCTTATCTACGGATCCTTCAATGAAGATGGGGAGAGGGAGACTAGCTGAAGGAGATGGATAGAGGATGAAGGTCGAAGGGTATTTTTGAGAGATAAGTGATGGAATGAGGAAAGACACTGATATGTGAAGGATTGATGATTACCACATATGTGGTAATGAGAAGTCGATATGAAAAACTAAGCTAACAACCAAACTGACTTACTTAAGGAATCCGTACAAGATTCCATTGCTTTCTTTCAGCATTCGTGCAACCAAAGGGGCCCTTTGTCTATTTTGAATAAAACCTAATGTGCAACATTACTTTGTATGTTTTATACTACTATAATATTTTCCTATATTTGATGTTTAAATTGATTAAAAATCTCAAGAAAAGTCATGCTTTTAATCCCTCTAATTTTACTAAATATTTGACATAATTTTTGCGATTTAAAACATATAATTGTGTCCTTATTTTTGTATGCTAAGTAAATGTAATTTATGCTAATAAGAAATACATATGGATAAATATATGATTTTTGTCGTTATAATTTATGCTAATAAGAAATACATATGGATAAATATATGATCTTTCATTTGGGATGACAGGTGTTAGAGAGCATTTCAACAGCTGAAGGTTCGTTAACATCCACCCCAGTTCTGATTATCCCTAACCCATCTAAGCTATTCACAGTTTACACGGATGCCTCTAAGAAGGGTCTAGGGTGTGTATTGATGTAGCAAATCAAAGTTGTGGCATATGCTTCAAGGCAGTTAAGGCCTCATGAGGAAAATTATCCTACTCATGATCTTGAGCTAACGGCTGTAGTGTTTGCTTTCAAATTGTGGAGGCATTATATCTATGGCGCTCAGTTCGAGGTGTTTAGTGACCATAAAAATTTGAAGTATCTGTTTGATCAAAAGGAGTTGAACATGAGGCAAAGGTAATGGGTAAAGTTCTTGGTGGACTATGAATTTGCCTTGAAATATCATCCTGCAAAAGCCAACGTTGTGGCAGATGCACTCAGTAGAAAGTCCATCCATATGGCCACAATAATGATAAGGGAGGAACAATTACTGGAAAGCCTGAGAGATATGAAGTTATCCAGTTCTGTCCATCCTAGAGTATTAGTAATGCGTTCCATTAGTGTATCTAGCAATTTATTGAGGAACCTTTGCTATGCCCAGTTGGAGAATAATTATCTTTTGGGCATTCGAGAACGAATTCAAATGGCGGAGACCTAGGACTTTGATATATTGAAGGATGGTATCATCCGGTACCGTGGTCGGATTTGTGTGCCCAATGTTGCAGACTTACAAGAGATTATTTTGGAAGAAACTCATAAGAGCAGGTATACTATTCATCTAGGTACCACGAAGATGTACCAAGATCTAAAGGAGGTTACAGGTGGCAAGGCATGAAAAAGGATATCGTAGAGTTTGTGGCAAGATGTCTGATTTGTCAGAAGGTAAAGATTGACCACCAATTGCCTACTGGTATGTTGCAACCTTTGAAGATCCCGAAGTGAAAATAGGATAGCGTTTCCATGGATTTCATGATGGGATTACCGAGGACCTCTTCAAAACACAATGGGATATGGATAATTGTGGACAGGTTAACAAAGTCAGCCCATTTTCTTCCAATTCTGGAGACCATCTCGATGGAAAAGTTGGCACAATTATATGTGAATGAGATTGTGAGGCTACACGGAGTCCCGATGAATATTGTGTAGGATACAGATCCTAGGTTCATATCTAGGTTTTGAAAATCTCTTCAGAAGGTCATGGGGACGAAGATGAGTTTTAATACTACTTATCACCCTTAATCTGATGGGCAGACTAAAAGGATGATCCAGACTCTAGAGGATATGCTGGGAGTGTGTGTTCTAGAGAATAAATGGAATTGGGATCAATATCTATCATTGGTTGAGTTTGCCTACAACAACAGTTTCCACTCGAGTTTACAAATGGCTCCATATGAGGCTTTGTATGGCAAGAAGTACAGATCATCGTTGTGTTGTGTTGAACTCGGTGAAAGAAGTCTTTTGGGCCTAGAAATTGTGGACTAAACCTCTCAACAAATAGAGAGTATTCGTCATAAGCTTCTTACTGCTAAGAGTCGGTAGAAGAGTTATGTGGATGGAAGGAGGAGATCACTAAAGTTTGATGCTGGAAATCATGTGTTTTTGAAGGTCACTCCTACTACTGGTGTTGGGAGATCGATTCAAGCAAAGAAGCTCACTTTACGGTATATGGGTCCATACCAAATTCTGGAGCGAATCGGGATAGTAATGTATCAAGTGGCACTACTGCCTAATTTTGCTGGATTGCACGCTGTTTTCCATATGTCTCAACTCAAGATGTATCATCTGGATCTGTCTCATATAATTGATGATGAGGCAGTACAAGTGTGAGAGGTCTGACTTTTGAGATCATGCCGTTGTAAATTCTAGATATTAAGCAAAAACAATTGAGAAATAAGACCATTAAGTTGATAAAGGTGCTATAGAGCAGTTTGACATCCAATGATGTCACGTGGGAGATGGAAGAATCCATGCAACATATCCAGAAATTTTTGCCTAAGGTAAGAGTTGAAATTTCGAGGATGAAATTTTTATAAGGAGGGGAGAGTGTAACAACCCTCATGGTATTTGTTTTGGCATTGTGTGCAACACCGGAGGAAACAGGATAGAGGAAGGCTCAAGTGGAGAAAGATTGGACTCCACGCCGAGGCCTAAAGTAGGGCGGCCGCAGCGAGAGTGAGTCTAATGGTGTTTTCTAGCTAAAACACAATGGCGCTGCAGCGAGCTACTTTGGAGTCACGGTGAGAGCCGTGATTTTAGGTTAAATCTAAAGCATTTGAGACAATTGAAAAGAAAGAAACAAAGGAGAAACCTAGGAAGCTCTGCTAGAGTTCGAGATTTCCAGCATTTGGGAGTGATTTTCCGATCTTAGAAACTTAGATTCATGTTGTTAAGTGATCTCTTCTCCTCTCTCTCCATTTTCTTCAGTTTAAACTTGGGATTTTCAGTTATATGTTGGGATATTCGGTTTGAGCCAAAATCCACCAATTGAA
Source organism: Adenanthera pavonina (assembly GCA_026686845.1). Taxonomy (NCBI): domain Eukaryota; kingdom Viridiplantae; phylum Streptophyta; class Magnoliopsida; order Fabales; family Fabaceae; genus Adenanthera; species Adenanthera pavonina. Next base: position 24,292,521 of record JAIVEN010000004.1, read on the forward strand.
ATGGATGAAATTGGATTAAGGAAGTATGTTTTGGTGTTCTTGTTGCTTAGGTGTGAGTTTTGAAGGGATTATATATGATTTGAGTTTAACCCTAGGTTGTTCTTGATTGAGAGTATGAGGAATCCAAGTTGTATAGGATTGTGTAGTGTTTGAATGGTCCTTAGAAGCTTCTTGATGCAAGAATGTGGGGTTGGAACCTTGGGTTAGGCTAAAGTAGTTGAATTTTGGAAATTGGATATTTGGTATTGTTTGTTAATAAAGGTATTATGATGTTGTTAAGGTTATTGGCTAATTAGAGAAGACTAGTCATGGGATTCGCGTTCAAGAAAGCTTGCGGAACTTTTGTATGTGTGTGGTAGCGACAATTGAGGTAACCGGACATTTGTATTGTATTATATGTATTATACGATATTATGTATATTTGTGTATGTATGCATGTTTCTTTCATACCACGATATAGATATGTTTGTGTGTACGGTTTTCTATATAACATAGCATGCACACAGCTAGATGATGATTATGACTATGATGATAATGATATTGATATGACATGACATGATGCATACATGACATTAAGATACATGATGTTGATGATGATATGATATATGATATGATATGATGATATATGATTAGGGAGGATAAGGATGGGATCGTTGCAGCTAAATCACCTTCGATGGCCAGGAGGGAAATGCGTGTAGCAGACTGCACCTTCCCTAAATCGCTGCCAATTCGTGGTGGGAAAGGAGAAAGAGAACCATGATCTGAACATTAGTGTTACCTTTGACCGGGTGCACTAGTAGGAGATGAGCTTGGTGATTTCCCGGAATCAGTCTTCACTAATTGTTGGAAGGGAATTACCTGTGTGAAATATCCTGTTATAACGACAGCTCATGGTTCTAGCTGTGTGGAGAAAGACATTCATTCCATTTCACATTGCATTCATGATGATATTGAATGAGTATGTATATATATGTGTGTGTGGTTATCCCCGGTTACTGAGACTTTGTCTCACACCCGTTTCCCTTGAACTAACCATTTCAGGTGAAGGTTCTGGTACTAGGCCAAGAAGACAAGGGAGTAGCTACCGTGCGTTGGAATAGTCTATGTAGTATTTATGTATTTTAGATATGTATCTTGTACTAAGTAGGATAGTATGTTTGTAATAGATATGAAGAATTGGATGGTTGTGATGTTATTGATGTTGTATTGTGATGCATGTGTGGTTTAGAGTGTTGTTGAGTTTGTGTGATGGTGTTTGTAAGCCCAGAGTGGATTTGGGCCTTGTTGGTGTGTTTTAGCGCCTATAGCCTATTTTCTCAAATTGCGGTTCAAGGGGGTCAAATCTCAGAGGAGTGGATCCTTTGAGGTGAAACCTGTTTGGATAAGTTGGTTTCGTGGTTTTAGACCTGTATGAATGGTCTCTGAGTGATCATTTCCCTTTGGTGGCATTTGGAGGAGGTTTGTGATAAACTTTGGTTAAAAAGTGGTCAAAATGGTGTCAGGTGTCCAAAATCTCCATACAAAGTCAAATTGATGTGAAATTGGTGTCTGTGGATAGATGGGGACTAGATTGACTTGTAGGAGTTAGAATCAAGTCAATCGGAAGTCTAATTAGAAAGTTATGCACTTCGAAAGTTCGCCCCAGAATTGAAGAATTTGCTGGTATAGAAAACCAGCAGGGGGGGCCATGGCACCAGGAAGCAGGCCCGACACCAGAGAGTCCAATAGCAAATGAAAAACAAGGGAGGTCTGGAGCCGCAGCGGTATTGTAGCGACCGCAGCCATGGTCTTAGCCCACTTTTTGGTGTTTTTGTGATGTTTTTCTGCTACCTGGTTGTTTTGAAAGGTTTGTTGAATCAAGTATTTTGATGATTCCAAACCAACCTTCAAGAGCTTGGAGAAAAGATATCAAAGGTGCACAAAAGATCTCAAGTGAAGAAATTCAAGAAAAACTAGCACAAGAATAGATGTAGAATCTCTAACAGTGTTTAAATTGAGTAAAAGACTTTGAATTGGCAAAAAGAGGTTTTAAAACTATGATTCTATGTTAATTCATGGAATATTTGAAAAACACCTATCAACAAACGAAGTTTGAAAGGTTAATACTGATCTGTTGTTTTAAAAATTTGAACTTTGACTTTGGAAATTCGAATTTCGAATTGAAAATAAACAAGTCTGAAAAAAGTCTTCTCTGATAGACGAACTTTGACTACAAAAATTTGAACTTTGAAACAAATCTGATAAGAGTCTTCTCTGACAGATGAACTTCATCTTTTGAAAATTCGAATTTCTGACAAAACACAATTCATGAAAAATAAAAAATTTGTTTAAGGATATATCAAAGTTCATCTGAAAACAAAGTTTAAAAAGAGTTCCAAGATAACCTACTAATAGACGAACTTTGATATTGAAAATTTGAATTTCAGAAACAAATCTTGTAAGTCTGTTACGACAATCTATTGTCATACGAATATTGGTATTTTGCAAAGATGAACTATTGTGCCTCGTTGAGCTGCCCAATGATAGACGAATTTTGGGTACCAAAATTTGAACTTCGAATGCACTATAGCAATTTGGGACTACTGTTCACACCTTTAAGAAGAACTTTTTAACTTGAAAATTCATATGTTCTAACACAGAAAAATTTCTCAATGATGAAAATTCAAACTTTGCTTTATAACAGACGAACTTTGAAATTTAATGTTGAAATCTTTAGCTTTTGGTCTCTGTGAAATTCATCTATTGACCAACCAAAATTCAAACTTTGATTGTCAGAAGCATTAAATGCGGTTGGTGAACGGATAGTTTTTTAGAATAACCATTGGGTAACTTCTCCAACGGATAGATTTTGTCTCTAACGTATAGTTAAGACATAAATCTATAAATATAACATCATTTGAAGTTGTGGGTAACGATTTTAACATTGTATATACTTAAACTCTGTCAAATTCTCAACTTAAAGTCTTTTACTCTCATACTTCAGTCTTTTGCACTTAAACTTTCATATATACTCTAGATTAGAGAGTTCATTCTTTATAATCAATCTTATCTTCATCTGGAAGATAGATTTCTTGTGAGGGAATATCACAAGGGATTTGGAAAGCACTTGGCTACAGTGCAGAAAGAGAACTTGTAAGCTCTAAGAACAGAGCACCAAAGTTGTACTGAGGCAATTGCAAGAAGCCCATTGAATTCTTGCAAGATAGTTGAAATTCTCAAGTAGTTGCTTGGGGACTGGACGTAGGTCAAGATAGAGAGACCAAACCAAGATAAACATCTGTGTCAATCCTTCTCCTTTACTACTCTTACAGTGCTATTATATTGTACTCTGTTTTACAATCCTGTTTGTCTTCATTATACGCTTGACTTTTGCAAAAAAAATTTAATCTTCCCAATTCACCCCCCTCTTGGGAAGCCAGCTTATCTAACAAGGTTCATGTGAAGGGTTTGGGTTGTGTTTGATTGGTTTTCGAAGTTTTTTGCCAAGTCTGGAAGTGTATGGGAGTAGGGTGTTACAAGAATGATGTTGATTTTACTAAGATTTGGAAATTATGTGAGAAACATAGATTTAATTATTATTATATCTTTGATGGATTTCTTTTCAAGAGGCAAAGATTATGTGTTCCTTATTGCTCCATGCGTGAGTTACTTGTGGAAGAGACCTATGGTGGTGGTTTGATGGATCATTTTGGTGTGGAAAAGACATTAGCCATGTTGCATGAGCATTTCTGTTGGCCTCACATAAGAAAAGATATTGTTGCTGTGTGTGATAAGTGCATTACATATAGACATGCAAAATTTAAGGTGCATCCACATGGTTTATATTTCCCCTTACTCATTCCCTCTAATCCTTGGATTGACATATCTACGGATTTTGTCTTGGGTTTGCCTAGGTCACCTAGTAGGAAAGATAGCATTTTTGTTGTTGTGGATAGTAAAATGGCACATTTTCTTGCTTGTGCTAAAACTCATGATACTATTCACATTGCTGACTTGTTTTTTGAGGAGATTGGTAGATTGCATGGATTGTCTAGGACTATAGTTAGTGACAGGGATGTCAAATTTCTAAGTCACTTTTGGAGGACATTGTGGAACAAACTAGACACTAAGTTGTTGTTTTCTACATTTGCTCATCCCTAAGCAGATGGACAAATTGAGGTTGTGAATCGAACACTTTCCACTTTTTTGCATGCTATAATTTAAAAGAATCTTAAGAATTGGGAAAAGTGTTTGTCTCACATTGAGTTTTCTTATAACCGTGTTATGCATTCTACTACTGGTTTTTCTTCTTTTCAGATTATTTATTGCTTTAACCCATTGACTCCTTTGGATATTCTTCCTTTGCCTTCTAATGAGTTTTCTAATCTTGATGGTGAAAATAAAGCCAAGTTTGTGTAGAAACTTCATGCCAAGGTTAGAGCAAACATTGAGAGGAAGAATGAGTAATATGCTCAATAAGCCAATAAAGGCCAAAGAAAGGTTGTGTTTGAGCTTGGAGATTAGGTGTGGGTGCATTTGAGGAAAGAAAGATTTCCTAAGCAAAGAAAATCCAACCGTCACCCAGGATGTAATATCCCTAAAATATTATATAACTAAAAATGAATAGGAAATTTGCAAAAACGGACAGACACCATTTTGCATGAAATAGGGCAAAAAGATCATTTTTTCTAGTTGGATAAAAAAATGAGAAATTACTTTTGTATCCCTAAGAATTATGAAAATAACAATTATGTCCCCCAAGCTTATAAGTGGGGAGGAAAGGTCAAGATTATTGAGAGAAAATTATACCTAATGACCCAAAAATTTTAAAAATTATAAATTTATCCCTGGTCAAAGGTAATTTTGTAAATATGCAATATTACTGTAAAAATGAAGCTCTTAATGAGAGAATTCCAATGATATATGGTACTAAGGGTTAATGTTCAATGATGAAAAAATAATCAGTGTCGAAGATTAAAAAGTAACTTTATATCGATAAAGCTGATTTTTTTTCAATAAAAGCTAAAAAGTCAAAAAGAAAAGCTATTGGACATCACAAAAGGAGCTTTTTAAAGATAGTATAATAAAGTAGTACCAGATACAAATTCACTTTAATCTTGTATCAATAAAGTAAATTTACACTACAAAAAGTAACTTTACTGGTCTAAGTATAAAGTAACCAACACAGGGTAATACTGGATTGAAAAAATTATGCAGTGTCTTGGACAAATGTACCCCTCATTTAGGATGTCACATGGCACTTCATGGGCTGAAGTTGGAATTCTTAGTCATTAAGCAAACTTAATGGCTAAGACTTCATTAACCTTAATAAAATAATTAGCCAAAAGTAAGTATGATTAGTGTTATTATATATACTCCCTCTTTGGTTCATTTTGGCCGAGCATTTGGCAAAGGAAAGAGAAAGAGTGGTCTGCCATTTTGAGAGGGATAGAGCAGCATGTGAAGGTGAAGAGAAATTGGAGCAAAAATAGGAAGAAAATTCTAGGAAATTGGTAAGTGATTCTCTTGTAATTTCCTAGTATTCTAGCATCTTCCTTGGTTGTTTGGCTTAAGTTTCCATGAAATATTTCCTTCTCCACCAGTGTGCAATTTTGTTCTAAGCTTGAATAAGGGAGAAAAGTTGTTTTAAAATCATAAAATCATGATTTGGTGTGAGATTTTGTAAGAGGAAGCAAGTATGCATGATTTGATTAAGTTTTGAGAAAAGCAAATTTCTTTTCCTTTGGGGTTGATTTTGGTCAGAATAGAAAGCCATCTTAGAGTGGGAATTTCATTGTTTTGATAGCAAAATGGATTCCCCATGGCCAAAAACCCTAAGAACAAGTATATGCTTTATGGTATATGTTAAGATAGACAACTTGGACAATTAAGGGTTTTAAGAGTTTCATTTGAGCCATATGTGTTATACTATGGAATCAATGGTTTGAGCCATTGTTCAATGTTGTCTGGGGACATGAAGAAGTTGGAGGAAGCTTGTGCAACCATTGAAAGCATAGAGTATAGCCAAGGGAAGTCACTAAGGTAGTTAAGTCCATTTATTGCTTTATATTCTTTCACTATGTTCATATGATGTTTATATGATATATTATGATGAATTTGAGCTGTCACATTGTATATTGTGTTTTCTATGATTGGTTTGGTTGTAATATGAGGGGTTTTAATCCCTAGGACATCAACTTTTTTGAACCCATTATGCTGCTAAAATTTTTATGACCAATGTGGTATCTTGATGTTCGAATATAATTTATTGTGATCTATTTTGTGAAATTAATGCCATAATGCATTGAATGTGACTTACTACTGAGATTTTCCCCAATCTCATCCCATTAAGTATCCCAAATGATAGGCATGAGCTATGGCAATGGAGTTCAGAGAGCTAAGGAGAATGAAGAAGAAAATTGATGCTTGATGGTGTTTTCAAGCTATGAGTGTATATATTGAAGTAATGTATAAAATCATGTATATACTTTTAAGAACTATGCTATTATGCTATTACGCCCTGATGAGGATTATGAAATGTATGTGTAGATTGGAACATGGAATGATCATGTGAGCATGTTATGAGGCTTGTTTTCCATATTATATTGCTAAAAGCCCATTCTATAGCAATAAAAGTATAGTCAACACTGTCTGACCAAAACAGGGCAAATAGGTTAATTGTTATATATACATTGAAATTAGAACGAACAAGCTTTTCAAAGAGCAAAAGAACACAGAATTTGGACTAGTACACAAAATATGGTGAATTTTTTAAGACAAGGGTTAAAACTAGACAGTGCTGTGAAAACTATGATTTTTACCATATGTATTGTTTATTTTAAAAGACAGTATAAATCCATAAAAAAACTCCAAAAAATCAGTGTATATATGCATGAGAATATCTATGTGTTGAGTTTAATATGCCACTAGTTTGAGTTCAATTGGAGCTGTACAATAAGAGATATGCATATTTTCCTATAACTATTCCAGTAAGAGTGAGTTTCTAACCCTTAATTATTTAAGTTAGAACCATGCCCTGTACAAGTTAAATAAATGTATAAGAAAAATATGGCTATAAGTAGACATATTTAGATTTTCAATGTTATATAGAATGCTTGATTTTTCTCAGTATAGTATTAGATATAAATTTTTAAATTTATGGCCAAAATCCAGGAAAAGAGAAAAATGACCATTTGAATACTGAAAGTTTGAGCAATATACTTATGAATTGGTCCAGACAAATGCAATTTTTATATTTTTCCCTGTAGAACATATTTCAAGGTTCATTTAGATACTTGAATCACATCAATATAATTTTTCTATAATTAGTTATGATTTTTCAAAATTTATCCAGAAAACTTAGGTACCAAATGAACATAAACACATTTTTTTTATTTTAAGAATTTTGGACCCTTTGATGATTTAAGCCTCTAATATGTGTTATTGGGATATTATATATGCTATACTACTTGGGAAAATATATGATAAAGTAAGGTGTTACACAAGAAGGGATGATTCATTCCAAATGTTGGAAAGGATCAATGATAATGCTTATAGAATGATTTGTCTAGTTCTTATGACAATGTAAGTGCCACATTTAATGTAACTGACCTCTCTGTTTTTCATGTTTCAAATTTGAGGACGAATCCTTTCAAGGAGGGAGAGAATGATTGAGCATGAGCTACACTTATCAAAGGGAAGGATTTTCAAGAGCTTGGTGGGCATGGAAGGCATGATGAAGTGAATGATCAAGGAGCCCAAATTTGGAACAAGCAAGATCCATTGCAAGGAATTAGTGGGCCTATGACCAAAGCAAGGGCTCAAGCAATAAAGCAAGATCTTAATGGATTGATTCAAGGACTAATTAAGCAAGAACCCATCTTTTCAAGACATGTTGTAGCCCATAATGGAATTAAAGGTGTAGTCATGCTCTCTTACATATAACATTTAGATCCAAGACCATCAAGGAGAGCCCAATTAGAAGAACTCACTTAAAATAGCATGTGCTTCTTATGTGACTTTTAAACGAGGGATCTTTTTAGGATTAATTTTTCATTTTCATTTTTTTATTTTTAATTAGAAAATGAGGCCTATGGTCAATTAGTTTCTTTATTTATTTAGGAAGGAAATTCTAGACTTTTCTTAGATGCTGATTGAGGATCTTTTCATATCTGATTTTATTTCCTATTTTTGAGCACCACTTATTCAGCATGTATCTAGTCTTATTTTTGTGTAAGGCGGTGTCATTCTAAGAGATTTAGAATCTGAATTATTTTTAGCAAATTAGGCCTAGGGTTTTTGCTTTTTTTTCTTTAAAAATATCACTTTTGTACTTGGAAGAGACAAATGAATGAACAGTGTATTTTTCACTAAAACTTTGTGAGTTTTCTTGTCTTCTTGGTGAGCTTGAGAGACTTCATGGCATATCAAAGAGAGTGATCTTATCTTTGTGGTGTCCTTAGCTAAGATTTTAATAAACAAGTTTTCTTGGGGTCTTGCTTCTTGACCAATAACTTATATTCTTCATATTCGTACATTCTTCGTTGTTTATCTTTTCTATTTGTTTAGCGTGTTCTTGGTGTTTTGTTGCTGTTTCGTTTGGTTCTCTTTGATCTTAGCATGATCCCTACGTTTCCTAATTCGATTAAAGGTTCATGAGATGCGTTGTACACGAGTTTTCTATCACAAGGCCTCGTGTGCTATTTAGTGGATTGGTATACCACATGGTATGTAGAGTATCAACACCCAAACCACATGTCCCATTGATGCATAACATGTGACAATGCTTAATATATGCTAACATATCAATACATGTTAAACTTTACGGTGTTAGCATGCCATATGATTATATATAATACATCATGGGGTGTATAATCACTACTACATGTTGACATTCAATCATAATATACATATATCATGTTTACTATCATCAATAGCCATATCAGCATAATATGAAGTATGGATAGAGAACTTATTAGCCGTGTAACTATACATATCATGATATGAAAAGGACACAACATAATACATCAAGCATGCATATCATGATATGAAAACGATTAGCCATATATATGTATAATCAAACAACAACATAAGATAAGACACTCCAGTTACCTCAACTGTCCAACCTACTCAACACCTCTGTAGGCCAAAAGGAGCAACCACTACCAATTCAACACTTTTCAAATACAACTTAGAGTCAAGAGATCCCAATTAACCAATATCACAACCCATACATAATTAAATTCTCATTACCATCACAAATTACCAATCCTTATCATACTCAATCATCAATCTCAAGTACCAACCAGCTGTAACAAAGCAATCCAAGGTATACACAAACGTCAAAACATTCACAATAACTCATAGAACTACAATCACATCACCACATATTCAAATTTCCCAAAGATATTAGTATTTAAGGGTTAAGATTTGGGAAATATACCATTTAAGCACTGTAAAATCAACACCCACGCCATAGAGATGTCCAACAATACATCTAGAACACATTTAAACACAATTTAATCGGTGGAAACTTAACCAAATTGAAACCCTAACCAAAATCATGAAAAGCCTTTAGTAAAAATTGAAGATAAATGCAAAGGAAAGTTAAGGGATGGCTTACTAGCAAGATTTGAGCTTCTAAATGCCAGAAATCAAACCCCTAAGGTTGAAAATATGAAACCCTAGCAGATCACCTTTGTTTTCCTTCATTTTTCCTCTTCCCCATCATTTGCTTTGACTTTTGATTTTGTTATGTTTGCCTGGTCACCCAAGAAGGAGCTGAATTAGGTGATACAAGATTTTTGCCTTTTTTAGATCACAACCCAATTTCACTAGATGTGCAGCAAAATAGGGATGAACAGAGAGAGTAAAGTACAGCAATTGAAGAGAATAAATGAAGAGCCAAACATAATAATTTATACTGGTTCAGTCCAAACCACTTAGCCCATGTCCAATCCCCAAGTCACCACTTAAAATTTTCTACTATATCCCACATACTTGATCCGAGCACCTATGAAATTTCAGTACATCCCACAAGTTTCAGTAGACACTTATAAAGCTACTCTCCCTACACCCTTACAAAATGTGTAATATCCCTTAGTGTTTCCCCATACTAAGATTCTACCTTAAAAATAGTAGAAAAGAATTATTACAAAAATGAGACTCTCTTTAAGAGTTGATGATACATTGAAAACTCACTCTATTAAGGTGTATTTTTTCAAAGAATACTAACATAGAAAGATTTTATGTATTAGAATAGTATTTTGGTGCAAACTCTCTTAAGATTGTTACCCATAAATTCAAAAGAGGTTCTATTTATAGATTTATGGCTTAACTAGATGTTAGACACAAGATCTATACTCTGCAGAAAGAGTTATTCACCAACCGCATTAAATATATCTGTTTTTTCAAAATTTGAATTTCAGAGCTCAATAGACAAATTTCACAGGGATAGCATAGTTATGTGTTTAATGTTGAACTTTAGAAATTCATCTATCATCGAGTAAAATTTGAATTTTGAGTTTGTTAAAGTTAACCCAAGTTAGTTAATGCGAATTTTCATACTGGTAGTGCGTCTATTGAAGTTTGAATAGTTGTCTTAAGTTTCCACAGAACACTCGAAATTGAATTTCAGAAGCTGAAATTCATCTATCAATGGCACGTTCAACATGATACAAAATCTATTTCTTCAAAATTCGACTATTGAGATTCAAAGTTCGTCTATTAGAGGCATGTTCTAATGAGACTCATAAGTTCTTTTTTTGAAATTTGTACTTTAAAGTTCAAAGTTCGTCTGTCAGAGAAGGTGACTTTGAACTTCATCAACATTCAAATTTTGACTAAGTTTCATGTGAATTTTACATACTTTCATTAACAATACTTATATCAAAATTTGAATTTCAGAACTGAAATTTTTCTGTCAGAGATGACACCTCTGTAACTTTGAATTTCACTAAGCAAAGTTCAAATTTTGCATAACATAAGTAAAATTCATTTGTTAGCCAATATTTCTCAATTCTAACATGTGCTAACAATAGATTTACTTAATCTAACACATTTAAAACATATGGTAACATGATTAAGTAAATTTCAAAGATTAAAACCACCTCAAGACCTAAGTGAAAACAAAATATACCTAATAACTAGGTCTTCAATACTTGAGCTCTACTTTCACTTGATCATTTCCTTCATAGCATGTCTTCTGATTTTCAATTCTTGAAGTGTCTTATCTCTTCTTCTTCTTTGAGTAAGACATGTTGTTGATGTTCCTTTCTTTATCCCAATGCTCACTCTTCCTACTTGGATCATCCTAAATTTAATATATTACACTTAAAAACAAAGTAGTTAGTCCAATTTATATATCTAACTTGTATTATACAATATAAGAGCACAATGGATATGTTGGTACATAGCATGATATATACATTATAAACTTAATTAAATACATACTAATGCACATTTTATTTCTTTAAGAAATGTTATATATGTTAGACACATATGATGCATTTGTTCCTTATTATCCTACATTTGTCATCATCAAAATTTATATTATATTAAACCTAACATGTTTTAATAGATCGTGTGACTTGTGCCTTGACACTACTTAAACTCGCTGTGGTGTTAGTGTTTACTGACTTGGGTCAGAGCCCAATCCAAGCCTGTCTGCCGCAATGCCACTGTTCTTTGCCACGGCATGATGCTTTCTGTCCTACTTCTCCTTCTTTTCTCAATTTTGATCATTTCCTTTGATCCTTGTCCCTTTGGTCCTATACCATTCAATTAAGTCCTTTAGAATTTAGTAACTAGGGTGATTACAAAAAAAAAGGGTCTAGTTAAATTTTTATACCAAATAACTAAATTTTGGTTCGAGATTATACTCTATTGTTCACGGTATTTATTGGTATGCCAATATTATTTGAGTAGCAGAATTTATGTTGTGACCTACAATCTCTCTCTATATTTCTGCTTGTGTTTATTATAAATGAACTTTCATTCTTAACAAAATATCAGTAGGAACTTGAGCTCAAGCAAATTGACTGGAGATATAGATGTAACACCTTATATTAAGACTCATTTCCCATGTATAGATCATTGTAGATGCCTTTCATCATGGTTTAGAAACTATAATTAAAATATATTAAAAACAGAATTTTCAATTTTCTCAGGTGTTGTTCACTTAGCAATTTTCAGTTTTCTCGACGAATTTTGAAAATTCATAACTAATTCTACAAAAATTGTATCAAAGTGATTCAAGCTCTAAAAATATATAGAAAGATTCTATACATGGGGAAAATAGGAAACATAGCAAATACTAGGCCAGTTAGTACAGATTATTACTTCAAAAACTACTGTAGATTTAGTTATTTCTAAAAATTCCTTATTTGACAATAATTTTGAAAAATTATATTTCAGTTTATTATGTTACCTCTAGTACCTAACTTTCAGTTTCCAGTTTTCCCAATCTTACCCTGTTTTGAACTCTAACTTTGAAAAATTACTATAATTCATACACAACTCAAAATGGGGTACTCCTTAGACCATTTTAAAGCTCTATTTGTGTACTTTGAGAGTATATATATTAGTTAAATTAATTACCTTGTCTCACATATGTGAGGTTTAATATAATATAAGTTTTAATGATGACAAATATAGAGTAATAAGGAACAAATGCATTATATATATCTGACATATATATGTTCCTTAAAGAAGTAAAATACATATTAGCATGTATTTAATTATGGTTATAATACATATATCATGCTATGTGTAAATATATCCATTGTACTTTTACAATAAATAATATAAGTTGGATATATAAATTGGACTAACTACTTGATTTGTAAGTATAATATGTTAAATGTAGATTGGTCCAAGTAAGAAGAGTGAGCATTGGAATACAGAAATAGAAATCAATATTATGTCTCACTCAAGAAAGAAGAAAAGAAAGGATGCTCCAAAAATAGAAAATCAGAAGGGAGCATGCTAAGAAGGAAATGACCAAGTGGAAGTGGAACTCAACATTTGAAGACCTAGTCACTGGTATATTTTATTTTCACTTAGGTCTTGCGGTGGGATTAATCTTTAAAAATTACTTAATCTTGTTACCTTATGTTTTAAATGAGTTAGATTAAGTAAGTTTGATGTTAGCATAAGTTAGATTTGAAAAACTCTGATGACAGATGAATTTTGAGAAGTTAAACTTCATATACTTTGTGAAAATACAAACTTTGCTAATTAAAATTTGAAGTTCAAGAGATATTACCTCTGACAGATGAATTTCAAGTGTTGAAATTCAAATTTCGAGTCAAGCATAGTTAGTGAAATCTGGTTTTTAAGAATCTAGAGTTTGACCTTTAATTAGTTTTTTTAATATATCTCTCAAAATACATATGTCTTTGATGTGAAACTTATTTCATATGAAACTAGACTTAATAAGATTTTCAAAGAAGATTATTTCACTCAAAATAAAGATCATATGAAAAAGCTATGGTTATTTAAATTTGAGTAGTGAGTTATGAATTTTCAGTTTTGACCTCTTATCATTGTTTTGATTAGATCTCATAGAATACATTTTATTTTGAAGTTAAATTTCTTTCATTTTAAAGTAGACATTTAGAGCTTTCCAACCATAGGTCATTTACTTAATTTTGAGTTAAAATGAGAGAGTTATGGTTTCTGCAAAATTGTCTACAGTGCAAAATTTGAAGTTATGTAGGTTCCGTTGTGATAGACGAATTTCGGGCCTCCGAAATTCGAATTTCGAAGGGAACCTTCATGCAAAGTTGGGTTTGCCACTGAAAGATGAATTTTGGCTTTGAAAATTCGAACTTCAGGTCTAACAGATGAATTTTGACTTTCAAAATTCGAATTTTGAAACACCAGAATGTAAAAATACTTCCAGAAAAGCTAACAGACGAATTTTGGTTTTGAAAATTTGAACTTCAAGTATAACAGATGAATTTTAGCTTTGAAAATTCAAATTTTGAATATCCAGAAACACAAAAATACTTCTGCAACAATCAACAGATGAATTTTCACATCCAAAATTAGAATTTCGAAAGGAAGAACTTGTGCCATATTGAGTTGCTCACTGTCAGACGAATTTTGGGAACCAAAATTCGAACTTCGAAGACACTATAGCAATATGAAACAACTGTTCAAACTTACCATAAGTATTTTAAACTTGAAAATTTGAATGTTCTAACATAGAAACATTTGTCAAGATGAAAATTCGAATTTCAGCTTTGAACAGACGAACTTCGAAGTTCAACGCTAAAAACTTTAACTTACAGTCTCTTCGAAATTCGTCTGTTGACATCCAAAATTCAAATTTTAGTATGTCAGAAATATTAAATGTGGTTGGTAAACGGCTAGTTTTGCAGAGTAAACTGATGGGTAACGTCTCTAACGGCTAGATCTTGTATCTAACTTCTAATTACACCACAAAACTATAAATAGAACATCATTTGAACTTATGGGTAACAATTTTAAGAGTATTTATGTGAAAATGCTGCAACCATTTGTAAAATCTTTCTATCACAACATTGTTTGAAAAAACCCACCTCAATAGAGTGAACTTTCAATGTATTATCTACTCTTCAAGAGAGTTTTCATTCTGTAAACATTTCTTTCTACATATTCTGGGTAGAATCTTAGTATGGGGAAACACTAAGAGATTTACACATCTTATAAGGGTGTAGGGAGAGTGGCTTCACAAGTGCCTACTAAAACTTGTGAGAATGTACTGAGGCTTCACAAGTGCCCAGATCAAACCTGTAGGATATAGTGGAAAATCTCAAGTGGTGGCTTGAGGACTGGATGTAGGCTAAGTGGTTAGGCTGAACCAGTATAAATCATTGTGTATTGTTCTTCATCTTCTCTACTCAGCTGCTGCACTCAACCATTTCTGTTTATCCCTGTTTTACTGCACTCTTAGTAAAATTGGGTTGTGATCCAAAAGAGCGAAAATCTTGTATCACCCAATTCACCCCCCTCTTGGGTGACCAGTCTACCTAACAACATAAACAGTACCTATGTTTCTATCAGGATATTCGGATTGAACATTTCTACTCAAGTCTTGGCAAAATGAGGGTCTTGTCATGTTTACATCATCATTCACTGTACCACATTCATACATAACATAACGAGAAAATCATAAATAAATTATAACAATTAATGGCAGCATCACTCATCTATACATATATTGATACAAATAATCATATTATAACATAATAACTTGCAATATCAACCACACATCATTATCTTCTTCATGCATCTTGCTCCTTCCTTAGCCCTTTTCCATGGTTTTTCCCCTAGCATGTTAATCATTTGGAAGAGTGAGATTCAAAGAATCTCAGTAGCAATTATCCATACATGCAATCATATTATCACGTTTACATAAAATCATTAAAAAATCATTAATCAAACACACTTGCACATTTAAGTCATATGATTTGACAAAAATTTTGACAAAGTTTTATTTTGAAAAATGGACATCCTGAGATCTCAAAGCCCCTCATTCAACTCAGTCAACATCATAAAAACTTCACAAGGAAACAATACAATCATCTGACAAAGCATCAAACATATTGAAAGCAAGTATGATAACATAATGCAAGTAGGAAAATAATGCTATCTTTTGTGAATCCTCTTTCCTTTTCCTTTGGTTCCACCTCTTTCTAACACTTCCACAACCTTCCTTAGGCTTCCTCAAACCTAAATACATTATCAATTAACTACTTAAGCCAATGGTTCCATGGCTTTCATCATAAAGTCTTGATGAAACCCTAAAATTCCATTTTATTTTCCTTTGGCTTTTTCAAGAAATCAATACTTGTTCCTAAGGTTTTCCACCATGAGGAACTCATTTTTGGCATCAAAAACATGAAAATTTCACTCTAAACTAACCCTCTGTTATGGCCAAAATTTTAGGGAAATTTGAAGAAAATAATTTCCTTCACAATACTTGCAACCACTTGTATATTCTTACTTTATTCATCTATTCTAAGCATTTACCTAAGCTTATTTGACTTGTGCTTACTTTCTCTCTCTAAAACCTTTCATGGCTAAACTTTAAGTGAGAGAGGAGAGGAAAATACTTCTTCAAACAACCACAAACTCTTGAGAACACAAGCTAGAGGTGGTAAAAACTCCTACCAAGTGGTTGAGCTTTGAGTCTTGCCTTCTTGCTCCTTCTTTTTCCTCTTCTTTCCCTCGTATTTTTGGAGCTGTCTCTCTCACTCTTTGCTGCTGCAAGTGTCTAACAAGAATGAGGAGGAAAGAGGGTGATTAACTCACTAAAACACTTGACTTAATCATAATTCAATTTGACCTTGGTTTATGTTGACTCAAGTTACTTTTTATGCCCAAAAATAAACCCTTCTCAAAGAAGTATTGTGAACCAAAAATCATGGGCTTCATGTGCTACAAAGTAACATCCAACATGAGGAGGATTTGAGTAATTAACCCTCTTGATTAACTTGACTAATCATAGTTACTTTACTTAATCCAACATTGATTACTTTTTACATACTTGAAGAAGTATTTGCATAAAATATTGACATAATTGGATTTTCCCCCAGATGGTTGTTGACTTGCATGACTAAGAGAGGGGACATCTTGCCAAAATACAGCATATTTTTCTTATTCTAGATATATCCTGAATCAGTTAATTTTTACTGGTACCGATAAAGTTGCTTTTACAGTAAATTAGTATTTTAGGGATATAGAACTATTCCAAATTTATATCTATGTTTTCTTAATTATCCTATCCCAAACAACATCTATGTGAGGCCCAAATTCTGTCCCGGTCACCTTTTAACTGTCTATGGGGCCCATAATCTACTTTATCAGTATTAAGTTACTTTTGGACATTTGGCACTGATTATTTCTTTATTTTTAATCAGTTAACCTCATTACTATATATCATTGGACTCAGCTCGTCGTAAGCTTCATTTTGACAGTAATTTTACATATTTACAAAATTACCCCTAACTCGGGGCCAAATTACAATTTTTAATTCTTCTGGATCATTAGCTGTAATTTTTCCCAAAATATATATTTACATGCATCCACCTGACTTTCATTCTCGAGGGTAAAAATGTAATTATCTTAACTTTTATAGGTAAAAACATAATTTCTCATTTTTTTCTATCCGACCAAGAAAAATGACATCTTTGCCCCTTTTCACGTAAAATAGTGTATGCTTGTTTTCACGAATTCTTTATAGATATTTAGATATTCTATCTCTTAGATTTGTTATAATAGATACTTCAGTCTCCAATCTCATTAAGTTCAAGGAGTTATAAGTATCGATGTTATGTCAACTTACATCTCTTTAACCACATCCATTATCCAGGCAATGTGTAGAAATTTCACTTGTTTCTCCATAAGGCATAATAACTTTCATGTAAGAATTTCATCTGACTGATATATGTTTCATGTAGGGACTTGTCCAACAACCAATTGATAGGGAGAAATGCCTCAACTTTTAGTAGAACTTCCTAATTTGAAACTACTGTAAGTTGCAATGTTTTAGCATAGGAATAATGCTTTCTAGTTCCAAATGTCTTTGCAATTTATCTCACATGATGCATATGTAGTAATTTGAAAAGGAATAATCTTAGAGGTTCAATTCCGAAGGTCTAAGGGAGAAGTCGGGTTTGATATTGAGCTTTGCACATATTCTATGCAAAAGTCTTGAAATTCATTCCTTAACTTTTGCATTGTTTGCATAGAATAACCTTTCTTCTATTTAGATTGTAAATATTGTTAAGAATTTGCTCTATTCTCTTTCACTTATTACTTGTGCTGTTTAGTTTAAAACATATAAGTAGTCTTCATCTATAATATTAGCCATATCATTAATGCCAAATGCCAATCATTAATTGTAGATCATGTTGTATCTTACCATTAACACTTTCATATGGATGCTATTTTTTTTAGTTTGGATGGAAATCCTGATCTTTGTCAGACAAATTCTTGCAAAACCAGAGCAAAGAAGCCCAATATTATAACACTTAGTGTATCTGTAGTTGCTTCTGTAGCAGTTCTTGTGACAATAGTATGCATTTCTACAATATTCTACAAATATAAAAGGAAAAAACAAAGTAATATCGAAGGTCACCAAGGTGAGCTAACACCCTCACTTTTCGTTGTGTTTATTTTTCTGTTAAAACACTTCATTTATTTTTCATGCTTTTGTTTACTTTCCCTTTTCATTTCCATCATTTTTAGATTAATTTTAACCACCACTAATACAAAAACTCATTTCTACATCTACAATCTAGATCAGTTGTTTAAAAACCCGATCTAGAAAAGTAACTGATGGCAATTTTGTAAATAAATTCATTAATTTGAAACTTTCTAGATCGGGTCTTTAAAAAACCGATCCACAACGTTCAAGCAAAATAAAAAAAGAACAATTATTATCATCTCCCTCTTAAGCTCTATTTTAACTTTACTCAGAACTAGTTGAAAAGACCCTAGCAGAGAGAGGGCATTCGACGGCGAAGGAGGAGGAAAATTTGAAGGCGTTTAGGTGTGATATGCAACAGAGGCATCTCATCGATGACATTCGATGGTGGCATCATGGTGAAGAAGGCTTGCTATTCAACAAATTTTCACTGCTCCCCGTTGCATCCACCTTCATTTTCATACTATCCACGTATAGGGATTTTCCTCCTCTCTACCCTTGGTGTCGTGCTCTCCTCTACAACTATGTTTAGGTTCGCTTCCTCTCTCCCTCCCATCCCCGATCCCTATGCGCAGTGGTGCCACTGGGTCTTTTGTTTAGGCCATACTTTCTGATGCTAAGTCTATTAAATTGGCCTTTCTCCTTTGCCATCTAGTGGACTGTGTAAGTATTTCTGATCACTCTTTGGATTTGTACCATAGAATTTTGTGGGCTGGTATAAGACCTGACATTTACACTTTTCTGTGTGTTGAGAACTTGCAGTGTAATGCCTAACTTAGGGGTAAAGAGATTCATGTGCGTGTTATTCAATATAGGTTTGAGTTAAATGTAGATGCATTTAAAGCAACGATAACCATGTCTGTGAGATATGGTGATATGGATACTGCAAGATTGGTGTTCGATAAAATGCCTCATAGACATATTAGTATTACATAACAAGAGAGAAACGAGCTCTTCCTTTCCCTTCATGGGATTAGTTTGTGTTAGTCTTGTTGTAACAGTCAGCATCAAAGCTGGACACCAGAATCAGCATAACTTTGTTTTTATGCTTATCAAAGGGAAGAACCCTATTCGGCTTTGTTATGCTTGGTCCTAATCAGCCACCATGTGATCTGCCATACATCTATTATGGACCGATAGTATAACTTTAATGGGCAACTTGGCACTTATACTACGAATCTACAACAAAGGATTTAGATGTAGGCTTTTTGGCACATAAGGAAGGATATTCATAAAAGATGATGGGCTGAAATGAAAGTGGCATGATTATACTACTAAGTAAATTTTTCTTTTGTTAATTTTATGTGAATCCTTTTCTATCAATTCCCTTGAGAGTCATATTTTTCTAAATTTTCTTAATGTGTTTTCTTTCACAGGTTATTGCTAAACTAGATGGGAAATTGATTTTAGGAAATAGCTAATTACTGACTTTTCTTAGTTCTAAAATAGTGAATTTACATCAAATATATGTAATGTTATGGTGTATTTGTTATTGAATTAAATCATTTTTTGGCCAGCTAAGGATAGAGGTGGATAGAGTCTTGAAGATTGTTTGAACTGGCAAGCTAATTGGAGCTAGTTTAGATGCAAAGGATCAGATTTATATTTCCAATCTAAATGAAGAACTTGGGTAGGTAAGTTGCTACCTTTATGATTTTCTTGACTCTTGACCATTATAGAAATATTATTGAAGAAGTAAGGATATAGAGGACATGCTTATTTTTACAATATAGAGGATGTGCTTGGGATGAATTACATACTCATTTGAAAGTTTCCTTAGGTGCTTCTTTTATTGTAAATTCTGATTTTTTTAAAGTGTTGACTAATGTGACCTTTGAAGAATATTTGTTAAATGTCGAAAATAGATTCCTTGCTGCTCATGTGTGGCTAGGCCGTGTATTTCTCATGATTCTTGTAGCAAAAGTTCAGAACACCTTGATGTTGGACTTGGACTTCTCTTACATTAATTAGCTATATATATCATGTGTTTGGGTTAGAAGATCTTAACAAACATTGGTATAGTGTTTAGACATAATTGGGTCGTTGTGTGGGATAATACACCAATCATGCACTAGATATTAACAATGTTAGGAACTATTTAAAAGTATGGTAGTATTTATATTAGAAGGGATATTATAATTGATAGGTGTGCATCATGAATGGGTATACGCATCCTTGGGTTATAGTGAGTGGTTTTTGTGGTTATATATATGGGTATATGCATCATTGGAACCTCATGATGTTCACTTTTTTTGTCAAATGGAAAATTTTCAAGTGAATCTATAAGAAGATTGATTTCTAATATCAGGCATTCCAATATCCATGCCATTTGCAGAGAACTTACTCAAGCTTTTAGGTGAGAAGGTGTCATAGATTTCTTTTAAGTGGCACATGTTATCCTCGATAGTATGCCCAACCATTGTTCCTTTTCTTGTTGATTTATCTGTTTAATATTTTCTGAGAAAATCTGCAGAAGACAGGGGTGCTAGTAAGCTAAATTAACAATCACATACCTAGATTGTCATCTAGCTAATGTAACTTTAATGAGTGCACCAATATGAGAAATAGGAAGAAGAAGGTAATAGAAATATCAAATATCAACTGGTATAGTTTAGTGAATTCATGTGTAATTTTTCTAGTGTTTAAATTCTTTCTTCTCAAATTTTAGAATTTAGAGGCATTGAACAATCTCTTGGATTTAGTGGACTTCATGTGGAGGATGCTATTGTAAGGTTGATGGTGCCTTTGTGACATACCATCATTCACTAATTAGCATAATGTTATTGTAAGGGTAACAAATTAGATTTGGATAAAGATAAACCAATGTAGGGTTATGGAGCTTAATGACAATAATACATAGTAACATACTGTCATACATTAAGTCAAAATTTTGTAGTACTAATTACATGGAAAGCAATAGCTTAATGTTCTGCTTTGTTTTGCAAGAAACTTAATGAAACTTTTTGCTAAGATTTGTTGCAAGAGAGGGATAATCTAGACTGAGACTTATGAAAGTTGCTACATATATGTATTAGCAACTTATTTAATGAAATTTAATGCACTCTAATGTATTGATTATAGAATAAGGCAATCTAAGAATCATGTTACGTAGATATTCCATTCACTAGAAAAGGCAGGGGATCTTAAATAATTTATGATTCCTTTTTAAAGTAATGAGCTATGAGAATGGAATCAGTTGAAAGTTTTATAAAGAAAAGAGGGACTCCTATAACTCATATATATCACTTTTTGTTTGATCTACAGAGCAAAAGAAGCAAAAAGTTTCTGAAATAAGGGCTGGAATTGATGAAGCAGAAGCTTTGGTACTTTCTTCTATTTGTATGAAAATAGCCTTTCTTACTTCTGTACTCTGGAATTTTGATATGACTAAGCTCATGATATTGTAGATTCGAAAAATGGACCTTGAGGCAAGAAGTTTGCAACCAAACATTAAGGCTATGCTTCTTTTTAAGTTATGGGAGTATAAATCGGATTTGAACAATGTTAAAAGTGAACTTAAGAAGATTGTATCCGATAACTTAAACCCTTCTGCTCGAGATGAGTTGTTGGAATCAAGCATGGCAGATGCTTTGAAGGTAATATTCCTTATTGATGTATTGCTTAAGAGAATTTCATTGCATTGTGAAACTATTCTGAAAAATCACAATTAATTTTTTATTCTTTCTTTGTAAATGAGTAGGTTAATTTGAAGCTAATAGATTAATTATTGACTTGCTGTTGTTGATGTAGCTTTACCATCTCAAGCAAAACACACTAATGCCATTATGTCACGTTTCTATTACTCTAGCCAAGCTATCACAAATTAGGGTATATTATATGTAGGGTAGGTCAATTACTATGTACAATCACCTTAAGGAAACAGCCATATAAATTGCTTGTGCCACATTTATAATTCTTACTGTGGCAAATGGTAATTCTAATTCTTACTGTGGCAAATGGTAATTATTCTGTCTGATTCCCAGATTTGGAGAAGGAATCATCCTCTCCAGATTTAATGAAACTTTTTACTAAGCTTTAAAATGATTTATTTATTTACAGTCACATTGCATTTCTTATTAATATATGTATTTCTTTGGT
Organism: Adenanthera pavonina; assembly: GCA_026686845.1. Classification (NCBI taxonomy): domain Eukaryota; kingdom Viridiplantae; phylum Streptophyta; class Magnoliopsida; order Fabales; family Fabaceae; genus Adenanthera; species Adenanthera pavonina. The sequence continues at coordinate 24,314,794 of JAIVEN010000004.1, forward strand.
TTTAATTTTCTAGACTCTGAATATGCAAACTGATGGTGTGAAGAAACATTTGACTTTTATTCCTCTTGCTCCAACTTGGTGAAAGTTCAAGTATTTGGTGGCATGGAAGAGCTAGTGGCATATCTTATAGCTTCTTGTGAGTATAAGCTAGTAACTTTGTTTTATTTGCATGAAAACTTGTTTAAAGTTCTCCAAAAAAAATAATAACTCATTTTTACTTGAGGGGTGGGTTTAGGTGGAAACTTGGACATGAAATTCTAAATCACCCACTTTAACTTTATGAATATTGTCTTGATGTATGTTATATTTTTAGATTAATTTCAGGCTTTATAGCCCTTTAAATTTCGGATACATTGGGTTATTTACTGCATTTTCTCCTTGTACAATGATTTTGTCGATTAGATTATGATCAATGAGTAGAAAAAGCATTTACTTGGCTCAAAATTTCTCAGTTTGTTATTGGTGTTGATTGGGCTGGATGTAAACTGATCTTGTACATATTATATTGTGAGACGATACACATTATTAATAATAATGAAAATTCTTTTGACCTTTTTGCAAGAAAAAAGTGTAGCAAGGGAGTAAAATAGAAAATAAATTATTTTTTTCCAAAAGAAGGGACATTCTAGATCGGTTATGACTTACAACCGATCTAGAATTCATAACCGATCTAGAATATCTTCAAGGACATTTTTTTGACTTTCTAGACCTATCGTTTAAAAACAGCCGATCTAAAAATAATTTTCTAGATCGGTTAAATAACCGATCTAGAAAGTGGCACTTTCTACATCTGTCAAATCTATATCTATACCAAAACCGATCTATAAAATCAATTTTAACCGATCTAGAAAATGCTCAGTGTAGTAGTGCACATTTATTTATAAGAAGGTTCCCTACTTAATTTTCACCACATTCCTTGTTAGTTTTGCTCTTAATTAATCTGCAGTTAGGCTTACATATCCTGGAAGCCCCTCCTCCTGGTCTTCACAGCATTCTCTCATATGACTCTTAATGCGCTTATGTTTACCCTGGCTTTGTATTAGTTAAGCGTTTTATTTGCTTTCCCTTTTGAAAAAAAAGGGTCCCCACTTAGTACTCTTACATGGGGTACCAAGGTAATGGGTTATGGGAAGTTGCTGATGGCATGATGTCTAAATCCTAACCCAAATCCTTGCACAACTACATAAAATGTTAAATGCATTAAGATGTAATAGAGGCATTTATGTCTATATTTGCTCCCATTTTATCTTCGACATGGGCACAAAAAATGTATTGAACCCCAAAATCCGTGATTATAGTTAGGATTTGTTTATTCTGAAAGTGTAACTCGTAAAAATCAGATAGGAACTTGATCAATAGATAGATGCGAATATGCGAGCCTATGCACTGAAACCTGTCCTTTTCAGTCCGTTAGGATAATTACCGTTACTTGCATGTGTTAAAACCTTACCAAGAGAGAATGAGACTCACTTCTGCTCTATAATTGGTTGATTATATTTAAACAGAGAACTATTGAAGTTGTCAGACAGATCATGAAGTGCTAATTTGAGGATTGATTGATTAGAGAGATTCATGAGAAGCAGCATCATAACCAACATATTTGTTAGTAGAATTTATATTTGTCAGCCTTTATTTTTAGGAGTTTTTTCTCCTGCGCATTTTTCCATGTGAATATCATTGAATTACTCTTATTTCATACCAGGAAATTTCACTATTTTAAGTGGTAGGCTAAGAAGACAAATATTAAGGTGTTTTGTTATAAATTTTGTTCTGTGGAGTAGTGGGCAATGAAAATTAACAGCACTTTTCCATCATTTTCTCCTTCTTGGCAAGAAAATAGTACTTGGTCGGTCATTTCATTTCCATCATTTTGCCTTAACATTCTATTGTAATAGTTTTCCAATACAAGTCACATTCACTTTAGTAAGATATATGATACCATTGAAATTATGCTCGATGCTGCAGTGAAGTTTGCTGAATCTAAAAAGGATGAACAGCTGAAATAAAAAATCAGAATATTTTCTTATTCTGAGATTCTTTGTATTACAAGCAACTATGAAACTGTGTACCTTGGTACACTGCATATGGTGGAAAAGTTGCAATCAAGTTACGTTCTAACTTATCAAGGTAAGGAATTAAGGAATTTTATTTAGAGGTTAGAAGCAGGAATCATTAATGATGTTGAGTTTTCATCCATTTCTTATATGCTAAGCTATTTTATTCAGTCGTGATAAAGCTATGCTTAAAATTGCAGCTGCAACTGTTGATGATTGTTCATCACAGAAACTTGGTTTCTTTTGTTGGATATTGCGACGAAGGTGACGTGAATGCACTGGTTTATGAATACATGACTTAGGGAAATCTTCACCACCTATTATCAGGTTTGTTTTATGTCATTGGCGAACCTCATTATAAATCCATAACATAATCTACTGTTTTTTTTTCCTGTTTTCCCCCGTAATTACAAAAAGGAAAATGAGACATTTAGAAGATTAATGGAAACAAAGACAAGTTAGTTTCTTTTTTAACTTGGGTGAGCAATTACTTTAACATTAGACGGTTGTATGCTTGTGCCTGATTTTATACCTGAGCATGCCCATTTCACCAAAATAACTTAAGTTACTTGTCTAAAATTACCACAAGCTTATTATGTGCCCTTCATTTTTTTTTTTATCATTTTTGGATGAGGGACTTTTATCAAGGGTTATCTCCAACACTCCAATCCAAACGTAACGTAAACTATAATAGGATCATCAGAAGAAGGATGTAAGCTAAATGATAGAATTACTTAGTTTGAACTTTGCCCCATCAAGTTGATCTCTAACATTTTTCATGCACAACACAAATATTTTGCGGATTGCAGCCCAAATGTTTGAAGGGGAATGAAAGACTTCGAATTGCACTGCTTGCAGCACATGGTTTGCAGGCTAATTATCTTTCTACTTTCATGGCTTTCCATTTTCTTTTCTTTTGTTTTTTCCCTTTAATTTAGGTGACTAAGCTTTTTTTGTCAATTGCTGACAATGTATGATTGGATTATTTGCACAATAGATGTAAGCTACCAATAATCCATGGAGACCTAAAACCCTCGAGCATTTTGCTAAATGAAAAGATGCAAGCCAAGATTACTGACTTTGGACAATCAAAAGCTTTTGCACATTCAGTAACTCCCATTTAGTAACTCGCCCTGTTGGCACATTCGGTTATCTTGATCCTCACATTTCCAATTTCAAACTCATTTTTGAAAAAAAAAATCTGATACGGATAGACTGATATAAACATATCAAAATATATAAATTGGGAAGATCAGTTTCATTTTAGTGAAAAGAAATTTTCCCTTATCCCCCTCTCCCTGAAAATACAAACTTACTGAAGTTGCATCTTGATTGTTGCTGTTAGACTTAGTAATTTGCAAGTTTCTAGATGATGCAGGTCCTTGTTTATGAATGTACCTAGAATTTGAATATCATGTGTCTAACTTAGTGTGATTCTTGTATCGGCTTTCATAATTAGTTTGAAGATATTGAATGGTTGATCAAATTAAGTATTTCAAGAGAAAGATATATCAAAGTGACTTCAAAGAAATTCCTCTTCATAGGGGAAATCCCTCCTTCCCAATGTTGCTCAGTGAAATAACATAATCGGAAAGTAAAATGAAATGTTTCTTACAGCGTCAGACTACAATATGATATATAGTACTTGGTCATCTATTTCATACATAGATTCAAGAGAGTAAAACTTTTCAATTGTACTGGCAAGCGATGAAAAAACTCTACAATGCATTCTCCTTTAGTGTTTTTCTCCCACGTCTTCTTCATATATAGTTTTTGGTCCCTCATTCTTTTAAGGCATTGGATAATGTGAAAGATCACCTCTTGTGCTTATATAGATAGAAAAAGAAGTCACTACTGCAAGAACTATAATTTTAAATGCCAGCTTTATTACTTGATTTCATGCAAATGTCGCATATCAAAGAAGAGTGACATTTATAGCTTTAGAATAATTCTATTAGAACTAATTACTGACAAGCCAGCAATAATAAATACTTCTGGAAATGGTATCCACATACTTGAAATGGGTTACTCCTCTAATTGAAAAGGGAGACATCCAAAACATAATGGATCCAAGGTTACGAGGAAGTTTCAGTACAAAATCTGCACGGAAAACTATAGAGGCTGCCATGTCATGTGTTCCAACGGATGCCGGCCGGAAGCCAGACATTAGTCATATATTGGCAGAGCTAAAGGAATGTTTGAATCTGGAAATTAAGATTCATGGAAGCAGCGGTTTGCAGGTTGAATCACAAATAACTGAGATTTATGCCAGGTAGTCTCTCTGGAATTGTCTCTAGTTAAGCCTTAAATTAACCATTGACAATAGAGTCAATTTGTTATGATGAGGATGTTCGTTGAAGGAAAGGAAAAAAAAAACAGCTACATAAATGAGTTTATGAAGCTTGTTGGCTATGACTTGGTGATACAGTGTATTTTATTGACTTGGTTATACATAAAAGAGGTGTATAAACATTTGGTAGAAGGTTTGAAACGAAGTCAATATGGAGTGAAGGACCTCTAAAACAAAATTTAATATCTATTGTTGTTCGCAGATACAAGTAAATTTTTATCTCTAGAATTGATCCAAAGCACTATAAGGAATTCCACTGAGCATGTAATGAGATTATCTTTATCTAAAATAGTATAATGAATCAGACGAAGTAAAAAATAAAAAAATGATGTTTTATTTAGTTGTATGAAAATGATATCAGCATTAACTATTTCTTTATTGATGCTAACCATTTTACTCTTCATCAAGATTTCAATTTTAAATTCAATCTTTTCACATTTTAACTTAATTTTAAATCTCATACAATTATTTATTTGAATATGATAATGGAAAGGCAAAATCTTTTAATCAAAATGTATTTTTTCTAAAAAAAAATAACTCATAGAAACTTGACTTTTCGCAAGGCTTCTTGTCATATGTCAGCAAGAAAAATCAGTATATATATATATATATTTTTTTTTTCAATGCTTGGTTGATCAAATGTAAGTCCCCGCACACCTTAAAAAATCGGATACTATAAAAAATAAAAATAGAAGACTTTTTTTTTTAACTAAAAAAGATAAGACTTTAAAGTCTCCGGCTGATCAAGTTGATGATAAAAACCAATCAAATAGTTAATATCTAAAATAATTAGAAGGGGGAATTACTATTCAGGATTATAATAAAGATTTTATTACAAAATTAGATCAATTATTCATGTAATTATAAAAAAAGACAAACTTATTAAAATTAAATATAAAAAAATATAAAATTACTAAAATACCCTTAACTTTAATTTATCCTATTAAACATCAAGGTAAAGAGTAAAGGAAGAGAGAAAGAGACGGGAAAATTATATCACGGTTTTGTCCCTTTGATTTACATCTGCTCTCCTGGAAAATTTTCAAGAGATTTTTCATTATAATAATGTCAAATTACAGTAGATGGTTTTTCACTAACTTACCAACAACTCAACACGGTGTTTCAGCTAAACAAAAATTATATCAGAGGCTCACACTAGCATAGAGTTTTCTTATAATTAAGCTCATCTAAAACTTGATTTCCCAGAAAAATTAGGGAAATGCCTCTCAGTAGCCTAATAATGGCTTCACTCTTAGATCACAATGAATAGCACATCATTTTCTTGGAATTGATATATATTATTTTTATTGTAATTAAGTATGTTAATTTTAAATCCTAGCTAATTTTATTTTAACGACTCTGAACAACGGAATTGCGATAACTGATAAGCCAGAATGAGGTAACTACGACAACTTAACCTTCATGTAGACACACACACACACACACTACCTTATCGTTTTTATGAGAGACTTTTTGGAGTATTATTTTGGTTTATTTATAAGAAACAAATTATCATTATCTCATCTTATTCGTTTATTGATTATTTTTTTATACCTTTCATTAATTTGTTGTAGAAAATTTCCTTAGTTGAAATTGGAAGTGCTAATTAAATTATGATGAAAAGACTAAAATATTAAATATGAGCATTTCTACAAAGAAATTTTATATTGTTACATATTAATTATCCTTAACTATTTTTTATCTGATGAAATAGTTATTTAATTTTTATACAAAAAATTGAAGGGAGTATATAGTACTCTCTCCATTATGCTATATAAAATACATTTTTAACAAATTTATGTTTCACAATATAATTTTTTAAAATTTTATAATATATTCATTTATTTTTAAAATTGTCCCTGGCAAAGTAGTCAGGGATTGTCAAGAAAAATAAATAATATATGAAAATATTAAATAATAATAAATGAAGATAATTTAAAAGTTGTAAAAAATTTTTTAATTTTTAATTACTGTTTTTTATCCATGTGCTATAATAAAAAATGTCTTCTAAATTGAAATGGATTAAGTAAATTTTTATATAAATTTTATATTGATTTTAATGATGATATTAAATAATTAATTTTCTCTTAATTATATTTAGACCAAGTAGAATCATAGAGATATTTCGTGGTTCTGTGGACTAGGTTGAACTGTTGTTACATGTGAGTCGTCGTAGAACAGGCTGAGTTGCTAAATTGTGCTCAGAAAAAGGACAGGAACATTAAATTAAAGCACAAGAAAACAAAATGACTTATTTTTTTCCACTGAAAAACCAAATTGACTTGACTTGAGGAATGGAAGTTTGATCCTTTTGAATTTATTGGCATTCATGCCGCGTCGAAGCACGTGGGTGATCCTGACATCGACAACAACTTTGGTTCGAGTTTTCATAAAAAAAAAACAAAAAACCTTGGTTCGAGTCCTTTCGAATCAATGAACTGTCCATCTAATTGAACAATATTATTCCCTCCATTTCTATTTATAAAATTCTGTTTATCCAAAAAAATTATCCCTCCATAATAATTAAGAAAAATAATTAAAAATATTTGAGAACTTTAATTTTTTTAAAAATTATTATATATTCTCAAAATTATCCCTCATTAATCACAATATTGAAAAAGAGAGGATTATTTATAGAGTAAATCTACAAAGGGTATCATTCGAAAAAAGCCCAAAAATATTTTATTTTAAAAAATTAATTAAAAAATATAGAAGAAATTTTGAAACAGATCTTATAATAAAAGAAATGAGTATTTCTTGGGGAGGTTTTAAATTAATTACCCGCAACCCTATAATATTATAGCACGCACAATCTAAAAATCCACGATAAATAAACAGTAAAAAATTTTAGAGTAAAATTCATTTTAATTTATTCATATTTTGATATATTTGACTATCAGCACATAAAGAATAATTTGGATTTTTACAATTAAACACACTTTTCTCATATATTATATGAAATTTAAAAATAAATGGCATTATTTATGATTTATAAATAATATAATTTATTATAAATTTTATATTTTATATTAATTTATGGCTATGGGTTACATTGTAGTATAATAAGATAAAGAGTGATTTAAATAAATAAGAATATATAAAATTTATTTTATTTATTTTTAAATATCTTATTTTTAATTTTTATAATAGTATAGGCAAACAAATTATTTATTATAAAATATCTTAACTCTGAAAAACAGGGAATGACTCATACCAGACGTGCCATAAGATTTATCTTATATTTTATTTTTTTCCTATCTAGCCAAATGAAGCACAGTATAGCATAACATGGGGACAAATTAAGAGGCAAAGAAGATTTGATTTGTACAAAGATTCCGAGAAATGGGAATGACATTTGTATTCAACAAGGAACAAAAAGCTGAATAGGATTAGATTGGTCGGTTCGACCGGTCAAATTGAGAACAGGTGACAAGTTCAATCTAATTATAAATTTTGATTATCTTTACTCAGAATTGATGAGAACCAATAAAAAATCGGTCGAATCAGTTATAAGTATTATTATTATAATTTTTTTAATTTTTTAAATTTTTAAGATAAAATATCATTATTTTTAATACTAAGTATTATTATTTTTATATAAATTTTTTCTTTCTATATTATAATATTATATAAGTATTATTATGATACATAATTATTAATAAAATAAATTTACGTAACAAATAATATAAAAACAGAATATTAGTTGACTATTTTGAATTCAAAATATGATTATAGACAAATATTAACTTGTTTAAATTTTAATATTATGTTATGAAAATTGTTAATAATATTTTAATTTTTTATATAATATATAAAATTAAAATTATTAAATTTATGACCACGGATTTAATTTTGGTTGAATCACAATTAAACCATAGAATTTTGACCAGTGTCTTGATCAGTTCAATATCCGATCCATTTTTTGAACCTCTGTAATCAATGAGTTTATGGACATCTGATTAATATGATATCTCATACCTCTTTGTCCCATTTTATTTGTATTTTTTAGAGAATTTTAAATATTCCAATTTATATGCTATTTTACATTTTTAAATGAAACATTAATTATATTTTTACTATTTTATCTTTTATTAAAAATAATGATAGATAAGTACAAGTTATTTTTTAGCATTTAAGTCAAGAATATTTTAATAAAATATTACCAAACTTTCAGTCTATCTAATTAATTATTAAAATTATTTTTTTCTTCTTACTGACGAGTAGTTTTTTATTTTTTATTATTGTGAACGGAAGAGAATATTAAACTTGACTTGCTGACTCAACCAACGAGTACGCAAGGGAATCAAATGGTTGGGACCATTTTATGACTGGGCTGGTCGCTCTTCAATAATTTTCTGCAGTGTTTTGTTTTGTTTTGTTTAAATAGAATCTGTATTAAGTAAACAAAAAATTATTTATCCTGAGATTGATTATAAGAAAATTAATTATTTGATTCCTATAATTTATTATAATTATAATTTTTGTTTTGGTTTATTATTTTTTAAAACCATCTCTATAATTTTCAACTATTTCAAAATTAGCAAAATCTAAGAACTAATAATGAAAGTAATATTGACAATTAAGGACCATGTAAAAAAATAAACTACAAAAGGCTCATTCAAAAATTAAGATAGCGCAATTATGAGAATTAGATCATTAATTTTCTTAAGTTACTCCCTCAATACAAAATATAAATTTTATTTTAGAATTTTTTTTAAAATATAAGTCTTAATTCATAATTTATAGGCATTAAATGTTTTTTTTTTAATTTTGTGCTTGTCTACAATTATATATAAGACACAGTAAATAGAGTAGAAATTGTGCATACTTTGAATGCTAAATATTAAATAAGAATAATATTGAAAAGTAGCATTTTTTTAATAAATTTAATAAATAAAATTACTTTTCTTAATTCATATATAACTAATTAAATTAAACTTAATATTCTAACTAGAAAGAATATATTTGGAGCATGTCCAATCATGTATGATTCCTCGCTTAGTAATAGTAAAGAATATGTAGAACTCATGTTACTTGACTCCCTTCCGGTAAAAAGAAAAAAGGTTGCATGAGACCATTTTCATGATAGTATTTACTCATTATTCTCTATTATAAGTCTTTTTTTATTATTTTATACATATCAAGAAAAATAATTAAAATTATTGAGCTTCACAAAATTTATCATAAATTTCAACTATTGCACTTAGTAAATTATATTTATCCTAATTATCTCTTTCTTAATATTTCTCTACTATAATTATTTAATAAAAATAAAGATTAAAAAAATATTTAATATTCAGAGTGATTTATATATATACTTAAATTCTTGTGAAATAATTCTTATAATAAGGACATATGCTGTAATATTTATACTCATTTCGTAGCGCAGGTAGGCTGTTTCAATCGTTTAAGCTATCCTCAACATTTTTCTCTGCCCCCTTTTCATATTACTTATACTCACTTCCGTGCTAAAGAAAGCAGTGTCAATCGTTTAAACTGCCCTCTTCCCCTCTTCCTCTTTCCCATAAACTGGAAAAATGAGGAAGATCATACCATTGTGGATTCTGGCTTCGTACGTGTTTGTTTCGTTCCTCATTGTAAGTCACTCCGAACAAGCTGGTGCTGATGATGGTAATTCATGTAAGCATTTGACCTAATTTTCAATTTTTTTACTCAGAAAATTTTATTCAAAATATATGCTGCTCACATGGATAGAGTATACTGATTGGCCTGAATTTTACGTGCAGTATCATTTCTTCATTATTTAATTAGAAATATGGCTTTACTTGCTAGTTTGTGGTTTTGTTCATCCTTAATGTATACAGCCTTTGTGGGAAAGCCTTTGTGTCTTTGGTACAAAATAGAATTGGGAATGGGAATGAAAATGAGAATGGGAATAGAAAAGAGCTTCACTGGAAGTCTCATTTCTTAACCCAAATCATGTTTGGTAGAAGCATGGAAAAAATAATAAAATGACATGTCCTGACTCCTAAAGCTTTCGAATACTATCCTATATATTGGGTTTTTCTTTATGAAATCCAACACGGTGTGCGAATGTGAGACGGACCATGCTACCATTGTTGCCGTCATCGCGTTATAGCCTGGAAACCCAAAATCCCAGAAATTTTCGATAACATATCTATCATATACTAACCCACAATCTAGAGATCTATATCTATTGCCATTTTGAAGAACCAAAGGTGAAGTCTGTAGGTGCCAAAACAAGGGAGGAAGGGGTCTGATGTGGAGGCTGCCGGTGACCATCATCGTCTTCGTCTCCGGTGACCGTCTTTGTCCCTATTGAGAGGGAGCCCCCCGGGGGGGGGGGTGTGGAGGAGAGACCTTCGACACGGTGGAGTTCCGATGGAGGTAGAGATAGTCGATAATTTTTGTGCAAAAAGTAAGGGGGAAAGTCGAAATAAGGTAGAAATATTGACGAGGATAAATTTATTATAAAATTTTAGTTTCCAAAAACATCCACCTTCCTCATCTTTTTTTTTTTAAGTAATCTGAAAAATAGATTCACAGAACTTCCACAGTGGTATGTTTGGTTGTGGTTTTATGGGATGATTTTTAGGTTTGTATTTGGTTGAAATTTTTTAAAAGATTTTTAAAGAAATGAGAAGGAATTGAAGGAATTAAATTCCCTTCCTTTATTTAGTTAAAAAAAAATTGAAGGGTATTGGATCATCTCCCTCACCCATTTATTTTTTCCTTCTAAATTGAGATTTTTTGAAATGTAGTAATTATTATTACTCAATATCCTCCAATTCTCCTCTCTCCTAGTTTGATTCAAACAATTGGAGAGAATTGAAGGCCCCCAACCCTACTTTGGGGAGTTTTTTTTTTCATGAAAAAAGTATTTATTACTTAGTCCCTCTTTAACTCTCTCATTGTTAAATTAAATAAGATTTTATTAAAACTTTTCTAATCTCTTTTTCTCCAATCCTATTAAATAAAATTTTTTTTACTTTATTATAATAAAAATCCTTCAAATCCTCTCCTCCTCAATCAAATCAAAAATACATTTACTTAACTGTCACGATAAAATAAAACATGGTCAGAACCCTAAAAAGAATTTGCTTAGTTTCTTGATCACTTATACTCGATCAATTATCGACTCTTTTTTTTCCTGTTGTACACTGTTGGCATATTGCACAAATCGTCCGCAATTGTAGCATATAATTCCCTTGTTATTTATTTTGCAACTTTTTTCTTTATTCTTATTAAATTCTTTTTTATGTTTTTATAATATTTATTGTATCTCTATTTTTATTTATGTCAAAGGGTCCTACCCTGTATATTAATTTATTTTTCCTTGTGGTCTTTATCTTTTGAAACCCATTATTTTGTTTTATATATATATATTATTCACTAGATTCAAAATATAAGACATATTTTATCTTAAATGAATTGGGTTAAAAATATGTTGACTAATTAAATTTATCAAAAAAATTACATTATTTTTTAATATTATCCTTATTAAATAAATTATAAGTAAGGTGCATAATTCATATATTAATTTATTCTATCACATTTAATTATATATAAAAATAAATTAAAAAAATATTTAATGCTCAATATATTACCTAAATTAGACATAATATTATGGACAAAACAAACTTATAAAATAAAGGTATATCTGCATGACATGATTCATCTCCAAACAGGGGTAAGCATTGATTGTGGAGTAACTCAAGACAATAAAGACGACAATGGCTTTTATTATGAGGCAGATGATGCAGAATTCGGTCAAATATTCAATGTATCTTCTGAGTACATCACTGACAGTAAAGATGAACAAGTTTGGAAGCAATTAAACACTTTGAGAAGCTTTCCCAAAGGGAAAAGGAATTGCTATTCACTCAAACCCAAACAAGGCAGAGACCAGAACTATCTCGTCAGAGCTTACTACAAATATGGAAATTATGACCACAAAAATTCAGTTCCGTCCTTCGAATTCCATCTTGGCGTCAATTTCTGGGCACAAACAGGGCTCAGTGGAGCCGATGATATTGAAAGGTTGGAGGTCATTCATGTTTCTCCAACTAACAACATTGATGTGTGTCTTATAAACACTGGCCAAGGAACACCCTTCATTTCCTTGTTAGAAGTCTGGCCTCTGATGAAGACTATATATCATACCACTTCCAGTTTATTGCCACTAGACCTGCTGAGACGCTCTAATCTGGGAATGCGTGAGGATTTTGCTTTCATCAGGTAACTATTTAAATCCATCCGTTTATCATTGTTTATTTTCATTCATTCAAAACATAAATCTCTCAAAATGTGCTAGAAAAAGATGAAAGAAAAAGATGCAATTTATTTGCCAGTGGACCTCATTCACCCCTCCTGGATAAGCATAGTTTGTTTTCTTTAAAATATCAAAATTGTGCTTTGGAGCTCTCTTGATAGATTTAAAAAACTATAATCATGTGATGTTAAAACTTTATGAAATAAAATGCAGAGGCTTCGTAATGTTTTTGGGAGATAGAATCATGTCAAATTTCATTGACAATAATGATGATGATGATGATGCAGATACCCGGATGATAACTATGGGAGGTCTTGGTTCAATAGAGAGATCGACAACTCAGAACCAATTACAGCAACAAAAACGATTGACAGTGATGAAAAAACAGACTACAAGCTACCAAGTGAAGTGTTGAGCACTGCAATCCAATCACAGAATGGTTCCTCTTCCTTAATTATCGATTTCGGTTTCAAAACGGATTATGAGTATTACATTTACCTTCATTTTTTTGACTTTGTGGAACATTCGCAAAATCAGGTAAGAAAGATGGACATTTCTTTCAATGATACAAATCCAGTGTCCATAACTCTTAAATACCAGGAGCTCCAGACCGTACCGCGGATAATTCCAAAAGGGGTTAATCTTGATTATATTTTGATTACGTCCACTCCAGATTCCGGTTTACCCCCAATGATCAATGCTTATGAGATTTATGGAGTACTACCCCAACCAAATTCACCGACTAATGAAGGAGATGGCAAGTATCTTTATCATTTTATTTTATTAATTTGATTACCTTTCCCCTTTTACTTATTCAAGAACAACCGATCATTTTAGTCTACTTTCTCAGTTGGTCTATCTTTTGAGCGTTGTTCTCAAATCAATTCATCAAGTGGAGTCAAAACCAGCCATTGATCTTCTAGAATTTCCTGGGATATTTAATATTTTTCTTCACTTGGGTGCTTCTTTTCCATAAATTAATACCGGTGCTAAAACAAACGACGTTGATTTTGGTTTATTATGTTTATATACTAAAACTCTAAAACGCTGCTTTTTCTGGAAATATTAGTCGATGCTATGAGGAACATCAAGCATGCTTATAACATCACGAGAAATGATTGGCAAGGAGATCCATGCGTTCCGAGAGATTATAGATGGGAAGGTCTGAATTGCAGTTACTATGACAACTTTCCTAGGGTCACTTCATTGTGAGTGGACTTCCGATCTCTTGAAATTTTGGGAGTTGTCAGACATGATAACCTTGATGCAAATTTGATAGTCTGTGCCAAATACCTAAACATTTTAGTTCAGGGCTGTACTCTGTTGTTCATGCTGCTTATTGATGTGACAATATTATTTTTGTAGCAGAAAGAGTGTTTTTGTTGTGGCTTCCAATCTCTCTCTTCCTCACTTTCGTTTATCATAACAAGATCTCCATTCTTAACAAAATATATATAAGCAGGAACTTGAGCTCGAGCAAATTAAATGGAGAGATAAATACTTCATTCTCCTATCTTATAAAGTTGGAGTCCTTGTAAGTATAGGCTTCACTTGTATGTCCATAATAAGGCAGAGTAACTCTCATGTAATAATTTCATCAAACTAATACAAGTCTCATGTTCTAGGGATTTGTCCAACAACCAGTTAACTGGAGAAATACCTCCTTTTTTAGCAGAACTACCCGACTTGAAACTACTGTAAGTCCCAATGCTTTAGCATAGGCATAATACTTCTAGTTCCAAAAGTCTAGCAATTTTCTCATGTGATGTTTTTGCAGCAATTTGACAGGGAATAATCTCACAGGTTCAATTCCAAAGGCTCTAAGGGAGAGGTGGGGCACTACTTTGACATTGAGGTAATTTGCACATGTAATTTGCAAAACTCTCTAAAGTCACTCCTCAGCGGTTGCATTATCTACATATTATGGCCCTTTTTTTTTCCTATTTAGATAGTGAAATTCAGAAGAATTCCCTTTTCTTTTGTTTACTATTGCTGTTCAGTTTAAAACATACTAGTAGTCTTCGTTTATGGTATATTATTAATATCATTAGTGCCAAATGCTAATCAATAATATGCAGATCATGTTGTATATATACATGACTAACAATTGCATATTGATGTTATTTTTTCCTAGTGTGTATGGAAATCCAGGTCTCTGTCAGATAGACTCCTGTAAAACCAATACACGGAAGCCCATTATAAAGCTTATTGCATCTGTAGTAGCTTCTGTAGCAGTTCTTGTAATAGTAGCTTGCATTGCTGTAATGTTCTGCAAATGTAGAAGGAAAAAACAGAGTGGTATGGAAGGTCACCTTGGTGAGTTTACTCCCTAACATTTCTTTGTATATATTTTTCCTTTATGAATCCTAGAAAACATTTATTGAAGATTTGCAAATTTAAATGAAGGTGGTTGTAAATTTTTTTCTATAGCAGATGTAGATATAAAAATAACATTTTTTTATGTCAACTCTTTTCATGCATTTTTCTAGTAAATTTTAATTCAAGTAGCCTTAATATTTTATTATTTGATTCTCATATGCATGTCACAATCAAATATGTAGGTAAGAAAGATAGGCAGCTGAAATCAAAAAATCGAGCATTTTCTCATGCTGAAATTCTCAGTATCACCAATAATTTTGAAACTGTAATTGGAGAAGGGGGATTTGGAAAAGTGTACCGTGGTACACTACAAGGTGGTGCACAAGTTGCAGTCAAGTTACTTTCTAAATCATCACAGCAAGGATTTAAAGAATTTCTGTCAGAGGTCAGAAGCAAAAATCATTTATTAATAATTTGGGGTTTTCAACCATTTCCTTTATATTGCGCTGCCATATTATTTTATTCAATCGTGACAAAGCTATGGTTCGACATGCAGGCAGAATTGTTGACAGTTGTTCATCACAGAAACCTAGTTTCTCTTGTTGGATACTGCGATGAAGGTGACATGAAAGCATTGATTTATGAATATATGACTGAGGGAAATCTTCGATACCGATTGTCAGGTTTAACTCTTATGTTCCAAAGATCATAGCAATTATGGCATAATTTAATATTTTAATGTCCGTCCTAAGTTTTGCTACGTATTCAACTTTTTATATATTCCATAATCGGTTGCACATTCTAGTTAAAAACGAAACTTATTCATCAATGAAGGGAAGTGCTTCAATGCACTTACCACAGTGGATATCTTTTGACATGATTATTCCGTTTTGGAAGGATGAGAAGGGATATTTCTCTCACATGAACAGAATAAATTTCTTTTGAATGTCTCAATTTCTCACTTGTCTCCGTTCTCTTACTTTACATTCAACCACTATTGCGCCAATTTCAGTTGGTATTACATGGCACACTATATGACCTTTGAGCGTCTAGTTGAAGGAATCTTGAATAAAATCTCCCATACATGAACTTGCCTTGATACTTGAATTTCAACATTTTACCCAGTTACGTATACAAATTAAACATTGAACTTAACCATCCAGAAAATAATAAATTATACCTATTGTCCCTGAGATGAAAATTTTTGCCAAAGGATATATATAAATCAAGTCATATATATATATATATATAGAATCACTTGGTTTGTGAAGATGCATAACATTTTTCTTGCACAACCAAAATATGGTGCAGATAAGAGCTCATATGTTTTGAAGTGGAATGAGAGACTTCAAATTGCACTTGATGCAGCATGTGGTATGTAGATTACTTATTCTTTCTGTTTGCTTTTTTTTTTTCCTGTTTGCTATTATTTTAACTTAAAATATTTTGTTGCTTAGGATTGGACTACCTGCATAATGGTTGTAAGCCACCAATAATTCATAGAGATCTAAAAACTTCCAACATCTTACTTGGTGAAAACATGCAAGCCAAAATTGCTGACTTAGGACTATCTAGAGCCTTTACCAATGACTCTGACACTCACATATCAAGTAAAGCGGCAGGCACAATTGGTTACCTTGATCCCAAGTATGTTGTTATACAGAACCTTTCTATTCTTCCCTTTCCAATCTTTGATGGAAAAACTCTTTAATTAACTTTTCATCAATTTGTCCAAAACATGAAATTATTTCATTCACCTTAACTTTAGAAAAATTTATTTGTAGATAATTTGCAAATGGCATGTTCTCCATTTGAACACATCTAGTATTAATTACATATAATTGTACCTCAAAATAACCCACAGCTGTTAAAATAAACTACTTGCGAAGCTTAAGTCATTTCATCAGTGGCTAAATAATCATGCAACATTTACAGATTCCATAGCTCGGGAAACTTAAACAAGAAAAGTGATGTTTACAGTTTTGGAATATTAATTCTGCTTGAGTTGATGACTGGTCAGCCAGCAGTAATAGGAATGCGTGGCAACACAAGTCACATATCTGATTGGGTCTCTCCAAAGCTAGAGAATGCGGATATCCAATCCATTATGGATCCAAGGTTGGAGGGAAAATTCAGTTCTGAATCAGCATGGAAGTTTTTAGAGATAGCCATGTCTTGCATTCCACCAGCTGCAGTCCAAAGGCCTGATATAAGTCAGGTAGTAAATGATCTAAAAGAATGCTTGGCTCTTGAGCTATCCCTTGAAAGTGTAGAAGGCAACAGCAGAATGTTAAGCACTACATCCGACATCAGTAAATTTTCGCTTGATCAATCGGCTCCATATGCAAGGTAGGGTTGTTCAGAGAACCAAACAATCTCTTCTAATTGGTAGTCCATTTAGTTTCTCAGTCAAATCCTCTATTTATTGGTTATGTATTTATAGGCATGACATGAAAATATGTCATAAACCATGCCACCATATGCAAAATTTTATATTCTAGTTTTTCTTGTTTGTCTGTTTGTTCATTTTTCTCTTGGGTGAAAGATATTTCTAGCTAGGGAATATCCATTACCATCAGTGGGGACTTAATGTATGTCTGGGTCATAGTCTGTAGCTCAAATGACTAATTATATGCGAAAGTAGTTCTATCGTATGTAATGATTTCAATTCCTAGTTGTACTTTGATGAATAAAATCCCCATTTTCATTGTTATTAGGTAATTACATCGTCTTTCAGCTGGTTCAATTTCATTAACAGCAAGTAGAATTGAACTGATGAAGTTTATGATCAGTTCTTAATCTATGCCTATTTTGGTACATAAATTATGAGCATACAGAATTAATGAAATACAAGTATTGAACCTGATTAATTAATTACTAGCTGAGAGAATCTAGAAAAAAACTGAGAAGGACATAAAGATCTTAATTCATATAATCAATCAAAGATGACGAGATAAGAAACATGAATGCATGCTTGCACAGAACTAGAATAATTAATTTTGCTTCCATATATTCTCATTGTTATCATCTTCCTTGAGGTAAACTTTTCTGCATATAGTTATATGCAAGCAATGGCAGGAAATAGTGCGCCTTCGAAGACCTAAAGATTAGGAAGAAAAGGACAGCGTAGCACGTTGGAAATCTCAAAGCCACTTGGGTTTGACATGTTCATCTTGATGATGATTATGTGAGACAAATTCAATTTTTAATATAAATTTTATATATTGAATTTTTTCATAAAATTATAAGAATAGTAGAAGACTTATAAATATCTCTCATCATACTAGATAATTTAATACAAATATCTCTAGAGTTATTCAATCTAAATATTAGATCTGAAATCACAAAAAAATTAGTTGGACGGAAATATAAGAAAATAATCTATACAGAGAGTTCTTCCAACTAGTTATAAGATTAGATTCAGTGATGGAGCCTGAGATTTAGTCTCAACTAGTTGGGGAATCGAAGCGTGTGTTAAGCTTAACTCAATCTGCTACTATTTAATAATATTGGCCATCATCGGTTATTAAATTTAAATTTAAATTTCAATTCAAATAAAGATAAAAATAAAATTATGATTGAGTTTATATCTTCTTCTCTAAAATCATTCAACTGACAATATATTCTCTTAAAAATAAGGACCACGCTAAGTTAAGATATATTTAATTAAATAAACAATATAGATATATAATTTCAATAAATTCAAATTAAACATTATTAAATTAAATATATCCAACATTCTCTCATTTGATCCGATCTTGATTTGTCAATTGATATATCAAGAAATATTTAAGAAATACTACAAGAATCATGGCGGTAGGTCATCTAATTATGCGAGTATTACATTCCATATATCACAAGTAATATCCTTACTTTATGGAAAATTAACTATTTTTATGAATAAACCTTAAATATTTATTCACTTCCTGACTTACTGTCCATCAATCTCACCAGAATTGTATACAATATATATATATATATTGAGTTGATGAACTACAATACAACACGAATTTCATCACTTAAACACATCCCATTTAGATCACCACAATGCGATATGCCTCATATGAGGTGTATAATCCTTCATATTCTTTAGTTGCATGCTTTTAATTAAGGATCTTCTCTTTATGTATTATATGACCATTTAACCTTACATGATCAACACACTTCTTTATGGTCTCAAACGAATCCCCAATTTGAAACCCAAGATGAAATTCAACATTTATGTAAACTTGCCTCTAAACAAAGATCAAATCCAGCATTTATGGTGGAAGTTAGAAATTAATAATTGCTTAGTAATCTTGCACTCCTCCATAACATAATTTGTTCATCTAGCATTAGGATGTGTCATAATGTTGACTTTTTAAAGTCAACTTATCCTACTAAATTGAACAAATGCTGTCTTTTTCTAATTATTGATCTTTTATATGTAAGCATGAATTTTTAGTATTCTTTGCAACTTATCATTTATTATCTAAGCATACATTGCTTTGGGATTTTTACAATATTCCCTTCACAAAGACTATGTCAATTTATGTGTACATTTAGACTTACATTATACCCTTGATTGCTAATATGAAAAAAATATTATTCTTATCTTTTTCTAAATCTCATTAGGGACATAAATATAGGTGTCATATATGGCAAATAGATCTTATTCATGAATCTTCAAGTGCTTACAAATATAGGTTCTTATGATAATTCCAAAATTTTCGAGAATTATCTCTTTATGCATCTCTAAATACACTTTACTTCTATCTTTTACATCATAGTCATTGAATAAAGTTATTATGTCTTTTGTGACATCTCAAATCATTCATCATAAGTAATATGTCATCTATAAGTAAAATTAAATAAATGACTCAACTTCTACTAATCCAGTGGTATAAACAATGATCTATGATGTTTTCAATATTATCTAAAATGCGATCACATCATGAGTCTTCAACTAATACTACCATGGGAAATCCTGCCTAACTAAATTCTTCTTAGTACTGATTGAACTACTTACATTATTTAACATACATCTCTTATTTATAATCATAATGAGAGTGATAATTTTCCTAATATTCCAAATAAATTGGCATATAGATTCATGATAATAATGAAGGAATTATTCATTAATATAGGAAAAAATCTCACTATCATCAATCCCTTCCTTTATAAAGAAAACCTTTAGCAAATAATATTTAATTTGTAATACATAATATTAACTAGTGAATTCCTTCTGATCTTAAAGATCCATTTATGACTAATTTTCTTAACCTCACTAGCAATTATACAAATTCCCAAATATTATTTACCTTAAGATCTCTTATATTTATCATGAGATCATACCTTAATTTGGAATTTACTTTATTATATGTCAGAACATATGTGATTATTCTTAATGTTCATGTTCTAATCAAGTTTCTTAATGTACATCATGTAATTGCTAATGGTTGTTAAATTCCCAATCATAATTGGTCATAATTCAATCTATTGTTAAGATTGAAGTAGCATAATAAGAGTTTCATCCTCAACTATTTTTGAGATATCTTTTGTTTTTTATAAGATTTCTCTTTAATAGTTGACATTGATACTCTTAATTTCCAGCATGACCAATTAAATTTTAGAACTTCATTATGTTTTACATTCATCTTATAAAAATAAGTTTCATGTAAAACTAGTGTTCCATCATAATTAGTAGTTTCATTCATCCATATGTGATCATTTTTTATGAGTTTGTCAAATGTGTGATCACTCCTACTAATTATAATATTTCTCAATGAATTTGACATTCCTAATTTCTACATACTCTGTATGTGATAGATAGTGTAACTTTTATTCTTTAGACTTCTCCACATTTTCACCCAAATATATAATAAAATTTTAAGGAACATTCTGTTAGATATGCTGGCTCCTAAGAGGGGGTGAATTGGGAAGATTAAAATTTTCTACAAAATGTCAATAAAGTGAAGAAAGGAAAGGTGACAGTAAAACAGAGTAAAAGTAAATAACAAGTAAAAGTAGTAATAGAGAAGGGAAGACACAAATGTTTATCCTGGTTCGGTCTCTCAATTTTGACCTACGTCCAGTGCTCAAGCCACCACTTGAGATTTTTCACTATCTTGCAAGAATTCAGTGAGCTTCTTGCAAATGCCACAGTACAGCTATGATACTCTATTTTTAGAGCTCACACTTTCTCTCTTTGCACTCTAACTAAGTGCTTCTCCAATCCCTTGTGATATCCCCTCATAAGAAAATCCTTCTTCCAGATGAAAATAAGATTGCCTATAATGGATAAACTCTCTTAATCAGAGAATATATGAAAGTTAGAGTACAAAGAATGAAGTATGTGAGAGTAAGAGACTTTGAATTGATGATTTGACAGAGTTTCACTATATACAAAGTTAAAATTATTACCTACAACTTCAAATGATGTTATATTTATAGATTTAGGTCTTAACTATACGTTAGAGACAAAATTTGTTTGTTGGAGAAGTTACCCAATGGTTACTCTGAAAAACTATATATTCACTAACCGTATTTAATGCTTTTGACACTCAAAGTTCGAATTTTGGTTGGTCAACAGATGAATTTCGCAGAACCCGAAAGCTAAAGACTTTAACATTGAACATTCGAAGTTCATCTATCATGAAGCAAAGTTCAAATTTTGATCTTTGAAAAATGTTTCTATGTTGGAACACACAAATTTTCAAGTTTAAGGTTCTTCTGGAAAGTATGAACAGTTATTCCATTTTGCCACAGTGCCTTCGAAATTCGAATTTTGATACCTAAAATTTGTTTGTCAGTGGGCAGTTCAATAAGGTACAATAGTTCATCTATTTGAAATTTGAATTTTCAAAATGCAAAGCTCGTCTGTTAGAGAGGCCTCTTTTCAGACTTAATTCAAAGTTCAAATTTCTGAATACTATCATTCATATGTTAATATATCATCATAACAAACTCACAAGCTTTGTCTCTGAAATTCGAATTTTTATGTTCAAAGTTCATCTGTCAGTGAGCCATTTTGATGCTCTTTCCAAACTCAGTTTTCAGATAAACTTTGACATATCCTCAGATTAATTTTTCATTTTTCATAAGTTGTATTTTGTCTAAAATTTGAATTTTCAAAAGCCAAAATTCGTCTGTCAGAGAAGGCTCTTTTCAGAGAAGATTCAAAATTTGAATTTCTGTAGTCAAAGTTCGTTTGTCAGAGAAGACTCTTTTCAGACTTGTTCATTTTCAATACGAAATTCGAATTTCCAAGGCCAAAGTTTGGATTTTCAAAATAGTATATCAGTATAAACGTTTCAAACTTCGTCTGTTAGTGGGTGTTTTTCAAATATTCCATGGATTAACATAGAATCATAGTTTTAAAACATCTTTTTGCCAATTCAAAGTCTTTTACTCAATTTAAACACTGTTAGAGATTCTACATCTATTCTTGTGCTAGTTTTTCTGGAATTTCTTCACTTGAGATCTTTTATGCACCTTTGATATCTTCTCTCCAAGCTCTTGAAGGTTGGTTTGGAATCATCAAAATACTTGATTCAACATTCTTCCCCCTTTTTGATGATGAAAAAACAACTTACAAACTGGATTAGTACTTGGGTTTGCTTTAACAAGCTCCCTCTTAGCATATGCATTATGATTCAAAAGATATCATGTACAATAGATCAAGTAAAAAGATTCATTAATTCATTCAAAGTTCAACACAAGGATGCAATCATAGAGTTCAGAACAAAGAAATTTTCATTTCATCAAAAAGTTACTTTACAAGATATTACAAGAAACAACAATAACACAATACAGAGGAAAAAAAGAAAAAGAAAACACAATACAACACTATAAGAAGAACCAAGCAACTATAAGTACAAGACACTATTTCATGGACTTAGACTTCTTGTTGTAGCTCTTGCTAGCAGACTTCCCAGTTTGCTCGGATATCTTCTCCCCTTTTTTGGTATCATCAAGAAGGTGTGCAAAATCAGCAAGAGGAGGGATCTGAGACACTGTAGCTAGAAGAGGCACAGGGACAAAAGACATTTCTGGATTGAGCTTTGGCAAAGACTCAGAAGCTTCAGAACTTGTGTCCTCACCATAAGAGATTTCAAGAAGTTCATGAAGTTCTTGCCTATGACAGCCAACTGAGCCCTTTGTGCCTCCGAGAAACCATAAGTAGAAATAGGTGAGGGAGCAGGAGGACAAAACATTTCTTCAAGCCTTCTTCTCTGAGCTTGTAAAAGAGCATCATGTGCAATGGCTTGTAAATCAACATAAGGCACAATGCTCCTTTCTTCATTCAGGGTAGCTTGCATGAATGGTGAAAAGGAGATAGCTGCAACTAATCTCTTAACTTGCTCAGATTCTTGATGTGAAAGGATTGAATCTTAAGCATCTGCTGGAATGGGCTCATGAAAGCTTGGTTCCTGAAGACCTTCTTCCTCCATACCGTAGTCCAAGGAAGGACCAAGACTTGCCTCATTGCTAGAGGCCTGTGGTGTGCTCAATGTGCCAGCAGCCTCAGTGTCATGTACAACAACATTAGGATCAGGAGAGGCTAGCACAAATGGACTTGGAGGCTCAGGAGTTGGAGACATAACAGGCTTAGGGAATCCTGGATGAGGTGGAGCTGATATGGTAGGAATGGCACTCCAAGAAGAGATCTTCAGATTTTCCAGCTCCCTTTCCAATCTATTTTCCATCTTTTTTCTCTATGCCCATCCTTTGTAGCTCTTCTTCCTTGAAGATCTCAGTAGGCTTCCCTTTCCCTTTCTCAAGATGTTGAATTCTGGCATACTAAAGGATCTTAGAGATGATTGCTGCATAAGGAAGTATGGAGTCTTTCCTCTGATTCCTAGCCTTGATCATGCGTTGGAGAATGATATGTCCCATGTTAATAAGCTTCCATGCATGATTGCTACCATCACATGTGCTTCTGCCCTTGTGATCAAATTGAACCTACCTCCTTTGTTGAAGATAATCCTAGACACTATGTAGTGTAAGATTCTCACTTGAGCATTGAGGTCAGTGGGCTTCAACAAGCTTATGGGTGGCCTGTTCTTCTTTCTTCTGAACAAGGTATTCAGGATTGTGCTCTCTTTGTAGTTCAAGAAAGGTCCACCTTCTTTATCTTTTGTCTCTACCTCATCCATATACCTAGAAGTAGTAATGTCAATCTTCAAGTCATCTTGTCCTGGAATCTCTAAAACCTCATTAAAGGTTTCATCTGTTAGCCGGATGGTCCTTGATCTCAGACTGACTTCCCACTTCTTCTTCTTGCTTTTGTATTTCAGAGAGGCATACCAAGTCTTGACTACTTCATCATCATATCTCTCCAATATCTCTAACAAATTCTTGTATTTAATCATCCACAGCCCGACATCAAAGTTGTTAGAGATTAAAAATTCTTCCATATTGACACAGTGAGGCTTGATTACCTTCTTGCTCATAAACTTGGTTGTGTACTCCTCCTGAATATGAACATTGCTCCATAATGGCAATGTGGTCAGCTCGTATTCTCCAGATTCAGTACTGGAGGAGGAAGTGGAAGCAACAGCAGCAAGAGCAGGAGTAGGAACCGTAGGCTCTATTTTCTTTAAATCAACCTTTGGTGTTGTTTTCTGCTTTTTGGAGGGGGTTGCTTTGCTGGATTTGCCTTTTCTTTTCTGTTTCTCACTCTCCTTTGAGGCATATTGGGATTTCACCGTTCTCTTTAGCCGAGACTCTCCCTTTCTAACTTCTGGATTTTTCACTCTTGCCATTTTCGTGGATGAATGAATCAGAATGATGCAAACAATGTGTTTATAGGGTGCAAAAAGAAGATTAATCAGTGGAAAATGAAGATTTACGGTCAGAATTAATGGGTATTGAAGAGAGGATTTGAACAGACTCATGAAAGAGATGAATAGGGTTGTGTCTGTTTAGAGGATGACCTTTGGTTTTAACGTGTGTAACCGCAGGACAGATGAATTTTGAGGGGTCAAAATTCAAACTTCGAGTAGTTATAGGTTGATCCATTCAGCAAAGCTTACTGACAGATGAATTGTCTTCTGGATGTTCGTCTGACAAAGGCTTGGTTCAAACAGCAAAAGATGAACAGATGAACTTTGTTTCAACAAAGTTTGAATTTCAAAGAACAGGTAGCAAGCAATTATCAATACAACAAACAACAGACGAATTTTAATTATGAAAATTCATCTTTCAGAGATTCAATAATGTGAGCATATTTCAACAGATGAATTTTGAACTAGAAATTCGAATTTCAACATTTTGTAAAGAGTTTTCAACATGCGTATTTTGAGAAATGAAAATTTGTACAATCTTCATGTTGAACAAAGATAATATTGGAACTTTATTTTTGAAAATTCGAATTTCATAGACCAACAGACGAATTTTGAAGGACCACCGAGAACTGTTACAATGTAAAGCAAGCTGAAGTTCGTCTGATGGGTATCTAAATTCAAAAATTAAGCATGCTGACTTTTTTAAAAGTACAATTTATCAAGGAAATTTGTCTAATACACATCTAAAATGTGAATTTTAACTTTATAAACTTATAGAATGGATCCAAAAACTCAGATTTCTTGTTTTTTTTCTCACCTTTTGACTGTTCCATTCTGGTGTGCTCCATTTTTCAGATTTATTACCATTGAAACTTATGAGAAGCACCTGCAACTTAAATTAAACTTACTCCGATGCTAAAGTTAGAATTAAATCAATGTCAGAAATTCTAAAACAGATTTGCACAAGGATTTACTTACAGTTCATTGGGATTTACCATACCTAATTCTCTTCTGATTTTGCAATGCCTATCTTCTGAAAGAGACTTTGTCAAAATGTCAGCAACTTGACCTTCTGTAGGGATGTATTCTAATCTGGTTTCTCCTTTCAGAACATGATCCCTTATGAAGTGGTGCCTAACTTCAATATGCTTTGTCCTTGAATACATGACATGATTCTTTGTGATATTAATAGCACTTTGGTTGTCACACATTATTGGTATTTCCTTTATCTCAATCTCAAGATCTTCAAGCTGTTGTTTCATCCAGATGACTTGGGCACAATAGCTTCTAGCAGCAACATATTCAGCTTCTGCAGTGGATAAGGTCACACTGTTTTGCTTCTTGCTAAACCATGAGACCAAGGATTCTCCAAGAAACTGACATGTTCCACTTGTGCTTTTTCCTGCAAAGTCAGCATCAGTGTATCCTTTGAGATCTTCTCCATTTCCCTTTAGATACCAAGGACCCATCTGTGATGTTCCAATAAGATATCTGAAGATACGCTTCATAGCAGTTGCATGGGTTTCTTTGGGACATGACTGGAATCTTGCACACATACAGACACTGAACATGATATCAGGTCTGCTGGCAGTTAGGTATAGCAGAGATCCAATCATTATTCTATACTGAGTTATGTCAAACATTTTTCCTCCTTCATCCATATCAAGCTTGGTTGCAGTAGCCATAGGTGTTCCCATAGGCTTAGCATTTTTCATGCCAAACTTTTTTAGCAATTCCTTCATATACTTGGATTGATTGAGAAAGATACCATCATCACATTGCTTAATTTGCAATCCAAGGAAGAAGTTGAGCTCACCCATCATTGACATTTCGAACTCACCTTGCATTAACTTAGGAAAATTCTTGCAAAGAGATTCATTAGTAGCACCGAATATAATATCATCAACATAAATTTGAACAATAAATAAATCTTTATTTTCTTTTTAAGTGAACAAAGTAGTATCTACTTTTCCTCTGTTAAACCCCTTTTCAGTTAGAAAATTACTTAACCTTTCATACCATGCTCTAGGGGCTTGCTTTAAACTGTAAAGGGCTTTCTTCAGTTTATAAACATGATTTGGTTTTGTAGAGTCCTCAAAGCCTAGAGGTTGGTCTACATAAACTTCTTCCATGATATATCCATTAAGAAATGCACTCTTTACATCCATTCGATATAACATTATATTCTTCATGCATGCATATGCTAATAGAATTCTAATTACTTCTAATCTAGCCACTGGAGCAAAGGTTTCTTCAAAATCAATACCTTCTTCTTGATTATATCCTTTAGCAATCAGTCTAGCTTTATTTCTGATTATTAATCCAGATTCATCAAGTTTATTTCTAAAAACCCATTTAGTGCCAATGATAGGATGATTTTTGGGTCTAGGCACTAAATCCCAAACCTGATTTCTTTCAAATTGATTCAATTCATCTTGCATAGCTAAAATCTAGTATTCATCAGTTAAGGCTTCTTTAGTACATTTATGTTCAATTTGAGAAATGAAAGCACATTTTATCATCTGATCTCTTAACTGTTTTCTAGTTTTAACTTTCTCTTGAACATCCCCAATTACTTGATCAACAGGATGATTCCTTTGATATCTCCAAGCTCTAGGGAGTTCTTGAGATATTTCTTTATTATTCTCATCCTTAAAATCTTTCTCTTGAGTATCTTCCTCTATGTTAATAGATTCAGATATTTTTGGAGGTTCAATTTTATCTTCTTCAGAAAGATCTTAGTTCTTAAAATTAGAAATAACATCATCTTCATCAGCGACATGCTTAGAAATAGTTTCATTTTCAATAAACACTACATGCACAGATTCTTCTACTAATTTAGACTTTTTATTAAAAACTCTATATGCTTTACTCCTACTAGAGTAGCCCAAAAATATACCTTCATCAGATTTGGCATCAAACTTATCCAGATTCTCCTTTCCATTGTTATGAATGAAGCATTTGCAGCCGAACACATGGAGATGTGACAGATTTGATTTTCTTCCCTTGTACAACTCATAAGGAGTTTTCCCAAGGATTGGTCTGATGTAGGCTCTATTTATGATGTAGCTAGCTGTATTCACTGCATCAGCCCAAAATACTTGAGAAAGTTCCTTTTCATTCAGCATAGCTCTAGTCATCTCTCCAATAGTTCTGTTCTTCCTTTCTACTACTCCATTCTGTTGTGGAGTTCTTGGGGCTAAGAAGTTGTGGTCAATTCCATGCTCATTGCAATACTCCAGAAAGGATGAGTTCTCAAACTCTCTTCCATGATCTGACCTGATAGATACAATAGAAATACCTTTCTCATTTTTCACTTTCTTAGCTAAGGTTACAAATGCATCAAACGTATCACTTTTAGAAGAAAGAAACAATGTCCAAGTAAATCTTGAGTAATCATCCACAATTACAAGAACATACAGATTTTCACCAATGCTCTTAACTCTAGGTGGTCCTATCAGATCCATATGTAATAGTTGCAGAGGTCTAGATATGGTGACTACGTTTTTAGATTTAAATGATGATTTAGTTTGTTTTCCTCTTAGGCATGCATCACATTCTTTGTCTTTTTCAAAGGAAATTTTTGGTAGGCCAGTGACTAACTCATTTTTAACCAGTTTTGATAGTTGATTCATGTTAACATGTGCTAACCTTCTATGCCATAACCAACTATCATTATCCTGACTAATCAAACAGATAAAATCTAAGGGAGGAAGTTCATCAAGATTAATAGTATAATAGTTACCATCCCTTTGAGCCTTGAGGATTACTTTGTGATCACTTTTTCGGATGACCAGGCAGAACTTTGAGTCAAACAGTACCCAATTTCCTTTGTCACATGTCTGACTCAAGCTTAGCAGATTGTGGTTGAGGCCAATTACAAACGGCACCTCTTCAATGGTTGTTTCAAGATTCTTGCCTACAATGCCAATGCCAACTATTTTGCCATATTGATCACCTAAAAAGGTTACCTTTCCTCCTTTCTTGTCTCTAAGGGTGATGAACTTCTCCTTATCACTAGTCATATGACTTAAGCAGGCACTATCCATATACCATTTATTGCACTTTCTAGCTTTAAGACAAACCTGCAAGACAAAGTTCATATTTTCTTTTTAGGTACCCAAATTTGCGTGGGTCTTTTTCTATCAGTAGTATTTTTCCTAGATACAGATGTACCTTTGGGAATCCATTTAACCTTACTATCAAGTCCATTTTTCTTTAAAGCACATAAACTGGAAGTATGTTCCTTCTTGTTACAGAAGTGACAGGTGATAAAGGGACTGTTGGATTGAGATGCAGGAAGAAAGCAATGTAGATAATATCTTTGTTTTACATGCTTTGGTTGATCATAGGATTCAATATGTCATGAAATATGATCTTTCTTTTTACTGCCACTAGCATGCATAAAATGACTCATATACACATTGTGATTTTTCTTACTAATCTTTTCTTTTACTGCACAAGGGTCATAGACAAGTCCAACCTTTCCCTGTGTTATTTTTTGACTTCCCATTAAAGCAAATAACATATCTTTTCCTTTAGTAAGTCTAGACATGCTTTTCACCAGATAGTCATTGGTTTGCTTTAGTTCAATGCATGATTTACAGTAAGTAGATTCAGTAATATGCAGATAAGTAGTTTCAGAGATGTTATGCTGAGATTCTAACTTGTTAATCTTTCTCTTAGCTTGTTTGAGTTCTTTGGCAGTCTTAATAAACTCATCATGCAATTCATGAAATGCATCCAGTAATTCAGAATAGGAAGGTTCAGATTCATATACCTCATCTTCCTGATCACTGTTGGATGGGATTTCAGCTTCTTCAGATGCAAGTGCCATTAAACAGATGTTGGCAATCTCATCTTCTTCTTTATCTGAGCTGTTGCCCCAGATTGATGAGATGTATGCTCTTTTCTTCTTGCCTTTGCCTGCAGCTTTCTTTTCTTTCTCTTGCTTCTTGAGGAATTGTGGACAATCTCATTTGATATGTCCCTGCTTCTTGCACTCGTAGCAAGTGACAGATTCTTTTCCTTCTCTCTTGCTATCTCCAGCTGTTCCTTTCTTGAAGAATTTTTGTTTCTTTTCTTATTGTAAAATCTTCCAAATTTTCTGACCATCATAGCCAGAGTTTCTTCATCTAGCTTATCTCCATCATCAGATTCTTTTTCTTTCTCCTCACTAGCTTTCAGAGCAAGACCTTTCTTCTTTCTGTCTTGTCCTGCCTCCTTGAGAGCCTTTATCTTTCCTTCATATTCTTCGAGGCTACTGAAGAGGGCTGTGACAGATGCCATTGATTCTCCTCTGGCATCTTTTATTGCTATTACTTTAGGTTGCCATTCCAGAGGAAGAGCTCTGAGGATCTTTCTAACTTTTTCTGTCATAATGTACTCCTTGCCAAGACTTTTCAATTGATTCACAATGAGGGTGAATCTCTTTTGCAGTTCTTTAACACTCTCTCCTTCAACCATTATGAAGCTCTTGTATTCCTTATGCAGGAGTTTAATTTGTTTTCTCTAACTCTAGTGATTCCTTCATGAGCGATTTTAAGGGTGTCCCACATATCCTTGACTATGGAGCATTGGGAGACCTTGTAGAATTCATCTTGATTCAATGCACTAACTAGGTAGTGTTTTCCTTTGAAGTTCAGCAAGACTCTTCTCCTATCTTCCTCGTTCCATTTGGCCTCTGGTTTCTCTCTGTACTTTCCATCATCCTACAATGTCATTGGGACAAAATCTCCCTTCTGGATGACAGACCATATGTCTAGATCAATGGACTGGAGATAGATTTGCATTCTCATCTTCCAATATCCATAGTACTCTCCACTGAAGCCAGGTGGTTTATTTGTATTGTTTCCCTCTGGTAGTATATT
Source organism: Adenanthera pavonina (assembly GCA_026686845.1). NCBI lineage: Eukaryota > Viridiplantae > Streptophyta > Magnoliopsida > Fabales > Fabaceae > Adenanthera > Adenanthera pavonina. Next base: position 24,345,408 of record JAIVEN010000004.1, read on the forward strand.
CTCTCCAAAACCAGCCATTGTTCTTCCTTGACTGTTAAATCTTTTATTTGGGAAACCGGGCTCTGATACCACTTGTTAGATATATTGGCTTCACAAGAGGGGGTGAATTGGGAAGATTAAAATTTTCTGCAAAATATCAATAAAGTGAAGAAAGCAAAGGTGATAGTAAAATAGAATATAAGTGAATAATAAGTAAAAGTAGTATTAGAGAAGGGAAGACACAAATGTTTATCCTGGTTCGGTCTCTCAATCTTGACCTACATCGAGTCCTCAAGCCACCACATGAGATTTTTCACTATCTTACAAGAATTCAGTGGGCTTCTTGCAAATGCCACAGTACAGCTATGATACTCTGTTTTTAGAGCTCACACTTTCTCTCTTTGCACTCTAGCTAAGTGCTTCTCCAATCCCTTATGATATCCCCTCACAAGAAAATCCTTCTTATGAAGATAAGATTGTTTACAATGGATAAACTCTCTTAATCAAAGTGTATATGAAAGTTGGAGTACAAAAAATGAAGTATGTGAGAGTAAGAGACTTTGAGTTGATGATTTGGCAGAGTTTCAGTATATACAAAGTTAAAATCGTTACCCACAACTTCAAATGATGTTATATTTATAGATTTAGGTCTTAACAATACGTTAGAGACAAAATCTATCTGTTGGAGAAGTTACCCAATGGTTACTCTGAAAAACTATCCATTCACCAACCGCATTTAATGCTTATGACACTCAAAGTTCGAATTTTGGTTGGTCAACAAATGAATTTTGCAAAACCTGAAAGCTAAAGACTTTAACATTGAACATTCAAAGTTCGTTTGTCATGAAGCAAAGTTCAAATTTTTATCTTTGAAAAATGTTTCTATGTTGGAACATATGAATTTTCAAGTTTAAGGTTCTTCTGAAAAGTATGAACAGTTATTCCATTTTGCTACAGTGCCTTTGAAATTCGAATTTTGATACCCAAAATTCATCTGTCAGTGGGCAGTTCAATAAGGCACAATAGTTCATCTATTCGAAATTTGAATTTTCAAAATGCAAAGTTCGTCTGTCAGATAGGTCTCTTTTACTCAATTTAAACACTGTTAGAGATTCTACATCTATTCTTGTGCTGGTTTTTCTTGAATTTCTTCACTTGAGATCTTTTGTGCACCTTTGATATCTTCTGTCTAAGCTCTTGAAGGTTGGTTTGAAATCATCAAAACACTTGATTCAACACAACCTCCATTCATTCTTACCTTTATAAGACATCTCAATAAGAGTAAATCATTTAAATTAAGATTCCAATCTTATGGGCTTGAAAAGATGTATTTAATTACAAAAACATTGAAATCTTATTTTAAATGTATATTGTTGTCTTGAGTGAATTTATCCATCACTAGTGTACTAATAATAATATTCATTCCCTTAATTAATCTCACCATATTAACCCATTTATTAGATTAACTCTCTACTTTTATTTTACATCCTTATTAAAGTATCATGTGCCTTATCTTAATTACAAAACAATAATAGGAAATGATCCTTTTAAACAATTAGAACATAAATACAAAAACTAGACACTAGTGATTATAATCTCTAGCAATTAAATTCTTCCAGGTACATATATCTGCTTAATCTTTAATGCAGTTTATATATGAATTAGAGTTAATAAAGTTTTGAGATTAAATAATTTCATTCTTTATAAACCTTGTTAACTTTTCATAATGGAGACATTAATATTATCCTTCTATCCACATAATAGGAAGAATTTTTATCCTTGATATGTTTTAACTAAATGAGATTTAAAAATATATTAAAGATAAGAGTATAACTATTATTCTCCAATAAGATCTTTTGTGAAGAAATTACTCTTTATATGCCTCTTTCTTCATGGTCTATCTCTGGAACTAAATAATTCCTTATTAGAATCTCACTTTAATTCAAATTTGAGCCCAATTTTTCTTCCGCACATATATCCAATAAATATTTATTGTATGTATCTCCTTATGTGTGTTATGATAATTTTATAATAGCTCATACTAATGAGATATCTAATTAAAGATTGTGTGCACCAAGATTGATAGAGATTCTCTTATCTTGATGGCTATATCTCTCACCTGTATGGTATGCAATTTACATACCTTAAGTATCTATCTACTTTATGATGAATTACTTTATAATTAGAATACTAAATAGTGACTTATATCATAATTGCATCTATTACTCATAAATAAATCTTGACATCTTCAAATCATTTCTGTACCCAAATATTTAGCTCTATATTGATATTTTATTATTATTGTATTAAGACAATTGTATTAGTCCCATCACTTATACAATATTATCTCATGCTAACATTAAGGGGTACATAAACTTTAGGTCAAGATCTCCCAGAGTTAAGCATTTTCTCCCTATAATTGTCCCTAACAAAACAAAATTTCTAAGAGACGATAACAACACTGCAATTTCATGATTCAAATTAAAACATGCTCACATTGATTCTATATGACGCAATATTCCATCATATTTTAAAAAATGTATACTTACCAATGTAATACATATTAAACATAAATTCCGTATCACCAAAATCTACCTGTGGGCAAAGATTTTAGCATAGCATAAATTTAAGTATGATTTATGATGAAATTAGAAGGTATCCATACTTCCTAATATCTGTGGGTTATTTAAAAAGTATAAGACAACTTTTATTTCATTCTAATTAAGTATATATATATAACTATCTACCTGTGGGTAAAGATATGTTATAATTATTTGCTTAATTAGAATTGTTGTCTTTAAGTTCTTATGTGATATCTTTGTTTGTTAAAATAAATTAAGAATGCATATATTTAGTCATGTAAGGATGTTGTGATTACTCCCTAACTATACATGCCAATTACAAGACATCTAAAATCATTATGTGGACATACATATGTACTCATATAGGCATCACACAATGTGAATAATTTAATTAATCAATCAACTAAATCAAATATATGACTAATTAATTAAAAAATTCTCCCAATATGATTAAATCATAAATGTGCAATAATTTGTCCTATTAGCTTGATGAAACTAAAATGCATTCATATTCCTTAATACATGTGAACTACTTGTTAGATAAGCTGATTTCCCAAGAAGGGGTGAATTGGGAAGATTAAAATTTTCTGTAAAAGTTAAGAGAGTGATGAAAGCAAAAGTGACAGTAAAAACAGAGCGCAAAAGAATAGCAAGGTAATAGCAGTAAAAGAGAAGGGAAGACACAGATGTTTATCCTGATTCGGTCTCTTTATCTTGACCTACGTCTGGTTCTCAAGCCACCACTTGAGATTTTTCACTATCTTACAAGAATTCAGTGGATTTCTTGCAATTGTCTCAGTACAAATTGATACTCTGTTCTTAGAGCTTACAATATCACTCATTGCACTCTAATTAAGTGCTTCTCAAATCCCTTGTGATATCCCTCCACAAGAAAATCTTTCTTCCAGATGAAGATATGATTGATTACAATAGTTGAACTCTCTAATTTAGAGTGTATATGAAAGTTGAAGTACAGAGAATGAAGTATGTGAGAGTAAAAAGCTTTCACTTTAAGAAATTGAGAGAGTTTATGTATATACAATATAAAATCGTTATCCACATCTTCAAATGAAGTTCTATTTATAGATTTATGTCTCAACTATATGTTAGAGATAAGATTTAGCTGTTAGAGACGTTACCCAACGGTTACTCTGAAAAATTATCCATTCACTAACCACATTTAATGCGTCTGACACTCAAAGTTTGAATTTTGGTTAGTTAACAGACGAATTTCGTAGAGATCAAAGGCTAAAGACTTCAACGTTAAATTTCAAGGTTTGTCTGTTATGAAGTAAAGTTCAAATTTTCATCTTTGAAAAATGTTTCTATGTTGAAACATACAAATTTTCAAGTTAAAGTTCTTCTGGTAAGTGTGAACAGTTGTCCCATATTGCTACAGTGTTTTCGAAGTTCAAATTTTGGTGCCCAAAATTCGTTTGTCAGTATGCAACTCAATAAAGCACAATAATTCATCTTTTCGAAATTCAAATTTTCAAAAGCTAAAATTCGTCTGTCAGGGAGAGCTCTTATCAGACTTAGTTCAAAGTTTGAATTTCTGAATACTAACATTCTCATGTCAACAAATTATCATAACAGACTTGCAACCTTTATTTCTAAAATTCAAATTTTTAAAATTAAAGTTCGTCTGTCAGTGAACTAACTTGGAATCCTTTTTAAACTTTACTTTCAGATGAACTTTAACATAAGATGAATCTTTCATTTTTCATGAATTATATTTTATCAGAAATTCGAGTCCAAAGTTCGTCTGTTAGAGAAAGCTCTTATCAGACTTATTCCAAAGTTCGAATTTCTGCACTCAAAGTTCATCCATCAGATGAATCTCCTTTCTGACTAACTTATTTTCAATTCGAAATTCGAATTTCAGAAGCCAAAGTTTGAATTTCCAAAGCAATAGATCAATTTTAACACTTTAAAGTTTGTCTGTTAATGGGTGTTTTTCAAATATTTCATGAATTATCATAGAATCATATTTCTAAAACATTCTTTTGTCAGTTCAAATTATTTTATTCAATTTAAACAAAGTAAGAAATCCTATGTCTAATCTTGTGCTGGTTTTTCTTTGATTCTTCCACTTGAGATCTTTTGTGCACCTTTGATATTTTCTTTCTAAGTTCTAGAAGGTTGGTTTGGAATCATCAAAACACTTGATTCAACACTACTTAGGAAACATAAGACCATCCTATTTCATCCTAATTAAATGTGTAACTATAATTATCTCATTGTGGGTAAAGCTAAATTGCAATTACACATATAATTAGAATTAATATTTTAAATCCATATGTGATTTTATTGAAACAACAATGCATGTAACAATTATAAATGATTCTATGACTACTCAAATGCATGCTAATCACAAATATAATAAATTATGTGCAATTAAAATCATATATATGTACAATCATTATGAGAATTTAAATAATTAATTTAATCAATCAAATAAATAAGTGATTAAATAATTAAACAAATTCTCCCACTATTTTATTTATTTAATGTGCCCCGCAATTGTTTAAAAATTAATTTTGGGTTAATAAATAACTTGATTATTTTGTAAAAATCAAAACAATGTTATAATTGTCTAAATGAAATTCTCCAAATTTTAGACAATTAAATAACACAAAATACACACACACACACATGTATATATTTTACAAAATATTTAATGGCCCAGAAATTAACCTTTCCAAATTTTTAAACAATTAAAAATGGCCAAAAATAAATAATCAATCATGATCAGATATACACTTATGGTTCAAAGTAAAACAAAAACCAATCATACCCAAAATAAATTCTACAAATATAAAATTTTTTGCTTAAATAAATTTGATAACCAAAAAATACCCTAAAATTAATAATTCCCCGAAATTATAACATGAAGAAAATGACCGAAGACATTGTTTCTGAATCTGAAAGCCCAAAATGATGCTCCAGAGACCAAGTACTTGGCCTATTTTCGAAAGTTCAGAACATTCATGCAGCTTTTGGATTTTTGTTTTTAATCGCTATTGGCCCAGAAAACGTAAAGGCCTAATGTTTTCAGAAAAAAAAGAGATACTCAAAACACACACAGCCAGCAACAAGACCCATATGCTAGAAAAACCAATCAGAAATAACATAACAAGGCCCAGAACATAGAGACCCAACGCAGAATTTTGAGGTTCAGAATCACGAAGCCCAATTCCCAGAAAAATAAAAGAAAGAACGGAGCCCAAAATCATGTATATGTATGTATCAGATTGAAAAACTCCTAATCCCTTCGGACATGGTGATTTTGTTTCACAAAACCCAAAGCTGAACAATATACTTAGCGCATAGAAGCAGGAGAATATCACAATGATTGATCTCTACAAATCATACATAAATTACTGGATTGTGAAATCAAAATTTGTACACATGCAATACCAAATATGCACATGGATGTGACAAGAAACATATCAAATTCAAATTACACAATGACAGAGATAATCAAAATATTTGTCTCTCAAGCATAAATTCATATAAACATGATTTTACTTATCAATAAGTCAAACTATGCATCAAATTAATAGATCAAAAAATTAATTCCTCAACAATACAAGAAACATGATACAAGCAGAGGTCTCAGAGTATTAGCTCTGATGCCACATGTGAGACAAATTTAATTTTAAAGAAAATTTTATATATAAATTCTCTCACAAATTTATAAGAGTAGTGAAAGACTTATAAATATCTCTCGTTATACTAGATGATCTGATACAGATATCTTTAGAGTTACTCGATCTAAATATTAGATCTGAAATCACATAAAAATTAGTTAAAAGGAAATATAAGAAAATAATCTATGCAGACAGTTCTTCCAACTAATCATAGGACTCAGTGATGGAGACTGAGATTTAGTCTCAAGTAGTCAAGGAATCGGAGCGCGTGTTAAGCTCAATTCAGTCTGCCTCTATTTAATAACCTTGACTATCATCGGTTATTAAATTTAAATTTGAATTTGAATTCGAATAAAGATAAAGATAAAATTATGATTGAGTTTATCCCTTATTCTCTAAAATCATTCAACTGACAATATCTTCTCTTAAAGATAAAAACCATACTAAGTTAAAATATATTTAATTAAATAAATAATATAAATATATAATTTGAATAAATTCAAATTAAATATTATTAAATTAAATATATCCAACAAATTATTATTACAGGGTTTTGGGGACGATGAAAATGTTGCACTACTAAAACTGAAGTGTCTGCGATACCACGGGAATAGAAACATGCCGGAGCTTAAGTCAACGTTCAATTTGATAGGATCATATAATGTTATATAATTAACTATAGAATGCCATAACACCCACATGGTAAGTGAAGGTCTCCCCAAGATAAGCGCAAATTAATGGCGTTCCGGTTTGGATAAAGAAAAAATGGATTTGCATTTTTCGAAAGTAGAAATATTGATTAGTAAATATTTTTTTGCTATGAAAGGAAAAAAATGAGTGAAAATAAACAAAATTAATCTCATATACACTTCTACTACTTGTGTGGCAGTATCCTCTGGTTTTGGTTTTAGAAGATGGAACCTCTACATTAATTCATGGATTTATATATTTAGAAAGTTGAAAAAAAAAAAAAGCTGTGTGAGGTTTCTTGCTCTTCTTATTTCTAATACTCATTAACTTATTCCTAATTTAAGAAAAAAATTAGAGAAAATGAATCTATTAAATATTTGCATTTGATATATATCTTACAAAATTAGAGAAAAATTTTATTGCTATAAACACACATATAAATTGAAAATAATTAAATACCAAATTTTGTACAATTCAGTATGTCTTCATTCTTATTATTATAGTCAATGTTATAAAGACCGAATCATAAAATCAATTATTCCGCCATGACATGGGTCCATTCTCCATTCCTAGACTAAAGTTAAAACTGATTAAAAATCAGCCAAGATTAACTCGATGCAAACCAAAAGTTTCACAAAGAAGACGATTTGAAAATTTTTCAGCCAAGACAGGCTCCTCAAGACTCGAAACAAGGATAGGATCTGGTAGGGAAAAAAAAAAAAAACAAAGGGTAGGAGAAAACATCGGGCAACAAATAATTTCAATTTCATATTAATGCATATTTTTTGTGATACCATATAGTATACATATAGTACCTCTTATAGTGAGTAAGAAAAAAATAAATAGGATAATAAATCATGAATCACCGCTTACATAACCTTGATAATTTTCTAATATCACACCAATTAATTCCAAGCATTTTCTTCACTCCTAATTCGGCTGAACTGCGTATTGGACATTTAATGCACTAGGAAATGTACGGAAAACAACCCCCTCATGTCATGTGCTAATTTCACAAAAGAAAATTTATATCAAAACATTCTCCTCATTCATTTAATAAATGTACATTCGATCCATCTATGAATTTTTTTTGTTAATTTGATTTGAAAAAGCATCCTCATGATCTTATTTAAGAATATCAATAAAAATTGAATACGAAATCACATTGAAGATAAATTGTTGAATGATTGATTGATTACTTATATAAAGAAAGAAAATTTTTATAGTATTGACATGTAAAGAATAATTATGATATATATTCATAATATTAGTAATAATGTCTTATATTTTAATGCTGTATATGTCCATGGGTTGCCCTCACAATAAAAAATTTCTAGGTCCACCACTGCTGCAGGATGATCACATAATGATGATTGTTTATTTTATTTTAATTAATTCTTTATTAAATTAAAAATAGTGTTTGTTTCAACTTTAATAAAACACGAAACTAAGAACGAGGATTGAAGGATCGTTGGAGTTTTGATCGTTGCAGTTAATTCGAACCCATATTAAGAATTAGACTAAAATATACATAACTCCCCTAAACTTTCACTCACTTGCAAATAACCTCCCTCACATTTCAAAACTTAAAATTTACCTACTTGAGTTTTGAATTTTGACAATGATCCCTTCATTGTTGAATTTTCTGTTATGTTATTGATAGAAATTGCCAAAGTCAGGTTAGAAGATATGTAACAACCCTCAGTATACTATCCTGTACTAAGTCTCAAACAAACAGGAAGCATACTCAGTGATGTGTGCAGAACCAGATGATCATGATGGAGGAAGAACAAAAAGAAGACAGAAGCACTCCATACCGCGGTGAACGAGCTAAAACTTGTATAATTTTTTTTTAGACAGAAGGGCTCCAAACTGTTGAGAACTTATGACCACCGCGGCACCAGACGTCGCATGTGTTTAAATTAGAAGGGTTTCAGTCGATGAAGCAGAAGAAAACAGGGGAGAAATGGAGGAGCTCTACTAGGGCATGAGAGATCCGACGTTAGAAGGAATTTTTGGACCCTAGAAACTTGATTCTCAGTCGGTAAGAGATCTCTTCTCTCCTCTCCTCTCTTTTCTCTCCAATTTTTAGGATGAAATTCAATATATGTGTGAGTGGTTGGTTTGGTTAGATTCCAATTGATTAAAAGGCTTGTATTGGTGTTGTGGAGTGGTTGTTAGTGTTCCTAAGGCATAAGAATGAGTTTTAAGATGATGTAGTGATGTATATGCCTAACCTTAAGTTGCAAAATTGTGAAGGGAATTAGGAATCTGAATTGTATGTGAATAAATGTGATGGAGATGATTATTAGGAACTTATTGATACGTGTTTATATTGTTGGAACTCTGGGTTAAGCTTAAATGGCTAAATTATGAATTTTGGTCATTATGAGTATTATGTTAATTAAGGGTATTATGATATTGTAGTGGTTGTTTGGCTAATTGGAAATGTATGTTTCATGATGGGTGCTTTGGAGGCTTGCCCAATTCCCCTATGTGCATTGTGTTGGCAACTTGAGGTAACTAGGTGTTTATTTTATAATTGTTGATTTGTATTTATATATGTATATATGTGCATGTTTCCGTTCATACTACGATATCGTAATGTATGTGTATGGTTTCCTATACATATCATGCTATGCACATGGCTAGATGAGATATGAATCCTGATCCCTAGTACTGTGTATGATGATGATAAGTAGGAAGTGATATGTGTATATATGTGATTTCATGACACACTCATATGATAGTATGCTAGCATGGTGTATTAATTTGTCATACTTACCTCTTAGTCAATTAGTCCGTATTTAATTAGGGTTTAATTCGCTCTCACGCAATCAAAGTTCCTTATTAAACCTTGAAACTATAACTAAAGTCACCATAAACACATAATTCTATCCTTAGAATCATTGTTTATAACTATCTTCCTAGGTTTATATTTGTTTTTCACCTTTCAGTCTATCAAGCTTATCTATAGAATAAATTTTATGGTGGCCATTCACAAAATTCACAAAAAAGCACAAAAGAGATACATATAATTGAACATAAATATATTGGAAGAATTTAATCACTAAACAAAAGTCATAATCTCATAGCAAGCTTTAATCAATCCCAGTTACGATACATCTATAACCCTGGCTGAGAGAATTAGTTATGCATAAACATAGTTTTCAATAACAAAGCAGTAACAAATCTCTAAAACATCAAGACAAAAACTAAATATAAGTAGTAGATGAAAAGAATGATTCAGCCTTATTACGCCTTCAATTCTTCTGGATCTGCAATCACAATACTCCATCCAAGCTCTAGAGACTCAAAAATAGCTTTTCTAGGGTTTTAGAATCAGTTATTGTGTGTGTAATGCGTTCAAAAAGCCCTATATTTATAAACCAAGCAAGCTACTTGCTAAAAAAGCCAAAGGTATGTTGTAAACAGTGTCACCCAGTGCCAGCTTCATTGCCTTTTAGCCCACCTGGCGCCGGGTAGAATTCTAATTTCCTCTCCATGTTGCTTTACCCAGTGCCGGCTGGAATCCTTCACTAGTATAACCAAAATCGGTTTCTAAAAATTGAAACCTTTTTGGTTTTTGTAAAGTTGGTTTGGTTCAGATTTTATTCAATTTGGATTGGTTTGGATCAAGTTTAAGCGAAATTTTAAAAAAATAATAAATTTCTTTTTGCTTTTGACAATTCAACTGTTGAATATTTAAGTAAATTCTAATGGAAAGCAATTGTTTTTTGCTACCATATAGACTTTTTATTTACTTGACTCTTTCTTCTCTAATATTCTACTTTGGATTTCTAATTGTGAGCCTTCCACAAACACCACTTTAAAAAGACCATAAATAATGTTTCACTTTCATTCGTGGCAAATGTGGGAATATGAACAAATAGAAGTTGCAAAACGAAAATGAAACATTTCTTGCATATTTTAAAAATATATGTCAAATCTTAACCTTAGGAATCATTTACTATTCATCCTTAGTGGCTTGGGTTCCAATTAGATGCATTTGGAAGTAAATTTGGGCCGAATTCGAAAAATTCCAAAAATGACCAAAAGTCACTATTCATTTTGTAACTATAATAATTTGGCTAAACTTTAAAAAATCATAACTAATTTTAGAAAAAATTGTTTAAGGGTTGTTCAAATTGCTAAATTCATCTCTTAAAATACTCTATGAGGGAAAAATATTAATTTAGAATTGCATTGAGCAAATTATTAGCGTAAATTTTATGAATTTACTTGCAATTTGTACCCTAATTTTTCCAAATTTCATTTTATAAAATTCCATAATGCCATTCTCTCAATAGTAGTCACATAACACATGTAAACTTGATCTAAAATAGACTTTATTCATTGTCTAGAAGTCACACATAATTTACATAATTGTAACATAAAATGTCTTTGAACTTTGATATTACATAAGCATCCAAAATATCATTTCTATTTCAAAACAATTTCTTCATGAATCATCTTTTATCTCCTTATTTTTCACATGATTTAGACCTAATCATTTTAGATATTTGATGTGGTGAGATTTAAGAAAATCCCAATAACATCATAATCCCATTCTTAGCATAATATTTAAAAATAATTGCAAGAAACATGATTTCATTTTGGTATGGTAACATTTGAGATCAAAAGACATCTTTTAGCATGTTCATAATGTTTTTCACATATTCATGCTTGTTCATACAAAACTTATAGCATGTTCATTATTCTTTCACCATTTTGATTCAACATCATCATCATCATCATCATCATCATCATCATATTCATAACATAAACACGTTTTCTATCTACCAATCATAGGAATATAAGATCAAAACAACCATTTAGAAATAAAATGCAAGAAAAGGGAAAAAATGTTACCTTAAACTTGCAAACCTTCCTCTCCTCTTCTCCTTCTCTCTATATCTTACTCTCTCACCAATATATGATGAAATTTTGGAATTTGGTGTGAAGAATGGAGGGGAGGAAGAGCTTATTTATAAGTAACAAGAAGCAACTCCATTCATTGGATTTAATTTTGATCCAAGGGCTAAAAATTGCACTACATCACCTTTTTTCTCCTCCATATACCTAATTTCTTCACCTAATTGGTATCTAATTAATTTTTCCTCTCTTGTCATCAATTTGGACGCCACTTTCATCTCCAAATAAGGCAAATATTGCATCATTATACTTACATGAGCTTACTTCATCCAAATTTCCAATTTTGACACCTAATCTTTTACATAGTATCATGCATGGTTGTTTATTCTTCTCCACTCCTTTTTCTTCTTATTTCCACATCACTTTGAGGCCAAAATCAGCCCAAGATGAGCCTTTAATTATTTGGGTTTAAATTATTTAATTCTTGACCCAATTTCTGTTGAATCAAGAAGTTTTGATGATTCCAAATCAACTCTTAAGAGCTTGGAGTGAAAGATATCAAATGTGCATAAAGAGTTCAAATGAAGAAATCCTGGAGAAATCTGTGCAAAATTTGTTGTTGGATGTTTAGTTATGTTTTAAATATGGGTAAAAGACTTTGATTTGATGAAAAGATATTTTAAAAACTTGATTTTATGTTAAATCATGAAATATTTGAAAAATACCCACCAACAGACGAAGTTTGAAAAGTTTACATTGAACTGTCATATTGGAAATTCGAACTTTGGCTTTGGAAATTCGAATTTCGAGCTAAAACTGAATAAGTCTGAAGAGATGCTTCTCTGACAGACAAATTTTGATTTTCCAAAATTCAAATTTTCATAAGTTTCTGAAAGAAGCTGTTGAGCAACAGATGAACTTTGAGCTTTGAACATTCAAATTTCAGACAAAATGAAACTTATGAAAACTGAAGAAATTTATCTGAAACAATGTTAAAGTTCATCTGAAATCAAGATTATATTGAGTTTCAAAGATTGCTCACTGACAGACGAACTTTGAACATAGAAATTCAAATTTCAGAAGCTAAAGTAGTGAGTCTGTTGAAATGATATGTTGACATATGAATGACAGTGTTTATAAATTCGAATGTTAAAATAAGTCTGAAAAGAGGTCTCTCTGACAGACGAACCTCACTCTTTGAAAATTTGAATTTCAAAGTAAATGAACTACTGTGCTGTTTGAGTCTGCTACGGACAGATGAATTTTGGGGTTCAAAAATTCGAATTTCGAGGGCACTGTAGCAAATTGAAAATACTGTTCACACTTAACAGAAAAACTTTCTTCTTGGAAATTCATATGTCACAACGTGGAACCACTTTCTAAGTTTCAAAATTCAAATTTCACTTCATGAACAGACTAACTTCGGTATTTCAACGTTGGAAGCTTTAACCTTCAATTCCTTCGAAATTCGTCTGTTGACCAACTGAAATTCGAATTTCAGTATGTCAGAAGCATTAAATGCAGTTGGTTAACGGATAGTTTTTCAGAGTAACCATTGGATAACTTCTTCAACGGATAGATTTTGTCTCTAACGGACATTTGAGACCTAAATCAATAAATACAACATCATTTGAAGTTGTGGGTAACGAATTAAACTTTGTATATACTGAAACTCTGCCAAATCTTCTACTCAAAGACTTTTACCCTCTTACTTCAATATTTGTACTTTAACTATCATATTCACTCTATTCAAGAGAGTTTCATCTTTGTAAATAATCTAATCTTCATTTGGAAGATAGATTTTCTTGTGAGGAGATATCACAAGGGATTGTAAAGCACTTTGTGAGAGTGCAGAAAGTGATTGAGTGAGCTTTAGAAAATAGAGCACTCACGTTGTACTGTGGCATTTGCAAGAAGCCCGTTGAATTCTTGCTGAATAGTGGAAAATCTCAAGTGGTGTCTTGGCGACTGGATGTAGGTCAAGAGGAGAGACCGAACTAGGATAAATATCAGAGTTTTCCTTCTCTCTATCACTACTCTTTCATCTTACTGCTTTATACTCTGTTTTTCTGTCATACCTTGCTTTCTTCATTATTTTCACTTTGTGCAGAAAATTTTTAATCTTCCCAATTCACCCCCCTCTTGGGAAGTCAGCCTAACTAACAATTTCAACATATACCAGGTTTTCAGGCTCTGATTATGTAAATTTTGTCTGGTAAAATTTTTCATGCATAAATAAATTTCAAACTCACTATAACCTTAATTAATCATTTCTATGCCCATATAATTTATTTTAGAAAAATATTTTACCTTGTTGGGCTCTAACCGAAAACACCGATAAAATTAGTCCTAGTTAATTTTTCTTGTAACTTCTCTGCATAGATAATTATTATAAACCTTATAAAATTATTTTGGACTTGTTCTTGATTATTTTATAGTCTACTGAGTCACCTATAATTCAATCAGTCTGGAAATCGGGTGAATTGGGCTTATTGTGTCCTTTATCCTTTCTTGGCTTGGTTTGAACTATTTTTTTGTCAATAATACTTCTGGGCCTCCAAAAATCATCCCTGGTCTATTAGGGTTTTCTACACCTTTACTAGGCTTCCATGAATAGTACTCTTGGCCCATTACGAAACCGGTGTAGTCTTATTGGGCCCAAACTTCGATTTTGGCCCAATATCTGTTAGATCGATTTTGTGGCTATTTAAATCTTATAGAAAAATTCAGTATCTCTTTTTATGCCATAATATATCTGAGTTTTCCGATTCAGACTTATTTTCTAATTCTTATTAATTTACAAATTATGAAACTTCGGACCAATTTTCTACCAAATATATCTATTTTCTAGTTTTGCTTATTAGAGTATAATTTCTTATGATAATTTTCCTGAATCATCTCCTATAATCAGTCATAGCAAATACTGAACGAATAATTTATTTGAGGAAATGACATCTATGTCCCCTTTTATGTCTTTTTGCTAATAATTAATATTTACAATTATGCCATCCAACTTTCTTTGCAATTTGGTCCCTGATCATCCTTTGCAATTTAGTTTCTGGTTTGATTTACATAAGATATTTAAGCTCTTTTAATTCCAATTATGCAGTTAATCTCTAAACCAGAATTCAAAAAAAAAAATTTAGATGCTACAATATACATATATTTTGTAAAAAGAAAAAAGAATTACAATCGGTTTGGTTCAAGTTTAGTTCGATTTTAAGTCATCATAATCAAACTTGAACCATTCATTCTTTGGCCAAAAAAAAAATGGACACAGACATGATGATTCTATCTAGTTATTAATGGTATGAGCCAGCAAGTCTATGGTTAATGGGTCATTCACATGGCTCCACTTAATGGTCGTTGCTAATGTACGGAAACAACATGATCTAGTTTGGTTCATAGAATTATTAGGAATGTAATGGTTGGAAATGAAATGGAATGGAATTTTGTAAGTCAAAATTTTGTTTGGTTCGCCATGGGAAAGATATAGGTAACAACTTGAATTTATTTTGTTGGACATAATAAAAAGATTGAATAGGATGTGAAAATGTGCAAAAAGTCAGAATTGCACCTAAGTAAAGATTTAGTCCAACATCAATTACTCAATTGCTGTGGTTATAACGTGACTTGTTTTTTTTTCTTTTTTTTTAGTTACAAACATGTGACATCATTTTTTTTGTTTAGACAATAATCTCATATTTTAAGTTTTTACATATTTTTATTTTTATTAAATAAAACATATCTAAGCATAAATTGCTATATAAAAAGTAGAAGGGAAACTTACATATATTTCAATTCTTATTATTTTTATTTTAAATTTTTTAAATTAAATATTGTTAGAGAAAAAAATCATATAGGAAAAATTATACTAAATAACTTGTAGGAATTAATAAAGATTTTTCAAGAAAAAATGAGGTGCATAATTTGTGAAGGATATTTTAACAATGATATTTCATAATTAAGGTCATTTCTGTCATTTGGTCCCCATTCCCAGTGGTAGGAATAAGCAAAGTCAAAGTCTTGTTAGTAAGGCTGACTTCCCAAGAGGGGGGTGAATTAGGAAGATTGAAATTTCTCTGCACAAAATGAAATGGGTGAAGATAGCACAGTGTAAGGGAAGAAACGTATAAAACAGAGCAAGCTGAAAAGTAAAGATAAGGAGAGGAAGACTCAGTGATTTATCCTGGTTCGGTCTATCCACTTGACCTACGTCCAGTCCCCAAGACTACTCTTGAGATTTTTCCAATATATAGCAAGAATTCAACGGGCTTCTTGCTAATGCCTCAGTACAACGAGTATGCTCTATTTCTGGAGCTTTCTCAATCTCTCTAAGCACTTCTACAATGTGCTTCCCAATCCCCTTGTGATTTCCCCTCACAAGTAAATCTATCTTCCAGATGAAGAGTAGATTGTTTACAAAGATATAACTCTCTTGAATAGAGTAGATATGAAGGTTAAAGTACAAATATTGAAGTTGAGAGAGTAAAAGCTTTTGAGAAGAAGATTTGGTAGAAATTTGGTATATATAAGTTTGATTCCCTTTTTCACAACTTCAAATGTTGTTATATTTATAGATTTAGGTCTCAAATGTCCGTTAGAGACAAAATCTATCCGTTGGGGAAGTTATCCAATGGTTACTCTGAAAAACTATCTGTTTACCAACCGCATTTAATGTTTTTGACATAATGAAATTCGGATTTTGGTTGGTCAACAGACGAATTTTGAAGAGACCGAAAGTTAAAGCTTCCAACGTTACAGCACGAAGTTCGTCTGTTCATTAAGTGAAATTCGAATTTTGAAACTTACAGAACATTTTCACAATGTGACATACGAATTTTCAAGAAGAAAGTTTTTCGGTTAAGTGTGAACAGTGTTTTCAATTTTCTACAGTGCCTTTGAAATTCAAATTTTGGAAGCCCAAAATTCGTCTGTCAGTAGAACGTTCAAAGAGGCACAATAGATCACTTTTCTCAAAATTCAAACTTTGAATGAGTGAAGTTCGTCTGTCAGAGTGATTCTTTTCAGACTAAATCCAACATTCGAAGTTACAAAACTCTGTCATTTGTATGTCAATGTTTCATTCCAACAGACTCACAATCTTAGCTTCTGAAATTTGAATTTTAATGTTCAAAGTTCGTCTGACAGAAAGCAGTTTTGAAACTTAAATCATTCTTGATCTTAGATGAACTTTAACATTGTTTCAGACGAATTTCTTCTATTTTCATAAGTTGTGATTTGTCTGAAATTCGAATTTTGAAGACTCAAAGTTCGTCTGTTTCAAAGAAGCTCCTTTCAGGCTTATATGAAAATTCGAATATTGGAAAGCCAAAGTTCGTCTGTCAGAGAGCATTTTTTCAAACTCAATTTCTTCTTAATTTCAGATGAACTTTAACATTGTTTCAGACGAATTTCTTTGGTTTTCACAAACTGCATTTATCTAAATTCGAACTTTTGGAGATGTGAAGTTCGTCTGTCACTAAAAAGCTTCTTTCAGACTTTGTTGAAAATTCAAATTTTGGAGAATCAAAATTCATCTACAGATAAACATCTCTTCAGACTTATTCAGTTTTAACTCGAAATTCAAATTTTCAAAGAAGAAATTCGAATTTCCAACATGACAGTTCAGTTTAAACTTTCAAACTTCGTCAGTTTATGAGTATTTTTCAAATAAGTCAAATTTTAACATAAAATCAAGGTTTAAAAACATCTTTTCTTGAACTCAAAATCTTTTACCCTCTTTTAAACATAACAAAAGATCCTACAGAAGATCTAGCAGCTAATACTCAGAAATTCTTCACTTGAAGCACTTTGATCTCCTTTGATATCTTCAATCCTAGCTTTTGGATGTTAGTTTGGAATCATCAAAACTCTTGATTCTGTAATATCCCTATTTTTATGGGATATTATAAAATGAATAAAAGATGAGAAATGAAGTGAGACGAAAAGGTTATATAGAATTGGGCTTTAGAAGGAATTAATTTCTCATCTAATTTTCTGAAGAAGTTATGTTTGGTCCTTAATTGGAATTAATTTTCCATAAGGTCTTTGACAGAAATTAATTCCAGAATTCACCTCGAAAAAATATGCAATATACCACTTGAATGAAAGCCCGCTCCAAACTGAGCGCAATGGTATAAGTATTGCATTCCTGGGAGGTCCAGGTTGAGAGATAGACCAATTTGAAGTTAATGTGAATAGTAAAAAATGAAATAATTAAAAATTGGTCTTTGGGTGAAATTACAAGAAAGTGCCCGAAAGAATGGATAATTATATTTTTGACCCTGCTTAAGGGCAAAACGGTCATTCCCACATTAGAAGTAAAATGTGAATAATGAATTGAAGGCCCAAAAATGAAAAAGTTGATATTGTAAAATGCATGAGGAATTGGAAAAAATGGAGAGACACCGTTAAGTATGAAGAAGGGCAAAGAGGTCATTTTTCCCGGTTGGATGGAAAAATGAGAAATTATATTTTTGCTCCCAAAGAATTATTAAAAGGACATCCATGTCCTTAAAGTCATAAAAATGACGTGAAAATAGTATCAGAAATGTCTTGGGGAAAATTACACCTAATGACCCGAAAATCCTAAAAATTATAAATTAGCCCCGTGTCAAGGGCATTTTCGTAAATATAAAAAATTATGGTCAAAATGAATCTCTCAATGAGTTAGACCCAATGAAATATATTATGGAATTTATTAAGGTCAAAATAACATTTATTGGGTAATTAGGGTTTAATATTAATATTTTACCCGATAAAAGTCAGTTTAGATTACAGGAAAATGCAGTATTGATCCAAGGACAATGATTAGACCTTAATAAAATATATTTTGGGTCTAGATAATGATGTTGGACCAAAAATAATTGTTAGATAATCCTGTATCAGTTTAATGACAATTTTGGTAAAAATACTTAACCGGTACTGGTAAATTTAATCGGTAAAAGGTATTTTGGTCCATTAAAGTTATGATGCAATTTTTGACCAAAAAAGGAATTGAGCCACGTATGAAAACTGATCAAGGACACCAAGGGAATTTCTTGAAAAGCTTTAATGAAAAGTAGGCAATATTAGTTAAAAATTATTACTATGGTTAACTTTATTAGATGTCTTTCTTAATTACCTTGGGTTAGCCATTTGGACATCATCTTCTTGCCTCATACGCGTCTGAAACTGCAGCAAGAAAAGGAGAGAAGCACGAAAAAAATTGGAGCCAAGAAGCAAGATCAATAAGAAAAGTTTGGTCCTCAAACTTCTAAGGTAAATCTCTATGGTCACTACCTTGTACATACTTGAGTATTGTGGTGTTTTATGGAGTATTTTCTCCTCTTTCACCTCTGAAAGTTTCAGCCTAGAGAGAGAGTAGAGAGAGAAAATGAAGCCATGAAGAAAGTGATCCATGAAAAGTGATGTATAGGCTTCAAGGATTAAGATTATGCCATTAGATTGCAAATTAATTGGGTAGATATTTTTCTACAAATTTATGAAAATTTCTGCCTATTTAGGGTTTGGAAATGAAAGAGAATTTCATGATTTTGACCCCAAAAATGGATTCCTTGGGTCCAAAATAGGTAGATACAAGTATGTTGTACAAGAAAAAGCTTAAGATTAAGAAAGTGAAATTTTTAGCTTTTTGAAGCTTAATTCGGAATGAATAGTAACCGATCTAGAGATGTAATTTGGCAATTCTGAGGCCATATTTGGATTCCTCATGAAAAATTACATGGAATAGAGGTATAATTCATCATTTTTGAGTTAGGAATGAATTTTTGGTGAATTTTTGAAGAGTTAGGGTTTCATGAACACTTTTTGAAGAAAGTCATGGAACCATTAGCTTGAATAATTGTTTGATGATGCATTAGGACTTGAAGAAGCCCAAGGAAGCTAGGGGGAGCATTGGTATCAAGTTGAAGAGTAAGAAAAAGCATGAAGGTAGCAATTTACCTATTCTTGCCTTATATTGTCATGTGATTTTCAATGAGTTTGATGACTTACCTATTGTTTGCTATGATCAATTGTGATGCTTTGAGAATGTTAGCTGAGTTAATTGAGGGTTTTGAGACCCCGAGATGTCTAAAATACAAAACAAAACTCTGCCGAAATTTTTGTAAAATATTATGGCATAAATGTTTAAAAGCATTTACTTGATATTTTATGATGATTATATGCTTAATGTGATAATATGATTGCATGAATGGTGATTGCTACTGAGATTCTTTGAATCTCACCCCCCTTCAATGACTAACCATGCTAGGGAGAACCAATGCAAAAGAGTTAAGGAAGGAGCAAAAGGCATGAAGAAGGAAATGATGTTGCAAGCCATTGTGTTATAGGGTGAATGGTTATTTGTGCCTTGCTTTGTATGAAATTATAAAATAGTGAATAATATGTTAATGTTGTAGAAAATGTACGAAAATTTCCAGTTCTGTATGTTGGGATATAAAGTTATATTCTACCGAGTTACATGCCAAAATGAGTTCATTTGCAAGGGTTTTGGCAAGGAAATTGCAATGTAGACTGAAACAGGACATTTTCCCAACATGTCTGTTTCATTGGCCCTTGTTCTATACTTAATGTGAGGTTAAGTTTATGATATTTTTATACCAGATACAGGGCATATACAGCTTTAATGTGACACCTAATTCACCCCATTTTGAGTTGTGTACAATTAATGGTGAATTTTCTAATTCAGGGTTCAGAACAGGGCAAGAATGGGAAAACTGAAAACTGAAAAGTAAGTACTGGAAAATTCAAAAGCTTATATAAAATCGTACAAAGCTCCAAAAATTCATTGGTTTGTATTTATGGAAAGGTATATGTTTTAAGTTTCATATTCCACTGATTTGGAGGTAATTGGAGCTATATGATAGGAAATATGGAAGTTTTCCCAAAACTGTTCCAGCAAAAGTGGAATTCTGACCCTTTATGATTTAAGTTAATGTTATTCTCTGTACAAGTTGAATAAATGTACAAGAAAAATATTTCTAGAAATTAGATTCACAGAGATTTCCAATGACATAAGTAATGCATAAATTGGCTCAGGTTAGAGTGAGATATGAATTGTTAAATATAAGGCCAAAATCCTGGGGAAGAGAAAATGACCAAATGTACAGTAAATATTTGAGGAATAAACTATATAAATTGGTCAATAGAATGCTCTGTTTTATATTTTGACCATGTATATAAGGTTTTTATATATTGTTAGAGACTTGAATCACTATGAAATAATTTTTCTAGAATTAGTTATGAATTTTCAAAATTCAGTCAGCAAAGTGGAAACTACCATATGAATAGTAACTGAAAATTTTTGAAATTCTGATTTTCATTCTTATGTGATTCAAGTTTAGAATTAAGTATAATTAGACTTAAAAGGAGTCTAATTCATGGGAAATGAGTCTAAAAGTAAGGTGTTACAGATTCAACATTCTCCCCCTTTTTGATGATGACAAAACAACTCACAAACTGGATTAGTACTTGGATTTGCTTTAACAAGCTCCCCCTCAACATATGCATTATATTTCAAAAGATATCATATATAGCAGATCAAGTGAAGATATTCAAGGAGTGATATGCACAAAGCTTTGCAACAAAGAAATCCATTCATTTAATCAAGAGTTGCTATACATAAACCAAATTAGTCAAAGTTCTAATACAAAATGAAAATATTTCAAAACAGAAACACAAAGTACTACAAGAGGACTCAAGCCTAATCTCTAAGCAAAACTTCAATTATTTCTTCTTGGGCTTGGTCTTCATGCTGTACGTTTTCCCTTTCCCAGATTGCTCAGTAGCACCAGATTTTCCAGTTTGCCTAGTCTTCTCCCCCTTTTTGGCATCATCAGGAAGGCCAACAAAATTAGCCGGAGGAGGAATCTGAGAGACAGGAATAGCACGAAGAGGGACAGGAGCAAAATGAATTTCTGGCTGTACTGGTGCAGGAGGCTCCGGGAGCTCAGGACTTGCTTCTTCATCATCAGAGATCTCAAGCAGCTCTTGCATTTCCTACTTGAAAAGAGCCAGTTGAGCTCTCTGTTCCTCTAAAAGCCCATAAGCAGCAAGAGAAGGAAAAACTGGTTCAGCAAGAGGAAACATTTCTTCTAGCCTTCTCCTCTGAGCTTGCAGCAGAGCATTGTGAGCAATGGCAAGATAATCAACAACAAGTACAATGCTCCTCTCTTCATTGCTCACACCTGCCTGCATAGAAGAGGTTGAAAGGGCTGCAACCAGTCTTTCAACTTGCTCAGATTCTTAAAATGACAGAATTGAACTCTGAGCATCTTCTTGTATAGGCTCAGGAAGGCTTGTTTCTTGAAGTCCTTCTTCTTCCAGTCCATAGTCCAAGGGTGGACCAGGACTTGGTGTCCTCATTGCATCAGCACTATCTATATCATCATCAGGGTCAGAGGAGGCAATCTCGAAGAGGCTTGAAGGCTCAGGAATTGGAGATTGGACAGGCACAGAGGACCCTGGCTGAGGTGGAGCTGAAGTGGCAGGGACTGCACTTCTGATCTCTTCATAAGCATCAGCCACCATCTTCATGTTCACAGCCAACTGATGGATCTGATCTTGCAGATGAGCAAATTTGGCATTTTGCTCATCTCTGATGCTGAGAATGAGTGTAGACAGGCTGTCATACAACTCAGTGATCTTGGTTGGCTTGGCCCGTGAGGAAGGAGTGGAAGGAATGTGAGTGGGCTTTGAGGGAGATGGGATAGGCACAGAGGGCTGAGTGGTAGGTCTGGCAGGAGCCTCAGAAGTACCCTCTTGCTGTAGGGAGGCACCTTCAACAAAGAAGAGATCTTCAATTCTTCCTACTCCCTTTCCAATCCATCTTCCTTCATCCTTCTCAATGCCCATCCTCTGCAGTTCTTCCTCCTTGAAGATTTCAGTGGGCTTGCCCTTTCCTTTCTCAATATGCTGAATTTTGGCATACTGCAGAATTCTGGAGATGATAGCAGCATAGGGGAGAGTGGAGTCCTTCCTCTGATCTCTAGCCTTGATCATGCATTGGAGAATGACATGTCCCATATTGACCAGTTTCCCACGCATGATTGCAGCCATGACATGTGCCTCTACCCTTGTTATCAAGTTGAAGCTGCCTCCTTTGTTGAATATAATCCTGGACACTATGTAGTATAGGATCCTTACTTGAACACTGAGGTCTGTGGGCTTCAACACATTTATTGATGGCCAATTCTCCTTCCTTCTGAACAATGTGCTTAGAATAGTACTCTCCTTGTAGTTCAGAGAGGGACCACCTTCTTCATCAGCCATATTTGCCTCATCCATGTACCCAGAGGCATTGATATCAATCTTCAGTCCATCTTGCCCAGGGATCTCCAGCACCTCATTGAATGTCTCATTAGTAAGCCAAATGGTCCTAGACCTTAGATTGACTGCCCACTTCTTCTTCTTGCTGTTGTACTTCAAGGAAGCATACCATGATTTCACTACCTCATCATCATATCTTTCTAATACTTCCAATAAATTCTTGTATCTCATTACCCATAAGCTAGCATCAAAATCATTGGAGACCAAGAAATCTTCCAAATTTACACAATGTGGCTTAATTACCTTTTTGTTGGCAAATTTGGCGGAGTATTCTTCTTGAATCTGAGGAGTGCTCCATAGTGGCAGTGTGGTAAGCTCGTACTCTCCAGATTGAGTACTGAAGGATGAAGTGTAAGCAACAGCAGTAGCTTCTGAAGGAACTGGAACCGAAGGTTCTGCACTTTTTGGTGAGGAGGGTCCAGCTTTCTGAGAATCTGCTTTGGATGCAGTCTTTTGGCGTTTGGTGGGAGTTGCCTTACTGGATTCAGCTTTTCTCTTTGATTTCTCTCCTTCCTTTGAGGCATATTGTGATTTAACATTCCTCTTTGGTCGGGCCTCAGCTTTCTCTGCTCCAGGATTCTTGACTGTCGCCATATCTTGGATGAATGATGCTGAATGTGGCTTAGAATAGGTTTTAAATGATGCGAAAGGAAGTTTAATTGGTGGGAAGTGGCAGTTTTTGGTCAGAATTGAAGGGAATTGATGAGAGAATTAGAACAGACTCAGAGGAGTTAGGAATAGGATTGCGTCTGTTCCTTGGAAAACCATCGGATTTAACGTATGTAACCATCTGACAGATGAATTTTGAGGGGTCAAAATTCGAACTTCGGGCAGTTACAAGTTAAACCGTTTAGCAAAGCTTTACCGACAGACAAATTTTCTTCTGAAAGTTCGTCTACCAGTGGCTTGGAACAAGCAATACAAGCATAACAGACGAATTTTGTTCCAACAAAGTTTGAATGTTGATGAGTAAATAGCAGGCAACCAATAAAGCATCAACCAATAGATGAATTTAGCATACAGAACTTCATCTTTCAAGCATTCAACATGAAGAACATGATTCAACAGACGAATTTTGAACTGAAAATTTGAATTTTTCAACTTTTGTAAAGGTTGTCCAACATTCGTATGTTAAGAAGTGAAAATTAGTATAATAGTGATGGACAATCATAACTATGAAATTTTTGTTTTTGAAAATTTGAACTTCCAAGATCCAACAGATGAATTTCGAGGCATTACCGAGAACTGTTTCAAGGCATAACAGGCCGAAGTTCATCTGTTAGTCAACCAAAATTTGAATGTTGACCATTTCAAAAGCACAGTTTATGAAGCAAAATACGTCTAACACACATTAAAATACGAATTTCATCTTTAAAAACTTACAGAATGGATCTAGAACTTAGAATTTTCATCATTTACTTCACTTTCTTGGTTGTTCCATTCTGGTTTGCTCCAATCTTCAAGTTTATTGCCATTGAATCTTGTGTGGAGCACTTGCAACTTAAATTAAACATACTCCGATGCTAAAGTTAGAATTAATCTTAAAGATGAAACCTTTGAAAACAAGATTGCACGAGAATAACTTACAGTTCACTGGGATTTACCATACCCAATTCTCTCCTTATTTTGTAATGCCTGTCTTCTGATAGAGGCTTTGTGAGTATATCAGCAACTTGATTCTCTGTTGGGATGTACTCCAACTTGACTTCTCCTTTTAGAACATGATCCCTTATGAAATGTTGCCTAACTTCAATATGTTTCATCCTTGAATGCATGACAGGATTCTTGGTGATATTTATGGCACTTTGGTTGTCACACATTATTGGTATCTCTTTCATTTTAACCTCAAGATCTTCAAGCTGCTGTTTCATCCAGATGACTTAGGCACAACAGCTTCCAGCTGCAACATACTCAGCTTCTGCAGTGGATAGGGCCACACTGTTTTGCTTTTTGCTGAACCATAAAACTAGGGATCCTCCAACAAACTGACAAGTTCCACTTGTGCTTTTTCTGTTAGTTTTGGATCCTGCAAAATCAGCATCAGTGTATCCTTTGAGATCTTCTCCATTGCCCTTTGGATACTAGAGACCCATCTATGATGTTCTAATAAGATATCTGAATATTCTTTTCATAGCTGTTGCATGGGTTTCTTTGGGACATGATTGGAACCTGGCACACATACAGACATTGAACATAATGTTAGGTCTGCTGGCAGTTAAGTATAGCAGGGATCCAATCATTCTTCTGTACTGAGTAATATCAAACATCTTCCCGTTCTCATCCATGTCCAGTTTGGTTGTAGTATCCATTGGTGTTCCCATTGGCTTGGCATTCTCCATTCCAAACTTCTTAAGCAGCTCCTTTAGATATTTGGATTGACTGATAAATATACCATCATCAAGCTGTCTGATTTGCAGTCCAAGGAAGAAGTTGAGTTCACCCATCATGGACATCTCGAATTCTCCCTGCATTAACTCAGAGAATTTCTTGCAAAGAGTTTCATTAGTAGCACCGAAGATAATATCATCAACATAGATTTGAACAATTAGTAAATCTTTATTTTCTTTCTTAGTGAATAAAGTTATGTCAACTTTGCCTCTATTGAACCCATTTTTAGTTCGAAAATTACTCAGTCTCTCATACCATGCTCTAGGGGCTTGTTTTAAACCATAAAGAGCTTTCTTCAGTTTATAAACATGGTTTGGTTTTATAGAATCTTCAAAACCTGGAGGTTGATCTACATAAACCTCTTCCATGATATATCCATTTAAAAAGGCACTCTTTACATCCATTTGATACAATAAAATATTTTTCAAGCATGCATATGCTAGTAGTATTCTTATAGCTTCTAATCTAGCTACTGGTGCAAAGGTTTCTTCAAAATCAATACCTTCTTCCTGGTTATACCCTTTAGCGACTAATTTAGCTTTATTTCTGATTATTGTTCTAGATTCATCAAGTTTATTTCTGAAAACCCATTTGGTACCAATGACAGGATGATTTTTGGGCCTGGGCACTAAATCCCAAACTTGATTTCTTTCAAACTGATTTAGTTCATCTTGCAAAGATAAAATCCAGTATTCATCAATTAAGGCTTCTTCAGCACATTTGGGTTCAATTTGAGAAATGAAAGCGCAGTTGAGCATTTGATCCATTAACTGTTTTCTGGTTTTGACTCTCTCTTGAACATTCCCTATTACTTGATCAACAGGATGATTCCTTTGATATCTCCAAGCTCTGGGGAGTTCTTGAGATGTTTCTTCATTATTTTCTTCATCAAACTCTTGCTCCTGGATATCTTCCTCTGTGTTAACAGATTCAGATATCTTTGGAGGTTTAGTTTTACTTTTATCAGAAATTCCCAGTTTTTCAAAGTTGAAAGCAAGATCATCCTCATTGGTAACATGTTTTGAAACAGTTTCATTTTCAATGAAAACCACATACACAGATTATTCTACCACATTTGTTCTTTTATTATAAACTCTATATGCCTTACTCCTACTAGAATAACCCAGAAATATACCTTCATCGGATTTGACATCAAACTTACCCAGATTTTCTTTCCCATTGTTGTGAATGAAGCATTTGCATCCGAACACATGGAGATGGGACAGATTTGGCTTTCTTCCCTTGTAAAGCTCGTATGGAGTCTTTCCAAGGATTGGTCTGATGTAGGCTCTGTTTATGATGTAGCTTGCTGTATTCACTGCATCAGCCCAAAGCACTTGAGAGAGTTCCTTCTCATTCAGCATAGCTCTAGCCATCTCTCCAATAGTTCTGTTCTTCCTTTCTACTGCCCCATTCTGTTGAGGGGTCCTTGGAGCTGAGAAGTTGTGGTCAATCCCATGCTCATTGCAGTACTCCAGAAAGTATGAGTTTTCAAACTCTCCTCCATGATCTGACCTGATTGACACAATAGAAATACCTTTCTCATTTTGCACTTTTTAGCTAAGGTTACAAATGCATCAAAGGTATCACTTTTAGAGGAAAGAAATAATGTCCAAGTGAATCTAGAATAGTCATCTACAATTACAAGCACATACAGGTTACCACCAAGACTTTTCACCCTAGATGGTCCAATTAAGTCCATATGCAGCAATTCAAGTGGTCTAGTTGTGGTAACTACATTTTTAGATTTAAAAGATGATTTAGTTTGTTTCCCTCTTATGCATGCATCACATTCTTTGTCCTTTTCAAAAGATATTTTTGGCAGACCAGTTACTAGCTCATTTTTAATCAGTTTAGACAATTGATTCATGTTTACATGAGCTAACCTCCTATGCCATAACCAACTATCATTATCCTGACTAATTAAATATACAGAATCCAAGGGAGGAAGTTCATCAAGATCAATAGTATAACAGTTACCATCCCTTTGAGCTTTGAGGATTACTTTGTGATCACTTTTTTTGATGACCAGGCAAAACTTTGAGTCAAACAGCACCCAATTTCCTTTATCACAGGTCTGACTTATGCTCAGCAAATTGTGGTTGAGGCCAATCACAAACAACACCTCTTCAATGGATGTTTCTGGATTTTTGCCCACAATGCCAATACCAATAACTTAGCCGTATTGATCACCTCCAAAGGTCACCTTTCCTCCTTTCTTGTCTCTAAGGGTGATGAACTTCTCCTTATCACCAGTCATGTGACTTGAGCAGGCACTGTCCATATACCATTTGTTGCTTTTCTTAGCTTTGAGACAGACCTGCAAAACAATGTTTATGTTTTCCTTTTAGGTATCCAAATTTGCTTGGGTCCTTTTTGGTCAGTAGATTTTTCCCTAGATGCAGATGCAACTTTGGGAACCCATTCAACTTTCCTGCCAAGTCCATTTTTCTTCAATGCACAAGAACTGGAAACATGTCCCTTTTTGTTACAGAAATGACAGGTAGTGAAGGGAATGCTAGATTGAGTGACAGGAAGAAAACAATGTAGATAATACTTTTGTCTTGTATGCTTTGGTTGATTATATGTTTCAATGCAAGATAACATATGATCTTTCTTTCTGTTACTCTCAGCATGCACAAAATGTCTCATGTATGCATTCTGGTTTTTCTTCCTAATCTTTTCCTTGACAGCACATGGATCATAGCCAAGACCAGCTTTTCCTTGTGATATCCTTTGGCTCCCCATCAAGGCAAACAACATATCTTTACCTCTAGTGAGCCTAGACATGCTTTGTACTAAGTAATCATTAGTTTGCTTAAGTTCAATGCATGAAGTACAGCAAACAGATTCAGCAGTAGGTAGAGAGGTGATTTCAGAAATGTTGCTTTGAGATTCCAGTTTATTAATCTTTCTCTTTGCTCATTTTAGTTCTTTAGCAACTTTAATAAACTCATCACGAAGCTCATGAAATGCATCAAGTAACTCAGAATGGGAAGGTTCAGATTCATATACCTCTTCTTCCTGATCACTGCTGCATGAGGGTTCGGCTTCTTCAGAAGCAAGTGCCATCAGGCAGATGTTGGCTCTCATCCTCATCCTCTTCCTCCTCATCTGAGCTGTTGCCCCATATTGATGAGATGTAGGCTTTCTTCTTCTTCCCTTTGTCAGCAGCTTTCTTATCCTTTTCTTGCTTTTTGAGGAATTGAGGACAATCTCATTTGATGTATCCCTGCTTCTTACATTCATAGCAAGTCACAGGCTCTTTTGCCTCTCTCTTGCTTTCACCAGCCGCTTCCTTCTTGAAGAATTTCTTGTTCTTCTTCTTATTATAGAATCTTTCGAATTTTCTGACCATCATAGCCAGAGTTTCTTCATCCAGATCATCTCCTTCGTCAGATTCTTCTTCCTTTTCATCAGCAGCTTTGAGGGCAAGGCCTTTCTTCTTTCTGTCCAGCCCAGCTTCCTTGAGAGCTTTGATTTTTCCTTCATACTCCTCAAGGCTGCCAAAGAGAGCTGTGACAGAGGCCATTGATTCTCCTCTGGCTTCTTCTATTGTTGTCACCTTAGGCTGCCATTCTAGAGGGAGAGCTCTGAGTATCTTTCTTACCTTTTCAGACTGAGTGTATTCCTTTCCCAGGCTCTTCAATTGATTCACAATGAGAGTGAATCTCTTTTGCAACTCCTTTACAGTTTCTCCTTCAGTCATTCTGAAGCTTTCATACTCTTCAATGCATGTATTCAGTCTGTTCTCCCTGACCCCAGTTGTTCTTTCATGTGCAATTTGCAGAGTGTCCCACATCCTTTTTGCAGTGGAGCATTGTGAGACTCTGTAGAATTCATCCTGATTCAGGGCACTGACTAAACAATGCTTTGCTTTGAAATTTAGCAGGACTCTCCTTCTGTCTTCCTCATTCCACTCTGCTTCTAGCTTCTCTTTGTGTCTTCCGTCTTCAGTTAGAGTCATTGGAATGAAATCTCCTTTCTCAATGACTGACCAGATATCAAGATCAATTGATTGGAGGTAAATCTGCATCCTCATCTTCCAGTACCCATAATGTTCTCCACTGAAGCCTGGTGGTCTATTGGTGTTGTTCCCTTCAGGAAGTATGCTTTCTCCAAAGCCAGCCATCTTAATTCCCAGACTGTGAGGTCCTTTGAACGAGAATCCGGGCTCTGATACCACTTGATAGTAAGGCTAACTTCCCAAGAGGGGGGGTGAATTGGGAAGATTGAAATTTCTCTGCACAAAATGAAATGGGTGAAGATAGCACAGTGTAAGGGAAGAAACATATAAAATAGAGCAAGCTGAAAAGTAAAGATAAGGAGAGGAAGACTCAATGATTTATCCTGGTTCGGTTTATTCACTTGACCTACGTCCAGTCCCCAAGACTACTCTTGAGATTTTTCTAATATACAGCAAGAATTCAACAGGCTTCTTGCTAATGCCTCAGTACAACGAGTATGCTCTGTTTCTGGAGCTTTCTCAATCTCTCTAAGCACTTCTACAATGTGCTTCCCAATCCCCTTGTGATTTCCCCTCACAAGTAAATCTATCTTCCAGATGAAGAGTAGATTGTTTACAAAGATATAACTCTCTTGAATAGAGTAGATATGAAGGTTAAAGTACAAATATTGAAGTTGAGAGTAAAAGCTTTTGAGAAGAAGATTTGGCAGAAATTTGGTATATATAAGTTTGATTCCCTTTTTCACAACTTCAAATGTTGTTATATTTATAGATTTAGGTCTCAAATGTCCGTTAGAGACAAAATCTATCTGTTAGGGAAGTTATCCAACGGTTACTCTGAAAAACTATCCGTTTACCAACCGTATTTAATGTTTCTGACATACTGAAATTCGAATTTTGGTTGGTCAACAGACGAATTTCGAAGAGACCGAAGGTTAAAGCTTCCAACGTTACAGCACGAAGTTCGTCTGTTCATGAAGTGAAATTTGAATTTTGAAACTTACAGAACATTTTCACAATGTGACATACGAATTTTCAAGAAGAAAGTTTTTCAGTTAAGTGTAAACAGTGTTTTCAATTTTCTACAGTGCCTTCGAAATTTGAATTTTGGAAGCCCAAAATTCGTCTGTCAGTAGAACGTTCAAAGAGGCACAATAGATCACTTTTATCAAAATTCAAACTTTGAATGAGTGAAGTTCTTCTATCAGAGTGATTCTTTTCAGACTAAATCCAACATTCGAAGTTACAAAACTCTGTCATTTGTATGTCAATGTTTCATTCCAACAGACTCACAATCTTAGCTTCTGAAATTCGAATTTTAATGTTCAAAGTTCGTCTGACAGAAAACAGTTTTGAAACTTAAATCATTCTTGATCTTAGATGAACTTTAACATTGTTTCAGACAAATTTCTTCTATTTTCATAAGTTGTGATTTGTCTGAAATTCGAATTTTGAAGACTCAAAGTTCGTCTGTTTCAAAGAAGCTCCTTTCAGGCTTATATGAAAATTCGAATGTTGGAAAGCCAAAGTTCGTCTGTCAGAGAGCATTTTTTCAAACTCAATTTCTTCTTGATTTCAAATGAACTTTAACATTGTTTCAGATGAATTTCTTTGGTTTTCACAAACTGCATTTATCTGAAATTCGAACTTTTGGAGATGTGAAGTTCGTCTGTCACTAAAAAGCTTCTTTCAGACTTTGTTGAAAATTCAAATTTTGGAGAATCAAAATTCGCCTGACAGAGAAATATCTCTTCAAACTTATTCAGTTTTAGCTCGAAATTCGAATTTCCAAAGGAGAAATTCAAATTTCCAACATGACAGTTCAGTTTAAACTTTCAAACTTCGCCTGTTTGTGGGTATTTTTCAAATAAGTCAAATTTAACATAAAATCAAGGTTTAAAAACATTTATTCTTGAACTCAAAATCTTTTACCCTCTTTTAAATATAACAAAAGATCCTACAGAAGATCTAGCAGCTAATACTCAGAAATTCTTCACTTGAAGCACTTTGATCTCCTTTGATATCTTCAATCCTAGCTTTTGAATGTTAGTTTGGAATCATCAAAACTCTTGATTCAACAAGTCCAAGGTAGGAAAATTAACTCCCAAATCTCTTGCCATCTTCATTCTCATGGGAATCCAGATTCTCACTCCCATGTCCAACCAAATAATCCAAGTGTGGGAATAGAATCTAGATTCTTACTCCATGAACACTTAGGAAATGAACCAAACAAGTCCTATAAGAATTACAATTCTAAGTTGTGATACCAAATGCTTAAATTATCACGAGAAAGCAAGAGCAAAAAGGTAGCAATCATTCAACTCAATGATTCATGTATGAGTTGTAGAGAATAGTATTGAGTATGGGATCGGGGGATAGGGAGCAAAAGAGAAATTAAAAAAATAATTGGAAGAAGAGAAGAAATGAGGAAGAAAATCGTATGAAGTTATAAGGAGAGGGAGGAGAGATGGTATGTGTTATAAAGCAATGTCCCACATCACTTAGAGTAGTGAAGGAGAGGTACAGTTGGGTCTATATAAAGAGGAATGATAGAACGAGACTGCTGAATGCGCTAGACCGCTTTGCGTGACTAGAAGTCTGAAGTCAGGATATAGGCCCGAGGTCCACAATTTACTTATGAACCGGGTTATTGGTGGCCCAACTGTGATCGATGATATTGACTTTTAGTGATCTTTAGTTCGGACTACTTAGATCAGACAAAGTGCTAGATTCCAGTTGAATTACAGTTCTAGTTTCTCTTGAACTATATAGTTCTAGTTTCATGGGTTGGTTCGATTCGACTTTAAATACATTGGTTTCCATTAGAGGAAATACCATTTCACCAATATTTCAACAGTAGTTGATTAATTATTGCTTTTTCCCTTATTGGAATACACGTTATTCGAAAACGCATCATGTACGATTGACATAAGGATTTGACATTGGAAACCTTTGCAATATAGGATAATTACAATTTAGGACCAATTTATGAAATTAATAACAAATAGAACTCTATTATTACTCAGTTTTCAATTTTTACTATTTAGTTTTCAGCTTTTGCCATTATTATAAGAACTGGACTGGAATATCGGCTGAAGCAATTGATCTACGTGAATACATAATAACTGCGAGAAGATCTTGGCTAATGCCTATGATTTTGCTTCGTTGAAGACAAAGTTGATCTGATTAATAATTGTTTTCCAACAAAGCTCGTATCAAGTCCCTATATCTAGAGATGGGACCAACATGAGTGCAAGATAACTCTCACAATCATATGCCTAAAGAACCATTAAGATGTAACTGATCTTGTGGAGCAGAGCAACAACTATATTACAAATAATTAAATTAAATCAGCAGCATGCAGTTGCTAACACAAAACAATGCGGTTTTACTGAGTGGATTAATGCTAGGCGTCAAGCCACATAATAAAAGATGTTCAAGATAACATCGTCCAAGGATCCAAAATCAATTTCCTAGTCACCAGATAACTAGACAATTATAAAGAAAATATTCAGACAAAACCAAACGGAATAGCGCACAAAGGCCCACCGTAATTCATATCAGGTGGGAAATTAGAGCTCACAGAATAATCAGATGGGACCTCGAAGGCCCATACTCATATCAGATGGGAATATAGAAACCCACAATATAATCTGATGGGAGCCCGGAGCCCCACGATATATCATTTTAATTTATTGAAACGAAGCAAAATTACACCTTGGTAAAACGTTATAGCATAACGCAAAATATGCATAATTAATATATAATTTTTTTGGACAGAGCATAATCAACATTATTTACTCTCTGATTTCCAAATAACTATAGGTTCATTTAGGCACCAAGCCTCCTCAAGGAAGGATATTTCTTAAAACAAAAATCATAACAATTCGTTCCATTTCAAGAATTAAATTTAGATTTCTTTTCCTTTAAACACAAACCCGTGTTAGAGTTTATTTCACCACTCAATTCTTCAACCAATAAATTTATATTTTAATTCATTTCAAGAATTTGGCTAATTCATTAATCCAACACGATTCGTTCCATTCCAAGAATTAAACTTAGATTAATTCATTTCTAGTTCTAATTCCACTCTGCTCTACCACTAATCTTTACTCTCCTTAATGTGGCTAACTCATCTAGTGTTAAGGAAGTACATCATCATATTCCATTTTCAGTATACAACTCCACCAAAAACCCAAAACAATTACCAGACATAGCAAAGTCCAAGTATGAACCAAAAATACGCTCAAACTCCGATATGTACCCAGGTTAATTAACCCAAACCAACAT
The DNA here is from genome assembly GCA_026686845.1 of Adenanthera pavonina. Classification (NCBI taxonomy): domain Eukaryota; kingdom Viridiplantae; phylum Streptophyta; class Magnoliopsida; order Fabales; family Fabaceae; genus Adenanthera; species Adenanthera pavonina. The sequence continues at coordinate 24,379,166 of JAIVEN010000004.1, forward strand.
TTATATGCCCAACAAGGGTAATTAAAGCATTAAAAAAAGCTAAGGCCAAAACAATGACTTAATTTTTTCAACAGAACAAGCAATATTAACATGAAGGACCAAGGTAAATAACACTTTTCAAGCCATATCCAAGGCCTCCATGTGCAGTAACAAAACTCGAGCATTTTAAGAAGAAAGCAGAGGCATATGATCACTTTTAAAATTCAAAATAAAACCTGGCTGTGCAATGAATAACTGTATAGAATTGAACAAAACAAGACTATTCGTCAGACTCAGAACCCAAACAGATTCATATTATTTTTTTTTTGATAAATAGATTCATATTATTTTAGCCATTACAATACATGACTAAAGTTAAGAATTGAGCTGCATTTCTTCTTTCTTTTTTCCCCCTAAAACATTGTTGTGTTATGTATAATGTATGAGCAAAATTCTTGACTAATGTGCATAAGACCCCATCCCAATTTTCTTAATGTACATGACATGTAAATGAGCAATTAAGCCAAAAATCGGAATCAAACTCTTCACCAATTAGCGCAGAAATTTCAACAAAATATGTTGGAATTTTTTTTTGTGGGCTTCAATATATATTGTAACACCCCTAAATATTTCATTAATGATTAAGTATTTGAATTGGATTATAAAGACTAATTATGGGATTTTTCTGGAATTCAAATGCAAGAAATCATGGAAAAATAACTAAGAAAGAAAAAAAAAAGTTTTTCTTTTTGAGCAGTCATGAATCTCGAGAGTTCTGGAAGTGATTCCCATGGTCTTGTGGCCGATCTTTTGTGTCCCAAAACCTCAATTCATTCTCCTTTGAGCCCCCAGATTACCTCTATGGTCCAAAATTAGATTTTAAGTTAAATCATATAGCAAAAATGTGAAGGACTTAACTCAAAATCTTAACTTAGAGCTCCAATTTCCAACATCAACCCCACAATTTAAATCATTTTGCCAAAATTAATTTTAAATTTTAGCTCTCAATTTAAATAATTCTCCAAGCAGTGTCGCATCATTTAGGTTCATGATCAAATCATGGATTTGGATACATCATACTTTTATCACCAAATGTAAATGTTATGGAGCTTAATTTGGCCATACTTGGTGAGCATGAAATGAGTTTCAGGAAATGAAGGAGAGAAAAATCCTTATACTAACATATTTGGTGCACGTTATCAAGCTTTCTTAAAATTAAAAGTAGCCTTTTGATGGAAGCGTCCTTTCCTTCTCTCTATTCATTTATCAATAAAATGACTCAATCCTACCATACATGGTTATTCTTTCAGTTCATAGTGTTAATTTTTTTTTTATTTTGACATTTGGTTAATTTTACCTTTTGATCAAGTAGTAAATGTGAAAGAATGACCTTTTTCTTTGATATAAAAGGGGCCTAAAATGCGACCATTTTTTTGAAAAAGCTGATTCTTTATGAAATTTTATATATGGGGATACATGTGCAAGTCTTGTTTGATGAAAACCGTATCATATCATATCACAAGTTACAACTATTTTTTGTAACAAGAATATTAATTTACTGGCAGAAAAGTATATACTATTTTAGTAAAACAAATGAATCAATTATATTTCCTTTTTAAACTTTTCATTTTGATTCATTGATTAAATACTTATATTGTTATGTTTATTTTTAATTAAACGGTGAAAATTATTAGAAAAGTTCATTTCAGTTCAATTTTATAATTAAATTAATATATATTTTTCTGTGGACAAAGATGAGATGAACCCAAATTACAATCAATTAAAGTGATAAAAAATCACAAGTTGAAGCATATAAAATAAGCTAATATATTTTTATAATTAATTTCAAAATTAATCAAAAGCTGCTTCGGCCCATTGTTTTCTTATCCTTTGGCAACTGCAGTCATTTGGGACAAATAACCCATCGTTGCCTTTACAAAATAATGGGAACTGTAAGTTGGGTAGGGTCGAGTTATAATGAATCACAATTTTCTACCGTAAAAGAATAAGCAGAAGAGAAAGAAGCACAACCAGAAGAGAATAATAAAACAATCAGGAAGAGAGAGGAATCTTCAGGGAGAGAGAGAGTCCGTACATAATAAATTCTTCACATCCCCTTTACGTTGCTATAATGTGCCTTGAATATTCAGCTACTCTCTCATCCATAATCGCTTTATTCGTAGCCCCACTGCCACATCAGCTTCATTCATGCATGTCCCACTAACCACTGGGCCTTCTGCATCATGAGTAGTGATGTTCATAGTTGCAGTGGTGGTCATATTTTCAAAAAGAGTGGTTACCATTGACATGGGAGGTTTGGGACGAAGAAAATGGAATTGTTCAATGAAGATTTATTAACGAAGCAAGTATGGGCGATCCTTATTGTTCAACAAGAGTTATTGACAGTAAAGCTTTTGAACTATCCTGAACGGAATAGGAAATGTTTGAAATCCCTATATATAGCCGCGTTTTGTAGTAGATGTAGTTTTTTTTTTTGGCAGGAAAGTAGATGTAGTTAACTTGTCCAATTTTTTCATGTTTGGTAGTTGAGAACTTATTGTGTATTTTCAATGAAACTATACACTCAGTATCATACTAATAAAGTACTTCAAAAAGGCAATCCTTTCATATCCTTGAATAATACTTTGACATGTCTGCATCTTGAGCAAAAAGACACCAAGAAACAGTATTTATCAATCACTTCTTGATGCATCTAGTTAGTCTGTTGCTTCATCGAATCGACTGCTAGTTGCCAACAATCTAGACAGTGCACTGAACCAGAACCATATGATGGTTCAATTGCTAGGCATTTAGTGAATTGTTTTGTTCATAAAGATGCATGATATATAGCCTTTTCTGGCCAATTTACCCAGGTGACTAAATCTGTTCACTTGGCTATCCATATGCATCTGGAGACAAGTCTTGATTTTCCTTATCTATATAATCGACTGGTTGGTTAACCTAGCTGATCCGATGTCTATTAGCTGTAATTTTAGAAATTGCTCTCAACACCAAATTGTTCGCCACCCACAGCCTGTTTGGTTCAATTATAGGAGGCTCAGGTGATATAATGTAATGTAATTATATGGGATGTAATAGGATAATGATTACATGGGTGTTTGTTTGGTTCAATATTGGGGACAGGAAAAATAAATTTATTTTTTATATTTAATTAAAAAAAAATAAAAGTGAAAAGACAAAAAAAGCCCTCAAATTTTTCTCCTTCCCTCTTCCTCACCAGCATTGGACTCCTCACCAGCGACCTCATCTTTTTTCTCCTTCCCCCTTCTCCTCCCTCTTCCTCACCGGCAGCCTCATCAACCTTTTTCTCATTCCCTCTTCCTTCTCCTTCTTCCTCACCAACACTGCATCACCTCGAATCTGAACCAAGAACAAAGAAAAGCTTGAACCTATAATGAAGCTGTCACAGATCTAAGGTAGAGGATTAACGGAAATGGGAAGAGAGGATAAGGAGATGGGGCTCGATACATTGCAAATCTAAGGTGGGGACTGACAGGAATAGAAAGAGAGGATGAGATAGGGCTCGACAGAAGCAGATAGTCCTAAGTCTATTGAATCAAGTGTTTTGATGATTTCAAACCAACCTTCTAGAACTTGGACAGAAGATATCAAAGGTGCATGAAAGATCCCAAATGGAGAAATTCAAGTAAAATCAGCACAACATTAGATATAGGATTTATTATTGTGCTTAAGTTGAGTAAAAGAATTTGAATTGGCAAAAAAAAGTTTTAGAAATCAGATTCCATGTTAATTCATGGAATACTTGAAAAATACCCACTAACAGACGAACTTTAAAGTGTTAAAGCTGAACTATTACTTTGAAAATTCGAACTTTGACTCAAGTCTGATGAGTGTCTTCTCTGATAGACGAACTTTGAATATAGAAATTCAAACTTTGACTCAAGTCTGATGAGAGCCTTCTCTAACAGACAAACTTTGAGTTTTGAAAATTTGAATTTCTGATAAACTATAATTCATAAAAATTGAAAATTCATCTAAGGATATTTCAAAGCTCATCTGAAAGTGAAGATTAAAAAGAATCTAAAATTAGCTCACTGACAGACGAACTTTGATTTTGAAAATTCAAACTTTAGAAACAAAACTTGCAAGTCTGTTATGATAATCTGTTGACATACGAATATTGGTATTCAGAAATTTGAACTTTGAACTAAGTCTAATAGGAGCTCTCTCTGACAGACGAACTTTGAACCCTGAAAGTTCGAATTTCGAAAAGATGAACTATTGTGCCTTATTGAGCTGCCCACTAACAAACGAATTTTGGTGACAATTTTGGGCACCAAAATTCGAACTTTGAAGGCACTATAGCAATATGGGACAACTGTTCTTCGAGCTTTGTTTCATAAATAGACGAACTTTGAAGTTCAACGTTAAAGTCTTTAACTTTTGATATCTGTGAAATTCATCTGTTGACTAACCAAAATTCAAACTTTGAGTGTCAGAAGCATTAAATGCGGTTAGTGAACAGATAGTTTTTCAGAGTAACCGTTAGGTAACATCTCTAATAGATAGATTTTGTCTGTAACTTATAGTTAAGACCTAAATCTATAAATAGAACTTCATTTGAAGTTGTGGGTAACGAACTTTACAATGTATATACTGAAACTTTATCAAATTCTTAACTCAAAGTCTTTTACTCTCATTCTTCATACTCCTGCTCTTCAACTTTCATATACACTCTAAATTGGAGAGTTCATTCTTTGTAATCAATCTTATCTTCATCTGGAAGAAAGATTTTCTTGTGAGGGAATATCACAAGGGATTGGGAAGCACTTGGCTAAAGTACAAAAGAGAGGTTGTAAGCTTTAAGAACAAAGCATCAAAGCTGTATTGAGGTAATTGCAAGAAGCCCACTGAATCTTGCAAGATAGTGGATAATCTCAAGTAGTTGCTTGGGGACTGGACGTAGGTCAAGATAAAGAGACCAAACTAGGATAAACATATATGTCTTCCTTTCTCTTTTATTGCTTTTACCTTACTGTATCTTTATACTCTGTTTTACTTGTTGAATCAAGAAGTTTTCCTGATTCCAATCAACTCTCAAGAGCCTGGAATGAAGATATCAAAGATGACCAAAAGACTCAAGTGAGGAAATTCTAGAGAAATCTGTGCAAGATTCATTGTAGGATGTTTAATTATGTTTAAATATGGGTAAAAGACTTTGATTTGAGGAAAAGATATTTTAAAAACTTAATTTTATGAAATATTTGAAAAATACCCACCAACAGACGAAGTTTGAAAAGTTTACATTGAACTATCATATTGGAAATTCGAACTTTGGCTTTGGAAATTCGAATTTCGAGCTAAAACTGAGTAAGTCTGAAGAGATGCCTCTCTGACAAATGAATTTTGGTTGTTCAAAATTCGAATTTTCATAAGTGTCTGAAAGAAGCAGTTGAGCAACAGACAAACTGAGTTTTCAAAATTGCAACTTCAAACAAAATGAAACTTATGAAAACTGAAGAAATTCGTCTGAAACAATGTTTAGGTTCATCTGAAATCAAGATTATATTGAGTTTCAAAATTGCTCACTGACAGACGAACTTTGAACATGGACATTCGAATTTCAGAAGCTAAGGTTGTGAGTCTGTTGCAATAATATATTGACATATGAATGACAGTATTTATAAATTCGAATATTAAAGTAAGTCTAAAAAGAGGTCTCTCTGATAAATGAATTTCACTCATTGAAAATTCGAATTTCGAAGCAAATGAACTACTATGATTTTTGAGCCTGCTAAGAACAGACGAATTTTGGGGCACCAAAAATCGAATTTTGAGAGCACTGTAGCAAATTGAAAACACTGTTCACACTTAACAGAAAAACTTTTCACTTGGAAATTCGTATGTCACAACATGGAAACATTTTCTAAGTTTTAAAATTCGAATTTCACTTCATGAACCGACGAACTGCAGTATTTCAATGTTGGAAGCTTTAACCTTTGGTTCCTTCAAAATTCGTCTGTTGACCAACCAAAATTCAAATTTCAGTATGTCAGAAGCATTAAATGCGGTTGGTTAACGGATAGTTTTTCAGAGTAACCGTTGGATAACTTCTCCAACGGATAGATTTTGTCTCTAACGGACATTTGAGACCTAAATCTATAAATATAACATCATTTGAAGTTGTGGGTAACAAATCAAACTTTGTATATACTGAGACTCTGCCAAATCTTCTTCTCAAAGACTTTTACCCTCTTACTTCAATACTTGTACTTCAACTTTTATATTCACTCTATTCAAGAGAGTTTCATCTTTGTAAACAATCTAATCTTCATCTGGAAGATAGATTTACTTGTGAGGGGAAATCACAAGGGATTGTAAAGCACTTTGTGAAAGTGCAGAAAGAGATTGAGAGAGCTCTAGAAAACAGAGCACTGACGTTGTACTGTGGCACTTGTAAGAAGCCCATTGAATTCTTGCTGAATAGTGGAAAATCTCAAGTGGTGACTTGGGGACTGGACGTAGGTCAAGTGGAGAGACCGAACCAGGATAAATTTCTGAGTCTTCTTATCTTTTCTGCTATTTTTATTGTTATTTATTTATACTCTGTTTTTCCTCCATATATTGCATTCTTCACCCCTTTGACATTTTACAGAAAAGTGCAAACTTCCCAATTCACCCCCCTCTTGGGAAGCCAGTCTAACTAACAAGTGGTATCAGAGCCCGGATTCCCAATCAAAGGATCTCACAGTCTGGGAATTATAATGGCTGGCTTTGGAGAAAGTATCTTACCAGAAGGCAACAACACAAATAGACAACCTGGCTTCAGTGGAGAACACTATGGGTACTGAAAGATGAGGATGCAAATTTATCTCCAGTCAATTGATCTGGACATCTGGTCAGTCATTCAGAAGGGAGACTTTGTCCCAATGGCATTAGAAGAAGATGGAAAGCACATAGAAAAGCCAGAAGCTGAATGGAATGAGGAGGACAGAAGAAGAGTCTTATTGAATTTCAAAGCAAAACATTGTCTGGTCAGTGCCTTGAATTAGGATGAATTCTACAGAGTCTCCCAATGCTCCACTGCCAAGGAAATGTGGGACATCCTGCAAATTGCTCATGAAGGGACTACTGGAGTCAGGGAAAACAAATTGAATACCTGCATTGGAGAATATGAGAGCTTCAGAATGGCAGAAGGAGAAACTATGAAAGAGCTACAAAAGAGATTCACTCTCATTGTGAATCAACTAAAAAGCCTGGGAAAGGAGTACACTCAAACAGAGAAAGTAAGGAAAATTCTCAGAGCTCTCCCTCTGGAATGGCAACCCAAAGTAATAGCAATAGAGGAAGCCAAAGGAGAATCAATGGCCTCTGTCACAGCTCTATTTGGTAGCCTTGAGGAATATGTGGGAAAAATGAAAGTTCTCAAGGAAGCTGGACAAGACAGAAAGAAGAAAGGCCTCGCTCTTAAAGGTGCTGAAGAAAAGAAGGAAGAATCTGACGATAAAGAGGAGCTAGATGAAGAAACTCTGGCTATGATGGTCAGAAAATTCGAAAGATTCTACAGCAAAAAGAGGAATAAGAAAATCTTCAGGAAAGGAGCTACTGGAGATAGCAAGAGGGAACAAAAAGAGCCTGTAACTTGCTATGAGTGCAAAAAGTAGGGCCACATCAAATGGGATTGTCCACAGTTCCTCAAGAAGCAAGAGAAAGAAAAGAAAGCTGCTAACAAAGGCAAGAAGAAGAAAGCCTACATCTCATCAATATAGGGCAACAGCTCAGATGAGGAAGAAGATGAAGAAGATGAAATTGCCAACTTATGTCTCATGGCACTTGCCTTAGAAGAAGCTGAAATTCCATGCAGCAGTGATTAAGAGAATGAGGTATATGAATCTGAACCTTCATATTCTGAATTACTGGATGCATTTCATGAGCTGCATGATGAGTTTGTTAAAGTTGCTAAAGAACTGAAACTAGCTAAGAAAAAGATCAACAAACTAGAATCCCAACAAAATATCTCTGAAACTGTTTTTCTACCTATTGCTGAATTTGTCTGCTGTAAATCATGCACTGATCTAAAGCAAACCAATGAATATTTAGTGAAAAGCATGTCTAGGCTTACTAGAGGAAAAGATATGTTGTTTGCTTTAATCGAGAGCCAAAGAATATCACAAGGAAAAGCTGGACTTGGCTATGATCCATGTGCTGTTAAAGAAAAGATTAGGAAGAAGAATCAGAATGTATACATGAGACATTTTGTGCATGCTAATGGAAATAAAAGTAAAGATCATATGTCACCTCACATTGAATCATATAATCAACCAAGGCATGCAAAACAAAAATATTATCTGCATTGTTTTCTTCCTGCCTCTCAATCTAGCAGTCCCTTTACCATTTGTAACTTCTGTAACAAAAAAGGGCATATTTCTAGCTCATGTGCCTTGAAAAAAAATGGACTTGACAGAACTGTTAAATGGGTTCCCAAAGGTACATCTGTATCTAGGGAAAAGACTACTGGCAGAAAAGGACCCAAGCAGATTTGGGTACCTAAAAGGAAAACTTGAACCCTGTGTTGTAGGTCTATCTCAAAGCTAAAAAGAGTAACAAATGGTATATGGACAGTGTCTGCTCAAGCCACATGACCGGTGACAAGGAGAAGTTCATCACCCTTAGAGACAAGAAAGGAGGAAAGGTAACTTTTGGAGGTGATCAATATGGCAAAATATTCGACATTGGCATTGTGGGCAAGAATCCTGAAACATCCATTGAAGAGGTGCTGTTTGTGATAGACCTCAACCACAATTTGTTGAGTGTGAGCCAAACATGTGACAGAGGAAATTGGGCACTGTTTGACTCAAAGTTTTGCCTGGTCATAAAAAAAAGTGATCACAAAGTAATTCTCAAAGCTCAAAGGGATGGTAACTGCAATACTATTGATCTTGATGAACTTTCTCCCTTAGATTCTGTTTGTTTGATTAGTCAGGATAATGATAGTTGGTTGTGGCACAGAAGATTAGCTCATGTTAACATGAACCAACTTTCTAAACTGGTTAACAATGAGTTAGCCACTAGCCTACCTAAAATCTCTTTTGAAAAAGACAAAGAATGTGATGCATGCTTAAAAGGAAAGCAAACTAAATCCTCTTTTAAACCTAAAAACATAGTCACCACAACTAGACCACTAGAACTACTACATATGGACTTAATTGGTCCATCTAGAGTAAAAAGCATTGGTGGAAATTTGTATGTGCTTGTCATTGTAGATGATTATTCTAGATTTACATGGACATTATTTCTTTCCTCTAAAAGTGATACCTTTGATGCATTCGTAATCTTGGCTAAGAAAGTGCAAAATGAGAAAGGTATTTCTATTGTGTCAATCAGGTCAGATCATGGAGGAGAGTTTGAAAACTCATACTTTCTGGAGTACTGCAATGAGCATGGAATTGATCACAACTTCTCAGCTCCAAGAACTCCTCAATAGAATGGAGTAGTAGAAAGGAAGAACAGAACCATTGGAGAGATGACTAGAGCTATGCTGAATGAAAAGGAGCTATCTCAAGTGTTTTGGGCTGATGCAGTAAATACAACAAGCTACATCATAAATAGAGCCTACATCAGACCAATCCTTGGAAAGACTCCTTATGAGCTGTACAAGGGAAGAAAGCTAAATCTGTCACATCTCTATGTGTTCGGGTGCAAATGCTTCATTCACAACAATGGGAAAGAAAATCTGGGTAAGTTTGATCCCAAATCCAATGAATGTATATTTCTGGGCTATTCTTGTAGAAGTAAGGCCTTTAGAGTTTTTAATAAAAGGTCTAATTCAGTAGAAGAATCTGTGCATGTAGTGTTTATTGCAAATGAAACTGCTTCTAAACATGCTTCTGATGAAGATGATCTTGTTTCAAATTTTAAAAAGTTAGATATTTCTGAAAAAGGTGAAATTGAATCTCCAAAAATATCTGAATCTATTAACATAGAAGAAGATATTCAGGAGAGGAAGTTTGAAGATGAAAATATTGAAGAAATGTCTCAAGAACTCCCTAGAGCTTGAAGATATCAAAGGAATCATCCTGTTGATCAAGTAATAGGGAATGTTCAAGAGAGAGTTAGAACACGAAAACAGTTAAGGGATCAAATGATTAATTATGCTTTCATCTCACAAATTGAACCTAAATGTACTGAGGAAGCCTTGACTGATGAGTATTGGATTCTAGCTATGCATGATGAATTAAATCAGTTTGAAAGAAATCAAGTCTGGGATTTAGTGTCTAGACCCAAAAATCATCCTGTCATAGGTACCAAATGGGTTTTTAGAAATAAACTTGATGAATCAGGATCAATAATCAGAAACAAAGCTAGACTGGTTGCTAAAGGATATAATCAAGAAGAGGGTATCAATTTTGAGGAAACCTTTGCTCCAGTAGCTAGATTAGAAGCAATTAGAATTCTGTTAGCCTATGCATGCATGAAAAATATCTTGTTATATCAAATGGATGTAAAGAGTGCTTTTCTGAATGGATATATCATGGAAGAGGTTTATGTAGATCAACCTCCTGGTTTTGAGGATTCTACAAAATCAAACCATGTGTATAAACTAAAGAAAGCTCTTTACGGCTTAAAACATGCCCCTAGAGCATGGTATGAAAGATTGAGTAATTTTCTAACTGAAAAGGGGTTCAACAGAGGAAAAGTAGATACAACTTTATTTACTAAGAAAGAAAATAAAGATTTACTTATTGTTCAAATCTATGTTGATGATATCATATTTGGTGCCACTGATGAATCTCTTTGCAAGAATTTTTCTAAGATAATGTAGGGGGAATTTGAAATGTCCATGATGGGTGAACTCAACTTCTTCCTTGGATTGCAAATCAGGTAGTGCAATGATGGTATCTTCCTCAATCAATCCAAGTATTTGAAGGAATTGCTGAAAAAATTTGGAATGGAAAATGCCAAGCCAATGGGGACACCTATGGCTACTGCAACCAAACTGGATATGGATGAAAAAGGGAAACTGTGTGACATAACTCAGTACAGAAGAATGATTGGATCCCTGCTATACTTAACAGCTAGCAGACCTGACATTATGTTTAGTGTCTGTATGTGTGCAAGGTTCCAATCATGTCCCAAAGAAACCCATGCAACTGCTGTGAAAAGAATCTTCAGATATCCTATTAGAACATCACAGATGGGTCTTTGGTATCCAAAGGGCAATGGAGAAGATCTCAAAGGATACACTGATGCTGACTTTGCAGGATCCAAAACTGACAGAAAAAGCACAAGTGGAACTTGTCAGTTTCTTGGAGGATCCTTGGTTTCATGGTTGAGCAAAAAGCAGAATAGTGTAGCGTTATCCACAGCAGAGGCTGAGTATGTTGCAGCTGGAAGCTGTTGTGCCCAAATCATCTGGATAAAACAGTAACTGGAAGATCTTGAGGTTGAGTTGAAAGAAATACCAATAATGTGTGATAACCAAAGTGCCATCAATATCACAAAGAATCCTGTCATGCATTCAAGGACAAAACATATTGAAGTTAGGCACCACTTCATGAGGGATCATGTTCTGAAAGGAGAAATTAGATTGGAATACATCCCCACAGAAGATCAAGTTGCTGACATCCTCACAAAGCCTCTATCAAAAGACAGATATTGCAAAATCAGAAGAGAATCAGGTATGGTAAATCCCAATGAACTGTAAGTAAATCTTTGTGCAACTCTATTTTTAAATATTTCAACATTGAATTAATTCTAACTTCAGCATCGGAGTATCTTTAATTTAAGTTGCAGGTGCTCCTCATGAGATTCATAGTCAATAAATTAGAGAAATGGAGCACACTGGAATGGAACAATCAAAATGTGAAGAAAAGAACAAAAATTCTGAGTTTCTGGATCTAATCTGTAAGTCTTGAAAGTTAAAATTCGTATATTGATTATGTGTTAGATGAATTTCCATGAAAAACTAAGTTTCTGAGGAAGTCGGCATGGTCAACATTCGAATTTCGGATACCCAACAGACGAACTTCGGCCTGTTATTATAAGGAACAGTTCTCGGTGATGCCTCAAAATTTGTCTGTTAATCCTTCAAAATTCAAATTTTAAAGAACAAAACTTCAAAGTTATGACTGTCCAACATGATAATTGTACTAATGTTTGTCTCTTAACATACGAATGTTGGATAACTTTCACAAAGTGTAGAAATTCGAATTTCTAACTTAAAATTCGTCTGTTGAAGCATGCTCCTCAATGTTGAATCTTTGAAAGATGAAGTTTTGTATGGTTAATTCATCTGTTGTTTGGTGGTTTGTTTGCTGCTTGATGTTTATTCTTCAAAATTTGAACTTTGTTGAGACAAAGTTCGTCTGTTCATCTTGTGTTGCTTGAACCAAGCGACTGTCAGATGAACTTTCTAAAGAAAATTTGTCTGTCAATAAGCTTTACTGAACAGTTTAACTTGTGAACTGCCCGAAGTTCGAATTTTGACCCTTCAAAATTCATCTGTCAGACGGTTACATACGTTAAAACCGACGGTTTTCATTTGAATAGACGCAACCCTATTCCTATTCTCTTTGAGTCTGTTCTAATTCTTCATTCAATACTCTTCAATTCTGACCAAAAACCGTCATTTCCCACTGATTAAACTTCCTTTCGCATCCTTTAAATCCTTTCTTTGCTCCATTCACATTCATCCACGAAAATGGCAAGAGTCAAGAATCCAGAAGCTGGCAAAGGAGAAGCTTGCCCAAAACATTCAGTTAAATCCCAATATGCCATAAAGGAAGGAGAAAAAACCGAAGAGAAAGGTAGAATCAGCAAAGAAACTCCTTCCAAATGCCAAAAAACCACACCCAAGGGAGAATCAAAGAAGGCTGGACCCTCTTCCTCGAAGACAGCAGAACCTTTAGTCCCTGTTCCTGTTGCTGCTGAACCTGTTGCTCCCACTTCATCCTCAAGCACTGAATCTGGAGAATACGAGCTTACCACACTGCCATTATAGAGCACTCCATAGATTCAAGAGGAATACTCCACCAAGTTTTCCAACAAAAAGGTAATCAAGCCACATTGTGTAAACTTGGAGGATTTCTTGGTCTCTAATAGTTTTGATGCTGGTATATGGATGATGAGATACAAGAATCTGTTGGAAGTATTGGAAAGATATGATGATGAGGTAGTGAAGTCTTGGTATGCGTCCTTAAAATACAACATCAAGAAGAAGAAGTGGGCAGTCAATCTGAGATCAAGGACCATTTGGCTCATTGATGAGACGTTTAATGAGGTATTAGAGATTCCAGGGTAGGATGGACTCAAGATTGACATCACTGTATCTGGATACATGGATGAGGTAGAAACTGCTGATGAAGAAGGTGGCCCCTTTCTGAACTACAAGGAGAGCACAATTCTGAGGACCTTGTTCAGAAGAAAGGAAAACTGGCCATCCATAAATGTATTGAAGCCCACAGACCTCAGTGTTTAAGTGAGAATCCTACACTATATAGTGTCCAGGATCATATTCAATAAAGGAGACGACTTCAATCTGATAACAAGGGCAGAGGCACATGTCATGGCTGCAATCATGCGTAGAAAGCTAATCAACATGGGACATATCATACTCCAACGCATGATCAAGGTAAGAGATTAGAGAAAGGACTGCACACTCCCCTATGAAGCTATCATCTCCAGAATTCTGTAATATGCCAGAATTCAGCATCTTGAGAAGGGGAAGGGAAAGTCCACTGAGATCTTTAAGGAGGAAGAACTGCAAAGAATGGGAATTGAGAAAGATGAAGGAAGATGGGTTGGAAAGGGAGCAGGAAGAACTGAGGATCTATTCTTCATCACAGATGCCTCCCTACAGCAAGAAGGCACCTCTGAGGCCCCTGCCAGATCTGTACCTCAGCCTTCTCAGCCAGTTCCATCTCCATCCAAGCCTACTCACATTCCAGCCACTCCTTCCTCTTGTGCCAAGCCAACCAAGGTCACTGAGTTGTATGACAGCCTGTCAACACTCATTCTTAGCATCAGAGATAAGCAAAATGCTAAGTTTGCTCATCTGCAAGATCAGATACATCAGTTGGCAAAGAACATGAAAGTAGTGGCTGAGGCTTATGAAGATATCAGAAATGCAATACCTGCTACATCAGCTCTACCTCAGCCAGGATTTTCTGTGCCTATCCAATCTCCAACCCCTGAGCCTCCAAGCCCCTTCGAGCTAGTCTCCTCTGAGCATGATGATGTAGATGGTGCTGAGCCTGCTGATACAATGAGGACACCAAGTCCTGGTCCACCCTTGGACTATGGTTTGGACGAAGAAGGACTTCAAGAAACAAGCTGTCATGAGCCTATGCAAGAAGATGCTCAGGATTCAATTCTTTCTACTCAAGAATTCGAGCAAGTTGAAAGACTGGTGGCAGCTATTTCCACCTCTTCTATGCAGGAGGATGCAAGCAATGAAGAGAGAAGCATTGTACCTATTGTTGATTATAAAGCTGCTGCTCATAATGCTCTCCTGCAAGTTCAAAGAAGAAGGCTTGAGGAAATGTTTCGTCCTGATGAACTAGCTCCTCCCTCTCTTGCTGCTTATGGGCTTCCAGAGGAACAGAGAGCTCAGTTAGCTCTTTCCAGGCAGGCAATGCAAGAGTTGCTGGAAATCTCTGATGAGGAACCAAGCACTGAGCCCCCTGTTGAACTAGAAATCCCTTTTGCTCCTGTGCCACTTCAAGCCATTCCAGTTTCTCAGATCCCTCCTCCGGTTGATTTTGTTGGCCTTCCTGATGATGCCAAAAAGGGGGAGAAGAAGAAGCAAACTGGAAAATCTGCTGCTGAGCCATCTGGGAAGACGTACAACAAGAAGACCAAGCCAAAGAAGAAGTGATTGAAGAATTGTTTAGATTTTAGGCTTGAGTCCTCTTGTAGTGCTGTTTAATGCTTCAATTGTTTGTGTTTCTGTTGTTTGTTTTGACTGTTTGCATTTTGTACTTATTATGTGTATTTAGAAGAACTTTGATTAATCTCTGTAAAGCAACAAGTATTGAAATGAATGAATTCCTTGGTTGCAATGATTTGTACTTATCACTTCCTGGATCTCTTCACTTGGTTTATTATATATGATATCTTTTGAAATATAATGCATATGTTGAGGGGGAGCTTGTTAAAGCAAACCCAAGTACTAATCCAGTTTGTAAGTTATTTTGTCATCATCAAAAAGGGGGAAAATGTTGAATCAAGAAGTTTCGATGATTCTAAATCAACTCTCAAGAGCCTGGAATGAAGATATCAAAGATGACTAAAAGACTCAAGTGAGGAAATTCTGGAGAAATTTGTGCAAGATTCATTGTAGGATGTTTAATTATGTTTAAATATGGGTAAAAGACTTTGATTTGAGGAAAAGATGTTTTAAAAACTTAATTTTATGAAATATTTGAAAAATACCCACCAACAGACAAAGTTTGAAAAGTTTACATTAAACTGTCATATTGGAAATTCGAACTTTGACTTTGGAAATTCGAATTTCGAGCTAAAACTGAGTAAGTCTGAAGAGATGCCTCTCTGACAAATGAATTTTGGTTGTTCAAAATTTGAATTTTCATAAGTGTCTGAAAGAAGCAGTTGAGCAACAGACAAACTGAGTTTTCCAAATTCGAATTTCAGACAAAATGAAACTTATGAAAACTGAAGAAATTCGTCTGAAACAATGTTTAAGTTCATCTGAAATCAAGATTATATTGAGTTTCAAAATTGCTCACTGACAGACGAACTTTGAACATGGACATTCAAATTTCAGAAGCTAAGGTTGTGAGTCTGTTTCAATAATATATTGACATATGAATGACAGTGTTTATAAATTCGAATATTAAAATAAGTCTGAAAAGAGGTCTCTCTGACAGATGAATTTCACTCATTGAAAATTCGAATTTCGAAGCAAATGAACTACTATGCTTTTTGAGCCTGCTGAGAACAGACGAATTTTGAGGCACCAAAATTCGCATTTTGAGGCACCAAAATTCGAATTTTGAGGGCACTATAGCAAATTGAAAACACTGTTCACACTTAACAGAAAAACTTTTCACTTGGAAATTCGTATGTCACAACATGGAAACATTTTCTAAGTTTCAAAATTCGAATTTCACTTCATGGACAGACGAACTTCAGTATTTCAATGTTGGAAGCTTTA
Source organism: Adenanthera pavonina (assembly GCA_026686845.1). NCBI lineage: Eukaryota > Viridiplantae > Streptophyta > Magnoliopsida > Fabales > Fabaceae > Adenanthera > Adenanthera pavonina. The sequence goes on from JAIVEN010000004.1 coordinate 24,395,301, forward strand.
ACCTTCGGTTCCTTTGAAATTTATCTGTTGACCAACCAAAATTCGAATTTCAGTATGTCAGAAGCATTAAATGCGGTTGGTTAACGGATAGTTTTTCAGAGTAACCGTTGGATAACTTCTCCAACGGATAGATTTTGTCTCTAACGGACATTTGAGACCTAAATCTATAAATATAACATCATTTGAAGTTGTGGGTAACAAATCAAACTTTGTATATACTGAGACTCTGCCAAATCTTCTTCTCAAAGACTTTTACCCTCTTACTTCAATACTTGTACTTCAACTTTTATATTCACTCTATTCAAGAGAGTTTCATCTTTGTAAACAATCTAATCTTCATCTGGAAGATAGATTTACTTGTGAGGGGAAATCACAAGGGATTGTAAAGCACTTTGTGAAAGTGCAGAAAGAGATTGAGAGAGCTCTAGAAAACAGAGCACTGACGTTGTACTGTGGCACTTGTAAGAAGCCCATTGAATTCTTGCTGAATAGTGGAAAATCTCAAGTGGTGACTTGGGGACTGGACGTAGGTCAAGTGGAGAGACCGAACCAGGATAAATTTCTGAGTCTTCTTATCTTTTCTGCTATTTTTATTGTTATTTATTTATACTCTGTTTTGCCTCCATATATTGCATTCTTCACCTCTTTGATATTTTGTAGAAAAGTGCAAACTTCCCAATTCACCCCCCTCTTGGGAAGCCAGCCTAACTAACATTATTGTCATTTCTGCTTTCATCACTCTTCTAACTTTTGCAGAAAATTTTACTTCTCAATTCACCTCCCTCTTGGGAAGCCAACATATCTAACAAAGTCATCTTCATCATCATCTTCATCATCTCCTCCAGCGTCATCTTCACCGTCTCCCAGATCTATGAAGTGGGGCTCCAAGATGATAATGGTTGAAGATGGCGTTGTCGGCGATAATGATCCAAGTCACTGGTGGAGATGGAGTAGGAAGGTTGGTGGAGACAGAGTATGTTTGGTGGAGATGGAGATAGAAATGATGTGTTAGTTTTGTTTTTTTTAGGGGTAGTTTGGACTTTTTATTAGGATTACATTCATGTAATGGGGATCACATAAAAAAAATGGGAGTGAAGGGGATTACATGTATATAAGTAATCAGCATTACATATATAATGGTAATATATCCAACTAAACATGCCAAGTCAAGTGATGTGAAGCTGATTACCTTTACATGGAGATTCTATATTTGAACCAAATGGGCCGCCAATGTTTATCGTAAGAGCACATGTTATGACAAATATTATACAGTGATAAATAAAGTAATGTTCTTACAAGGATTTGGTTTTAAAGTCTAATTAAATATCAATTATCGCACTTTTATTTAATTTGAGTAGCACAAATAACAAGAGAAAAACACAAATAAAATAAGCTCACACTAAAATTAACTGTTAATGGTGAATCTAAAACTAGAGATGGAGACAACTTAGGATAAATGTTGCTGAACTTATTTCATGCCATATAAATTGCCCACATTTAATCGGTTATAATGGTATGTAGGATTAGTTTAGGATTCAATGTTACTTATAAGAGTTCTCTCAAGTTTCAATTAGTTGTCTAGTTAATTAAATTAATTACATAATCTCTTATGCAATCAACAAAACTTCTAATTTCATATTTAAGTTCTAAATTGAATATGTGAGGCCAAAGAGTTTGTATCTCTATCTCTTTAACAAAACCATCCACTCTTAGAAGTTTCAAATGAAGATCTCTTCCAATCTTCCTATCTCTATTAGAAAAGCCCAATATATCCAATATATCTCATGGCCAATTAATAAGGAAGCATCAAGAGCTTAGTTAGATAAACACAAATACCACCATATAATTATAAAGAGTGGAAAACACACACAAATCCATAAATACAAAGCTACAATAATCCCATAGAAGAATGGAAAACTAGCTATTCATAGCATGATTTACAACTAAATCGGTCAATACAAAACACCAAAACATCAAACTATTCCAGCAAACCCAGAAAAGAGAGGAGGAATAAGAAAAACTTAGGAAATGGGGTTTTAAATCTTCAACCCAAGTTTTCCCAAGCATTCCTCCAAGTCTCTTGCCTCCAAGAGCCTTCTAACTGGTCCAGATCATTGCTCAAAAATGTTGAGGAGAGGTGTTTAAAGCCTCGGTTCTGCAAGTTTCCGTGCCCCCAAAAATGTTGCGTTCTAATAAATGCGACATTTGCCATGCTCTCTGCCTAACTCTCAAAATTGTCGTCACGATTGTAAATTTATAGTCATGGAGATGAAAATCTCTGTCCATCTATTGTAGTTCAAACTCTTGCGCCATGACTGGAGGGTTTGAGGTCATGACCAAGAAATCTGACTTCAACTTCTCCAAGAAGTTTTCATGCTTTCCAAGTGACATCTTGACTTATCTTCCTGCAAAATTATCCCTACAAAAGAAAGCAAAATACTAAAGCTGCTGATGAGCTAAAAACAAGGCTAGCTAAAATATACATGATTGAGCAATAAAGTGTAAGCAAAAATTTTTTAAATCCAAAAATATACAGTTAACCCAAATTAAAATATATAGAAATGACTCAAAATTTCTAGAGTTTAACACTAATCTTCCACCATTTTTAAACTCATTTTCATTTCTTAATACTTGATGCTATAGGTAGAATTTTATGTTTACCCTTATTTAATTCGTAACCTTGAATAATACTTTGAATGTCTAGCTAGATAGTGCATATTGATGCCACGTTTGTTTCCGTACTGGTTTCTTGTTTTGCATTTTTTATTAAAAAGTTAAAATACCCTATAACACTGCTGACATATTCAAAATTTTACAAAATCCTTGCATTGGAATTGAATGTGGCTGTTGACCCGTTCATCTTTGATATCATAGAAGATTTTGGCTGGTATTTTTCCTGAAAAAAATAATAAAGTCAAATAATTTTAGAATATGAATTTTATAGGAAATTAATTAGTGGACCTATCAAGAACAAATCTTAGTCTTTAAGTTATGCTTAATTAATAAAATTATATTGATAAAAAAAAAAGCTCCACAACTATTTACTTGCAAACTAGTGTGGGTCCCGCGTATTTGCTCGGAAACCAAAATGAATCACACACTAATGAATTGACGATCAGGCATGATATTATTTGATGATTCAATTAATGTTTTTGCGAAAAAAAACTATTTATTAAATTTGTATTTAAAAAAGTCATTTATGAATTTTTGTGAAAATGGACTGTGTATGAATTTCCCCTAGAGTAGTAAATTTATATTCCATTATTTTCCAACACAGTAGGGAATTTACGTTCAATATAATTGGATTTATTGTCTGCCCCAAAAAATAAAAAATAGTTGGAGTTATTCAATAGCCCGAAAATGAATTAATGCCTAAAAAATTTTTCCATATTCATTTGACAAACAAGCATGAAATTCAGAAACTTGGCTAAATGCCAAATTAGTCTGTTGTCACATAAAAGTTTGACTAAGTTAAAAAACAATAAAACAGAAAACAATCTTGCCCTATTTTTCAATCAACAATTTACAGTTTTCTTACGTTAGTTCTGAGAAAAACAAATCAAAATGTACATGTTTGACTAGAGATTATCTTGACCAGACTTATAGTTATGTACTAACATTGTAAGCAGCCTGCCCAGTAAAACTTTAATCAAGTTTTTTTTTTCAACCGTGTTTGCCTCGTCAAAAAGTGTGTGCGTATGTGTGTATATATATACTTATACTAGCAATTCACATATCAGTGCAATTGAAGAATAGTCGATCTTTCTTTTTTTTTTCTTTTTTTTTTCCTTGAACTTTGATATATGATGGCTGATATGAAGAAGTCGTTACTCAACCTTGTCCTGCTGGTTATTCTTCTCTTCTACGGGAAAGTTGCAGCAAGGGCACCAACTGTTTGGATATCTGAGTATCACATAGCTCGTAAGTGATTAGGAACTACCATTATCATTTTGCACAAATTAATTTAAATTTGTCTTTTGATTTAATTCATTCCAAGCAGATTTACATCATTTTAGTTCATAATCAAACTGGCTTATCTATTCCTTCTATGTTTCTCAATCTCTATCAACTATTCAAATCAAATACACTGACATTGTTTCTTTTTTTTCAAATATTGAGATCTCAATTATTTTTTTTCGGTGACAAAAATCAATTCAAATCCCATTGAAAAGATTTAAAATTGTTGGAAAGATAAAAATCAAATATTGACACCCAAATTATACTTTAATTGATCTATTTCCATATTGTTCTTCTTCTGTTATCTATTTCCGTATTCTTCTTCTTCTTCTTCTTCTTCTTCTTCATTTTTGATATTTTTCTTTTATTTTTTTGGTTACAAATTTGGAAATCATGGATCGCATACATCAGATACATTGATCGCTAAACGTAAACATTGTGGAGTTTTGTTCACTCATTTTTAATCACAAATATATTATTTGGTTGTGTGATTTTGATTTAATTTTCTCATAAAATAATGTAGATAAAATTCGCCTTGCTTTTGATGATCCTCGGGGCCACAACTATTAGACACAAATAATTCAACGAAAAGCAAGTTGAGAACAAAAGAAGCTTATAGCTGAGAGATTATGGGAAAAGGATGTATGGGACAGAGATCTTATTTTACTTTGTGGACAAGCATGATTTCTAAATTGATGTCAATTATTCAATAATTTGTAAAACATTCTCGATTTGATTACCAGATCCATATTGTTCTTATTGTTATCATTAGCCTAGAACACTAATTTGTCTATAATTATTTTTTGAATTACTTATTAACCTTCTTTAAACCAATTCATACTTCCACATACAACTGAGTTTGTTATTCAATAAGTAGGTGGCCCTCATGCCTTGCACAGAGTTCGGAAAGTTTGGCCATATATATAAAGAATTAAACTTTCCTATTTTCGGTAAAACCAAGTGGAGTCAATTCTGGATATTGATATATAAAAAATATAGCATCTTATGAAAATTGAATAACTATTTATTTTTCATAAAATTTAAATAAATGTGTAACTATGATAAAATAAATAAAGCAAAAAATACCTTTGTTAATAATTATAACTAAAATAATTGTGAGAGAAACTCTACTAACTGGTTCGTTTATCAATTAAAAATTTTCACTCAATATCAAAACATTAAAAAATACAAAAAATAAAAATAAAAATTACAAAAATTATAAATTTTTAAATATTTATATAACTACTGTTTGGGCCAAAATGCGATGTTCTGAGCCCATAAAATTGAAGATATGAGATAAGCCAATTTGAGCCCAGAAGATATGAGCTCAATTCTTTGCAAGGAAACGTCCATAGCCGAAATAGAGGACAACCTTTATTATTATTATTATTATTTGAAGAGTAGACAACCATTTCACATGCATATGCAGATGAAACGTGAATGCAATAAAGATTATATATTTTAAAATAAAGAATATATACATCTTTTTTGTTTTTCTTTTTTTGGTCGTTGACCCCTTTTTGTGCCCAGAAAAAATAAAGTATATATTTTTAAAATAAAAATCGTACTTGGTATGAGGTATGTAATAAAAGAATTACAAAGACGAGTTTGTCTATATACACATATATAATTATAAAGAGTGCATTATAATCACTTGCTATAATATATATTTTTTGAAATAAAATCATTACGCGTACGGAGGAACAAAACATATTGTTGAATATTCTGATCATGATGAGTGAAATAGGCGTTTACAAAAAAACCAAACCACAATTAATATGGATTCAATTGTTCTCTTCAGTAGAAGCACAATTAGGGAGGAGAGAATTTCTCTCAAAAAGAAAATATATATTCGCCCAAGTGAGAAAGAGTTAGTGTTTTATCTTAAATCTATTCTGTTAAAGAAATTAAAGTTCACTACTAGAAAAATGGCATTTAGCGAGGGACAAATCCCTCGCTAAATGCCATTTTTCCCTCGCTAAATTGAAAATAGCGAGCGATTTTATCCCTCACTAATTTGGTCGTTAAAAACCGCGTCACTAATTTTAGCGAGGAATGAGTTGATTCCCTCGCTAAATTAGCGAGGGAATTAGCGAGGGATTTAATCCCTCTCTAAATTTAGTGAGAGATTTAATCCCTCGCTATTTCCTCGCTAAACTACAAAAAATTCAAAATTGCCATGTCACCACCAAGACCACGCCATGTCACATCATCGCCATGTCACCCGCCACCCATGCCACATCATTGCCACACCACCGCCACATCACCGTGATTGCGACACGTCACTGCCATGTAATATAATTGTTTCAAATATGCATTTGCTTAGGATCGAACTCATGACCTCCTGCTCTTAGTGCCTTTATATTCAGACTTTTGCCAGTTGAACTGTATTGTATTTGTAGTCTTTATATGAAATATTAAATATATATTATTTATTTACACACTAATACACACATATATTTATAAATTAATATATTATTAAAAAATAAAAATATATTATAATTTTAGTTATTAATATCATAAAATATTTTTATATTTTGAATTTTGTAATAAATGAATTTTGTAATATTATAATTTTAGTTATTAATATCCCCCTTTAACATGCCTAAACAGGTTGGTAAAAAAAAATACATAAACAGGAATTATAAATTACTTAAAATCAATTTTCATAACTGAATACTCAAACTAAAATCCCTAACTTTTTTTACCAAAACAATTTTCGGTTCTGTATACTCAAAAGACCTTTTCTTAATAATTTCTTAGTTAAAATTAATTAATTATGAACAAAATACTCCCTCCATCTTATTTGATCTATCACTTTAGAAAATGCTAAATGTTCCAATTTAATTTTTATTTTATATTATTGATAAAGCATTAATTATTTTTTTGCTGCTTTACCTTGCAATGAAGTACAAGTCATTTTTTAGCATTTAAGTCAAATATGTTTTGATAAAACATCATTAAATGTCATTGTCATATAGGTTTTTTTTTAGCCCGAAGTGTAACATCCTACCTTCTGACACCTCCGAACTTAACCAAAAATATCCAAAAACTGGGCTGGGGCCGCGGCCGCTACAGTACCACCACGGCTCCGGCCTCCCCTGTCTCAACATCTCTTCTGTCTCCTCTGGCGCCGCGACCTGCCTTCCCTCGCCGCGGCGCCCCCTGCTGATATACCATATCAGCAATTTCAACACTTTGGGGCGAACTCTGACGCGCATAACTTTATGCTCCGACCTCCGATTGACTCGAATCCAACTCCTATAAGTCAATCTAGTCCCCATCTATCCAAGGACACCACTTCTACCTCAATCCAACTCCGTATGGAGATTCTGGACCCTTGACTCCATTTTAGCCACTTGTTGACCAAAACTCACCACTAGCCACCTCCAATTGCCACCAAAGGCAACTGGTCGCTCAGAAACCATTCATACAGGTCCAAAACCCCCAAACCAACCTGTTCAAAGAGGTTTTACCTCAAAGGAACCACTCCTCTGAGATTTGACCCCTTGGAACCCAACCTGACCAAATGGGCTACAGGCCCTTAAGCAAACCAACAAGGACCAACAACACTCTGGACTTACCAAAACTGTCACACATACTTCTCAACAACATTCAACCATACATACCACATACATAAACATCCATACATAGCCAGTCTCAATCATAACATTATCCATTACAAACCATGCTATCCTACTTGGCACAAGATACTAATACAACATACACACGCTACATAGACTATTCCCACGTACACAGCTACTCTCGCGTCTTCTCTGGACTAGTGCCAGAATCGTCACCTGAAAGGTTAGTTTATGGGAGAGGGGGTGAGACAATGTCTCAGTAACTGGGAACAACAACCACACACACACAAATATATATATATACTGATCCACACAGTCGTGCAATGCAATGCTAATGAATGGTATACATGTTCTCCCTCATACACGACTAGAACCATGAGTTATCGTCATCATAAGACATTCAATAGATGATTCCCTTCCAACAGTCGGTGAAGACCGATTCCAGGACATCACCAAGCTCACCTTACCCTAATGCAACCGGGTCAATGGTTACACTAGAGTTCGGACCATGGCTCTCCTTCCCCTGGACCATCACGAATTGATGGTGATTTAGAGAAGGTGCATCCCCAAATCCACAGTCACCTGGCTCCCCCTAGGAGAGGATTTAGTGACAGGGATATCATATCATATCATGTCCTCTGCCGCCTGGCTCTCCCATGGAGAGGATTTAGCGATAGGGATCTTTATCACATCATATCTCATCATCATCACCTCGTCATCCATTTCTCACTATGCAATCATGTGGTGATGATATCAATGTCATGCCAACATGCCTCTACATACATATATACATATACTATCATATCATATATCATATGGACATGCTAGCATGCAATAGTATGGGGATGCTACACATCATAACATATACAATCATCATACATCAACAAGCCGTGCATACCACGATATGTAGAAAACCGTACACACACACAATCAATATCGTGGTATGAAAAGGAACATGCACATACGTACATATACATATCAACATATAATTACATAAAACAAACATCCGGTTACCTCAAGCTGTCAATATCGCACTTGCACAGGTTCGACAAGCTTCCTTGAACTGTCCAGTACGCGTGAACCCCTCTCGCTTGGCCAACAACCTTTATCATGTCACAATTCTTCCATTAGCACAATTTACCAACAAATCAAACCTCACAATTCCACCACATTAACCTAACCCAAGGTTCCAACACCCTTTTTATGCATCAATAAGCTCTTAGGGATTACTCAAACACCACACAACCTCAGACACCTTGAATTCCTAAGAGCCATTACCAAAGACAACCTAGGGTTAAGCTCTAAACACACATAATCTCTTCAAAACTCACATTCGGGTAACAAGAACCTCAAAACACACTTCGTTAACCCCAAAGCATTCATTTCAATCAGTGGATTTCAGCCCAAACTGGAAATCCAACCATACAACCGAAAATCCCAAATTTCAACCGAAGAAAATGGAGAGAGAGGAGTAGGGAACGCTTACCAACTTGAATCCAAGCTCCCGATGGACGAGAATCACTCTGGGACACCGAAAATGGCGAACCCTAGCACTGCTCCTCCTCTCTCTGCGTCGCTCCCTTCGTTTCCTTTCTTTCTTTCACGTCCGACTAATCCGGATTTAAACAATTTTTCCGACTCTCGCCGCTGCTCCAGCATGCCTCGCCGCGGCTCCACCAAATAATCCAGAACAATGCCACTGGAAAGCTTCTCGCCGCGGCAGCCCTGCTCTTCGCAGTGGCGTGGAGCTCTTCTGGACTCCACTTGAGCCTTCCTCCATCCTGATTCCTCCGGTCCTGAACACAATACCAAGAAAAATATCATGAGGGGCATTACACTCTCCCCTCCTTATAAAAATTTCATCCTCGAAATTTCATCTCTTACCTCAAGCAAAAATCTCTGGATACTTCCTCCGCATAGAATCTTCAGTCTCCCACGTGACATCATTGGACATCAAACCGCTCCAAAGGACCTTTAACAATTTTATGGTCTTATTCCTCAACTGCTTCTCTTTCACATCTAGAATTTGCAACGGTGCAACCTCAAAAGTCAGATCCTCTCGTACTTGAATTGCTTCATCATCAAGTTGAGACACGTGGAAAACATCATGCAATCCAGCAAGACTAAGTGGTAGCGCCACTCGATACGCTACTGGCCCAATTCGTTCAAGAATTTGATATGGACCCATATACCTCGGAGTGAGCTTCTTGGCTCGAATCGATCTTCTAACACCAGTAGTAGGAGTGACCTTCAAAAACACATGATCCCCAACATCAAACTCCAATGGTCTTCTTCTTCTATCCGCATAACTCTTTTGCCGACTCTGAGCTATAAGAAGCTTCTAACGAATACTCTCTATCTTCCGAGAGGTTTGATCCACAATATCTGGGCCCAAAAGACTCCTTTCACCAAGTTCAGCCCAACACAACGGTGACCTGCACTTCCTGCCATACAACGCTTCATACGGAGCCATTTGCAAACTCGAGTGGAAACTATTGTTGTAGGCAAATTTAACTAACGGCAAAAACTTATCCCAATTGCCTTTATTCTCCAGAACACATGCCCGCAGCATATCCTCCAGAGTCTGAATAGTCCTTTCAGTCTGCCCATCAGATTGAGGGTGATAAGTAGTACTGAAACTCAACTTCGTACCCATGGCCTTCTGGAGAGATTTCCAAAACCTGGATGTAAACCTTGGATCTCTGTCCGACACAATATTCATTGGGACTCCGTGTAGCCTTACTATCTCATTCACATACAACTGGGCCAACTTCTCCATTGAAATAGTTTCCCAAATTGGAAGAAAATGGGCCGACTTCGTCAACCTGTCCACAATGACCCATATCGCATTATGTCCTGAAGAGGTCCTCGATAATCCCATCACAAAATCCATGGAAACGCTATCCCATTTCCACTCCGGGGTCTCCAAAGATTGCAACATACCAGCAGGCAATTGGTGCTCAATTTTTACCTTCTGACAAATCAGACATCTTGCCACAAACTCTGCGATGTCCTCTTTCATGCCTGGCCACCAATAACCTCTCTTCAAATCTTGATACATCTTAGTGGTACCTGGGTGGATAGTGTACTTACTTTTATGAGATTCCTCCAAAATAATCTCACGTAACCCCGCAACATTTGGCACACAAATCCGACCTCGATACCGGATGATACCATCCTCCAGAATATCAAAGTCCTGGGTCTCCGCCATTTCAACCTGTTCTCGAATGCCCAAAAGATAGTCATCCTCCATCTGAGCATAGCAAATGTTCCTCAATAAATCACTTGTTACACTGATGGAACTCATTACTAGTACTCCAAGATGGACGTTGATGGATAACTTCATATCTCTCAGGCTTTCCAGTAACTGTTGCTCCCTCATCATCATCATGGCCATATGGATTGACTTTCTACTCAATGCATCTGCCACAACATTGGCTTTCCCAGGATGATACTTTAGAGCAAACTCATAGTCCACAAGGAACTCAACCCAACGCCTTTGCCTCATGTTCAACTCTTTCTGATCAAACAAATACTTCAAACTCTTGTGATCACTGAATACCTCAAACTGAGCGCCATAGAGATAATGCCTCCACAATTTCAAGGCAAACACTATAGCCGCTAGCTCAAGGTCATGAGTAGGATAGTTCTCCTCATGAGACCTCAACTGTCTTGAAGCATACGCCACAACTCTACCTTGCTGCATCAAGACACACCCTAGACCCTTCTTAGAGGCATCTGTATTCACAGTGAACGACTCTGATGGGTTAGGGATAATGAGCACTGGGGTGGACGTCAGACAATCCTTCAGCTCTTGGAATGCTCTCTCACCCTGTCATCCCAAATGAAAGATCGATCCTTACGGGTGAGTCTAGTCAATGGCATAACAAGCTGAGAGAATCCCTTAATGAACCTTCGGTAATATCCAGCCAATCCCAGAAAACTCCGAATTTCCGTCACCGATTGCGGTCTCTCCCAATTCAACACCGCTTCCACTTTACTAGGGTCTACAGCCACACCTTCTGCAGAAATCACATGACCCAGAAATTTCACCTCCCGTAGCCAAAACTCACACTTACTGAGCTTAGCATACAGTTGGTGATCCCGCAATACTTGCAACACAATCCGAAGATGATGTGCATGCTCTTCCTCACTCTTGGAGTAAACTAGAATGTCGTCAATGAAAACCACCACAAACTTATCCAAATACGGCCGAAACACCCTATTCATATAATCCATGAAGATTGCCGGGGCATTTGTCAACCCGAATGGCATCACAAGAAACTCATAATGACCATATCGAGTCCGAAATGCCGTTTTAGGCACATCCTCAGCACGTACTCGCAATTGATGGTATCCCGACCTCAAATCGATTTTAGAGAATACAGAGGCACCTGCCAACTGATCAATCAAGTCTTCAATCCTAGGCAAAGGATATTTATTCTTGATCGTCACTCGGTTCAGCTGCCTGTAATCAATGCACAATCTGAGGCTACCATCCTTCTTCTTGACAAACAACACTGGAGCTCCCCAAGGCGAAACACTAGGTCTGATAAAACCTCTCTTCAACAATTCCTCAATCTGCTTCTTCAACTCTTTCAATTCAGACGGTGCCATTCGATATGGAGCTTTCGAAATAGGACTTGTCCCGGGCACCAGATCGATGGAAAACTCCAGTTCTCGGGATGGCGGCAAACTGGTGATCTCCTCTGGAATCACATCAGGAAATTTATTCACAATCAGGTATCTTTCGACACCACCTTGCATATCCACATTCACAGAGAAGAAAACCAGAAACCCTTGACAGCCTTTCTTCAGATACCTGCCCGCTTGAGCAAAAGACAAACAAACACTCTCATCCTTTTCAACACTAGGGATATTCATAGGCAAAGACACAGTCTTCTGAGCACAGTCAAGAATGGCATTATTCGCTTCTAACCAATCCATCCCAATTATTACATCAATCTCTTGCAAAGGCAAACAGATTAGATCCAAAGTAGTGCTTCGGTGCTCAAAACGAACCACACAATTCAAACAAGCTTGAGCAGTTCTCAATGAAACTCCCGTGGGTGTGGACACTGACAACTCAAAAGGCAAGTCCATAGCCACAATACCCAATCTCCGAGCACAATCAAAAGAAATGAAAGAATGCGATGCACCTGAGTCAAACAAAACATGAATAGAGTAACCATTGAGTTTAAGTTTACCTTTAATCAAGTTAGGTGCTGCATCCGCCTCTTGTCGAGTGATGGCAAAGACACGTCCGAGCATCGTGGGTCTCCTCATTACATCATCACGCCTTGGCTCATGACAACCTCAAGCAATATGTCCTGGTTTCCTACAATTAAAACAAAACACGCACGGACGATCACCATGACTCAACCCGCATTTTTTGCACGGATTTGCTGCACTACTTGAACCATATCGAGATGGAGTGGAGTCCCTTCCTATAAACTCACTCTGACTGGAACTCCCTTGGTCAAAGCTCCCTCGATAAAACGATCCTCTGCCAAACCGACCCCTGTTAGACTGATCTCTACCAAAACGGCCTCTGCCTCTACCATGACAACCTCTACCATGGCGACCCCGACTTCCACTGGAACCTGTACTACCACCACTACTACCACTTCCTGAACCACTTGCTTTACTGATTCCTCCTGTAGGTCCCAAGTGAGAAAAGACCCTAATCATGGAATTTTTTCTATACTCCTCAATCTCCTTCATCGGGTTATACAATGCACGAATCTTCGCACACAGATCCTCAAAGGACATAAATTCCACCGCAGATAGCCCCTCTTTAATCTCTGGATGGGCTCCCTCGAACAACCTTTGAGCCATCCACCTATCATCGGGATAATTATTCAGATAAGTGGAATATTTTGCCAAGTCCAAGAACTGATCAATGTAGTCATCCGCTGACAGATTCCCTTATTGAAAAGTTAGGAACTCGGCTTCCTTTTGCATCATTAAGGCTGGAGGGACGTAATGTGCAAAGAATCGTTCCTTGAATTGTTCTCAAGTCATAGGAGTATTCATCAATTCAACATTCGGGACAACACTCCTCCACTAGCGCTTGGCCTTCTTCTCAAGCTTAAATGCTGCTAGTTGCACCCTTTGCTCCGAGGTGCAATCAATCACACTGAAAATATTTTCCAATTGCTCTATCCAATCTTCAGCCTGTGAAACATCCATAGTACCTTCAAAAGCTGGAGGATTAAACTTCCGAAAGTCCTTTAACTGCGAAGAGATACCCCTCCTCCCAACTCTTGGGGCTCTCTCAGGTTCCACCACCGTTTCATCCTCTCCCGCATTCAGATCCACAAACATTTCAGCTTCCTCATTCACTTCCTCCTGCTCTTGCCTGTCCATCCTTTCTTACAACCTGTTCAGCGTTTGACCCTGAACATTTACTTGATTACTAATGCCAGCCAACATCTCTTGCACTTGCCTCATAAGATCACTGTTACTCTGCCTTCCTCTTCCTCGGCGAGACATACTTCCTACACACAAATGACAACACATTCAATGATACGGTTCTGGACTCGCATTGCAGTGGGAATATAGTCTATGTATTCAAACATGTGCCAAGTAGTACTTCAAGTAGAAACAATGGCCCAAAACCATTGCTCTGATACCAAAATGTAACATCCTACCTCCTGACACCTCCGAACTTAACCAAAAATATCTAAAAATAGGGCTGGGGCCGCGGCCGCTACAGTACCACCACGGCTTCGGCCTCCCCTGTCTCAACATCTCTTCTGTCTCCTCTGGCGCCGCGACCTGCCTTCCCTCGCCGCGGCGCCCCCTGCTGATATACCATATCAGCAATTTCAACACTTTGGGGCGAACTCTGACGCGCATAACTTTATGCTCCGACCTCCGATTGACTCGAATCCAACTCCTATAAGTCAATCTAGTCCCCATCTATCCAAGGACACCACTTCTACCTCAATCCAACTCCGTATGGAGATTCTGGACCCTTGACTCCATTTTAGCCACTTGTTGACCAAAACTCACCACTAGCCACCTCCAATTGCCACCAAAGGCAACTGGTTGCTCAGAGACCATTCATACAGGTCCAAAACCCCCAAACCAACCTGTTCAAAGAGGTTTTACCTCAAATGAACCACTCCTCTGAGATTTGACCCCTTGGAACCCAACCTGACCAAATGGGCTACAGGCCCTTAAGCAAACCAACAAGGACCAACAACACTCTGGACTTACCAAAACTGTCACACATACTTCTCAACAACATTCAACCATACATACCACATACATAAACATCCATACATAGCCAGTCTCAATCATAACATTATCCATTACAAACCATGCTATCCTACTTAGCACAAGATACTAATACAACATACACACGCTACATAGACTATTCCCACGTACACAGCTACTCTCACGTCTTCTCTGGACTAGTGCCAGAATCGTCACCTGAAAGGTTAGTTTATGGGAGAGGGGGTGAGACAATGTCTCAGTAACCGGGAACAACAACCACACACACAAATATATATATACTAATCCACACAGTCGTGCAATGCAATGCTAATGAATGGTATACATGTTCTCCCTCATACACGACTAGAACCATGAGCTATCGTCATCATAAGACATTCAATAGATGATTCCCTTCCAACAGTCGGTGAAGACCGATTCCAGGACATCACCAAGCTCACCTTACCCTAATGCAACCGGGTCAATGGTTACACTAGAGTTCGGACCATGGCTCTCCTTCCCCTGGACCATCACGAATTGATGGTGATTTAGAGAAGGTGCATCCCCAAATCCACAGTCACCTGGCTCCCCCTAGGAGAGGATTTAGTGACAGGGATATCATATCATATCATGTCCTCTACCGCCTGGCTCTCCCATGGAGAGGATTTAGCGATAGGGATCTTTATCACATCATATCTCATCATCATCACCTCGTCATCCATTTCTCACTATGCAATCATGTGGTGATGATATCAATGTCATGCCAACATGCCTCTACATACATATATACATATACCATCATATCATATATCATATGGACATGCTAGCATGCAATAGTATGGGGATGCTACACATCATAACATATACAATCATCATACATCAACAAGCCGTGCATACCACGATATGTAGAAAACTGTACACACACACAATCAATATCGTGGTATGAAAAGGAACATGCATATACGTACATATACATATCAACATATAATCACATAAAACAAACATCCGGTTACCTCAAGCTGTCAATATCGCACTTGCACAGGTTCGACAAGCTTCCTTGAACTGTCCAGTACGCGTGAACCCCTCTCGCTTGGCCAACAACCTTTATCATGTCACAATTCTTCCATTAGCACAATTTACCAACAAATCAAACCTCACAATTCCACCACATTAACCTAACCCAAGGTTCCAACACCCTTTTTATGCATCAATAAGCTCTTAGGGATTACTCAAACACCACACAACCTCAGACACCTTGAATTCCTAAGAGTCATTACCAAAGACAACCTAGGGTTAAGCTCTAAACACACATAATCCCTTCAAAACTCACATTCGGGTAACAAGAACCTCAAAACACACTTCCTTAACCCCAAAACATCCATTTCAATTGGTGAATTTCACCCCAAACCAGAAATCCAACCGTACAACCAAAAATCCCAAATTTCAACCGAAGAAAATGGAGAGAGAGGAGTAGGGAACGCTTACCAACTTGAATCCAAGATCCCGATGGACGAGAATCACTCTGGGACACCGAAAATGGCGAACCCTAGCACTGCTCCTCCTCTCTCTGCGTCGCTCCCTTCGTTTCCTTTCTTTCTTTCACGTCCGACTAATCCGGATTTAAACAATTTTTCCGACTCTCGCCGTGGCTCCAGCATGCCTCGCTGCGGCTCCACCAAATAATCCAGAACAATGCCACTGGAAAGCTTCTCGCCGCTGCGGCCCTGCTCTTCGCCGCGGCGTGGAGCTCTTCCGGACTCCACTTGAGCCTTCCTCCGTCCTAATTCCTCCGGTCCTGAACACAATGCCAAGAAAAATATCATGAGGGGCATTACATGAAGTTATTGTGATATACTCTCTCCTGTCTCATTTATAAAGCGTTATCTAGAAAATTGGTTTGGTTCTATTTATAAGAACTTATGTCTTTTTATAAACTGATTTTCCTCTTTTACCTTCAATAATTTTATTATCTTGTAAATTGTTTTATTATTTACTCTTAATCAGTAGAGGTATAATTAGAAGTTTATACTGATTTTTTATAAATTTGATAACATAATTAACTTTTGTTAATACTAATATACTGGATAATAATATCTTATAAATAGAATTGGAGAGAGTAGGTTATAAAATGATTTTAGTGTTATATGTGAAAAATATCAAAGTGACTGATAAAATGCAATGAAGGAGTATGAAGTTGTATTAACTACATTAGCTTCTTTTGTGAAAATGAGGTGAAGTACGTACGTAGGTTCATGCTTAGGACCAGAACAGTCTACTTACGTTATGAATGACATTTGGGAAATTGAGGAAATATTCAAGTCAAGGATCATCATTCAATGCCGTTGAATATCTCTCAAAAGATATAATAATTGATTGAAAAAATATATTCAAGTCAAGGATCATCATTCAATGGCGTTGAGTTTCTCTCAAAAGTTATAACAATTGGTTGAAAAAATATTATCCCTCCAGTCCTATATATAGGATCTTTTATCCTAATGCTAAATATATAAGACCATTTACAATATACGATATAGTATTTATTATACATTTTTAGAAAAATGCCCATATTTAATGTATCCAAAGAGAAAGAGATAGAGATTAAATAAGGGTAGTTTTGAAAAAATATTGAGATTTTCGAAGAAATGAAGTAGTTAATTAGTTTTAATTCTAATTATTAATTTACGTGATTTGGTTAAAATGATCTTATATTAAAGATCAAAGGGAGTATAAAGTACTTTGGTAGTTGAATGTTAATGGAGTTATTGGATAGTAACGGTATTTATCAAAATAAATAAATAAATAAAACTTATAGAAACGGAAATATTACTCAGAAACCGATCTAATAACAAGTTAAAGCTTCTCAGCAGAAGTTACACATCTGGAGATTTATCTTCATTTTAACAATTAAAAAAAGAATCAAATTGAGCCGGACATTACTCAAATTTTAATCCTCAATTCTTATTTGGTTGAGATCCAAATTTTTGTTTGAGGTAGTCTCAAGTGAATAGATATATTTCTAAGTCAATAAATTTTGTATGTATCATTTAATTTAATAGATATATTTTTCTATACAATGTTTAGAGTTTGAAATAAATTGCACTGTTAATAGTTAATGAATAGTATCACTTGTTATGTGTTACATATTTTATATTGATGATATTATGCTTATACTTCTTTTCTTTTCATTTTTTTTTGGGCCACACATGTATATAGTTCTATATATGTTAGATATCTACCACTATGATATTTTATTCAATAACAATTGCAAAGAAATACGGAAATGTACTTACTACAAAACACAAAACAAGACTAGCTAGAAATAGTTTGGAAAAAATACAAAGTAAAAAAAAAAAGACTCCAATACAATATTAATTACAATTAAATTTCTTAAAAATAAAATTATATTCAAGGATCCAGAGACCCAAGAAAGGGCAAGAAATTGTTAAAATACGAGTATAATCCTGTTTCCACCATTTTCAGGAATGATTTCGTACAACAGAGTTTATATTGACTTTCCTGTATAATTTTTATTTAATGGATTCTGGTGGGTAGTAATTTTATTTTTATAGAGCTTTATTGTAAAAATGTTTAATCTGGATCATTCTTCATAATTTTCCCAAATATATAGTTTAGTAAATCTTAATCATGCCATCACACAGTTGAAATTTAAAACTATATTAAATGATTGGAGGTCAGTCAATCCTAATATATAATAATATTGTAAGATGGCGGTCCAGCAAAACCTTGGTGACTTGTTATTGCCCTTTTGACCAGTGAAGGCTTACATAAATATACCTAAAAGGACCCCAATTCTCTAATCAAGTTATGCATATATTTCCTTGTATTTGTTTTAATTTGCCTGAATATGGACAAACTAAAGAAGTTAATAATTCTCAGCATTGCTTTGCTTTTTTGGCTTCCTTTCTTCGTCAAGGTGGCTGCCAGGGATCCTTTTGGGATGTCCGACATTCACATAACGGGTAAGTTTAAATCCCATTATTGATCGCTTGCTATATATTTTATGTTAACAATAAAGATATAAATACCAATTTATATTGGCATTTGTGGTATATATGGGTTTTCTTTCCTTAGCAAGTGGCTGGGATTCTACTTACGGCCATTGTGTATGGAGCAAATTTAGTTGAGAAAAGTTTATCCTCTGACTCTAGTATCCCGAAAGAGATTAGTTTATATTACCGACAAGAGATACTCCTAGTCACATGAAAGAGAAAATATATAGATATGTTTGTGTTGATGATTTATGTTCTTTTTGTTGGCCTGAAAGGTTTTTGTCTGATTTGAATAAAACCTGATGTGCAGACATTGCTTTATATGTTTTATACTACTATAACGTTTTCCTGTATTTGATGTTTAAATTGATTGAAAACCTCAGGAAAAGTTATGCTTTTAATCCCTCTAATTTTACTAAATATTTGACATAATTTTTATAATTTAAGACATATAATCGTGTCCTTATTTTTGTAAGTTAAATAAATGTAATTTATGCTAATAAGAAATACATATGGATAAATATATGATTTTTGTTGTTATAATTTATACTAATAATAAATTTGGGAAAATATATATTGAGAGATACAAAATTTCAAATTCCTTGAACTCTAAAGATGTTATTATATTAAGTTCATAATCTATAAGGACAGGGACGGAACCAGAAAAAGACTAGGAGGGGGCGAAATTAAATTAATAATTAAGCATTAAATGGAGATTAATAAGAAATTTAAGGGGGATACAGAACTAATTGACCAAAAAATAAGGGGGCGGACGACCCTATTTCTCACAAGGTAAGTTCGTCCCTATATAAGGATAAAAAATAGCAAATGAGTATAATTTGATGAAACATATATATTGAACGCAGTGAATTAAATGAGATTTATTTTCCCATGGTATATCAGAAAACCAAAGCACCTTTTTTTTTAAAATGAAAATAAGAATAAATTATGGAGTTTATGCTTAAGTCACGTCCCATATATGTGAACATATTTGAAACGTAAGTTTAGTAAAAATAATTAGTGCTGAAACGATGCAGGGATATACACGTATATCGTTAGTAAGTGGGTACTTGTATAGGAAAGATAAGGCAGAGTTGCCATAGTAACAAAACTTAAGGGAAAAAATGTTTTTTCAGTTATACTAATATATATAACCTTTTTGTCCTTGTTTGGCCAATTTTTTCTTTTCGTGCTTGCACTCATTTCTTTTAAATGCTTTTTTATTTTATTATTTATTATTAAGTAACTAATCCAATTGTTTCTTGAAAAATTGAAACAAGAACAGCCCGCGATCAACCACAGGGCCACAATTATCCTCATCCTAATCCTTGAGCACCCGAAGGCCCAATGCAAATCAAGTTATTTGTTGAAAGTTCGTGTACGTGTGCCTTTGTGCGTCATGCACTTCCTTTTTTTTTTTTTGTGCTAAATAGACCTACGGGACTGAATAAATATCATGTGCTATTTATGTGTACTTTCACCTTTCACTTTTGAATAATGCTGATTAATTGTGCTTTTTAGTCATTGTAGTATTCGGATATTGTTTTGTGGTGTAATTTTAATTGCACCATTGGACATACAAATTTATGAGTTTAACATGTTATAATTGATGTATTTCCTCTTTTGTTAAAACAAGTGTATAATTAATAGTAGTTGAGTCAAGTGGGAAGGATTTGATTTCTCTTAATTAAGTAAGGTCATCGTACCAAGTACCAAATACCATATGATTGTATAAAGAAACAAACATTTTATGTGGGAGATTGCAAAATCAATATGTAACATGTAACACAAGCAAGGTATTGCATAAGTATATAAACTTGCACTAGTTTCAAGTAGCTCATGAATTTCAGTTTCTTAAAATTCAACCAATAAATGATTTTTTGACATCATTAAATTGTAATTAAGATGAAAACATCAACTCCTCAAGCAATCAAGCTCCATATAGCTTCTAACAATAATTGCTGAGGTAAGCAAAGTACTTGGACCTCCCTTGAATTTTAAAAACTTGAATCCACTTTTCAAAAGTTTAAAAATAAATTATGCAAGCCTTCATTGATTTTTTCAAAATTACAGAGACCGATAATCTATTTAAAAACAATACACAAACTTCTCCTTAAAATAAAGAATAATTAAACCATGGAACGTATTTAAATTTTTTCAACTGAGGAAGAAGTGGGATATAAAGGATTCAAACCCAATTACATCTGATTTTTCTGGCCCATAAATCCATGAAGAAGAAGGAGAAGGAGGAGGAGGAGGAAGAAGATTGAGAAGGAGAAGGAGAAGGAGAAGAGAAGTTGTATTGATATCTATTCTATAAAGATATAGGACATATTCGAGACAAAGCACAAGTCGAGACTACGACACCCTAAGCTCATCCTAAACTCGAATCATCAAAATTAGTTTTTTCTCAAACTCGTCCCAAATATCGATTCAATGTTAATTTATCGAATTTATGAGTATAAATTGCCATCCTAATAGCTATTATAATTTATATGAATCTAACTGATTAATATTGTCATTTCAAATTTCAATGAAAAAAAACACGTTTCCTCATTAGTTATGTATATTAGAAGTTCAATAAACAAAGCAAGCTAATGCCCAAAGTTTGTGGCATTTATATAATTAGGCTATGACTTGTTCAATACACATTATTCAACTAGGCTGAAGATTAATCAACGAAAGACAGTGATCGAGCCGAATCCTAGTCATCACAAAGACCCTATGCATGTATGTATGTAAGATTTGAATTGTCATATCCATCAACTCACACTACTCCAAAAATAGTTTTTCTTGACACCTAATAGTTGGCATTCATAGGGAAAACGCAACAAAAATGAGATTGAGACTTTTGTTAGCGGTTCTAGAAATAACCGCCAAGAAAAGTTTAGATTTTTCTTGGTGGTTATTTCTAGAACCACCAACAAAAGTGAGGTTAAGACTTTCGTTGGCAATTCTAAAAATAAATGCCAAGAAAGGTCTAACATTTTCTTGGCGGTTATTTTTAGAACTGCCAACAAAAATTTTAACAACTTTATTTAAAAAAAAAAACATAAGGTATGAATCAATAAGCATAATCATTGATAAAAGAAAATCCAATGACTCAAATGATTTCCCTCACTTCTCTTTCTCTATCTTTTAGCTATTTGTCATTTCTCTCTCCCTAACATGATATGCTTTTCCTCCTCCCAAAAGCTCCCTCACCTTTTCCTTATTCATATAGAAATCTTTGCCCCTTCATCTTCTCTCTCTCTTATCCTTTTCTGATCATCTCTCACTAAAACTCTAAATGTTGAGTTATGGCTTCCCTCTCAATTCCTCATCATTGCCAACATTCTCGATGACAAGGAAAATGACAAGGTCACTGGTGGCTTGGATGATACCTTCAGCTTCCCTTCAGAATTCCCCTACGAGTTTGACTCATTTAATATTTCAGCCTCAAGTCCAAGCCAGATCTGTATGATCATTATGGTGCACTACTAGAAAAATGGCATTTAGCGAGGAACAAATCCCTCGCTAAATGCCATTTTTCCCTCGCTAAATTGAAAATAGCGAGGGATTTTATCCCTCGCTAATTTGGTCGCTAAAAACCGCGTCGCTAATTTTAGTAAGGAATGAGTTAATTCCCTCGCTAAATTAGCGAGGGATTTAATCCCTCTCTAAATTTAGCGAGGAACTCATTCCTCGCTATTTTCTCGCTAAACTACAAAAAATTCAAAATTGCCATATCACCACCAAGACCACGCCATGTCACATCATTGCCATGTCACCCGCCACATCACCGTGATTGCGACACGTCACTGTCATGTAATATAATGGTTTCAAATATGCATTTGCTTAGGTTCGAACCCATGACCTCCTGCTCTTAGTGCCTTTATATTCAGACTTTTGCCAGTTGAACTGTATTGTATTTGCAGTCTTTATATGAAATATTAAATATATATTATTTATTTACACACTAATACACACATATATTTATAAATTAATATATTGTTAAAAAATAAAAATATATTATAATTTTAGTTATTAATATCATAAAATATTTTATATTTTGAATTTTGTAATAAATGAATTTTCATTTTCATTTTTTTGCCAACAAGTTATAAAAATTAATCTAACTATTTTTATTAATTTAAAATAATCAACTGATAAAAATAATTTTATAACATAATTATTAAAAAAATTTTAATTCATTAAAATTAAATTTTTAATAAAATAATTTTAATCTATTAAAATTAATTTTAAAAAATTTAGCGAGGGATTGGATAAATCCCTCGCTAGATTCCTCGCTATTCATAATAATTTAGCGAGGAATAAAAAATTCCTCGCTAATTCCTCTCTAGTTTAGCGAGGGAAAGGATATTCCTCGCTAATTCCCTCGCTAAATTTAATTCGTCGCTAATTTCTCGCTATTTAGATCATTTAGCGAGGGATGAGTGATCCCTCGCTAAATTCCCTCGCTAAATTACATTTTTCTAGTAGTGGTGGTGGCATTATCTTCGTCGCCGACCTTAACGTCCAGATCTATATGTCTAAAAATAATTCCAAAGTCTACCTCTTTCCTCAATGCTAACTCTGTCTCTAGATTTGTACGTCTAAAATTTTGATGAAATCTGTCGAAAAAAGAAAAAGAAAAAGATGTTGCTCATTATTTGTTTGTTGTGGATCTACAAAATTTTTATGAGATTTGCATATTTTGGGTGTTGTTAAAGAAGATTATGGCTGCAATTGTTTAAGAAACTTTTGGATACTAGTTTTGGAATTGTGTACTGAAATAGATTGGTCAGAGTGCAAAATAAAATATGTTTTAAAAAAAATTAAAACTTTCATTGGCTAATGCTTAAACAATTGCCAACAAAAGTGACATTCGTTGGCAGTTGTTTAAGTAACCACCAATGAAAGTTATATTCATTGGCGGTTCCAAAAACAACCACCAACAAATGTAAATTAAAATTCTTTTTTTTTTTAAATTAAACTTTAGTTGGTGGTTATTAAATATAACTACCAACAAAAATAACCAAAATAACAAATTATTTTTAAAAAATAATAACTTTCCTTTGCAATTTATTAATACAACCGCCAACATATGTTTATATTCATTAACGGTTTTTAACTATCAACAGAAGCCTTCACTTTTCTTGGCGTTCGAATTGTTGGCAATTCATAACTATCAAGAAAAAGCAAAAAAACCACAAAAAAAGACCTATTTTGGCGTAGTGTCATTATGTTCTTTCATAACTGTGTAAATTGAAGTGTGCTATACAGTATTACTTTGCTTGAAGTTGGGTGATATGAAGAAGGTAATGGCCTTCATCATTACTTTGCCTTTGTTGTCACTCTTTTCCATCAATGTGTGTGTGTGTATATAAGGGAACAGTTTCGGGATTCATAAGATTTACATAATGGTAAGTTAACGGGAAACCGCATAATATTTATATATATATGAGTAAAATATACAAA
Organism: Adenanthera pavonina; assembly: GCA_026686845.1. Lineage (NCBI taxonomy): Eukaryota > Viridiplantae > Streptophyta > Magnoliopsida > Fabales > Fabaceae > Adenanthera > Adenanthera pavonina. The sequence goes on from JAIVEN010000004.1 coordinate 24,419,533, forward strand.
TCCCCTTGAACTTTGAACTAGTTGCAAATAAGTTCCCTCATCTTTTAAAGTTTAAAATTAGCGTACTTGACGTTTTACTTTTAAACTCAAAACCCCCACTATTGGTGATTGTTATCTTTTTAATAGAGATATCACCATGCACGTCAAATTAATGAAGGCCATATGACATCCTACACGGAATAAAAATAATTGAATAATGTTTTCAACAAATTTAAGTGAAAGGCCAAAATGTAATTTTCCTAACAACTAAGCGGCGCGTGGTCCTCTAGCTGGTATCTCTTGCATTGGCGGGAAATTTTCTGGTCTTCATCCTTGGCTCTCCTATGACGCATTTAGGTGAGCTGGATGGCTTGAAAATCACTCCCAATAATATAGTGAAGCATGAAAATTACAAAAATATTCCAAGGGGCCAAGCACAAGTATGACAGCTTGCATTGGTAAAATCATTGTCATTTTGTTGGCCTAAAAAAAACCCAATGTTATTTAATTACAAGGGATAAGTTTTTGACTCCGTGGTATAGTTGATTAAGCCATATATATATATAAGACTACTTTTTTTGATAAAACATCAAATACAACAGATAAATATAGAGCTAAACCAAAACAGAGCATGTATTAAAAAAGTTAAAAAACCTATGCCTAGCAAAGTTATATGTAACCACCAATTTCACTATTTGTTCAGAAGAATTCGGATTCTCCTATCCTTAAACAATGTTGCCAAAGTATCAATTTCTGCCTGAATGATCTTGATTTCTGGACCCTTCTGATGTTTTCAAAGAAGAACTTCCACTTGCTTTTTGTTGAGGAAGATAACTTCTAGTTGTCTATCTTTGCTGCAATCCTTTTCCGACTTATGTATAACTCATTGCAACCTTGATATAATCTCCATGAGAATAGCATTTGATAAGAATAAAATTTTCAAGGAAAATATCCTATTCACTAATACAAAAATCCACTTTTACATCCAAATTTGTACATTGGTTTTATGTGGAATTGACATAAAAATATGACTAGCGGCAATTTTGTAAATAATTTTATGATAATTTAATTTTTTACGTTGGTTATTTTTAAATCTAATGTAGAAATTCAAATTTCTACTTCGGTTACAATAAAAACTGAAGTAAAACAAAGAAAATTAAGATAAATTTAATTTTTTAAAAAAATGCACATTTTTCATATCGATTCAAAAGGGAATAGGCACAAAAATGATTTTTTTTTTCTAATTTCCTCTCTTTAACAGGTCAAATACGCTCATGTGTCTCACATTTCAAACCCTAGCGACCTTAATTTCCTTTCTTCTTGTAACAACCCTCGTGACATATTTATTGGCATTGTGTACAGAACTGTAGGAAATAAGATGAAGGAAGGTTTAACATGTAGGAAAAAGAACTCCATGCTTCGGCAAGAAGTAAGGCCGTGGCGGTGAAAGTGAGTTATAGTGGCATTTTTTGGCTGAAACTGGTGGTGCCATGGCGAGAATCAAGGTTTAAATCTGAATCATTTCGGATGAATAGAAAAGAAAGAAACGAAGGGAGTGATGGAGAATCAGTGAGGAGCTCTACTAGGGTTCGTGTTTTCTGGCCCTTGGGAGTGTTTTCTGGCATCCAAGAGCTTGGATCTTGGTTGGTAAGTGATCTCTACTTCTCCCTTTCCATTTTCTTTGGTTTAAACTTGGGTTTTCTCGGTTATAAGTTAGGATCTTTAGTTTTGGCAAATCCCACAGATTAAAATGGATTAAATAGGGTTAATGGAGTGTGATTTGCTGTTCTTGTTACTTGAGTGTGAGTTTTGAAGGGAATATGCATGATTTAAGTTTAACCCTAGGTTGTTTTCGGTTAAGGCTCTTGGAAATCCGAAATGTATGGGATTAAGTAGTGTTTGAATGGTCCCTAGGAACTTAATGATGCACGAAAGTGGTGTTGGAATCTTAGGTTAGGCCTAATTGATTGAATTATGGAATTTGGATATTTGGACTATATGTTAATTAAGGATTTTATGGTATTGTAAAGGTTGTTTGGTTGCTCGGAGAAGTCAAGTCGTGGGATTAACATTCAAGAAAGCTTGTGGAACAATGTGTGTGGTATTGACAACCTGAGGTAACTGGGTGTTTGTATTATATATGTACATTACGTTGGTATATATGTGTATATATGCATGTTTCCATTCATACCACAATATGGATGTGTGCGTGTATGGTTTGTCTTTATATCATTGTATGTACATGGCTAGACTCACAGGATATGATGAGTATGATGATTATGATGATGATTAGAGATGATGATGTTGATGTGACATGACACGATGCATGCATGACATTGTGATACATGATGATGATGATTATATGATGATACGACATCAACATCACCACATAGCATTGTGATATTGTGATATATGGTGGATTGGTTGGTGATAACGATATGACATACAATGATATGATGATATGATGATATGATATATGATTACGGAGGATAAGGATAGGATCCCTGTCACTAAATTCTCTTCTATGGCCAGGGGAGCTAGACTGCAGTGGACTGCACCTTCCCTAAATCACCACCAATTCGAGGTGATCTAGGGGAAGGAGAGCCACGGTTCGAGCACTAGTGTAACCTTTGGCCGGGTTGTATTAGTGTAACGTGAGCTTGGTAATGTCTCGGAATCAGTCTTCACCGACTGTTGGAAGGGAATCACCTATATGAAATGTCCTGTTATGACGACAGCTCATGGTTCCAGTTGTGTATGAAGGAGACATGCATTCCATTTCATATTATATTCATGAGATTGTATGAGTTATATGTATATATGTGTGTGGTTGTTCCCAGTTACTGAGATATTGTCTCACACCCCTTTCCCATGAGCCAACCATTTGAGGAAGGTTCCGGTACTAGTCTTGAGAAGATAAGGGAGTAGCATTGGATATGGGAATACTAAGCCTATGTAGTGTATGTTTATTTGGATATGTACTTTGTGCCAAGTAGGATAGATGGTTTGTAACTAAGTGGTGACATTGATATTGTTGTTGTAATGGTGTTGATGTGGTTGGCATGTTATGGATATGGAATTATGTTGTATGTGCTGTGTATGTTGAGTTGCAGCATATGTGAGTCTAAAGGTGGAATTGGGCCTTATCGGTGTATTTTAGGGCCTGTAGCCTATTTTATCAATTGGGGTTCAAGGGGGTCCAATCTCAGAGAAGTGATTTCTTTGAGGTGAAACCTCTTTGAACAAGTTGGTTAAGTGATTTTGGACCTATGTGAATGGTCCCGGATAGTCAATTTGCCTTTGCTGACAAATAGGAGTTGTAAGTTTTGAATTTTGGTCAAAAGTTGGCCAAAACGGTGTTGAGTGTCCAAAATCTCCATATGGAGGTGGATAGAAGTGAAATTGGTGTCTATAAATAAATTGAGACAAGATTGACTTGTAGGAGTTAGAATTAGGTCAATTGAAGATCGTAGTATAAAGTTATGCGCGTCAGAAGTTTACCCCAGATTTGGAAAATTTGCTAGTATAGAAACCAGAAGGAGGGGCCGCGGCGCCAGGAAGCAAGTCGTGACCCTAAATAGAGACAATGGGCGTGAGTTTCTGGGAGGAGATGGAGCCGCAATGGTACTGTAACGGCCATGGTCTCAACCTAGTTTCTAGTGTTCTTGACGTTTTTCCACTATTCTGAGGTTTTGGAATGTTGTTTTGTGATCTTTTGGGCTGTGATTGGTTGGTTAGTGAAGTTTTTGGTTAAGTCTGGAGATGTTTGGCAGTAAGGTGTTACACTTTTCCTCTCCTCAGCTTCTTATTCTTCAATCCACGCATCCAAACCCACAGGCCATCATTGAAGTTGCCTCTATTCACTGTCATCACTCCTCCACTTTCTCACTCACAAATCGCAACTTTGCTCTTCACATATCAACTCATTGTCCCAAACCAGCTCACCTATTTTCTCGTAACTTACCATTGTCAATTATAGCTCCTACACTCTAATCTCTGTCGACTTTTGCTCATAGCTTCGAGTTCAAATTTGATTTTCTCTGATATTTGAGAAATATACTCTGCTAGAAATTCATTAGACCAATTAATACAATTTTTTGGTAGGAAATTGCTAGTCATTTGGTTAAGAAATTTGCCAGATTTTGACCATTCCATTTGAAAATTTCATATCTTATGTTATCCTTAACTAATTATGGTCATTTTGGTTTTGTTTTGAGGCTTGAGGACTTTTCTTCCTATTATCATTAATTATTCATGATTTATCATTATTTTTCCTATTTTATTACTTTCCTAAACATAAAGTCATCACAGATGCCTTTCTCTTTCTATAAATTTAGTAATAATAAAATAAATTCCTTACAGCAATAAATCATCATATGGATCATTCCAAAATACAAATTCATATATTGCTAATAATGTCAAATACACTTTATATCATGTCATGATCCATAATTCTATATACATTGTTCTTAACATGATTTCAAAATAATATCATAACAATAGTACGTACAAGTCTTCATGGCTTCATCTCTATCTTTCTCTTCTTTATATGGCTTTGACTTACTCATGGTTAAAGATTATGGGGGATAAGATTTGGAAATCTTAATTGTATCATTATCTCATTCAAACATTATATTGATTAAGATGTTATAGTAGAGAATTCCCTAAAACCTTTTAGCCTTCCTTTCTTGCCTAGCTTCTCCTCCTCCCATCTCATACTCTCTCTTCCTCTTTTCCTTTAGCCTTTGGGATGCCATTAGATGTGATATGTAAGGTGTAATGTGTTGAATTAAGAGTTTTGATGATTTCAAACTAACATCCAAGAGCTTGGATTGAAGATATCAAAGGAGATCAAAGTGTTTCAAGTGAAGAATTTCTGAGTAATAGCTGCTTGATCTTCTGTAGGATCTTGTGTTATGTTTAAATGAGGGTAAAAGATTTTGATTTTAAGAAAAAATGTTTTTAAACCTTGATTTTATGATAAATCTTGACTTATTTGAAAAATACCCACAAACAGACGAAGTTTGAAAGTTTAAACTGAACTGTCATATTGGAAATTCGAACTTTGCCTTTGGAAATTCGAATTTCGAGCTAAAACTAAATAAATCTGAAAAGATGTCTCTCTGTCAGACGAATTTTGGTTTTCCAAAATTTAAATTTTCATCCAAGTCTGAAAGAAGCCTTTTTGTGACAGACGAACTTCACATCTTCAAAATTCGAATTTCAGATAAAATGCAGTTTGTGAAAACCAAAGAAATTCGTCTGAAATAATGTTGAAGTTCATCTGAAATCAAGAAGAAATTGAGTTTGAAAAACGCTCTCTGACAGACGAACTTTGGCTTTCTAACATTCAAATTTTCATATAAGTCTGAAAGAAGCTTCTTTGTAACAGACGAACTTTAAATCTTCAAAATTTGAATTTCAAACAAAATGCAATTTGTGAAAACTAAAGAAATTCGTCTGAAACAATATAAAGTTCATCTGAAAGCAAGATTATATTAAGTTTCAAAATTACTCTTTGACAAACGAACTTTGAACATTAAAATTCGAATTTTTAGAAGCTATGTTTTTTAGACTGTTCAAATGAAACATTGACATACGAATGACAAAGTCCTGTAACATTCGAATATTGAAGTTAGTCTGAAAAGAGTCACTCTGACAGACGAACTTCACTCTTTCAAAATTTAAATTTCGAAGAAAGTGAACTACTGTGCCTTTTGAACGTACTAGGAACAGACGAATTTTGGGTTTCCAAAATTCAAATTTTGAATGCACTGTAGAAAATTGAAAACACTGTTCACACTTAACAGAAAAACTTTCTTCTTGAAAATTCGTATGTCACATTGTGAAAATATTTTGTAAGTTTCAAAATTCGAATTTCACTTCATGAATAGACAAACTTCGTGCTGTAAGGTTGGAAGCTTTAACCTTCGGTTCCTTCAAAATTCGTCTGTTGACCAACCAAAATTCAAATTTCAGTATGTCAGAAGCATTAAATGCGGTTGGTTAACGGATAGTTTTTCAGAGTAACCGTTGGATAACTTCCCCCAATGGATAGATTTTGTCTCTAACGGACATTTGAGACCTAAATCTATAAATATAACATCATTTGAAGTTATGGGTAATGAATCAAACTTGTATATACCGAATTTTTGCCAAATCTTCTCAAAAGCTTTTACCCTCTCAACTTCAATACCTGTACTTCAACCTTCATATCTACTCTATTCAAGAGAGTTATATCTTTGTAAACAATCTACTCTTCATCTGGAAGATAGATTTACTTGTGAGGGGAAATCACAAGGGGATTGGAAAGCACATTGTAAGAGTGCTTAGAGAGATTGAGAAAGCTCCAGAAAACAGAGCATACTCGTTGTACTGTGGCATTAGCAAGAAGCCCATTGAATTCTTGCTGTATAGTGAAAAATCTCAAGAGTTGTCTTGGGGACTGGACGTAGGTCAAGTGGATAGACCGAACCAGGATAAATTACTGAGTCTTCTTCTTCTCATCATTACTTTTCAGCTTGCTCTGTTTTATACGTTGCTTCCTTTATATTGTGCTATCTTCACCCATTTCACTTTGTGCAGAAAAATTGCAATCTTCCCAATTCACTCCCCTCTTGGGAAGTCAACCTTGCTAACATAATGACCCTAGTTAATAAATTCTAAAGGACTTAACTGAATGGCACAGGACTGAAGGGAGCAGGATCGGAGGAAAGGATCAAAATTGAGAAAGAAGGAAAAGTAGGACAAAAAGCATCACACCACAGCGAGGAGTAGTGACACTACGGTGGACGAGCTTCGGTTAGTCTTCAGCCCAAGTCAATAGACACTGACGTCACGGTGAGTTTAAGTGGCGTAGTAGCATTATTTACGTGATCTATTAAAACCAAAGGTCAAACTAGACACTGAAGAAGAGGAAAATTGAAGGAAACGAAGGTGCTCTATTAGGTTTCATATTTCCAACCTTGGGGGTTCAATTTCTGGTATTTGGAAGATGAAATCTTGTTAGTAAGCCATCCTTTAACTCTTCTTTACATTTCTCTTCAGGTTTTACCGAAGATTTTTCATGGTTTTGGTTAGGGTTCTAATTTAGTTAAGTTTCCACCGATTAAATTGTATGTAAATGTGTTCTAGAGATGTTGTTGGACATTTCTATGATTTGGATGCTGATTTTACAGTGGTTAAGTGGTATATTTCCTAAACCCTAACCCTTAAATGTTGATATCTTTGCGAATCTGAAGTTGTATGAGTATGATTGTGATTCTAAGAGTTGTTTTGGGTATTTTGATGCTTGGGTTGGCTTGAGGCAGCTCTACTTCCATTCAAGTTATGATTGAGTTGGTTATTATATATGGTAAATGTTAAGGATTGTGATAGTAATGAGAATTTGATTATGTATAGGTTATGCTATATTACTCAATTGAGATCTCTTGGCTCTAGGTCGTGTTCAGGAGCATTGGATTGGTTGTGGTTGCTCCCTTTGGCCTATCGAGGTGTCGAGTGTGTTGGACAATTAAGGTAATTGAGGTGTTCATTCCTATGTTTTTTTTATGATTTTATATATTTGTATATGGCTAACCCTTTTCATATCATGATATGCATGTCTTATGTCATATGTATCACCCTTTCCATATCATGATATGCATTTGATAGAGCATGGTTGTCCTTTTTCATATCATGATATGTGCGGTTGGTTACATGGCTAATAAGTTCTCTATCCCTATCTTGACTTATGATGAAAATGGCATGATGATGATAGTGAGTATGATATAAGCATCTATGATGACTATCAATATGAAATGATTATTATGCACCCCATGATATATTGTGTATGGTCGTAAGGCATGCTAGCACCATTAAGTTTGGCATGTGTTCATATGTTAGCATGCATTGAGCATTGCCAAATGATATACATTATTGGGATATATGGTTTGGGTGATGATGCTTTATATACCACGTGATATACCAATCTGCTAAACAGCACATGAGGTCTTATGTTCAGGCGGTGCTGCTTATGTTATTCCAGTCACTAAATAGTCATCCTATTGCCAGAAGACTCAGTTGGCTATGAATTGGGATGCACTTTCTTTAAATAATCACTAATTCGGGTGGTTTAGGGAAAGGAGATCCATAATCAACCTTTAGTGTATTAACCTTTGGCTGAATTAAACCCACTGGAGGGAGAGCTGGGTGGTGACCCCTAAATCAACCGTCACGGGTCGTTGGAAGGGGGTTATTGGTCAAGGTTACCTTGTCAAGATAACTAGTTCATGGTTCAAGCCGTATATTGATAATATTTGGGTTTGCATATCATGCATATCACATTTATGATGAATTATATTTGTTTATTGGTATGAAAGCATGATTAGCATGATTATGTGTATATATGTTTACCTTTGGTTATTGGAATGTATGTCTCACCCCGTGGCTAACCATTCCATGTGAAGGATATAGTTCTAGCAAGGAAAAGACCAAGGAGGGCTTGGGAAAGGAAGACTAAGAATACTCATGGGTTTTGGGGATTGTTTCCCTTTTGTTGTTGTTTAGTTGTGTTGTTAGTAAAGTGCCACTTATCCTATTATGTAATGCTATATCTATGATGATGTCTCTATGTATCTTGGGGCATGACTAGTGTATGACCCCTTTTTATTCTCTTATATATGCTTGTGTTTAGCCCTCTTGTGCGTTGTTGGGCCTATGGATATGCCTGTAATATGATGATTACATATTATGTCTTATACGTGGTATTCACCATTTCAAATCCTAATGTTTGTTATGTTGGACTCAGAGTTAGTGGCTCTAAGTCCCTTTAGTGATGTATGTCTTGTTAGTGAGCCTAACGTGGTTTTTGGGTCCTTGATATGCAAAATGGGCATATAGCCTGTTAGTTTGATTTGGGGTTCAAGTGGATCAAAACTCGAAGGAATGATTTCTTCAGGATAAAACCTCCTTGGACAGGTTTCCTACATCTTGTGTGACATGTTAGAATGTTCTTAAGTCACCAATTGGCCATTGGTGGCAAAGTGGGTTCTTTAGTTGTTGGTTTTGGTCAAAAAGTAACTAATTCTGTGTTGAGTGTCCAAAATCTCCGTACACGGGGGTGGGGTGTTTCGAGGTATGGTTGGTGTCTATGGTTAGAGTAGGAGTAAAGTGACCTGTAGAAGTTGGAATCAAGTCAATTGTAGGTCAAACTTATGCTTATTGAAAGTTCATTATGTGTATCAACAATCTGCTAATGTAGGTTTTGTCATTGGCACCGTGATGCCATATCCGTGACCATAGCTCCATGCGTCTTGGGTTCATTCTTATTTTTCTCCAGAAATGTTCCTCACCGCAACGCTACAAGATATGGCCACAGCGCCATTCCATTTTTCCATCTGCTCTCCCCTATTTCAAAGTATCTTTGGCATTTATGGGGTTCATGAGTTAAGTAACATAAGGGGAGGGGGTGTCTTCTACTTATAACTAAACTCATGGAACCTCAACCATTGATCTCTTTTTAAGCCAATAGTCCATATCTCTTCATATATCATGCCAAACTAATTCCTAAATTGCAATGTTGCATTTGTCAACTTCTCATGCCATCTTTGCTTGATTTCATCATGGCCATACACCTATCTTCTTGATGAAATAATGGCCTTACAACTCACTTCTTCTTTTCCCTTCCTTCACCTTCCTTACATGGTGTACACTTCATTGTCAATTGTTCCTTCCTTGTCTTTAACGCCACCTTTGGGCTCTCTCTAGCCCATGGAAGGCTTCTTGAAACAATTGTACCTTGTTGTAATGACTAGGCCTAATTATTTGCTCATAACAATTTTTGGCTTATGTTAGGTATTTTGGTCCAATAAAATTTTCTATATATGTAATAGGAGCCTTATTATTTTTAGGCCTAAAAAAATAATTCAAGTCCATTAAGAATTGTCTTTAATATTTCTGGGAATAGGAACTGTGTGGTTTGGTCCATTATATAGGAGTTTTATACTTATTGGGCCTCAATAGATTAACTTGACTCATTAACCCTTAGGCCTTTATGGACAACCTTTTAGACTTATCAAAAATGTCCAATTATTCCATTATCTTCCTTTATAACTCAATTTCCTTAATTATGCCTTAATTAATTAATTATGTTAGATAATTCTTATAAATCATTATTTGACCTAACTCCTTTTTTTCTTGAGTTTTTCTATTTAAATTAATAAGGCTCAACATTAATGATATAAATTAATTTTCTATAAAAATATTCTAGGGTCTATTTTACTAAATTTTAACTAAAATAAAACTTAAAGAATATTAACTACTAAGGTCCCAACATATTTATAATTAAGTACCAAAATTTTTTGTTCATTACCAATGAGGACCTAAATCGTGAAATAGCATCATCTTAACATTTTTAAAGTCTAATAATCAAATATTGTCTCATAGAATTCTCATTCATGCCCTTTTATCAATAATAAATCAAAGATAATAATTTATCTTGTAAAATAGAAAATTTCAGGATATTACATATATAGGATGAGCTGTAAATTTCTTGAGACTTAAATTAAGATGATGGCATGTTCACAGGATCATTTTGGCCAATCAAAATATTTGTATACACTAAAGGACTTAGGTCCTTCAGCATATTTTAAAAAAATTTCAGATTCTTTCGTTTATTTAACTTTTATAGATCCTTCTCTATGATTTTCCTGTTTTAATTTAGAACACTATGTTATGCATATTAGACGCGATCCCAAGCTTATACCATCATTTAGGCGAGGCAAACTATGAAGCAAACTTGGTAACGAATGGAGATGGACTCGTTCGGTAGCTTCCACTGAATGAGAATATTTAATATCTGTTTTTTTTTTTTTTGGTTATGTGGCTTTGCTTGTGATTAGTACTTTTTGTTGTGCTATGTGATTTGGCTTAATTATTTGAGTAAATTGAATTTAAATTATTTGAAGTTAGAGGGTACAACATTCGTTTATCTCAAGTTTTTCACCATGCACGGATCATTCATTCCAGTTTCTATAAATTGTAGTGGACATTATTGTCAATGAGACGAGTCTGCACATACTTCGTGCTTGTTTTTTCCTTTGATTGAGGTCAATGATTGCAGAGTATTCAAAGTCAATAATAGTGTGATGTGACTCACCTCAAATTTTGTGTAATAAATGCGGAAATGTGTCAAGTTATAAGCATAGAGCATGTGACACAATAAAATGATCACTGTGTATGATACAGATTTTTCTATCTTTCTAATGCGACATATACAATCGTTTATGTGACTATAGTTAGAGGATTTAGATGGCTCCACAAGAATATTAGACCTCGGAAACCAATAGATCGTTCGGTATGTAGAATATAATATATTAGAAAGCAAACTAGAAAAAAAATATTATTTTGTGAATCAGAAATGTCCTTTAAACTCTTGGATATAAATAAATAATACAAATAGATAATTACTATTATATATGGATTTGAATGTAACAATTTATGCAACAACAACTATTCACATTCTCAAATTTAATTTACCAAAATATATAATCCCAAGGGGTTATGTATTTTTCTATGTGCAAGAGCTAAATCAATGATCGATTCAAAGTCAACTCGCCATGTCAAAGGAGAAAATGTGTGAACTAGCTACTAATATTACCATATAATATCATTAGCGACATAGTTACTTGTTTACATGACTTTATTTCTTTGTTATACAACTAGAAGTAAAAGGTATTTAATACATGATTTCATTAATAACAAAAGCAGCAAAAGTATATATTAAGTTTCATTTTGATCCCTTAACTTTATTTTATTTCTTTTTAATTCTTTAATTTTTAAAATATAATCAAAAGTTTTCTCATTACTAGCACCGTAATTATGTTAACAAAAATACTAATAAAGCTTTATTCAACATTAATATGTCAATTTTTACTGCTAAGTCATCAATATTTCTCATTAATATTGAAAAATTAAAAATAAATAATTATAAATAATAAAATTCTAGCTAATATATTAATGAGAAATATTAATATATTAATATTTAAATAGATAAAAATAAGTTGGATAAATATATAAGTATTTAGAAAATATTTTGTCAGTATTTGAAAATGATTTATTAATATTTTCTACTAATACAATTAACCGTGTTAATGATAGAAAAAATTTTAATTATATTTTAAAAGTTAAAAAAAATAAAATTAAAGAACTAAAATAAAACATAATATAAAATTAATGGATTAAAAATATATTTTTATCTAACCAAAACAAAGTCCGTCTGTTTTCACTTTGAATTTGTGAACTTTTACTTGGTCTAAAAATAATAAAAAAAGTATTAAAAAAGGTACAATCATTGTCATCTTAAGATGGACAAAGTAGTATGCTAATAAACATTATAAGAAAATAATAAAAAGTACAATCATCGTTATCTTAAAATGGACAAAGTAGCATGCTAGTAAACACTAAAAAAAAACTGAAAATTTTTGTAATGGAATTAGTAAAAGTTACAGTGAATTTTGGCTGTATGGCAGATTTATCCATACTTATTAGCTCATCGCAAAATTTTTTGTGATAGATTTGTGAAATTTTAATCATAAAATCCGTCACATAAGTATTGCAATGGCAGTTTTTCTATTTTCCATTGTAACTTTCCAGTTTTCTTATAGTGAAAATAAATATACTTGGTAAGTCCTAATTGAGAGTAGGTTTGGAAAATAAATTGAATAGCAATTGTTTTCATTAAAATTATGTAAGTTACATTGTTTATAATAAGGCATGACATAGAAGCTTAAATTTTAGATTATAATTATGCAACTAGAACAATGCATGCTTTAGTGTTCACATTAATTTGCCATTAGTCAAATTTGACATATGACCACTTGTCTAATGACGAATAATTTTTTCTCATTAAGCTGGAGCAGGTCCTAAGATACAGAGAAGTCAATTTACATAATAGTCCGACTTTTGATGCATGCACACTCTTCAAATCATCTGCAAATCAAACTAAAATATTTTTTTTATTTTTTTACAAGATTTAAAAATAAAAACACTTTTTTTTCTCTATATATATATAGAGAGAAATAGGCACATACAGATCTGTAGTGTTCTCTAAAGAAGTCAATTTTTACATGATACACGAAGTCATCAAACAAGAGGACTAATTATTGTATAATTAAACATAAAATTTTGAGGCTATTACAAGGTTCAGAATTATCACAACTTAATGTACACATTCTAAGTACTCTCTGGTATTCAAATGGGTCATTTTTGGAAGCCATGATCACGAACTTAGTGAAATCTATGGCAGACAGCATCAGAAGTTATGTCCCCTCGGGAGGTCTCTTAATGTAACCGTTGAAGCTGAAAAGAATACAAATCAACAAACGTTATTATCCAAAAATTTTAAGCTCCCAAAACTGAAAATTAATCAAACTAGTAATCGTAACTCGTATTAAACAAATTTATCATTATTATTTTTTAAAATCACGGCTAGGAAAATAAAAAAAAAATGAACTTCCAGGTTTCAACAGACCTTCGAAAATAGGAGCTTGAAAAGATTGAATTAATTCTGCAATATATATAAATTTAAGCCTTCACAGAACAAAAACTTGATTAACTTTTAGCTTTTAACTAATGTTTCTTTTTAAAATAGACTAGTCATTAAACTAGTTAAAACAAAGATTCAAACTTTATCAGTTTTGTGATTCTTAATTGGTTTTTGTCAGCTTTTTTTTCAGTTCTCTAAGTTTTCGTATATTCAAAACTAGACTAAGGTTTGGTTTGTTGGTTCCATCGATCGGTCAAACTAGTTGATCCGATCAGCTAGTTTTCATTTGCATACAACTGAATTAAAAAAATCAAATCTTTCTATTCGTAGGCTTGAAATAAATTTCACGAAGAAACAGAGTTTTCAACTTACTGGACATTGGTCCCCGGGGCTTATGAGTCCTGCTCTCAGCAGAAGGCTTCGCGAGTATGAGAACGATGAAGAAGAGCAATACCAGCAAGGAAGCAATGAAAAACAGTAAAAGCATCTTGAAATTAAGCAGATATAGTTTCTTTCCTTTCTCGTACTTTCAAGCATACATGCATGTTGTTGTTCAGGTCCATAATGGCATATTTATAGTAAAAATTCTCAATCTCATTCAAATTCAGTCAAACCCTAGTTGCTGTATCCTTAAATTTTTTTTTCGGGCAAGAAAAGTCGCTGTTTCATCAAAATCGCTATTCTTCTCAATTAACACGGTTTTGAGGACCATCTCGTTAAATGACTTATTATAAACTCTTTCTAAAATGTCGGAATTTTAATTAGTTTTCTGAGTTATAATGTGAATGCTTGAAACAAGTGTGATTTTTTATTTTTTGGTGAGAAGTAGAAATTTATTTTCATTGACTATGTTGCAGATTACTGCCTCAATATTCAATCTTTATGTTCTCAATTGAACAATATGTGAAGCGTACAATATTAAAATATCTCGGTTGCTCAGATTAATCACGACTGCCCAAATTTTGAGATTTTTTGCTTAATTTAATTTAATTTAATTTAATTTTTTTATTTCAAGAGAAGAAGAATGCAAAATAAATTTGAATGGTATCTCTTAATTGAATAATGACAAAATTACACATTTGAGAAAATCCAAATAATTTTGGATATTGTAAATTGATCAATCTTGTCAATTGGTTAATTGACAGTTATTGACTATCCAAATTAATTTTTTTGTTACATTAATAAAGACATTCCTACATTTAAATTTCATATTTTATTTTTTTATTAATATATTTTTTAAAATTCACAGTTAATAGATTATTTATATTCTATATAGGATCTTTTTAGAAAATATTACGCTGAAAGAATGAAAAAGGGCAATATTTATTCGAAGGGGCGTTAAAAATTATAATTATTTAAAGTACCTTTGGACAAAAACTAGAACTAAAATTTGTAAAAGAGGTAATATAGTCTTTTTAATTTTTGAATGTGATCCCTAAGTCTTTTAAATAATTAAACTTTTTAATTAAGGTCCTTGAAAAAAAAAAAAGAGTCTCATTTTATCCTTCGGTGCAAAATTCTTTTTCTTTGTAAAAATAATCAAAATCACGGAAAGATTGTTTGAAATGTAAATCATCTAAACTAATCTAGATGGTCCACATCTAAAAGGTTCTAATTTAAAACTTTTATTTCTTCGATTTGCATTTGCATATTCTGTAGCGTCCCCATTAATTTAAGGCTTATTTTTCAAAACTCGTTATTATATTGTAATTAATTCCACATATATGATAAAACCTAAAACTATCGTCATGTTGTTTTACGGTCCTTGGTTTGACGGTATTGACCTTTTCAAAGGTTATGTGCAAAGGACAACTTTTGTAAGCTGCTTTAATTGTCAAACAAAGATCATGACATCTGAATATCTATGACCTTGAAAATTAATTCACACATGTTTAAAAAAATAATAATATATTTAATAATTATTTCACATTATTGGCAGGTAAATTTGTACGGAAAATATTTCTTGAAATGTTTTTGAAATTGTTATTGACGTTTTAAAGATAAAAATCACCCAAGCAAATTTTATGAAAAATAGAATCTTCTTTATGTAGGCCTATAAATGTGGCAGAGGCAAGGGAGGACAAAAATTTCTTTTCCATAAATTTTTAAATTTCATTAATTTTCAAGTGTTACTCCCAAACATCTCCTGACTTAACCAAAAATTTCAAAAACACTAACCAAATACAGTTTAAACATTTCACAATTAGTTTCCAAACATTAGGGCAACAGAAAAAAAAGCCAAAGGACACCACTGGTCTGGGGCCACGGAAGCTATAGTACCGCTACAGCTCTGGTGTACTTTGTTTAGCTGGCGCCATGGCCTGTTTGTTTGGCACCGTAGCGCCCCTTGTTGGTTTAAACCAGCAAATTTCAACAACCCAGGGTGAACTTCTGAAGACACCAATTTTACCTTAATCCATCTCTATACGGAGATTTTAGACATCGACATAGTTTTAATCACTTTTTGACCAAAACACACCACTCACAACTCTCATTTGCTACCAAAAGCAATCTGACCATTCATGCAGGTCTTAATCCACTTAACCAACTTGTCCAAAAAGATTTCATCTCAAAGGAACTACTCATCTGATATTTGACCTCCTTGAACCACAAATCCACTTAATGGGCTATGTGCTCAAAATATACTAACAAGGCCCAAATACACTTTGGACTCACACACACTACTATACTGACTCATCGACCATCAAACCATATATGCATCACACTTAACACATTCAACACCATCTTCACATATCATAACATACACATACATCCAAATATCATTACAATCATCCCAATTCTCACATCAATTGTCATATACTATCCTACTTAGCACAAAATATATAGATATTACACATATACATTACAAAGACTTGATATTCCCACGTCTGGTGCACTGCTTCCTGGTTTTCTCTGGACTAGTGTCAGAATCTTCACCTGAAATGCTAGTTCATGGGAAAGGGGTGTGAGATAATGTCTCAATAACTGGGGACAACCACACACACATATATACATAACTCATACAATCTCATGAATACAATATGAAATGAATGCATGTCTCCCTCGCACACAGCTAGAACCACGAACTGTTGTTATAACAGAATATTTCATATAAGTGATTCCCTTCCAACAGTCTGTGAAGACTAATTCAGGGACATCACCAAGTTCACCTTACATTAATGCAACTCGGCAAAAAGTTACACTAGTGCTTTGACTGTGGCTCTCTTTCCCCTTTCCCACCACGAATTGGCAGCAATTTAGGGAATGTGTGGTCCACTGTACGCCTTTCCCCTCCTGGCCATAAGAGACGATTTAGCCACAGGGATCTCATCCTTATCCTCCCTAATTATATATTATCATATATCATATCATCATTACCACCAAATCCACCATATATCACAATCTTACAATGTCATGTGGTGATAGTCATGTTATATCATTGTATAATTATCATCATCATATTTCACAATGTCATGCATGCATCATGTAATGTCATATCATCATCATTATCATCTCTAGTCATCATCATCATCATCATATAATATGTGTCTAGCCGTGTGCATACCACAATATAAAGACAAACCATACACACACATATCTATATCGTGGTTTGAAAGGAAACATGCATATATACACTTGTATATATATATCAACATATAATATATACAAAATAAACAATACAAACACTTGGTTACCTCTATTTGTCAATACCACACACACACGATTCCACGAACTTCTTGGGTTGTCCAATACTACCCGTACCCCTTTTGATCAACCAAATACCTCTACAATACCATAAAATCCTCAATTAACATATAATGCCATTTGACCAAACATTACAATTTGACTATGTAGGCCTAACCCAAGATTCCAAGATCATTTCCATACACCATTGTACTCATAAGAACCATTCAAACACTAATCAATCCCATACATTTCAGATTTCATGCTTCCACACACCATACTAACCTAAGGTTAAGCTTAAATCATACATACTCCTTCTAAAACTTATACTCAAGGAACATAAATGCCCAATCATACTCCAATAATCCCATTTCATCCATTTTAATCAGTGGATTTCAGTCAAAACCGAAAATCCCAACATATACCCGAAAAATCCCAACTCAAAACCAAAGAAAATGGAGATGGAAGAATAGGGATCACTTACCAATCCAAGATCCAAGCTCTAAGACGCAGGAAAACACCTCCAAAGGTTGGAAACTTCAAACCCTAGCAATACCTCCCTATCGCTCCCTCCGTTTCTCTTCTTCTACCCGACTGAAATGTTTTTGGTTTATACAAAATTTTCGATTCCCATCATGGCTCCAGTTAATTGGCAGCGGCATGGAGCTTCTCGGCCTGGAAAAATCTAAGCAAATTACTGCTCTCTCGGGCGTAGCGACCCTGCTTCTCGCCGCGGCGTGAAGCTCCTTTTAGTTCACTTTAATTCTTTCCTCCGTCCTGACCCTCCGGTTTTGCACACAATGCCAAAGACGCTTGGTTAGCTAGGGACCAAGTTAGGAATAATGTAATAAAGGTTGTTACAGATATAATTTTTTTAAACATTTCAAATTAAGTTAAATAAAATTAACAGAAAATTAATATTTTTGCTTCTCTCATGAAAATCTAGAAATAAATTCAAAATTATATGAGGTGTACCAATCATTGTTTATATTAAGTTAAAATTTCGGTAATCAAATAATGAGTAAAAATGCATAATTTAATTTAACAAATTCATAAAATTTAGTGGATTGAAAATTAAACCCTACGGAGGTATAATGCTAAAATTAAATACATATATCAAATAACATTATCTTATTCATGTATATGAAATTTTTTACCACTTATTCATATATGTGAAATTAAAAAAAATAGTGTGGGAATTTATCCGCACTGAATTAAAGGTGGCTAGCTCCTCCAGGGCCTAACTCATTAAGGTTCACAACTTATTTTGAAATTCAGTCAAACAGCAGCTGCATTTTCACCTAACTCGTTTTCTCAAATTGCTTTCCTTGGTCATTAGCTATAAAACAAGAAAAAAAAAATGCTTTCGTTGGTTTTGAGTCTTTTGACCAATTTTCAGTGATTTTGACTCATTCAACGAACTTAGCTATATGAACTCAAGAATATCAACAAAACAAATCACTATGTTTAATTTTTATCTACATGGCGCGTTCAATCCGTCATAAAACGGTTCTGCGATGGATTTTTCTCTAAAATATTTTTTAATTTTAATTTTTATCTAATTTTTTTGTGGAAAATGTAAAATAAGGGGTGCACGGGTGAACACACAGGTTAAATCCCACCCAATCAGGAGAGACTGGGTTTGGCCGATAAGAAAAATTGCTAATAAAATTTTTTTTAAGTTATTAAAAATATAAAAGTCCTTTAATTTATCAATAAAAATATAATTATTTTCATTCAAAATAAATTATTTAAAAAATCATATTTGGATGAAAAATATTTTTTAAAAATTATAATATGCACTATTTTATGTTCAGTTAAAAAATCAATCTGAAATTTTAAATAAAATTAAAAAATTGAAATCATTGAAAATCATCATGATAATCCTAAAATTAATTTATTGTATGAAAAATATCAAGAAAAATAATACGATAAAAATCTTCAAGATAATCATAAAACCTTATCAGTTAATTTTCTATGAAGAAAGAACAAAAAATTCAAGTTTGCAGTAAGAAGAAGAAAAAAAGATCACGTTTGGCTGAAATTGGGCCTCAGGGTGCAAAGGACGAATTACAGAAAACCAGACATTAGGCTTTGTGTCGCAACACATTGGGCCGGCATTACAATGGGCCGACCTCTGTCTGGTTATGGTACTGACATCAATCTAAATCAGAATTTGACAGCTTTAATGTACCAATAAAAAAAAAAGAATTTGACAGCTTTATTTTCCCAACTTTAAAATTCATTTTATTTAACACATTATAAATTAAGACTCTACCAACTGTGTTAGGTTTTGTTATTCATTTATTGTTGGTAAAAAAAAAAACTCTAATCATTGTTATGTGCATCCTCTAATTAACTAATGCAAAAACTGTTACATCCCACAATTCAAGAGTGACTAGCATAGAATATGAGAAAATTTCCCATTCTACAAGTCTTAGAAGCATACAAACTAACATTTAAATCCAAGAATATAGTTATAAATCAAATAACCATAATCAAGTTTACTTTTACATTTACAAAAAAATTTAAGTATTTTATAGAAATTTCGATTGAATTTCCTTAGTAAATATGATCTTTCAAAAGCTCTTCAACAGCACAACCAATTAAAATACAATAAATGGAACTCTACTTCACAGCAATACATATATTAACACTTAAAAAAAAAAGAATTCAGCCTATAAGTCGTGTGGAGCATATATAAGATAAATACAAAAGACATTTCCTAAAATTTCAAATATGCGTTTATTTTAATCCATTCTCAATACACAAGGTATAAGTAATTAATAATTTTGAATAAAATCTCATTCTTTTCCACATGCATGTACAATCTTTGACAAAGAAATGGAAAAGACTAGAAGAAAATTCACAATTTTTCATAAAATATCTTTACCATCTCATCTAAAATACAAATGTGGCACTACAAAAAAACAGATCTTCGGTGACGACTTTCGGCGGCGACCAAAAAAGGTCGCCGCTGAAAGTCCGTATTTTAGCAGCGACTAAAAGAGTTGCCGCTGAAAATACACTTTTAGTGGCAACCAAGAAAAGTCGCCACTGAAAGTCAGTGTTTCAGCGGCGATCGAACAAGTTGTCGCTAAAAGTTCGTCTTTCAGCGGCGACTAAAAAAGGTCGCAGCTGAAAGTCCATCTTTCAGCGGTGATCGAACAAGTCGCCGCTAAAATTTTGTCTTTCAGCGGCGACTAAAAAAGGTCGCCGTTGAAAGTCCATCTTTCAGCGGCGAGTGAACAAGTCACCGCTGAAAATCCGTCTTTCAGTGGCGACTGAAAAAGGTCACCGCTGAAAGACTGACTTTCAGCGGCTATTGAACAAGTTGCCGCTGAAAGTTCGTCTTTCAGCAGTGACTAAAAAAGGTCGCCGCTGAAAGTCCATCTTTCAGCGGCGATTGAACAAGTCGCGGCTGAAAGTCAGTCTTTCAGCGGCGATCGCACAAGTCATCGCTGAAAGTTCATCTTTCGGCGATGATTTTTCGCCGCCAAAAGTTATACTTTCAGCAACGATTGTTTTGAGTTGCCGCGGAAAGTCTTACTTTAGGCGGCGACTTACTGATGTCGCCACTGAAAGTAAGACTTTCGGTGGTGACTTTTTAATGTCGCCGCCAAAGTTAATTTTGTGAATTTTTGCTATTTTCATTTTAAAAATTAATAAATAACATATTAAAATAATAATTGTGTTTTATTTATACATTTTTATTATAAGTAATTAGATATTTAATATATATTTTATATTATCTAGTATCTTTATTTAAAGGTAAAGTAGTTTACTATTTTTTCATGTAAAATATTCTGGACATTTTGAAAGTACTTTATCTCTACTGGAGATTAAAGATTTGAAATGTTGAATATTGAATTCTATCTATATTTATTTTTACTTTTCCTTATCATAATTAATGAAATATGTTATTCTTATTAGGATAATTTTTTTTAATTCATAAAGGGATTGATAACTCCAAAAAAAAAATTAGGAAGATAAACTAATCCCTAATTATTTAATGTGATCAACCCTATATTTGGAGGAATTCTTATTAGGTTAATTTAATTTCTAATATTTTTAACATATAAATTAATATTAATATTATTTATTACCAATAATAATTTTGATGAAGTAATAATGTACTAAGGCAATTATCAATAGTTAGTCCAAGAGAATAATCTGTCATACTGTGATTGAGACTCTAAGCCTAAACTCCTATAGGTGTTGGTAGTGTGGATATTTTCTCATAATATAAAAGTCTAATAAAGTAATATCACGTAGAAAAAGAAGGATTATGTGTTGTTAATATATTTTCCTAAAAAATAAGTAACAATATTTAGAAAATAAATATTGGCTAATTCTGTTTTTCTCATCCTCTCACTCTTTTTAATTATTTTTTATTATTTGAATTATAATATATTGAATTTATTGCATTTTTTAAAATCATATGACAATCAAAATTATAATATTTATTTTAATAATTTTTTAACAATTTTCTATTACATTATATTATATATATATATATATATTAATCATATATATATATAACTTATCAAATAATATAATATATGATATATTATATGATATGACATAACATAAAATAAAAAAATATAATATAAATATTCATATAAATATAAATATATATGTATATAAATAAAATATTTAATGATATTAATAATTGAAAATAAAATATATGTGTATTTTTTAATTATAATATTGATTTATAAATATATATGTGTGTATTAGTGTGTAGATAAACAATATATATTTAATATCTCACATAAAGACTGTAGGTGCATTTTAGCTTAACTGGCAAGAGAGTAAACACAAAGGCATTGCAAGCAAGAGGTCATGGGTTCGAATCAAGGTGAACGCACATTTGAAACAAATATATGACGTGGCGGTGGTGACGTGGCGGTGGTCTAGCGGCCGTGGTGATGTGGCGGCGGTGGCGGTGGTCTGGCGGCGGTGGTGACGTGGCGACTGTCCAGCGGCGGTGGTGACGTGGTGGGGCCAGTGGCTGACAGGGTGATGACATGGCCAAACGACTTTTAGCGGCAACTAAATGTTGTCGCCAAATGATAAATTTTCAGCGGCGACTAAATGTTATCGCCAAATGAGAAATATTTGGCGGCGACAATTTATATTTTCAACGACAACTTTTTTCGCTACTAAATGTCAACTTTTGGCGGTGACATTTTTATCATCGCCCAACTTTCGGTAACGAGATTTGTGGCGGCGACATGGTGGCGACAAAAATGTCGCCTCTAAAAACTTTTGGAGGCGAAGTCGCCGCTGAAAATCAAATTTTTTGTAGTGTGGGGAAGGAAAGGGATGTTGTGGCAGCAAGGAGAAGGGAAAGAGGCGTTGATGGAGGATGTACAGGGCACTATTTTGAGAGAAAACAAGTAGAAATTTTCTTTCGCTGCTTTTGGAGTATTCGGCGACAAAAAAAAAAAAATAAAGAGTAGGTGGTGTGGAAATGACCAAAAACCCCTCTTAACTAGGAGAGCATGGGATGGGTACTTGGTAATCCACAAATATTAAGGATAGAAAAATCTACATAAAAGATTATGATAAGATTTGAACTCTAAACTTATTGAGAAACTTGAGACAAATTCGCCAAAAATTTCCAAAGTCTTGCTTGATGCTTATTTAACAAAATTTTTCTATTTATTTATTTATTCTTTTTTCCCTTCCTTTTTTTCATAAACATAAATCAAATAGTTGACTTTTACCACTACTAAATATATCTATTATATTTATTTTATTTATTATTTTTTATCTATTTTAAAAATTCTCTAATTTAGGGTCATTAGACAAAACTCTCACTCAAACAGTGGCATTTAATTCTGGCAAGAAAAGAGCTAATTTGATCCCTTAAACAGTTCGTCCAAGATGAAATATATTCCAGATAGGTTACTGTTTCAAATTTCTTCCCCTTTGGCATTCATCTTCTGGGTGGAGATTGTTCTTCGAATTTCATATCAATGATGCATAAATGAGATACATAATCCAAAAAATACCCAAGATGAAAAAGTCAATCTCCAAATTAATTCTCAGATACGCGGGGCGTTTCAGTAAGGTCATAGATCTCGCTCCGGTGTGAGATGGGTGAGAGTGAACAACGATGCACCTTATACTTTAGAGCCATTGAAAGATAGATAAGGTGATTCTCTAAACATGTTTTTATTTTAATTAGTTTACCAAAGCTGAACTGTTTTGCATTTTTAAACTCTATTTTATGAAATTATTCTGAAAGCAATTGATGTACTTAGAAAAAAATTATGATAAATTCATTCTTGAACTCATTCTTTAACTAGGTACGATAACTCGAGCTGCAAATCAACATGCTGTGAAAAAACTTTTTATTTATAGTTAGAAATTAAATGTATGTTTTAGAACTCAACTAGCTATTGAGATTTTATCTCTCTCTTTTTTTAAATTTAATTTCCAGGTCGTGGCTCGATAATGATAGAAGAAAGATTCCCCAGAGCACCCTAGTTGATCTAATTCAATGATACTGACGTATTAAAAGTACTTAAGCTATGATATATAAGAATGAAGTGATTTTTTCTTGTCCCTTACCGGTCCCTAATTTTTTTTCAATATTTTTCAGCTTTTTCATCACTCAAGTTATTTATGCATCTTGTTTTTTTCAATTGCATAAAGTAAGATTTGCAATGTTATGCAAACATATATATATATAAACAAATTGATAGTCATAAATTTTTATGCTTCATACAATTTTCTTTTCTTTTTTTCATTTAAAATAAATTGAGTTTTTTACCTGAACTATTATGATATATTCTTCTTTTAGTATATATTGTCACATGAGTATTTGATAAATACAAAACTATATTCGTATGGATAATTAGTAGGTGAAGTTGCTGATTTTGAAATCAAAAGTAATTTTTAGTATACGGATCATGTCAGATTCAAAATTTCTGGCATACCTTGCAGTTACTTATATTAAAAAAAAGTAAAACGTTTTGTCTTTTTACATCAATATGAATTTCTTTGAAATAGAATCAAAATTTCTTTATAAAATTTACAGTCACTTTTTAAAATGCAACAAATTAAGAATTCTATTCCTGTTGGGAAACAAGAATCTTGGCTAGTTAATAGTTCTATATCTAACATTCATTGATATTTATTGTTTGGCTGCCAGTTAGCATGCCAATATATATGTAAGATCGATATTGCATTGCATGTGAACAAACATACCTCCTTTGTTGAATATATATTTTCATGTAATGTGTTGCAAAGGGATGGTAACAGGTTTAGAAACGGAACTTTATAAGATCTATGCACGACAATAAGAATATTATTCACTGTTACACAAGTCTAAAAATTTTATTTGACAAATGACAATACTATCAAGTTTGATTGTGATATTGCAGAGCCATAAAGAGACGATTAAAATTAAGGGTTTCTGAGACCATTACTAAATTTAAGCAGTGAAGCATTTGCCACAAGAATGAACAATGCCTTTGGAAAGCACCTTAACCCACCTTTCGATCCCTATGCCAACTCCATCAATTACTTGCTTGCATCTTATGTGATTCCTTATGTTGGTCTCACTGGATATGTAGGAGCCAACCCTAAGCTCCAAAATGCCACATCCAAAGAGGTAATTGAAGTTATAGATTTGTTTACATAATGGTATTAATGAGACATGCATGTTCATACATTGCATGATACTTGAGGAATGATGTGTAATGTTCATGTCTTTTAAATATTGCGGCCAGATACAGATTTTATTACATATATTGATTCACATATAATGCTTTAAAGGTTGACTTCATATTTAATTTTTAAGAAGTTTAATTTCAAAGCTTGATAAATTAATTTTTTAAAGTTAAACTAACATTTCAAAATTCGATCCATGAAACTAGAAAAATTACGATTCATTCATTTTGTAGTCCAATTAACATAACCTGTAAATTGCCTGGAGGATCTGACCTATGTCTTCTAGAAAAAGTTTTGTACACCATATTTTATTATTTGCACCTTTTCTGGAAATATCAACTCAATTCATTTAAATATTTATATTGCATCTGGACTCAGTTTTTCAAAAAAGAAAATTATAAAAATGATTATGCATTAGAATTTCTCGTTCATTTCATTCCCAACTTGTATGCCATGCTAAAGTTACATGATTCCTCAATTAAAATGGTTCTCAACAAACGTTATATATATATGTATATACACACACACACATATAGAAAAGGTGTAGTTTGTGAAAAATTCAAATTAATTAAGTGTTTAACATTGAATTTTGTTTATACTATTAGTCCACACTTTCAAATTTTCTTTCTCTAAATACATACGAAGCATTTACTTACAAAATGTTGGTGCGTATATGTACAGCTAGTGGCAGGGCTTTTGGCAGTAGAGTCGGGGCAAGATGCAGTGATTCAAGCATTATTATATGAACGTAGAGCTTTACCAGTATATCCATATGGAGTGAATGTAGCAGAATTCACAAATCGTATTTCCAAACATAGAAACAAGTTAGGAAAAAAGGGTTTGAAGGACGAGGGTCTTGTCGTCCCTAAAGTTGAAGGTGCTGAAGGTAAGGTCACGGGCAACATCCTCTCAGCTGACAAGAACTCAGTTGCCTACTCTAGAACTCCTCAAGAAATCTTGAGAATTGTATATGGCAGTGGCAGCGAGCATATCCCAGGCGGTTTCCACCCAAAAGGAGGTGATGGTCGCATTGCCAAATTTTTCCTAGGAAAAAGAAATTAAATAGTTTTTAATGCGCTGCACTAGCTATTACCAAATATATATATATATGTGTGTGTGTGTGTGTGTGTGTGTTTGGCTTCTTTCTCTGCCATTGTAGAACTGACTGAGTTGCTTTTCCCACGTTACATATAACCAAAGAAAAAAAGAAAAATCTACCTAGTCTTTTGACGGTATTTTCTTTCTGTATTGTGCTTATTAGGATGCTATAATTCCAACTCTCTCTCTCTCTCTCTATATATATATTGATTGAGGCTTTTTCTTTTTTTGGCAAAAGACTACTTGTGCTTTCAAGCAAGTATATGTTTTTTTTTAAGGCTTATATATAATATCCTATATGGGCTTAAAATGACAATATCATGAAAGATCAATACCTTTAAGGCTAATAGTATAAAATCTGATAGTATAAAGCCTAATAGGATAAGACCAAACAAAATTTTAATACCATACTGCATTTGGTGTACCATTGTATAAATAATGTATTGTACAAATATTAATTTTTTTGACAAAAATACCCTATGCTTGAAAATATAATATATTTATCTAAATTGATTTATAATATATAATACCCTTTTTTCATATTTAACCCGTGCTTCAGTCAATCAGACGAAGGTCACACTTTGTGTATATCCTACAAAAAGGAAGAGCCACCTAGGGCCTAAAACACAACACCACGCAAAACTATCTCCACAATTCAAAGTAGAAAACAAGGACATCGCCATGGCAAGGAACACAGCATTGCGGCAAGGGAGGCTTTTGAAACAAATGAAGAAGGAGACAGGGATGCATGGCGCCATGGTGCCACTTGCTAATAATTTATTAGTAATTAGCTGATAAGCTAGCCCAACTTCCAATGCTCTTATCTCCCTAACCGGACCTCCAATTAGTGTGTGATGTACTCCAATGCTCGCAAATCACTCTACACCTCCTCTAATTATAGACAACTTGAAAGAGTACAATAGTTACTTCATATCAGGAATGTAAAAATCATTAACTAAAGAAATAAAAAAAAGGAAAAAAAGAAAGATATAAGCAAGGAAATGTCATCTAGAAGGAGTGCAACCGCTTTTTGGGCATAAAAGCAAGTGAGGCAAAACTAGCAGCAATAGAAGAATATGAAAGAGGGAAAACCCTCTTAGTTGAGTACCAAGTAGGTGGTGAAATACTGGAAGAGGAAGGAAAGGAAGGAAAGAGAGAAGAGAACCAAAGTGCACTACAAAAAAATAGATTTTTAGTGACGATTTTCGGTGGTGAAAAAAAAAAGTCACCGCTGACAGTATACTCTCAGCGGCGACTAAAATAGTTGTTGCTGAAAGTCAGTCTTTCAGTTGCGACTGGAAAAAATCGCCGCTGAAAGTAAGACATTCGGCTGCGACTAAAAGCAATCGCCACTGAAAGTAAGACTTTCGGCGGCGACTAAAATAGTCATTGCTGAAAGTATATATTTCAGCGGCGACTGGAAAAAATCGCCGCTGAAACTAAGACTTTCAGTGGCGACTAAAAGAAATCGTCGCTAAAAGTATAATTTTTGGTGGCGACTAAAGAAGTCGTCGCTGAAAGTCTGTCTTTCGGCGGCGGCAAAAAAAGTCGTCACTGAAAGACTGACTTTCAGCAACGGTTTTTCCATAGCGCTGCCAAAAGTCATACTTTCAGCGACGATTGCTTTTAGTTGCCGCCGAAAGTCTTACTTTCAGCAGCGATCGCTTTTAGTCGCCGTCGAAAGTCTTACTTTCAGCGGCAACTTTCCTGATGTCGCCACTGAAAGTAAGACTTTCAGCGGCGACTTGGCGACTTTTTAATGTCGCCGCCAAAGTTAATTTTTTGAATTTTTTGCTCCTTTTATT
This sequence comes from Adenanthera pavonina, assembly GCA_026686845.1. Classification (NCBI taxonomy): domain Eukaryota; kingdom Viridiplantae; phylum Streptophyta; class Magnoliopsida; order Fabales; family Fabaceae; genus Adenanthera; species Adenanthera pavonina. Next base: position 24,447,310 of record JAIVEN010000004.1, read on the forward strand.
TGAAAAATTAATAAATAATATATTAAAATAATAATTGTATTTTATTTATACACTTTTATCACAAGTAATTAGATATTTAATATATATTTTGTATTATAAATATTATCTAATATCTTTGTTTAAAGATAAAGGATTTTACTATTTTTTCATGTAAAATATTTTAAACATTGTGAAAGTGTTTTATCTATACTAGAGATTAAAGATTTAAAATGTTGAAGATTGAATTCAATCCATATTTATCTTTACTTTTCCTTATCCTAATTAATGAAATATGTTATTCTTATTAGGATAATTTTTTTAAAATTCATAAAGAGATTGATAACTCCAATAAAAGAAAATAAGTAAGATAAACTAATCCCTAATTATCTAATGTAATTAACCCTATATTTGGAGGAATTCTTATTAGGTTAATTTAATTTCTAATATATTTAACATATAAATTAATATTAATGTTATTTATCACCAATAATAATTTTAATGAAGTAATAATGTACTAAGGCCAAACTCCTATGGGTGTTGGTAGTGTAAATATTTTCACATAATGTAAAAGTCAAATAAAGTAATGTCACATAGAGAAAGAAGGATTATGAGTTGTTAATATATTTTCCTGAAAAATATGTAATAACAATATTTAAAAAATAAATATTCCTTAATTCTCTCTTTCTCATCCTCTTATTCTTTTTAATCATTTTTTATTATCTGAATCATAACATATTGAATTTATTGCATTTTCTTTTAAATCATATGACAATCAAAATTACAATATTTATTTTAATGATTTTTTAACAATTTTCTATTATATTATATTATATATATATATTAAGCATAAATATATATAATATAACTTATTACATAATATAATATTAATACATATGGATAATAAACCTTATAAATAAAATTATTATTGTTTAAAAGTAAAAATAAATTTAAAATTTTGTTGAGAAAACAAATTTTTTCTTGGTAAATGAAAACAAATATATTTATAAGAAAATCATTTCAGATTTAAAAATAAAAAAAATATAATATAAATATTCATATATATATAAATAAAATATTTAATGATATTAATAATTGAAAATAAAATATATGTGTATTTTTTAATAATAATATTGATTTATAAATATATATGTATGTATTAGTTTATAGATAAATAATATATATTTAATATATCATATAAAGACTGCAGATGTATTTCAGCTCAACTGGCAAGAGAGTAAACACAAAGACATTACAAGCAACAGGTCATGGGTTCGAATCAAGCTAAAGGCACATTTGAAACAAATATATGACGTGGCGGCCGGAGGTGGTGACGGCGGCGACATTTTCGTGACTGAAAGTCGACTTTCGGCGGCGACAAATGTCGACTTTCGGCAGCGATGTTTTTATCGTCGCCAAACTTTTAGCAATGGGATTTGTGACCGTGATATGGTGGTGACAAAAATGTCACCGCTGAAAACTTTTGGTGGTAATATTTCATCGCCGAAAGTCAAATTTTTTGTAGTGGTGGTTGGCACTGTAATCAAATAACATCGGATGAGGAGACAAGAGGTTGGAGGAAGAAGACGAGAGAGGAGAGATAGAATGAAGTAGTGAGAAGACAAGAGAGGATAGAGAGGTCAGCGAAGGAGTTAAAGGAAGGAGAGGGTTTACTTTGGAAAATATTCTTACTAGGTCCTATCTGGACCCTTGAGGCCTGATTAAATTATACATTATTTTGATGTATAAGAGAATCATAATATATAAGCTTATATAATAAATTATTTACACCAGACAAGTGACAAGTTCATAATGTATTGTATTAGCTTATATTATTTATATAATACATTATTTACACTAGACAAGTGATAAATTCATAATGTATTGTATTAGCTTATACTATTAGACCTTATATGACATGCTAAACGAACCCTTAGTATAACTAGATGGTTGGGGGGCATATATATATTGCATATAGTCCCAAATAGAATCATACACTTATACCACAGCCCGTGAATAACCCGACTTCCTATAGATTTATAAATATATATTAGTTGTAATACCATTCAATTGCATGAGACTCAAAAGAATGAATCATACTATTTTTTTGACTATAATGAATCATACTATTGACAATTTGTGAACAATGCATTTTTATACAGATTTTATAATTTATTTTGCTATTGATTCATTATTAATTATAATGTTATTGTTTGTATAACTATCATTCTTAATTTAATATTCAATATTTAATCTTGCCACTATCACATCTTATCTATGGACACAGTCCCCATGATTATTGTCCCATTTGGATGCAGTAAAGAGGCTTTTGAGACTTTAAACCAGTGAGAAACTTAAAACTGTAAAATTCCACTTATGTGCATCGTTCATCATTATGCGCAGCAAAATTTCAAAAATTATAACTAAATGCACAAAAATCATTTCACTATGATTCAAGTTTTTAAACACCTTGTCCATCTTGAATTTCATGGGAAAAATATGAAATTGGAATTTAGAAGCGTCAATAAGTTCATTTTATTCATCCTAGTTTACTGTTCATTTGTAGCTTCTATTTTTTGTCCAAATTTTGACCAATCAATTTAAAAATTCATTTATCTTAATCTACAGTGCAGTTTTGCCCAATTTTTGTATCATTTAAAAGCTCTATATGTCTATTGTACAAAATAGGACATCATTATAAACCGTCAAGATTCAGAATAACCCTTTACTGGAACAGTTTTGGGAAGATACATATATCTTTCATTGTACAGCTTCAAATACATTCAAACTAGTGGCATATCAATCTTAAGATATAGTTTTATCCATATATACAAACCACTGAATTTTTGTGTTTACAGTAAATTTACAGTTTTTCAGCAACTGTCCAGTTTTATTCCTTAACTTTCTTGAGCCATAACTCACTTTATAATGAGCCAAATGATACATAATTTATCTTATCATAAAGCACATCATAACTTCTATATTTTGGCTCATCCCCTTCAACACATCATACATAAAGTTCGTTAAACATTAACATGTCATAAAGTTCACAATAAAAGGAAACATACATAACGTTCAAACCTAAACCAAATTTCATCATTTAACATTGTCTAACATGCTTTCTTATACATAATAATACATTAATTACATAAATAATATCATAATTTACAAGCATGCTTGATAAGTTGCATTTTTCCATTATTTTTATCTTCTATACTTAGGGTTTTTACGATACAATTTTGATTGATTCTGGATATTTATTGTAATTTTCATATTTTAGCCAGATCCAGAGTTTAGTAAAATTTAAGGCTAAAATCATGGAATTAGGTTTATTTTATGATGATTATACATATTCCATTATTTTAGAGCATAACTCTTTCTATCGAAGTCGTTTCCACTAATTTTGGGTAATTTAGTGCTTAATTAACCTAATTGAATGATTAATCAGGGAATTTTAGGTTTAGGTTTTATGAGTTTTCTCCGGATAGATGTCATTCCATACACCGTTGAACGATCCCTACCATTCCATATCGTTAGTTTTTCATTCATGTTGAACCCATTCTGGACTATTATTTCTACCATTTTTAATGGAACATTTGACCCCTAGTTAGAGACGCACTTGATTTTAATTTTAATTTTCCTAGATGATTTGGGATTAATTCACCTAATCATTATTTTAAGCACTTAATTAACCCTAATTCTATTCATTAAAGTTGGCCAAAATCATTTAGGGTTTCATTTTAGAGCTAGTTAAAGTTCAGTCAACTGAGGGCATTTTGGTCATTTTTCCTTCGATCCCTATATTTGTTAGCAGGGCTGACTTCCCAAGAGGGGAGGTGAATTGGGAAGTTTGAGATTTTTCTGCACAAAGTGAAGTAAGTGAAGATATCACAGTATAATGAAAACAATGCGTAAAACAGAGCAAGGTGAAAAGTAGAGATAAGGAGAAGAGAACTCAGTGATTTATCCTGGTTCAGTCTTTTCACTTGACCTACATCCAGTCCCCAAGACACCTCTTGAGATTTATCCACTATACAGCAAGAATTTCAGTGGGCTTCTTGCTAAAGCCGCAGTACATGAGTATGCTCTGTTTCTGAGCTCTCTTAAACTTTCCAAGCACTTTCACTATGTGCTTCCCAATCCCCTTGTGAATACCCCTCACAAGTAAATCTATCTCCCAGATGAAGAATAGATTGATTACAATGAAATAACTCTCTTGTAAAGAGTGTATATGAAAGTTTAAGTACAAGTTTAGAGGTTAAGAGGGTAAAAGCTTTTGAGAAGAAGATTCAGCAGAAATTCGGTATATACAAGTTTGATTCGTTACCCACAACTTCAAATGATGTTGTATTTATAGATTTAGTTCTCAAATATCCGTTAGAGACTAAATCTATCCGTTGGGGAAGTTATTCAATGGTTACTCTGAAAAACTATCCGTTTACCAACCGCATTTAATGTTTCTGACATACTGAAATTCGAATTTTGGTTGGCCAACAGACGAATTTCGAAGGAACCGAAGATTAAAGCTTTCAACGTTACAGCACGAAGTTCGTCTGTTCATGAAGTGACATTCGAATTTTGAAACTTACAAAACATTTTCACAATGTGACATACGAATTTTCAAGAAGAAAGTTTTTCGGTTAAGTGTGAACAGTGTTTTCAATTTTCTACAGTGCCTTCGAAATTCGAATTTTGGATCCCCAAAATTCGTCTGTCCATTGCACGTTTAAAGGGACATAGTAGATTACTTTCTTCAAAATTCAAATTTTGAAAGGGCAAAATTCGTCTGTTAGAGAAACTCTTTTCAGACTACTTTCATCATTCGAATGTTGCAAGTTCTTATCATTTGTATGTCAATGTTTCATTTCAATAGGCTCAAGAACTTAGCTTATGAAATTCGAATTTCAATGTTCAAAGTTCGTCTGTCAGAGAGCAGTTTTGAAACTTAAATCACTCTTGATCTCAGGTGAACTTTAACATAGTTTCAGACGAATTTCTTCCATTTTCTCAAGTTTTGTTTTGTTTGAAATTCAAATTTTGAAGACTCAAAGTTCGTCTGTTGCAAAGAAGCATCTTTCAGACTTATATGAAAATTCGAATGTTGGAAGTTCAAAATTCGTCTGTCAGAGAGCATTTATCAAACTCAATTTCATTTTGATTTCAGATGCACTTTATCATAGTTTCAGACGAATTTCTTTGGTTTTTACAAACTTCATTTTACTTGAAATTCGAATTTTGAAAGTGTGAAGTTGGTCTGTTAGCAAAAGGCCTCTTTTCAAACTAGATGAAAATTCGAATTTTGAACAACCAAAATTCGTCTGACAGAGAGCCATCTCTTCAGACTTATTCAGTTTTAGCTCGAAATTCGAATTTTCAAAGGCAAAGTTCGAATTTCCAACTTGACAGTTTAGCTTAAACTTTCAACCATCGTCTGTTTGTGGGTGTTTTTCAAATATTTGAAGATTTAACATAAAATCAAAGTTTGAAAACTTCTTTTCTTCAAATCAAAATCTTTTACCCAGTCATAACAAAAACTAAGGATCCTACAAAAGATCTAACAGCAAGTACTCAGAAAATCTTCACTTGAAAACAGCTTTGCTCTCCTTTGATATCTTCAATCCAAGCTCTTGAATGTTGGTTTGGAATCATCAAAACTCTTGTTTCAACAATATTCTCATTATTTTCTTAGGGGTTTTGATTGCTTTCTTTTGCATTTATTTCAGTATATTTTTCTCTTAATTTTCATGTTAATTTTTGTTCCAATTAAGCTCTTAATCTTGATTAATTTTCAATTATGTCTTGGTTCTATAGTTTTATTTAATTATGTTACTTGATTATATGTGTCACATGATTTTATTTTTGTGTAACATTTTTAATAGGACTTAGGCATGGACATAAAGGCTGACTTGGCAAATGAAGGAGCTTAATTGAATATTTTTAGTTTTTCAATTTGTTCACTACTTCCACCTTAGCATACATGTCGCTCACTTATCCGTCTCACCTTAGCCACCTCACTCTTTCAGTCTACAATTACCCTTATACCCTTACAGCACCCTAATACCCTAATTAGACTCTCTTTTAGCGGCTGAATCAGAGGGAAGACATGCACACGCAAGACTACAAATGTTCTTCATCATCTTCTTCATTCTCTTGATTCTAACCATGAGCTTCCTTCAATCTCCACCAAAATCATGCCATTTTCTGCACTTTTACCATAATTTCGTCCTCTTCTCTCCTACCACACATTCCATTCATCAATTCCATCATTTATCCATCCATTCTCCCCAATCAAGCTCAACCGTGGGTGCATTCTTGAAGACAAGTTGCTAGAAATTTCAGACCATAGTTAACAAGCTTGATCATCTTCTTCCAAGTCCTAGCTCGTGGATTTTGCTCTTCTCTTGGCATGGATGAAATCTGGACAACTCCTCCTCTTCTTGTTCTTCACTTGACAGCCATGGAAACTTGAGAAACTTGTGGTTCTTAGCTTGAAGAGGGAGATGACTTGAAGGCACAATTGTTCAATCGGCTAGGGAAGCTATGTTTTCACTACTCTTCCTTCTTTTTCTTTTTTAATTTTGTTGGAATAAAGGACCGGTTCAGACCTGAAATTTTGATGAAATTAATGTATTTAGGTTGTTAATTAGTTGGATTATGATATAGATTGTTACAACCTATATTGAAGGATGAGTTTGTATTGAATTGGGATTGAGTTTCAATGAATTTTATTGTTTAATCAAATTTTCCAGCTACTGAACCTTGCATTTTTTAAATGTTTGGTAGTTTAATTTGATGAATTATGTACCTAATTACCTTGTATTTGATGATTGGAATGTTGTCTAGTTGGGAAATCATGTTAATTATCTTGTTATGGCTTGGAGAAATTGATTGGCAATGCTATATTAATTCAATTGTTCTTGACTTCCTGCATTTTTTATATGCCCATTTGATGTTTGATAAAATGCTTAGACCATTGGTATTATTACGATATTGTCATGCATACTAGTTAAAGGTTGAGTTATGTACTTAAATTGAACAAGCATGCATTCTAATTTCAATCATTATCTCCCTAGAAATCATATATGAGTCTTATAATTGTTATCTTCCAAATCAAGTTAAGAATCACACTTATTCATATATTTCTGCATTTTAAGTTTAGTTTTGTCATTCATTGTTTCTGGACTTAATTTGTGTCTAATCTATTCTTAGTCATAGTGTTAGTGGCTTGTTGCTTTTCATATTAATTTGTCTGGTTCATTGTCATTACATTTGATCTTAAAAACCCCCAAAAGTAAGGTTTAGTACATGACATTTACATATAGATCATAGGATTAGCATTACATTATTCTAGTTCTAAGAAGTTGCATACATATGCATGCATTTAAACATTCCATTTAACTAATTTAGGTTGCATATTAGCTTGCATTCCATATATTTATATAAGCATTTGTGCATTCGTATAATAGTATCTAGCTTGCATTTGCATTAGTTTTAGAATTCCTATTTGCTTAATCACTATCTTAAGTAAAAAATAAATGACTTGCTTTTTAGTGAAACAACCTTGGTTGCACCATTTTATTAAAAATTCTTTTGCAATCAAATTTATTAAATTGCAACCTTTAACACGTTTGTCAATTTATAAATTACTAACACTAGTAGTAAAAAATACAAAAAACAAACAAAACATGCTAAAGCAAGTAGTAAAAAATAAACTCAAATTCTACCAAAAAAATAGGAAAAATACCAAGAAATTCGCAAAAAACAAAGAAAAATGGAAAAAGTGGCCTAATTGAACAAATTCTACCAAAATTCACTGTTTTCAATACCCTGAGAGTAATATCCAATGATCATAAACTCCAAAAATAATATAAAATAGAAAATCAAGCTCACAGGAAGTCAAAGATAAAAAATAAACTAAAGTCAACAAGTAATACCACCGGTAGAAAAAAGCCCTTCTAGAACGGTTGAAATAGACTTTCTAGAACCATTGTCATGTAGTTATAGAAGTGGGAGTCATAAAAAGTATGACTTTCTAGAATGGTTCTAAAAAAATACTTTTTAGGACGGTTCTAACACACAACAATCCTCCAAAGTGAACTTTCCAGGACTATCAGTGAACTTTCCAGGATTGTTGTACTTTCGAGGACTGTTGTGTGCCACAACCATTCTAGAACGTTAGAATTTTTTTAACAAAGAAATTTGTAGTTCTATATATTCAACCACACTAAACCCCCTGACAAAACATGTCAAATGCCATATACTAACAATGAATGAACAGAAAATAGTGCAGAACCAAGAGACCATTGAAAAAGAGAGGAGGGTCTCCAAGCCAATTTAAGAATATCTTATATCAGTAGTGAAAAAAGTAGTACCAAAATAATACAAACCTCTTTATGAAAACCTTGAAGATGCATTAAACATCATGGTCAAAGTACCTATAGTAAAACAATTAATATGCAGTTAGCCCCTAGGCTACAAGCTGTGAAGTCTACATCTTAGTAAGGAGAAAAATTATTTGTAGGCTTTTCCATTTCTACTATCATGCCCATATGTACAGTGAAAAAGTTATATTTTTATAGATTCATCAAAAAGAAGAAATCAAATCATATATTGTATTATGATGACCATTCATGCTTCAATGTCTAATTGAGAAAGACATACTTTCAATCATGTTGCAAACCCTCAAATTTGCACAAAAATAAAAAAATAATATTCAATCCAAGAAATAAGGAACCAAGAAGGAACTAAGTCATTAATTTAACCTATATATTATTAAACGTGATAAAAAACTTCAGACTCACAATAAGAAGCAGCCTGCAAACAGATTTGTCTGCTGACTACAAAGTTACACAGGTGGCAAGAACCTGGATCACATATAAATATCATATATTATCAGATCATGATTTGAGGGAAAAAATGGAAACAAATGTTACAAGTTTCTTTTCAGCTAAACCTGAATGGCACCAAGTCTACATGTAGCTACATTACTTGAAGTAACCAGTAACCCCTGTTTAAAATATGTCAAAATGATGAGTCAAAAAGCATTTTATATTGAGTAGGATTAGAAATGGAAATGCAAGTCATCTAAAAATAGCTACATTTTCAGCTGTGTTTAAAATAAACATATAACTGACATCATAATATCCTGATGCAGTGAATTTGTGGAACTATAAGTCAAATTGTTTGTCTTAACACTAGAAAAACTTTTAGATTGTTAAAGAGGATTAGCCACTACCAGACAACTCATGGTGCATTATATAATTTTTCTAAAATTTGAATTAAGCTGTTCATTGAATTGTAGTACAGGGTTTGCTTTAGGTCAAACAAGTATACGATACTGATCTCTAGTCAAAATGAGCTATGGTAATAATGTAAATCCAATTTAAGTCAACTAAATAGAGCTTTGAGAATTCCCTCAAATCCCACAAAGTTAATATCATAAATAAAGGGAGTAGTGTACGTTCATGCTATTCAAACTAATATAATCAAGTCCATATAGATGGCATAACTGTGTGTTCTGCATGATTATAATGATTGTCTATCATTAACAAGTAAATTAAACAGAACATACTAAAATTCTTGACAAGTCTTGTGAAGTAGAAATATATTATATAAAGATGAAATAACTACCTTAAGTAGTTGTAGACTTCATTTTGCTGATGATGTTAGGATCTCTACAAGATACAACAACCTATGTATGAGACTTTAGTTTGGTTATTGCTCCCTCAAACTCATGTCAAAATTCCAAGGCAAGCATGTGGCTATGTGCAAAAAAGTTTATATGTTGAATCAAGTGTTTTGATGACTCCAAACCAACCTTCTAGAGCTTGGAAAGAAGATATCGAAGGTGCATGAAAGATTTCAAATGGAGAAATCTAAGTAAAATTAGAACAAGATTAGATATAGGATCTCTTACTATGTTTAATTTGAGTAAAAGACTTTGAACTAACAAAAAAATGTTTTTAGAAATATGATTCCATGTTAATTCATGGAATACTTGAAAAATACCTACTAACAAATGAACTTTAAAGTATTAAAATTGATCTTTTGCTTTGAAAATTTGAACTTTGGCTTCTGAAATTTGAATTTTGAATTGAAAATTAGTTAGTCAGAAAAGAGATTCCTCTGACAGACGAACTTTTAGTGCAGAAATTTGAACTTTGACATGAGTCTAACAAGAGCCTTCTCTGACAGACGAACTTTGAGTTTTGAAAATTTGAATTTCTGATAAAACACAATTCGTAAAATGAAAAATTCATCTGAGGATATGTCAAAGTTTATCTGAAAGTAAAGTTTAAAAAGAGTCCAAAATGAGTTCATTGAAAGACGAACATTGATTTTGAAAATTCAAATTTTAGAAACAAAGCTTGCAAGTCTGTTATGATAATCTGTTGACATGCAAATGTTGGGTTTCAAAAATTTGAACTTTGAACTAAGCCTGATAAGAGCTCCCTTTTACAGATGAACTTTGAATCTTGAAAATTCAAATTTCGAAAAGATAAACTATTGTGCCTTATTGAGTTGCCCACTGACAAATGAATTTTGGGCACCAAAATTCGAACTTCGAAGGCACTGTAGCAATATGGGACAACTGTTCACACTTATCAGAAGAACTTTAACTTATAAATTTATATGTTTCAAAATAGAAACATTCATCAAAGATGAAAATTCGAACTTTGCTTCATAACAGATGAATTTTGAAGTTCAATGTTGAAGTCTTTAGCTTTTGATCTCTACGAAATTCATCTGTTGATTAACCCAAATTCGAACTTTGAGTGTCAAAAGCATTAAATGCAGTTAATGAACAGATAGTTTTTCAAAGTAACCTTTGGGTAACGTCTTTAATGTATAGTTAAGATATAAATCTATAAATAGAACTTCATTTGAAGTTGTGGGTAATAATTTTACATTACATATACTGAAACTCTGTCAAATTCTTAAGTCAAAGTCTCTTACTCTCACATACTTCATTCTTCAGCACTTCAACTTTTATATACACTCTAAATTAGAGAGTTCATTCATTATAATCAATGTTATCTTCATCTGGAAGATTTTCTTGTGAGGAAATATCACAAGGGATTTGGGAAGCACTTAGCTAGAGTGCAAAGAGTGAGGTTGTAAGCTCTAAGAATAGAGCATCAAAGTTGTACTGAGACAATTGCAAGAAGCCCACTGAATTCTTGCAAGATAGTGGATAATCTCAAGTAGTTACTTGGGGACTGGATGTAGGTTAAGATAGAGAGATCGAACCAGAATAAACATCTGTGTCTTTCCTTCTCTTTTACTGCTATTACCTTACTACTTCTTTATATTCTATTTTATTGTCAATTTTGCCTTCATCACTCTCTTGACTTTTGCAAAAAATTTTAATCTTCCCCATTCACCCCCCTCTTGGGAAGCTAGCATATCTAACAAGTGATATTAGAGACCGGATTCCCAAACAAAAGATCTAACTATTTAGAAAATTCAATGGCTAGCTTTAGAGAAAGCATACTTCCTGAGGGAAACAACACAAACAAACCACCTGGTTTCAATAGAGAATACTATGGATATTGGAAGATGAGAATGCAAATTTATCTCTAGTCCATTGATTTGGACATCTGGTCTGTCATCCAGAAGGGAGACTTTTTCACAATGAAATTGCAGGATGATGGAAAATACAAGGAGAAGCCAGAGGACGAGTGGAATAAGGAAGATAAGAGAAGAGTTCTACTGAACTTTAAAGCTAAACACTGCCTGGTTATTGCATTAAACCAAGATGAATTCTATAGAGTTTCACAATGTTCCATAGCCAAAGGTATGTGGGACACTTTATAAATCGCTCATGAAGGAACCACAAGAGTAAGAGAGAACAAATTGAACTCCTGCATTGGTGAATATGAAAGCTTTATAATGGTGGAAGGTGAGATCATCAAAGAGCTACAAAAGAGATTCACCCTTATTGTGAATCAATTGAAGAGTCTTCGCAAAGAGTACACTTAGCTAGAAAAGGTTAGAAAAATCCTTAAAGCTCTTCCTCTGGAGTGGCAACCCAAATTAACAGCAGTAGAGGAAGCCAGAGGAGAATCAATGGCCTCTGTCACAGCTCTCTTCGGTAGCCTTGAAGAATATGAGGGAAAGATAAAGGTTCTTAAGGAAGCAGGATAAGACAAAAAAAAGAAAGGTCTTGCTCTAAAAGCTGCTGAAGAGAAAGAAGAAGAATCTGATGATGGAGATAAATTAGATGAAGAAACTTTGGCTATGATGGTTAGAAAATTTGGAAGGTTTTACAATAAGGAAAGGAACAAAAGATTCTTCAAGAAAGGAACAGATGGAGACAATAAGAAAGAAGGAAAAGAGCCTATCACTTGCTATGAATGCAAGAAGTAAGGGCACATCAAATGGGATTGTCCACAATTCCTAAAGAAGCAAGAGAAAGAAAAGAAAGCTGCTGATAAGAGCAAAAAGAAGAGGGTATACATCTCATCAATCTGGGGCAACAACTCAGATGAAGAAGAAGATGATGAAGATGAAATTGCCAATATTTGCTTGATGGCACTTGCATCTGAAGAAACTCAAAATCCATCCAACAGTGATCATGAAGATGAGGTATATGAATCTTAACCTTCCTATTTTGAATTACTTGATGCATTTCATGAACTGCATGATGAATTTAATAAGATAGCTAAAGAACTAAGATAGGCTGAGAAAAAGATTAACAAGTTAGAATCTCAGTGCAATATTTCTGACATTACATCTCTGCATAAAATTGAATCTGCTTGCTGTACATCTTGTATTGACTTAAAGCAAACAGATGACTATCTACTGAAAGGCATGGCTAGACTTACTAAGGGTAAAGATATGTTGTTTGCTTTAATGGAAAGTCAGAGAATCACACAAGGAAAAGCTGGACTTGGCTATGATCCTTGTGCAGTAAAAGAAAGGATTAAAAAGAAAAATCAAAATCTGTATATGAGGCATTTTGTGCACACTAATGGGCATAAAAAGAAAGATCATATTTCAAATTGCATTGAATCCTATGATTAACCAAAATATGTGAAACAAAAATATTATCTATATTGCTTTCTTCCTGCATCACAATCTAGCAGCCCCTTCACCACCTGTCACTTCTGTAACAAGAAGGGACACATTTCCTGTTCATGTGTATTGAAGAAAAATGGACTTGACAGGAAGGTAAAATGGGTTCCCAAAAGGTACATTTGTATCTAGGGAAAATGCCACTGACAGAAAAGGACCCAAGCAAATTTGGGTACCTAAAAAGCAACACTGAACTTCATTTTGCAGATTTGTCTTAAAGCAAGAAAGAGCAACAAATGGTATATGGACAGTGCCTGCTCAAGTGATATGACTGGTGATAAGGAGAAGTTCATCACCCTTAGAGACAAAAAGAGAGGAAAGGTGACCTTTGATGGTGATCAATACGGCAAAATAGTTGGTATTGGCATTGTAGACAAGAATCCTGAAACATCTATTGAAGAGGTGCTGTTTGTAATTGGCCTCAATCACAATCTGCTAAGTGTAAGTCAGATATGTGACAAAGGAAACTGGGTGTTGTTTGACTCAAAGTTTTGCCTGGTCATCCGAAAAAGTTATCACTAAGTAATTCTCAAGGCTCAAAAGGATGGTAACTGTTATACTATTGATCTTGATGAACTTCTTTCCTTAGATTCTATCTATTTAATTAGTCAAGATAATGATAGTTGGCTGTGGCATAGAAGATTAGCACATGTTAACATGAACCAACCATCAAAACTGGTTAAGAATGAGTTAGTGACTGGCTTACCAAAAATCTCTTTTGAAAAAGACAAAGAATGTGATGCATGCCTTAAAGGAAAACAAACTAAATTATCTTTTAAATCTACAAATGTAGTCACCACATCTAGACCACTGCAACTATTGTATATGGATCTGATTGGTCCATCAAGAGTAAAAAGCATTGGTGGAAATTTGTATGTTTTTGTGATTGTGGATGATTACTCTAGATTTACCTGAACCTTGTTTCTTTCTTCCAAAACTGAAACATTTGATGCATTCGTAACCTTAGCTAAGAAAGTGTAAAATGAGAAGGATATTTCTATTGTGTCTATCAGGTCTGACCATGGAGGAGAGTTTGAAAATTCATGGTTTTTGGTGTACTGTGATAAACATGAAATTGATTACAACTTCTCAGCTCCAAGAACTCCTCAGTAGAATGGAGTGGTGGAAAGGAAGAACATAACAATTAGAGAAATGGCAAGAGCAATGCTTAATGAAAAGGATCTCTCTCAAGTTTTCTGGGCTGATTCAGTAAACATAGCAAGTTGCATCATTAACAGAGCTTACATCAAACCAATTTTGGGGAAGACTCCTTATGAGCTGTACAAAGCAAGGAAGCCAAACCTTTCACATTTATATGTGTTCGGCTGTAAATGTTTCATCCACAACAATGGAAAGGAGAATCTGGGTAAGTTTGATGCCAAATCTGATAAAGGTATATTTCTGGGCTATTCTAGTAGGAGTAAAGCATATAGAGTTTTCAATAAAAAGACTAAATCAGTAGAAGAATCTGTTCATGTTGTGTTTATTGAAAATGAAACAGTTTCCAAGCATGTCATTGATAAAGATGATCTCATTTCAAATTTTAAGAACTTAGATCTTTTTGAAGAAGATAAAATTGAACCTCCAAAAATATCTAAATTTATTAATATAGAGGATGATATTTAGGAGAAAAACCTTGAGAATGAGATTAATGAAGAAATATCTCAAGAACTTCCTAGAGCTTGCAGATATCAAAGGAATCATCCTGTTGATCAAGTGATTGGGGATGTTCAAGAGAGAGTTAAAACCAGAAAACAGTTAAGGGATCAGATGATCAACTGTGTTTTCATTTCTCAAATTGAACCTAAGTGTGTTGAAGAAGCCTTAACTGATGAATGTTGGATTCTGGCCATGCAAGATGAATTAAATCAGTTTGAAAGAAATCAAGTTTGAGATTTAGTGCCTAGACCTAGAAATCACCCTATCATTGGCACTAAATGGGTCTTTAGAAATAAACTTGATGAATCAGGAACACTAATTAGAAATAAAGTAAGACTGGTTGCTAAAAGATATAATGAAGAAGAAGGTATTGATTTTGAGGAGACCTTTGCTCCAGTTGTAAGATTAGAAGCAATTAGAATCCTGTTAGCCTATGCGTGTATGAAAAACATAATGTCATATCAAATGGATGTGAAAAGTACTTTTCTTAATGGATATATCATGGAAGAAGTTTATGTAGACTAACCTCTAGGCTTTGAGGACTCTACAAAACCAAACCATGTTTATAAACTAAAGAAAGCTTTTTACGGTTTAAAACAAGCTCCTAGAGCATGGTATGAAAGGGTAAACAATTTTCTAACTGAGAAGGGGTTTAATAGAGGAAAGGTAGATACCACTTTGTTCACTAAGAAAGAAAACAAAGACTTACTTATTATTCAAATTTATGTTGATGATATTATATTTGGTGCTACTAATAAATCTCTTTGCTTAAATTTCTCTAAGTTCATGCAGGGTGAATTCGAAATATCAATGATGGGTGAGCTTAACTTCTTCCTTGGACTACAAATCAAGCAATATGGTGATGGTATCTTCCTTAATCAATCAAAGTATCTGAAAGAGTTGCTGAAAAAGTTTGGCATGGACAAACTCAAGCCAATGGGAACTCTTATGGCTACTGCAACAAAGCTTGATATGGACAAAGGAGGAAAAACTATTGACATAACTCAATATAGAAGAATGATTGGATCTCTGCTATACCTAACAGCTAGTAGACCTGACATCATGTTTAGTGTCTGTATGTATGCAAGGTTCCAATCATGTCCCAAAGAAACCCATGCAACTGCTGTGAAATGCATCTACAAATATCTAATTGGAACATCACAGATGGGACTTTGGTACCCAAAGGGCAATGGAAAAGATCTCATTGGATACACTGATGCTGACTTTGCTGGATCCAAAACTGACAGAAAAAGCACAAGTAGAACATGTTAATTCCTTGTAGGATCCTTGGTGTCATGGTTCAGCAAGAAGCAAAATAGTGTGGCTCTATCCACTGCAGAAGCTGAATATGTTGCAGCTGGTAGCTGTTATGCCCAAGTCATTTGGATGAACCAGCAACTTGAAGATCTTGAGATCGAGATGAAGGAAATACCAATAATGTGTGATAACCAAAGTGTTATCAACATCACAAAGAATCCTGTCATGCATTCAAGGACAAAACATATTAAAGTTAGGTATCACTTTATAAGGGACCAAGTTCTGAAAGGAGAAATTAGATTAGAATACATCCCTATCGAGGATCAAGCTATTGACATTCTGACAAAGCCCCTTCCAGAAGATAGACATTGTAAAATCAGAAAAGAATTAGGTATGGTAAATCCTAATAAACTGTAAGTATGTCCTTATATCTATCTAAATTAGAGTTTCTGACATTGAATCAATCCTAACTTTAGCATTGGAGTATGTTTGATATGAGTTGCAGGTGCTCCTCACAAGTTCAAATGATAATAGAACCATATAATGGAGCTAATCAGGATGGCACAATCAAAAGATGAAAAAGAAAGCCAGAAATCTGAGCATATGGATTTATTCTATAAGTTCAGAAAGTTAAAATTCGCATTTTAGATGTTTATTAGATGAATTTCCATGATTGAACAATGTTTTTGAAAAGTTAGCATGCTTAACATTCAAATTTGGATGCCCATCAGACAAATTTCAGTTGGCTGCACACTGTAACAACAGTTATTTGTCCTTCAAAATTCATCTATTGAACAACAGAAATTTAAATTTTCAAAAATGAAATGCAAATATAGTCTCTGTTCAACATGATTATTGTACGAATCTCCATTTCTCAAAATACGCATGTTGAAAATTCTTTACAAAATGTTGAAATTCGAATTCTGGAATCAACATTCATCTGTTGTAACATGTTCACTTTATTGGTTCTCTGAAAGATTAATTTTCATAAGTAAAGTTCGTCTGTTGCTTGTTTTGTTCATAATTGCTTATTGCCTGATTCTTTTAAAGTTTGAACTTTGTTGAAGCAAAGTTCGTCTGTTCACATATTATTTTCAGAACCAAGTGTCTGTAAGACAAATTTCTACGTGAAAATTTATCCGTCAATAAGCCTTGCTGAAAAGATTAACTTGTAACTGCTCAAAGTTCAAATTTTGACCTTTCAAAATTTGTCTGTTTAGCAGTTACATACGTTAAAACTGAAGGTCATCCTCTGAACAGATGCAACCCTATTCGTTTCTCTCTCATGTCTGTTCAAATTCTCTCTTTAATTCCCATTAACTTCATTCATGAACCTTCATTTCTCACCGATTAAACTTCTTTTCACACCTTATAAACCCATTCTTTGCATCTTTCTGAATCATTCATCTACGAGATTGGGAAGAGTCAAGAATCCAAAAGTTGGGAAAGGAGAGTCACAGCCAAAGAGGTTTGTAAAATCTCAATATGCCTCCATGGAGAGTGAAACTCAGAAAAGAAAAGGCGAATCTAGTAAGGCAACTCCTTGCCTATGCGGCAATCATCTCCAAGACACTTCAGTATGCCCGGTTCCAACATCTTGAAAAAGGAAAAGGGAAGCCTACTAAAATCTTCAAAGAAGAAAAACTACAAAGGATGAGAATAGAGAAGAAATATGGAAGATGGATTTGAAAGGGAGCTGGAAAGACGGAAGACCTTTCCTTTGATGAGGAAGCCTCCTAACAGCAAGAAGGAACCTCTGAGGCTGCTCCAAAATGCATACCTCAGCCTTCTCAACCTGTTCCATCTCCATTTCAGCCCACTCAAGCTCAAGTACCATTAACTCCATCTACTTGAGTAAAGCCAACCAAGATCACTGAGTTGTATGATAGTCTGTCTGCACTCATACGTAGCATCAAAGATAAGCAAAATACCAAGTTTGCTCATTTGCAAGACTAGATACATCAGTTGGCAAAGAATATGAAAGTGGTTGCTGATGCATATGAAGACATCAGGAGTGCCATTACCTTCACATTAGCTCCACCTTAGCCAAGATTCTCTGAGCCTATCATGTTTCCTACACCTGAGTCTCCAAGTCCTTTCATGCTAGCCTCTCCTGAACCTAATGATGCAGTACATGATACTGAAGCTGCTGGCACATTGACCACACCACAGGCCTCCAGTGATGAGGCAAGTCCTGGTCTTCCCTTGGACTATGGAATGGAGGAAGAGGCATCTCTAAAACCAAGCTCTCATGAGCCTATTCCTGAAGTTGTTCATGATTCAATTCTCTCATCTCAAGAGTCTGAGCAAGTTGAGAAACTAGTGGCAACCATCACCACCTCACCATTCATGCAAGCTGTCCTGAATGAAGAAAGAAGCATTGTGCCTTATGTTGATCTAGAGGCTATTGCTCATAATGCTCTCTTACAAGCTCAAAGATTAAGGCCTGAAGAAATGTTTCATCCTCCTGTTCTCTCACCTATTTCTACTTTTGGTCTCTCAGAGGCACGAAGAGTTCAATTGGCAGTCACTAGGCAAGCAATGCAAGAACTTCTTGAACTCTTTGATGATGAGGATACTAGTTCTGAAGCCTTTGAGCCTTTGCCAAAGCTTAATCCAGATCTGCCATTTGTTTCTGTGCCTCTTTAGGCAATTCTAGTATCTCAGATACCTCGTCCTGCTGATTTTGTACACCTTCCTGATGATGCCAAAAAAGGGGAGAAGTTATCTGAGCAAATTGGAAAGTTTGCAGTAGAGCCTTCTGGCAAGACGTACAATAAAAAGTCCAAAGTCCAAGAAGAAGTGATTAGAACTTAGGATTGCTTGGTCATTCTTGTAGTATTGTTTTTGTCTTAAGAATGATAAATCTTTGCTCTGAACTTTGTTCTGAATTTAATGATTGCCATCTTTGCATTGGAACCTTAAATGAATTAATGATTTTCTCTATTTGATCTGCTGTGCATGATATCTTATCTTTTGAATTATAATGTATATGTTGAGGGGGAGCTTGTTAAAGCAAACCCAAGTACTAATCCAGTGTGCAAGTTGTTTTGTCATCATCAAAAAAGGGGAGAATGTTGAATCAAGTGTTTTGATGATTCTAAACCAACCTTCTAGAGCTTGGAAAGAAGATATCATAGGTGCATGAAAGATCTCAAATGGAGAAATCCAAGTAAAATCAGCACAAGATTAGATATAGAATCTCTTACTATGTTTAATTTGAGTAAAAGACTTTGAACTGGCAAAACAATGTTTTTAGAAATATGATTCCATGTTAATTCATGGAATATTTGAAAAACACTCACTAACAGACGAACTTTAAAGTATTAAAATTGATCTCTTGCTTTGAAAATTTGAACTTTAGTTTCTGAAATTAGAATTTCGAATTGAAAATTAGTTAGTTAGAAAAGAGATTCCTTTGACAGACGAACTTTAAGTATAGAAATTCAAACTTTCACATGAGTCTAACAAGAGCCTTCTCTGATAGACGAACTTTGAGTTTTGAAAATTTGAATTTCTGATAAAACACAATTCATAAAAATGAAAAATTCATCTGAGGATATGTCAAAGTTCATCTGAAAGTAAAGTTTAAAAAGAGTGCAAAATGAGCTCATTGACAGATGAACATTGATTTTGAAAATTTGAATTTTAGAAACAAAGTTTGCAAGTCTGTTATGATAATCTGTTGACATGCGAATGTTGGGTTTCAGAAATTCGAACTTTGAACTAAGCCTGATAAGAGCTCCCTTTTACAGATGAACTTTGAATCTTGAAAATTCAAATTTCGAAAAGATAAACTATTGTGCTTTATTGAGTTGCCCACTGACTGACAAATTTTGGGTACCTAAATTCGAACTTCGAAGGCACTGTAGCAATATAGGACAACTGTTCACACTTATTAGAAGAACTTTAACTTGAAAATTCATATGTTTCAAAATAGAAACATTCTTCAAAGGTGAAAATTCAAACTTTGCTTTATAACAGACGAACTTTAAAGTTCAATGTTGAAGTCTTTAGCTTTTAGTCTCTGCGAAATTAGTCTATTGACTAACCAAAATTCAAACTTTGAGTGTCAGAAGCATTAAATGCGGTTGGTGAACGGATAGTTTTTTAGAGTAACCGTTGGGTAATGTCTCTAACGGTTAGATCTTGTCTCTAATATATTGTTAAGACATAAATCTATAAATAGAACTTCATTTTTTAGAGCAACAGATGAAGATAAGATTGTTTACAAAGATTAAACTCTCTTAGACAGAGTGAATATGAAAGTTGAAGCACAAATATTGAAGTGAGAGAGTAAGAGACTTTGAGTAGATAATTTGGCAGAGTTTCAGTATATACAATGTTAAAATCCTTACCCACAACTTTAAATGATGTTATATTTATAGATTTAGATCTCAACTATACATTAGAGACACAATCTATCTGTTAGAGAAGTTATCTAACGGTTACTCTGAAAAACTATCCGTTAACCAACCGCATTTAATGCTTCTGACATTCTGAAATTCAAATTTTAGTTAGTTAATAGAGGAATTTCGCAGAACTGAAGACTAAAGACTTCAACGTCGAATGCCCAAAGTTCGTCTGTCATGAAGTGAAGTTCGAATTTTGATATTTGGAAAATGTTTCTATGTTGTGACATACGAATTTTTAAATAGAAAGTTTTTCTGTTAAGTGTGAACAGTATTTTCAATTTGGTATAGTGCCTTCAAATTTGAATTTTGGAACCCCAAAATTCGTCTGTCCGTAGCTGGCTTATAAGGCACAGTAGTTCATCTAATTCGAAATTTAAATTTTCAAATGGCAAAGTTCGTTTGTCAGAGAGACCTTTTTTCAAACTTACTTCAAAATTCGTATTTACAAATACTATCATTTGTATGTCAATATATTAATATATCAGACTCACAAGCTTTGTTTCTGAGATTCAAATTTTCATGTTCAAAGTTCATCTGTCAGTGAGCAATTTTGAAACCAAATCTGAACTTGGTTTCGGATGAACTTTGGCATAATTTCAGATGAATTTCTTTAGTTTTCATAAGTTTCATTTTGTCTGAAATTTGAATTTTCAAAACCTAAAGTTCATCTGTTACTGAAAGCTCCTTTCAGACACTTACCAAAATTTGAATTTTCTCAAGTCAAAATTCGTCTGTCAGATAGTCTTCTCTTCAGATTTTTTCAGTTTCACTATGAAATTCAAATTTCCAAAGCCGAAGTTCAAATTTTCAAGATAACAGATCGGTATAAACTTTTCAAACTTCGTCTGTTAGTGGGTGTTTTTCAAATATTCCATGATTTAATATAGAATCAAGGTTTTAAAACATCTTTTCACCAAATCAAAGTCTTTTACTCAAATAAAAACATTACTAAACATCCTACATAAATCTTTGCACTGATTTCTTCATGATTCCTTCACTTGAACCTTTTGTGCACCTTTGATATCTTTATTCCAAGCTCTTGAAAGTTAGTTTGGAATCATCAAAACACTTGATTCAACATTCTCCCCCTTTTTGATGATGACAAAACAACTTACAAACTGGATTAGTACTTGGTTTTGCTTTAGCAAGCTCCCCCTCAACATATGCATTATATTTCAAAAGATATCATATATAATGGATCAAGTAAAGAGATTCAAAGATTAATAGGAACAGATCCTTGCAGCCAAAGAATTCTTTCATTTCATCAAACATTGCTTTTACAGATGCAAAATAGTTCAAGAAGAGAAAAAAAATCAACACAAAATACAAACAACAGAAACATAACACTACAAGAGGACCCAAGCCTAAGTTCTAATCACTTCTTCTTTGACTTAGTCTTCTTGCTGTAAGTCTTTCTAGAAGGCTCAGTAGCAGATTTTCCAGTCCCAGTTCTAGTTCTAGTTTGCTCACTTTTCTCCCTCTTTTTGACATCATCAGAAGGGTGAACAAAATCTGTAGGATGAGGGATTCGAGACACTGGAATAGCTTGAAGAGGCATAGAAACAAATGGCAAGAACCCAAAAACTTCAAAACTTGTGTCTTCATCTTCATCATCAGAAATCTCAAGAAGTTCAGAAATTTCTCGCCTTGTGACTGCCAGTTGTGCTCTTCTTTCCTCCGAGAAACCATAATATGAAACAGGTGAGGGAGCAGAAAGAGGAAACATTTCTTCAAGCTTTCTTCTCTGAGCTTGTGAGAGAGCATTGTGTGCAATGGCTTCGAGATCAACAAAAGGCACAATGCTTCTTTCTTCATTTATGGCAGTTGGCATGAATTGTGAAGTGGAGATGGCTACCACTAATCTCTCTACTTGCTCAGATTCTTGCTGGGACAGGATTGACTCTTGAGCATCTGCTGGAATGGGATCATGAGAGCTTAAATCCCGAGGGCCTTCTTCTTCTATACCGTAGTCCAAGGGAGGACCAGGACTTGGTGTGCTCAGTGTACCAGCAGCCTTAGTATCATCTACAGCATCACCATGCTCTGAAGAGGCTAGCTCAAAGGGGCTTGGAGGCTCAGGAGTTGGAAACTTGGCAGGCTCAGAGAACCCTGGCTGAGGTGGAGCTGATGTATTACACTCTGAATGTCTTCATATGCATCAGCAACCACTTTCATGTTCTTAGCCAACTGATGAATCTGATCTTACAGATGAGCAAATTTGGCATTTTGCTCATCCGTGATGCTAAGTATGAGAGTAGACAAACTGTTATACAACTCAGTGATCTTGGTTGGCTTGGCACGAGAGGAGGGAGTAGATGGAATGTGAGTAGGCTTAGATAGAGATGGGACAGGCTGAGAAGGTTGAGGTGTTGGTCTTACAGGAGCCTCAGAGGTACCTTCTTGCTGTGGGGAGGTACCTTCATAAAAAAAAGAGATTTTTCAGATTTTCCTGCTCCCTTCCCAATCTATCTTCCTTCATTTCTCTCAATCCCCATTCTTTGTAGTTCATCTTCCTTGAAAATCTCAGTAGGCTTCCTTTTCCCTTTCTCAAGGTGCTGAATTCTAGCATATTGTAGAATTCTGGAAATGATTATTGTATAGGGGAGTATAAATCTTTCCTCTGATCCCTTGCCTTGATCATGTGCTGGAGTATGATATGTCCTATGTTGATAAGCTTTCCACGCATGATTGCTGCATCACATGTGCCTTTGCCCTTGTGATCAGATTGAAGCTGCCTCCTTTGTTGAAGATGATCCTAGACACTATATAGTGTAGGATACTCACTTGAGCACTGAGATTAGTGGGCTTAAGTAAATTTATGGTTGGCCTATTCTCCTTTTTTTTGAACAAAGTGTTCAGGATTGTACTCTCCTTGTAGTTTAGAAAGGGGCCACCTTCTTCATAAGCAGTATCTGCCTCATCCATATATCTAGAAGCAGTGATGTCAATCTTAAGGCCATCTTGCTCTAGTATTTCCAATACTTCATTAAAAGTCTCATCTGTGAGCCAGATGGTCCTTGATCTCAGGTTGACCTACCATTTCTTCTTTTTACTGTTGTACTTCAAGGAGGCATATCATGTCTTAACTACTTTATCATCATAGTTTTCCAGTATCTCTAACAGATTCTTATATCTTAGCATCCATATTCCAGCATTAAAACTGTTAGAGATCAAGAAATCTTCCAAGTTCACACAGTGAGGCTTGATTACCTTTTTACTTGCAAACTTGGTTGAGTATTCTTATGGAATCTGAGGAGTGCTCAATAATGGCATTGTTGTGAGTTGATATTCTCCAAATTCAGTACTGGAGGAGGAAGTGGAAGCAACTGTATCAGCAGCAGGAATAGGGGCCGAAGGCTCTGCTTTCTTCGAAGAAGAGGGTCCAGCTTTCTTTGATTCTGCCTTTGGGGTTGACTTCTGTCATTTGAAGGGAGTTGCCTTGCTTGATTCCGCTTTTCTCTTCAGTTTTTCACCCTCCTTTGAGGCATATTGAGATTTAACTGATCTCTTTGGACTTGCCTCTCCTTTTCCAGCTTCAGGATTCTTTACCCTTGCCATTTTTCGCGGATGAATGTTTCAGAATAGGGCTGGGAATGAGTTTATAGGATGTAAAAGAGGGTTTAAACGGTAGGAATTGAAGATTTTTTGTTAGAATTTAAGAGCATTGAAGAGAGAATTTGAACAGACTTAGGGAAGGAATGAATAGGGTTGCGTCTGTTCAGAGGAAAACCGTCAGTTTTAATGTAAGTAACCACCTGACAGACGAATTTTGAAGAGTCAAAATTCAAACTTCGAGCAGTTAAAAGTTAAACTGTTCAGCAAAGCTTACTAACAGACAAATTTTCTTCTGAAAGTTCATCTGATAGAGACTTGGTTCACTCAGCACAGGATGAATAGACGAACTTTGTTTCAACAAAGTTCGAATTTTGCAGAGTAAACATCAAGCAGCAATCAAATCAACAATCAACAGACGAATTATGCATATGAACATTCATCTTTAAGAGATTCAACATTATGAGCAAGTTTCAACAGATGAATTTTGAATCCGAAATTCAAATTGCTTTACTTTGTAAAGGTTCTCCAATATTCGTATATTAAAAAATAATCATTTGTATAATCATCATGTTGGACAAACATAACTTTGAAACTTTTATTTTTGAAAATTTGAACTTTCAACGATCAACAGACGAATTTTGAGGGACCACCGAGAACTGTTCCAATGTATACCAAGCTGAAGTTCATCTGTTGGGCATCCAAATTTGAATGTTGACCATGCGGACTTGTTCAGAAACACGGTTTATCAAGGAAATTCGTCTAACACACAACTAAGATATGAATTTTAACTTTAAAAACTTACAGAATAGATCCAGAAACTCATAATTTTTTGCTATTTTCTTCACTTTTTGATTGTTCCATTCTGGTGTGCTCCATTTTTCAGATTTATTGCCATTAAATCTCATGAGGAGCACCTGCAATTGAAATTAAATTCACTCCGATGCTAAAGTTAGAATTAATTTAATGTTGGAAAATCTAAAAACAGAATTGTACATGGATTTACTTACAGTTCATTGGGATTTACCATACCGAATTCTCTCCTGATTTTGCAATGTCTATCTTCTGATAGAGGCTTTGTCAACATATCAGAAACTTAATCCTCTGTTGGGATGTATTCTAGTCTGATTTCTCCTTTCAAAACATGATCCCTTATGAAGTAGCGCCTAACTTCAATATGTTTTGTCCTTGAATGCATGACAGGATTCTTTGTGATATTAATGGCACTTTGGTTATCACACATGATTGGTATTTCCTTCATCTCAACCTCAAGATCTTCAAGCTGCTGTTTCATCCAGATGATTTGGGCATAACAGCTTCCAACTGCAACATATTCAGCTTCTGCCGTGGATAAGGCCACACTGTTTTGCTTTTTGCTAAACCATGAAACCAATGATCCTCCCAAAAACTGACAAGTTCCACTTGTGCTTTTTCTGTCAGTTTTGGATCCTGTAAAGTCAGCATCAGTGTATCCTTTGAGATCTTCTCCATTGCCATTTGGATACCAAAGACCCATCTGTGATGTTCCAATAAGATATCTAAACATACGCTTCACAGTAGTTGCATGGGTGTCCTTGGAGCATGATTGGAATTTTGCACACATACAGACACTAAACATGATATCAGGTCTGCTGGCAGTTAGGTACAGTAGGGATCTAATCATTCTTCTATACTGGGTTATGTCAAACATTTTCCCTTTTTCATCCATATCCAGTTTGGTTGTAGTAGCCATAGGTGTTCCCATTGGCTTGGCATTTTCCATTCCAAACTTCTTTAGCAATTCCTTCAGATATTTAGATTGGTTGAGAAAGATACCATCATCACATTGCCTGATTTGCAATCCAAGGAAAAAGTTGAGTTCACCCATCATAGATATTTCGAATTCTCCCTGCATTATCTTAGAAAAATTCTTGCAAAGAGATTTATTAGTAGCACCAAATATAATATCATCAATATAAATTTGAACAATAAGTAAATCTTTATTTTCTTTCTTGGTGAATAAGGTTGCATCTACTTTTCCCCTGTTGAAACCCTTTTTAGTTAGAAAATTACTTAATCTTTCATACCATGCTCTAGGGGCTTGCTTTAAACCGTAAAGGGCTTTCTTCAGTTTATAAACATGGTTTGGTTTTGCATAATCCTCAAAACCTGAAGATTGATTTACGTAAACCTCTTTCATGATATATCCATTTAGAAAAGCACTCTTCACATCCATTTGATACAACAAAATATTTTTCATGCATGCATATGCTAACAGAATTCTAATTGCTTCTAGTCTAGCCATTAGAGCAAAGGTTTCTTCAAAATCAATACCTTCTTCTTGATTATATCCTTTTGCAACTAATCTAGCTTTATTTCTAATTATTGACCCTGATTCATCAAGTTTATTTCTAAAAGCCTATTTAGTGTCAATGACAGGATGATTTTTTGGTCTGGGCACTAAGTCCCAAACTTGATTTTTTTCAAACTGGTTTAACTCTTCTTGCATTGCCAAAATCTAGTATTCATCAGTTAAAGTTTCCTCAGTGCATTTAGGTTCAATTTTGTGAGATGAAAGCACAATTACTCATTTGATCCCTTAACTGTCTTTTGGTTTTAACTCTCTCTTGAACATTCCCTATCACTTGATCAACAGGATGATTCCTTTGATATCTCCAAGCTCTAGGGAGTCCTTGAGATATTTCATCATTATTTTCATCCTCAAAATCTCTTTCCTGAATATCTTCCTTTATGTTAATAGATTCAGATATTTTTGGAGGTTCAATTTTATCTTCATCAGAAATATCTATCTTTTTAAAGTTTGAGACAAGATCATCCTCATCAGTAACATGTTTGGAAGTAGTTTCATTTTTAATAAATACTACATGGACAGATTCTTCTACCAATTTATACTTTTTATTAAAAACTCTATATGCCTTACTTCTACTAGAATAGCCCAGAAATATACCTTTATCAGATTTCGCATCAAACTTACCTAGATTCTCCTCACCATTGTTGTGAATGAAGCACTTACAGCCAAACACATGGAGATGTGAGAGATTTGCCTTTCTTCCTTTGTACAGCTCATAAGGAGTCTTCCCAAGAATTGGTCTGATGTAGGCTCTGTTTATGATGTAGCTTGCTGTGTTTACTGCATCAGCCTAGAATACTTGAGAAAGTTCCTTTTCATTCAGCATAGCTCTATCCATCTCTCCAATTGTTCTGTTCTTCCTCTCTACTACTCCATTCTGTTGAGGAGTTCTTGGAGCTGAGAAGTTGTGATCAATTCCATGCTCATTACAATACTCCAGGAAGTATGAGTTCTCCAATTCTCCTCCATGATCTGACCTGATAGACACAATGGAAATACCCTTCTCATTTTACACTTTCTTGGCTAAGGTTACAAATGTATCACTTTTAGAGGAGAGAAACAATGTCCATATAAATTTAGAGTAATCATCTACAATTACAAGCACATACAGATTTCCACCAATGTTTTTTACCCTAGATGGACCAATTAAATCCATATGCAATAGTTCTAGTGATCTAGTTGTGGTGACTACGTTTTTATATTTAAAAGAACATTTGGTCTGTTTTCCTCTTAGGCATGCATCACATTCTTTGTCTTTTTCAAAAGTAATTTTTGGTTGTCTAGTGACTAACTCATTTTTAACCAGTGTAAATAGTTGATTCATGTTAACATGGGCTAATCTTCTATGCCATAACCAACTATCATTATCCTGGCTAATCAAGCAGAAAGAATCTAAGGAAGGAAGTTCATCATGAAGTGAAGTTCGAATTTTGATATTTGGAAAATGATTCTATGTTGTGACATACGAATTTTCAAGTAGAAAGTTTTTCTGTTAAGTGTGAACAGTATTTTCAATTTGCTACAGTGCGTTCAAATTCGAATTTTAGAACCCCAAAATTCGTCTGTCCGTAGCTGGCTTATAAGGCACATTAGTTCATCTAATTCGAAATTCGAATTTTCAAATGGCAAAGTTCGTCTGTCAGAGAGACCTCTTTTCAAACTTACTTCAAAATTCGAATTTACAAATACTATCATTTGTATGTCAATATATCAGTATATGAGACTCATAAGCTTTGTTTCTGAAATTCGAATTTTCATGTTCAAAGTTTGTCTGTCAGTGAGCAATTTTGAAACCCAATCTGAAATTGGTTTCGGATGAACTTTGGCATAATTTCAGACGAATTTCTTTAGTTTTCGTAAGTTTCATTTTGTTTGAAATTCAAATTTTCAAAACCCAAAGTTCGTCTGTTACTGAAAGCTCCTTTCAGACACTTATCAAAATTTGAATTTTCTCAAGTCAAAATTCGTCTGTCAGAGAGTCTTTTCTTTAGACTTGTTCAGTTTCACTACGAAATTCGAATTTCCAAAGCCAAAAGTTTGAATTTTCAAGATGACAGATCAGTATAAACTTTTCAAACTTCGTCTGTTAGTGGGTGTTTTTCAAATATTTCATGATTTAACATAGAATCAAGGTTTTAAAACATCTTTTCACCAAATCAAAGTCTTTTATTCAAATCAAAACATTACTAAACATCTTACATAAATCTTTGTACTGATTTCTCCATGATTCCTTCACTTGAACCTTTTGTGCACCTTTGATATCTTTATTCCAAGCTCTTGAAGGTTAGTTTAGAATCATCAAAACACTTGATTCAACAATCGTGTGCTGAGAGATACTAATTGCAAAACAATTGGGGGACTGACCACCAACCAAAAAAGAAGAAGCAACAACAACATTTGTATCACAAAATATACTTTAGACAAAGCCAAAAGCAGTTGATTTGAAACAAACAACCCCTGTCCTTGGAATTTATTAATGTGTGTATATATGTGTGCTGAATCTATGCATATTAGAATGAATATTTAATTACTGAACCACTTGTGAGTTTGTCAACTGAAATTAACAACACAAAGTGCAGATAAGGGGTTTTAAAAGAATTAAGTGAGACATGTTCATATTTAGAAAACTTAAATGATGACGTTTGATCCACCATTACTTCTAACTTTTGCCTGCCATGGAGGCTACACTTGGGACACTTTAAAACAAAAGAAAAGGCTACCAGAGGTTGAGAGAATAGGGGAAAGATTTTAAATCCATAAACAGCTTAGAGAGATCATATAAATTTAACTCAACACAGACCACAAAATTTAAAAAAAATAAATAAATAAAAATAAAACCCCATCTCACATCAAACATCTCTAGTTTTGACTTTCAAAAGCCTGGAAATAAATGGCATTGAACATAACATGCAAGAGTTACAATTGGTTATGATTGATTATGATTCAACTTTTAGGCATGACATAGACTAAAATTTCAATATTTTCTAACAAAAATGCAAGCACAAGTTAGACAATTGCATTTCTCCTTCCTTCTCTTTAGCAGATTATTGGTCAAGTTTTGACTATGAGAATCATATAACCTAACAAAAGCAAGAAATACCTTTTTTTTTCCTAATTCTCTTTCCTTTTGTTTTCTCTAATAATCAAAACTGAAGAATTCATAGCAAACTTTATTCACTATAAAGGACTCCATATCATAAATTAAACCAGATTTATACAGCTGCAACTCTAGGAAATCAAATATATAGAAAAACAAAACAAACTGAGAAGATGTTTATTTTTCAAGGAAGGAAGATTCTTACTAAACCACAATGAGCAAGAACACAATAAGAGCAGGTACGCCCTCTTAGATGCTTGAAAGCCACAAGTAGAAACAAGTTGACGCAAACCAATGATAGGAAGGGGAAGAATGGGACAAGAATGCACAAAAGCTCTATGAATCACATGCCACTACGTTTCTTTCACAACAAAGAGAAAGAAAAACAAGTTGTTGTATCAGAATATTTCTTTACTCTGTGACCACTTCAAGCTTGGATGCAAAAATTCTTAACCTATACAACTAAGAGCTAGCAACAGGGGATAATAATTTTACAAAAATTCTTACCTCGACATGTTTGGATGCAAAAATCTTCATATCCCAAGCTGTAATCCTTGTAAAAATCCAGATAAATTTTAGAATCCTAATTAGAATTTCATCAAAGGTGGACCCAAATCAAATTCCATTCACTACAAAGGAGAAAACCTAACGCCTAACAAAATGAAAGTGGGATAGAGGAAGATCAACTACAAAACTTACTAGGGAAGCGGTGCCGAAACTAGTAAGGGCAGAGAGCACTGATGGAGGAAAGAGATGAAGGACTCGTCGGTGAAGAGAGCGCTGATGGTGTAAGAGGAGAGACTGCCGAAGGCAGAGACGCTGAAAATGGGCTTGCCATGAGGGAGAGCAAAAATGTTCAGTTTGCCCGCGTGTAGCGAGTGACACAGCTGAAGTTGTCTGCGCTTATGGAGGAAAAAATTTAATTTTCTATCATTTTAAAAACCTTTTGAGAACGGTGGATTATTCCACCATGAAAACTAAACTCTCCACCATTCTGGAAAACTAGGGCGAGATTGATAACTGTCTCGGAAAAATAAAAAAATACAAAGTTTGTTTGATAAATCTATTTTTTATAAAATATTTTAAAAAAATAAAAGAATAGAAAACTTAGAATATTTTTAAATTATTTTATAATTTTTATTTTTAAAAGTAAAAGAAAATATAAAAAATACTCATATCATTAATGTTAAAATTATAAATTTTGAATAACTCATTTAATGTTTACTAAATATGATTTTGAGAATAATTATTCAAACACATTTTTTTATTTTCTTATTTCCAAAACTTGTTCTCGAAAATAGTTTTGTAAAATTGTTTTGAGAACAATAAAATGGAAAAGGTGTTTTATAATTTTTATTCTAAAAAACACAAGAAAATGTGAAAAATATCCATATCATTAATGTTAAAGTTATAAATTTTGAATAACTCATCTAACATTTACTAGTTATGATTTTGAGAACAATTATTCAAACAGATTTCTTTATTTTCTTGTTTCCAAAACTTGTTTTCGAAAATAGTTTTACAAAATTGTTTTAAGAACAATAAAATAGAAAATACTGTTAAACAGGTGGTTAAACTCTATATGCTTTATGCCACAACAAGTACTTTCTCCCATGCATTGCGCGAGACAATGTTTTAATTATTATCTTATTAAAATAAATAAATAAGTAATAAAATCATACTTAATCTTAATTGTTATCAACCTTACAAAATACTCCTTTCAATCTTATTTATAAGGGAAAAAAAAACTTCATAAGTATTAAAAAAAATTAAAGTTAGTTAAAGATTATTAATTTGTCTCACATTTTAAATTTTTTCCAAAATTATCCTAATTCAATTAATCTCTCTCTTAATTATTTTCAAAGATACACTTCATGAATCTTAATATTGTTAAATGAAAGGGGTAATCTTAGTAAAAAAAATTAATATATCACTAACTCTTTTTTTCCTTATAAACATGACAAACTTGGCGTGCCCATTTCACAAATGCCAATGGGCTGGACCTCTGCCGTAGTTCTTTTCCCAATAGCCTTCTTCTATTTTAAATCTCTTGATCCAAACAAATCAACAATTTTAATGTCATCCACATCCTCAATATCATCTGTTAATGAGATTTTTTTGGCTAGTGCACGGAGTGATATGTGTGGACAGCATATTATCATTGTCTTCCATCATGGATTGGCTTTCCTATTATGCAATCATGAAGTCATATAAGAATTCCTATCAGTTCATAGAACTCATGTATACAAAGATAAGAATAAAGTGGCAATGGTAACTTACATTGTTTGCATCACTAATAATACCTTGGTCATCCTAAAAAAATTCAGTGAGCCAATAATTATTAATGGTTAATGAATAAAAATGAGAAGTGTCAGTTAAATCAAGTACATGTCATACCTCAAGAGGGGAGAACCTAAATCTCTAGACTATTTCTTGAACATCACAATAATCCATAATTGTGTAACAGAAGAATTTTCTATTTAAGTTTGATACATCTACCTTCATCTTCAATAGCATTTTCCGTCCAACAAAAGATTCCAAATCTCTAGGAGAGGAATTAAGACATCCTTGTTGAAAACATAAAAGGAAATATATAAAACTTAAAATTTGCAAAAAAAAATTCTTGTTTTCCCAAAAAAAAATTCAAAACTTAAAATATATAAAACTTTAAAAAAACTTAAAATTTCCTAGCACGTGGAATCCAACCTCTACCTGTTCCAATTGGTCCTTTAAATTCTTAGCAGACTTGTTTATCAACTTCACAGCCAAGCGATCAAAAAATACAATTGATATGCTTCCACTTTTATCATTAGCTGTATAGTGAATTTTAAATTTGTATAATCATATATAAGTCATACATTTGGAAACAAAAATTAGAAGGTGACATTATTTTCAAGCAATGTTACAAATGGCAAACAACTTGGGTTCAGTTGCTGGAAGGTCTTTTTGGCAGTGATAACACCAAAGAGTTTTGTTGTTGGTGAACTTGGGCTTTGTTGAAGAACTAATGCACACTTCATACATCCATCCATTGATTGTTTCAAGTTTCTGAATGACAGCACAAACCACACAA
Organism: Adenanthera pavonina; assembly: GCA_026686845.1. NCBI lineage: Eukaryota > Viridiplantae > Streptophyta > Magnoliopsida > Fabales > Fabaceae > Adenanthera > Adenanthera pavonina. The sequence continues at coordinate 24,479,766 of JAIVEN010000004.1, forward strand.
ACAAAACTCTAAAAAAAAAGCGTATAAAGACATTAATTTTATTGCAGTAGTAAATAGGGAGCATCAAGTATGAAATATAAAAAACTAAAATAAGCCAAATAAATCTAAGGGCACCAACATCAGTTTTGCTCAACAATTGGGAGATTGGGATTCTGGTAGGGAAATTAAGCAAATCAGCCGTAATAGGAGGGGATGAGTGACTTCTTTTCTCTTGTGTGAAACTTTGACTCTCAAGTGAAGAAGAAGAAGAAGACAACCTTCAAAGTGTACAAAAATAAAATAGATTAAATCTTGAATTGAATAGAACAATCGTTACATTGACACTTTCATGTCAAAGGGTACCTAGCTAACATATCATTCACTTCAAGGAAGTTTGGATTGAACCATACACGTGTAGTTTGCCAGGAATTACACACTTCCAAATGTCTTGCAAAGTCCCAATGAAGTATAATTGAATATTAATCGAACTTGAAATAAAACACCTATTCTAATTATCAAGCTTACCATTGTTCATTTTCACACGTGCTAGCTGCATAACCACTATAATAGGAGGTTCCATATCCTCTTCTTTGCAGAGAAGGGTTTCCACTGCACAATCACCAAAAAGCATAACATTCATAGAATTGTTCGTAGAGACATTGAAGAAAACAACCAAGTTAGAACAATTTAGAAGAAATTTTTTTTACAATTAACGAAAGGTAAAAGGTTTAGTGGCTACTCATGGTCAGCTAGACTAACGGATAGCCTCTCATGAATTTCATTGTTCCTCTTGTATTCTTCAAGTGTCCCAAATGTCTTCAAGAATCCCATGACATCTGGGGTTGTGGAAAATAAGGAACAAATTGAGAAAGTCACATTTTGAAATGAAGCTCATAAATAACATAAATGAAGAAATAGAACACAGGTAATCTAACCAATTAAAATATCAGTTGGAGGAATCTTGTTGACAATATCCATAATTGGGACAAAATTAAAACAATTTCTTGGAATCGATTGAATATCATCCTTAGAACATTTGACATCAATGAACTGGTGAATTGTGATCTTACAGCTATGGTCCATGGCTCTATATGCACCATTGTTGTCAGAGATTGAAAAATTATGGATGTAATAACATTTTCCCTTTTGTGGGTCGTTCTTGAACTTGTCAAACAAATTTGGCATTACAATTCTTGCTTGAGTCTTACCACCCTACAATGACCATAGAACTCAAAAACATCTCAACAAAGATGAAAATCAATTTTAAAATCAAGTAAACAGAATAAGCAAAGTAAAACCTACTCATCCATTAACACCATATTGATGGATGTAATACTATTACTATAGGCCTAATTCCTCACGGTCCATCTACGTAAAACTCTAACAATAAGTGACCAAGTTTCCTTCTTACGGTGTAAATCCTTAATAGCGTGAAAGTGATCGGAGCCCATGATAGGAATGATTGACCATGTTAAGTTACTCACATCAGTATCCATACAAAGTGCAATAGAAATACAAAAAAAAAAGAGAAAAGTAGGTTATGAAATACAACCCAAACTTGAATAGGAGTTATGGAAGAAGATCACAATCTACTTCACAAGAGTATACACAGCTGCACATAAACAATCAGCAATGGAGTGAAAATAAGAATAAAGTTGGAGGTATTGTATAAATAGCAATGGATCGATACTTATTTGTGACATAGGTTGAGTAATTTGCCATAATCTGTGCCTCACTATAATCGTCCAAAAAGAGCTGTTGGATCCCAAATTTAATGTCACATCAAAGAACCTATAGGCATGGATCACCCCTAAAACACATATAATCTTCCATTACAAAGGTCTTCATTTTGAAATATGGGCGCAAATTTGATGATCCATGCCAAATAAGAACACAAAAACCATGGAATCCATCGTTCATAGAAGTTAGAATTAGGTATGATGTAACATCCTACCTTTATATACCTCCACAAATAACCACAACTCTCGAAACTCAATCAATCACAACCCAAACAATTCAAAATGACACTACAATACTCCAAATCAGCGGAAATGAACCCATAAATGCCAAATTTTGGGCTGGGGCCATGGCCGCTACAGTACTGCCGCGGTTCTAGCCTGGTCTGTTTCTCCTTCGCTACTACCATCACTGGCACCGCGGCCTGGACACTGGCGCCACGGCGCCCCTCTGCTGATCTCCCATATCAGCAAAACCAAACTCCAAGGCGAACATCTAACACGCATAACTTTATGGTCCGGGCTCCGATTGACTTGATTCCAACTCCTACAAGTCAATCTAGTCCCAAACTAACCACAAACACTACTTTCACCTCAATCCATCTCCGTATAGAGATTATGGACTCTTAACACCATTTTGATGACTTATTGACTAAAACTCATCACTAACCACTTCCAATTGTCACCAAAGACAACTGGTCACTCAGAGACCACTCGAACAGGTCCAAAACCCCCGAACCAACATGTCCAAAGAGGTTTCCTCTCAAAGGAACCACTCCTCTGAGTTTTGACCCCCTTGAACCTTAACACGACAAGACGAGCTATAGGCTCTAAAGCACAACCATCAGGCCCAAACCACTCTGGGCTCATAAATACTACCAAACCATCTTCCAAACACTTAACACTCTGAAAACACCAGCATAACACATTTCACATAAACATAACCTAACATACATTCATCCATAACAATCTTGTCCATCTAATACATTCAATACACAACTTCTATCCTACTTGGCACATAATACATAATCCAAAAATACAAACACTACATAGACTTCCCACATACATAGCTACTCTCTTGGCTTATCCGGACTAGTGCCAGAACCGTCACCTGAAAGGGTTAGTAATGGGAGAGGGTGGGGTGAGACAAAGTCTTAGTAATCGGGATCACACCACATAAACATATATATATATAGACAAATATGAATCATAGAACGTATGAATGCAATCTCAAATGCATGGTATGCATGTTGTCCTCTCAGGGACTTCCATCCTTATCCTCCCTAACGTATACAATCCAACCTTATCCTCCCTAACAACTACAATCCACCCTTATCCTCCCTAACATATACATATATCACGTATTCCAACCTTATTCTCACTAACACATATATATATCACATATTCCCACCTTATTCTCCCTAACAAATACATATGTCATCATACATCATACATCATCACACCATCATCACTTCATACGCCATATATCTCAATGTAACAATAACATATGGTGATGCTAATATATCATCATCATCATCATAACTAAACATCATAACATATCACATCAATATCGTCATTATCTATCACATCATAACAATCATAATTGTCATCTAACTATATGCATACCACGATATATATATAAACGCTACACGCATACACGTCAATATCGTGGTATGAAAAAGACATGCATATATACACAATTATACATACTATCATATAAAACCACATAAATAAACACCCGGTTACCTCGGGTTATCAATATCACGCTCACCCAAGTTCCACACTCTTTCTTGAACACCAACACGCTTGAGCCCCACACGGCTAACCAAATAACCTTCATAATACATAATTCTCCCTTTAACACAACATATATATAATCACAATATCACAATTTAACCACTTTAGGCCTAACCCAAGGTTCCAACACCCCAATCATATATTAATAAGCTCCCAGGGACCGTTTAAACACTACTCAAACACATACATATTGGATTCCTCAGAGCTCTAACCGAAAACAACCTAGGGTTAAGCTCAAATCGCACATAGCCCTTCCAAACACACATCCCACATCAAGAACACCAAAACACTCATTATTAACCTTATTTAAACCATTTCAATCGGTGGATTTTGCCCCAACTCGGAAATCCAACCTTTCAACCAAAAACCCCAATTCTTGACCGAAGAAAAATAGAGAGGGAAGACTAAGGAACATTTACCAACTTGAATCCAAGCTTTTGAGGTCCAAAAATTGCTCCTAGAAGCCGAAAATATCGAACCCTAATGGAGCTCTTCGTGGTTCCTCGTCGCTCCCTTCGTTTCTTTCTTTTCCGAACGTCCAAAAGGATCCAGTTTTAAGCAAAAATCTCGACTCTCGCCGCGGCCTCAGATATCTCGCCGTGGCTCCATAGCATTCTGCTCCTCACCACGGTGTGGAGCCTTTCATGGTTCCTCTTGAACCTATCTCTGTCCTGCTTCCTTCGGTCCTGAACACAAAGCCAATAAAGATATCATGAGGGGCATTATACTCTCCCCTCCTTATAAAAATTTCGTCCTTGAAATTTTGAACTCTTACCTTATACAAAAATCTCAGGATATTTCCTTTGCATGGATTCTTCTGTCTCCCACGTGATGTCATTTGACATCAAACCACTCCATAAAACTTTTATCAACCTTATGGTCTTATTTCTCAACTGCTTTTCTTTAACATCTAGAATTTGTAACGGCGTGACTTCAAAAGTCAGATCCTCTCGTACTTGACTGCCTCAACATCAATCACATGAGATGGATTTGGATGATATTTCTTGAGCTAAGACACGTGGAATACATCATGCAATCCAGCAAGATTAGGTGGTAGCGCCACTCGATACGCTACTGGCCCAATTCGTTCTAGAATCTGATATGGACCCATATACCACAGAGTGAGCTTCTTCGCTCGAATCGATCTCCCAATACCAGTGGTAGGACTGACCTTCAAAAACACATAATCTCCAGCATCAAATTCCACTGCTCTCCTCCTCCTGTCCGCATAACTCTTTTGTCGACTCTGAGCAGTAAGAAGCTTCTGGTGAATACTCTCTATTTGCTGAGAGGTTTGATCAACAATATTTGGGCCCAAAAGACTCCTTTCACCGAGTTCAACCCAACACAATGGTGATCTACACTTCCTGCCATACAATGCTTCATATGGAGCCATTTCCAAACTCGAATGGAAACTGTTGTTGTAGGCAAATTCAACCAATGGCAGGAACCGATCCCAATTGCCTTTGTTCTCTAGAACACACGCCCTAAGCATGTCCTCCAGAGTCTGAATAGTTCTTTCAGTCTGCCCATCAGATTGAGGGTGATAAGCAGTACTGAAACTCAATTTCGTACCAATGGCCTTCTGTAAAGATTTCCAAAACCTGGATGTGAACCTGGGATCTCTATCTGACACAATATTAATCAGGATTCCATGTAGCCTTACAATTTCATTCACATACAGCTGAGCCAACCTTTCCATCGAAAATGTTTCCCAAATTGGAAGAAAATGGGCCGATTTCGTCAACCTGTCTATAATGACCCATATTCCATTGTGTCCTGAAGAGGTCCTCGGCAATCCCATTACAAAATCCATGGAAATACTATCCTATTTCCACTCTGGAACTTCCAAGGGTTGCAACGTACCTGCCGGCAATTGGTGTTCAATTTTGACTTTCTAACAAATTAAACATATCGCAACATACTCTGTAATGTCCTTTTTCATTCCTGGCTACCAATAACCACGCTTTAAATCTTGATACATCTTGGTGGTACCGGGGTGAATAGTATACCTGCTCTTATGAGCTTCTTCGAAAACAATATCTTGCAAACTTGCAACATTAGGACACAAATTCGACCACGGTACCTGATGATTCCATCTTCCAAAATATCAAAGTCCTGGGTCTCTGTCATTTCAATCTGTTCTCCAACACCCAAAAGATACTCATCCTCCAACTGAGCATAGCGAATGTTCCTCAATAAATCACTTGATATACTGAGGGAACTCATTACTAATACTCCGGGATGGACATTAAGAGATAACTTCATATCTCGAAGGCTTTCAAGCAACTGCTGCTCCCTTATCATCATTATGGCCATATGAATTAACTTCCTACTCAACGCATCTGCCACAACATTGGCTTTCCCAGGATGATATTTCAAAGCACACTCATAGTCCACAAGGAACTCAACCTAATGCATTTGCCTCATATTCAACTCTTTCTGATTAAACAAATACTTTAAACTTTTGTGATCACTGAATACCTAAAACTGAGCGCCATAGAGATAATGCCTCCACAATTTCAAAGCAAACACCACAGCCGCTAGCTCAAGGTCATGAGTAGGGTAGTTCTCCTCATGAGGCCTTAATTGCCTTGAAGCATACGCCACAGCTATGCCTTATTGCATCAAATCACACCCTAGACCCTTCTTAGAGGGGTCCGTATAAACAGTGAACGACTCTGATGGGTTAGGGATAATGAGCACTAGGGTAGACATCAGACAAACCTTTAGCTCTTGGAAGGCTCTCTGACACCTGTCATCCCAAATGAAAGATCGATCCTTACGAGTGAGTCTAGTCAATAGCATAACAAGCAGAGAGAATCCCTTAATGAACCTTTGGTAATATTGGGCCAATCCCAGAAAACTCTGAATTTCAGTTACCAACTGCGGCCTCTCTCAATTCAACACCGCTTCAACTTTACTAGGGTCCACTGCCACTCCTTCTGCAGAAATCACGTGACCCAGAAATTTCACTTCCCGTAGCCAAAACTCACACTTACTGAGCTTAGCATACAGTTGATGATCTCGCAATACCTGCAACACAATTCGAAGATGGAGTGCATGCTCTTCCTCACTCTTGGAGTATATCAAAATGTCATCAATAAACACTACCACAAATTTATCCAGATACGGCCGAAACACTCTGTTCATATAATCCATGAAGATTGCCGGGGCATTAGTAAACCCGAATGACATCACTAGGAACTCATAATGACCATATCGAGTTCAAAATGCTGTTTTAGGCATATCTTCAGCACACACTCGAAATTGATGGTATCCTGACCTCAAATCGATTTTAGAGAATACGGAAGCACCTGCCAACTGATCAATCAAGTCTTCAATCCTAAGCAAAGGATATTTGTTCTTGATCATCACTCGGTTCAGTTGCCTGTAGTCAATGGACAATCTGAGGCTACCATCCTTCTTCTTAACAAACAATACTGGAGCTCCCTAAGGTGAGACACTCAGTCTGATGAAACCTCTTTTCAACAAATCCTCAATTTGTTTCTTCAATTCCTTCAATTCCGATGAGGCAATTCGATATGGAGCCTTCGAAATAGGACTTGTCCCGGGCACCAAATCGATGGAAAACTCCAGTTCTCGCAGTGGCGGTAAACCCGTGATCTCCTCTAGAAACATATCCAGAAATTCATTCACGACTGGGTATCTTTCGACACCACCTTTCATATCCATATTCACGGAGAAGAAAACTAGAAAACCCTGACAACCTTTCTTCAAATACCTGTCAACTTAGGCAAAGGACAAACAAACATTCTCATCCCCTTCAACACTAGGGATATTCATAGGCAAAGACACAATCTTTCGAGCATAGTCGAGAATGGCATTATTCGCCTCCAGCCAATCCATCCCAATTATCACATCAATCTCTTGCAACGGCAAACATATTAGATCCAAAGTGGTGCTTTGGTGTTCAAAACGAATCACACAGTTTAAACAAGCTTGAGCTGTCCTTTTTGAAACTCCCGTAGGCGTCGATACTGACAACTCAAAAGGCAACTCCATTGCCACAATACCCAATCTCCAAGCACAATCATAAGAAATAAAAGAATGCGATGCACCTGAATCAAACAAAGCATGAATAGAGTAACCATTGAGTTTAAGTTTACCTCTAATCAAGTTAGGTGCTGCATCCACTTCCTGTCGAGTGATAGCAAAAACTCGTCTGGGCATCATGGGCCTCCGTGTCACATCATCACGTCTTGGATTCCAACAATTCCATGACATATGACCCGATCTCCCACAATTATAACAAATCAAGCACGGACGATTACCATGGCTAAACCCGCATTTCGTGCACAAATTTGATGCACTACCTGAACCATACTGAGATGGAATGGAGTCCCTTCCTACCTGCTCACTCTGACTAGAACTTCCCTGTTCAAAACCACCTCGATAAAAAAGTCCTCTAGCAAACCGACCTCTATTGGACTGATCCCGTTCAAACCTGCCTCTTCCTCTACCATGGCGGCCTTGATTATGATGACCTCTTCCTCCACTAGAACCTGTGTTGCCACCACTGCTACCACTTCCTGATCCACTACCTTTACTGATTCCTCCTGTAGGCCCTAGATGAGAAAAGGCTCGAATCATGGAATTCTTTCTATACTCCTCGACCTCTTTCATTCGTTTATAGAGAGCACGAATCTTCGCACACAAGTCCTCAAAGGACACAAACTCTATCGCTGATAGCCGCTCCTTGATCTCTGGATGGGCTCCCTCAAACAACCTTTGAGCCATCCACCTATCATGAGGATAATTATTCAGATAAGTGGAATACTTGGCTAAGTCCAAAAATTGATCAATGTACTCATCTGCCGACAAATTCCCTTGCTGAAAAGCTAAGAACTCAGCCTCCCTCTACATCATTAAGGTTGGAGAGAGGTAGTGTGCAAAGAACCGTTCCTTAAACTGTTCCCAGGTCATCAGAGGATTCATCGCTTCAGCATTTGGAACAATACTCCTCCACCAACGCTTGGCCTTCTTCTCAAGCTTAAAGGCTGCTAGTTGCACCCTTTGCTCCGAGGTGCAATCTATTACACTGAAGATATTCTCTAACTATTCTATCCAATTCTCAGCCTGGGAAACATCCATGGTACCTTCAAAAGCCGGGGGATCAAACTTTCGATAGTCTTTTAACTGTGAAGAGATACCCCTTCTTTCAACCCTTGCGGCTCTCTCATGCTCTACCACATTTTCATTCTCCCCTGCATTCAAATCCACATACATGTCAGCCCCTTCATTCATTCCTCCCTGCTCTTGTCTATCCATTCTTTCTTGCAGCCTATTCAACACTTGCCCCTGGGTATTTACTTGATTACTGATGCTAGCCATCATTTCTTGCATCTGTCTCATGAAATCATTGTTACTCTGTCTTCCTCTTCCTCTACGAGACATTTTCCTACACACAAGCCACAACACATTCAATTATATGGTTCTGGACTAGCATTACAGTGGGAACATAGTCTATGTATTTACAATTGTGCCAAGTAGTACATCAAGCAGAAGCAATGGCCTAAAACTATTGCTCTGATACCAAAATATAACATCCTACCTTTATATACCTCCATAAATAACCACAACTCTCGAAACTCAATCAATCACAACCCAAACAATTCAAAATGACACTACAATACTCCAAATCAGCGGAAACGAACCCATAAATGCCAAATTTTAGGCTGGGGCCGCCGCGGCTCCGGCTTGCTCTGTTTCTCCTTCGCTACTACCATCACTGGCACCGCGGCCTGGACATTGGCGCCACAGCGCCCCTCTGCTGATCTCCCATATCAGCAAAACCAAACTCCGGGGCGAACTTCTAACGCGCATAACTTTATGCTCCGGCCTTCGATTGACTTGATTCCAACTCCTATAAGTCAATCTAGTCCCAAACTAACCACAAACACCACTTTGACCACAATCCATCTCTGTATGGAGATTCTGGACCCTTAACACCATTTTGGCCACTTATTGACCAAAACTCATCACTAACCACTTCCAATTGTCACCAAAGACAACTGGTCACTCAGAGACCACTCGAACAGGTCCAAAACCCCCGAACCAACATGTCCAAAGAGGTTTCCTCTCAAAGGAACCATTCCTCTGAGTTTTGACCCCCTTGAACCTTCACACGACAAGATGAGCTATAGGCTCTAAAACACAACCATCAGGCCCAAACCACTCTGGGCTCATAAATACTACCAAACCATCTCCCAAACACTTAACACTCTGAAAACACCAGCATAACACATTCCATATAAACATAACCAAACATACATTCATTCATAACAATCCTGTCCATCTAATACATTCAATACACAACTTCTATCCTACTTGGCACATAATACATAATCTAGAAATACAAACACTACATAGACTTCCCACGTACATAGCTACTCTCTTAGCTTCTCTGGACTAGTGCCAGAACCGTCACCTGAAAGGGTTAGTAATGGGAGAGGGTAGGGTGAGACAAAGTCTCAGTAATCAGGATTACACCACGTAAACATATATATATATAGACAAATGTGAATCATATAACGTATGAATGCAATGTCAAATGCATGGTATGCATGTTGTCCTCTCAGGGACTTCCATCCTTATCCTCCCTAACGTATATATATACATATATTCCACCTTTATCCTCCCTAACATATACAATCCAACCTTATCCTCCATAACATATACAATCCACTCTTATCCTCCCTAACATATACATATATCACATATTCCAACCTTATTCTCCCTAACACATATATATCACATATTCCCACCTTATTCTCCCTAACAAATACATATGTCATCATACATCATAGATCATCACACCATCACCACTTTATACGCCATATATCTCAATGTATTAATAACATGTGGTGATGCTAATATATCATCATCATCATCATAACTAAACATCATAACATATCACATCAATATCGTCATTATCTATCACATCATAACAATCATAATCGTCATCTAACTATACGCATACCATGATATATATATAAACACTTACACGTCGATATCGTGGTATGAAAAAGACATGCATATATACACAACTATACATACTATCATGTAAAACCACATAAATAAACACCCGGTTACCTCAAGTTGTCAATATCACGCTCATGCAAGTTCCACACTCTTTCTTGAACACCAACACGCTTGAGCCCCACACGGCTAACCAAATAACCTTCATAATACATAATTCTCCCATTAACACAACATATCCATAATCACAATATCACAATTTAACCACTTTAGGCCTAACCCAAGGTTCCAACACCCCAATCATATATCAATAAGCTCCCAGGGCCCGTTTAAACACTACTCAAACACATACATATCGGATTCCCCAAAGCTCTAACCGAAAACAACATAGGGTTAAGTTCAAATCGCACATAGCCCTTCCAAACACACATCCCAACATCAAGAACACCAAAACACATATTATTAACCTCATTTAAACTATTTCAATCGGTGGATTTTGCCCCAACTCATAAATCCAACTTTTCAACCGAAAACCCCAATTATTGACCGAAGAAAAATGGAGAGGGAATACCAAGGAACACTAACCAACTTGAATCCAAGCTCTTGAGGTCCGAAAATCGCTCCTAGAATCCAAAAATATTGAACCCTAACAAAGCTCTTTGCGGTTCCTCGTCGCTCCCTCCATTTCTTTCTTTTCTGAACGTCCGAAATGATCCGGTTTTAAGCAAAAATCTCGACTCTCGCTGCAGCCTCAGATATCTCGTTGTGGCTCCACAGCATTCAACCCAAACATCACTACTGGAAGGCCTCTCGCCCCGGCGCAGAGCCTTTCTTGGTTCCTCTTGAACCTATCTCTGTCCTGCTTCCTCCGATCCTGAACACAAAACCAATAAAGATATAATGAGGGGCATTACATATGAGCCTGTTAGGGTTAGGGTTATGGTTCATGATAGCTTAACAGCCACTCTTAACCACCAAAATCCTTCCTTATAAAAAAACGTAAAAACCTTTAAAAACACAAATAAAGTGAAGAGGTATATTAATTATTAAACAAAAAGACTGAAATACACTATTTATTCATCAAGAAAGGGTTTATGACATCACTTATTGATAGTGACTGAAAAAACTCCTTAAAAAAAGGAAATAATATATTTTTGAAATACAATTTTCCCTCATGAAATTTAGCGACTGAAATAAATTAAATTATCAATCAACTAAGAAGGCCCACAATTTGATAGATAAACCTGGAAGGGGGAATTGTCATATACTTTTGTGCGTAAAAATAGTTCTCAGGTTTTAGTTTAGTAAATTATTAAGGAAAATTAATATTTTTTAGTTTCAATAAAGTTGTACAATTTTTACTTTTTAGTTTTTAGTTTTGTGGGTAAGATTACTTTTAATATAGTTTTTAGTAATTTATTAAAGAAATGTAATAATTTATAGTTTTAATAAAGTTATACAATTTTGATTTTTTAGTTGTAGTTTTTGGTCTTTAATTTTCTGGGTAAGAATACTTTTTAATGGCTTTTAGTAATTTAATAGAAAAATTTCATAATTTTTGTGGCAAAAATCTAACAAAATAAAAGAAAACAATATGCACGGAGCCCAATAGAGAAGCCACACAATTTGGCTCATCTACCGTGGGGCTTGCATCAGATTTTAATAGATATATTTGATTGATTCTAGAAAACTCAACTTATGTTGCTATTTACAAAAAAGTCACCAATCACTTTTTTTTGAATGAGCTTTTTACTAACCATTCTAAAACTCAATCTTAAATAACATTTTTTTTTCTTGGTGTAAAAAAAAATGACATTTTTTTCACTAGTAAATTAATTTAAGTCAAATAATCAAATCAATGACCAACCAGTCAAACTAGTCCAAAAATATAACAAATAAAATTAAATATGAAAGAATGCAATGCAAATGCAACCTAAAAAATAAAATTCAAACAAGCTCTATACAACACGCATCACATCCCCGGCAACAACATAAAAAATTGGCATGCGTGTTGTACTGCTCCATCGTCAAATGTCATTAATAACTATAAATTTTAACTTGCTTCTTAATAACATTTTCTCTTTCCTTGGCTTTACTCCTTCACATTGCTCATACCTAGTATAGTTAGTACTTAGTAGGATGAGATTGGGCATCTTAGTAATATACTTGCTTACAATTACATCATTATAACACATGAAATCATTTAAAAATGTTGCACAATACCATAAAGCATGTAAAATACTATGTTGGCTAATAAAATTTTGACAACATAACAGTTTAAAAACAGGATATCTTGGACAAAACTCTCATCAAATAAAAAGTCACCCAGCCAAGACAACAATCATAATCATAGCAACAACATGGTAATATTATGATATCATAAAACATATATAAAACATAATTATGCAATAATATAAAGTCATATAATTCTTTCCATTTTAACTTAACTTCCTCTTACTTGAAGTCTTTTTCAATCACTTTCTTGTCACTTCCCAAGCCTAGAGGTATTAAGAAAACCATACTAAGTCATTTAATTCTTCATGGCTCTCATAAAGTTCATTATTGAACCATAAAAATTCATGTTTCTTATATTTGGTTTTCTTTTAAAAGCCTTATTTGTTTTTTTGCTAATTTTTGCATGAGGAATCTATTTTTACTATTGGATGCATAAAATTCCCATTCCTTCCTCACTTTCTTATATTTGGCTGAAACTATCATCATAAGAGGAAGAAGAGGATTTCTTTTGCCTACTTGATTATACTCACGCAAAGACACTTTCTTGTAACTAGTTCATCCTTTCTTCTAAGTTTATTGCATGAAAACATCCTTCCCTTGCATTTATATATCATGACCGAAACCAAACCCTAGGAGGAGGAGAAGAAATCCCAACTATCCTAACTTAAATCCATTGAAAACCAACTTAGAATTAAAGAAAACACTTAACTCAAGCTTGTTCTTTTGCCTTCAAGCTTGGCTTCTTCTTTTTCTTCTTCTTATTCCTTCTTCCTCCTCTCTTTCTCTAACTTATTTTCAGCATTTTCTCTCTCTAAATTGCTGCAGATGTCGTCCAAATTGGAGTTATGCATACATATATATACATAGACTTCAAGATTTCCTCCCAAATAGCTAAGTGTCCAATTAAGTGTATGGCCAAAATCAATTCCTCACTAAATGATAAACTATTCATTTTCAACATATGCATAAAAATTGGCCAATAGAAAAGGAGAATATGGGTTTTCCTATATGAGATTTTTTCCTTGGTCCATATCAATCCTATATAATTTACTTTATATCTTGTATTATTTAGTTTTACATCTTTCATGACATCATAATTAATAAAATAATCCCTTAAATCACATTCATAATTTCATCCAATAAGAGGGGAGGAAGTGTCTCTCATACTGCATATCTTTTTCTAGTCCAAATATATCGCATATTGATTACTTTTTGTCTGGACAGTACATTAATATTTTTGTAGTATTTTCTAACACTGTTAATTTCTTTGTATATGCAAACATAAACTAGTTTGGGATATTCATTTAACTTAATATCTTACCCCAAACTGTATTTATATGGGGCCCATATATATTTTTTTATTTTTTCTATATTTGTAGAGCTCACTATACCTTTTCTTTTCCTATATATTTACTACATTCTACTCTCTATTTCTTTTCAAATCAATTCCTTTGGACTCAACACATTATTCTATTAGGTCCAACATATCATAAGGTCGATTTTTAAATCAACATTGAATTTTTGAAATTTCTGAAAATTACCAAAAGATGACCCAAAATTTTGGATAATTATACTTAAGGACCTAACATGTTGAGTTAATTACAATTGGGGATCCAATGTGTAAAATGATCATTTTTCTCCTTGTGCTATTCATTTAGTATATTAATCCAACATATTTTCTAACTATGCTTTTAAGATATTCTTGCACGACACATTATAATTGTATCTCTTACATAGCTCTAAAAATCGGAATGTTGCTACCACTACATTAGAAATAAGACATAATAACTTTACTTTGCTATTAAAGATAGTGCTTTTGATTCGTTATCTTTGTTGAGGAAAAGATAGCACTTCTTTTCTGTATTTTCTTTAAATATAATAAAAGAAATTAAAAGGCAACGCTTCGAACCATCATTTCATCCAATGTTAACCGCTTCAGTTCTTGCCTCTTCAGCTTCAGCAATGAATCTCTTGATCACCTGCTAGGTTCTTGTGCTTTTGGAGCTTTCCTAGTGGTTTTTGTGGGGTTGATTTTCCTTCTAAAAATTATCAACTTTTGGTTATTTTTAAAACCTTTAACAAACCTCTTAAAAGTTATCAAAAGTGCTATTAAAAAATAAGTGTTTTTTCATAAAAAAAATTAAACAAATGGGCACTAAATTTCATGACTATGTACTTATAAAGGCTGGAAAAATTGAATTGCTATAGAGTTTTAACCCAGTTTTTTTAAGACCTTCCCCAAATTTCACAAAGAATCTTCCAGAAGG
The DNA here is from genome assembly GCA_026686845.1 of Adenanthera pavonina. Classification (NCBI taxonomy): domain Eukaryota; kingdom Viridiplantae; phylum Streptophyta; class Magnoliopsida; order Fabales; family Fabaceae; genus Adenanthera; species Adenanthera pavonina. The sequence continues at coordinate 24,494,782 of JAIVEN010000004.1, forward strand.
CCAATTTTAGTCAATAATCCATCATTAATTAAATAGTTATTAAACCTGAAATAGTGTATGCTAGGTATGCATGCTTCAGAAAGCTTTAGAACACCCTAGCCACATGGATCTTATGTAACATTTTGGTTAAATGGAATTTCCAGGTCGTTAGCCAAATAATGGTACAGAAAAAACCCAATTAGCCACTTGACTTAAATAATAATAACTCTTGTTGCAAAAAAGTTAATACATCACAAGGAATGATTGTATGTTTTATGAATTTCAAAGGACAGTAAACACAAAGATCAATATAGAACTATAATTAATGGCTCGTGTTAGGGTTTAAATTTGAAGTATTCATTATTTGTTTCATTTTTAATTATACGATTGGACGTTAATAGCTAAATATTATCTCTAGACTCAAATATGATTCCGTTTTAACTATTTCATAAATATTAAGAAAAATTGTTAATCTCTTTAAATTTATTCCAAATTTAATTTGTTTTTTATATTTGACCATAATTAAATGTTGTAACTTTCAAATTATAAATTTAATTTTGTGTAATACCTTTCTCATTGTTTAATTAATTAGAGGTATTTATAAAAAAATTATTCAATTTTCCGGACATGTTTATATTTTGGACCATAATAAAACTTTTTATCTAAATATATACTTCATCCAATTTCAAATATAAGAAAAAAAATAACTACTTCACACATAATAATAATATTAGTTGAAATTAGTTATTCTTATTTAATTTGTAGTAAAACATATTCTTTTTTTCCAAAATTGTCTTAATTAATGATCTTTTCTTTTTACACTAGATCAATTAATGATCATTGAAAAGCACAAACTTTTCTCAAATTAATGAAGGGTATTTATAGGAATATCTCATTTGTTGCACCAAACATTTGCATTTTTTCTTATATTTTGAACTAATACAATTATCCCAAATTTTTTTTATATTTTAGATAAAAGGGAGTATATTGAGAATAGAACAAAATTATATATAAGAACTCTTCTCCAAGTTCATTTACAACTGAACAAAAAAGAATCTCGGATTCTACGTTCAATTTGAGAATTTTGACTTGGTCACAAAATATATAAGAACAAAAAAATTTACATATAAGAATTGAGTAGATGGTGCAGCAAATTAAAAAATTTTTGGATCCATCCCTGCAGTTATATAATTTCTCATTATAATTCAAACCGAAATTCTTACTAGATCAAGGGGAATTGATTAACTCTTAATTTAAATGGTTCTAAATAATTAATTACACCAACCCACGTAATTTAGCCATCCTAGCTCAGTGGTAAAGCGCGTGGCTTTTCACTATGTGATCTGTTTCGATCCCACGGACGGCGCTGTGTTTTCAATTATTTAGGGATTATTAAAATCTAAGTTTATTGACAACTAAACCAAAAGAAAAAATATTCATAAATTCTACGTATTAGTAAAATCTAAGAATGGACAAAACTAACTACATCATATCATATGAAAAATATTTTCTTTTTAATTTGAAGTATTTCTTTATAATTCGATTGGAAGTTAATAGTTAAATATAAGTTTATTGACAACAGAACGAAAAAAAAAAATCATGAATTCTACATTCATTTTAAGAACTGACTTACTACTGTTGAAATCTACCAATTGACAAAGCTAACTACATCATATCAATAAAATAAAGGGAAAATTGTGTTTTGGGAAAAAACATATTTGATTTTTATGATTAAATTGATTTTTTCTGGAAAAAAATCGATTTTAGATTCAAAAAATTTTGTTCTCACCCCAAAAAATATTTTTAGCCCCAAAAACTAAATATGTTCTTTTTTTTTTATCCCAAAACATAATTTTCCCTAAAATAAAACCTAAGAACCTATAATTAAAAGAGGAGACATATAAAATAAAGTGAATTACAAAGTTTATTACCAAAATTATATGAAAAATCTTTCACAATGACCCAAGACGCATATAATAGGCTCAAATATTTACAGTAGAATTTGTGCAAGTTGAATAAAGATAATTTGAAGGTCACAATGACTTGAGATATAATGCCCACTTGTCGAGTGACTAAGAATTATTCTAATTCAGCTAAGCCATAGGATATGAATATAAAAATAATAGTTGCGTTTTTACCAAATCCCTCGCACTAAAAACTCCATCTTTATCAGAGGCTCTGACAAGGCAAGTCATTTATTGGGGATGATAATAAGGTAGGGTAGTATATACGAGTATCTTAATATTTGTTCACTGTTTCTATCCTATTCTTTCATACACTCACCTTATATATATATTATACACTACACACAAAATAAATATATATAATATATGCATTACATATATTATTGATATATTTTTAAAAAAATAAAATATATATTATTATTTTATTAAAATATTTTTGATATCGATTAATATTAACTTTTTTATAAAAAATTTGATACTTAATATTTATATTGTACATGGTAATCCATTTTTTTATAAAATTATTTGGATTTAGTTATCATAAAAATACATTTACAAAAATATAGATTTAATTTTTGTTGTTTAATTTACATATAATATTAATTAAGAGTTGTTTAAGTATGTTAAAAATGTAATTTTTAAAATATATATATTGACTTATTTTTATAAAATTTGAGGATCTATCCTAATTTTTTGTTTAAATAATCAATGTACAATGTTATATGTAAATGTATTGTAAATAAAAGCTTTTAACATTTTTTATAATTTTTTTATATTAATATATTACATATATAGTTTTGCTTTCTGCGTATATATATTTAATTTTTTAAAATATTATATAATTATACATAATTTATTATTTCATATTTTTATAAGTTACAACATTATTTTGAATAATTAATTATGATAAGTGTTGAAAAATTAAATTAATAATATAAAATAAATATTAATTTTTAAAAATTTGGCCCCACAATATTTAGGCTGTATGCCCCTCACGTTAAGAGAGTGCAAGCAAGGCAAACAAATGATGACATGACACATGTAACACCTCATACTTAAGTTCATTTTTCATGTATTAGACTCATATTATGTCCATTATTATATGATTAAATACTTGATTACATAAAAATATCAAAACATATTTTTCTTTATTTCGGGTACTGTTCACTTGGCATTTTTTACTTTTCCCCTTGAAATTTGAAAATTCATAACTAATTCTACAAAAATCTTCCTGGGGCGATTCAAGTCTCTAAAAATAATTAAAAATATTTCCTACATGGGAAAAATAATAATCAAAACAAATAATTGGCCAATTCATACAGTTTATTCCTCCAAATGTTACTATAGATTTGGTCAATTTAACTTTCCCAGGATTTTGGTCTTAATTTTAAAAATTTATACCTCATGATATTCTAAGCCAAATCTTGAATTTTCTATATTGTTGAAAAGCCCTGTGTGTCTAATTTTTAGGAATACTTCTTTTATACATTTATTCTACTGGAATAGGGCAGGGAATTAAACTTAAATCATCATGAGTCAGAACTTTACTTTTACTGAAGCAGTTTTTGAAATACATGCATATTTATTATTATATATCTTCAATTACTTTTAAATTAGTGGCATATTAATCTTAGGACATAGAGCTTTCCATACATATAAATCATTGAATTTTTAGACCTCTACACTATTTTATATTGCCCTTGAAAATGTCAGTGCTTACAATAAAATTTGCAGCATTCCTGCTTACCGTTCATAATTCAACCCTAAATTCAAGATTTTACTATAAATCATACACTTGTCCAATTTAAGTGGTTTTTATCTCTTTGGAAAGCTTACTGAGTCTACTTTCAAAATATGTATATCCCTTAAAAGGAGTGCACTACTTTGGATAGAGTTCCCTTATCACAACTTCTACTGGTCATTTTGTTCATAATTATGCTATAACTCATATAATAAACTTCATAAACCTCATGCATCAATATTTATTATTCCAAATCTACACATCACATCATAAGAGAACTTTAAGGAACATAATTATGTATAATTATAGAATTTCATCTCATACATAATGTGATACATGTTTTCTCAACTTAACATTATAATTTCAAAAATTAAGTAATTCTCCATCATCTTCTTCATTTTCCTTGCATTTGTTTGAATACTTTCATGTCCTTACCCTAACATAGTTAATATTTGGAAAGGAATAAGATTCAAAGAATCTCAGTAGTTACACCCAATCATGCATTCACATCATCATATCATTTTATAAAATCATTAATGAAAATCATAACTTTATATTATGCTATACAATTTCATAAAAATTTTAGCATGATAATACTTTGTAAAATGGACATTCTGTAATATTCTGAAAATTTTTCTAGATATTCAAAACTCAATATTTTAAAATCTATAAAGAATTTTCTAAAATGGATATATACTATTTGATATGAAATAGGATAAAAAGGTTAATTATCTCCATTGAAAAAAAAAAGGAGAAAATAAGAATTTCACCTTGAAAAGAAAAAATGTAAAAAAAAAACCATGTTCGCAGTGGACGCTGAAGGAGGTTTGGAGAAAAGTTTATAAATTTTGGAGCAAATTATACCTAATGACTTGAAAGTTTTAAAAATTATAAATTAACCCTTGATAAAGGGCATTTTTGTAAATATAAAAATTATAGTCAAAATGAATCTCTCAATGAGTTAAATCTAATGAAATATAGTATGAAATTTATTAAGATCAAAATCATATTTATTGGGTAATTAGAATTTAATATTGATATTTTATCCGATAAAAGTCAGTTTGAACTACAGGAAAAGGAAGTATTAATTCAAGAAAAATTAATGGGCCTTACTAAAATATATTTTGGGAACAAATAGTGATTTTGGAGTAAAAGTATTTGTCGGATAATGCCGTACCAATTTAATGACAATTTTGGCAAAAATACCTAATCAGTACAGGTAAATTTAATCGGTAAAGGGTATTTTGGTTAATTAAACTTTGTGAAGCAATTTTTGGCCCAAAAAAATTGGTAAAGGGTGTGAGCTGCTGCTGCTGGACATGGAAGGAATTATTTAATTTCATTTTAAGGAGATTTTTATATTAAAGTAACTAGGTTAGTTACTTAACCTACTTTACTATTCACTCCTCTCATCTCTATCCTTAAGAAGCTTGGTTAAACACTTAAGACACTTATTCTCACTCATCCTTGCATCTGAACCAAAGGAGAAAAGAGGGAGGAAGAGAAAAATACCTAGAGAGAAAAGGGAGAGTTTGAAGCAAAAGTTACAAAGCTCAAGTTGTGAGGTAAGCTTCTATGGTCTCCATTTTATGTTTCTTTCTACTTAGAGGTTGTTCCACGAGGTTTTTCCTCTCCTTTTCCTCCCTAAGATTTTGTCCATGGAGGATTTTAGTGAGAGAAAATGGAGCTTTCAACAAATAAACCATGGAATAGAGTAAAAAAGCTTCAAGAGGCAATGAAAACACAAGTTGTAGCAAGATTTATGGAGTAAATATTTTCTACCATTTTTCTTCTCATTTTCGGTCAGACTTAGGGTTAGGATAGGGATGGAATTTCAAATTTTTGACTTCAAAAATGGATTTTTTGGGTCTAAAATAGATTAGAACACGTATGTTGTACAATGAATGCTTTATGGATAACAAAGTGTAAATTTTAGTTCAAGTGAACACTTTGTAAAGGAAATTGTATAATTAATGGTTAATGGAATTATTTTATGATGCAATAGGATCCAAGGGAGTGTTAGAAGATCAAGGGAAAGGTGTACAAAGTTTGATGGAACTTGGAAGGCCCAAAGGTAGTTATTTTACCAATTATGTCCAAGTTGTGAAAACTATTTTCAATGATGTTTTGAACATGCCATGCTATGACGTTAATGTTTTATGTTGTATTTGATGTGTTAGCTGTTTGAATGAGAGCTTTTATCACTATTGGATATCCAATTTTTAAAATGTTACCATGCTAAAAATTTTATGAAAATGTATGGTATAAATTGGTTGATTGATTTCAAATGATAATTCTATGAATTGTATGATGAAATATGCACATACTTAGTTGTAACTACTGAGATTTTTTGAATCTCATTCTCCTTCCAAATGTTTCACTTCATAGGTCCAAGTTATGGCAAGATTGCCCAAGAAGAAAAGGGAAAGGAAAAGCAAGCTCTTAATTAAAATTAATTTGCTTGCATTGGTGCTTTGCTTGGAGTACTTTGTGAAAATAATGTATATGGTTTTAGAACTTTACATGAATTTAATTATGTTCATCACGATGTACTATGATGTAATGTTTTAAGTGAAGACAAGAAATGGCCATGTATGTACATATTAAGGTCTATGTTGATAAGTTGTAGGAGGAAAATGACCATTATGACACTACTTAGAATCTCATGTACTGTTCAGAATTTTGTTGGTTTCGTGTGTGATTATTTTATATGTATAAAAACTAGACATGTGTATCTTTCCATAGACCTAAAGATTGCTCAATTTGGAGTTTTGTATGATTTATGGTGATTTTTCAAAGTTATGGTCAGAATCAGAAATTTTCAAAAATAACCATTGCTATAGTGCATATAATACTAATTTACTGTATAAGTTGGCCAATTAATTTCCCTGTTCAACATTTTTGCCATGTATAGAATCTTTTAAGCTACATTTAAAGACTTGAACCATGTCAATATGATTTTTCTCGATTTAATTATGAATTTTCAAAGTTTACCGGGTGAAAAGAAGTTAACCAAGGGAATAGTACCCAAAATGAAATAAATTGGTTTAAGTTGTTTTATGTATTCAAGTCTTTAGTCAAGTATTAATAGACTTAAATGTATTTTAATACATGGAAAATGAGTCTAAGTACGAGGTGTTACACATCCTAAGGTCATAAAACCCTTTAAACAGTCAGTCAACAATACAAATACATCACAAAGCATTCAAACAACTATATGACATAGTCATATTATCATGAAAACAAAGTATGACAACATTATACATAATAAGAAAAATAACTACCTTCTTGCTTTCCAATGATATCCAAACTTTGTAAACCTTTCCTTTGATCTTCCATCACTTCCTTGAATCCTAATGCATCACAAATTAAGGCCATTATCTACTGATTTCATAATTTCCTTCACAAAGTGTGCTTACTAACCCTAAAATTTCATTTTCCAAACCATTTGGATTTTTTTATACAACACACTTGTATCAACCTATTTTGGACCCAAGGAATCCATTTTTGGGGTCAAAATCATGAAATTCCCTTCCTCTCTTAAACCCTAAATAGGCAGAAAATTTAGAAAAATTGTAGAAAAACAACCACTCATCAAACTTTGAAACCAATGCTATATCCTTGCATCTTGTGACCTATATTTCACTTTCTATGGATTAGTTTCTTCATAGCCTCACTTTGTCTCTCTTCCCTCTCTATCTAGGCATCATTTACAGAGCAAGAATGGAGAGAAATACTCCATGAAACTTCACAAAACTTAGACATAACCAAGGTAGTAACCAAATAAGCTTACCTTGAACCTTTGAGACCTTGGCTTGCTTCTTGGGCCTTCTTCCTCCTCCAATTTTTTTCCTTCATATTTCTCACTCTCCACCCTCTGTTTTAGATGTGTTTTAGGTAGAAAATGATGACCAAATGACTTAACCCATGCTTAAGAAGAAACAGATCTAATGGCAAATTAATCATGGTAAACTTTGACCAAACTTGGTTACTTCTTGTTCAAAAGCTTTTCAACAAATTTCAAATAGGTCCTGGTCTGGTTTCAGACGTGGTTCATCCTCATTTTGGCTAAAAATTGCTTTAATAATTTTTATGAACCAATATACACTTTATCGATTTAATTTACTAGTATCGATTGTGTATTTTTGCCAAAATTGTCATTAAATTGGTACAGGATTATTCAACATTTACTTTTAGCCCAAAATCATTATTTTGATTCAAAATATATTTTAGCAAGGCTCACTAATTTTTTTTGAATTACTACTATCTCTTCTTACAGTCTAAACTGACTTTTATCGGGTAGAATATTAATACTAAACCTTAATTACCCAATAAATATTATTTTGATCTTAATAAATTTCATACTATATTCCATTGGGTTTAGCTCATTGAAAGCTTCATTTTGACTGTAATTTTTCATATTTACAAAAATACCCTTGACTCAGGGTCAATTTATAAATTTTAAAATTTTTAGATCATTAGCTGTAATTTTTTCCAAACTTCTCACTTTTCACCCTGAGGATTTTCACTCTTGAGGGACTAAAATTAAAGAATTTTAATTCTTGGGGTCAAAACATTTTTTTCATATTTTTCCTTTTAACTGCAAAAATGACATTTTTACCTTTCTCTAAGTTTAATGTTGTCTCTCCATTTTTCCCAGTTCCTTATGCATTTTATGATATTAACATTTTTTTCTTGAGGCTTAAATGTAATATTCACATTTTACTTTTAATCTGAGAAATGACTATTTTGCCCTTGAGTTGGGTAAAAATGTAATTATTCATTTTTTTGGGTGCTTTCTTATAATTTTATTCAAAAACTAATTTTTAATTTTTTTTCACTATTCACGTAATCTTTCAAATTGCTCTATCTCTCAATCTAGACCTCTCGACTACACAATATCTATACTATTGCGCTCAGCTCGGGACAAACTTTCATTCAAGTGGTACATTGCGTATTTTCCGGGATAAGTTCTAGAATTAATTTCTGCTAAGAGCCTTGTGGAAAATTAATTCTAATTAAGGACCAACTATAACTTTTTATAAAAATTAGATAAGAAATTAATTACTTCTAAAGCTCGAATATTTTCGTCCCGCTTCGTTTCTTATCTTTTGTTCATTTTATAACATCTCATAAAAATAAGGATATTACAGCATACATAATAATACACATAGGATTTGAATAGCAAGAGAGAATCATATACAATGTGGCAATAGAAAGAAGCATATAACCAGGATTGAATCACAAAGCAGAGGCTTTTAGTAAATCTTCCTCGTTGGCTTTTCAAAATAGCAATTAGTGAAGACAAGTCCTAATCCTCTCCAACGTTTGGCATATTACTACTAATATTTCTTCCACCCACCAATCACAGCTTGCATCTTCCACCAAAAGCTGCTTTAGCCTCGTCCTCAATGTTATTCATAGATTCGTTGGGCTCTCCAACGTGACCTCACCTCTATATTTGCAAAACATAACTATGACAATACCTTCCCCACTTTCTCACCACCACCTATAACATCCTACCTCCTGACACCTCCATTCTTGACCAAAAACTTCAAAACCGACTTACACACAACTCAAAACAGGTTTTCGAACCTTCCAAATAGCGGAAACGACCCAAAAAACCAAAAACTATGCTGGGGCCGCGGCTGCAACAAGACCACTACGGCTCCGGCTTCCCCTGTTTCTCCACCACTTCCGGCCGCACTGGCGCCGTGGCGCGCCATGCTGATATCCCATATCAGCAACTTCTAACTCCGGGGTGAACTTCCGATGCGCATAACTTTATACTCCGACCTCCGATTGACTTAATTCCAACTCCTACAAGTCAATCTAGACTCAATCTAACCGTAGACACCACTTACACCTCAATCCAACTCTGTATGGAGATTTTGGACCCCTGACACAGATTTGGCCACTTATTGATCAAAACTCACCACTAACCACCTCCAATTGCCACCAAAGGCAACTGGTTGTTCAAACACCATTCAGACAGGTCCAAAACCTCTAAACCAACTTGTCCAAAGAGGTTTCACCCCAAAGAAACCACTCATATGAGATTTGAACCCTTGGAACCCTTAGTTGACCAAACGGGCTACTGGCCATAAAATACAACAACCAGGCCCAAAACCACTATGGGCTCACAAACACCAACATACATACTACACACATACCACTACAACCTCTTTTCCACAAATAACCATACAATCCATATCCAAACCATACATTCATTACAAACCATTCAATCCTACTTGGCATATAATACAATATCCAAAATTACAATCCCTACATAGACTATTCCCACATACGAAGCTACTCCCACGTCTTCTCAGGACTAGTGCCAGAACTGTCACCTGAAAGGTTAGTCATGGGAGAAGGTTGTGAGACAAGGTCTCAGTAACCAGGGACAACCACACACACATATATATACATATATCTCATACAATACATGAATGCAATGTAAAATGAATGAAATGCATGTCACCCTCGCAAGGACTTCCATCCTTATCCTCCCTAACATATCTCATCCATCCTTATTCTCCCTAACATATATATATATACATATATCCAACCTTATTCTCCCTAACATATATATAATCCAACCTTATTCTCCCTAACATATACAATCCAACCTTATTCGCCGTAACATATATATATCATCATATATCTCATCATCAACCCATCATCACCACCTCCTCCGTCACATATCACAGTCTCGCAATGCCATGTGGTGATGTTCATGTATCATCATATCATCATCATATAATCATCATGATGTCATGTATGCATCATATCATATCATAACAATATCATCATCATTTAACTGTACCCATACCACGATATATAAAAACATTATACACAAACACATCAATATCATGGTATGAAAGAGACATGCTTATATATACATACAAATAAACGTACTATCATATACTCAATACAATATAAACAAATACCCGGTTACCTTAGGTTGTCAATACCATGCTCACACAAGTTCCACAAGCTTCTCGAACTGTCCAACACGCGTGAACCCCCTTGGTTAACCCAACAACCTTTATAATAACACAATTTTCCATTAACCACAATATACCAAAAACTCAAACATCATAATTCAACCGCTTTAGGCCTAAACCAAGGTTCCAACACCCCTGTCATGTATTAATCAGCTCTTAGGGACCATCTAAACACTACTCAAACACATACACTTCGGATTCCCAAGAGCTCTAACCGAAAACAACCTAGGGTTAAGCTCAAATCATACATACACCCTTCAAAAATTACATCCAAGCAACAAGAACACTAAAACACACTTGCTTAACCTCATTTCATCCATTTTAATTGGTAGATTTCAGACAAATCGAAGATCCAACCTCAAAATCTCAAAACCCCAAATTCTAACCTAACAAAACGGAGAGGGAAGGAGTAGGAATCACTTACCCACTTGAATCCAAGCTTCTAGAGGTTGAAAACAACTCCCAGTGGCCGAATCTAGCAAACCCTTGCACAGCTCTCGCGATCTCCCTCCGTTTCTTCTTTCTCGATCGACTGAAATGATCCGATTTAAACAAAAATCCTGAATCTCGCCGCGGCCTCAGCATACCTCGTCGCGGCTCCACTGTGTTCAGCCGAACAACGCCACTAGAACGGCTTCTCGCTGCGGCGGTCCTGCTTCTCGCCGCAACTTGGAGTGCTTCCAGACTCCACTTGAGTCTTCCTCCGTCCTGTTTCCTCTGATCCTGAGCATAACACCAAGAAAGAATTCATGAGGGGTGTTACACCACCTATCTCCATTATTAAACATTCGATACACCTACTCGAAGTTAAAAGTAAAGGGCATATTCTAAGATGAGAGTTCGCCTCTATTTCTTTGTGACCCCCCAGAAATTGCAGCCTCATCCTCAAGCTACTTTACAAAATTAATAGCCCCTCTTTTTATAGAAGATTGATTGCCCAGCAAATTTATTAACTCACAAAGTTATATTGCAGTACCCTTAGAAATATGTATAAAGACAAAAGAAAAAGAAAAAACATATTGAATGTGTCATTCTCTGGTTCTCAATCTCATCCTTGTTTGTCATCTCCTTCAAAGTTACTTTGTTCACCGTGTAATGAAAATCCAACCCATTTTAATAACAAAATTCCTTATTTCTCTAGACAATTTCACAGCTCATGGGTAAGCAAATGTTACCTTCTAATGTGGACATATCAAAAACATTCGTCTTGCAATGCCAACAAGAACCAAGGATTAAAGAATCAAGGATTAGGATACTTGACAACCCGTGTTATGAGGGTATTAATTTAATAACTAAGCAAACTAATATGTAGTATAACAGCCAACCCAGGTTGTATTCACGAAGGAAAGATGAGTATAAATGATTAAGAAAGTTTAAGAAATGTTAAACTAAAAATGCAATGAATTCTATACTAGATGCAATGCAAATTTAAGGGGTTTTTAGTTCAATTTAAGTTTAAGAAAGTTTGAAATGCAAAACAAAATAATTAACAAATGAAATGGGACAATTTGAAAATAGCAAAGCGGTAAGAAGTGGATTAAAAAACAATATCAACTAAGTGTGGTGCTTTCCAATGTAAATAAAGAATTTTCCAATCACAAAAGGTAGAATGATTCTACAAGGGATTTTGTAAGAGAATTGATTTAATAAAGTGAGAATGTTATGCCCAACAAAAGTTCTTCAATCCAAGTGTGAGAATTCAACCATTACAGCACATATTTTTTTTTTTTGACATTTATTCAAACACTTTCTAAGTGTGTCACTTTATTAAATCCTAAATTGTGCAATTGGATTTCCTTTAATTCCATTATCATACATTGATCATTATAACCTAAAACCAATGTCAACCAATCATTTAACTCATTCAAAACAACAATTTAACCATCCTAATTGATTATCCATGCAATCAAGATAGCTAAACTATCATTGAAAACAAAACAATGTTAGCTGAAAATTTAATATGGCATTAGCATCATAATATCAATCAAATTACATCAAAATAAACTTTCTCAAATGGAATTGATCAAATTAAATCTAATGTCTAGTAAATAAATCAATTACAAACTATGATCTTAGTAGAAAGATTCAGTAAAAAATCCAAAACAAAAGAATTCTAGCTAAGAAAATAGTAAGAGAGTAAGAAATTCCCCTTTATAGACAATGAATCCAATGCTCCACATGGCTTCTTCCATATCTCCATTGCAAAGCACCACTTCAACCTTAAGCTTCCATGATCAAAATTTCGTCCAAGCCAAGAGAAGGAGAAGAAAGAAGAATCAAATCAATGAAGAAGTAGAAAGATAAGTCAATTTCGGTTCAAAGTGAAGTTTCCTCAAGAGAAATTCAAATCCCTTGCTTTCCTCCAACTTTTTGCACTTGTTTAGATCTGGATGTTCAAGATAAAAGTGAAATGAAATGGAGAGAATGGAAGGAATGAACCAAAAATGGAAGAAAAGAAGAGAAAATGGAAACTGATTCAAAAATTGTGTGGGAAAATAGAGAAAATGAGAGGAAAATTTGGGAGCAAGGTGGAGAACAAATGGAAATTCGAAAGAATGAGAGGGAGCATGAAATAAAACTGTTCCAGAATAAGTATCACTCTTGCTAAATCTTTGCTCTCTACACTACCTTTTATGCAATACAGTCTATTATGTTGCCATCCTCCTGCATTCAGAAGAGTGATAAACTGATAAGGGACTCTATTCGGGGCTCCTCCAATGAACATAGGAAAATTAGTCTTCTTAAGTAGAGCAATATGTACCAACCTCTTGAGAATGGGAGTTGTAGCCTAAAGAACGTTACTACACAAAATCATGTGTTCCTCAAACTGGTTTTCAATCTTGTTGCCAAACGAGATGCTCTTTGGGTGCAATTGTTGCATGCAAAATATGACTGGGATGCTTTAGAAAGGAGTAAATTCAAAACTAGCAATAGCTCCCATTTATGGAAAAGCCTCGCCAAATTTTGGGAGGATACACAGCTTGGCTTTATGTAGAACTCGGGAATGGTAAACATGTTAAATTTTGGTAGCACAATTGGATTGGAGATCTAGGTCCTTTAAGAAATCTTGCCTTTTCTGATCTCTTAGATGCTGAGCTGAATAAATCTATTTCAGATTATATTGATTGTAATGGGAACTAGACTTGACATGCTTTTGAGATGCTTCTACCGTCTAACATTCTTAAATTGCTTGCTCGTACCTCAACCCAGTTAACATTGATATGAAGCTTGCTTTCTTTTGGCAGCATTTTTCATTTGGTGAATTTTCAATCTCCTCCACCTATCGCTCTACATAGGATTTTGAGTGAAATGATGAGAATCCAAAATGAGATCTCATTTGGAAATGGCTTGGTGCTTAAAGAGTGAATACTTTTTTATAGCTTGCTTCAAGAAATAGGATTCTTACTAATTCTGAAAAATGTCATCATCACCTGCACCAGGAATCTTTGTGCCCTTTTTGTCTTGGCAGCATCGAGGATTTGGACCATGTGCTTAGAAGGTGCCAAACTGCTTTTTCTGTTTGGAAGCTTCTTCTACCAGAAGATACCCTTGACAACTTCATTGATCAGCCCTTTCTCCCTTGGTTTTTTGGCAATATTCACCTAAGACAAATAGAGACTTATTAGAGAATTGCTTTTGATATTAGTTGCTGGTACGCCTGGCAAATGAGGAACAAGCAAGTGTTCAGCAATGAGAAATTCTCTGCAGAAGGGATCATCACAGCAATCTGCACTCTTATGTTCAACATACTAATACAGCCATGTCCATCATTAAATTCCTTGATAAAGGAATATTATGAGTCCTTGTTTGTTCCTTTAGTTTTGCCTTGTTTTTTTCTATTAATTTTGATTGCTTTGTACTTTGTAAATATTGCTTTTATGTTGAATGAAAGTTTCACTTATCCTAGTTAATTAAGTGCTCTAGATAATGATTAAGTGATTAATCCAAGAATCATTAAGGATAATTAAATATAATTTCAAGTGGGACTATAAGAGCTATATCACCGTAGTAAGTCCCGTTGCCGAAAAGTTCATAGCTTCATTCTAGTACAGTTAAAATTGTAGTTGCAGTTTAACCCAAGTCAACTTCTGGTTTCTTACAATTGGTTTCCATGTCTTTGACCTCCCTTTCTATTAAGTCTAATTTATTTGCGCACTCTATAAGCATCAAAATCTAGTATTTCTTAAGCCAAAAATGTATTTTAGTCCTTTAACTTTTTTAATAGATTTCATTATGATCCCTTACAAATTTGTTTATTTCAATTTAAGTCAAAACCCAACTCCCAATACTTCCAACAAAAATTAACAATACATTTCAATTAAGAATAATCAAACTAAGAAAGGGAAAAGTAGAAACTGGATTCTTTGTTGTTGCAAAGTAGCTACATAGTGGTATAACAACTATGATTGTTGCAACAGTAGTTTTGGACAATTTAAATTCAATCTGTATGATTCAATAAATATATATATATTAAATTTAATTTTTACTTTTGTATTTACTCATTATTTTTATTCAATAACAAGTAGAAGTTTTTTTTTATTTTTTGTCCTTTTCTGAAAAAAAAATTAATATGTATATAATTAATTTTGATCCTTGAGATAAAATCCATATTACTATTAAACTATTGTCCTTTAAACGTACTGTTCTGAGTTTGTTCCCATCAATCTCTAGAAATTAATATGACTTTAGCATATTTTCTTTGAGTTACACATACTTTTAGTGTACATTTGTTATTTGTATACTCAAATTAGGAAAATATGCATTTTGGAATCAAAGGCTTTTTAATTGCACTTTATTGTTTAATTGTGTATATTTTAGTGTTGGTAGTTCGTGGGTTTTTGGTTTCTTATAGGGATATTTTGGTTGGAGAATCAAGTCATTGAAGCCACTTGATAATGCCCAGGAAAGCATTAGAAGATAGGAGAAGAACAAGGCTCAAAACGACAAACAAAATTCAAAATGTCCTCAAAAGTTAATAAAAAAAATGTTAATCGAAAAGAAAAAGACACCTTGCATTGACAAAGTGTTGTGAAGTTGTATTAAGATGCTGCAGTACCCCTCTCTCACAAACACGAGCGTTATGAGGCCATTCTATGGCACCTTTATTCATTGTTAACCTGTTGAAAATATGCTTTTTTAGCACATTTTTCTTGAGTTTTCTATGCTTTTTGTGAATATCTTGAAAATAATAGGTACTCAAATTAGGAAAATGCGCATTTTAGATATTAGGCTTTATATTTACACTTTATTCTCATTTATGCATATTTTAGCCTTATTTTTTTGGACCATTGGTAGCTCTCAATATGTTGCTCTTTTTGTTGGAAATCTTGTTAGATGATGATCATGTCACATTGCCACTTGAAAAGCATGAAAAGATTTTGAAGATGACAGAGTTGGATTTCTTGACCATGACTAGTCATGACACAACTTTGGGAAGCACAACAAAAATTTTGACAGAAAGTTCTATCATCATGACTCTAAAATTTACAATCATTGTGTTAATTCTCAATCAGAAGTAAGAAATTAGATAGAGAGCAACTTCATTATGACAGCATTGTTTCACGTCATGAAGATTGTTGCATTTTGGCTTTAGAAAATTCTTGGCTCTTAGGTTTTAAACCCTTCGCTTCAACATTTTGGGGTATTCTAGACTGGGGAAGGCACTTGGGGGCAGCTATGGAGGTCTTGGAAGCTTGGGTCATGCTTGGGATAGTGCTATTCTGCTTTCTTTCCTCATTCTTCTCTCTTCCTTTGCTTTCTTTGCCCTTGAGTTATTGTTTAATCTGTTTATTTTGTTGATTTCCTTTGTTATACTCTCAATGTGTGGCTAGGTTATGTGTTTTAGGATTATTTGTAGCTTAAACATGGATTAGTACGTGTGTTTATTTGTGGCTTATTGTGCTTTTAGTTGATTAGCCATCAATTATGGGTAATTAGGATTCTCTAGTCAAGCTAGAAATAAGGAGGTTAGAACTATTAGATAAATGAAGATTTTGATAAATTACAAAACACTTAGAGCTATAAGGAATGCATCAAAGGAGTATACCTTGAAGAAATGGAGTTGAGCAAGTGAAGAAAACCTTATCATGAGCTTAAATATGATTTGGTTGTAATTGTTGCTATTTGATAGGTTAAAGTGGTAATAAGTGTTTTGATTTTACTTAACTGATCTTACCACTGCTCTTAAATCGAGTTTTTTATGCATTAGAGTGAGTGTTCAAATGTTTTCCAAAAGTTTTTCTGTCAAAAAGTAAGTTATTGGTGTAACAACCTACTTTCGAAAACTGCAAACTAATGCCTTGAAACCTCAAACGCTTAGAAAAACTCCAAATTATGCCAAAACAAGGCTGGGGCTGGGGCAAGCTACGGTGCAGCTGTGGCCTCAAAAAGGCAGAACCACTTGGTATTGCGGCCTGGCTTCTGGCGGCATGGCGCCCTGTTCTGATATGATATCAACAATTTGTTGATTTTTGGGGTGAATTTCTGCCACACATGACTTCGTGCTCCGACCTTCTGTAACAACCCTCATGTTATTTTCTTGGCATTGTGTTTTAGGACAGGAGGAAACAGGACGGAGGAAGGCTTAGGTGGAGTCTTGAAGAACTCCACACCACGGCGAAGAGCTTTCCAGAGGCATTGTTCCAGATTAATTGGTGGAGCTGCGGTGAGGTGTGCTGGAGCTGCGGTGAGAGTCAGGAAAATTGCTTAAATCCAGATTAGTTCAGTCGGACGAAAAAGAAAGAAATGGAGGAAACCAAGGGAGATCGAGAGGAGTAGTGCTTGGGTTCAAGATTTCCGGTGTCTAGGAGCGATTTTCGGACCTCAATAGCTTGGATTCAAGTTGGTAAGTGTTCCTTGGTCTTCACTCTCTATTTTTTCCTTCAGCCAAGGTTTGGGTTTTTTGGTTGTAAGGTTGGATTTCCAAGTTGGGATGAAATCCACGGATTGAAATGGATGATTTGAGGTTAATGGAGTGTGGTTTGGTATTCTTGTTGCTTGGATGTGAGTTTCGAAGGGATTATGGGTGTTTAGAGCTTAACCCTAGGTTATTTTCGGTTAGGGCTCCTGGGAATTTGAAGTGTATGAGGTTGCGTGGTGTTTGGGTGACTCCTAAGAGCTTATTGATGCATGTAAAGGGTGTTGGAACCTTGGGTTAGGTTAATATGGTTGAATTGTGATATTTGGTTATTTGGCATATGGTGTTAATGGAAGAATTATGATATTATGAAGGTTGTTGGCTATTTAAGAGGGGTTCACGCGTATTGGATAGTGCAAGGCAGCTTGTGAGACTCGTGTGTGTGTGGTAATAACAATTGAGGTAACCGGGTGTTTGTTTAATTGTATTATATGGTATATTAGTATGTGTATTATGTATATATATACATGTTTCTTTCATACCATGATATTGATGTGATTGCGTGTACTGTTTTCTATATATATCGTGGTATGCACACAGCTAGAGGATAGTTATAATGATTATGACATTGATGATGATGACATTGACATGACATGACATGATACATACATAACATTGTGACATGATGATGATGAGTATATGATGATACATGAGCATCACCACATGGCATTGTGAGGTTGTGATATATGGTGATATGGGTGGTGATAACAATATGATATGATATGATATGATATATGTTAGGGAGGATAAGGATGAGATCCCTATCGCTAAATCCTCCCCTACGGCCCGGGGAGCCAGGCGGTAGTGGACTGCACCTTCCCTAAATCACCACCAATTCGAGGTGGCCCAGGGGAAGGAGATCCACGGTCTGAACATTAGTGTTACCTTTGGCTGGGTACACTAATGAGAGGTGAGCTTGGTGATGTCCCGAAATCAGTCTTCACCGACTGTTGGAAGGGAGTTACCTATATGAAATGTCCTGTCATGACGCTAGCCCGTGGTTCTAGCTGTGTGCGAGGGAGACATGCATACCATTCATTACACATTGCATTCATGAGATGTATGGAATATATGTATATATGTGTGTGTGTGTGTCTCTGTTCCCAGTTACTGAGACATTGTCTCACCCCCTCTCCCATAAACTAACCTTTTAGGTGACGGTTCTAGCACTAGTCCAGAGAAGACACATGAGTAGCAGCGAACTTGGGAATACTAGGTCTATGTAGTATTTGTGTATTGGATATTTTATCAGGTGCCAAGTAGGATAGAGAATGGTTTGTAATGGATAATGATATGGTTGAGACTGGTTTTGTACATATGTTTATGTATGTGGTATGCATGGTTGCATGATCTTGGATGTTTGGGAGTCTTGTTGGTTTAGTATAGGGCCTGTAGCCCATTTGGTCAAGTTAGGTTCCAAGGGGTCAAATCTCAGAGGAGTGATTCCTTCAAGGTGAAGCCTCTTTAGACAAGTTAGTTTGGGGGCTTTGGACCTGCATGGTTGGTTTGGGAGTGTCCATTTGGCTTTGGTGGCAATTTGGAGGTTGTTAGTGGTGAGTTTTGGTCAATAAGTAGCTAAAACAGTGTTTAGAGTCTAGAATCTCCATACAGAGTTGGATTGAGGTAAATATGGTGTCTATGGATAGATGTGGGCTAGATTGACTTGTAGGAGTTGGAATCAAGTTGATCGGAGGTCGGAGCATAAAGTTATGCGCATCAGAAGTTCACCCCGAAATGTTGAATTTGCTGATATAGTATATCAGAAGGGGGCATTGTGGCACCAGTATGTCCAGAAGCGATGCAAAAACAGGGAAGGCCGGAGCCGCGGCGGTACTGCAGTGGCCGCGGCCTCAGCCTAGTTTATGGTGTTTTGTGAGTCGTTTCCACTGTTTGAAGCTTGGGAGAGTTGTTTCGATGTATCGGGGTTGTGTTTGGTTAAATTTTGAAGCATTTGGTTAAGTTTAGAGGTGTCAGGAGGTAGGGTGTTACACCTTCCATTGACCTGAGTCCAACTTTTATAGGTCACTCTCATCTCAATCTAACTATAGACACCAATTTCACTTGAATCTAAATCCATAAGGAGAGTTTAGATGCCCAACACCATTTTTGCCACTTTTTAGCCAAAACCCACAACTTACCACTTCTATTTGCCGCAGAAGGCATTTTGGCACTCAAGAACCATTCATATAGGTCTTATTTGGCTTAACCAACTTGTCCAAGAAGGTTTCGTCTCAGAAAAACCACTCCTTTAAGATTTGACCCCCTTGAACCCTAAGTTTACACAATGAGCTACATGCCCATAACACACATATTAGGCCTAAAACCCCCTTTTTGAGCTCACATACAACTATTCTGACACATAGACACCTGCTCCTACAATAATGAACCATATCATGGTCCATATCATCATCACACCCATACGACCATGCCTAGCACATATCCACACCTAACTCATATCATCCCTCAACATCAATATCATCACATAATCATTTATATCATCCATACGTCATCATCGCTATCATCCTATCATCCTATTATCACATATCATACAGATAACACTCCTAGGACACTCATATAGACATCAAGCCACACAACCTACTTGGCACAAAATTACATAAACTAAATTACAACTACCAATTATATTTGAGATTCCCAAACACGGAGAGGCCAATGACTCCATGGTCTTCCCCGAACTAGCACTAGAGTTTTCACTTGAAAGGTTAGTCATGAAGGGGGTATGAGACAATATCTCAGTAACCAGGGACAATTACAAGCAACATATATAATAACTCATACAATAATGTACATAGTGTCATGAATGCAAAATATAATGGAATGCATGTTCTCCCTTGCACATGGCTAGAACCAGGAGCTATTGTTATAACATGACATTTCGTATAGGTGACTCTTTTCCAACTGTCAGTGGAGACTAATTACAGGATATCACCAAGCTCACCTTACACTAGTCCACCTGCCCAAAGGTAACACTAATGTTTGGACCATGGCTCTCTTTCCCCTTGACCACCGTGAATTGGTGGTGATTTTAGGGAAGGTGCAGTGCATTGCCTTCTTGCTCTTCTGGCCATAGGAGAGACTTTAATGACATGGATCCCTTCCTTATTTCACCATATCATATATTATTATATCATGTCATATCATATATCATCATCGCCATTCAATCCACCTTTCCTCACAATGTTCATGTAGTGGTGATGTTCGTGCCATATCATTATATAATCATCGTCATCATGTTTCTCAATGTTATGCTATGAACTCATGTAATGTCATATCATCATCATCATGATCATGCTAGCATGCTATGTACATTTATAATATCATGCTTATCAACACCACATATCAATGCCAGGAAATTGAATCCATAATACGTCTAGTCGTGTGCATACCATGATATATAGAAAAATCATACATATACACATAACGATATCATTGTATGAATAAAGACATGCATATATATATTCTAACTTATAACACATATACAAACACCCGATTACCTTGAATTATCAACACCACGCACACAAGGGCTTAAGCAAGCCTCCGGAGCACCCATCACGAGCTATACACCTTCAATTAGCCAATCAACCACTACAATAGCATAATATCTTTAATTAATAAAATGCCTATAACAACTAAAATCCACAGTCTAGTCTTTCAAGCTTAACCCATAGTTCCCACGGCATAATTATACACTAGTGAGTTCTAATTAACCATTCTCACCATAATCATCCTTATACATCTCAAATTTCATACTCATATAATATCTAACCTAGGGTTCCACTCAAACTCATCATATTCTAACCAAAACTCATACCTAAACCTTCATAACACTACATAATACTTATATACACTAAACGAAGCATTTTAATAGGAGGATTCATCCCCAAACTCAAAACCTAACATACTCCCTCCAATTTCCAAACCAAAAAAGAAAAGAAAAGAGTGGAGAGGAAGAAAGTTTCACTTACCAACCAAGATTTAAGCTCCTCAAGAACAGAAATCATCCCAATAGGCTGGAAAAATGGAACCTTAATAGAGCTCCTCCGTTTCTCCGTCGATTCTTCTCGTCTCGACTGACTGAATGACTTCTGATTTATAAGAATTCAGGGTATTGTGCCGTGGTGGGTGATGAGTTCGCCACGGCATGAAGCCTTTCTATCGAAAAATATTATGCAATCTCTGTCTCGCTCACTGCGACGACCCTATTTCAGGCCGTGGCGTGGGAGCTTCTACCTCATTTTCTTCCAATCTATTCTTTTTTGTCTTTTCTTTGGTCTTGATCCCTTCAGTCCAACGCATATCACCGAGTATACTTCCCATTAGTTTGAGACTAAGTCTAGGATAGTATAATGAAGGTTGTTATAACTGGACTAAAGCTTTAGGTTTGTCGACTAACCTCATATGTTCATTGATGATCTTACCTCTAAGAAAGACGTTAGTGAACTAAGGGTGATAGATTAAAAGAAAAAAAGCTAAGTTTTAGAAATGATTGTCTCTTTGTCGAGTCACGATAGTTGACTAACCTCTAAGATTTTGTCTTCTAACCTGGCTAACCCAAGAGCAACTCATCTTTTGGAAATGTAGCTCTACTGACTAACCCTCTGCGATTATTGACTAAACTTGTTTTCTAGAAAACCAAGTGTTAAGTCTTTGAAGCTTTGTGGACTAAAGTGTAACATCCTAGGAAGGTTTTTCTTTTAACCTATGAAGAAACTTTCTAAGTAACTTAAGTCTTTGGCTTTGTCAACTAATCTCTTGGATGTTTTCATGAAAACCCCCTTTGAATAGTTCTCTTTCTTTTGTTGTGGCTTACTCAATAGTTGACTAACCCCCCTAAGTTTGTCGACTAACCTGGTCTAATATTATGAAATATGTCTTATGGCTAGTTGAGATTTGTGTCTAAGGGCTAGTTTAGATTTGTGACACTAGCCTGCATGGTTTGTCGACTAACCTCTGACAACACATTAAATGCAACAGGTTAATATTGCTACTTACTCATAACAACTATTTCTCATTTCTTATAGATAGATTTGTAGAAAATCTATATATAGGACTTTATTTATGTTAGTTAGTCAGAGCTTTAAGTATTATTGAGTTGAATTGCTGCTAAATGATTACTACTTACATTCAAAGCTTTACCTAACTACTTTCTGGAGTGAGAAAAAGCTCTTCATTATTTCATATTGAAAGACCTTCTCGTAGGGAATTCTAATTAAAAACTAAGTTCAAAGAAATAATGCAGTATAGGGCACAAACATAGGTTGTTTCACACCGAAGTAACTAGATTAAATCCTACTTAGGAAAGAAATTGAAGTAATTAAAAATGTAAATATGCAAGCTAACTAATTACAAGTTTGAGGGGGTTTATGACTTGAAAAGTTAAATAAGAAGTAAAGCAAACACTAACTA
The DNA here is from genome assembly GCA_026686845.1 of Adenanthera pavonina. NCBI lineage: Eukaryota > Viridiplantae > Streptophyta > Magnoliopsida > Fabales > Fabaceae > Adenanthera > Adenanthera pavonina. The sequence goes on from JAIVEN010000004.1 coordinate 24,517,816, forward strand.
ACACATACTTAAAGAGAGTTGATTATAGAAAAATGAGATTAAAGGATATGAAAAATGCAATGATAAAAGAGTGATGACTTAACACAACTTGGAGAAGGTTTAATTTGGGCTCAATTAATGTATTTAGCTTAGACAATTATCTTGATCAATTTGTCACAACCATTTAACACCATTACTTTTCCAAGAGTTGGATGCTCAACAAAGTTCCTAAGATGGCAACTCATTTAGGCAATTTATCAAACACATAACATGCAAGAATATTGTGACAATTTATTAAGTATGTATGGCTTGCACAATGAAATTTATAATGAGGCTTAAACTTTTAAGTCCATAAACCAAAATCAATATTATCATTCCCAATGAATCAATCAAGAATCAAGTTACATAATTAACACCTACAATGCTAGATTGAGCAACCAACTTCAAAATTAAGGCAAAATGAGACAAGGTACAGATTTGGCCATAAATAACATAGTCTCACAGTAACAAGATAAGCAACCATACAAGCTTCCAATCCATAATTCCAATTCGTCTCAATACAATTAATCAATTTCCATCAATAATTAGCCAATTAAACATCAATTTCAAGTCAAAATATTGAAGAACCCTATTCTAATTCAACTTAAAAATTCAAATAAAAAAGTGAAAGAGAAAGGAATAATTAGCCCAAGTTCAAATTAAAGTCCATTGCCCATTATAGCTCCTCCAAGTTGCTCTAAGTCACCACCAAGCTTCTAGCCACTCATAGCAACGAAATTCTCCCATCCAATGCTCCCATATGTGTGCCATGGCCTTGACAAGAAATGAAGATGGAGGATGAAACACCAAGTGAATGATAGTGGGTGTTGATGGAGAAACCACAGCCTAGATGAATATTCTTGTGGTGGAACGAAATCCTTGCTGGGTGGAGGAAGAGAGACCTAGGGCTTCAAGCTAAGGAAAATATGAAGGAGATGAAAATAAATGAAATAAAGGTGTGGGTACAGTGGAATGTTGGAAGAATGGTGGAAAAATAGTATGGAGTGACTAAAAATGAAGAAAAAATGGAGAATGAAAGGAGGAAGGAGAAGACGAAAGAAAGAAAGGTGAAGAAAGGAGATGGCGGCTCTATTACTGAAGGGTCTTGAAACATAACAAAGAAAGAAGAGTAAGGGGCGTGCTTGGTTTCATGAAAATGGAACAACAAATGTGAGGCTAGCCAATTAAAAATAAAGTCAGATACAAATAGGTAGTTAAAAATGAGAAAAAATAGAGAGTGGAGAAAATAAATTTTCCATAAAATTCCTCCTATAAGATAACCAAAATACTCCTTCAAAATTTTAATCTCTATGGACCATGACCTGCAAGAAAATATTAAATTAGAAAGATTACGTTCTCAATTAAATAAATGTAGATCAAATTTTAGTCCAAGAAAATTATACTAATTACGGGATAAAATTTAAGTTCAATTTGAAAGAAAATTATATGTTAAAATAATAAAAATAAAATACTAAAAAGAAATTTCTGAAGCTCTTTGACAATTTTACCCTTACATGGGTCAATTTTTAATCATTTCTTTGATCACAATGAAAGTACTAATGAGCCATAATCACCTTAAGAATTATTAAATAGAATAAAATAGGAAGAATTAATTCTTTGGAATAATTTGAAAAATAAAAAAATTTAAATTAATGCTTAATTTCCAAAAATTATCCCAAAATTCTCATAAATCCAAAAATCAGCTAAAATTATGAAAATCATCTAAAAATCCAAAATTAGCCGAAATTAATTATTAAAAACACTAAGTATGTGAGATAAAAATAGTGAAAATCTAGGAGTTATCACATATTCCCATTTTTATAGAGAATATCTTGTGAAATCTTTTCTACATCTTTTGGGTAGAAGACTTAGTGTGGGGAAATACTAAGAGATTGTTTATATAACTCATTGTAAGGGAGCGTGGAGAGTTTCCCAAGTTCTTGTGAGAGGACTTGTGGTTTGTCCTATGGGATTGCCAGAACCTAGTTCAATCTTGCAAGATGGTGGAAAAATCTCAAGTGGTGACTTGGGAACTAGACATAAGTTAAGTGAAAAGGCTGAACTTGGATAAATTCTTATGTTAGATTCTCTCTTCCTAGCTCTTTTAAGTTTTGGTTTATTGCTTTGTTTTAATATGCTTGCACTATTACATTTGTTTCTCTTGTTTTGCAGGAAAATTTCAGAAGCCCAATTCACCCCCCTCTTGGGCAATTCAACTACATTCTGTTGAATAAAAAAGTTTTGATGATTCCAAACCAACATTGAAAAGTTTGGATTGAAGATATCAAAGGAGCTAAAAGTGTCTCAAGTGAAGAAAATCTGAGTAATCATTGCTAGGACTGTTGTAGGATCATTAGTTATGTTTAAATATGGGTAAAAGACTTTGATTTGATGAAAAGATGTTTTAAAAACTTGATTTTATGAAATATTTGAAAAATACTCACCAACAGATGAAGTTTGAAAAGAATATATTGAACTATCATATTGGAAATTCGAACTTTGGCTTTGGAAATTCGAATTTCAACTTAAAGCAGAACAAGTCTGAAGAGATGCCTCTCTGACAGACGAATTTTGATTCTCCAAAATTCGAATTTTCATATGTGTCTGAAAGAAGCTGTTGAGCAACAGACGAACTTTGAGTTTTGAACATTCGAATTTCAGACAAAATGAGTTTTATGAAAACTGAAGAAATTTGTCTGAAACAATGTTAAAGTTCATCTGAAATCTAGATTATTCTGAGTTTCAAAATTGCTCACTGACAGACGAACTTTGAACATGGAAATTCGAATTTCAGAAGCTAAAGTTGCAAGTCTGTTGAAATAACATAATGACATACGAAGGATAGTGTTTACAAATTCGAATGTTGAAATAAGTCTGAAAAGAGGTCTCTGACAGACGAATTTCACTCTTTTAAAATTCAAAATTTTGAAGTAAATGAACTACCGTGCCTTTTGAAGCTGCTGCTGACAAACAAACTTTGGGCTTCCAAAATTCGAATTTCGAGGGCACTGTAGCAAATTGAAAACACTGTTCACACTTAACAGAAAAACTTTTCTCTTGAAAATTCGTATGTCACAACATGAAAACATTTTCTAAGTTTCAAAATTTGAATTTCACTTCATGAACAGACGAACTTCAGTATTTTAACATTGGAATCTTTAAACTTCGGTTCCTTTGAAATTCGTCTATTGACCAACCAAAATTCAAATTTCAGTATGTCAGACGCATTAAATGCGTTTGGTTAACGGATAGTTTTTCAGAGTAACCGTTGGATAACTTCCCCAACGAATAGATTTTGTCTCTAACGAATAGTTGGGACCTAAATCTATAAATATAACATCATTTGAAGTTGTGGGTAACGAATCAAACTTTGTATATACTGAAATTCTGCCAAACTTTCTACTCAAAGACTTTTACCCTCTTACTTCAATATTTGCACTTCAACTTTCATGTTTACTCTATTTAAGAGAGTTTTATCTTTGTAAACAATCTACTCTTCATCTGGAAGATAGATTTACTTGTGAGGAGATATCACAAGAGATTGTAAAGCACTTGGTGTAAGTGCAGAAAGAGATTGAGTGAGCTCTAGAAAACAGAGCATACACATTGTACAATGGCATTTGCAAGAAGCCCGTTGAATTCTTGTAGTATAGTGAAAAATCTCAAGTAGTGACTTGGGGACTCGACGTAGGCCAAGTGGTTCGGCTGAACCAGGATAAATATCTGAGTTTTCCTTCTCCATATATCTTCTCTTTTAGCTTATTGCTTTATACTCTGTTTTCATTATACCTTGCCTTCTTCATCATTCTCACTTTGTGCAGAAAATTTTTAATCTTCCCAATTCACCCCCCTCTTGGGAAGCCAGCCTAACTAACACATTCATAAGAGTAGATTATACAATAAACATTGTGGAATTATGAAATTCACAATGATGGATGGAACAATTTGCTTATAGGATAGAGATATACCCATGGGTCTCACAAAGTCACATTAGATTTGTGTTTAATGAAGCTAATTAACTAATTTCATAAGGGATTGTGGATTAAGTTGATTAGGAAGCTTCTTTTGACATTGAGAGATGTTTAAAAGTGTAATTGAATCTAGGCTCTTGTATAAATGCATTACGAAACAAAGATGGAAGAGGTAGTTAACCACAAAGAAGTGATTAAGTTAGAAATAATCCTAAGTGGTTTTCCTTGTCTAGAATCACCATTAACTTCTTGTAACATTCCGATCTCCAGGGTTGTATCCAAAGTATGACTATGATGTGCCCAATAGGAATGTAATAAAAGCAGAAATGGAAAAGCTACCACAAGTGAAATATTTTGTGAACACTACGATAGGCAAAATGGTAATTTCACATGGTCCTAAGAAAGAATTATGTTTAGCTCTTAATTGGAATAAATTGCAAATAAGGTCTTTAGTAAGAATTGATTCTAGAACTAGAAGTTATGTAATATAGTATAAGATATAAAGCGATATAATAAAATTTGAGGTACGGCAATAGAGATGAGAAAGGGTAAGGAGGCCATTTACCACATCAAAGAGATAAAATTCAAAAATTACTTTTTTGTCCTGAAAAAGAATTATTCATAATTTAATCCTTGGGAAAAATTACAAGAAAGTACTTGAAAGAATAAATATTTGTATTTTTTACCTAGTTCAAGAGTAATTTCATAAATGTTAAAATTTTGTGTCAGAGTGAAGCTTATGACATTCTAAATGCAATGGAATAGTGCATTAGGCTTAATAGAGTTAATAAGAACAAATTTAATTATAGAATGCAATAGAAATTATACTACAAAAGTAAAAAAATAGTAGGCCACACAAAAGTTGAAAAAGTAAAAGAAAATTTATGTGGACCCAACACAGATGTTTTAGGACACATGATATTAAAGGGAACATAGATAAAAAATCCATAAAGTAATTTAATATTGTAAAAAGTAACTTTATCGGTCCAGGTATAAAGTAACTAGTACATGATATCATTGGACTAGAAAAATTATGTAGTATCTTAGGTGGCACCACTGTAGCAAGCACATAGGGAAGTTGGATTAGTTTATTATTTAATTATAAAACTTAGTAGTTAAGTTAAGTTAAAAGTAACCAAACCATGCAAGTTAACCAAGGTTAAACCTAATTTATAAACTCCCACTCACTTGTATGATCAAGCACTTGGAAAAGGAAGAGAGAAGCTGTAGAAAAGTAAGAAAGAAAGGATAGCTTGTAAGAGGAAAAGAAGGAAAGAAAAGAGAAGGAAAAAGGAAGAAAAATAAAGAAAAAATTGATAAGCTTGGTAACTTATGATCCTTATGAGTTTTAGCCTATTTCTTAAGTAGTTTGAGTTGGTTTTCTTGAGGTTTTTCCTCCTCCTCTTGCTGTTTGATTTCAGCCTAAGCTTGGTTAATGGGAGGAAAGGAGTTCTCATGCCATAAAACTAAAAAGAAGTATGAGATTTTTCAAAGGAAACAAATTTTGGTGAGATTGAAGCAAGTAATTGAAAAACTCATTTTTCCCACCTTGAGCAGTATTTTGGCCAGTACAATAGAGTGTCTTAGAGTTATATTTTCATTAATTTGATGCTAAAAATGGTTTCCTCAAGGTAGAAAACTTTGAAGGTAAGTATTGGAATTAAGAAAATCCTTAAGATAAACAATGAGATTTTTAGAATTTTTTGGTTCTTGATGAAGCAACCACTTGAATTGGTAAATTTAGCTAGTGTCTAATGATGTTTTAGGACTTGAGGAAGTTTAAGAAAGCTAGTGGAAGTTTTGGTTTCAAGAGAAAAGGCCAAAGAATCTCCAAGAGGTAGCAAAGTTTACATTTTTGCACTTTTTTTTTATAGAATTTTTGCACTTTTATTATCTTGCTATATTTTAAAATGCTTTATGATATGCCATATTGTGTATTTGATGATTGATAATTGTTTTGGTTGCTTAAATTTGAGGGTTTTGTGCCCAGAATATCCAATTTCTAAACCGTTACGGTACCAAAATTTTTATGAAAAATATGGTGTTCTATGTTTTAGTATGATTCTTATGATGTTTCCATAAATTGCTTCATAATATAATGTGTGAAATGTGACTTGTTAGATTCAATAATATCACCCTCCCAAATACTAACCACGGTAGGTCCCAATATGCCAAGATCAAAGCAAGGCTAGGAGGAATAAAGAGAAGCATGTTATTGAGCAATTTGGGGCATTTTTAATGTATCACTATAGCAATTTGTGTAAAATTGTATGAAAATCTTTGAGCCTTTGTATTTCCATAATTATGTCCTCTTAGGTCTCTTATAATGTCATCATTATATGATTTGGACAAGTATGAAGCACGTATAAAGCGTATAGTAATGGTTTTATAGCTTAAAATGCAAAATGTGCATGATGACCAGTCATGAAAGAAACAGGGTACACTATTTCACACAGAGCAATTAAGTTAAGTTTTATATATGCCCTAGAAGTAGAGAGAACAAGCTTTTCAAAGAGGTAAAGAACACTCAATTTGGATAACTATATGATTTAAAATGAATTTTTGAAGCTGAGGGTCAAAACTGGACAGTGATATGAAAACTATGGTTTTTACTATAATTACCATTTATTTTGAAGGGTAGTACATTTATGAAAATATCTATGTCTTAAGTTTAATATGCCACTAATTTGAATGCAATTAGAGCCATATAATAAGAGCTATACATGTTTTCTTAAAACTGTTCTAGTAAAAATTATATTTTGACTCTTAATGGTTTAAGTTAATGTTATGCTCTGTTATAGTTGAATAAATATATAAGATAAATATGATTGAATAAAAGACATGTAGAGCTTTCTAATGATGAAAATAGGCAAGAATTGGCTTAGTATAGAATAAGAAATAAATTTTCAAAATTAAGGCCAAAATTCTGGGAAGCTGTAAATTGACCATATGAATAGTAAATTTCATGCTAAATACTGTATTAATGGGCATAATTAAAGTATTGTTTCATATTTTTTCTATACAAAGAATATTTTGAGCTATTTTTAGAGATTTGATTCACCTCTATATGATTTTTCTATATTTTTGAAGTCCTATTTCACCTCATTTGTGCACTATTAGGAGAAATGGTTTAAGTAAATGCATGAAATGGGTTCCAAAGAATACCACAAACCCTCCTAGACCCATAAATAAGTGGGTACCAAAATGTTCTTCTAGTGTTTTATATGTGCAGAATATATCCAAGAAGAAAGAACATATTGGTGCAAGAAAGAAGTCATAGAAAAGAAAGGCTTTCCAAAACTCTAAAGCTGCAATTACAAATCACAGGGAGAAGCATTAGAGATAAACCTCTCACCCATCTCAAGGAAGGATCCTAAATAGAAATCAAATCATTTATTTTCAGAAGAGAAAAAGCATACGCCTAAGAAGCAATGGTCTGTATGCAAAAGGAAGACATGGCCAATACTACACTACATGTAAGACAAAAATAATAAGGAAATGATTTTTTGTAACCTCAATCAGTTACACTATTCAATTATTGCATTATATATTACATTTGGGTAAGACAAAACTTAGGTCCAATATGAATTTTAAAATGTTTATACTAACTATTAGTGGATCCAAGTAAAAAAAAGGTACCAAAGAAAGAAAAAGATATTCCTTTTGTTTTGTAGGTACTCCTTGAGCTAAATGGTGAAAGTCTGATAAAGATGGAGTATCCGATATGCTAAAATGAAATCACACTCAAAAAAGGAGTTAGCTATTAACCAAGCTGGTTTGTAAGTGTTTAACAAGTTTTCATATCTTCTTGGTTTGTGCTATTATTTGAGGTTATTAAAAGAAAAGCATGGTCCTTGTTCAAATGATGAACTATCTGAATATGATAGTACTTACTGTGAAGTTCAATGTTTGAACAAGTTCATTTCTTTATTTGCGTAACCAAACTTGTGTGCTTTTCAAAATTTACCATGCATACTGATTTTGATTTGAACAATGATTTGAAAAGCATGTATGTATAAATAAATGATCATGCTTAGGGGAAACTTATAACTTTGCATGTAAAAGTTTTTTTTTTAAAAAACTCTTTTTAATGTAAAATAAAAACTTCAATCATAATGTTCAAATGCCTATATCATGTAATGATTGAATAAACATGCTTATTTGATGCAATGTACTTTCTTGGTTTTATAAAATGAAATGCATAAGCTAACGGGGAGCATTTTTTAAATTAATTCTCTTATACTTTAACTTATCTCATTTTATTGTGAAGAGTTCTATTGCTTAGTGTTAACTTGTTAAAGGGAGAAAATGATACTTTAACATATCTCATTGATCCTAATGGAAGGTAACAACTCTTTAACTCTGTATGTGTACATATAATAATTATATTAACTAGAAGCCTCATAACAATTGGTATCATAAAAGTTTCAAGTAACAATTGGTATTAGTTTTAATATTACAAACAATTAGTATCAATTTTGATATTAGTAAAAATTGGCATAATCTAAACATACTGTGCATAATAAGTTTTGATGATGATTTGCATTTTAACTTGTGTTTTAGTATGTGCTTGAAACAAGCATAGATATTTGTGCTTATTGGTATAACCTTACAAATAGGGAAAGAAAAATTAATTATTATTCTTTGAACATTTTTGTTGATGTCAAATAGGAGGAGAAGTTGTGTGAAAAATATGTATGTACTTAATATGAGGAGAACTGAGATAAACTAAATTATAATTATTAATAATTAAGCATATTTTTCTTCACTGATTTTTCATCATCGTCAAAAAGAGGGAAATTGTTAGGTTTAGTATAATATAAGTTTTGATGATGAGAAATATATAGTAATAAGGAATAAATGCATCATATTTGTCTAACATATACATTGTTCCTAAAGGAAGTAAAATGTGCATTAGCATGTGTTTAATTGTATTTATAATCCATATATCATGCTATGTACTAATATATCCACAGTGTTGTTATTTTATAATAGTAGTTGGATATATAAATTGGACTAACTACTTAGTTTATAAGTGTAATACATCAAATGTAGGATTGTCCAAGTTGGAAGAATGAGCATTGGAATAAACTTTAGGTAACCAAGGATGGAATAGTGTTATTTTTAGGTTGTTGGAGGTGGCCTACCATGGTGTTGTGTCAGTTTGGACAACTTGAGGTAACCAGAGAGTAACTTCTGTTTAATTTAAATATACTAAAAACTTTTCATATAATGATATGCATTTATATGGCATAGGTAGTAAGTTTCTTATACTTTTTACTCTTTTAGAGATTTTGGGAAGAAAATGGAAAATGGCTAGATGATTATGCATAAAGGATAGAACTTGCAAATCGAACATGACATATGATTTATATTGCATCCCCATGTTATATCTTGTATGATATTGTGTTTTTAGCATGGTAGTGCATATGACGGTTGACATGTTAATATGACATAATGGCAGTGTCATTGAGTATTGTATATGTTGAGCATGGTTTGAATGAGCAACGACATCAAGGAAAACCACGTGGTATGCCGATCCACTAAATGATACATGAGGCCTTGTGTCAGGGCTTGTGATATCTCTATCATTAAATAGTCATCCTTTAACAGGAAGACTTAGGTGGCTGTAAATTGGAGATATACATTCTCTAAATGACCACCAATTTGGGTGATTTAGGGGAAGAGCCATGTGCAATCATTAGTATAATGGCTTTTGGTCAAGTTATAACTTGTGAGAGGTGAATTTAGTGGTTACCCTAGAATCGAGCTTCATCGATTGTCGAAAAAGGGCTACTTGTTAAGGTTATCTTGTGACAATAACTAGCTCATGGTTCTAGTCGTGATTATTGAGGTTTCTATTGCATATCATGTGCATCGCATCTTGCATTGTATATCTCGTGCATATAAGCTAGTATTTGAACTCTCTTTTACTTATCAAAGTTGCCTATTTGTTACAGGGACTTTTGTCTTACCCCCTATGGATAACATTTTCAAAAGAAGACTATAGATCTAGCAAGGAGAAAGCTTAGCAGAATTAGCTCTCCTTAGTGATGCATGGGATATTTGAGTGCCATTATTAGATATGAATTTATTTTAGAACAAATGTTATATTTGTATAGTGTTATGCCAAGTGTAAGGAAACAACTGATGTTGAATCAGAAGTTTTGATGATTTCAAATAACTAGAGTTTGGAAGGAGAATATCAAAGGGGTATGAAAGGATAAAGTAAAGAAATCTAGTGACGAACAAGTGAAGATGTAGTTTTTAGGATGTCTTACTTTGTAACCTAGATAAAAAGCTTTGATTTTTACTTATTTAAGTTACCATAGTGTTTAAATAAGTTATTTCAAGGTTATCAAATGTTAACTTGTGTTAGAATTAAGAAATATTGACTAACAGATGAATTTTGGTGTTGAATCATACTTATTTTGTGCAAAATTTAAACTTTACTTAGTAAAATTCGAAGTTACAAAGGTTTTATCTCTGATAGATGAATTTTAGTTCTAAAATTTGAATTTCGGGCTAAGCATTATTAGTGAAAAAGTGCAAAATTCATATGAAGTTTAATCAAAATTCAAATGTTAGTTAAGTTCAAAGTAAGTTCAATATCATTGTATTTGACAAACGAACTTTGAACTTCAAAGTGCAAATTTCAATATTAAAACTTGTAAATCTCGTTAGAGCATGTCTTTAACAAACAAAATTTATAGTTCAAAATTTGAATTTCACAGAGGAGAATTTTTATTTCATATTGAACATGCCTTTGATAGATGAATTTTAGCATCTGAAATTTAAATTTCGCGTGCACTGTAAAAATGAGGAACAATTGTTCAAATTCAACAGATGCATTTTCAATATGAAAATTCATATGTTCTAACATGGGATAACTTTGACGAACTCAAAATTCGAATGTCACATTTGAATAGATGAATTTTGAAGTTCAACGTTGAAGTCCTTAACTTTTTGTTTCTGCAAAATTTGTCTATTGAACCCTAAAATTCAAATTTTGGCGTATCAGACACATTGAAGACGGTTGGTAAATAGCTAATTTTGTAGAGTAACTATTGCTTAACGTCTCTAACGGCTAGAGATCTTATGTCTAACGACTAGTTAAGTAACAAATCTATAAATAACATTTCATTCAAAGTTGTGGGTAACGAATTTAAGTCTGTCTTTACTATAACTTTGCTGAATTTATTACATAAAGCTTTTTCACCCACACATTGTATTTATTGTGCCATAACTTTCATATCTTCTCTATTCTAGAGAGTATTCATTGTGTGTAAAATATTTTCTTTATCTGGAAGAAAGATTCTTTGTGAGGGGAATCACAAAGGGCATTAGAAAACACTTGTTAGAGTATTGAGTGATAATTTTCTGTGTTCATATAATAGAGCACGTGTATTATACTGAAGCATTACAAGGAGCCCATTCAATTCTTGTCGATATTGAAAATCTCAAGTGGTGGTTTAAGGACCGGACATAGGTCAAGTGAATTGGACCGAACCAGAATAAATTTCTGAATCTTCTTTTCTCTTATCTCACATTTATATTCAGTTTCATTCTACTATATTTTTCTACTACTTTTTGCTTTTACTGTGAACTTGTGTTTTTGCAGAAAAATCTTAAACCTCTCAATTCACCCATCTCTTAGGAAGCCAGTATTCCTAATAATTGATGCCATATTAATGTTGTTCTGCAAATCCCTTGGGATTGTCTTTGGGTTTTTTCTCTCATGCATGACTTATGTTATCTATGACCTTAAGGTTAGTTGAGGCTTTGATATCTTAAGATATGTATACGGTGTCAGTTTAAGGATGTATGCATTATTCTAGTAATGATTTAAGCCATCTTGTTGTCTTTGAATTGTTTACTATCATAATTGTTGAGTATTCCAAGGTTGGTGGTATGTTTATGATCATAGCCAATTTGGTCAGGCATTGATTACCAACGTATATTTTGATGAGTTTGAGTAGTTCATATGGTTGGATTTGATTTTTGGTGAGGTTGGTGGAAAATGGGTAAGTCACCCATTACTGGGATTTAGGGTTTAAAGGTGCAACCTCCTTGGACAATGTCCTTGTGCCATTTGTGGCTTGTTAGGACATGTTTAGTAGTCAAATCGGTTATGGTTTGGTTTTGAGAGGTATAGCATCAATCTTTGGCCTAAAAGTGACTATTTCGGTCCTAGGGATCTAAAATCTCCATATGGTGGAGTTTTGAGGTGTAGTTTACACCCGTAGTTAGAGAAGATTGTATGTGACATGTAGGTTTTGGAATCACAAGAACTGGAGATTTGCGTGTTATGTGCGTTGGAAGTTAGGCCCAAAAACTAGCAAACTGCTATCATGGATAATAGCATGGTGTGCCATGATGCCATACTTACTCAATAATCACAACAACAAGCATTATAAAGGCATTAAGAAGGCTAAAACTCATTGTTAGCTCAGCTGGCTTCCCGAAAGGGGGGTAAATTGTGAAGATTGAAATTTTTCTACAAAGACGAAATACAATAGTGATACTCAAAATGTAACTGAAAACAGAGTATAAGAAATAAAAAGTAAAGGGAAGAGAACTCAGTAGTTTATCCTAGTTCGATCTATTCCACTTGACCTACGTCCAGTTCCCAAGCCACCACTTGGGATTTTTCCACTATCTCTTGTAAAATTTGAATGGGTTCTTGTAATAACCACAATACAACACCAGCCCGAACTTTGAACTGAAACAAGTTCTCTTACTCTTCTCTCTTAAGAGTAAGACTATCTCCCTTAGTGTAATCTCACATTAAGTACTCTCTACAAGTGTGTAGATGTTTTACAGAATGAAAACTCTCTTAAAAGAGTAGATATGAAAGTTGAGATACAATGAATAAGTAAAACAGAGGGTATGTGAGTTTTGAATGAATCAATAAATGAATCAGTAGAGTTTTGGCATGTATATAGTTTTTCTCATTACCTAATAACTTAAATGAGGTCCTATTTATAGTCTTGGGGCAGAACTATTAATTGGAAACAAAGATTAGCCATTACTCTCAATAAAATAGCCGTTTACCTACCGTATTAAATGCATCTGACAGAGGTTATGTGGATAACCTCCTCAGATTATGCGAATAACTGGTAACTGTTTGCTTTTGTTTTCAACATAGACCTTTTCGTTATGCAGATAACCTAGCTAGGTTATGCAGATAACATACTATCCAGAATGACTAAGTTTTAACTCATAATCATTTTCTTGAAAACCCACTTAATTATTAGGATAACGTTAAGTTTTTCTCAAACTGAGTTTTTGTAAAACTTAGGTTATCAGGATAACCTCCCAAGGTTATGCGGACAACCTATGTACCCAAGGGAAGTTCAAGTATTCTGAAATATAGGTTATGTGGACAACTTCCCTTGGTTATGTGGATAACCTGCTTATCCGAGGAGTCCAAGTGCTCTGTGACATATGTTATGCGGATAACCTGTTTACCCGAGGAGTCCAAGTACTCTGTGACATACGTTATGCGGATAATCTCTCTAAGTTATACGAATAACGGGCTGTACAATATCACCTTTCTTCACTATTCACTTTGTTATGTGAATAAGGAGCCTATCTTATCAAGATAACCACCTAGATAGACTTGAGAACTTGATTCCCAAGCTGTGTTATGGGGATAACTTCAACCCCTTTTCATGAAATTAAAGAATGGATATTAGATAAGTTTTGAAATTGAGTCTTTATCCCCATAACTTTAAATGATTATACATATAAGAAAGATATTATCTTAAAAACAAGGTAAACACTTAAAAACATCTTTGAAATTGAGATCTTATCCCCATAAGTTAAAACATTTTCATGAAAACCAATTGAACACTTAGAATTAGTTTGAAATTGAAGCTTTATCCTCATTAAATAGCTATTTTCTTGAAAACCATTTTGAGATCATGAGCTAATAATTAATCATTCAATTAGTCATCTTATTTAATATTGGATTAATTTAAATTCAAAGCTCAACTACCTTCTTTTACAGATAATTTTCTTAAGTATGTGAAATAATTCTTCCATCAACAGGAAACTCCAACTGTGTTCTTTATTTCACTTGTGTTCCTTTGATATTGGATCTTCCAAGCTCATTTGTTTTAGAATTATCAAAGCATCTAAATTAATACTCTTAACACAATAATACATGAGACCTCAAATTGACACAACATACATGTTTAATTACATCATAGCCTAAACCAACCGTGAGGTCATAAGTAATATAAGTCATGTAATGGGAGACAAGATCCAAAAGCAATCCCAAAGACCTCACACTACAATGATACATATGGCATCAAATGGATGTCTTACACTTGGCATATGACTACAACATAACATGTGTTTTCGAATGAAAACATACCAAGGGAGACTAGTCCACCTTAGCTTCTTCCTTGCTAGAGCTAAGTTACTCTCTTGAAAATGTTGACCATGGGGGGTGAGAAAAAAGTCTCAATAACCAATGGGAAACTTGATAAACAAAAATTTTGAAGTACAAAAGCAACAGATTAAAACTACAAGCTTATACAAGAGATGTAATATACATAATGCAATGCACATGATATACAATGAAAACCCCAACAATCACAAGTATAACCATGAGTAAGTTATCGTCACAAGGTAACATCGACAAGTATCCCCTTCCAACAATTAGCGAAGGCTGATTTTAGGGTAACTACTAAGCTCAACTCACACTAGTCATAACTCAACCAAAGGTCATTCCACTAATGGTTAGACCATGGTACTCCTTTTTCTAAACCACCTAAATTGATGGTGATTTAGAAGAAGTATTGTTGGGTGTATACATGCTTTGAGATATATATTTTAAGTGTTTAAGTGGCATTTTCTTCAAACCCTAACCTTTAATTATGAGCTTTTCTTGATGTGCGAATTTGGATGGGTTCAAGTTTGGTTTTATGAGTTGTTTTGGGCATTTTGCTTTATGAGTTTGATGTCGGTCCCTCATTTCCATCAATTTTGTGATTGGGTATTAGGTTGTGTTCACTGGAGGATGATTGTCACACCCAAAAATGCAACATAGATGGCGTGAAAATAAAGAAAAAGAAAAAAATCAACTTTCACGATGGAAATCGATTTAGTAGGAGTCGCCACCAAAATTTAAAGGAAAATTTTGAAAAACCGGATAAAAAAGAAAGGGTGGTCAGTAAATTAGAGTTGAGTTCAGGAGTATGACTGTGAGTTAAGAAGGTGTTAGACACCCCCACAACACCTGTTCCTCAGAATGGTTATGTAGAGTTTATTATACGATTTTTATGGCTTTTAGAAAATTATTTTTATTGCCCTTTAATCATTCATGTAATATCTTGGAATTTTTTTCTGGATATTTAAGGCTCAATATTTTAAAATCTATAAGGAATTTATAAAAATGGGTATGCACCATTTGACATGAAATAGGACAAAGATGTCAATTATCTAGGTTAGAAGGAAAAATGAGAAAATAATGATTTTACCCCTGCAAAAAAAGAAAAAGGAAAAAAAGCAAGTATGTGGACGTTAGGGAAATGGAAGAAAAGTTTATGAATTTTGGGAAAAATTACATTTAATAACCTGAAAATTTTAATCGAGTTGAGAATATTTTTGTAAATATGAAAAATTATAGTCAAATTGAAGCTCTCAATGAGTTAGACCCAGTGAAATATATTATAGAATTTATTAAGATCAAAATAATTTATTTTGGGCATTAAGGTTTTATAGTTAATATTTTACCGATAAATGTTATTTTAGATTACAGAAAAAGACAGTACTGATATAAGGACAGTGATTGGATCTTGTTAAAATATTTTGGATCAAGATAATGATTTTGAATCAAAAGTAATTTTTGGATAATTCCATACCAATTTAACGATAATTTTAGCAAAAATATTTAATCAGTATGGACAAATTTAATTAGTAAAGGGTATTTTGGTCCATAAAATTTATTGAAGCAAATTTTGGCCTAAAAATGAGGGTGAAACACATCTGGAAATCAGAATGGGTCAAGGAGGGAATTTTCTCAAAAGCTCATTAAAGTTAACCAAGTTTAGTTTACTTAATTAATGTTACTATTTCTTCCTTTCATCTCTTTCCTTCAAGTGATGAGTTTAAGTGTGGTTAGCCTTCATTTACCTTCATTCTTCTCCTCTGGATAGAAGCAAATTGAGAGGAAGAGAGAAAATTACACAAAGGAGAAATGAAGAGTAAGAAGAGAAAGTTGAAGACCAAAAACATCAAGGTAAGCTTCCATGATCACTAGCTTGTGTTCTTGAGTGCTTAGGAGTGCTTTCATGGAGTTTTTCTTTCTCTTTTTCCTCTGAAATTTTCATCCATGAGAGAGAGTAGAGAGAGAAAGTTGGACTATGGCCAAATAACCAAAGGAAAAGGGTAGAATATGCACTAGAAAGCATGAAAACCTAAGCTAGTGCAAGATTCATTGAGCATATAATTTTCTATAATTTATCTATTAATTTCGGCCAGCCTAGGGTTTCTAATAGAGAATGATTTTCAAACTTTTGATACCAAAAATGGATTCCTTGGGTCCAAATTATGTAAGAACAAGGTGTTGAATCAAGAGTTTTGATGATTCCAAACCAACATTCAAGAGCTTGAAATAAAGATAACAAAGTTGCACAAAAGGTTTCAAGTGAAGAAATTCTAGAGAAATAGGTGCAAGAATAGATGTAGGATATTTAGTAATGTTTTGATTTGAGTAAAAGACTTTGATTTGGTGAAAAGATATTTTAAAACTTTGATTCTATGTTAAATCATGGAATATTTGAAAAACACCCACCAATAGATGAAGTTTGAAAGCTTTATACTGATCAGTCATCTTGAAAATTCGAACTTTGGCCTTGGAAATTCGAATTTCATATTGAAAATGAACAAGTCTGAAAAGAAGCTTCTCTGATAGATGAATTTTGAGCTGAGAAAATTCGAATTTTGATAAGTTTCTGAAAGGAGCTTTCAGTAACAGACGAACTTTGGTTTTTAAAAATTCAAATTTCAGACAAAATGTAACTTATGAAAACTAAATAAATTCGTCTGAAATTATGACAAAGTTCATCTGATACCAAGTTTACATTGTGCTTCAAAATTGGACAGACGAACTTTGAACATGAAAATTTGAATTTCAAAAACAAAGCTTGTGAGTCTGATATATTTATATGTTGACATACGAATGACAGTATTTGTATATTCAAATTTTGAAATAAGTCTGAAATGTGGTCTCTCTGACAGACGAACTTTGCCCTTTGAAAATTTGAATTTTGAAATTAAATGAACTACTGTGCCTTGTAAACCAGCTACGGACAGATGAATTTTGGGGTTCCAAAATTCAAATTTTGAAGGCACTGTAGCAAGTTAAAAATACTGTTCACACTTAACAGAACGTCTTCAAACATGAAAATTCGTATGTCACAACATAGAAACATTTTCCAAAGATCAAAATTCGAACTTTGTTTCATGACAGACTAACTTCGGATATTCAACGTTGAAGTCTTTAGCCTTCAGTTTCTACGAAATTTGTCTGTTGACCAACTGAAATTTGAATTTTAGAATGTCAGAAGCATTAATTACGGTCAGTTAATGGATAGTTTTTCAGAGTAACCATTGGATAACTTCTCTAACAGATAGATTTTGTATCTAACGTATAGTTGAGACCTAAATCTATAAATATAACATCATTTGAAGTTGTGGGTAATGATTTTAACTTTGTATATACTGAAACTCTGCCAAATCATTTACTCAAAATCTCTTGCTCTCATACTTCAATATTTGTACTCCAACTTTCATATTGTTTATTCATTGTAAACAATCTTATCTTCATCTGGAAGAAAGATTTTCTTGTGAGGGGATATCAGAAGGGATTGGGGAAGCACTTAGTAAGAGTGCATAGAGTGAAAGAGTGAGCTCTAGAAACAGCGCATCATCTTCGTATTGAGGCATTTACAAGAAGCCTACTGAATTCTTGCAGAATAGTGGAAAATCTCAAGTGGTGACTTGAGAACTGGACGTAGGTCAAGTGGAGAGACCGAACTAGGATAAATATCTAAGTCTTCTCTTCCCTACTGCTACTTTTACAGTTTATTCATTTATACTTTGTTTTACCATCATACTTTGCTTTCTTCACCTTCTTGACATTTTGCAGAAAATTTTCAAGCTTCCCAATTCACCACCATCTTGGGAAGCCAGCTTATCTAACAAGTGGTATCAGAGCCCGGTTTCCCAATCAAATGATTTTACAGTCCGGGAATTAAAATGGCTGGCTTTGGAGAAAGCATACTACCAGAGGGAAACAACACAAATAGTCCACCTGGCTTCAGTGGAGAACACTATGGTTACTAGAAGATGAGGATGCAAATCTATCTCCAGTCAATTGATGTGGACATCTGGTCAGTCATTCAAAAGGGAGATTTTATCCCAATGGCTTTGGAAGATGACGGGAAGTACAGAGAGCAGCCAGAAGCTGAATGGAATAAGGAAGATAGAAGAAGAGTCTTACTGAAGTTCAAGGCAAAACACTGCTTGGTCAGTGCTTTGAATCAAGACGAATTCTACAGAGTCTCACAATTCTCCACTGCCAAAGAAATATGGGATACCTTGCAAATTGCTCATGAAGGAACAACTAGAGTCAGGGAAAACAAACTGAATACATGCATAGGTGAATATGAAAGCTTCCGAATGGCTGCAGGAGAGAGTGTAAAAGAGCTATAAAAGAGATTCACCCTCATCGTGAATCAACTAAAGAGTCTGGGAAAGGAGTACACTCAAACAGAAAAGGTCAGAAAGATCCTCAGGGCTCTCCCTCTGGAATGACAACCCAAAGTAACAGCAATAGAGGAAGCCACAGGAGAATCAATGACCTCTATCACAACTCTTTTTGGCAGCCTCGAGGAGTATGAAGGAAAAATGAAGGCTCTAAAAGAGGCTGGACAAGACAGAAAGAAGAAAGGTTTTGCTCTGAAAGTTGCTGAGGAGAAAGAAGAAGAATTTGATGATGGAGATGAGCTAGATAAAGAAACTCTGGCTATGATGGTCAGAAAATTTGGAAGATTCTACAACAAGAAGAGAAACAAGAAAATCTTCAAGAAAGGAGCAGCTGGAGATAGCAAGAGAGAAGTAAAAGAATCTGTCACTTGCTATGAGTGTAAAAAGCAGGGACATATCAAATGGGATTGTCCACAATTCCTCAAGAAGCAAGAGAAAGAAAAGAAATCTACAAACAAAGGCAAGAAGAAAAGAGCTTACATCTCATCAATATGGGACAACAGCTCGGATGAAGAAGAAAATGATGAAGATGAAATTGCCAACATCTATCTGATGGCTCTTACCTCTGAAGAAGCTGAAATCCCATGCGGCAGTGATCAAGAAGATGAGGTATATGAATCTGAACCTTCCTATTCTGAATTACTGGATGCATTTCATGAGTTGCAGTATGAGTTTGTTAAAGTTGCTAAAGAATTGAAGTAAGCTAAGAAAAAGATTCACAAACTAGAATCTCAATGCAACATCTTTGAAATTACTCCTCTACCTATTGCTGAATTTGCTTGCTGTAAATCATGTATTGAACTAAAGCAAACCAATGAATATCTAGTGAAAAGCATGTCTAGGCTTACTAAAGGTAAAGATATGTTATTTTATTTAATGGGAAGCCAAAGAATATTACAGGGAAAGGCTAGACTTGACTATGATCCTTGGGCTATAAAAGAAAAGATTAGGAAAAAAATCAGAATATGTACATGAGACATTTTGTGCATGCTACTGGCAATAGAAAGAAAGATTATATGTCATATCACATTGAATCATATAATCAACCAAGGCAAGCAAAACAAAAATATTATTTGCATTGTTTTCTTCCTGCTTCTCAATCCAGCAGTCCCTTTACCACCTGTCACTTCTGTAAGAAGAAGGGACATATTTCCAATTCATGTGCTTTAAAGAAAAATAGACTTGACAAGAAGGTTAAATGAATTCTCAAAGGTATATCTGTATCTAGGGAAAAGACTACTGACAGAAAAGGACCCAAGCAAATTTGGGTACCTAAAAGGAAAGTATGAACTTTGTCTTGCAGGTTTGTCTTAAAGCTAGAAAGAGCAACAAATGGTATATGGACAATGCCTGCTCAAGTCACATGATCGGTGACAAGGAGAAGTTCATCACCCTTAGAGACAAGAAAGGAGGAAAGGTGACCTTTGGAGGTGATCAATATGGCAAAATAGTTGCCATTGGCATTGTGGGCAAGAATCTTGAAACATCCATTGAAGAGGTGCTGTTTGTGATTGGCCTCAACCACAATCTGCTAAGTGTGAGCCAGACATGTGACAAAGGAAACTAGGTGCGGTTTGACTCAAAGTTTTGCCTGGTGATCAGAAAAATTGATCATAAAGTAATCCTCAAAGCTCAAAGGGATGGTAACTGCTATACTATTGATCTTGATGAACTTCCTCCCTTAGATTCTGTATGCTTAATTAGCCAGGATAATGATAGTTGGTTATGGTATAGAAAATTAGCTCATGTTAATATGAATCAACTATCAAAACTAGTTAAAAATGAGTTAGTCGCTGGCCTACCAAAAATCACTTTTGAAAAGGACAAAGAATGTGATGCATGCTTAAAAGGAAAACAAGTCAAATCTTCTTTCAAATCTAAAAACGTAGTCACCACAACTAGACCATTAGAACTATTGCATATGGATCTGATTGGTCCATCTAGGGTAAAAAGCATTGGAGGAAATTTGTATGTGCTTGTAATTGTGGATGATTACTCTAGATTTATCTGGACACTATTTCTTTCCTCTAAGAGTGATACGTTTGATGCATTTATGACCTTAGCTAAGAAAGTGCAAAATGAGAAAGGTATTTCTATTGTGTCTATCAAGTCAGATCATGGAGGAGAGTTTGAGAACTCATATTTCCTGGAGTATTGTAATGAGCATGGAATTGATCATAACTTCTCAGCTCCAAGAACACCTCAACAAAATGGAGTAGTAGAAAGGAAGAACAGAACAATTGGAGAGATGGCTAGAGCTATGTGGAATGAAAAGGAACTTTCTCAAGTATTCTGGGCTGATGCAGTAAACACAGCAAGCTACATCATAAATAGAGCCTACATCAGACCAATCCTTGGGAAGACTCCTTATAAGCTGTACAAAGGAAGAAAGTCAAATCCCTCACATCTTCATGTGTTCGGTTGCAAGTGCTTCATCCACAATAATGGAAAGAAGAATCTGGGTAAGTTTGATGTCAAATCTGATGAAGGTATATTTCTGGGCTATTCTTGTAAATATAAGGCATATAGAGTTTTTAATAAAAAGTCTAAATTAGTAGAAGAATTTGTGCATGTAGTATTCATTGAAAATAAAACTGTTTCCAAACATGTCACTGATGAGGATGATCTTCTTTCAAATTTTAAAAATTTAGATCTTTCTGATGAAGGTAAAACTGAACCACCAGTAATATCTGAATCTATTAACATAGAGGAAGATATTCAAGAGAAAGACTTTGAGGATGAATACAATGAAGAAATGTCTTAAGAACTCCCTAAAGCTTGGAAATATCAAAGGAATCATCCTGTTTATCAAGTGATAGGAGATGTTCAAGAGAGAGTTAAAACCAGAAAATAGTTAAGAGATCAAATGATAAATTGTGCTTTCATTTCACAAATTGAACCTAAATATACTGAAGAAGCCTTAACTGATGAATATTGGATTTTAGCTATGCAAGATTAATTGAATCAGTTTGAAAGAAATCAAGTTTGGGATTTAGTGCCCAGACCCAAAAATCATCCTGTCATTGGTACTAAATGGGTTTTTAGAAATAAACTTGATGAATCAGGAACAATAATAAAAAATAAAGCTAGACTGGTTGCAAACGAATATAATCAAGAAGGTATTGATTTTGAAGAAATCTTTGCTCCTATGGCTATATTAGAAGCAATTAGAATTATGTTAGCATATGCATGCATGAAAAACATTTTGTTGTATCAAATAGATGTGAAGAGTGCTTTTCTAAATGGATATATCATGGAAGAAGTTTATGTAGACCAACCTCCAGACTTTGAGGACTCTACAAAACCAAACCATGTTTATAAACTAAAGAAAGCCCTTTACGGTTTAAAGCAAGCCCCTAGAGCATGGTATGAAAGATTAAGTAATTTTCTAACTGAAAATTGGTTCAACAGAGGAAAAGTTGATACAACTTTATTCACTAAGAAAGAAAATAAAGATTTACTTATTGTTCAAATCTATGTTGATGATATTATATTTGGTGCTACTTATGAATCTCTTTGCAAGAATTTTTCTAAGCTAATGCAGGGAGAATTCGAAATGTCCATGATGGGTGAACTCAACTTCTTCCTTGGATTGCAAATCAAGCAGTGTGATGATGGTATCTTTCTCAATCAATCCAAGTATCTAAAAGAATTGCTAAAGAAGTTTGGGATGGAGAATGCTAAGCCAATGGGAACACCCATGGCTACAACAACCAAATTGGATATGGATGAAAAAGGGAAAATGTTTGACATAACCTAGTATAGAAGAATGATTGGATCTCTACTGTATCTAACTACCAGTAGACCTGACATCATGTTTAGTGTCTGTATGTGTGCAAGGTTCCAGTCATGTCCCAAAGAAAACCATACAACTACTGTGACGCATATCTTCAGATATCTTATTGGAACATCACAGATGGGCCTTTAGTATCCAAAGGGCAATGAAGAAGATCTCAAAGGATACACTGATACTGACTTTGCAGGAACCAAAACTAACAAAAAAAGCACAAGTGGAACATGTCAGTTTCTTGGTGGATCCTTGGTTTCGTGGTTTAGCAAGAAGTAAAATAGTGTGGCCTTATCCACGGTAGAAGCTGAATATGTTGCAGCTAGAAGCTGTTGTGCCCAAATCATCTGGATGAAATAGCAGCTTGAAGATCTTGAGGTTGAGATGAAGGAAATACCAATAATGTGTGACAACCAAAGTGCCATTAACATCACAAAAAATGTAGTCATGCATTCAAGGACAAAACATATTGAAGTTAGGCACCACTTCAGAAGGGATCATATTCTGAAAGGAGAAATCAAATTAGAATACATCCCTACAGAAGATCAAATTGCTGATATCTTGACAAAGCCTCTATCAGAAGACAGACACTGCAAAATCAAGGGAGAATTAGGTATGGTAAATCCCAATGAACTGTAAGTAAATCATTGTGAATTTCTGTTTTTAGATTTTCTAACAGTAAATTAATTCTAACTTAAGCATCGGAGAAAGTTTAATGTAAGTTGCAGGTGCTCCTCATGAGTTTAAATGACAGTAGATCTGAAAAATGAAGCAACTCAGAATGGAACAGTCAAAAGGAAAAAGAGACAGTAAGAAATCTGAGTTTTAGATTCATTCTGTAAGTTTTTAAAGTTGAAATTCGT
Organism: Adenanthera pavonina; assembly: GCA_026686845.1. Lineage (NCBI taxonomy): Eukaryota > Viridiplantae > Streptophyta > Magnoliopsida > Fabales > Fabaceae > Adenanthera > Adenanthera pavonina. The sequence continues at coordinate 24,541,236 of JAIVEN010000004.1, forward strand.
ATTTTAGTTGTGTGTTAGACGAATTTCCCTGATAAATTGTGTTTTTGAACAAGGGAGCATGCTCAACATTCGAATTTAGATGCCCAATAGACGAACTTCAGCTTGGAACAGTTCTCGGTGGTCCCTCGAAATTCATTTGTTGATCCTTGAAAGTTCGAATTTTCAAAAACAAAAGATTCAATGTTATCTTTGTCCAAAATGATGTCTATACAAATGTCCATTTCACAACATACACATGTTGGAGAACCTTTACAAAGTGCAGAAATTTGAATTTCTGATTCAAAATTCGTCTGTTAGAATATGTTCATATTGTTAAACCTCTGAAAGATGAATTTTCATGTGCATAATTCATCTATTGTTTGTTGCATTGAATATTGCTTGATGCCTGCTCTTCGAAATTCGAACTTTGCTGAAACAAAGTTTGTCTATTCATCTTGTGCTGCTTAAACCAAGCCTCTGTTAGATGAACTTTCAGAAGAAAATTCATCTGTTAGTAAGCTTTGCTGGATAGTTTAACTTGTAACTGCCCGAAGTTCGAATTTTGACCCCTCAAAGTTTGTCTGTCCTATGGTTACACACGTTAAAACCAACAGTTTTCTTCTGAATAGACGCAACCCTATTCATCTCTTCTCCAAGTCTGTTCAAATCCTCTCTTAAATGCTCTTCAATTATGACCTTAAATCTTCATTTCCCACTATTTAAACTCCTTTTCACCTCCTATAAACTCATTCTCAGCTTCATTCTGAAACATTCATCCATGAAAATGGCAAGAGTAAAGAATCTAGAAGCTGGAAAAGGAGAGGCACGACCAAAGAGAACGGTTAAATCCCAATATGCCTCAAAGGAGGGAGAAAAACCAAAGAGAAAAGTCGAATCAAGCAAGGCAACTCCCTCTAAAGGACAGAAAACAACCCCAAAGGCAGAATCAAAGAAAGCTGGACCCTCTTCTTCATAGAAAATAGAGCCTCCAGTCCTTGTTCCTGCTGCTACTGCTGTTCCTTCCACTTCCTCTTCCAGTATTGAATCTGGAGAATACCAACTCGCAACAATGCCATCATGGAGCACTCCTTAGATTCAGGAGGAATACTTGACCAAGTTTGCCAGTAAAAAGGTAATCAAGCCTCATTGTGTGAACATGGAAGATTTCTTAGTCTATAATAGTTTTGATGCTGGCATAAGGATGCTGAGGTATAAGAATCTGTTAGAGATACTGGAGAGGTATGATGATGAAGTAATTAAGACATGGTATGCCTCCCTGAAATACAACAACAAGAAAAAGAAGTGGGAGGTCAATCTGAGATCAAGGACCAGCTAGCTCACAGATGAAACTCTTAATGAAGTGTTGGAAATCCCTGGGCAAGATGGCCTTAAGATTGACATCACTGCTTTTGGGTATATGGATGAGGCAGAGACTACTGATGAAGAAAGTGGCCCCTTTCTGAACTACAAAGAAAGCACAATCCTAAACACATTATCCAGAAGAAAAGAAAATAGGCCAACAATAAACTTGCTGAAGCCCACTGACCTCAGTGCTCAAGTGAGGATCCTACACTACATAGTGTCTAGGATTATCTTCAACAAAGGAGGCAGTTTCAATTTGATCACAAGGGCAGAGGCATATGTAATGGCAGCAATCATGTGTGGGAAGCTTATCAACATAGGTCATATCATTCTCTAATGCATCATCATGACAAGGGATTAGAGGAAAGGCTCTACACTCTCCTATACAACAATCATTTCCAGAATTCTACAATATGCTAGAATTCAGCACCTTGAAAAAGGAAAAAGGGAAGCCCGCTGAGATTTTCAAGGAAACAGAGTTACCAAGAATGGGAATTGAGAGAAATGAAGGAAGATGGATTAGGAAGGGAGGAAGAAAATCTGAAGATCTCTTCTTTGTTTAAGATGCCTCCGTACAGCAAGAAGGTACCTCTGAGGCTCCTACAAGACCTACATCTCAGCCTTCTCAGCCTGTGCCATCTCCATCTCTGCCTGCTCACATTTCATCTACTCCCTCCTCTCGTGTCAAGGCAACCAAGATCACTGAGTTGTATGACAGTCTGTCTACACTCATACTAAGCATCAGGGATGAGCAAAATGCCAAGTTTGCTCATCTACAAGATCAGATCCACTAGTTGGCCAAGAACATGAAAGTAGTTGCTGATGCATATGAAGACATTCAGAATGCCATTCCTGCCACATCAGCTCCACCTCAGCCAGGGTTCTCTGAGCCGGCTAAGTCTCCAACCCTGAGCCTCCAAGCCCCTTTGAGCTAGCCTCTTCTAAGCATGATGATGTTGTGGATGATATTGAGGTTGCTGGTACACTGAACACACCAAGTCCTGGTCCTCCATTGGACTATGGTATGGAAGAAGAAGACCCTAAGGATTCGAGCTCTCATGACCCCATTCAAGCAGATGCTCCAGAGTCAATCCTGTCCCAGCAAGAATCTGAGCAAGTAGAAAGATTAGTGGCAGTCATCTCCAGTTCACCTTTCATGCAGGCTACCCTAAATAAAGAAAGAAGCATTGTGCCTTTTGTTGATTTGGAAGCCATTGCACACAATGCTCTCTTGCAAGTTCAGAGAAGAAGGCTTGAAGAAATGTTTCCTCCTCCTGCTCCCTCACTTGTTACATACTTTGGTTTCTCGAAGGAAAAAAGGGCATAATTGGCAATCACAAGGCAAGAAATTTCTGAACTTCTTGAGATTTCTGATGATGAAGATAAAGACACAAGTTTTCAAGTTTGTGGGTCCTTGCCAAAGCTCAATCCAAAAATGCCGTTTGTTCCTGTGCCTCTTCAAGCCATTCCAGTGTCTCAAATCCCTCCTCCCGCTGATTTTGCTCACCTCCTGATGATGCCAAAAAGGGGAAGAAGAGTGAGCAAACTAGAAAGTCTGGAAAATCTGCTGCTGAGCCTTATGGAAAGACTTATAGCAAGAAGACCAAGACCAAGTCAAAGGAGAAGTGATTAGAACTTAGGCTTGAGTCCTCTTGTAGTGTTATGTTATGTTTCTATAGTTTGTGTTTTGTGTTTATGTATTTTGAACTATTTTGCATTAATTGTTTCCTGTAAAGCAATGTTTGATGAAATGAAAAAATTCCTTGATTGCAATGATCCGTTCCTGTTAATCTTTGAATTTCTGTACTTGATCTACTATACATGATATCTTTTGAAATATAATGCATATGTTGAGGGGGAGCTTGTTAAAGCAAACCCAAGTACTAATCCAGTTTGTAAGTTGTTTTGTCATCATCAAAAAGGGGGAGAATGTTGAATCAAGAGTTTTGATGATTTCAAACAAACCTTCAAGAGCTTGGAATAAAGATATCAAAGGTGCACAAAAAGGTTTCAAGTGAAGAAATTCTAAAGAAAAAGGTGCAAGAATAGATGTAGGATGTTTTGTAATGTTTGGATTTGAGTAAAAGACTTTGATTTGGTGAAAAGATGCTTTAAAACTTTGATTCTATGTTAAATCATGGAATATTTAAAAAACACCCACCAATAGACGAAGTTTGAAAGGTTTATATTGATCTGTCATCTTGGAAATTCGAACTTTGGCCTTGGAAATTCGAATTTCGTATTGAAAGTGAACAAGTATGAAAAGAGGCTTCTCTGACAGATGAATTTTGAGTTGAGAAAATTTGAATTTTGATAAGTGTTTGAAAGGAGCTTTCAGTAACAGACGAACTTTGGTTTTTGAAAATTCAAATTTCAGACAAAATGTAACTTATGAAAATTAAATAAATTCGTCTGAAATTATGACAAAGTTCATCTGAAACCAAGTTTAGATTGTGCTTCAAAATTGCTCACTGACAGACGAACTTTGAACATGAAAATTTGAATTTCGAAAACAAAGCTTGTGAGTCTGATATATTGATATGTTGACATACGAATGACAGTATTTGTAAATTCAAATTTTGAAATAAGTCTGAAATAAGGTCTCTCTGACAGACGAACTTTGCCCTTTGAAAATTTGAATTTTGAAATTAAATGAACTACTGTGCCTTGTAAACCAGCTATGGACAGATGAATTTTGGGGTTCCAAAATTCAAATTTTGAAGGCACTGTAGCAAGTTAAAAATACTATTCACACTTAACAGAACGTCTTCAAACATGGAAATTCGTATGTCACAACATAGAAATGTTTTCCAAAGATCAAAATTCGAACTTTGTTTCATGACAGACTAACTTCGGATATTCAACGTTGAAGTCTTTAGCCTTTGGTTTCTACGAAATTCGTCTGTTGACCAACTGAAATTCGAATTTCAGAATGTCAGAAGCATTAAATATGGTTAGTTAATGGATAGTTTTTCAGAGTAACCATTGGATAACTTTTCTAACGGATAGATTTTGTCTCTAACATATAGTTGAGACCTAAATCTATAAATATAACATTATTTGAAGTTGTGGGTAATGATTTTAACTTTGTATATACTGAAACTCTGCCAAATCATTTACTCAAAGTCTCTTGCTCTCATACTTTAATATTTGTACTCTAACTTTCATATTGTTTATTCATTGTAAACAATCTTATCTTCATCTGGAAGAAAGAATTTCTTGTGAGGGGATATCACAAGGGATTGGGGAAGCACTTAGTAAGAGTGCATAGAGTGAAAGAGTGAGCTCTAGAAACAGCGCATCATCTTTGTATTGAGGCATTTGCAAGAAGCCCACTGAATTCTTGCAGAATAGTGGAAAATCTCAAGTGGTGACTTGAAAACTGGACGTAGGTCAAGTGGAGAGACCGAACTAGGATATATATCTAAGTCTTCTCTTCCCTACTGCTATTTTTACAGTTTATTCATTTATACTCTGTTTTACCATCATATTTTGCCTTCTTCACCTTCTTGACATTTTGCAGAAAATTTTCAAGCTTCCCAATTCACCCCCTTCTTGGGAAGCCAGCTTATCTAACACAAGGGTGTTGTACAAGAAATTCCAAGTGGTTTGCAAAAAGGAATTTTTGGTTGAAGTGAACACTTTGTGAAGTGAATCATAAAACCAATGGCTAATGGTCTTATTTTATGATGCTATAGGATCCAAAAGAGTGTTAGAAGATTAAGGAAAGATTTGAAAAGTTTAGAGACCATTGGAAAACCCAAAGGTAGTTAACTCACCTATGTATTGTCATTGATGTTGCTTGGCTTGAATGATGTGTTTAATATTTAAAATGTTGTCTTGTGATGATTTAACATGGTTGGTTGGATTGTTTGAATGGTAATATGATCCTGGATATGTCCAAATACAAAGGGAAGTGCTGCCCAAATTTTTATAAAATAGTTGTGCTAAAATGATTTGATTGCATGCATGATGTGTTTTTGGATGAATACTTGCAATATATATGATAATATGTGTGCATGATAGTGGTTGCTATTGAGATTCTTTGAATCTCACCCCTTTCCAAATGTCTAACAAATTTTAGGTTCAAGTTATGGTAAGATTGCCCAAGAAAGGAAAGGCAAGGAGAAGCAAGTTAATGTTCAAGATAATGATACTTAGATTAATATAATTATATGAGATATTATGTAAAATCTTATGGGACATGATCATGCTGTATTTTCATGTTAATATGTTCCTCCAGGTTTGTTATGGAGTATTATGTAAGATAAAGGCAAGTTATGGCTATGCATATATATATTAGGATGTATTTTGGAAAGTTGGAAGAATGCAAGAGACCTTTCGAGCACTGTTGCGAATTCAAAGTTCATTATAGACCTTAATATTTTTAATATATGAGTGTATGTTTAAAAACTAGACATGTGTAGCTTTTCAGAGACATAAAGATCACTCAGTTTGGAGTTGTGTATGATTAATGATGATTTTTCAAAGTTATGGTCAGAATCAGAAATTTTCTAAAATGACCATTGCTACAGTGAAAATTATATGAATTTATTGTATAAATTGGTCAAGTATTTGCCATGTTCTATATTTTTCCCATGTATATAATCTTTTAAGGTATGTTTGGAGACTTGAATCATATTAATATGATTTTTCTTAATTTAGTTATGAATTTTCAAAGTTTGTTGGGTGAAATGAAGTTAACCAAAAGAATAGTACCCCAAAATGAAATGAATTGATTTAAGTTGTTTTATAAAATCAATTCTATAATCATGCATTAATGGACTTAAACGGAGTCTAATACATGGAAAATGACTCTAATTATGAGGTGTGACAATTCACATGTAAAAATAAATATAAAAATAAGAGAATTTATGAAAATGAAATAAAAAATGAGAAATTGAAAGATAAAATAAGAAAAAAAAAATTATTTATTTACAAAGGTGAACTTGACTTACGATAAGAGTCTAGCGCCTACATATCAGATAATAGAGATCAAAGTCAATGTAGTTCAAGATATAAATGCTTGTTACTTGGTTGATATTTTTTATTAAATTTTTTTTTGAATAGGGAAAGTTCAAAGAAAATAATTTATCTTTTCATAGACAAAATAATTTTCAAAATTGGTTGGTGTGTATTGATTTGTAAAAGATAATTTAATTTAAATTCCTTACTCTTATCATTTTTTTTAAAATCAAATAAGATGATAAAAAAAAGAGATAGTATATGTTTTTCTCTAATTTAGAATATGTAATTAAAAAAATAAATGTTACCTTGGATATTTTACTTTCAACTTGAAAAAGAAAAAAGCTCAAGAACAATTTGATTTTTCTTTTTATTTCTGTATTTTTTTAAGTCAATTTTTAAACAAAATCAACCATCCCCTACGATGACTATATTACTCACAGCTTGCTGATTGGTACCTAAATGCCCACAGTATTACCACTCAAAACAGATAGGTTAAAAGGATAAAAGCTTGGAGGAAAATAAATAATTTTTGTTTAAATTGTTTTTTATTTTCTTAGTTTAAATTATAAAAATGAAAAAGGCAATTGAAATTTTTTTTTTACTTTAAATAGTATTCGAAAAAGGGAATTTAAGGTGGAATTGCTACATTAATTTTGATTTTTTTTTATCTTCCTAAATCAACTTTACAATCAAATCAACTAGTGATGATTTTTTCATTCACAATTTACTAATTGATATCTAAATGCTCACAGTATTACCACTTAGAGCATAAAGGCACACAAGAAAAAGTTCAAAGTAGAGGGCCTTTATTGTAATTATTTATTTTTAATTTTAATACAGAAAAGGCCATTAATACCGAAAAATATTAAAAATTAAGACATAACTCATATAGATATTATGATAACTCCCCACTCATGGTACCATTGACCGACACTCTATGTACGCAAGGAGATTTAATCCTTGCAGCAAACTCAAAAATAGAAAAGTTAATTTAAAATGAAAAGTGAAATTGACCACCCATTAATACTCAAAAGGTTCCGAGAGATGGATCATTAACTTAAACAATTCTAATTATCAACTCAAATATCCAATAGGGTAAGTATGGGAATACTGGCTCATTTTGGTAAATTATTTTAATGGACAAATGAAAAAGATAGTCACGGTCAGATTTTATTAAGTCAGAACCAATATTTGATCTCCTTTTGTTTTATTACCATTAAACCAATATTTGATCTCCAAATAACATATATGAACCTTAACACATATGGGACCATATAAATGGCTAGGATAAGATACAAAGTGAGAATCCCCAGAGCATTCACACTCAAACCAATTAATCAAATGTCTATTCCTTAAATATATTCTTTAGATCCATAGTTCATTACTGATTATGTTGGCAAGGGACTTTTTTTTCTTAAAGGAATCCTAGAAAATGATTTGCCAAATGATTTGTAGCACGGCACCTTAATTCTAACTAAAAACCGTGAAGCATATAAACACAAAAACTAAATGGGTGAAGATGAAGATGATACATATGGTGGTTTCTTTCCAACGTCCTCACTTGATTGGGGAGTTTTAATTCAAAGGGAACAATCATATAGATAAAGGATGCTTATATATTAAGACCATACCCATACAACTCAAAGTGTGACACAATGGTTATATATTTTTCCCTCTTCCTGAGTTACTACCATAAAGGCCTCCCTATTACTATTTGGAACTCTAAACATTGCACATATATATTCTTCAAAATAGATGTTCTCTTTTAAAATATCCCCACAACCATTACAGGAGTCATATTTATAAACAGATCAGCAGTACCAAACAGACATCGACCAAGCAACAATTGAATTCTCAAAGCGTAAGGTAAAAGTTGGCTATGAAGGAAAAATCAGTTCAACATCATTCTAGCACGCCACGAGCCTGACTAGTGATAAAGGACGAAAATATTAATTCCTTTCTAAAAAAATGAAAAAAAAAAATTTAAGCAAAAACCAATCGTGAAGCCAAAAAAAAAATCCCTCAGAACCAAAGCTTGATCCATAACAGCACAAGAGACCTATTCAAGTCTGTGAAAACCACAGATTGTACCCACATGAGCAACAAAATTGGCAGTAAGAAAAATTAATATGGAGCAAAACTGGCCATCAAAGCCAGAATTTGATCCATAAGAGCAGAGGTCTATTAAAATCTAACAAAACTGAAACTAGAAACTGGTTGAAAGAAAAGTTGGTTATAGAGTTAAACATTTCAAACCTACTGCAGAGGAGAGCCCTCAACGGTGGTAGCACAGTGAATACTCCTCTCTCATGAGACCTTTTCCTTTAATGTTCTTAGCAGCCTTGCCTCCCTTTCACATTCAGCTTTCCTCCCTCTTCCCCCTCTTATTTTGCTCATTCTCGCTTCTTATTTCTGGTCTAGAATCGCGCGCCTTAGATTGAACAACCCATCGGTTAGAGTCAAAGCGAATCTTCCATTTTGTGCTACAGATTGTGGTCTTGGTTCCTAAAATTTCTGGACAGTATTTCTTTCTTGTGCAATAGCTTCCATGTATCACTGCTCCTCTGTCATTAATTTGCCTCTTGAGCCTTGAGCTTTTGGTTTGTCCTCTGTCTCTGCATCTCTGAGGCATGATAGCGAGGGGGAGGAGATCGGGTCAACTATCAGCTTCCTCTATTTTCTCTTCAATCGCCTTACCTCGTCCTTCGCTCGCTCTGCCACTCTGCTTCACGACACGGAAGAGGAAAGAGGCTAGGGTACTAGAGCGGAGGTATAGCTAAATCACGTCCGGTCCCTTACTCTTCTCTTTTTTTTATTATTAACAATGTTATTACCTTTTTTTATTATTATTAATAATATTTTTTTTGCCCTTCTCTATTTGTTTCACATGGGATAATTAAATTTTCAACACTTAAAAAAGTTTTTTTTTATTTTATTATTATTTTTTAACAAAAAGGAGATTCAATCAATCAAAAGTTTTTTTTTTGTTTTTAGGGTTTCTCTCTCTCTTTATTTTTATCTTTTTTTTTATCCTACAAGAAAAGAATTGGATTTGGATGAGAATCTTAAAGGAAAGGAATATGATTTTTCTTCTCTTCTTTTTTTAGACTGAAAGATGGGATTTTTATTTTTGAAAATCCTAAATAAAAGGAAATTACTTTTTGTTTTGTTTTGTTTTTTTTAATTCCTAAAGAAAATGGGTTGGATTTGGATAAGAATCCTGTGACATCCGGGCGCTGATAAGGGCGGGGAGTGATCGTCAGTGCAAGAAAGGGGGTGTGAGATAAAAAGTGATAAGGCACGAACAAGGAGCGGCTCCTGGCAGGTTTCTAAGCGGGAGGGACATATGAATGAATCGAATGCATACCGGAACGAGAGGGATCCAGAGGCTGTATAGGTATGGGACTATACGGTTAAGGATAGCTTAAAGAAATTGATAGATACTACCTACACCAACAAGGTGCACCTACCTTTTCAGTAGTCTATCCCTTAAGAACTCCTCAGTTAAGCGTGCTTAATTTGGAGCAATTATGGGATGGGTGACCTCCTGGGAAGGAGGTGTGTGAGTGAGGACAAAGCACATCGAAAGGACTTGTGTTAGTTTGTGGAGACAATCGTCAATCCCGAATAGCGGCCGGACGTTACAATTGGTATCAGAGCCCGGCCTCTCTAAGTACGGTATAGTTTGAGGACGAACCACACGGAAGCTGGTGGGCATGTAACATCCGGGCGCTCATGAGGATGGAGAGTGATAGCCGGTGCAAGAAAGGGGTGTGAGATAAAAAGTGATAAGGCACGGACAAGAAGCGGCTCCTGGCAGACTTCTAAGCGAGAGAGGCATATGAATGAATCGAATGCATACCAGAACGAGAGGGACCCAGAGGCTGTATAGGTATGGGACTATACGGTTAAGGATAGCTTAAAGGAATTGATAGATACTACCTATACCAACAAAGTACACCTATCTTTTCGGTAGCCTATCCCTTAAGAACTCCTCCGTTAAGCGTGCTTGATCTGGAGCAATTATGGAATGGGTGACCTCCTGGGAAAGAGGCGTGTGAGTGACGACAAAGCACATCGAAAGGGCTTGTGTTGGTTTGTGGGGATAGTCATCAATCTCGAATAGCGCCCGAACGTTACAAATCCTAAAAGAAAGGAATAGGGTTTTTCTTTTTTTTTTTAAGACTAAAAGGTGGGATTTTTATTTTTGAAAATTCTAAAAGAAGGGAAATTATTTTTTATTTTTAAATTTTTAAATTTCTCAAGAAAAGGGATTGGATTTGGATAAGAATCCTAGAAAAATGGATAAGATTTTTCTTTTTTCTTTTTAAGGTTAAAAGGTAGGATTTTTATTTTTAAGAATTTTAAAAGAAAGGAAATTAATTTTTTGTTGTTTTTTTGTTAAAGCATAAAGAAAAGGGATTAGATTTAGATAAGAATCCTAAAAGAAAAGAATAAGATTTTTCTTTTTAATGCTAAAAGGTAGGATTTTTATTTTTAAGAGTCCTAAAAGAAAGAAAATTAATTTTTTGTTGTTTTTTTTTAAATCCTAAAGAAAAGGGATTGGATTTGGATAAGAATCCTAAAAGAAAAGAATAATATTTTTTCTTTTTTCCTTTTAAGGCTAAAAGGTTGGATTTTTATTTTTAAGAATCCTAAAAGAAAGGAAATTAATTTTGTTGTTGTTGTTGTTTTTTTTTTGAAAGTCCTAAAGAAGAGAGATGGATTTGGAGAATGATTTTTTTGGATTTTTCTTTAATTTCAAAAAATGTGTATTCAAATTAAAATTAAAAGGAAAATTGGCATCCTCTATTTTTCCTAATTTTTGTAAATAACCAGGCAAAATATGGTGTTCACAATGATAATCTGTGTTGATATTGAGTGTTTGGTAATGTATAGTTGTAAATGTGCTTATTCGAGGTTTCCATACTCTTTGAAGTCTTTAGGAAACATTGGAATTGTTGGTAAGTAGTTATCTTACAACATGAGGTGTGGCTCCGATGGGTATTGATTGGAATAATTTCTAATGAGGTGGTTGTATGGTTTGAATTATATACTTGGTTGATACAACATGGTGACTTGGTCTTGCATCCTGTTTGTACATTGTAGTTGTTCCAATAGCCTACTAAGATGTCATGTGTGTTCAGACAGCTTGAGGTAACAGGTGTATAATTTATCTTTGTATCTTTTGAAATGTATGTTTGCACCATTTCATATTATGACATGCATGCTTACATGACTAGTAGGTTTTCTAACTTTACTCTGAATTATAATGAGAATGATATTGGCATAGTTCCCATCGATATATATATACACACATGCATATATCTTTATGAACATTATGGATAGTGTTACATTGATGAATAGTATGTATCTCTTTGACTTATTATGTATGATCGTATGGTATTCTAGCATGATAGAGCATGACATGTGTTTGCATGTTCCTATGCATTGGATATTGTCATTGGTTATATATTGTTAAGGCACAATGTTGTTGGGTTATAATGCTCTAAATACCACATGGTATGCTGATCCACTAAATAGCACACGAGACCCTGTGTTCAAGCTATGAGGCTTGTGATATCCCTTTCACTAAATAGTCATCTTTTGGTCGAGAAACTCAAATAACTGTAGATTAGGGATAAACCATATCTAAATAGCTATTAATTTAGGTGTTTTAGGGGAAGGAGAGCCATGATTCTACTGGGAATGCTGGCTTCCTAATAGGGGGTGAATTGGAAAATTTAAGATTTTTCTGCAAAAATACAAGTTCACAGTGAAAGCAAATGATAGCAGAGAAACAGAGTACAATGAAAATGAATATGAATGTGAGATAAGAGAAGAGAAAACTCATAAATTTATCCTGTTTGGTCCAATCCACTTGTTCTACGTACAGTGCTCAAGTCACCACTCAAAATTTTCATTATCAACAAGAATTGAATGAGCTCCTGTAATGTCTCAGTATAGTACATGTACTTTGTTCTAAGAACACGGAAAATTATCACTCAACACTTAAACAAGTGTTTCCCAATACCCTTTGTGATTTCCCTCACACAGAATCTTTCTTCCAGATGAAGAAAATATTTTACACAAAATAAATACGCTCTAGAATAGAGTAGATATTAAAGTTATAGCACAGTAAATGTAATGTGTGGATGAAAAAACTTTGTCTAATAAATTCAGCAGAGTTTTGGCAAAAACAGACTTAAATTCATTACCTACAACTTTAAATGAAATTTTATTTATATATTTGTGACTTAACTAGTCTAGCCATTAGAGACGTTAACCAATTGTTACTATATAAAACTAGTCATTCACCAACAGCATTTAATGCGTCTAACATACTAAAGTTCTAATTTTGTGGGTTCAAAAGACAAATTTTGTAGAGACAGAAAGTTAAGGACTTTAACATTGAACTTCAAAATTTGTCTGTTCAAATGTGACATTTGAATTTTGAGTTTGTCAAAGTTATCCCATGTTAGAACATACGAATTTTCATATTGAAAGTGTATTTGTTGAATTTGAATAGTTGTCTCTCATTTTCACAATGTACTCAAAATTCAAATTTCAAAGGCTGAAATTTGTCTATCAGAGGCATGTTCAATATGGCACAAAAGTTTTCCTCTGTGAAATTAGAATTTTGAACTATGAAGTCCATCTGTTAGAGGTATGCTCTAATGAGACTCACAAGTTTTCATTTTGAAATTCCCACTTTGAAATTCAAAGTTCGTCTATCAGAGACAGTGATATTGATTTTACTTTGAATTTAACTAATATTCGAATTTTGACTAAGTTTTACATGAATTTTATACTTTTTCACTAACAATGCTTAGGTCGAAATTCGAATTTTAGAATTGAAACTTATCTATCAGAGATAAAATCTCTGTAACTTCAAATTTCACTAAGTAAAGTTCAAATTTTGAACAAAATAAGCATGAGTCAATAACAAAATTTGTCTGTTAACCAATATTTCTTAATTCTAATACAAGCTAACGTTTGATATCTTTGAAATAACTCATTAAAACATTGTGATAACTTAATTAAGTAAAGATCAAGGTTTTTTACCGAGTGTATCAAGTGAAAAATCCTAAAAAACTACATCTTGACTTATTCTTCATTGGATTTCTTCGCTTTAACCTTTCATACTCCTGTGATATTCTTCTTTTACTCCAGTTGTTTGGAATCATCAAAACTTTTGATTCAATAGATTCAACCTTTAGTGAAGGGGCCTTTAGTCGAATCATGACTATTAGGAGAAAAGCTTGGTGGTGACCTCAGAATTGGCTGTCATGGGTCATTGAAAGGGGACTACCTATTAATGTTATCTTATAATCAATGATAACTTGCCTATGGTTTTAGTCGTGTAATAATAGTAATTAGGCATGCATATCATGTACATTACATTCACCATGAGTAATTGCATGTGAATATTGTTTTGGAACCTGTATTATTTTTATGGTAAAACCCTTGGTTACTAGGACATGTCTCATCCTATGGCTAACAATTCCATCTGAAAGATTCAGCACTAGCAAAGACAAGGCTAAGGAGAATTAGCTCTCTTGGGAGTACAGTTGTTATAGATGTCATCCTTGGGGTAGAGACCCTTTTATGGGCTTTTATGTACCTCAGAATTGGCCGTCATGGGTCATTGAAAGGGGACTACCTGTTGAGGTTACCTTATAATCAATGGTAACTTGCCCATGGTTCCAGCCGTCTAATAATAGGAATTAGGCATGCATATCATATACATTACATTCACCATGAGTAATTGCATGTGAATATTGTTTTGGAACTTGTATTGTTTTTATGGTAAAATCCTTGGTTACAAGGACATGTCTCACCCTATGGCTAACAATTCCATCTGAAAGATCTAGCACTAGCAAAGACAAGGCTAAGGAGAATTAGTTCTCTTGGGAGTACAATTGTTATAGATGTCGTCCTTGGGGTAGAGACCCTTTTATGGGCTTTTGACGTTTTTAGTAAAGTGTCAAGTGTAGTAAACATGTGATACCTTATGTAACTTAACTATGTACTTGTTATTTCTACTAAACTTGCATGGTGTGTAACTCTTTTATGTTTCCTTTAAATTTATGGATTAATGGTTATATTGGCTTTGGGTTTTGAAAGCATGTGTTTGATGTGTAGAAACTGTGTTTTGAGAAATGAGCATTAATGTCCAATCACATGACCCATTAGTGTAAAGTGGGGTTCAAGGGGTTAAAACCTAGAAAAATGGTTTCTTTGGGTGGAACCTCTTTGAATAAGGTCTTTTGTAACACTGTATCAAAACAAACTATAAAATCCACCTAAAATCATCAAAAAACAACCAAGAGGGCAAAATAGTGCAGGGGTCGCAGCCAGTTATAATGCCACTGTGGCCTCAGAGAGGCAGAATAGGTTGGCACCGTGGCCAAGCTTCTGATGCTATGCTGATACATATAAGCAAATTTATGGTTTTCTAACCAAACTTCCAATATGTACAGCTTCATGCTGTGACGTCCAATTGATCTGATTGCAACTCCTACAGGTCACTCTACTCTTAATTTAACCATAGACATCAATTTTACCTCAATATATGTAATATTCCTAAAAGTTAAATAACTAAAAATGTATAAGAAATTCATGAAAACAGACAGACTCCATTTTAAGTGAAATATGGCAAAAAGATCATTTTTTCTAGTTGAATGAAAAAAAGAGAAATTACTTTTTGCCCGTAGAAATTAAGATAATTACATTTTTGCCCCAAAACAGTTAAAAAGCATGTGGAGAAGAGTTTTGCAAAGATCTTGGAGAAAATTAATGCTAATGACTGAAAGAAATAAAAATTATAATTTTGCCCTGCATTATGGGTAATTTTGTAAATATGAAAAATTACTGTCAAAACGAAGCTCTCGATAAGACGAGTCGAAAGGTATATGGCACTGAGGTTAACTAATTAAGAATAAAGAAATAAACAGTGTCAAAATTTAAATAGTAATTTTGTACTAGAAAAGTTGCATTTAGATCTACAAAAAGCAAAAAGGCAGATAGTAAAACTCTTGGGCAACACAAAAAGAGCTTTTAGAAGACAACTTAATAAAGTAATCCTAGATATAAGTTTACTTTAATTTTGTACTCATAAAGTGATTTTACAGTATAAAAGGTAGCTTTACCTATCCAAGTATGAAGTAACCGATACAATGTATTACTAGACCAGAAAAAATATGCATTATTTTAGCAAAATATTCTCTCTTGGGCATGTAAGATAGCAGCCATGTGCTTCAATGGATGATACAATTAATTTATAGAAGACTTAGAGAAGAAGTTTTCTTAATGAAGAAGTATATGGTAATCAAGTAATTAGCAAAAGTAATTAACATGCTTTATATATTCCCTCATCCATTTTACCGAAGCATTTGGCAAAGAAAAGATAAAGGAAGGGTCTACAAAGTAGAGGGAAAGGAAAGGCTACATGAGGTAGAGAAAAGAGAAGAAAGAAAGTCCAAGGAAAATGGCAAGTTTGCTAATTTGCAATCTTCAAGTATTCTACCATAGTTTCTTAGTAGTGTGAGCTAATTTCGTTGAAATTTCTCCTCCTTCACTTGCTGTCCAATCTTGGCCTAAGCATGGTAATAAGAGGGAAGGAGTTTTTGAACCATAAATTGATGAGAAAGCACAAGAAAATGCAAGAAAGACAAGTTTTACTGAGTTATGAAGCAAGTTTTTGAAAAACTAAGTCTTCCCTCTAAGACTTGATTTTCGGATAGCATTGAGTATAGGAAGGAGTGAGAGTTTCTTAAATTTGATGTTAAAATGGTTTCGTCATGGTGGAAAACTTTAAGGACAAGTGTTAGAATCAAGAGAAACCTTAAGATAGACAAGTTGAATCTTTCAGGGTTTCTAGGGTTTCATGGATATATGTTAAGTCATACCACGAAATTAGTGATTTAATCAAGTATTTAATGATGTCAAGGGATTTGAGGAAGTATAAGAAAGCAAGTGGAATCATTGGTTTCAAGTGAAAGCCAAATGATACTTCAAGAGATAGTTAAGCCTTTTTATTGCTCTGTTATTTCATTATGTTTATATGATAAAATTGAGTTGTCATATTGCAAATTATGTTTTCTTTGATTGGTTTAACTATAATATGAGAGGTTTTATTACTCGGGATGTCCATTTTCTGAGCCATTATACTACCAAAATTTTTGTGACCACTGTGGCAATTTGTTATTTAAATGTGATTATTAAGTGAAATGAATAACATGATGCATAGAATGTGACTTGATACTAAGATTGTCCTAATCTCATCTCTTCAAGCATCCCAAATTTTAGGTTCCAAGGATAGCAAGACCACTAAGAAGACAAGAAGCAAGGAGAAGACTATGGATGTCTAGAATTATAATTGCTATTGTTACTTACTTTCTTGTAATTGTATATAAAATCATATGTGCTATTGTGAAGCTAATCTTTGCTACCATTTTTCTCTTTTGAGTCTCTGAAGATGTTATGAGAATGACATGAATTAAGATGAACAAGTTTGAGTGATGTATATTGTGTATATATGCACTTTTGTAAATCATGGCATCATCTGGCTAATATGTGCCCCTAAGAGTTATATGGTTACTATTGATTTGAAAGGTAATGTAACATATAAGTGTTATATATTTTCAAAAACTAGACAAACAGGGATTTCTAACAAGTAAAGAGAACTTGATTTGGATCATTGTGAAAATTGTCATGAATTTTTGAAGTCAAGGTTTAAACTTGGATATAATTGGAAAACATCATATTTGATTCATAAGTACCGCTTATTTGAAAAGTAGTATAAAATAATATGGAGCTCTAAGAATTCAGTGTTTTATATGTACAAAAAGATCTATGTTTTAAGTTTAATATACCATTGGTTTGAGAGCAACTAAAGCTATACAATGAGAGTTATGCATGCTTTTCTAAAATTGTTCTAGTGGGAGTGAGGTTTTGACCCTTAGTGATTCAAGTTGAAATCATGCCCCGCACTAGTTAAGCAAATGTATAAAAAAATATATGTAAAGAAGACATGTATATATTTCCAATGAAATAAAGAGTGCATGATTTGACTTAGTGTAGCATGAAATATGAATTTTTAAATTATGGCCAAAATCTAAGAGAAGTGAAAAGTGACCATTTAAATAGTAAATTTTTGTGCAATAAATTGTACTAATTGGCATGACTAAAATGTTGTTTCATATTTTAAATTACTTTTAGAGACTTAAATCACCTTGATATGATTTTTCTATAATTAGTTATGAATTTTCAAAATTCGCTCAAGAAAAAAGATATGCCATATAAATAGTAACTCGAGGAAACAAAATTTTCTATCATAATCTATCATGTGATTCAAGCTTTTAAACATGTTCCATGGAGTATAATAAGGGTTCAATACATGGGTAATGTGGTCTATAGTTAAAGTATTACAATACATTTCTGCATGGGGATTTTGGATGCTCAATACCATTTTAACCACTTTTTTACTAAAACTCACAACTCAAACACTCAAATTGCCACCAATGGTCTATTGACAACTAACATCCATTTCTATTGGTCACAACCAACATAACCAACCTGTCTAAGGAGGTTCCATCCCTAAGAAACCATTCCTCCAAGTTTTGATCCCCTTGAATCTCAATTCCACATAATAGGCTTTATACCCCAAAACACACAAATAAGGCCTAAGAACCATATTGGGTTCACAACACGACCAACCAAGCTTAACATACATATTCACAAATGCACCAAAACACATTGACCCATACCAGGGTGTCACTCAAACCACATCGTAAAACCACAAACTGGGCATATAACCATAACCATACCATTCATCATCATCATCATTATCATCATTATACAACATACAAGCAATACTCCCAAGAAAGCTCAAAACAAGCAAGACAGGTATTACAACACTACTTGGCACAATTCATTACATAAATTGAATGGTAAAACTACCTATTACACTTAATATTCCCAGAGACAGAGAGATCTATGATTCCTTGGTCTTCTCCGGATTAGTACCAGAGTTTTCGCCTGAAATGTTAATCATAATGGGTGTAAGACAGAGTCTCAGTAACTGAGAATCACACACGAGCAACCAATAGCTATCACATCAATATATAATACATGTAATGCAATGTTATGCAATGAATTGTCGTGAATGTTCCCCCTTCGTATACGACAAGAACCATGGGTTAGTACCATCACAAGATATGCCTGATAAGTGATTCCCTTCCAAAAATCGACAAAGACTGATTCTAGGGTAAGCTCATTGCACACTAGTATGACCAAGCCAAAGGCCACACTAACAATTGGACTGTAGTTCTCATTCCACTGGACTACTCAAATTAGTCATGATTTAGGAAACGTACATCCTCAAATCCACTACCACATTGCTCTCCTGGCCATTAGTGTAACACCCCTTATGATATTTTCTTGGTTTTGTATTCAAGATCGGAGGAAAACAGGATGAAGGAAGCTCAAAGTGGAGTCTGGAGGAGCTCCACGCCATGGCCTGAAGCAGGTCCGCAGCGAGGATCGAAATTTTTGCTTATATCGGGATCATTTCAGACAGTCAGAAAGAAAGAAATCGGAGAGAGCGACGAGTGAGGCGACGAGGGTTTATGATTTTCGGTGGTTTGGAGCGATTTTCGGACCAAGGGAGCTTGGATTCAAGTTGGTAAGTGACTTATACTCCTCCCTCTTCACTTTTCTACTGTTAGATTTGGGATTTTTCGATGTTAGGTTGGGATCTTCAGATTTGACCGAAATTCACCGATTAAGACGGTTGAAATGAGGTTAATGAAGTGTGTGTTAGTGTTCTTGTTGTTTTGGTGTGAGTTTTGAAGGGATTATATGTGTTTAGAGTTTAACCCTAGGTTGTTCTTGGTTTGAAGTGTGAAGAATCTGAGTTGTATGGAATTGTGTGATATTTGGTTATTGGTATATGTGGTTAATCAAGGATTGGTGGTATTGTTAAGGTTGTTTGACTACTCGGAGGAAGCTAGTCGTGGGATTGGTGTTCAAGAAAGCTTGGGGAACCCGTGTGAGTGCGGTATTGACAACTAAAGGTAACCGGTTGTTTGTTTATGTGTTTGTATGTTGATATATATATGTACATATATGCATGTTCCTTTTCATACCACGATATTGATTGTGTGTGTATGGTTTTTCTATATATATCGTGGTATGCATGGCTTATTGATGTGTGATGATTGTATATGTCATGATGTGTAGCATCCCCATACCATTGCATGCTAGCATGTCCATATGATGTGTAATATGATGATATATGTATATGTATAGGTGTGTAGAGGCATGTTGGCATGATATTGATATCATCACCACATGATTGCATAGTGAGAGATGGATGACGAGGTGATGATGATGAGATATGATGTGATAAAGATCCTTGTCGCTAAATCCTCTCCATGTGAGAGCCAGGCGGTAGAGGACATGATATGATATGATATCCCTATCACTAAATCCTCTCCTTGGGAGAGCCAGGTGGCAGTGGATTTGGGGATGCACCTTCTCTAAATCACCATTAATTCGTGATGGTCCAAGGGAAGGAAAGCCATGGTCCGAGCTCTAGTGTAACCATTGGCCCGGTTGCATTAGGGTAAGGTGAGCTTAGTGATGTCCCGAAATCGATCTTCACTGACTGCTGGAAGGGAATCATCTATTGAAATGTCTTATTATGATGACAGCTTGTGGTTCTAGCCGTGTATGAGGGAGAACATGCATACCATTCATTAGCATTGCATTGCACGACTGTGTGGGTCAGTACATATATTTATATTATGTATGGTTATTCTCGGTTACTGAGACGTCGTCTCATTCCCATCTCCCATGACTAACCCTTTCAGGTGACAGTTCTGGCTATGTACGTGGGAATAGTTTATGTAATGTTTGTATTTGGATAATGTAACTTGTGCCAAGTAGGATAGAAGGTTTTGTAATTAATGTATGATATTTCAGATGGTTATATGCTTGGCTGTGGATTTTGATTGCGTATGCGTGTTGTGGGTTTTCATGGTTTTGGTTGTTGGAAAGTTAGATTGGTGGTGTTTGTGAGCCTAGAGAATTTTTGGGCCTCAATGGTGTGTTTTAGGGCCTATAGCCCGTTTTGTCAAGTTGGGGTTCAAGGGGGTCAAATCTCAGAGGAGTAGTTCCTTTGAGCTGAAACCTCTTGGGACAAGTTGGTTTGGGGATTTTAGACCTGTGTGGTTGGTTTTTGAGTGACAAGTTGCCTTGGGTGGCAATTGGAGGTGGTTGATGACAAGTTTTGGTAAATAAATGGTCAAAACTGTGTCAGGTGTCCAGAATCTCCATATGGAGTCGGATTAAGGTGAACGTGGTGTCTATGGTTAGAGTGAGACTAGATTGACTTGTAGGAGTTGGAATCAAGTCAATTGGAGGTTGGAGCATAAAGTTATGCGCGTCGAAAGTTCGCCCCAAATGTTGAAGTTGCTGATATGGAACATCAGTAAGGAGGCGCCGCGACGCCAGTGTCCAGGCCGTGGCGCTAGTATGTCCAGAAGCGATGCAAAAACAGGGGAGGTCGGAGCCACAGCGGTACTATAGCAGCCGCAGCCCCAACCCAATATTTGGTGGTTTTGGTTTCGTTTCCGCTGTTTAGGAAGTTTTAGTTGCTGTTTTGGAAGTTTTGGTTAAGACGTCAGGTGTTTGGAGCGAGGTTGTTACAATAGGAGAGGATTTAGTGGTAAGGATGTATCATCATCTACCTCACCACTTGGTCATTAGTGCTTCGGTATACCATGTGGTATCATCATCGTATCTCATATCATCATCACCCTATCATCTATCTCCTAATATGCATAATATGGTGATGATGTCAAATGTCATTTTAACATACTAATGTCATATGCAATCATCATTCTCATACTCATTAACATCGTCGTGTTAGCATGCTATCATGTGGGGGTGCATATGAATATACATATATATGTCATAACATCATCCATTGTATATAAACATCAAGAAAATAAGGCTTACCATACCTCCACTAGCAATGCACATACCACGATATGAAAAAGACAACACATACATGAAAATATCATGGTACAACAAGGGAATGCATATATATATATAACAACAAATATAGACACATATATATCATACATCTGGTTATCTTGAATTGCTGACACATTGCATACAAGGGTTTACTTAAGCTTTTAGATTACCAACAATGAATTGAACTCCTCCAATTAACTAAACAACCACTATAGTATCATAATATCTTCAATCAACATAATGCATAACTTAACCAAAAATCCTTAATTTAGCCATTCAAGCTTTGTCCATGGTTCTAATAGCATAAACACATACTAATGAACCCTAAACAGCCATCCAACTTATAAACATTCATCTACAACTTGGATTCCATTCATCCTTCACTACATTCAACTTAGGGTTTAGCATAAATCATGCATAATCCCACTTAAACTCATACCCAAACCTTAATAACACTAAACAACACTTCATTGATCCTTTTACAACCATTTTAATCAACAAAATTCAATCAAACCTGAGTCCTCATGCATACCAATGAAAATAATCCCAAAACCGAAGAGAAAAAGGAAAAGGAAGGGTATAAATCCATATACCAACTGAGAATCAAGCTTCTAGCGTCCAAAAATTTCCTCCCAATGTTAAGAATTCACTGCCCTAACAGAGCTCCCTTCGTTCTTCTTTAATTTCTTTCCCTTTGTCCATTTGAATCTCATCTAATTTAAAGAAGTCCTGACTCACACCGTGGCGGATGATTAGCTCGCCATGGTGTGAGACCTTATTGCCCAAAAATATTTGAACTTCCTTTGTTCTCTCACCACCACAGCCTTGATCCATGCCTTGGCGTGAAATGCTATTAACCCATTTTCTCTAATTTGCTCTTCTTTGCCTTTCCTCCAGTCCTAGTTCCCCCATTGTTACAAAAAATAAAGGGCATACTTCTCATTAGACTCATGCTAAGTTCAGGACAACATATTGAGGGTTGTTACATCTTTGGTTCTATTGTGACTTGTAGGGGTGGCTTTAGAGGTCAAGAGTTGCATAAGTAGGGTTTTAGAAGTAGTTAATAGCTTATGTTGGTCTAAAAATGACTACTTTGATCTTGAAAGTCCGAAATCTCCATATAGAGAATATTTTGAGGTGTAGCTTATTCCCACAATTTGATAAATAGCAGAGTAACTTATAGGCTCTGGAATCGGGTCAATCGAAAAGGAGTGAGGAGTTATGTGCATTGAATGTTAGGCAAAATATCATAAAAAAGCTTATATAAAAATTTATATGTGGTGTAACAGCGCCCAAGACCAAGACCGTAGTGCCATGCCATTTTGCTTCTCCTCTAAGTCATCCAGGATCTTCTCTCGCTGCAACTCCAGGTGTCGTGCCATGCTATGGCGACACCCTTGCTTCCGGGTCTTCTATGCCATGTCATTGCATCGTAGGATGTAGCTTGGTCATTTTGTACAATGTTACATATAGATTGAACATCAATTTTTTTTTGTTACAAATTGAATAATGATTTTTTTTTGTCATCATCTAGGAGTGTCCCTTGCAAACAATAAGAATTAATATTCCCCAAAATAGTAAGAATAAAGGGTAAATCCCTCCCTAGGGATACCATGGTATTGAATAAGAAATTTTGTTTTCAAAAATTATATACCACAAAACTTTGAAGAGAATCCTCTTAGTTATAATTATAAAGTTAGAGAGACAGAAAGAGAGCGGTGGGCCCCACTCTTGTGGCAGGCACCCACATGTTTATTCACAATAAACTAAGAGTAATATTAAGAAAACTGGACTAGTTACTAAATCAGCTAATGTATTGGTTCAAGATTCATGGGTCAAATAGGAGTTGAACCAGTTATAATTAATAGGTATCATAAAGAGTAAAATGAACTTATCAGATAGAGAAAAAAAACTTGGGAAATAAAAAATGAGCACAAATTAGAGGAAACAAGTTAAAGGAAAAGCAAGGGATGAACCTTTATTATCAAATAATGTTAAGAGAACTTAAAATAACAGTTGATATAAGATGAAGGAAGTAATTATTATAGATAATAATAAAAATATAAAAAATAAATTTCTAATCAAGAATAAAATTCTAAAGAAATTGAAATAATTAAAATTATGTAAATATTATATATGATTTGAGAAGAAGTGAGATCACAAATAAAGATTTCACCTTCCATAATATTACGCAATTATATTCGTGGAATGACATAAAATTGGTTGTGTTCATATAGCCTACAGCTAGCTATGACTTTTGTTTATCTCAGTATTAAAAAATTGGACCAACCATTGAATTGATTGAGACATTGGTTCAAGATTCAATGGTCAAATCGGGATTAGACCAGTTATAAATAAATTGATATATTTTAAATAATGTAGATAAAAAATATAAAAGATATTTATTCATGATCATAAAATTAATATTCAATTTAGGATGAAAAATAAATTTAATAATTTTTAATTTTATATATCATATAGAAAATTAAAAATATTATTAATAAGTTTTGCAATCTAATATTAAAATCTAAATATGTTAATATTTATTTATAATTATATTTTGAATTCAAAATTATCAATCGATATTCTATTTTGATATTATTTGTTAAGTAAATTTATTATTATTGATGATTGTGTATCATAATAATACTTATACAATATTATAATATATAAAGAAAAAATTTATATAAAAATAAGGTTACTTAGTACTAAAAATAATATTATTTTATCTTTAAAATAAAAAAATATTTAAAAATTTTAATTAAAAAAAAGAAGTCAAACCAGTTCAATCGGTTTTATACCGGTTCATACCAATTCTAAAATTGTCTAATCTTCATCTATGGCTGGATTGGATCAGGTACCGATTCCAGTGACATCGGTTGAATCGACCAATCTAATTTGATTTTTAATATACAAATCATAGTTGAGATTTAAGAGAAATATTAAAATTCAACATAGAGGAGTGTGAGATTTGTTTATTAATAAATAAAATAATAATTTAAACAAGTCATGATGAGAAAGTTTAAAGTGTCTGAAGCCCATGTTGTAACACCCTACCTCCTTATACCTCCAAACTTAACCAAATGCTTCAAAATTTAACTAAACACAACCTTGATACCTCGAAACAACGCTCCAAAGCTTCAAACAGCGGAAACGACTCACAAAACACCAAAAGCTGGGCTGGAGCCGCGACCGCTACAGTACCGCAGCGGCTCCAGCCTTCCCTGCTTCTGCAACGCTTCTGGACACACTGGCGCCGCGGCCTACCCTCCACTTTTACCTCAATCCAACTCCATATGGAGATTCTGGACTCTAAACACCATTTTGGTCACTTATTGACCAAAACTCACCACTAACAACCTCCAATTGCCACCAAAGGCAAATGGACACTCCCAGACCAACCATGCAAGTCCAAAACCCCCAAATTAACTTGTCCAAAGAGGCTTCACCTCAAAGGAACCACTCCTCTGAGATTTGACCCCTTGGAACCCAACTTGAACAAATGGGCTACAGGCCCTACAACAAACCAACAAGACTCCTCGACATCCAAAATCATACAACCACACATATCACATACATAAACATACATACAACCAGTCTCAACCACATCATTATCCATTACAAACCATTCTCTATCCTACTTGGCACCCGATACAATATCCAATTACATAAATACTACATAGACCTAATATTCCCACATTCACTGCTACTCACGCGCCATCTCTGGACTAGGGCCAGAACCGTCACCTGAAAGGTTAGTTTACTTCCCCTGGACCACCTCGAATTGTTGGTGATTTAGGGAAGGTGCAGTCCACTGCCGCCTGGCTTCCCGGGCCATAGGGGAGGATTTAGTGACAGGGATCCCATCCTTATTCTCCCTAAACATATATCATATCAAATCATATCATCATCATATCGTCATCACCACCCATATCACCATATATTGCAACCTCACAATGCCATGTGGTGATGCTCATGTATCATCATATACTCATCATCATCATGTCACAATGTTATGTATGCATCATGTCATGTCATGTCAATGTCATCATCATAACCATCATCAATGTCATAATCATCATAACTATCATCTAGCTGTGTGCATACCACGATATATAGAAAACAGTATACACAATCATATCAATATTGTGGTATGAAAGAAACATGCATATATATAAATAATATACATACCAATATACCATACAATATAATCAAACAAACACCCGGTTACCTCAATTGTCGTTACCACACACACACGAGTCTTATAAGCTGCCTTGAACTGTCCAATACGTGTGAACCCCTCTCAATTAGCCGATAACCTTCATAATATCACAATTCAACCATTAACACCACATACCAAATAACCAAATATCACAATTCAACCACATTAACCTAACCTAAGGTTCCAACACCCTTTTCATACATCAATAAGCTCTTAGGGATCACTCAAACACTACACAACCTCATACACTTCGGATTCCCAAGAGCTCTAACCGAAAACAACCTAGAGTTAAGCTCAAATCAAACATACACCCTTCAAAACTCACATCCAAGTAACAAGAATACCAAAACACACTCCATTAACCTCAAAACATCTATTTCAATCGGTGGATTTCGCCCCAACTCGGAAATCCAACCTTAACACCGAAAATGCCAAACTTCAACCGAAGAAAATGGAGAGGGAGGAGTAGAGAACACTTACCAACTTGAATCCAGGCTATTGAGGTCCGAAAATTGTTCCTAGACACCGGAAATCTCAAACCTGAGCTCTGCTCCTCTTGATCTCCCTCGGTTTCCTCTGTTTCTTTCTTTCCCGTCCGATCTAACTGATCCGGATTCAAACAATTTTCCCAACTCTCGCCATGGCTCCAGCACACCTCGCCGCGGCTCCACCCAATAATCCGAAACAATGCTACTGGAAAGCTCCTCACCGAGGCGACCCTGCTCCTCACCGCGGCATGGAGTTCTTCCAGACTCCACTTGAGCCTTCCTCCGTCCTGTTTCCTCCGGTCCTAAAACACAATGCCAAGAAAAATAACATGAGGGGTGTTACACTCTCCCCTCCTTATAAAAATTTCATCCTTGAAATTTCAACTCTTACCTCAATCAAAAATCTCTGGATACTTCCTCAGCATAGATTCTTCCGTCTCCCATGTGACATCATTGGACATCGGGCCACTCTAAAGGACCTTTAACAACTTAATGGTCTTATTCCTCAACTGCTTTCCTTAACATCCAAAATTTGCAACGGTGCAATCTCAAAAGTCAAATCCTCTCATACTTGAATTGCTTCATCATCAATTATATGAGACGGATCCGGGTGATACTTCTTGAGTTGAGATACATGGAAAACATCATGCAATCCAGCAAGATTAGGCGGTAGTGCCACTCGATACCCTACTAGCCCAATTTGCTCCAGAATTTGATATGGACCCATATACCGCGGAGTCAACTTCTTTGCTCGAATCGATCTTCCAACACTAGTGGTAGGAGTGACCTTCAAAAATACATGATCTCTAACATCAAACTCCAATGGTCTCCTCCTCCTGTCCGCATAACTCTATTGTCGACTCTGAGCTATAAGAAGCTTCTGACGAATACTCTCTATCTGCCGAGAGGTTTGATCCACAATATCTGGCCCCAAAAGACTCCTTTCACCAAGTTCAGCCCAACACAATGGCGACCTGCATTTCCTGCCATACAATGCTTCATACGGAGCCATTTGTAAACTCGAGTGGAAACTGTTATTGTAGGCAAATTCAACCAATGGCAAAAGCTGATCCCAATTGCCTTTATTCTCTAGAACACATGCTCGCAGCATGTTCTCCAGAGTCTGAATAGTTCTTTCAGTCTGCCCATCAGATTGAGGGTGATAAGTAGTACTGAAACTCAATTTTGTACCCATAGCCTTTTGCAGTGATTTCCAGAATCTGGAAGTAAACCTGGGATCTCTGTCAGACACAATATTAATCGGGACCCCATGCAACTGCACGATCTCATTCACAAACAATTGAGCTAACTTCCCCATCGAAATCATTTCCCGAATTGGAAGAAAATGGGCTGACTTCGTCAACCTATCCACAATGACCCATATTCCATTGTGCCCTGAAGAGGTCCTCGATAATCCCATTACAAAATCCATGGATACACTATCCCATTTCCACTCTGAGATCTCCAAAGGTTGCAACACGCTAGCAGGCAATTGGTGCTCAATTTTAACCCTATGACAAATCAAACATCTTGCCACAAACTCTGCGATGTCCTTCTTCATGCCTGGCCACCAATAACCACACTTCAAATCTTGATACATCTTGGTGGTACCTGGGTGAATAGTGTACCTACTCTTGTGAGCTTCTTCCAAAATAACTTATCACAAACTCGCAACATTTGGCACATAAATCCGACCATGGCACCGGATGATACCATCTTCCAAGATATCAAAGTCCTGGGTCTCTGCCATTTCAATCTATTCTCAAACTCCCAACAGATATTCATCCTCCAACTGAGCATAGCAAATGTTCCTCAATAAATCGCTTGATATACTGAGGGAATTGATTACTAATACTCCAGGGTGGACATTAATGGATAATTCCATATCTCTCAAGCTTTCAAGCAACTGCTGCTCCCTTATCATCATTATGGCTATATGGATCGACTTCCTACTCAACGCATCCGCCACAACGTTGGCTTTCCCAGGATGATACTTCAAAGCAAACTCATAGTCCACAAGGAACTCAATCCAATGCCTTTCCCTCATGTTCAGCTCTTTCTGATCAAACAAATACTTCAAACTCTTATGATCACTGAACACCTCAAACCGAGCGCCATAGAGATAATGGCTCCATAATTTCAAGGCAAACACTACAGCCGCTAGCTCAAGGTCATGAGTAGGATAGTTCTCCTCATGAGGCCTCAACTGCCTTGAAGCATACGCCACAACTCTACCTTGCTGCATCAAAACACACCCTAGACCCTTCTTAGAGGCGTCCGTGTACACAGTGAATGACTCGGATGGGTTAGGGATAATGAGTACTAGAGTGGACGTCAGACAAACCTTCAGTTCTTGGAATGCTCTCTCAGACCTATCATCCCAAATGAAAGGTCGACCCTTACGGGTGAGTCTAGTCAATGGCATAACAAGCTGAGAAAATCCCTTAATGAACCTTCGGTAGTATCCAGCCAAACCCAGAAAACTTCGAATCTCAGTCACCGATTGCGGTTTCTCCCAATTCAACACTGCTTCAATCTTACTAGGGTCTACTGCCACGCCTTCTGCAGAAATCGCATGACCCAGAAATTTCACCTCCCGTAGCCGAAATCACACTTACTGAGCTTAGCATACAGTTGGTGATCCCGCAATACTTGCAACACAGTCCGAAGATGGAGTGCATGCTCTTCCTCATCCTTGGAGTAAATCAAAATGTCGTCCATGAATACCACCACAAATTTATCCAAATACGGCCAAAACACCCTGTTCATATAATCCATGAAGATTATAGGGGCATTAGTCAACCCGAATGGCATCACAAGAAACTCATAATGACCATATCGAGTCCGAAATGCCATCTTAGGCACTTCCTCAGCACGTACTCGCAATTGATGATATCCTGACCTCAAATCGATTTTAGAGAAAACGGAGGCACCTGCCAACTGATCAATCAAGTCTTCAATCCTAGGCAAAGGATATTTGTTCTTGATCGTCACTCGGTTCAGTTGCTTGTAATCAATGCACAATCTGAGGCTACCATCCTTCTTCTTCACAAATAACACTGGAGCTCCCCAATGCGAGACACTTGGCCTAATAAAATCCCTCTTGAACAAATCCTCAATCTGCCTCTTCAGTTCCTTTAATTCAGACGGTGCCATTCGATATGGAGCCTTCGAAACAGGACTTGTCCGGAGCACCAAATCGATGGAAAACTCCAGTTCTCATGGTGGCGGCAAACAGGTGATCTCCTCTGGAAACACATCAGAAAATTCATTCACAATCGGGTATCTTTCGACACCCTCTTCCATAGCCACATTCACAAAGAAGAAAACCAGAAATCCTTGACAACCTTTCTTCAGATACCTGTCAGCTTGAGCAAAAGACAAACAAATACTTTCATCCCCTTCAACACTAGGGATATTCATCGGCAAAGACACAGTCTTCTGAGCACAGTCGAGAATGGCATTATTAGCCTCTAACCAATCCATCCCAATTATCACATGAATCCCTTGCAATGGCAAACAGATCAGATCCAGGGTAGTGCTTCGATGTTCAAAATGAACCACACAATTCAAACAGGCTTGAGCAGTTCTTAATGAAACTCCCGTGGGTGTGGCTACCGACAATTCAAAAGGCAACTCCATTGCCACAATACCCAATCTCCGAGCACAATCAAAAGAAATGAAGGAATGCGATGCACCTGAATCAAACAAAGCATGAATAGAGTAACCATTGAGTTTAAGTTTACCTTTAATCAAGTTAGGCGCTGCATCCACTTCTTGTCGAGTGATGGTGAAAACTCGTCCGGGCATCGTGGGTCTCCTCATTACATCCTCACGCCTTGGCTCACGACAAACCCGCGATATATGACCCGGTTTCCCATAATTAAAACAAACCAAACACGGACGATCATGATGACTAAACCCGTATTTTGTGCACGGATTTGATGCACTACCAGAACTGTACTGAGATAGAGTGGAGTCCCTTCCTGCAAACTCACTCTGACTGGAACTCCTTTATTCATAGCCACCTCGATAAAAGGGTCCTTTGCCAAACCGACCTCTATTAAACTGGTCCCTGCCAAACCTGCCTCTTCCTCTACCATGACGACCTCGATTATGATGACCTCTTCCTCCGCTAGAACCTGTACTACCACCACTGCTACCGCTACCTGAACCACTTCCTTTACTGACTCCTCCTGTAGGTCCTAGGTGAGAAAAGACCCCAATCATGGAATTTCTTCTATACTCTTCAGCCTCCTTCATCCATTTATGCAAAGCACAAATCTTTAAATACAGATCCTTAAAGGACACAAACTCCACCGCAGATAGCCGTTCTTTAATATCTGGGTAGGCTCCCTAAAACAACCTCTGAGCCATCCACCTATCAGCAAGATAATTGTTTAGATAAGTGGAATATCTGACTAAATCCAAAAACTGATCAATGTACTCGTCCGCTGACAGGTTCCCTTGCTGAAAAGCTAGAAACTCAGCCTCCTTCTGCATCATCAAGGCTGGAGGGACATAGTGCGCAAAGAATCGTTCCTTGAACTGCTCCCAAGTTATAGGCGGACTCATCATTTCAACATTCGGGAGAACACTCCTCCACCAACGCTTGGCCTTCTTCTCAAGTTTAAATGCTGCAAGTTGCACCCTTTTCTCCGAGGTGCAATCCATCACACTGAAGATGTTCTCCAATTGCTCTATCCAATCTTCAGCTTAGGAAACATCCATGGTACCTTCGAAAGCCGGAGGATTGAACTTCCGAAAGTCCTTCAACTGTGAAGAGATACCCCTCCTTCCAACCCTTGGGGCTCTCTCAGGCTCCACCACCGTTTCATCCTCTCCTGCATTCAAATGCACAAACATACCCGCTTCTTCATTCATTCCATCTTGCTCTTGCCTATCCATATGCTCTTGCAACCTGTTCAACGTCTCCCCTTGAGCATTCACTTGATTACTAAGGCCAGCCAACATCTCATGCATCTGCCTCATGAGATCACTGTTACTCTGTCTTCCTCTTCCTCCGCGAGACATTCTTCCTACACACAAGCAACAACACATTCAATTAAACGGTTCTGGACTAGTATTGCAGTGGGAATATAGTCTATGTATTTAGAATGGTGCCAAGTAGTACTTCAAGCAGAAACAATGGCCCAAAACCATTACTCTGATACCAAAATGTAACACCCTACCTCCTTACACCTCCAAACTTAACCAAATGCTTCAAAATTTAACCAAACACAACCCTAATACCTCGAAACAACGCTCCAAAGCTTCAAACAACGGAAACGATTTACAAAACACCAAAAGCTGGGCTGGGGCCGCGACCGCTACAGTACCGTCGCGGCTCCGGCCTCCCCTGCTTCAACAATGCTTCTGAAGACACTGGCCCCGCGGCCTGCCCTCCTGCTCCGCGGTGCCCCTTGCTGATATACCATATCAGCACTTTCAACCTTCTGGGGCGAACTACTGACGTGCATAATTTTATGCTCCAACCTCCGATTGACTTGATTCCAACTCCTAAAAGTTAATCTAGCCCTCATTTATCCACAGACACCACTTTTACCTCAATCCAACTCCATATGGAGATTCTGGACTCTAAACACCATTTTGGTCACTTATTGACCAAAACTCACCACTAACAACCTCTAATTGCCACCAAAGGCAAATGGACACTCCCAGACCAACCATGCAAGTCCAAAACCCCCAAATTAACTTGTCCAAAGAGGCTTCACCTCAAAGGAACCACTCCTCTGAGATTTGACCCCTTGGAACCCAACTTGAACAAATGGGCTACAGGCCCTACAACAAACCAACAAGACTCCTCGACATCCAAAATCATACAACCACACATATCACATACATAAACATACATACAACCAGTCTCAACCACATCATTATCCATTACAAACCATTCTCTATCCTACTTGGCACCTGATACAATATCCAATTACATAAATACTACATAGACCTAATATTCCCACGTTCACTGCTACCCACGCGTCTTTACCGAACTAGGGTCAGAACCGTCACCTGAAAGGTTAGTTTATGTGAGAGGGGGTGAGACAATGTCTCAGTAACCGGGAACAAACGCACACATACACATATATATATTCCATACATCTCATGAATGCAATGTGCAATGAATGATATGCATGTCTCCCTCGCACACAGCTAGAACCACGGGCTATCGTCATGACAGGATATTTCGTATAGGTAACTCCCTTCCAACAGTCGGTGAAGACTGATTCCGGGACATCACCAAGCTCACCTCCCATCAGTGCACCCGGCCAAAGGTAACATTAATATTCGGACCGTGGATCTCCTTCCCCTGGACCACCTCGAATTGGTGGTGATTTAGGGAAGGTGCAGTCCACTGCCGCCTGGCTTCCGGGCCATAGAGGAGGATTTAGTGACAGGGATCCCATCCTTATTCTCCCTAAACATATATCATATTAAATCATATCATCATCATATCGTTATCACCACCCAAATCACCATATATCGCAACCTCACAATGCCATGTGGTGATGCTCATGTATCATCATATACTCATCATCATCATGTCACAATGTTATGTATGCATCATGTCATGTCATGTCAATGTCATCATCATAATCATTATAACCATCATCAATGTCATAATCATCATAACTATCATCTAGCTGTGTGCATACCACGATATATAGAAAACAGTACACACAATCATATCAATATCGTGGTATGAAAGAAACATGCATATATATAAATAATATACATACCAATATACCATACAATACAATCAAACAAACACCTAGTTACCTCAATTGTTATTACCACACACACACGAGTCTCATAAGCTGCCTTGAACTGTCTAATACATGTGAACCCCTCTCTATTAGCCGATAACCTTCATAATATCACAATTCAACCATTAACACCACATACCAAATAACCAAATATCACAATTCAACCACATTAATCTAACCCAAGGTTCCAACACCCTTTTCATGCATTAATAAGCTCTTAGGGATCACTCAAACACTACACAACCTCATACACTTCGGATTCCCAAGAGCCCTAACCGAAAACAACCTAGGGTTAAGCTCAAATCAAACATACACCCTTCAAAACTCACATCCAAGTAACAAGAATACCAAAACACACTCCATTAACCTCAAAACATCCATTTCAATCGGTGTATTTCTCCCGAACTCGGAAATCCAACCTAAACACCGAAAATCCCAAACTTCAACCGAAGAAAATGGAGAGGGAGGAGTAGAGAACACTTACCAACTTGAATCCAGGCTCTTGAGGTCCGAAAATTGCTCCTAGACACCGGAAATCTCGAACCCTAGCACTGCTCCTCGCAATCTCCCTCAGTTTCCTCAGTTTCTTTCTTTCCCGTCCGACCGAACTGATCCAGATTTAAGCAATTTTCCTGACTCTCGCCGCGGCTCCACCGAGTAATCCGGAACAATGCTACTGGAAAGCTCCTCGCCGCGGCGGCCCTGCTCCTCACCATGGCGTGGAGTTCTTCCAGACTCCACTTGAGCCTTCCTCCGTCCTGTTTCCTCTAGTCCTAAAACACAATGCCAAGAAAAATAACATGAGGGGTGTTACACATGTCCTCCCTCCTCCTGATGCCCATGTCCTCCCTCCTCCAATTTTTGAAACGTTGCTTGCAAAGTTCAATAAGCAAGTTTCTACTTTTCATCCTTTCATCTCTTCTCTTTCTTCCTACTCATGTTTTCATCCTTACCTCCTATTCTTTCTTCTGTCGTCATTTTCTTCATCTTTCAAATCTCTCTTCGTCTTTTTTCCTCCTCCTCCCCAATTCCTCTTCTTTCGTTTTCCTTCCTTTATATATGTCTTCTTTCTCTTTTATTTTTTTCTTTCCCATCTTCTTTCATTTTTCTCTTTCTGTCTACTTTTTCTTTCATTTTCTTTTTCCTCATCTCATTTTTCTTCTATTCTCTTTTCTTCTTGCACTTATCTCTTCTTCTCTATCTCTAATTCTTCATTTCATTTTTTTTAATGGCAGAACCCATCAACTCACCGGTTTTTATCGCTTCAAGAGCGGGTTAACTGGTTCTTAGCTGGTTTTCCGTATCTCCAATCATTCTCTCCATCTGGACCGGATTGGAATTCAGTTCTTGGTTGAATTAGGCTAATCCAATCAAGTTTTCATAATGTTGGCCATGTAGCATAGCCTCAAATTTTTATCATAGAATTTTTTTTGCCAACAATTTTTAAAATAAAATTCAAGCAAAACTAAATAAAAATAATTTGGAGGTTGCATTAATTTTCCATTAGTCAAAGCTAGAGATATAATGCCAAATTGTGGAGTGACTAAGAATTTTTTTTTAATTCATCGGGGCCACAAGATATATATGAATATATAAATAGTAATTGCATTTTTGCCAATTTACTTTAACATAATTCATTATTCTTTATCAGACATTTAGGGTCTAGGGATGGTACTGAGGCAGGATAACGATAAGACGAGTTTATTAATCTATGTTCCTAAGCGAACATACGATCCTTGCCTAGCCCCAAAATAAATAGAAAAAATAACATTTGTGATCAGATAAAATACTGTTAAAACTACATCTTTTATAATATATATTGAAACATTATATTATGTCAAGAAATTCATATATATAACTTTATATTTTTATAAAGTACATCCTTTTAATCTTATATTTGAATCGTACGTATTGTCAACACAGGCAACGACGCACAATTATACATGTAATCAAATTAACAAAAGGCGTAAAGACAATTTTCTTTAATTAATTCATCATATATAAAGCTCACAATTTTATCTACTTATACATTCTAAACAGTAAACTCTATAATATGATAGCCATCTGCAATAGCTTTATCACAGCTAACTGCATCTAGAAAAGGAAACAATTGACACTGAAAGGGAAAGCTAGCACGCTTTGACTAGAAAATGGATTCTCTCATTTTGTGATGGGAGAGTGACAATAATGTAAATCAAATTTAATCATTTAGTTAATCTGAATAATCTAACTTTTTTAAGAATAAATTTTATTTCTTAATGAAAAATTTAGACTATTCAAATTAATTAGGCGATAAAATTTTGCTTAAAATGAGTCATTTTTCAGTTAATAAGTGAGAGAATCCATGTATTCCTTAGATTGAACTGCAACTTTGTAGTTATGATTCCGTGGAACGTCTCTGTCTCCTAATTTAGGCTTGCATGCTGAAGAAGAGAGAACAAATATTTAAATGCAATGGGAAATATTGATTTGAGAAGATATATTATACTTCGTTTCAGAGATCGGCATGATGCACGTTAAACGAACTTGCATTGTACTGTCCATGACTAAAAATCATATCATTAATCATAATTTAAAGGAATTCAAAGTTTAAACATCAAATTTTATCAGCTAATTTTTTTATAGTAATTGGGAATATTTACTATTGACCTCAAGGGCTAATCAGCCTCAAAATACAAAGGGCCAAAAATAGATTTCTTTTAACTAAATTTGTTTCATGCATAAGAGTTGAAAACTAAATTCTTAACCACTCATTTAAAAAATGAAACTCCTAGCACTCCCACCAACTTGAATTAGTTTTATCAGGTAAATTTTAATACCATTCATTTATAGGTGAGATAATTCGCTCTAGTCCCACTACACATCAATGGACCTTTTATCTCTCTCTCTTTCCCGGTCAATAGACGGGACCGAGGTCAATATTATACACACATAGACACATGTGCGGGGGTGGACGGACGCATCTAAATCATTGAGAGGGGCCAGATTTTTAAAAAATAATATATATTTTGTATTATTAACATAATTTTTTAATTATGATAACATAATTAATTTTTAAAATAATTTTGTAAATTAAAAATATGAAATGAAAAATTGTGTATAATTATATGATATTTTAACAATTTAATATATATATATATATATATACAAAGTGAAACCACATATATATTTATATAATATTAACTTTAAGAAAAATTTGTAAACAATATATTAAATCTTATATTTTCAATATATTTACACATCTCATTGTGCATTGATGATTTGAATAAAAAATTAGGATAGATCATCAAATTTTGTAAAAATACATCAATATCCATAGATATTTCAAAAGTTATATGTTTAATATACTTAAAAAAATCTCAATTAATATTATATGTAAATTAAATAAAAAAATTAAATTTATATTTATGCAAATATATTTTTACCAATTCCAAGTAATTTCATAAAAAATGTATTAACATGTAAAATATAAATAAGTTATTTTTTTCTTTTTATGAAAAGTTAATATTTATCAAGAGCAAAAATATTTTAATAAACTAATAAAAAATATATTTTATTTTCTTTTAAATATATCAATAATAAATGTAGTGTATATATATTATATATCTATTGGGTGCCTAGTGTATATTATATAGGGAAGGGGGGCTAAGTGTATATATATTATATTATTTTGTGTGTGTGTGGTGTGTATTATATACATATTAAAGGAAGGGAAGGAGGTTGAGGGGGGCGAGAGCCCCTCGCACCAACAACATAGGTCCGCCTCTGCACATGTGGGCGCACGTACAACTTAGAAACTTTATTTAATCATATATATGGAGATTGAATTGAATGAATGTCCGTATACTTGAACATTGTGAAACACTATGAAATCTTTTGATAATGAAATTCAATTCTACAAGTTGCAGACAAAGGAAAGAAATTTCATGAAGATCGAAGTAAAAGAAAATTACCCCTTGCCAATATGGCAGTGGTCAGGATGAGCGCAATCAGCAAGAAAGCAATGGAAAATGGTGAAGACATTTTGATATCTGATATAATTTCTCTCTTGTAGTTTCAAGTTCAAGTATGTATTTGTTTAGGGTTATAACTTCCTATTTATAATTGAAAAGTCTTATCTTTTATTCAAACATAGTCAAAATATAGCTGCAGTTTAAACCAACTCAAACTGTTGGTTTTGACCTTCCTTTTTATTGAATTTAATTTATTCAAGCACATCAAGTCAAGATGTACTTCTGGTCCATTAACTTTTTTATAGGTTAGATTCTGATCCTTAATTTTATTAAGCTTTTTTATAATCTTTCACCTTAGATAATATAATAAAAAAACTTTCTAATTGTTAACAGGCATAATTGAATTCTTAACACTGTTAATTGATTAAGTATTAGAAATTACTGTCTTTCTCAACCCCTCACATTCCCCATGTGCTACGTAGTCAAATTTCTAGCACTAATTGGCTAAGAACGTAACGATCATCATATAAGTAATTTTTTCATTTAATCATAGATTAGGAGTTTAAAAGTTTTCCCATCAGCAACAAGGAATAACCTCCCTCAAGAAACAATTATATAAGTGATTACAAAAAATTAACATTGTAAAAACGATAAAACGTAAGGATTGATCTTAAAAGTTTTATTTTACAGGACGTATTTTAAAATTGATACAGAGTGTAGGATCATTACATCAATTTTTCTTTTTCTTTTTATTTTTAAGTGAGGACACGAACTTGGCGTTCAAATTTACGGCTAAGGCTTGGTGGGTAGGCCTTTCACACATGACAATTGATTATCTCGTTTCACATTGCATTCCAAAGACCAAAAAATGATACAAAGGACGTGGAATCATATTTGATTATTCATTAAATATTGGAATTCCACAATTTCTTGGACCATGAGAGACTAATAATTAATCTATCATTATTTTTATTCTCTAAATTTGACTTTTAAACTAGTTTTTTCTTAAAAGAAAATCACACTTACATAATTTCAAACTACTCTCTTCGTTCCAATATATAGGACATTTTACCTTAATCTTAACCTTTACAACATACAAGGAAGTATATATTATATATTTTCAAAGAATGTCCATATTTAATGTATTCTGAAAAGGGGGAAAGAGATTAAAGAAGGTTAGTTTTGAAAAAATATTGTTATTTTCAGAGAAATCGAGGTAGTTAATTGATTTTAACTCCCTTCTTTTATCTGCGTGATTCGGTCAAAAGGGTTTTATATTAAGAATCGAAGGGAGTAACATTTTGTGTTGTGTTGAAACTGACATGGTCATTCGAAGAGTCAAGAATGTTTTTGCCCTTTCATCAAATTGATGGTAGTTAACAACTTTCATTAAAATTCAGTCAAACTGCACTTCCTGTTTCATCAACGTTAACTTACAAATTTTTATCAAATTGTTTCCCTGGTTTTTGACGAATATATGATTTCATTGAGTCTACTTCGTTGCACATCCTTTGATTTAAGTTCAATTAATATATTATTAAAAATTAGAATATATGCTTACTATAACAATAGGCTTACATCAAGGATCTTCTTTGAGTCTATACCTGTTTGATCTGGTTTTGGATGCTCTTACAGAACATATACAAGAAAAAATTCCAAAGTATATACTCTTCATGGATGATATAGTTTTAATTAAGGACTCAAGAGAAGAGGTTAACTCTAAACTTGAATTATGGAGACATACTTTGGAATCAAAAGGTTTTCATCTGAGTAGAAGTAAGACGGAATATATGCATTGCAAATTTAATAAGAGGCCTATCAGAAATGATTCAGAGATAAAAATTGGAGGGCAAATCTTCCCTGAGGTGTCAAAGTTTAAATATTTGAGGTCGATTTTACAGAATAATGATGAAATTGATGGAGATGTTATGCATACGATACAAGCTGGGTGGTTAAAGTGGAGGAAAGTAATAGGAGTTATTTGTGACCGCAAGGTGCCTACTAAGCTTAAAGGAAAATTTTACAGAATAGCTATAAGGCTAGCAATGCTATATGATAGTGAATGTTGGGTTTTGAAAGGGCAACAAGAGCATAAGATGGGAGTAGCAGAGATAAGAATGTTGAGATGGATGTGTGATAATACAAAATTGGATAAGATATGAAATGACTGTATACGAAGGAAAGTTGGGGTAGCACCTATCGAGGAGAAAATAGTGGAACATCATTTAAGGTGGTTTGGGCATGTACAAAGAAGAGGGCAAGAGGAGCCAGTGAAGAGAGTTGATCAAATGGCCTGGAGCCCGGTCAAAAGGCGTAGAGAAAGACCAAAAAGGATATTAAGGGAAGTTATAAGGAATGATCTTTTGAGAAATGATCTATTTGAGGAGATGGCGTCTGATAGAGTTCATTGGCATCGTTTAATCCATGTAGCCGACCCCACATAATGGGATAAGGCTATTGTTGTTGTTGTTGTTATGCTTACTATATTTTCTTTTGATAAGAATATGCTTACTATAATTTTAATATTCATACATTTTCCTGTCATTTAAAAAAATTAGGATATATGTCAATATTTTAAAGTTTATTTTTATCATTAAGTTACAAGCCATTTTTCTCTTCAATATTTTCAAATTTCATTCAATTTTTTCCAACTCCATTTAAAATTCTGAATCATTTATACATAAATATAAAATATCAGTTATTATTATATTATTGTACATTTAATAATTATTTTTCAAAACATGTGATAAAATAAGGATTTTCACGCATCTCTTGGGGCGACTTGTAGTTTCCTTAATATATGAATGCAGCTAACCGCAACAAACTGACTAATCTTATTCTAATTTTTACCTATCTTAATTGCATTATTTCAAATTCACATTATTAATTGCTACAAAACTTCAAATTAAATTAAAATTTAAGAACTTTTCTTGAGAATATATTACCTATAACTAGAATATGCTACCTAACCACGCTATCAACAAAAAAAAATCTTTTAATATTATTTAAATTGAAGGAACATATGAAAAGGGAAATATGGAAACCGGATTCTTTGTTGTGGCAAATTACCAACGCAGTGGTATAATTGTTGCAGGATTAGATGTAAACTATTAAAATTTTATCTGTATGATTGAAGTTTTATATCTTTTAATTAATTTTTAATTTTTTAAATTTAATATTTTTAATGCAGACGATTACTTTATTATTTTTATATTTAGTAACTATTAAATCATTATTTTTCTCAGTTTAGAATTAGAAGATTATTTTTATTTTATATCCCTTTCTTGATTAAAAATAATTACACATATAATAAATTTAGACAATAGAGATCGAATATCCAAGATTCAATTTTCTTTTGATTACAAAAGATCCAAATTTATAGTTGTAGCGTCAATACCACTGTATGAATTACTGTTGACTCCAGCAGATAATTTGCTCTAGTAAAATGAGTGAAGCTGCCATTAATTATTTACCTTACAACATGATTAATGAGAGTTACTAGTTATAGGACTTTAATTATTTATTATGAAAAAGAAAGCAATAGGCACTTGATATAAGTTTATTGACAACCTAACGAAAAAAATAATCAATGGATTTTGCATCCAATTTCTGAACTTTGACTTGGTCTCAAAATATATCATTAAAATGTACTATTGTTGCCCTCGGCATCCATAAAACCAAGTACAACTTGTATATGCCACATGTTTTATAATGGCCCATTACATAAATCCTCAGTGTTTTTATAATTAAATTTATGCAACTTGAACAAAAATAATTTTGGAGGTCGCAATATTAATAATGCTCCATTGGTCTTGAAGTATCATGCACACTTGTCCAGTAACAAAGAACTGTTTTTATTCGCCGACAGCTGTTGATTCAAGTAATTAATGATTACGGGCCTGTTTGACAGTATTTTCTGTTTTCTTGTTCTCAAAACAGTTTTGTAAAATTGTTTTCGAGAATAAGTTTTGAAAACAAGAAAACAAAAAAATCTGTTTGAATAGTTATTCTCAAAATCATAACTAGTGAGTGATAGATGAGTTATTCAAAATTTATAACTTTACCATTAGTGAGATGGATATTTTTCACCTTTTCTCGTGTTTTCCATAACAAAAACTACAAAACATTTTAAAGTTGTTCTGCGTTTTCTGTTCTTTTGTTTTTCTATTTTCCAGAACAGTTTATAAAAAACAGGTTTACCAAACAAGTTTTTTGAGTTTTCTGTTTCCGAAAACAGAAAAACTGTTTCGGAAACACGAACCAAACAGGCCCTACATGTTTTTGTTAAGTAAGACCTTGGATTTGAACCTAGTAATAATTGAAGAAAGATATTACTATAAGAGCTTTACATCCATATAATTTAATTAAACTCGATTCAAATTAGTTTGAACCTAATATACATGGTTTTTGAAAAAGAGTTGATACGGCCCATAACAGAATGAATTATTTTAATTCATGTGGACCATAAATATATGAACGCATGCACTACATAAAAAATGGGCTTTCTTAGTAGTTATTTTTAGCCTTTGTTGGTGATTATTTGAGCGCCAACTATTTGAATCACCAACTATTTGAGCACCAAGAAAAGGGGATAACTTTTATTGGTGATTATTAATTAACTGTCAAAAAAAGTTAACCTTTATTGTTAGTTCAACAAAAATAACCACCAATAAAAGGTATTTTTTTAAAAAAAATTATATCTTCTATTGGCAGTTGTTTTGGATAACCACCAACAAAGGTTATATTTTTTTAAAAAAAAAATTAAAGTAATATACCAGTCACAGCCACAATCATTCCTTACAAGCAATCCAAAATCTGTTGAATTAAGAGTTTTGATGATTCCAAACCAACCTTCAAAAGCTTGGAATAAAGATATCAAAAGTGGCCAAAAGGTTTCAAGTGAAAAAATTCTTGGTAAATCTGTGCAAAGATAGATGTAGAATATTTAGTAGTGTTTTATTTGAGTAAAAGACTTTGATTTGGTGAAAAGATGTTTTAAAATCTTGATTCTATGTTAAATCATGGAATATTTCAAAAACACCCACCAACAAATGAAGTTTAAAAGGTTAATACTAATCTGTCATCTTAGAAATTCAAACTTTAGCTTTGGAAATTCAAATTTCGTATTAAAACAGAACAAGTCTGAAGAGAAGTCTCTCTGACAGACGAATTTTGACTTGAGAAAATTTGAATTTTGATAAGTATCTAAAAGGAGCTTTCAGTAACGGACGAACTTTGGG
This sequence comes from Adenanthera pavonina, assembly GCA_026686845.1. Taxonomy (NCBI): domain Eukaryota; kingdom Viridiplantae; phylum Streptophyta; class Magnoliopsida; order Fabales; family Fabaceae; genus Adenanthera; species Adenanthera pavonina. The sequence goes on from JAIVEN010000004.1 coordinate 24,583,281, forward strand.
TTTTGAAAATTCGAATTTCAGACAAAATGAAACTTATGAAAACTAAAGAAATTCGTCTGAAATTGTGTCAAAGTTCATCTAAAACCAAGTTTAGAGTGGATTTCAAAATTGCTCACTGACAGATGAACTTTGATTATGAAAATTCGAATTTCAGAAACTAAGCTTGTGAGTCTGTTACAATGATATGTTGATATACGAATGACAATATTTATAAATTCGGATTTTGAAGTAAGTCTAAAAAGAGGTCTCTCTGACAGACGAACTTTGCCCTTTTAAAATTCAAATTTTGAATCATATAAACTACTGTGCCTTATAAACCAGCTACGAACAGATGAATTTTGAGGTTCCAAAATTCGAATTTCGAAGGCACTATAGCAAATTGAAAATACTATTCACAATTAACAGAAAAACTTTCTACTTGAAAATTCATATGTTACAACGAAGAAACATTTTCCAAATATCAAAATTCGAATTTCACTTCAAGACAGACGAACTTTGGGCATTCAACGTTGAAGCTATTAACCTTCAGTTTCTGCAAAATTCATCTGTTGACCAACTGAAATTCGAATTTCAAAGTGTCAGAAACATTAAATGTGGTTGGTTAATGGATAGTTTTTCAGAGTAACCGTTGGATAACTTCTCCAACAGATAGATTTTGTCTCTAACGGATAGTTGAGACCTAAATCTATAAATATAACATCATTTGAAGTTGTAGGTAATGATTTTAACATTGTATATACTAAAACTCTGCCAAATCATCTACTTAAAGTCTCTTACTCTTATACTTCAATATTTTGTACTCCAACTTTCATATTCACTCTGTTTAAGAGAGTTTAATCTTTGTAAACAATCTTATCTTCATCTGGAAGATAGATTTTCTTGTGATGGGATATCACAAGGGATTAAGAAGCATTTTGTAAGAGTGCATAGAGTGATTGAGTGAGCTCTAGAAATAGAGCATCATCTTTGTACTGAGGCATTTGCAAGAAGCCTACTGAATTCTTGCAGAATAGTGGAAAATCTCAAGGGGTGACTTGAGGACTAGACGTAGGTCAAGTGGAGAGACCGAACTAGGATAAATATCTGTGTTTTCTTCTCTTTACTGCAACTTTTACAGTTTATTCTCCTATACTCTGTTTTACTATCTATACTTTACTTTCTTCACTTTCTTGATATTTTGCAGAAAATTTTCAAGCTTCCCAATTTACCCCTTTCTTGAGAAGCCAGCTTATCTAACAAAATCATCCAAAAGCAAAAAATGTACAATAGAAATCATAGTTAGATCCATTAAAGTTTGACAGCACATAGCACTAAAAAAATTGATTATGAAAGAACCCTAAAAAAGAAGAAGAAATTTTGCATATTGAAGTGAATAGATGAGGCTTAAGAAATATTAGTCACAATTCTATTTTGGGAAAAAAATTGGGGGAAGTAAATAGATCTAGATCGACTCACAAAGATATTAATCACAGATCTAGATTGTGGAGCACCAGCTAGCCAAGATTCGTGTGCCAGAGAGGGGATTTCATGATTGCAAACAGAACTGATGGATAATTGATCTACGAAGTAAAATTCAAAGATGAGAATTTCATAAAGAAGCACATTGGACCTAGAATTTTGTTGATGGGTAATGCAAACTCTGGCACAAATAGATCTTAGTTCTTCATTTGTATGGAGAAGATGGAGAGGCTAAACAGAAAGCATGAGGTTTGAACGAGTGGTAGATGGGATAGATTTGATGAAGTCCATTAAGAATAGGTTGATCGTCCTTCGACAAAACCTGCAAGCCCATCATCATTGCTAACGATGGCCAACTTTCTTGAGCCAAGGTGGAGCAAGTGAAGGCCATGGAGAATGGAATGCTCACAAGAGGGAAAAAAGTGTTAGATAAGCTGGCTTCCCAAGAGGGGGGTGAATTGGAAAGATTAAAAATTTTTCTGCCAAACGTTAAGAAAGTGAAGAAAGCAAAAGGTGATAGTAAAACAGAGTTTAAATGAATAAACAGTAAAAGTAGCAGTAGGGAAGAGAAGACTTAGATATTTATCCTAGTTCGGTCTCTCAACTTGACTTACGTCCAGTCCTTAAGTCACCACTTGAGATTTTTCACTATCCTGCAAGAATTTAGTGGGCTTCTTGCAAATGCCACAGTACAATGTTGATGTTCTGTTTCTAGAGCCCACACTTTCTCTCTTTGCACTCTCACTAAGTGCTTCCCCGATCTCTTGTGATATCCCTTCACAAGAAAATCTTTCTTCCAGATGAAGATAAGATTATTTACAATGAATAAACTCTCTTAATCATAGTGTATATGAAAGTTAAAGAACAAAGAATGAAGTATGTGAGAGTAAGAGACTTTGAGTAAATGATTTGGTAGAGTTTCAGTACATACAAAGTTAAAATCATTTCCCACAACTTCAAATAATATATTTATAGATTTTGGTCTCAACTATACGTTAGAAACAAAATCTATCCGTTGGAGAAGTTATCCAATGATTACTCTGAAAAACGGTCTGTTCACTAACCACATTTAATGCTTTTAACACTCAAAGTTTGAATTTTGGTTAGCCAACAGACGAATTTTGCAGGGACCGAAGGCTAAAGACTTCAACATTGAATATTCAAAGTTCATCTGTCATGAATCAAAGTTTAAATTTTGATCTTTGAAAAATGTTTCTATGTTGAAACATATGAATTTTCAAGTAAAAAGTTCTTCTTAAATGAGTGAACAATAGTTCATTTTGCTACAGTGCCTTCGAAATTTAAATTTTGATACTTAAAATTCGTCTGTCAGAGGGTAGTTCAATAAGACACAATAGTTCAACTATTCGAAATTCAAATTTTCAAACTACAAAGTTCGTCTGTATACTATCATTCATATGTCAATATATCATTATAACAGACTCATAAGCTTTGTTTATGAAATTCGAATTTTCATGTTCAAAGTTCGTTTGTCACTGAGCAATTTTGAAGCTCTATCTAAACTTGGTTTTATATGAACTTTGACATATTCTCAGATGAATTTTTTAATTTTCATAAGTTACATTTTATCTGAAATTTGAATTTTCAAAAGTCAAAGTTCATCTATCAGAGAAAGATTTTTTCAGACACGTATCAAAATTCAAATTTCTCAAGTAAAAATTTGTCTGTCAGAGAAGCCTCTTTTCAGACTTGTTCATTTTCAATATGAAATTTGAATTTCCAAAATCAAAGTTCGAATTTTCAAAATAGTATATCAGTATAAACCTTTCAAACGTCGTCTGTTGGTGGGTGTTTTTCAAATATTCCATGAATTAACATAGAATCAAGGTTTTAAAACATCTTTTCACCAAATCAAAGTCTTTTACTCAAATTAAAACATTACTAAACATTCTTCATCAATTCTTATACTGATTTTTCTAGAATTCCTTCACTTGAAACCTTTTGTGCACCTTTGATATCTTTATTTTAAGCTCTTGAAGGTTGGTTTGAAATCATCAAAACACTTGATTCAACATTCTCCCCCTTTTTGATGATGACAAAATAACTTACAAACTGGATTAGTACTTGGGTTTGCTTTAACAAGCTCCCCCTCAACATATACATTATAATCCAAAAGATATCATTTATAGTAGATCAAGTAATGAGATTTATTAACTCATTCAAGGTTCAAAACAAGGATGCAATTATAGAATTCAGAACAGAGCAATTTTCCATTGCATTAAATAGTTACTTGTACAAGAAACAACAATGCAAAACATTACAGAATACAGAAACACAATATAGAAACAACAGAAACATAAAATAGCACTACAAGAGGAATTAAGCATAAGTTCTAATCACTTTTTCTTTGACTTGGTCTTCTTGCTGTAAGTTTTTCAGAAGGCTCTGCAGTAGACTTTTCAGTTTGCTCACTCTTCTCCCCATTTTTGGCATCATCGGGAAGGTGAACAAAATTAGCAGGAGGAGGGATTTGAGACACTGGAATAGCTTGAAGAGGCACAGGGACAAATGACATTTCTAGATTGAGCTTTGGCAAGGATCCAGGGACTTCAGAACCCGTGTCCTCATCCTTATCAGAGATTTCAAGCAGTTCCAAAATTTCTTGCCTTGTAACTGCCAATTGAGCCCTTCGTGCCTCCGAGAGATCATAGGATGTAACAGGTGAGGGAGCAGGAGGAGGAAACATTTCTTCAAGCCTTCTTCCATGAGCTTGCAAGAAAGCATTGTGTGCAATGGCTTGCAAATCAACAAATGGCAAAATGCTCTTTTCTTCATTCAGAGCAGCCTGCATAAATGGTGAAGTGGAAATGGCTACCACTAATCTTTCTACTTGCTTAGATTCTTACTGGGACTGGATAAACTCTTGAGCACCTGCTAGAATGGGGGTCATAAAAGCTTGTTTCCTGAGGACCTTCTTTCTCCATGCCATAGTCCAAAGGAGGACCAGGACTTGCCTTATTGCTGGAGGCCTGTGGTGTGCTTAATGTGCCAGTAGTCTCAGTGTCACGTGCAGCAACATCAGGAACAGGAGAGGTCAGCTCAAATGGGCTTGAAGGCTCAGGAGTTGTAGACATAACAGGCTCAGAGAATCCTGGCTGAGGTGGAGCTGATGTGACAGGAGTGACATTCCAAATGTCTTTATATGCATTAGCAACTACTTTCATATTCTTAGCCAACTGGTGGATCTGATCTTGCAGATGAGTAAACTTGGCATTTTGCTCATCCCTGATACTTAATATGAGTATAGACAAACTATCATACAACTCAGTGATCTTGGTTGGCTTGGCACGAGAGGAGGGAGTAGATGGAATGTGAGCAGGCAGAGATGGAGATGGGACAGGCTGAAGTGTAGGTCTTGCAAGAGCCTCAGAGGTACCTTCTTACTACAGGCAGGCATTATCATCAAATAAGCAATCTTGAAACTTTCTAGCTCATTTTCCAATCCATCTTCCATCTTTCTTCTCTATCCCTATCCTTTGCAGCTCCTCTTCCTTGAAGATCTCAGTAGGCTTTCCTTTCCCTTTCTCAAGATGCTGAATTCTGGTATATTGAAAGATACTAGAGATGATTGCTATATAAGGAAGTGTAGAGTCTTTCCTCTGATCCCTAGCCTTGATCATGCATTAGAGAATGATATGTCCCATGTTGATAAGCTTTCCACGCATGACTGCAGCCATTACATGTGCCTCTACCCTTGTGATTAGGTTGAAGCTACCTCCTTTGTTGAAGATAATCCTAAACACTATGTAGTGTAGGATTCTCACTTGAGCACTGAGGTCAGTGGGCTTCAGCAAGCTTATGGGTGACATATTCTCCTTTCTTCTAAACATAGTGTTCAGGATTATGCTCTCCTTATAGTTCAAAAAGGGGCTATTTCTTTATCAGCAATCTCTGCCTCATCCATATACCCAGAGGTAGTGATATCAATCTTAAGGCCATCTTGCCCTGGAATCTCTAACACCTCATTAAGGGTTTCATCTGTTAGCCAGATAGTCCTTGATCTCAGATTGACCTCCTACTTCCTTTTCTTACTGTTATATTTCAAAGAGGCATACCACGTCTTGACTACCTCATCATCATACTTCTCCAATATCTCTAACAAATTCTTGTATCTTATCATCCAAAGCCCGGCATCAAAGTTGTTAGAGATTAAAAATTCCTCTATATTAACACGGTGAGGCTTGATTACCTTCTTGCTCACAAACTTGGTTATGTATTTCTCCTGAATGTGAGCATTGCTCCATAACGGCAATGTGGTTAGCTCATATTTTCCTGACTCAGTACTGGAGGAGGTGGAAGCAACAGCAGCAGCAGGAACAGGGACCAAAGGCTCTATTTTCTTTGATGAAGAAGGTCCATCCTTTTTTGATTCAGCCTTTGGAGTTGTTTTCTACCATTTGGAGGGAGTGGCTATGCTTGATTCGCCTTTTCTTTTTGCTTTCTCACTTTCCTTTGAAGCATATTGGGATTTCACAGTTCTTTTTGGCCAAGACTCTCCCTTTCCAAATTCTGAATTTTTCACTCGAGCCATTTCCGTAAATGAATGATTCAAAATGAAGCCGAGAATGTGTTTATAGGATGCAAAAAGGAGTTTAAACGGTGGGAAATGAAGATTTATGGTCAGAATTGAAGAGAGAATTTGAACAGACTTAGAGAAGAGATGAATAGGGTTGCATCTGTTTAAAGGATAACTGTTAGTTTTAACTTGTGTAACCGTAGGACAGACAAATTTTGAGGGGTCAAAATTTGAACTTTGAGCAGTTAAAAGTTAAACCATTCAGCAAAGCTTACTGACAGATAAATTTTCTTCTGAATGTTCGTCTAACAGAGGCTTGGTCCAAGCAGCACTAGATGAATAGATGAACTTTGTTTCAACAAAGTTCGAATTTCGAAGAACAGGCATCAAGCAATAATCAATATAATAAACAACAGACGAATTATGCTTATGGAAATTTGTCTTTCAGAGATTCAATATTGTGAGCATATTTCAACAGACGAATTTTGAATTAAAAATTTGAATTTCTCCACTTTTGTAAAGGTTTTCCAACATGCGTATGTTAAGAAATAGAAATTTGTATAATCATCATGTTAGACAAAGATAACATTAAAACTTTTATTTATGAAAATTCGAATTTTCCTAGACTAATAGATGAATTTTGAGGGATCACCGAGAATAGTTACAATGTAAACCAAGCTGAAGTTCGTTTGATAGGCATCAAAATTCGAATGTCAAACATGCTGACTTGTTCTAAAACACAATTTATCAATGAAATTCATCTATTACATATCTAAAATGCGAATTTTAACTTTATAAACTTACAGAATGGATTCAGAAACTCTGATTTCTTGTTTTCTTTTTCACTTTTTGATTGTTCTGTTCTGGAGTACTCTGTTTTTCAGATTTATTGCCATTGAAACTTATGAGGAACACCTGCAACTTAAATTAAACTTACTCTGATGCTAAAGTTAGAATTAAATCAATGTCAGAAACTCTAAAAATGGATTTACACAAGGATATACTTACAGTTCATTGGAATTTACCATACCCAATTCTCTTCTCATTTTACAATGCCTATCTTCTGAAAGAGGCTTTGTCAAGATGTTACCAACTTGATCTTTTGTTGGGATGTATTCTAATCTGATTTCTCCTTTAAGAACATGAACCCTTATGAAGTGGTGCCTAACTTCAATATGCTTTGTCTTTGAATGCATGACAGGATTAATTGTGATGTTAATGGCACTTTGATTGTCACATATTATTGGTATTTCCTTCATCTCAATCTCAAGATCTTCAAGTTGCTATTTCATCTAGATGATTTGGGCACAACAACTTCCAGTAGCAACATATTTAGCTTCTACTGTAGATAAGGCTACAATGTTTTGCTTCTTACTAAACCACGAGACCAAGGATCCTCCAAGAAACTGACATGTTCCACTTGTGCTATTTCTGTCAGTTTTGAATCCTGTAAAGTCAGTATCAGTGTATCCTTTGAGATCTTCTCCATTGCCCTTTGGATACCAAAGACTTATCTGTGATGTTCCAATAAGATATCTAAAGATACGCTTCACAACAGTTGCATGGATTTCCTTGGGACATGACTGGAACCTTGCACACATACAAATACTAAACATGATGTCAGGTCTGCTGGTAGTTAGGTATAGCAGAGATCCAATCATTCTTCTATACTGGGTTATGTCAAACATTTTTCCCTTCATCCATATCTAGTTTGGTTGCAGTAGCTATAGGTGTTCCCATTCGCTTGGCATTCTCCATCCCAAACTTTTTTAGCAATTCTTTCAAATACTTGGATTGATTGAGAAAGATACCATTATCATATTGCTTAATTTGCAATCCAAGGAAGAAGTTGAGCTCACCCATTATGGACATTTCGAATTCTTTCTGCATTAGCTTAGAAAAATTCTTGCAAAAAGATTCATTACTAGCATCAAATATAATATCATCAACATAAATTTGAACAATAAGTAAATCTTTATTTTCTTTCTAAGTAAATAATTTTGTATCTACTTTTCCTCTGTTGAACCCCTTTTCAATTAGAAAATTACTTAATCTTTCATACCATGCTTTAGGGGCTTGCTTTAAACCGTAAAGGACTTTCTTCAGTTTATAAACATGGTTTTGTTTTGTAGAGTCCTCAAAGCCTGGAGGTTGGTCTACATAAACTTCTTCCATGATATATTCATTAAGAAAAGCACTCTTCACATCCATTTGATATAACATAATATTTTTCATGCATGCATATGCTAACAGAATTCTAATTGCTTCTAATCTAGCCACTAGAGCAAAGATTTCTTCAAAATCAATTCCTTCTTCTTGATTATATCCTTTGGCAACCAGTCTAGCTTTATTTTTTATTCTTAATCTAGATTCATCAAGCTTATTTCTAAAAATCCATTTAGTGCCAATGACAGGATGATTTTTGGGTCTGGGCACTAAATCCCAAACTTGATTTCTTTCAAATTGATTCAACTCATCTTGCATAGCTAAAATCTAGTATTCATTAGTTAAGGTTTCTTCAGTACATTTAGGTTCAATTTGAGAAATAAAAGTATAGTTTATCATTTGATCCCTTAACTATTTTCTAGTTTTAACTTTCTCTTGAACATCCCCTATCACTTGATCAACAGGATGATTCCTTTGATATCTCCAAGCTCTAGGGAGTTCTTGAGACATTTCTTCATTATATTCATCCTCAAAGTCTTTCTCCTGAATATCTTCCTCTATGTTAATAGATTCAGATATTTTTGGAGGTTCAATTTTACCTTCATCAGAAAGATCTAAATTTTTAAAGTTTGAAATAAGATCCTCCTCATCAGTGACATGTTTGGAAACAGTTTCATTTTCAATAAATACTACATGCACAGATTCTTCTACTAATTTAGACTTCTTATTAAAAACTCTATATGCCTTACTTCTATTAGAATAACCTAGAAATATACCTTCATCAGATTTGGCATCAAACTTACCCAAATTCTCCTTTCTATTGTTGTGAATGAAGCATTTGCAGCCAAATACATGTAGATATGAGAGGTGTCACTTCCTTCCTTTGTATAGCTCATAAGGAGTCTTCCCAAAAATTGATCTGATGTACGCTCTATTTATGATGTAAATTGCTTTGTTTACTGCATCAGCCCAGAACACTTGAGAGAGTTCCTTTTCATTTAGTATTGCGCTTGCCATCTCTCCAATTGTTCTGTTCTTTCTCTCCACCACTCCATTTTGTTGAGGAGTTCTTGGGACTGAGAAGTTGTGATCAATTCCATGCTCATCACAATACTCCAAGCAGTATGAATTCTCAAACTCTCCTCCATGATCTGACCTGATAGAAACAATAGAAATTCTCTTCTCATTTTGCACTTTCTTGGCTAAGGTTACAAATGCATCAAACGTATCACTCTTAGAAGAAAGGAACAATGTCCAGGTAAATTTAGAGTAATCATCCACAATTACAAGCACATACAGATTTTCACCAATATTTTTTACCCTAGATGGACCAATCAGATCCATATGTAATAGTTCTAGTGGTCTAGTTGTGATGACTACGTTTTTAGATTTAAAAGAAGATTTAGTTTGTTTTCCTCTTAGGCATTCATCACATTCTTTGTCTTTTTCAAAAGTGATTTTTGGTAAGCCAGTGACTAACTCATTTTTAACCAGTTTTGATAGTTGATTCATGTTAACATGAGCTAATCTTCTATGTCACAACCAACTATCATTATCCTAGCTAATCAAACAGACAAAATCTAAGGGAGGAAGTTCATCAAGATCAATAGTATAACAGTTACCATCCCTTTGAGTTTTGAGGATTACTTTGTGATCATTTTTTCTAATGACTAGGAAAAACTTTGAGTTAAACAATACCCAGTTTCCTTTGTCACATGTCTGGTTCACATTTAGCAGATTGTGGTTGAGACCAATTACAAATAGCACCTCTTCAATTGATGTTTCAGGATTCTTCCCCATAATGCCAATGCCAACTATTTTGCCATATTAATCACATCCAAAGTTCACCTTTCCTCCTTTCTTGTCTCTAAGGATGATGAACTTCTTCTTATCACTAGTCATATGGCTTGAGCAGGCACTGTCCATATACCATTTTCTTTTTAGGTATCCAAATTTGCTTGGGTCATTTTCTATCAGTAGTCTTTTTCCTAGATACAGATGTATCTTTGAGAACCCATTTAATCTTCTTGTCAAGTTCATTTTTCTTTAAAGCACATGAACTGAAGATATGTCGCTTCTTATTACAGAAGTGACAGGTAATGAGGGATTGCTGGATTGAGATGCAGGAAGAAAACAATGCAGATAATATTTTTGTTTTGCATGCCTTGGTTGATCATAAGATTTAATGTGCCATGAAATATATTCTTTCTTTCTATTGCCACTAGCATGCACAAAATGTCTCATATATACATTCTAATTCTTTTTCTTAATCTTTTCATTTACTGCACAAGGATCATAGCCAACTCCAGCCTTTCTCTGTAATATTCTTTGGCTTCCCATTAAAGCAAACAACATATCTTTACCTTTAGTAAGCCTAAACATGCTTTTCACTAGATAGTCATTTGTTTGCTTTAATTCAATGCATGATTTATAGAAGCAGATTCAGTAATAGGTAGAGAAGCAATTTCAAAGATGTTGCATTGAGATTCTAATTTGTTAATCTTTTTCTTAGCTTGCTTCAATTCTTTGGCAACCTTAACAAACTTATCATGCAACTCATGAAATGCATCCAGTAATTCAGAATAGAAAGGTTCAGATTCATATACCTCATCATCTTGATCACTGTTGCATGAGATTTTAGCTTTTTCAGAGGCAAGTGCCATCAGACAGATGTTGGCAATTTCATCTTCATCATCTTCTTCTTCATCTGAGCTGTTACCCCATATTGATTAGATGTAAGCTCTTTTCTTCTTGCCTTTGTTTGCAGCTTTCTTTTCTTTCTCTTACTTCTTGAGGAATTGTGGACAATCCCATTCGATATGTCCTTGCTTTTTGCATTTGTAGCAAGTGACAGGCTCTTTTACTTCTCTCTTGCTATCTCCAGCTGCTCTTTTCTTGAAGATTTTCTTGTTTCTCTTCTTGCTTTAGAATCTTCCAAATTTTCTGGCCATCATAGCCAGAGTTTCTTCATCTAGCTTATCTCCATCGTCAGATTCTTTTTCTTTCTCCTTAGCAGCTTTCAAAGCAAGACCTTTCTTCTTTCTATCTTATCCTGCCTCCTTGAGAGCCTTCATTTTTCCTTCATATTCCTCAAGGCTACCAAAAAGAGATGTGATAGAGGCCATTGATTCTCCTATGGCTTTCTCTATTGCTGCTACTTTGGGTTGCCATTCCAGATGGAGAGCTCTGATGATCTTTTAGACCTTTTCTGTCTGAGCGTATTCCTTTTCCAGACTCTTTAGTTGATTCACAATGAGGGTGACTCTCTTCTGCATCTCTTTTACACTTTCTCCTTCTGCCATTCTGAAGCTTTCGTATTCACCTATGCAGGTGTTCAATTTGTTTTCTCTAACTCCAGTTGTTCCTTCATGAGCAATTTGCAAGGTGTCCCACATTTCCTTGGTAGTAGAGCACTGTGAGACCCTGTAGAATTCGTCTTGATACAATGCACTAACCAAGCAGTGTTTTGCCTTGAAGTTCAACAAGACTCTTCTTTTATCTTCCTTGCTCCATTCAGCTTCTAACTTCTCTCTGTACTTTCCATTATCCTGCAATGCCATTGGGACAAAATCTCCCTTCCGGATGACGGACTAGATGTCCAGATCAATTGACTGAAGATAGATTTGCATCCTCATCTTCCATTATTCATAGTATTCTCCACTGAACTTAGGTGGTCTATTTGTGTTGTTTCCCTCTAGTAGTATGCTTTCTCTAAAGCCAGCCACTGTATTTCTTGGACTGTTAAATCCTTTGATAGGGAAACCAGACTTTGATACCACTTGTTAGATAAGCTGGCTTTCCAAGAGAGGGGGTGAATTGGAAAGATTAAAATTTTTTTGCAAAATTTCAAGAAAGTGAAGAAAGTAAAGGGTGATAGTAAAATAGAGTTTAAATGAATAAACAATAAAAGTAGTAGTAGGGAAAAGAAGAGTCAGATATTTATCCTAATTCGGTCTCTCAACTTGACCTACGTCCAGTCCCTAAGTCACCACTTGAGATTTTCCACTATCCTGCAAGAATTTAGTGGGCTTCTTGCAAATGCCACAGTACAATGTTGATGTTCTGTTTCTAGAGCCCACACTTTCTCTCTTTGCACTCTCACTAAGTGCTTCCCTGATCTCTTGTGATATCCCTTCACAAGAAAATCTTTCTTCCAGATAAAGATAAGATTATTTACAATGAATAAACTATCTTAATCATAGTGTATATGAAAGTTAAAGAACAAAGAATGAAGTATGTGAGAGTAAGAGATTTTGAGTAGATGATTTGGCAGAGTTTCAGTATATATAAAGTTAAAATCGTTTCCCACAACTTCAAATGATGTTATATTTATAGATTTTGGTCTCAACTATATGTTAGAAACAAAACCTATCCGTTGGAGAAGTTACCCAACGGTTACTTTGAAAAACTATCTGTTCACCAATAGTATTTAATACTTCTGACACTCAAAGTTCGAATTTTGGTTGGCCAACAGACGAATTTTGCAGAGACTGAAGGCTAAAGACTTCAACATTGAATATTCAAAGTTCATCTGTCATGAATCAAAGTTCAAATTTTGATTTTTGAAAAATGTTTCTATGTTGATACATACGAATTTTCATGTAAAAAGTTCTTCTTAAATGAGTGAACAGTAGTTCCATTTTGCTACAGTGCCTTTGAAATTCAAATTTTGATACTCAAAATTCGTCTGTCAGAGGGTAGTTCAATAAGGCACAATAGTTCAACTATTCAAAATTCAAATTTTCAAACTACAAAGTTCGTTTGTCAGAGAGGTTTCTTTTCAGACTAAATACAAAGTTTGAATTTCTGAATACTATCATTCGTATGTCAATATATTATTATAACAGACTCATAAGCTTTATTTCAGAAATTTGAATTTTCACGTCTGTCAATGAGCAATTTTGAAGCTCTATCTAAACTTGATTTCAGATGAACTTTGATATATTCTCAGACAAATTTTTCAATTTTCGTAAGTTGCATTTTATCTGAAATTCGAATTTTCAAAAGTCAAAGTTTGTTTGTCAGAGAAAGCTCTTTTCAGACACATATCAAAATTCGAATTTCTCAAGTAAAAATTCGTCTGTCAGAGAAGTCTCTTTTCAGACTTGTTCATTTTCAATACGAAATTTGAATTTCCAAAGCCAAAGTTCGAATTTTTAAAACAGTATATCAGTATAAAACTTTCAAACGTCGTCTGTTGGTGGGTGTTTTTCAAATATTCCATGAATTAACATAAAAGTAAGGTTTTAAAATATCTTTTCATTAATTCAATGTCTTTTACTCAAATTAAAACATTACTAAACATTCTTCATCAATTCTTGCACTGATTTTTCTAGAATTCCTTCACTTGAAACCTTTTGTGCACCTTTGATATCTTTATTTTAAGCTCTTGAAGGTTGGTTTGGAATTATCAAAATACTTGATTCAACAAAAAGGAGATGAGTAGAGGAAATGTCAATGGAGAGAGAGAAGACAATGCAAAAGCTTAAAAAAAAAAGTCAAAGAAGGGTTTGTGCTTTTGAGTTCAAAATAAGGATTAACTTGAAACATTGGATTTGTTTTTATCAATGGTTATATATAGTAATAAATGTCTTATGCTTTTTCTAAAATAAAGTTGTTAAAATTTTGGTTGACAGTTCTAGAAATAACTACGAATAAATGTTAGACTTTCTTAACGATGATTTCTAAAATCGCCAATAAAAGTGAGGTTGAGTCTTTTGTTGTCAAATCTAGAAATGATTATCAATAGAAATCTAACCTTTATTTGTGGTTCTTTTTAGAACTGCCAACAAAAGTCTCTGCCTCATTTTTTGTTAGTATTTTTCTTATAACTGCCAGCTATTGAAGGTCAAGAAAAACTATTTTTGGCATAATGATATATGCTCTTTCATATTTTGTTTTATACATATCCCATTGCTCAATATGTTTTTGCCTTTTTTTTTTTGGAGAATGACACTTAGGAACAGTTAAACACCTTCTACTTTTTGATAATTTGCTTTCCCTAGTTTTGACTATTCTTTTTTGTTCCTTCCAATCCCAAATATAAATTACTTAGAGAAGAATTTTTATTATCCAAAATATAAGTCATGTATGATTAATTAAATAATGATGGAAAGATTGCACAAAAGATTAATGTTACAATTGAAAAGGTACATCATTTAATTAGGAATAAATCTGAAAAACAAATTATATTTGAAAACAACTTAAGGAGTTTAACAATTTTTTTTGGGTCAATTGGTATACTTCATGGAAACTACACTTCCCAAAAAATAAACTTCTCAAAAAGTTTACTTTTAACTTGCTTGATTCATTTTTTTCGGAATTTTAATTTAAGTTTTAAATAAATATATTATGTTTTAAGGTTAATGACTTAAATACCTTTTTTTCTTAAGAAAAAATTATTGAAAAGATAAGGGTATATTTAAAATATTACTATAAATAAGTCAGAAAATAGAATTTTCTTGAGTTTTGACGGGCAAGTAGAACTTTCAGAATCAAGCCTAATTTTTTTGGAACTTAATCTTGTTTTTGCAACCAAGTAAAAGCAATTAATCTACTTCTTGGATTTGGCAAAAAAAAAATCTACTTGCATTTTTTCCCCTTAATATCTATAAGGTAATTAAAAGTGACATATATTTAAGATAATATAATTGATTCTAATTGATTCATGCACCCAATAAGCTTAAAATTTAGTTTTTCTTAGTCAAATATCATGAAAAAATATCTCATGCATGACCAGAAACAAGAAGTAATTTATTCACATCCAAAGGAAACAAAAAAAACAAAAGAAGAAGAAGAATCAATTTATACTAAGAAATAATATATAATATAACAAAGCACTGGAACATGTAAATTATATGAAAATATGAATGTTTCACATATTCAGAAAGGGCAGTTGGTTATGTAAAACATTTTCTAAAACTATTATTGATTTGTAAAATGCAAAGATTATTCAAAGGAAATGTAACTAAACATAAAATGATAATTTTTATTCTAAATTATCAAGTCAACAAACAAGAGCTACAACGACCAACTCGAATAATATCTGACTATATATACTACTTATATTTTCCGAGTACGTATGTCATACAAATGTTGACTCACAATATGAAAAGTTAAAAAAAAAAAAAAGAAAAAAGAAAACCCTCATGCTATGAAAGAGATGTTAATGTAAATTTGTCAATAGCCATGAATATACCTAGGTGGAGTCATGCATTATATAAAATGTGAAAAATGAGATGCAGACTTTATACACTATATAACTAATTAAATATTTTATATTATATATTGATGTTGAATTTTACATTATTGCTTCACACTAGTTACCGTTTGTAGGGCTGTGGTTCCTAATTTAATATACAATTGCAGGCATTCTACTACTTATTCTCCGGCGATATGCTATTATTTATATTATAATTTTGCTTGTTTGGACTTTTTTATTTATTCTCGAGAATAAGCTGTCAAAGAATTTATTAATGCAAATAGCAACGAAAAGTTTTTGTGGTGAAAAATTGTTAATAATTCTTACTTGGTCAAATCAAGCTAATTAACAAGTTTTTGTTTAAAAAAAAAACGAAAAACAACTTTTTTTGTGTTTACAAAAAAGAAAAAGAAAAAGATTTTGTGAAAAGGATTTTTTAACTGGGCCGGGGTCCGAGCCGTAAAAGTCTTGGATCCAATATTGTTTTGGGCCTCACGGACTACAAGTAGTTCTTTTTCCCCTTCGTTTGAAAATATCCCGTTTTCACAGGATGATGGACGGTCGAGATGAACGAGTTTAAATATGGGCCATTGAGGATCCTTATGGTCCTAGCTAATCTGGGTCTGCTAGCAAGCCTAAACCCACAGCTTCAACTTGACTGAAAGGAAAGCACAGTTGGATCCAGGAATTAAAGTTTGTTATGCTGAAAACATTCATGGGCCAATAATATTATTCGAGGGAAAATTCCACATAACTAGGATATTTTCAAAAAGTTTAATAGAATTTGCTAAATTCTTAATACTAATTTAGAAAAAATAAGGATAAAAAGACACTATTGCCCCAATGTGGATGTGTATTGGATGTGTTGAAAATCTGTGTCAATTAAAAATGAATTATTATTAGTTGTTTATGGGGAATGTTATCCCTAATCGCATCCGCACATATTTCCAATTGAAGCACACAATCTCCCATGATTCCTCAGAAGCATCATTTCCAATGGAAAATGAGTAACCAAATGGATGAAACGCATAGCTTTTGGCTATAATCACGTGAATGGTGTTCTTGCTAATGGAAAACGAAGTGGGTTGGTTTTTTGCGCTACTCGGATGCCCTATATCTTTCCTATCACTGGATGCACTGCAAAAATCCAAAATGAACAAGCTTAGGTCATGGATATTTGGAATCTTTTAAATGATTTGACTTTTAAATCATTGTCATTTCATAGATTTACCTCCAACAAATTGATTCGTTCACTTGGATGGGCCAATAGTCACCAACAAGAAGAAATCGTCTGGGCCGGACTGGATCACTTTTTTCATTATTCAAAAAAGAGAAGTTTTCCAAAAAAGAGAGTTTTATTATATTTTTATAATCATTATTGAATAACAACTTATTTCTTTTTATTATGTATTTTTCTATGGACACATAACATGCCATTACTAAAAAAATATCACTATTTTCGTTCTATTTTTTTTTCCATTTTACTTCATTATGTGTATCAAATGAGTCCATAAAAATTCTTTGCATTTCCAGCATTAGATCACACTCTTATTTCGTTTTGGGAATTTCTGGTTCACATTTTCCAGAATGTTTTGGGAAAAGGTCTCTCAATGACATTAAAATTTTCGAGTATTCACGGTTTTCGGCACTATCAACACCATTGAGAGATCTTTCAATATGAAAACATTTGAAAGAACAATCCCAACAAAATAATCTCGGTGATATATTCCATTGCATCTAATATAATATGACAATCCATTCTAATTTTGTTGTACAATAGCCCATACCAAGAAAAGGTTCTTCACATCTAATTTTTAGTTTGATTACATGATGTCCTCATCTGTGTCAATATCCTTCTTCCAATACTATCATCCCTCATCCATCTACATTTGCACCATTTTGATAATAGAAGTAAAAACTAAAAATTGGTTAACGGTTATAAACTGGGGATACCTTGCTTTTCAAAAAAGAAATTGGTTAGGACGTTCCAATCATTTTAATATTATTTATATTTAATTTAAAATTAAAATATAAAGTGATATATGTGATGCAACAAACAAAATTGAGCAATAATTATTACGTCACATTACATTATATAACATTATATTTCTTTACATTAAACTATCTGAATGGCCCTTATAATTTTATTCAATTTTATTTTGTAATTCACTTGGGCTTGGTCCACGATAAATATGGGTCAAGCACCATGCATTGCATCATCTTCATCATCATTCTTTCTAACTAAGGAAAATGATGATACTTCTACCAAAACAAATTAAAATGATGATAGAAAAGCCGTGCAGACCATAAATAATTTATATTGAAGATTAAAACTAATATATTCACGAATCCTTAATTATTTGTGTCAATGAATTACATGTATAATCATAAGATATAAAAAAGAATAAGAAAAAGGGAACAACTAACAGCCTGTTGGGTTCATAGAATGTAAGTTAGTTGAGAAAAAGGAAACTAAAGGAAAGAAAAAAATGAAGAACAAAAGAAAGAAGTGATGTTTTGTAGGTAATGAAAAGGAAAATACTTCGATGAGTAAATTCAGATTTAGCTAGATAAAAATAATGTGGTAATAGAAATGAAAGTAGAGTAAATGACGATAATATCCTTATTATAACAATACAGCAAGTTTTTTTAAATTATTAAAAACTAAAATGTTGTAAAATAATTCTTTTTTTATTATCATTACAAATAAAAATATAATAAAATAAATCATTATAATTATAATTATAAAAAATAAAAAATAATCGAACATACATCATACTCACATGGACCTTCTATTTCAATTCATTGATGCTAGAAGCAATACAAGGAGGGAATTGAATTCTGCTCTATTTTTGCTAGAGGAGTTAGTGTGTGTTTGGATTAAATTTTACATAATTGGTTTTGGGTATAATTAATTTCATAGAATTGATTTTAGTATAAATGTTTTTGTCAAAAAATAATTTATGTTTGAATATTTTTACTTTAGAAGTGATTTTAAGAAAATAAAATATGTTTAAATAAATCACTTTTGGATGGATAAGTGAAAATTTTCAATGATTCATCCCTTTAAGTGATTATTGAGAATGATAAGTGAATGTTTTTCACTTCTGCAAATAAGTGATTTTTTTGCTATTAACACTTATTAAATCAGATTGATGTGTTCGGTAATACCCTACTATAAGTACTTATGGACCACAATAAGCACTTATCAAGCCCCATAAGTGCTATCCAAGCAAGCTCTTAAGATCGATAGTTAAATGGATTACTCATCTCGAGGATTTTGGACTACCTAGTTTTTATGATCTTTCAATTATCCTAGTGAATCCTAAGGCATGCAAATCTTTTTCTGTGCTTGGACCAGAAGTCACCAAGGTTGGGTGTAACACCTTACTCCAACACACCTCCTACCTTGACCAAATACTTCAAAAACCAATGAAACACAGCCTAAATATCTCATAATTACCTTCCAAAACATTAGAACATCGGAAAACACTACAAAACACCTTGAGAAACACCATAATAGTTGGAACAGTGTGCAGGGCCGCAGCTGCTATAATATTGTCGCTGCTCTGGTGCTCTCGGATTCACTGGCTTGGCGACGCCCCCTGCTAATGCAAAATCAGCAAAGTTCAACTTCTGGGACAAACTTCTGATGCGCATAACTTTATGCTTCGATCTCTGATTGACTTTATTCCAACTCCTACAAGTCAATCTTGTCACAATCTAACCATAGAAACTAATTTTAGTTCAATCTAACTCCGTATGGAGATTTTGGACACTTGACACCATTTTGGCCACTTTTCAACCAAAACTAACCACATACAACTCCCATTTGCCACCAGAGGTAATTTGACCATTTCAGACCATTCACACAGGACCTAATCCACTTAACCAACTTGTCCAAAGAGTTTTCACCTCAAAGGAACTGCTCCTCTTAAATTTGACCCCCTTGAACCTCCAATTGACAAAGTGGGCTATAGGCCGAAAATTCACATACTTGGCCCAAAAACTCCCTTTGGGCTCACATACACTACCGTATTGACTCTACGATATCCCAAACCATGCATGCATCATATCACATACAACATCATTCCAGAACAATACCATAACATTAACATCCATCAAGATTTTTATATCCATTACAATCATACTATCCCACTTAGCACAACTTACATAGACATTACACGCATACACTACATATTGAATCAAGTATTTTGATGATTCCAAACCAACCAACTAGAGCTTGGAAAGAAGATATCAAAGGTATACTAAAGATCTCAGGTGGAGAAATCCAAGAAATCTAGCATAAGATTAGATATAGGATTTTTTACTATGTTTAAATTGAGTAAAATACTTTGAACTTGCAAAAGAATGTTTTAAAAATGTGATTTTACGATAATTCATGAAGTATTTGAAAAATACCCACTAACAGACGAATTTTGAAGTGTTAAAATTGATTTGTTGCTTTGGAAATTCAAACTTTGGCATATGAAATTCAAACTTTGGAATGAAAATATGTTAGTCAAAAAAGAGGTCCCTTTGACAGACAAATTTCATCTTTGAAAATTCAAATTTTGGGTAAAACACAAATTATGAAAAATGAAAAATTCGTCTGAGGATATGTTAAAGTTTTTCTGAAAGTAAAGTTTAAAAAGAGTTCTAAGTTAGTCCTCTGACAGACGAACTTTGATTTTGGAAATTTGAACTTTGGAAATACAACCTGCAAGTCTATTATGATAATCTTTTAACATACGAATTTTAGTATTCAGAAATTTGAACTTTGAATTAAGTCTGATAAGAGATCTCTCTGACAGATGAACTTTGGCTTTTGAAAATTTGAATTTTGAAAAGAAGAACTATTATACCTTATTGAGTTGCCCACTAACAGATGAATTTTGGGCACCGAAATTTGAACTTTGAAGGCACTGTAGCAATATGGAACAATTGTTTACACTTAGCAGAAGTACTTTAAACTTGAAAATTTGTATGTTTTAACATAGAAACATTTTTCAAAGATGAAAATTTGAACTTTGCTTTAGCTTTCGGTCTCTGCGAAATTCGTCTGTTGACATACCAAAATTTGAACTTTGAGTGTCAGACGCATTAAATGCGGTTAGTGAATGGATAGTTTTTCAGAGTAACCGTTGGGTAACATCTCTAATGGCTAGATCTTGTTTCTAATATATAGTTAAGACATAAATCTATAAATAGAACTTCATTTGAAGATGTGGGTAACGATTTTAGATTGTATATACAGAAACTCTACTAAATTCTTGAGTCAAAGTCTTCTACTCTAACATACTTCATATCCTATACTTCAACTTTCATATACATTCTAAATTAGAGAGTTTAATCACTGCAATCAATCTTATCTTCATCTAGAAGATGTTAGCAAGGCTGACTTCCCAAGAGGGGGGGTGAATTGGGAAGATTGAAATTTTTCTGCACAAAGTGAAGTAAGTGAAGATATCACAGTATAATGAAAACAATGCGTAAAACAGAGCAAGCTGAAAAGTAAAGATAGGGAGAAGAAGACTCAGTAATTTATCCTGGTTCGGTCCTTCCACTTGACCTACATCCAGTCCCCAAGACACCTCTTGGGATTTATCCACTATACAGCAAGAATTTCAATGGGCTTCTTGCAAAGGCCACAGTACACGAGTTTGCTCTGTTTCTGAGCTCTCTCAAACTCTCCAAGCACTTACACTGTGTGCTTCCCAATCCCCTTGTGAATATCCCTCACAAGTAAATCTATCTTCCAGATGAAGAGTAGATTGATTACAATGAAATAACTCTCTTGAAAGGAGTAGATATGAAAGTTTAGGTGCAAGTCTGGAAGTTAAGAGGGTAAAAGCTTTTGAGAAGAAAATTCAGTAGAGATTCAGTATATACAAGTTTGATTCGTTACCCATAACTTCAAATGATGTTGTATTTATAGATTTAGGTCTCAAATATCCGTTAGAGACTAAATCTATCCGTTGGAGAAGTTATTCAACGGTTACTCTAAAAAAACTATCCGTTTACCAACCGCATTTAATGTTTCTGACATACTGAAATTCGAATTTCGGTTGGCCAACAGACGAATTTCAAAGGAATCGTAGATTAAAACTTCCAACGTTACAGCAGGAAGTTCGTCTGTTCATAAAGTGAAATTCGAATTTTGAAACTTACAAAACATTTTCACAATGTGACATACGAATTTTCAAGAAGAAAGTTTTTCGGTTAAGTATGAACAGTGTTTTCAATTTTCTACAGTGCCTTCGAAATTCGAATTTTGGATCCCCAAAATTCGTCTGTTCATTGAACTAAAAAGGGACACAGTAGATAACTTTCTTTGAAATTCGAATTTTGGAAAGGCAAAATTCGTCTGTCAGAGAAACTCTTTTCAGACTCATCTTGTCATTCGAATGTTGCAAGTTCTTATCATTCGTATGTCAATGTTTCATTTCAATAGACTTAAGAACTTAGCTTCTGAAATTCGAATTTCAATGTTCAAAGTTCGTCTGTCAGAGAGCAGTTTTGAAACTTAAATCACTTTTGATCTCAGATGAACTTTAACATAGTTACAGACGAATTTCTTCAGTTTTCTCAAATTTTGTTTTGCTTGAAATTCGAATTTTGAGAACCCAAAGTTCGTCTGTTGTAAAGAAGCATCTTTCAGACTTATATGAAAGTTCGAATGTTGCAACTTCAAAATTCGTCTGTCAGAGAGCATTTTTCAAACTGAATTTCGTTTTGATTTCAGATGCACTTTATCATAGTTTCAGACGAATTTCTTTGATTTTTACAAACTTCATTTTACTTGAAATTCGAATTTTGAAAGTGTGAAGTTCGTCTGTTACAAAAGGCCTCTTTTCAGACTAGATGAAAATTCGAATTTTGAACCACCAAAATTCGTCTGACAGAGAGCAGTCTCTTCAGACTTATTCAGTTTTAGCTTGAAATTCGAATTTCCAAAGGCAAAGTTCGAATTTCTAACTTGACAGTTCAGTTTAAACTTTCAACCTTCGTCTGTTTGAAGGTATTTTTCAAATGTTCAAAGATTTAACATAAAATCAAAGTTTGAAAACATTTTTTCTTCAAATCAAAATCTTTTACCCAATTATATCAAAAACTAAAGATCCTACAAAAGATCTAACAACATATACTCAGATAATCTTCACTTGAACCAGCTTTGTTCTTCTTTGATATCTTCAATCCAAGCTCTTGGGTGTTGGTTTTAACATCATCAAAACTCTTGATTCAACATTCTCCCCCTTTTTGATGATGACAAAACAACTTACAAACTGGATTAGTACTTGGGTTTGCTTTTACAAGCTCCCCCTCAACATATGCATAAGATATCAACAGAATTAAGACACAAAACTTTGCAACAAGGAATTCATCCATTTAAACAAAAGTTACTTATACAGAGCTAAATAAGGCAAAGTTCAAACAACAGAGACAGTCCAATCAACAAATTCCAAACAACAAAACTAATACAAAGTACAACAAGAAATTTCAATCAATTCTTCTTTGTCTTGATCTTCTTGCTGTAGGATTTCCTTTTTCCTTTTCCAGATTGCTCAGCAGCAGTCTTTCCAGTTTGCCCAGTCTTTCCAGTTTGCCCAGACTTCTCCCCCTTTTTGGCATCATCAGGAAGGCCAACAAAGTCAGCCGGAGGAGGGATCTGAGAGACAGGAATAGCACGAAGGGGCACAGGAGCAAAAGGAATTTGTGGGACACTTTAGAAATCGCTCATGAAGGAACCACTGGAGTAAGAGAGAACAAATTGAACTTTTGCATTGGTGAATACGAAAGCTTCAGAATGGTGGAAGGTGAGAGTATCAAAGAGCTACAAAAGAGATTCACCCTCATTGTGAATCAATTGGAGAGTCTTAGCAAGGAGCACACTTAGCCAGAAAAGGTCAGAAAAATTCTTAGTGCTCTTTCTCTAGAGTGGTAACCCAAAGTAATATCAATAGAGGAAGCCAGAGGAGAATCAATGGCCTCTGTCACAGCTCTCTTTGATAGCCTTGAAGAATATGAGGGAAAGATAAAGGTTCTTAAGGAAGCAGGTCAAGACAGGAAAAAGAAGGGTCTTGCCTTAAAAGCTGTAGAAGAGAAAGAAGAAGAATCTGATGAAGGCGATGAATTAGATGAAGAGACTCTGTCTATGATGATCAAAAAATTTGGAAGGTTCTATAACAAGAAAAGAAATAAAAGATTCTTCAAGAAAGGAGCAGCTGGAGACAACAAGAAAGAAGGAAAATAGCCTGTCACATGTTATGAATGCAAAAAGTAAAGGCATATCAAGTGGGATTGTCCACAATTCCTAAAGAAGCAAGAGAAAGAAAAGAAAGCTGCTGACAAAGGTAAGAAGAAGAGGGTATACATCTCATCAATCTGGGGCAACAGCTCAGATGATGAAGAAGATGATGAAGATGAAATTGCCAATATATACTTGATGGCTCTTGCATCTGAAGAAACTCCAATCTCATCCAACAGTGATCATGAAGATGAGGTATATGAATCTGAACCTTCATACTTTGAATTGCTTGATGCATTTCATGATTTGCATGATGAGTTCATTAAGACTGCTAAAGAACTAAAACATGCTAAGAAAAAG
The DNA here is from genome assembly GCA_026686845.1 of Adenanthera pavonina. NCBI lineage: Eukaryota > Viridiplantae > Streptophyta > Magnoliopsida > Fabales > Fabaceae > Adenanthera > Adenanthera pavonina. Next base: position 24,607,251 of record JAIVEN010000004.1, read on the forward strand.
ATTAGCAAGTTAAAATCTAAGTGCAACATTTCTGACACTGCATCTCTGCATAGAGCTAAATATGCTTGTTGTATATCATGTATTGAGTTAAAGCAAACTAACGATTATCTATTAAAAAGCATAGCTAGACTTACGAAGGGAAAAGATATGTTTTTGCTTTAATGGAAAGTCAAAAAATCACACAAGGAAAAGCTGGACTTGGCTATGATCCTTGTGCAGTCAAAGAAAAGATTAAATAGAAAAATCAAAATCTTTATATGAGGTGTTTTGTGCATGCTAATGGACATGAAAAGAAAAATCACATTTCAAAATGCATTGAATCCTATGTCCAGCCAAAATATGTGAAACAAAAGTATTATCTGTATTGCTTTCTTCCTATATCACAATCCAGCAATTCCTTTACCACCTGTCACTTTTGTAATAAGAAGGGACACATTTCTAGTTCATGTTTATTGGAGAAAAATGGACCTGACAGGAAGGTAGAATAGGTTCACAAAGGTACATTTGTATCTAGAAAAAATACCACTGATAAAGAAGGACCCAAGCAAATTTGGGTACCTAAAAAGAAATTTTGAACCTTGTTTTGTAGATTTGTCTTAAAGCAAGAAAAAACAAATTGTATATGGAAAGTGCTTGCTTAAGCCATATGACTGGTGATAAGGAGAAGTTCATCACCTTTAGAAACAAGAAAGGAGGAAATGTGACTTTTGGAGGTGACCAATACGGCAAAATAGTTGGCATTGGCATTGTGAGCAAAAATCCTAAAACATCTATAGAAGAGGTGCTGTTTGTGATTGGCCTCAACCACAACCTGTTAAGTGTGAGTCAGACATGTGACAAAGGGAACTAGGTACTATTTGACTCAAAGTTCTGCCTGGTCATCCGAAAAAGTGATCACAAAGTAATTCTCAAGGCTCAAAGGGATGGTAATTGCTATACTATTGATCTTGATGAACTTCTTTCGTTAGATTTTGTCTGTTTAATTAGTCAAGATAATGATAGTTGGTTGTGGCATAGAAGACTAGCACATGTTAACATGAACTAGTTGTTAAAATTGATTAAGAATGAGTTAGTCATTGGCTTACCAAAAATCTCTTTTGAAAAAGACAAAGAATGTGATGCGTGCCTCAAAAGAAAATAAACTAAATCATCTTTCAAATCTAAAAATGTAGCCACCACATCTAGACCACTGTAACTATTGCATATGGATCTGATAGGCCCATCTAGAGTAAAAAGTATTGGTGGAAACTTGTATGTTCTTGCGATTATGGATGATTACTCTAGATTTTCTTGGACTTTGTTTCTTTCTTCCAAAAAGTGAAACATTTGATGCATTTGTAACCTTGGCTAAGAAAGTGCAAAATGAGAAAGGTATTTCTATTGTGTCTATTGGGTCTGATCATGGAGGAGAATTTGAAAATTCATGTTTTCTGGAGTACTATGATGAACATGGAATTGATCACAACTTCTCAGCTCCAAGGACTCCTCAGCAAAATGGAGTGGTGGAAAGGAAGAACAGAATAATTGGAGAAATGGCAAGAGCAATGTTGAATGAAAAGGAAGTCTCTCAAGGATTCTGGGCTGATGCAGTAAACACAGCAAGTTATATCATTAATAGAGCCTACATCAAACCAATTCTGGGAAAGACTCCTTATGAGTTGAATAAAGGGAGGAAGCCAAACCTTTCACATTTGCATGTATTCAGTTGTAAATGTTTCATCCACAACAATGGAAATGAGAATTTGGGTAAGTTTGATGCCAAATCTGATGAAGTTATATTTCTTGGCTATTCTAGTAGGAGTAAAGCATATAAAGTTTTTAATAAAAAGACTAGATCATCAGAAGAATCTGTGCATGTTGTGTTTATTGAAAATGAAATAGTTTCCAAGCATGTCATTGATGAAGATGATCTTATCTCTAACTTTAAGAACTTAGATCTTTCTGAAAAATGTAAAACTGAATCTCCAAAAATATCTGAATCTATTAATATAGAGGAAGATATTCAGGAGAAAGATCTTGAGTATGAAAACAATGAGGAAATGTCTTAAGAACTCCCTAGAGCTTGGAGATATCAAAGGAATCATCCTGTTGATCAAGTGATTGGGGATGTTTAGGAGAAAGTTAAAATCAAAAAATAACTCAGCGATCAAATGATCAATTGTGCCTTTATTTCCCAAATTGGATCTAAGTGTATTGAAGAAGCCTTAACTGATGAGTACTGGATTCTAGCTATGCAAGATGAGCTAAATCAGTTTGAAAGAAATCAAGTTTGGGATTTAGTGGCTAGACCTAAAAATCACCCTATCATTGGCACAAAATGGTTCTTTAGAAATAAACTTGATGAATCAGGAACAATCATTAGAAATAAAGCAAGATTAGTTGCCAAGGGATGTAATCAAAGAAGAAGATATTGATTTTGAGGAAACTTTTGCTCCAGTTGCAAGATTAAAAGCAATTAGAATCCTATTGGCCTATGCATGCATGAAAAACATAATGTTATATCAAATGGATGTAAAAAGTGCTTTTCTGAATGGATATATCATGGAGGAGGTTTATGTAGATCAACCTGCAGGCTTTAAGGACTCAATAAAACCAAACCGTGTTTATAAATTAAAGAAAGCCCTGTATGGTTCAAAACAAGCTCCTAGAGCATGGTATGAAAAGCTAAGCAATTTTCTAACTGAAAAGGGATTCAAAAAAGGAAAAGTAGATACTACTTTGTTCACTAAGAAAGAAAATAGAGACTTACTTATTGTTCAAATTTATGTTGATGATATTATATTTGGTGCTACTATTGAATCTCTTTGTAAGAATTTCTCTAAGCTAATGCAGGATGAATTCGAAATGTCAATGATGGGTGAGCTTAACTTTTTCCTTGGATTGCAAATTAAGCAATGTGATGATAGTATCTTCCTCAATCAATCAAAATATCTGAAACAGCTACTGAAAAAGTTTGGCATAGAGAAAGCCAAGTCAATGGGAACTTCTATGGCTACTGCAACAAAGCTTGATATGGATGAAAGAGGAAAAAACCTTTGACATATCTCAATATAGGAGAATGATTGGATCCTTGTTAGACCTAACAGCTAGTAGACCTGACATTATGTTTAATGTCTATATGTGTGCAAGGTTTCAATCATGTCCCAAAGAATCCCATGCAACTGCTATGAAACGAATCTTTAGATACCTAATTGGAACATCACAGATTGGACTTTGGTACCCAAAGGGCAATGGAGAAGAACTTATAGGATACACTGATGTTGACTTTGCTGGATCCAAAACTGACAGAAAAAGCACAAGTGGAACATGTCAATTCCTTGGAGGATCCTTGGTTTCATGGTTCTGCAAGAAGCAAAACAGTATGGGTCTTTCCATTGCAGAAGCTAAATTTGTTGCTGCTGGCAGCTGTTATGCTCAAGTCATTTGGATAAAGCAGCAGCTTGAAGATCTTGAGATTGAGATGAAGGAAACACTAATAATGTGTGACAATCAAAGTGCTATCAATAACAAAGAATCCTATCATGCATTCAAGAATAAAGCATATTCAAGTTAGGCATCACTTTATAAGAGATCATATTCTGAAAGGAGAGATCATATTGGAATACATCCCTACCAAGGATCAAGTTGCTGACATTCTGACCAAGCCTCTTGCAGAAGATAGACATTGTAAAATCAAAAGGGAATTGGGTATGGTAAATCCCAATGAACTGTAAGTAAGTTCTTATATACATCTATTTAAAATTTCTGACATTGAATCAATCATAACTTTAGCATCAGAGTGAGTTTGATATGAGTTGCAGGTGCTCCTCATAAGTTCAAGTGACAACAAATTTGTGCAATGGAGCTATTTAGACTGGCACAATCAAAAGATGAAAAAGGAAGCAAAAAATTTGAACTTCTAGATCTGTTCTGTAAGTTCAGAAATTTGAAATTCACATTTTAGATGATTATTAGACGAATTTCCATGTTGAATTGTGTTTTTGGAAAAGTCAGCATGCTCAACGTTCGAACTTAGATGCCCATCAGATGAATTTCAGTTGGCTACACGCTGTAACAGTTCTCTCTTGACCTTCGAAATTTGTCTGTTGAATAGCAGAAATTCGAATTTCAAAAATAAAATGTCAATATTATTTTTGTTCAAAATGACTGTTGTACAAATCTCCATTTCACAAAATACACATTTTAGAAATTCTTTACAAAATTTTGAAATTCGAATTTTTGAATCAAAATTCATTTGTTGAAACATGCTCTCATAATTGGGTCTTTGAAAGACGAATTTTCATAAGTAAAATTAGTCTGTTTTCTATTTTATTCATGATTTCTTATTGCCTGAATCTTTCGAAGTTCGAACTTTGTTTAAAGTTCGTCTATACACTTATTGCTCTAAGAACTAAGCCTCTGTTAGACAAACTTCTAGATGAAAATTTGTCTGTTAGTAAGCCTCACCGTATGGATTAACTTGTAACTGCTCAAAATTTGAATCTTGACCTTTCAAAATTTGTCTGTTTAATGGTTACATACGTTAAAATCGAAGGTCTTCCTCTGAACAGATGTAACCCTATTCGTCTCTCTCTCAAGTTTGCTCAAATTCTCTCTTTAATTCCCATTAACTCCGTTCATGAATCTTAATTTCTCACCAATTAAACTTCTTTTCGCACCTTATAAATCCATTCTTAGCATCTTTTTGAATCATTCATCTGCGAGAATGGTGAGAGTCAAAAATCTAGAAATTGGGAAAGGAGAGTCACGACCAAAGAGAACTGTGAAATCCTAATATGCATCAAAGGAGAGTGAAACTCTGAAAAGGAAGGGCGAATCTAGCAAGGTAACTCCTTCCAAGAGGTAGAAAACAACTTCTAAAGTAGACTCGAAGAAATCTGGTCCTACCCCCTTCAAGAAATCTGAGCCTGCTATTTCTATTGCTCCTGTTTCTCCTGCCTCTTCCTCCTCCTCTAGCACTGAATCTGGAGAATATCAGTTAACTATGCTGCCATTGTGGAGCAATGCTCATATTCTGGGAGAATATACTACCAAATTTGTCAGGAAAAAGATAATCAAGCCTCACTGCTTAAATTTGGAAGATTTCTTGATTTCTAACAACTTTGATGCTGGGCTTTAGATGATAAAATACAAGAATTTGTTAGAAATACTGGAAAGATATGATGATGAGGTTGTTAAGACATGGTATGCCTCCCTGAAGTACAATAGCAAGAAGAAGAAGTGGGAAGTAAATCTAAGATCAAGGACCATTTGGCTGACAGATGAGACCTTTAATGAGATACTAGAAATTCCAGGGCAAGATGAATTGAAAATTGACATCACTGCCTCAAAATACATGGATAAAGCTGAAACTACAGAGAAAGATGGAGGATCTTTCCTGAATTATAAAGAAAGTACAATTCTAAACATGTTGTTCTGGAGAAAAGAGAATAGGCCACCTCTAAGTTTGTTGAAGCCTACTGACCTCAGTGCACAAGTCAGAATCCTACACTATATTGTGTCTAGGATTATTTTCAATAAAGGAGGCAGTTTCAATTTGATCACAAGGGCTGAAGCACATGTGATGGCAGCAATCATGCATGGCAAGTTAATCAATATGGGCCACATCATCCTCCAACGCATGATTAAGGCAAGGGATCAAAGGAAAGATTCCACCCTACCATATGCATAAATTATCTCCAAGATACTTCAGTATTCCCGGATCTAACATCTAGAAAAGGGAAAAGGGAAGCCTACTGAAATCTTTAAAGAAGAAGAACTATAAAGTATGAGAATAGAAAAGAAGGATGGAAGATGGATTGGAAAGGGAGCTGGAAAGACAGAAGACCTTTTCTTTGAAGAAAATGCCTCCCAGCAACAAGCAGGAACCTCTGAGGCTGTTCTAAAATCCATGACTCAGCCTTCTCAGCTTGTCCCATCTTCATCTCAGCCTACTCAGACACCTATACCATCCACTCCCTCTACTTATGCAAAGCCAACCAAGATCACTGAGCTGTATGACAGCCTGTCTGCACTCATGCTGAGCATCAGGGATGAGCAAAATGCCAAATTTGCTCAGCTGCAAGTTTAGATTCATTAGTTGGCAAAGAATATGAAAGTGGTTGCTGATGCATATAAAGACATCAGGGGTGCCATTCCCTCCACATCAGCTCCACCTCAGTCAGGATTCTCTGAGCCTATCATGTCTCCTACTCCTGAGCCTTCAAGTCTTTTCGTGCTAGCCTCCCCTGAGCCAGATGATGCTGTACATGCTACTGAGGCTATTGGCACCTTGACCACCCCACAAGCCTCCAATAATGAGGTAAGTCCTGGTCCTCCCTTGGATTATGGCATGGAGGAGGAGACTCCTCAAGAATCAAGCTCCCATGAGCCTATTATTGAAGATGCTCAGGATTCAATTCTCTCTTTTCAAGAATCTGAGTAAGTGGAGAAGCTGGTGGCAGCCATCTCTACCACACCATTCATACAAACTGCCTTGAATGAAGAGAAAAACATTGTACCCTATCTAGATCTCACAGCCATTGCCTATAATGCTATTTTGCAAGTCCAAAGATTAAGGCTTAAAGAAATGTTCCGTCCTCCTGCTTCTGCTCCCTCACCTATTTCTGTCTATGGTCTCTTGGAGGAATGAAGGGCTCAATTGGGTATTTCTAGACAAGAAATGCAAGAGCTTCTTGAAGTCTCTGATGATGAGGACACAAGCCTTGAAGCTTTTGGACCTCTTCCAAAGCTTAATCCTGATCTGCCTTTTATTTCTGTGCCTCTTAAAGTAATTCCAGTATTTCAGATCCTTCCTCCTGCTGTACATGTTCAAATTCTTGATGATGCCAAAAAGGGGGAGAAGTCATCCGAGCAAACTGGAAAATCTGCTGCAGATCCTTCTGGCAAGGCCTACAGCAAGAAGTCCAAGTCTAAGAAGAAGTAATTAGAACTTAGGATTGCTTGGTCCTTCTTGTAGAGTTGTATTATGAATGATCATACTTTTTAAATTCTGTGTTTGCAATGTCATATCTCTGTATTAAAATTATGAATGAATTAATGAGATTCCTTATTTGATCCACTATAAATGATGCACTTATCTTTTAAATTTTAATGCATACGTTGAGGGGGAGCTTATTGAAGCAAACCTAAGTACTAATCCAGTTTGTAAAGTTATTTTGTCATCATAAAAAAGGGGGAGAATGTTGAATCAAGTGTTTTGATGATTCCAAACCAACCAACTAAAACTTGAAAAGAAGATATCAAAGGTGTAAAAAAGATCTCAGGTGGAGAAATCCAAGATAATCCAGCATAAGATTAGATATAGGATTTTTTACTATGCTTAAATTGAGTAAAAGACTTTGAACTTCCAAAAGAATGTTTTAAAAATGTTAATTTACAATAATTCATGAAGTATTTGAAAAATACCCACAAACAGACGAATGTTGAAGTGTTAAAATTGATTTGTTGCTTTGGAAATTCAAACTTTGGCATATGAAATTTGAACTTTAGAGTGAAAATATGTTAGTCAGAAAAGAGGTGCTTCTGACAGATGAATTTCATCTTTGAAAATTCAAATTTTGGGTAAAACACAAATTATGAAAAATCAAAAATTGTCTAAGGATATGTCAAAGTTTTTCTGAAAGTAAAGTTTAAAAAGAGCTCTAAGTTAGTCCTCTGACAGACGAACTTTGATTTTAGAAATTCGAACTTTGAAAATATAGCCTGCAAGTCTGTTATGATAATCTTTTAACATATGAATTTTAGCATTCAGAAATTCGAACTTTAAATTAAGTCTGATAAGAGATCTCTCTGACAGATAAACTTTGGCTTTTGAAAATTTGAATTTCAAAAAGAAGAACTATTATACCTTATTGAGCTGCCCACTGATAGACAAATTTTGGACACTGAAATTCAAACTTCAAAGGCACTGTAGCAATATGGAACAACTGTTCACACTTACCAGAAGTACTCTAAACTCGAAAATTCATATGTTCCAACATAGAAACATTTTCCAAAGATGAAAATTCGAACTTTGCTTTATAACAGACAAACTTCGAGGTTCAACGTTAAAGTCTTTAGCTTTTGGTCTCTGCAAAATTTTCCTGTTGACATACCAAAATTTGAACTTTAAGTGTCAGACGCATTAAATGCAGTTGGTGAACGGATAGTTTTTCAGAGTAACCATTGGGTAACATCTCTAACGGCTAGATCTTGTCTCTAACATATAGTTAAGACATAAATCTATAAATAGAACTTCATTTGAAGATGTGGGTAACGATTTTACCTTTTATATACAAAAACTCTGCTAAATTCTTAAGTCAAAGTCTTCTACGCTCATATACTTCATATCATATACTTCAACTTTCATATACACTCTAAATTAGAGAGTTCAATCACTGTAATTAATCTTATCTTCATCTGGAAGAAAAATTTTTTTGTGAGGGGATTTCATAAGGAATTTGGGAAGCACTTAGCTGGAATGCAAAGAGTGAGATTGTAAGCTCTTGGAACAGAGCATCAAGTTGTACTGAGGCATTGCAAGAAGTCCACTGAATTCTTGTAAAATAGTAGAAAATCTCAAGTGGTAGCTTGAGGACTGGACGTAGGTTAAGATAAAGAGATCGAACCAGGATAAACATCTGTGTCTTCTCTTTCCTTATCCTGTTTCCTCTTAGTTATCCTCTTATACTCTGTTTTTACTGTCACGCTTGCTTTCAACACTCTCTTGACTTTTGCAGAAAATTTTAATCTTCCCAATTCACCCCCCTCTTGGGAAGCCAGCATACCTAACACTACATAGACTTGGTATTTCCACGTGTGGTACTTTTCCCTTGCCTTCTCCGGACTAGTGCCAGTACCTTCACCTGAAATGTTAGTTCATGGGAACCGGGGGAGGGGGGGTGAGACAATGTCTTAGTAACTGGGATCAATCACACACACACATATACATAACTCATACAATCTCATGAATGCAATATGAAATGGAATGGAATGCATGTCTCCTTTGCACGCAGTTAGAACCACGAGCTGTTGTCATAACAGGACATTTTGTACAAGTAATTCCCTTCCAACAGTTGGTGAAAATTGATTTCGAGACATCACCATGCTCACCTCTCATTAGTGCACCCAGCTAAAGGCAACACTAATGTTCAGATCGTGGTTCTCCCTCCCCTTTCGCATCATGATTTGGAAGCGATTTAGGGAAGGTGTAGTCCACTGTGCGCCTTTCCCTCCTCGCCATAGGAGGCAATTTAGCCGTAGGGATCCCATCCTTATATTCCCTAATCATATATCATATCATATCATTGTATATCATATCATCATCACCACCCGATCACCATATACCTCACAATGTCATGTGGTGATGCTCATACTATATCATCATATAATCATCATTATCATGTTTCACAATGTCATGTTATGCATCATGTAATGTCACATCATCATCATCATCATCAGCTCTAATTATCATTATAATCATCATACACTATGTGTTTGGCCATGTACATACCATAATATATAGAAAACCATATATACACACATATTAATATCGTGATATGAATGGAAACATGCATATATACTCACATATATTTCATACAATACAAATAATACAAACACCTAGTTACCTCAGGTTGTCAATACCACACATGTGATTCCACGAGCTTCTTGGGTTGTCCAACACACTAGTACCCCTTTCGGCCAACCAAATACCTCTACAGCACCATACAATCTTCAATTAATATACAATTCAAATATCCAAATTCCATAATTCAACTATTTAAGCCTAACCTATAGTTCCAACACCATTTAGTTCCTAAAGACCATTCAAACTCTACTCAACCACACATATCTCGGATTTTCGAATGCTTCAACTGAAACAACCTAGGGTTAAGCTTAAATCATGCATACTCCATCCAAAACTCACACCCAAGGATCATGAACACCAAATCACACCTCATTAACCCCATTTCATCCATTTTAATCTGTGGGTTTCGGCCAAAACTGAAAATTCGAACATATACCCTAAAAAATCCCAACTCAAAATTGAAGAAAATTGAGAAGGAGGAGTGGAGATCACTTACCCATGAATTAGCAAGCTTCCAGAGGCTGAAAAACACTCCCAAAGGTTGGATTACACAAACCCTAGCGTTGATCCTTCTTTTTCCCTCCGTTTCTCTCTCACTCTCCTGTTCTCGGTCTAACTGAAATGTTTTTGATTTAAATGATTCTGAGGCATGGTGCCGCGGTGGTGGGTAAGTTTGTCACGACGTGAGTGCCCTTGGCTAGAAAAATATTTTAAAATCTATAGCTTGCTCACCACGGCAGCCCTACTCCTCATCGTGTCACGGAGCTCATTTTCCTTCACTTTGATTCTTTCCTCCTCTTGACCCTCCTGTTCTGCACACAATGCCAAATACACTTGGTTAGCTAGGGACTAAGTTCAGGATAATGTAATGAGGGTTGTTACATTGGGGGTTGTCCATTTGAGATATAAATGCTCTTTAGTTAGTGATGGATACTATAACACTCTACTAAGACAAACCCCTGAACATCAAATAAAACTTTAAAACTACACCAAACAAACCAATACAAGACAAATCAGTGCTAGAGCCGCAACCTCAATAGTGCCACCGTGACCTCCCAGAAGTAGAATGGTGTGGCACTGAGGCCAAGTTTCTGGCACTACAACACCCATATTAGTAACCATATCATTAGTTTGCTGATTTTCTGACCGAAGTTCTAACACACAACTTTTTACTGCGGTCTCCGATTGATTTGATTCCAACTCTTATAGGTCACTCTAGTTCTAATCTAACTATAGACACCAATCTCATTCAAATCCATTTCTACATAGAGATTTTAGACACTTCTTGCCACTAAAGGCAATTTGGCCACTATGGACTATCCACACAAGTCCCGTTCGGCTCAACCAACTTATCCAAAATGATTTCACCCTGAAGAAACCTCTCATTCAAGATCTGACCCCCTTGAATCCCAATTTCACACAATAGGCTACGTGCCCCGAAACACACATACATGGCCCAAACTCCCCCTGGGCTTACTCATACGGCCATGCTATAACACAAATACCTACTCTTACATTAATGACCCATACGGGATCCACATCATCACACTACATATACAACCATGCTTAGCACACATCCACACCTAACTTATATCATCCCTTAATATCAATACCATCACATAATCATCAGTATCATCCATAGATCATCGTTACAATCATCCTATCATCACATAACAAGCAGATAATACTCCTAGGACACTTATACCAATATCGTCATAATAACCTACTTAGCACAATATTACATAAATTGAATAATAACTACCAATTATACTTGAAATTCCCGAAAGTGTAGAGGCCTGTAATGTAACACCTCTCTTATGGGCTCATTTCCCATGTATTTAATCATTCCAAAGTCTATTTGTATCATAGTAGGATCTTGAATCACAAAAAATGCCTTAATAAAATTTTTCCAACTTTGGGCACTATTCATTTAATTGAATTTATTTATTCTGATTAAATTTTTAAAAAATCATAACTAAATCAATAAAAATCGTATGCATGTGATTCAAGTCTCTAGGTATAGCTTATAACTTTGTCTACATGGAAAAAATATAAGTCAGAGCAATGATAGTACTGATATATACAGCAAACTTTGAATTTTCACATTTTATACGAAAACTGCAAAATAATCATTTTAATTGGGATTAAATATAAAAATCTGCCAAATATTGTACACACATCTAGTATGAGTGTTCTTTGGACTATTGGAGAGCTCTTCCTATCTACTTTTAAACCATATATATCATTCATACTTTATACATCAAAAGTCCAAATAGCAGCATGTTTACTCTACATAGGTCAAGATGACCTTTTACATCTTACTACTTTGCCAAACAAAAGCCATAAAATGTTTACATGGCCATATATCATTTTCATGCTATACCATACTTTAGCTAAGACCTAAGGCATCATAAAACTTACAGGAACATTCTTAAAATTACATTTACAAATTACACAAAAGGTCAAAGCTCATGGCCATTCCTAGCATTATCAAGTTAATGGCCAAATTCTTTCTCCTTTCCTTTCTCTTCCTTGGTGGTCTTGCCATTGTTGCTACCTATTCATGGTTAATATTTGGGAGGGTGAGATTCAAAGAATCTCAGTAGTTAACACCCAACATTCCATCACATCATCACATTAAGCATGAAAACATCAAGATAACACATTTTGAATACATTAACACAGTTACGTCATATGAATTCACAAAATTTTTGGCAGAGTTTCATTTTGAAAAATAGACATCCTAAGGTCTCAATGTCCTTCAATCAACTCAGCCAATACACATAAATCATCTCAAAATATCATTGAAATCATATGATAAGGCATAAAGCACATTGAAAACAAACATGATAACATAATGCTAGTATGAGAAATTAACTACCTTATGATGCTCCCTTGCTCTCCAAACTTGGTATGCCACTTCTTGAGCCTCTTAACACTTCCTTGAACCTAATTATATCATCATTGAACCAATTTAGCCATTGATTTTTTGGAATTATACAATACCATAACACTAAAACCCAAAATTTTCACGTAGTTCTCCTTTGATCTTTCTTTGTACAACACACTTATTCTTAAGGTTTTGGATCATGGGGAATCTATTTTTGAGGTCAAAATCATGAAATTACAACTCTAAATACTCCCCCTGTTCTGACCAAAATTGTCTCAAAATGTTTGAAAAAAATTTCCTTCAAATCACTTTAAACCATCCATGGATTCATGCTTCTAGTGGTTAATCTAAGCTTTTCCCTAAGTTTACTGGTCCAAAACTCATTTCTATTGCTAAATCACATTTTGGATGAAACCCTAAGATGGAAAGAAAGCAAACTAAACTATAGAACATGCGTTGAAAACCATAGATAGTAAGCTTAAGGTGGTAGTATGCAAGCTTACCAATTTGTGCTTTACTTTTCCTTTAATTTCTCTTCCTTCTTCCTCCCTTGTCTTGCATTTTTTTTTGTTTGTTTTGGGCTGCTTGTCACGTGTAAAATGGTGAGGAAAGAGAAGCGTTTAAGTGGTTAATTAAGTGGCTAATGATGTAACTAATCATGGTTACTTTTTGCTAACCCTTAATTACATTTTTTTTACATACTTCAAGAAGTATTCCAAAATAATATAATATTACTATGTGTAACATGGCTGCAGAAAAGTCACGCATGGGAGAACTTGAGGTGTCCAAAATTGCCTAATTTTCCTTATCCAGATATACCTCAATCCGGGTACTTTTTAATTGTACCGATAAAATCATCTTTATACTAATTTAGTATTTTTGAGATACATGACTATTCAAATTTATTTTTATATTTTCATAATTATCTTGTCCCAAATGGTATCTGTGTATGACCCATATCCTGACTCGGTTTCTTTTTAACTATTGGTATGGCCCACGATTTATTTTATCAGTTTACTATTACTTTTGGACACTCGGCACTGATTATTTCTTTATTCTTGAATATTAACCCTCAGTGCCATATACCATTGAACTTCTCTTGTCGAGGGCTTCATTTTGATAGTAATTTTACATATTTATAAAATTTCCCTTAACTCGGGGTTAAATTATAATTTCTAAAACTTTTGGGTCATTAGGTGTAATTTTTCCCACCGCTTTTCTATTTCTTTCCCCGTAATTTTTAATACTTTTGGGACATGGATGTCATTTTTATATTTCTTTAGGGGTAAAAATATAATTTTCTCATTTTTCATCCAATAGGGAAAAATGATCTCTTTACCCTATTTTACACAAAACGGTGTCCGTCCATTTTCACAAATTCCTTATACATTTTACGTTATCATCAATTATGTTTTTTTTCATTATTTAGTATCCAGTAAAATTTTGGGATATTACATGCAACTCCTCAGTCTCCTCCAAACTAATACCAGAGATTTCACTTGAAATGTTATTCATGAAGGGAGATGTAAGATAATGTCTTAGTAATCGGGATAAATACACACATACATAATGCCATCAATATCACACATACATGCAAACAATATCATGCAATGCATGTCTCCCTCCACATGGTTAGAACTACGAGTTGGCGTCATAACAAGACATTTCATATAGGTGACTCCCTTCCAACAGTCAGTGAACACTAATTCTGGGGCATCACCAAGTTCACCTTATACTAGTGCATCTAGCCAAAGGTAATACTAATGTTTGGATCATGGTTCTCCTTCCCCTTAACCACCGTGAATTCGTGGTGATTTTAGGGATGGTGCAGTCTACTGCCATCTTACTCTCCTACCCATGGGAGAGGATTTAACAACAAGGATACCTTTCTTATTTCACCATATCATATATATATATATATATCATTATATCATATCTCATCATCACCACCAAATCCACCATTTCTCACAATGTCATGTGGTGATGATGTTCGTGCTGTATCATAATGTCATCATCATCATTATCATGCTAGCATGCTATGTACACATATAATATCATGCTCATCAGCATCACATGTCAATGCTAGGAAATTGAAATCCATACTATGTCTAGCCGTGTGCATACCACGATATATAGAAAAACCATATACATACACATACACATAATGGCATCGTAGTATGAATGGAGACATACATATATATATACCAACTTATAACATATATAAAAACACCCGGTTACCTCAAATTACTAACACCACGCACACAGGGGCTTAGGCAAGTCTCTGGAGCACCCATCATGAATGATATGCCTCCAATTAGCCAATCAACCACTACAACATCATAATACCTTTAATTAACATAATACCCATAGTTCCTCCGGCATATTTATACACTAGTAAGCTCTAACTAACCGTTCTCATCATAATCATCCTCATACATCTCGGATTTCACACTCCTTCTACAATTTTCAACCTAGTGTTCCACTCAAACTCATCATATACCAACCAAAACTCATACCCAAACCTTCCTAATGCTACATAATACTTCTACAACACCAAATTAAGCATTTTAATCAGTGAATTCATCCTCAAACTCAAAACTTAATATACTCCCATAGGTTTCCAAATGAAAAACCAAAGGGAAAATAGGAGGGAAGGTTAGGGATCATTTACTAACTAAGATCGAAGCTTCTACAGTCCAAAAAATCATCTCCCCAGGCTAAAAAATCGGAGCCCTAATGGAGCTCTTCTATTTCTCCCTCCATTTTTTTCTTTTTCCGCTCAACTAAATGACTTCTGATTTATAAGTATTCAGGGTCTCATGCCGCGGTAGGTGATAAGTTTGTTGTGGCGTGGAACCCTTCTGTCTGAAATATCTATCCAAGGTTTAGCTTGTTCACCACAGCGGCCCTACTTCTCGCCGCGATGTGGTTCTTTAGTCTCCTCTTTGTTCTTCCTTTATCGTATTTCCTCCGGTCCTGCACACATCACCGAATATACTTCCTGTTAGTTCGAGACTAAGTCTAGAATAGTACAATGAGGGTTGTTACAAATACAAGGGGGCAAGTAGGGGTGTTCCACACCCTCTCCCCCAAAAAAATCTACAAATTTAATTTTTCTGAAAAGTTGTTTTTTTTTATTTGAAAAAATGCTAAAATTGATTTTAGTCCCCAAAGTTTTATGTTGTTTTCATTTTTAGAGCCCCATATGGTAAATTCTAAATCCATCCCTGTCTTAAGTATTTCTTTCGCAAAAGCTGGATCGAGTACTTTCCTTTTCCATGGAGAGATTGGTGGTTTCAATTGTCTTCTCCTTTGAACCACTGTAATATGCCAAATATACACTTTAACAATCTCTCTAACTTGAGATGTAGGATAATTTTATCCTTTTACATTTTTCCCTTGACTACATCTGGTTTCCTCCCATTAATAGAAGGAAACCTCTCTCCTTTATTTGAGGGAGACATCTCTCCCAAAAAAAAAAGGGTGATATAGCCAACCAAACATTTTTCCAATGAAGTGGAAAGGTAATCAGCTAAAGAATCCATCAATTTAGTGTTTAGTGTAAAAGAATTCAATTCCATACCTGATTCCCTATAAATCCAGCTTCAAGAAATTATTTCAACAATATGCTTATGGAATAATACTGTTCTTGTTGAAATTCATGATAAAATATCGAAATTGTCCAATCTATCTGATTTTGTATTGTAACAAAAAAATATTTTAGGGATATTTAAGTCTTTTTAACTTTATTTGTTCACATTTCTATTTTATTTCCATTATATCAAACATTATATTTTCATACTTATTTCCATTTATTCCTATCTCCATTCTCATTTCGACTACATTAAAAAAATTTCCTTTCAGACAAAACGCAGCCTAGAGTTTCCCTCATCCTGAGCTACCGTTCGCCCAAACAAACAGGTTAAATACAGATGAAAAGAGAAGACCCATAATCAGAAAGGACAATTGTAGTGGAAAAGGGCCAATAGTAAAGCTCTTGTTGGTGCCAAAAAACTAAAAAAGGGTGAACGTCTGGATGCATGTTGGTCAAATCACGTGATCGTTTGTGCATGTGGGTCAAATCAAGTGATCGTTTGTCCAATGTCCGCCTATTATTGTAGACAAATTAACATCTTTCTTTAGACACATCAATTATCATTTAATTCTTGATATAGGCGTCTTGAACGTAAATTAAAAGTAGAGAGTACGACTACCATATAATTCCTCCATTTTGTAACCATAGTTGTTTTGAAGTTATACATATATATTAAAAATAATAATAAATAATTTAAAAAATAATAAAATATAATAATATTTTATTAAAATACCATTTTCATTCTTATTTCTAAACACACACTTATAAATATATAACACATGGAAATAGTCAAGAATATTCTCTTCATTCCATATTAAATGACCTTTTAAATAATTGAAAAAATTCCAATATATAAGTGATGTTTTCAAATTTCAATGGAGAATTAATTTTTTTTTCTCATAACTCACATTTACCCTTTGTTTGATTAGGAGGATTTTGAGGAGAGGAGAAGGGGGAAAATTAAAATTTTCCAATGTTTGGTTCAATAAATTTGAGAGGAACAAAGAAAAATTAAGATTTTCTATTGCTTAATTCAGTAAGTAGGAGACACCCCTTCAAAAGTGGAGGACTATAGGAAATGTAGGTAAATCCCTCCCATCCCCTAGTTTCTAACAAATTCAAACCAGATAATATTAAAATTCCTACCGTTTTCTTTTCTCCCTTATTTCTAGTAAAATTTCTTCTTTCCCCTCCCCTTCACTAAAATCCCTTCCCTCCTATTTTTTTCATTGAATCAAATAGTACCTTAGTGTTGACAATGGAAAATTGGGAAAAAATTAGAAAAAAATTAACATATTAATTACATTTTTTAGTATGTGTGCAAAAATCTTAAACCACAGTCAAAATGAAATGGATGGAGTAAAATATAACCTGTTTACCTCTATTTTTGGAGACAAAAATACAGAGGTAATCAAAATAACTTTTGAAGTTAATAAAAAGAAAACTGGCAAAAAATTGAAGCAAATAGTTTTCTATTATAATGGCACAATAAAATATATGTTAGAAAATAGGCAAGAATAAAATATACTCTGTTTATCTCAATCTTCAAAACTATTAATTAAAAATTTGAACCGTTTTCTTTTAAATTTTTTTAAAGTGTAGCGTTGGCTCCATATTTTTACTTATATATATTTTACATTTTTATACACAATGTATTATCTAATTAATGATATTGCTATCATATTATAACTAATATTAAAAATAAAAAAATCATATTAATTAAAACCATATCCCTTTGATTTTGGATCCGCTACCGCATTAAAGCCTCCATAAGATTCTTACAATTCCAATTTTCAATATGGCACTTTGATGGTAGAAATATGTATGAAGACATAATTGAAGCAACAGGGAACTTTTGCAAAAAATACTGCATTGGGGAAGGAACTTTTGGAAAAGTATACAAATTGGTATTGCCAGGGGATAGAGTGTTTGCAATAAAGAAGTTGATATGTGAAGCTGGTGACTTAGACATTGAGAGCATAAAAGCTTTTGAAAGTGAGATCAAAGCCTTGATAGAAACTCGCCACCGAAACATTGTGAAGTTGTATGGATTCTGCTCACAAAGGTTGCACACTTTTTTGATTTATGAGTACATGGAAGGAGGGAGCTTAGCTGACATGCTTCAGAATGATGAAGAAGCATTAGTGTTGGATTGGTCAAAGAGGGTTAATATCGTGAAAGGTGTTGCAGAAGCTTTATCATACATGCATCATGATTGTAATCCACGAATTGTTCACAGAGACATATCAAGCAATAATGTTTTGTTGTCAGCTAGTCTTGAAGCACATGTCTCAGACTTTGGCACAGCAAGGTTCTTGAAGGCTGATTCATTAATTTGGACAACATTTGTTGGCACATATGGCTAT
The DNA here is from genome assembly GCA_026686845.1 of Adenanthera pavonina. Taxonomy (NCBI): domain Eukaryota; kingdom Viridiplantae; phylum Streptophyta; class Magnoliopsida; order Fabales; family Fabaceae; genus Adenanthera; species Adenanthera pavonina. Next base: position 24,625,670 of record JAIVEN010000004.1, read on the forward strand.
GCTGCTCCTGGTGAGTTCAATATGGTTAATGTAATTAACATGGTTAGCTTTTGTATGTTATTTTTCGATCGAGTAAAACAAAATATATGCTTCTTATTGTCATTGGCAAATAATCATTTCATTTTGCCTTGTGCAGAGCTTGCCTACACAATGGCAGTGACTGAGAAAATTGATGTCTACAGCTTTGGTGTTTTGGCCATTGAGGTGCTCATGGGAAAGCATCCTGGTGATTTAATATTCCATACCCAAACATATGGGATTGATAAGATCAACTTCAAAGAGATTTTAGACCCTCGTTTGCCATCAGTAAAGCAACAGAACATAGAGAAGAAATTGGCTTTGATTTGGCATATAGCCCTTTCCTGCTTACAAACAGTCCCTCAATCTCGACCAACCATGCGTAGTGTGGCCCAGATGATTGAAATTGAGACTTCCCGTGAGACATGATATATTGATGTATGTTTAGTTGATTTCTCTTCCCTTATCAAACAAGTTCCTGAAGCACATGTTATGTTACATATAGACACTTGTGTGTGTCATAGATATAGAATAAATTTGTTTTCGAATGAATATATAGAATTTTGTTTTCTGAATGAAAATGGGCTTAGGTTTATTAAATTCCAAATTATAGTTGAGGTAGAAAGCATTCCTTCATAAAAAAAATTTAAAAAAGAAAAGAAATAAATAAATCAGGTGTTTACATTCCAGTAAATTAAATATATGGAATCCATATTTATACAGAAGATCATATGCTACCATCGTTTTTTTAACAGAATTTACTTAACCACAAGTTTCTGCAAGTCAAAGTAAGTTAAGAATTTCTCGGGTTTATTCCAACACACATTAATAACAAACTCAGCAGCTGTCTCTATCCACTGACAACAGAAATAAATGTTAAAGCAAAAATGATTGAAACTAATTTTAAATGAATGTAACAAAATCTTGAAGAAATGGATTTGGAATATCACCTCCAAAGTGCTCCTGTGATTCTCTCTTCAACCGGATGTTGCTATGATCAATGTGTTAAAGCAAACATGATTGAGGTATGTATGGGAAGGATTCGAACAGATCACGAACTCAAAATTCTAAAAGCAAGAAAGTTGATGGGCCCACTGAAGTTGCACCTGCGGGGTAAAAAAGCTGAGCTTTCTAAGTTCCACTTTTAGTACTTTTGCAAAAATAAATAAAACTAGGATAATATAAATTTGTAATTTCTTAATACTGAGAAAAAGCAAAAAGAAAAAGAAAACTCGGGGAGATTCCGTACCCCATACGGACAATATTAATGAGTATTTTGATAATTTTGGACTCGCCCAAACTGGTGGCATGTGTCTCAATCCTTAGTGGTAGCTTGTGGGTCGGTGACTTCTAGCGAATACCCAGTCCAAAGCAAGGGCGGCCTGCCCTATAGTTCAGCAAGTGCCTTTCCGAATCACTTTTTTTTTGTTGAAAAAACCCGAATCTGTTAATGAAACTAACTTTAAGAAAAATGAAAACACATAATCATGACTAAATTCATTGTAGTGCGATTTTTTAATAAACTATAGCGAAAGCATTCCATCAATGGGCTAATAGAATGTCAGCGCAGCAAACAACGATGAAATGTCCATTGGGCCCCTCATCAGCATATATTGCAGTAGACAGTGGCCAGAAAAAACAAAAAGATATATTATAGTAGGCACAAATGCGACGATTTTTCTCACCTTTATTTGTTAAGATGATTACTAATAATTTTTATTTTGTTTAGCGGAATAATTTAAGATCAGTTAGGAGTTTTCAATAGAGACATTTGGGCCTAGGGAATTATTACCCCTGCGCTGTAAATAGATCCTTTATTATTATTATTATTAACAAGGTATTAAAAATTGGACCGGTCATTGAACTGGCTGAGGCAGTAGTTCAAGATTCAATTATCAGATCACGGTCGGACCGGTTATGAATAAATTAATATATTTAAAATAATATGAATAAAAAATATAAAAGATATTTATCAATGATAATAAAATTAATATTCAAACTAAGATAAAAATAATAGTTTGGTACAATAATTAACCAACATTCACTATAAATAATTAAATATCACAGGTCTCCAAATTTTATATCTGTTTAAATTAACAAAAACACTATACCAAAAATGAGATTTTTTTGCATTATTTTGGTATTTATTAGTGGTTTAAAATCATCAACTATTTGAGTACCGATATAAGGGGTAACTTTTGTTGGTGTTAATTAACTACCAACAAAAATAAACTTTTGTTGGCGGTTATTTGAAATAACCCCAACAAATGGTATTTTTTTAATAAAATATTTACCTTTTGTTGGCGGTTGTTTCAAATTGTGACATCTGGGCGTTGACGAGGGCGGGGAGTGATTGCCGGTGCGAGAAAAGTAGGGGTCAGATAAAGTGATGAGGCACGGACAAGGAGCAACTCCTGGTAGGCTTCTAAGTGGGAGGGACATATAAATGAATCAAATACATACCGGAACGAGAGGGATCCAGAGACAGTATAGGTATGGGACTACACAGTTAAAGGATAGCTTAAAAAAATTGATAGGTATTACCTATACCAACAAGGTGTGTCTACTTTTTCAGTAGCCTATCCCTTAAGAACTCCTCAGTTAAGCGTGCTTGACCTGGAGCAATTATGGGAGGGGTGACCTCCTGGGAAGGAGGTGTGTGAGTGAGGACAAAACACACCGAAAAGGGTTTGTGTTGGTTTGTGGGGACAGTTGTCAATTCCCAATAGCGGCCGGACGTTACAGTTGGTATCAGAGCCCAGCCTCTCTCAGTACGGTATGGTTCGGGGACGAACCAAGCGGAAGCTGGTGGGCATGTGACATCCGGGTGCTGACGAGGGCGGGGAGTGATTGCCGGTGTAAGAAAAGTAGGGGTCAGATAAAGTGATGAGGTCCGGACAAGGAGTGGCTCCTGACAGGCTTCTAAGCGGGAGGGACATATGAATAAATCAAATACATACCGGAACGAGAGGGATCCAGAGACTGTATAGGTATGGGACTATACGGTTAAAGGATATTTTAAAGGAATTGATAGATATTACCTATATCAACAAGGTGTACCTATCTTTTTGGTAGCCTATCTCTTAAGAACTCCTCAATTAAGCGTGCTTGACCTGGAGGAATTATATGGGATTGGTGACCTCCTGGGAAGGAGGTGTGTGAATGAGGACAAAGCACACCGAAAAGGGCTTGTGTTGGTTTGTGGTAACAATCGTCAATCTCCAATAGCGGCCGGACGTTACACAAATAACCACCAACAAAGGGTAAATTTTTTATTAAAAAATAACATTTATTGGTGGTTATTTCAAAGAACCACCAACAAAGAGTAATTTATTTTTTTAAAAAAAAAAAAGTAAGTAATCCAGAATCATTCAAAGGTAAAAAAAATATACAACATAAATTATAGATATATCTAATTGAAATTTTACATACCCACACCATAACAAAAAAAAAATCAAAAAGAAGAAGAAAAAAATTTGCCACATAATCAATATTTATACCTTAAGTTATAAAAAATTACAAGTTTTAAAAATTTCTTCCATCTTCAAGATTCATTTTCTTGCTATAGAGCCAAGATGAGATGAGAGAGAATGAAGCCGTTGTTGAAGATGGACAAAGTCACCGATGAAGAAGAAGCTTGTAATCTGTTGGTGCCAAGATGAAATGTGGACCATGCTTCAAGATTTGTACAAGATCTTGACCAAGCTTTGAAAATCTTGACCGAGGGAGAAGAGAATAGAAGAAAACAGAAAAGAAGAGAATGATAAAATTTGATTGAAAGAGTAAGAACGATGATCTGAATCTGATGAAAGAGGAAGAAGACATGTAAGGAAGAGAGAGCTTGTAGATCAAAGAAGAAAGAGATTGGGTGTGGAGAGAGAGAGAGGGAAGGAAAGTGATTAGGTGTGGAGGGAGAAAAAATTCAAATATATAAAAGTGATGGAGTTTCATGCGTGACATGAAAATGTATAAGTGGGTGTAGAAAGAGATGTGTTAAGGAAAGAGATGGAAAGAAAGGAAGGCCGTTAGATCTTTTTTGTCAATGGTTATAAATATTGATCCATGGCTTGTTTACTAATCCATGCCTTGTGTTTTTTTTAAAAAAAAGTTGTAAAAACTTTTCTTGGCGGTTCTAGAAATAACCGCCAATAAAAGTCAGACTTTTCTTAGCGGTTATTTGGAGAATCGCAAAGAAAAGCCCCCATGTCATTTTTGTTGGCAGTTCTCCAAATAATCGCCAAGAAAAGGTCAGACTTTTATTGGCGATTATTTCTAGAGCCGCCAACAAAAATGATGCGAGGCTTTTCTTTGCGGTTCGCCAAATAACCACCAAGAAAAGTCAGATTTTCTTGGCGGTTATTTCTAGAACCACTAAGAAAAGCCTCTGCGTCATTTTTATTGGTATTTTTCCCTATAACCGCTAACTATTAGTGCTAAGAAAGGTTATTTTTGGCGTAGTGAAACCTGAAAAAATAAAGTAAAAATTTATATTATCATGTAATGATAATAGAAATAAAAAAAGAATAAGATATATAAATCACATCATTTGTTGACATTTTTTGATTAATTTCTATGGAAATGAGCAGTATAAAGTATAAACTATAAATGTTCTTGTGATTATGTTAATTAGAAAACATTTTAATTTAATATATGTATATATTATTAAATATTGCATACATATAACAATAGTTACTTGCAGCTCAGATGGTGAAGTGTTGCAACCCTTAGTTTAATTTAATATATGTATATTTATTAGAAATTAACTAATATATATTAACAGCAACTTGTAGCTTAGTGGTCAACTGTGCTTGCGGACGTCCAAGGTCACGGGTTCGAGACGTGGTCGCGCATGAGCTACTTGGATTTTTCGCAAACCGGTTCATTTCTGACCCGATTTGTCCAAAAACCGCCAATTCAACCTGATTTTTGACCAAGTTTGACCGGTTCTCAAGTTATCCGGTTCAAGCCATGTTCCGGACCGGACCAGCATGATGAATAATACAAGGCGCAGGCCAAAGATTTTTCCTTCTAAATTAGTTATTTAATATGGATAGTGATCGATTCATTTTGCACACTTGTGTGTGTAGGGGGTGTGTGTGTTTACTATCTTTCAAGGTGTTTTTAGTTTCTGTAATATGGCCATGTTTCCTAGTGCCAAAGAGAGGTATTGTCTAATGGGTGGTAATGATTAGAAGAGAGACATGTTGAGTAGGATAATATCTCAATGGCAATAGGTGTGGCTATTTGACTAGGCATGTTTTCCTCCTCTGTTTTTCATGTCACATATAGTACTTGTATCTGGAAGTTCTAGAATTTCCTCTCCGAAATAAATTGATTAGAAATTGTACTTTGCGATCGAATGCATTATAATTAATAATTCTTGTGTATTCTTTTAGGTATTAAGCAACTTTGACATTCCCGATCCCTGCTCCTATGTAGAACTTAACATTGAAAGCTCTTCTTATAGAGATAATGAACTGCAAATACAAGTGTCTTCATCATATTGTCTATTGTAAGTCTACAATAATGAAATTGGTATTTCAGAGACTGAGGTGGTAACAAAAGTAGCTCTAGATCAAACTACAAGATGGGAACAGGGGCCACTGCTTAGGTTGAAAACAAAGCCCATTTACCAATTCACAGGTAATATTCTACCATCTTATACATTCTCTACATGTTTTGAGATTTTATTTTATTTTTTCCATCTCGATAATAGCTAGACATGTCAGTTTGATGTGAGAGTGTTAGATTGAGTTTATCTCTATAGGAGATTGATGTTCTTGACATGTACCACCTTAGCGACTAAAACCCAAACACTCACCAAGACAAGACAAAACAGCACAAAAGAGGCAAAAACAGAGAGTGGCATGGGAGTGCTCTGGAAGAAGAGAAAAAGGTAACAAAAGAGTGTGGCACCACAGCTTGGACACTAGCATCGTGGTGCCCTGAACTAATATGGTATCAACAATTTGCTGATATCACTGATAGACTTCTGATGTACATAACTTTTTTCTATAATCTTCGATTGACCTGATTCCAACTCCTATAGGTTGCTCTATTCCTACTCTAACTAAAGGCACAAACCACACTTCAAAACATCTCTGTATGGAGATTTTAGATGTTCGAGACCAAAATGGTTAATTTTAGACTAAAACTAGGCACTTGGACCTCTCATTTCCAAACCACAATACCAACACCATAACCAATACCTAGCCCAAGTCCCAAATACCCCAAAGACTGAGTTTAGGGTGATCTCATCCTAAGGAAACCATTCCTGTAAAATTTTACCCCTTAGAACCCTTAAGGCAACCTGTGGGTTAGATACCCACTTACCTAAGCAAGTTCATACACCAACCACAACACACATTCCAAGTTTATCATGACATAATACACACAATACCACCACGATCTGACCCATACCAAGGTCTAAGAGCATATCACATAACATACAAGCAAAGCATATGAGCATGCTGTCACATTCATAAATTTCCATTTCCATCATTTGCTATGCCTTGGGACATACTATGATATGAAAGGAACAAACATATATATATATAACAAAGAATCTACATCATTTATAAACATACACCCTGGTTACCTTAAATTGTTTACACACAAACACATGTGGGGGAACTGGTAGGCTATTGAATAATTGATGATGAATTCCACTCTTCCAAACCACTTCTTAGAATGCCACAACTTCCAAACACAATCTTGAGCACTATAATACCATAATACCTCCGGTTAACATAATATTCATATATCCTAATAACTCACAATTTAACCAATTAAGCTTAATGATGATAAACCCATGGTTTCAATAGCACAAATGCACATCAAGGAGCCCAAACAACTATCCAAACCATAGGTAACCACAAAAATTAGATTCCAAGCTTTCTCAATGAATTCAAGATTAGGGTTTGAGATAAATACTCACAATCCCTCCAAAATTCATACCAAAACTATAGAAAAACCAAACCATACATCAACAACCTATTTCTAACCATTTTAATTGGTAAAAATCTCAACCAAACCAAAATCCATCATACCCCCCATGAAATTCTTCCCAAAAACAACTAGAAAAGAGAGGAAGATAGGTATAATCTCACTTACTATCCAAGATTCAAGCTTTTAGAGTTGATAAATTGATCCCTAAGGTCAAAAATTGCAAGCCCAAGCAGAGTACCTCCTCTTCTCCTTCAATTTCTTCTTCTTCGTTTGACTGAGAAGCATTCTGATTTGAACAAAATCTGCTACTCGTACCATGGCGCACGATAAACTTGCCACGGTGTGAGATCCTTCTATCTTGAAAATTTGAAATCCTCATCAAGTATCTCACTACCATGCCTTTGCTATTCGCTATGACGCGAGAGGCTTCTACCTTTTTTCTCTAACTTGGTCCATTTTGGTTCTTTTCTTTGATCTTGATCTCTTCAGCGCTGCACAATTCAACAGTTATACTCCTCATTAGCTCAAGGCTCAAAACAGGACAATAATTTGGGGGTCGTTACACAAAGCATATAAATGCATTATGTGGCACTGCAAAGATTGAATTTATCTCTAGGAGATTGATGTTCTTGAAGCATTAAATACTGCAATCTCCTTGCTTTCAAAAGAGAATAGTAGTCTAAGCTATGAAATCTATGTTTTTATGCATCTAATTTGATAGTCTTGTTTTACTTTGATCGTTTCTTTTATCTTAGAGCTTATCTGATATGTAAAATCCCAAATCTACTTTTATGTTGAAGCATAAAGACTTGCTCTTCCTCTTTCAGTGCTGGCAAAAGAAATTTTTTATACCAAAGGGAAGAAGACATAGGGGGCTTTATATGTTCATTATCATGTAGGAATCATCATTGATTGATTGTTGATTTTGTTGATTCAATCTTCTTCTTTTTTGTTTACTTCATTTATGTTGATTCAATTATTGATTAATGGAGGTTTTAAAAATATATTTTAGATTTTTCTTTTCATTTTAGTGTTGTTTAGCTATACTTAATAGAGTATCAATGGTTTGAAAAATTGAGTGCTTGTATGAAAGATACAATAAGGTTGCATATATACAATTGCAATTTTTTTTAAAAAAATAAAAATTGCCATTTTCAAGGATGGTTTTCTAACTGTCCTATACAGTTATACTTTTTACCATTATCACTTTAAGTATTGTGCAAGAACTGTCTTTAAAAGTCCTTTTTTGTTAGAATTGCTGGTTTCCTAGGAGGGGGTGAATTGAGAAGTTTAAAATTTTTCTGCAAAGATGTGATATTACAGTGATAGTAGAAGTTTACAAAAAAATAGAGTACAAAGATAATGAAGGTAAATGTAAGGTAAAGGAAGAAGAATAAGGAAATTTATTCTGGTTCAATCTGATCCACTTTACCTACGTCCAGTCCCTAAGCTACCACTTAAGATTTTTCACCATCTGCAAAAATTCAATGGGCTCCTTGCAATGCCACAATACAAACTTGTGCTCTGTCATAGAAACACTCAAACATTACACTCTGCACTCTTATAAAGTGTTTCCCAAATTTTCTTGTAAATCCCCTCACAAGAAATCCCTTTTCCAGATGAATAAAAGATTTTTACACAGAAAGTAAACATTCTAAATTTAGAGTAGATATGACAATTGGAGTACAATAAATAAAGTGTGAGAGTGAAAAGGCTTTGACTAATGAATTTAGCAGAGTTTCAGTGTATTCAGCATTAAAATTATTACTCACAACTTCAAATGAAGTTCTATTATAAATTTGCAACTTAACAAGTCGTTAAATACAAGATCTAGCTGTTAGAGATGTTAACCAATGTTTACTCTACAAAACTAATTATTCACCAATCGCATTTAATGCGTCTGACACACCAAAATTCGAATTTTGAGTGTCAACAGACGAATTTCATATAGACCATAAGCTAAGGACTTCAATGTTGAACTTCCAAAATTCGTCTGTTCAAGAGTGAAATTTGAATTTTGAATTTGTCAAATATATTCCATGTTAGAACATACAAATTTTCATATTAGAAGTGTATCTGTTGGTTTGAACTGTTGTCTCATGTTTTCATGATGCACTTGAAATTCGAATTTCAGAATCTGAAATTCGTCTGTTAGAGGTTTCCACAACATGGTACAAAAGTTCTCCTCTGTGAAATTTGAATTTTGCACTTTAAAGTTCATCTTTCAGAGACATACTCTCACGAGACTCACAAGTTCTCATTTCAAAATTCAAATTTTGAAATCTAAAATTCGTTTATTAGAAGGAGTGACTCTGAGCTCTTAATGCACTTTAGTAACATCCAAATTTTGATCAAACCACAAATGAATTTTGCATATCTTACTAATTATGCTTAACTTAAAATTCAAATTTCAGAACTTGAAATTCATCTATCAGAAATGATAACTCTGGAACTTCAAATTTTAGTAAGCAAAGTTCAAATTTTGCACAAAATACATCAGAATTAACACCAAAATTTGTCTATTAGTCAATGTATTTTCATAGTTATCCTATATTAGTATATGTTAGATTTGGAAAACACTAACTAACAGACGAATTTTGGTGTTGATTCTTATGTATTTTATGCAAAATTTAAACTTTGCTTACTAAAATTTGAAGTTTCAGAGTTATCATTTTTTATAGATGAATTTCAAGGTCTGAAATTCCAATTTTGAGCTAAGCATAGTTAGTAAAATATGAACATTTGTAAGTGGTTTGATCAAAATGTGCATGTTACTAAAGTGCATCAAGAGCTCAGAGTCACTCCCTCTAACAGACGAATTTTGGATTTCAAAACTTGAATTTTGAAATGAGAACTTATGAGTCTCGTGAGAGTATGTCTCTGACAGACGAACTTTAAAGTGCAAAATTCAAATTTCATAGAGGAGAACTTTTGTACCATGTTTGGAAGCCTCTAACAAAAGAATTTCAGATTCTGAAATTCGAATTTCAAGTGCATTATGAAAATATGAGACAACTATTCAAACTCAACAAATGCACTTCTAATATAAAAATTCGTATGTTCTAACATGGGATATATTTGACAAATTCAAAATTCGAATTTCACTCTTGAACAAACGAATTTTGGAAGTTCAACGTTGAAGTCCTTAGCTTATGATCTATATGAAATTCATTTGTTAACACTCAAAATTTGAATTTCGATGTGTTAAGACGCATTAAATGAGGTTGGTGAACAACTAGCTTTGCAGAGTAACCATTGGTTAACGTCTCTAATAGCTAAATCTTATGTCTAACGACTAGTTAAGTCAAAAATCTATAAATAGAACTTTATTTGAAGTTATGGGTAATAATTTTAGTGCTGAATACACTAAAACTCTGCTAAATTCATTAGTCAAAATATTTTCATTCTCACACTTCATTTATTGTACTTCAACTGTCATATCTACTCAAATTTAGAGAGTTTTCCTTTCTGTGTAATACCTTCTCTTCATATGGAAGAAGGATTTCTTGTAAAGGGATTCACAAGGGAATTGGGGAAACACTTTGTAAAAGTGCAGAGTGTAATGTTTGAGTGTTCTTAGAACAAAGCACGAGTTTGAACTGAGGCATTGCAAGGAGCCCACTGAATTCTTGCTGATAGTGAAAATCTCAAGTGGTAGCTTAGGGACTGGATGTAGATCAAGTGGATCAGACTGAACCAGGATAAATCTCTTTGTCCTTTCTTCATTTACCTTGCATTTACCTTCATTCTCTTTGTACTCTATTTTTCTGTAAACTTCTACTATTATTGTAATATCACATTTTTGCAGAAAAATTTTAAACTTCCCAATTCACCCCCTCTTGGAGAGCCAGCAATTCTAACAAGTGATATCAAAGCTAGGACTCCCAACAAAAGAAATTAACACTCCGGAAGAAGTTATGGCTAGCTTAGGGGAGAACCTACTTCTAGAAGGAGTCAATATGAACTGACCTCCAGGTTTTGCTGGTCAAAATTATACATACAGGAAGATGAAGATGAAGCTGTTTTTAAAGACTTTGGACCTTGACATGTGGTCCATAGTAGAAGAGGGAGATTTTGTCCCTATGAAGAGAAACGAGTAAAAGCAGCTGGCAGAAAATACATAAGCAAAATGGGATGATGATGATAAAAGAAGAGTTCTGCTTAACACCAAAGCCCAATTTGCAATAGTGAGTACTTTGTCCCAGGATGAGTACTTCAAAGTGTCCTCATGCACAACTACTAAAGAAATGTGGGACATTTTGGAGCTCATGAAGGAACCAGTAGAGTGAGGGATAACAGAATCAGTACCCTCATTGAAGAATATGAAGGATTCAAAATGAAAGAGGGAGCAACCGTCAAAGAAATGGAAATGAGATTCACCCTCATTGTAAATCAACTCAAAGCTATGGGCAAAGACTACAATCAGACTGAAAAAGTCAGAAAAATATTGAGAGCTCTTCCCTTCGAGTGGTAGCCCAAAGTTACAGCAATAGAAGAAGCTAGAGGAGAATCTATGTCCTCTATTACCTCTTTGTTTGACAGCCTTGAAGAATATAAAGGTAAGATGAAAGCTCTCAAAGACGTGGACCAAGAAAAGAAGAAGAATATTCTAGCTCTAGAAGCTGTAGAAGAAGAAGAAGAGGATTTTGATGATGAATAGGAACTGGATGAAGAAACTCTTGCTATGCTGGTTAGAAAGTTTGGAAGATTCTATAGCAAGAAGTGAAGCAAGAAGTTCTTTAAGAAAGGAGTAGTAGCAAGCAACAAAAGAGAAACTAAAGAGCCCATAACCTACTATGAGTGTAAGAAGTAAGGATACATTAAATGGAAATGCCTACAATTCTTGAAAAAGTAGGAAAAAAAAAAAGAAAGCTACTAAGAAGAACAAAAAGAAAAAGGCATACATCTTCTCAATCTGGAGCAACAGCTCAGATGAAGAGGATGAAGATGAGGAAGAAATTGTCAACATATGCTTGATGGCACGTGCTGTAGAAGAAGCTCAAAATCAAATTGATAGTGAGCATGAAGATGAGGTAAATGATTCTAATTCTTCTTATTCTGAACTACTTGATGCATTTCATGGTCTACATGATGAATTCATTAAAATTGCAAAAGAACTTAAACTAGCTAAGAAGAAGATTAGCGAACTAGAATCAGAATGTAAAATTTCTGACATTGCATCTCAACACAAAATTGAATCTGCCTATTGTGCATCATGCATTGAGTTAAAGAAAAACAATGAATATCTTCTCAAAAGTTTGGCTAAACTTACCAAAGGTAAGGACATGTTATAAGCATTGTTAGGTAGTCAGAGGATTACACAAGGTAAAGCTGGTCTTGGTTATAACCCTTGTGCAGTTAAGGAAAAGAATAAGAAGAAAAATCAAAATTTATATATGAGACATTTTGTATGTGCAGATGGGCATAAGAAGAAAAGTGACATTTCAAAAACTGTTTAATCTTATACCTAATCCAAATATATGAAACAAAAATATTATCTACCTTGTTTTCTTGCTGCATCTCAATCCAGCAGTCCCTTTATCACCTGCCATTTCTATAACAAGAAGGGACACACTTCTAATTCATGTTTCTTAAGGAAAAATAGACTTGGCAGAAAAGTAGAATGGGTTCCCAAAAGTACATATGTACCTAGGAAAAATGCTACTAACAAAAGAGGACCTAAATAGATTTGGGTACCTAAGAAGAAAGACTGAACTTTGTTTTGCAGGTATGTCTTAGAGTTAGCAAGAACAACAAATGGTACATGGACAGTGTGTACTCAAGACATATGACTAGTGATAAGGAAAAGTTCATCACCCTCATAGACAAGAAAGGATGAAAATTGACCTTTGGAGTTTCCTAATATGGCAAATTGGTTGGCATTAGCATTGTAGGTAAAAATCTAGAAACATCCATAGAAGAGGTACTGTTTGTAGTTTGGTTCAACCACAACTTGCTGAGTATAAGTCAGAACTGTGATAAAAGGAAATAGGTATTGTTTGACTTAAAATTCTGCTTGGTCATCCGAAAAAGTGATGGCAAAATTATCCTCAGAGTTCAAAGGGATAATAACTGCTATACGATTGATCTAGATGAACTTCTTACTTTAGATTCAATATGTTTAATTAGAAAAGACAATGAAAGTTAGTTATGAAATAGAAGGCTTACACATCTTAACATGAACCAACTAAATAAGTTAACAAAAAATGAGTTAGTTACTGATTTACCAAAAATTTTTTTTGAAAAAAATAGAGAATGTGATGCTTATCTTAAAGGAAAATAAATAAAATTCTCTTTCAAATCTAAAAATGTCATATCTATATCTAAACCACTACAACTGCTACATATGGATTTGATAAGGCTATCTAGAGTAAAAAGCATTGGTGAAAATCTATACGTGCTAGTAACTATAGATGACTATTCTAGATTCACTTGGACTTTATTTCTTTCCTATAAAAATGAGACATTTGATGCATTTGTAACCTTAGCTAAGAAAGTGCAGAATGATAAAGGTATTTCTATTGTGTCTATCAAGTCTGATCATGGAGGAGAATTTGAAAATTCAAACTTTTTGGAGTACTGTGAAGAACATGGAATTGAGCACAACTTTTCAACCCCAAGAACACCTTAGCAGAATGGCATGGTGGAGAGAAAGAACAGAACTTTGGGAGAAATGGAAAGAGTAATGCTGAATAAGAAAGAACTCCCTTAATACTTCTGGGCCAATACAATAAACACAGCAGGCTATATCATCAATAGAGCTTATATCAGAATAATTCTGGGGAAGACACCTTATGAGCTTTACGAAGAAAAGAAGTCAAATCTCTCACTTCTGCACGTGTTTGGATGCAAATGCATTATCCACAACAATAGAAAAGAGAATCTGGATAAGTTTGATGTCAAATCAGATAAAGGTATATTTCTTAGCTATTCTAGTAGAAGTAAAGTATATAGGGTGTTAACAAAAAGTCTAAGACTATAGAAGAATCTATGCATGTAGTTTTTATTAAAAATGAAACTATTTCTAAACCTGCCTTATATGAGGAAGAACTGATTTCTAGTTTCAAAAACATGAACCTCTCTAAGGAAAATAAAACTGAACCTCTAAAAATATTAGAATCTACTGTTGTAGAGAAAGGTATTAAGGAGAAAGACCTAGAACTTGAAGGTAATGAAGAAGTCTCTCAAGAACTCCCTAGAGCTTAGAGATATCAAAGGAGTCATCATGTTGATCAAGTGATTAGGGATGCTCAAGAGAATGTTAAAACCAGAAGACAACTTAGGGATCAAATGAATAACTGTGCGTTTCTTTCTCAGATTAAACCTAAGTGTACTGAGAAGCTTTAACAGATGAATACTGGACATTAGCTATGCAAGAAGAACTAAATCAATTTGAAAGAAATCAAGGTTGAGACTTAGTACCTAGGCTAAAGGATCACCCGATTATTGGAACTAAATGGGTATTAAGAAACAAACTTGATGAATCTAGAATGATAATTACAAACAAAGCTAGGTTGGTAGTTAAAGGATACAATCAGGAGGAAGGCATAGATTATGAAGAAACTTTTACTTTATTTGCAAGATTGGAAGCAATAAGAATTCTCTTAGCCTATACGTGTATAAAAGAGATAAAGTTTTACCAAATAGATGTAAAGAGTGCTTTTTTGAATGGCTATATCATGGAAGAAGTTTATGTTAATCAACTTCCAGGTTTTGAGGATTCAACTAAACAAAATCATGTATTTAATCTAAAGAAAGCTCTTTATGGTTTAGAACAAGTACCTAGAGTATGATATGAAATACTTAGTAACTTTCTAATTGAAAAAGGTTTTAATAGGGGCAAAGTTGATATAGCCTTGTTCACTAAAAAGAAAAACAAAGATTTGCTTATTGTTCAAATTTATGTTGATGATATTATATTTGATGCTACTAATAAATCTTTGTGCAAGAATTTTTCTAAGTTAATGCAGAGTGAATTTGAGATATCAATGATGGGAGAACTCAACTTTTTCCTTGGATGGCAAATCAAACAATGTGATGATGACATCTTTCTAAATTAATCAAAGTACTTAAAAGAGTTGTTGAAGTTTGGAATGAAAAATACAAAATCAATAGGAACTCCAATGGCCACTGCCATAAAGCTTGAGATGGATGAAGGAGGAAAACCACTTGATATAACTTAATACAGAACAATGATTGGCTCCTTATTGTACCTAACGGCTAGTAGACCTGACATCATGTTCAGTGTCTATATGTGTGCAAGGTTCTAATCATGTCCCAAAGAGTCTTATGCAACAACTATGAAGAGAATATTTAGATATTTAATTGAAGCATCACATATAGGACTTTAGTATCCATAAGGTAATGGAGAAGAGCTTGTTGGATATACTGATGCTGACTTTACTGGATCCAAGACTGACAGAAAAAGCATAAGTGGCGCGTGCTAATTTTTTGGAGGATCTCTAATCTCATGGTTCCACAAGAAGTAGAATAGTGTGGCTCTTTCCACAGCAGAAACTAAATACATAACTGTTGGAAGCTGTTGTGCATAAATTCTTTGGATGAAGCAGCAACTTGAAAATCTCAAAATTGAGATGAAGGAAATATGTATAAGATGTGATAATCAAAGTACTATCAACATCACAAAGAATCCAGTAATGCATTCAAGGACAAAGCACATTGATGTCAAACATCACTTCATATGGGACCACATTTTGAAAAGAGACATCATGTTGGAATTTGTCCCTACTAAAGATCAGATTGCAGATATCCTAACTAAGCCACTTCTAGAGGACAAACATTATAAAATCAAAAGAGAATTGGGGATGGTAAATCCCAATGAACTGTAAGCGAGCTTCTAACTTAATCTATTTACTTTCTGAAGTTAAGTTATTAAGATTTATACTGACTTAAACTTCAAAGTATGTTTAAAGCGTTTTGCAGGTACTCCTCATGAGCTTGAATGAAAGAGGAATTGATATAATGGAGTATCTCACACTTACTTAGTCAACATTTGCTAAAGGAAAATGGAAATTCGAACTTTCAACGTCTATCTGTAAGTTCAGTCTTGTAAAATTCACATTTTGGATGATGTTTGATAAATTTCCATGCTCTATTATATTTTTAAATGAGTTGACATGCTTAAAATTAGAACTTAAGTGCCCAAATAGATGTATTTCAGTGTTTCATATGTTGTTCTAGTATTTTTAGTTTACTCAAAATTCATCTATTGGTTAGTTGAAATTTGAATTTCAAATGTTGGTATAAGTGTTGATTGTGTCCATGCGTTCAACATTCAAATGTTAATGATTCAAAATTCGCAGTTTAGAAATTTCTTCATAAGGGATCAAAATTCTGAATTTGAATCCTAAAATTCGTCTGTTGAATATCATTTACTTGTCTCCCCTATGATGAAACCTCAAAATTCGAACTTAGATGGCTCAAAGTTTCTCTATGGAAGCATTTGTCAATACCAAGTCTCTGACAGATGAACTTCATAGATGAAAATTCGTCTATCAAACAGCTTCTTCGTGTTGAATAAACAACATAATTGACCGACATTCGAATATTGGCCACCAAAATTCATTTGTTGAATGGTTATAAAATGAAATCCAAAGGGTCTCGCTCTGAACAAACCTAACCCTATATGTCTTTTGACTAAAGCCATTTCCTCTCCCCTTTTAACCATTCTTAAATTCCTTTAGCCAAACCTCCTTTCTCACCAATTAAACCTCAAACCGAACCTCTAAAACACCTCAGGAGGATTTCTTGAAACACATTTCAAAAGAAAATGGTGAGAGTTAAGAATGTTAATGCAGGAAAAGGAGAGTCCAAACCTAAACGTGCAACCAAATCTCAATATGCTTCAAAGGAAGGAGAAACCCAGAAAAGAAAAACAAAATCTAGCAAGAACTCCATCTAAGAAGTAGAAAACAACACCCAAGGCTGAATTAAAGAAACCAGCGCTTGCTGTCCCTGTATCCAGCACTGAGTCAGAGGAACTGCAATTAACTACAAAGCCTCTTTGAAGTTCTGATCAAACCTTGGAAGAGTACAATGCGAAGTTTGTAGCTAAGAAGGTAATAACTCTTCACTACACCAATTTGGAAGATTTTTTAGTTTCCAACAACTTTGATGTTGGGTTTTGGATGAGCAAGTATAGGAACTTGTTCGAAATTAGGGAAAAATATGATGATAAGGTGATTAAGACATGGTATGCTGCTTTGAAATACAATAACAAAAAGAGAAAGTACCAAGTGACACTAAGATCTAGAACTCTATGGTTATCTAATGAGAACATTAATGAAGTTTGGAGATCCCTGGGCAAGAGGGATTCAAGATTGATATCTCCACTTCTAGATTCATAGATGAGGATGATAATGCAAATGAGGAAAGTGGAGAGTTTCTAAACTATAAGGAAATCACAATCTTGAATACTCTCTTTAGAAGACGTGAGAATAGGCCTCCTCTGAGACTGGTAAAGCCCTTTGATCTCAGTGTACAAGCAGAGTCCTGCATTACATAGTATGAAGGATCATTTTCAACAAAGAAGGAAGCTCCAATCTGATCACTAAGGCTAAGGCTCATGTGATGACTGCCTTGATAAGAGGAAAATTGTTGAACATCTTCCAGAGAATGATCAAGGCAAAGGATCAAAGAACTCAACCTTGCCTTATGCCTCTATCATCACCAAGCTTCTCAAATATGCCAAGATTCAACACCTAGAGAAAGGCAAAGAGAAGCCAACTAAAGTATTCAAAGAGGAAGAGTTGATGAGGATAGGAATAGAAAGAAAAGAAGGAAGGTGGAGTAGGAAAGAAGCAGGCAAATCAGAAGATCTATTCTATGTAGGAGAAGAGTCACAGCAGCAAGAAGGTACTTCTAAGACCATTCCGAACATTCAACCTGCACCACAACCAACCCAACCAGAGTCTAATCAACTACAACCTACCCAGCCACCTTAACCATCCTCTCCATCCACTTGGGCCAAACCCAATACTATCACTAAACTATATGATAGCCTATCAGCAGTGATATTGAGCATTAAGAGGAACAGAATGCCAAGTTTGCACACTTGCAAGATCAAATCACTCACCTGGCCAAGAACATTAAGGTGATTGATGATGCCTATGAAGACAATAGAAACTCTATTCCTAGTATATCAGCACCACCTCAACCTAGACCCTCTGATCCTACCAAATCTATCTCTTTTGAAGCTCATAGTCCTTTTCAAATAGATTTCCCTCAGGCTACTACCACTGATGCCGCCACTACTGATGTTGGCACTATAGCTACTCCACAGGCTTCAAACAATGAAACAAGTCTTGGTCCACCTTTGGACTATGCCATAGAGGAAGAAGCTATTTAGGGAGAAGGCTCTCACGAGCCAATAGTGGAGGAAGCTCATGACTCAGTTCTATCTTCACAAGAATCTAAGCAAATAGAGAAGTTGATTGCTGGTCTAGCTACTGCACTAATTATTCAAGCAGCCCTCAATGAGAAAAGAAGGATCACGCCCTTTATGGATATTGCTGCTATTACACATAATGCAATGATGCAAGCACAAAAGAAGAGACTAGATGAACTGTTCTCTCCACCTCATTAAACTCCAACTTCTGAGTGGAACAAAGGGCTAGACTAGCCAACTTTCAAAGGGAAGTTTAGGAAATAGTCTTAAATACTGAAGAGGATCTTCCTAAGATACCTCCATCGTTGACATTCATACCTGTCTTTCTTCAAGCCATTCCCATGACTCATATACCTCCTCCCTCTTTACAAGACCCTCCATCTGATGATGCCAAAAAAGGGGAGAAAAAAGATAAGAAGGATGGGCAAACTGGAGAAGCTGCTGCAACTGGAAAATCTGAGGCGGGGCAATCAGGCAATGGCAAGGCGAAGATCAAGCTCAAGGCAAGGAAGGAGTAACAAGATAGAGAACCTTAGGTCTTAGATCCTAGAATTATGTGACTTTGTATCTGTTGCATCTTGCCTATGGTTATTTTGTATTTGATCTGGTTATTATGTATTTGAATTTCATCTCTATTGAACTTTGTCTGTGTACTCATGTTAAAATTATAAATGAATGCAATATGTTTCCTCCTCTATTCTCTTGCATTCTCAACTCTAATACATGTGCCATATTTATATTCAAATTTTAATGCATATGTTGAGAGGTAGCTCTTAGAAGCAAACCCAAGTACTAATCCAGTTTGCAAGTTGTTTTGTTATTATCAAAAAGAGAGAGAATGTTGAATCAAAGATTTTGATGATTCCAAACAAGTAGAGTTTGAAAGAAGAATATCAAAGGAATGTAAAGGTATAAAAGTGAAGAAATCCAATGAAAAATGTGTGAAGATTTAGTTGTTAGGATTTCTCACAATGTATACTAGGTAAAAAACTTTGATTCTTCATTATTCATGTCATCACAACATTCAAACATGTATTTTCACAGTTTTCCTATGTTAGCATATGTTAGATTTGGAAAACATTGACTAACAGACGGATTTTGGTGTTGATTCATATGTATTTTGTGCAAAATTCGAACTTTACTTATTGAAATTCAAAGTTCCTAAGTTATCATCTCTAATAAACGAATTTCAAGTTTTGAAATTTGAATTTCAAGTTAAACATAGTTAGCAAAATGTGTAAAATTTGTTTGTGATCTAGTCAAAATTTGAATGTTACTAAAGTACATCAAGAGCTTAAAGTCACTTCCTCTAACAGACAAACTTTGAAGTGCAAAATTCGAATTTCACAGAGGAGAACTTTTGTACCATGTTGTGGAAGCCTCTGACAGACGAATTTCAGATTCTGAAATTTAAATTTTGAGTGTATTATGAAAACATGAGACAACTATTCAAACTCATAGATACACTTTTAATATGAAAATTCATATATTCTAACATAAGATATATTTGACAAATTCAAAATTCGAATTTTACTCTTGAACAGACGAATTTTGGAAGTTCAACATTGAAGTCCTTAGCTTATGGTCTCTTCAAAATTCATCTGTTAACAACCAAAATTCGAATTTTGGTGTGTTAAATGCATTAAATATGGTTGGTGAATGGCTAATTTTGTATAATAACATTTGGTTAACGTATGTAACAGCTAGATCTTGTTAAGTCAAAAATCTATAAGTAGAACTTCATTTGAAGTTATAGGTAAGAATTTTAATGCTGAATACACTGAAACTCTATTGAATTCATTAGTCAAAGCTTTTTTACTCTCATACTTAATTTATTGTACTTCAACTATCATATCTATTCTAATTTAGAGAGTTTTTCTTTTTGTGTAAAATTTTCTCTTCATCTGAAAGAATGATTTCTTGTGATGAGATTCATAAGGAAATTGAGGAAACATTTTGTAGGAGTACATAATGTAAAGTTTGAGTATTCTTAGAACATAATACAAGTTTGTACTAAGGCATTGCAATGAGCCTACTGAAATCTTGCTAATAGTGAAAATCTCAAATAATAATTTGGGGACTAGACATAGGTCAAGTGGATCAAAATGAACAATGATACATCTTTTT
Source organism: Adenanthera pavonina (assembly GCA_026686845.1). Taxonomy (NCBI): domain Eukaryota; kingdom Viridiplantae; phylum Streptophyta; class Magnoliopsida; order Fabales; family Fabaceae; genus Adenanthera; species Adenanthera pavonina. The sequence continues at coordinate 24,646,170 of JAIVEN010000004.1, forward strand.
GTCTTTTCTTCCTTTACCTTGCATTTATCTTTTTTCTCTTTGCACTCTATTTTTTTGCAAACTTCTACTATCATTGCAATATCACATTTTTACAGAACAATTTTAAACTTTTCAATCCACCCCCATCTTGGGAAGCTAGCAATTCTAACAAAGATGACATATGACGGTTTTATTAAAAAATACTCCATTAAACAAATGAAATGGTTAGCATAAGACAAATCTAAGATGACAATATGATTTCATTTCTATTTATAGTTAGTTAAGTTCGATTTTGTCATACATCAACTACTTTGCCAAGGTTATGAAGTCATGGAGATTTTTTTTGCACTCCCTCTTTTTCTTAACTGTGATTTTTTAATAAAATTTTTATTTTTATCTATCTATCACTTTTGAATTTGAAATCAATATTAATTATTTTATTTTTTCAATTATATCCTTATTTGTCCTTTTACAAACTTAAGATAATATTAGTTTATCTTTTTTATCTATTTATTTATTAATGAATATATGAGAAAATTAAAATTCTAACATATCTATAACCTTTATAACCTAAAATCGAAAGGTACTATTCATCCAGACTCATATTACTGTTAAATTTACTGTACCAAAAACTTTATATATATATATATATATATATTTTCCCCTCCCTCTATGGTATGGGAACCACAAGGAAAAGAACACTACGCATGAGCGCTGACAATGAATTATCATGCTGGAAAAAATTAATAATCTAAACCCTTATTAAATTTCCATATTACATCCCAATGATACTTTTAAATACAAAATTAGGATTATTAAATTTAACTTAAAATTTGAATTCATAGATAATAGGATAATTAAATATACATATTAACCAATAAAATAAAATCCTAACAATCTCTCAAATATTATTTTAAAATAATACTAATTTATTCATTTTTTTAATCCAATTATATTAAATCTTTATGATTAATTTCTAATTGATAATATTATTATTTTTAAAATTATGTTTTAATTTTATTTTAAATCTTTTCAGCTAATAACTATTTAATATTATTTTAAATATTACTTATGCTCAATATTATCAATTAAACTACTCCCATAAATTATCCAATTGGATAGAAAATACTTAAATAATTTATTTTTGTAATTTAGATTAAATTTTACATTTCTTTTCAATTTTGTAAAAATATACACTATGCCAATGATTCTTTTTTCTTTTATTACTCCATTTGTCTTTTCTCTTTATCCAGAGAAATCCCTATTCTTTTTTTTTATTTATTAACTTTTTAAATTCTATCTCTCTCTTTTTTCTTACAAAATTACCACTCTTTTATCTTCAACTTCTCCTTCTACACACATGTCATCGAGTAACAATGACTGTGAATGTAGTTTGTGATTAATTGTTAGCCATGCAATAAATGTGATTTCAATTTCTTCTTAAAATTGATTTAGTTAGTTTAGAATATATAATATTTATTTCTTTACTTCTTTCTCTCAGTTCCTTCATCATCTACCTCTTTCTCTCGCTCTATCTTAGATCCCTCTCTTCTGCGCGATATAGTCATGGTGCATTTACCATCCGTGCCTTCACCGTGCCCCACCAACTGTTATCTGTCGTTCTCTTTAGCGAACTCCAGCACGCTCATGACCGGAGGAAGAGAAAGATGATCCTCCACTCCTCTTTCTTCTTTTCCTTTTTCTACTTTCTTTATGTTCATTATTTTCGTTTATTTTTCCAGATTGGGTCGAAATTGGAGCAGAGGCGAAGCCACTGCCACTGAGCTGGGTCTCAGGGTGAGAAATTCTCTTCCTTTTTCCTCTAACGTGCTTCCTTTTTCTCATCTTTATGGCTCTTTAAAGATCTGGTGGCTTTGGAAATTGTGTGTTTGCGATGATATACAAACTAATATACATTGTTCATCGATTTCGAATCCCTCTATGGCTAATGGGAAATTTTCCCGTCCAGTCTTTTTTAAACTTTGTGTATTTGTATTGTATTTATCTTTGTGTCAAGTGAACCTTCAAAATCTAATTTTTATGATTTTATCTTCTCCTTTTTAGCAAAAAAGATTTAATTTCTCTCTATTTACTGCAGATTAGTTTTGATGAATCACAAGGAAGATCGTATTTGCTGTTGGGGATCGCCTCGTGCAGATTCGATCTTTTATTGTTTGTGTGCTGCCATGGTATTGTTGCATGTTGTTAAATTTAGGTTGGAAAAAAAAACACTTATTCCGTTCAGAAGAATGAATAAATTAGCTGAATTAGTTATTTGGCGCCAAGATAATTATGAAACAGTGTATTTCTGGATATCCTTTGGTGGGAGTGGAAAGCGCATGAATATGATGTTACACGAGATGCAAAAAGCTTGGTGGTCGTATTTCTGGAAAAATGGGATAGGAGAGTCTCACTCTTAAACCGTAGCTGCTCTTTCCATGCTCAATCGTATCCACAAATGGAAGCCTCACCTTTTTCCGCGAAAATCTGCATGGCTTCGTCCCCTCAAGATCTTCATTTGGAGTAATCTGTTAGTATCTGTTGCGAAGGTTAAAAATGAGCCTGTCACTGCCTCGATTATCAATCCTAGCTTTGTGGACCCAGTTCGTGAAGTTCTCACTGGTTTGAGGAATTTTGGTTTGAGTAATTTCCATATTGCCGTTAAGGCATGGTTCAGTCGGCTGCTACAGGAACTTGAAGATGTATCAAGTGTTTATCGTGCAGTAGATGCTGTGATTTATGTTATCTTGCAGTTTTTTCATGATTAATCATTGTTCGTGAGTGGTTTATTATTCAATACTCCTTTCATAAACACCGATGAAGCCTGTAATTCAATAGTCGTAACTCCATTTCTCAGTAACCACTGTAACTCCCTCTTCAATTATCTGTAACCCCTACTCCTCCATAACTCTCCTCCATAACTCCTTTCATAAACACCATTAAGATTCTGTCTGCTAAACGCCTCTGACAACTAGTATAAAAGGGGCTCTCTGCGATGTTCAGAAAACATTGAGAAATAAACCAGAATTTTATATCATTTGAGTTTGTTTAAGTTTCTGTACCATTTTTGGTATCAGAGAATGTGAAAGTGTCCAGAAGCTTTGAGAAGTGAGAGAGCCATCGAAGAGTCGCCTGAAAGTGAGCAACCGCCACCACAGTCACCATCAAAATCCAGTTTCGATCACTTTTCAGCGAAACGGACCTCCCCATCGAACTCGGAAGGCCGGAAAATCTCCGTCTGGAGAGTTTCACCGCGGTTAGACCCTTCACGTGCCTCCATGCGCCACGCCGGATCTCCACGCGCTGTCGCCGTTGACCACTCGCTGACCACGCGCTTGCTGGAGGTTGAAGACGATGACGTCTGCTGCCATGTCATCTTGACCTGTCCAGTCATCGACAGCTCAGCCACCCCGTGTCTGCCACGTGTCAATTCTGCCACGTCATCCTGCCCAGTCAGTCAAACTTCTCATATTTACAATTTGACCCCTAAACTTTGTCATATTTATATTTTGCCCCTATATTTTTAATATTTACATTTTGGCCCCTAATTTTTCTAGAATTACATTTTGACCCCTTTACTTCCTGAAATTGCAATTTTTGCCCATGAACTTTTTGAAATTGCAATTTGGCTCCCATATTTTCCAGAATTACAGTTCCACCTCAAACTTCCCTAAAATTCCTTTTCCACCCCTATACTTCATAAAATTACCTTTTCACCCCTATTCCTTTATAATTGTTTGTTTGCCTAAGTTCTAACCTTACAGAAAAAGGCGGAAAAAAAAAATGCCTTCAAGACGCAAGAATGTGCAGGATGTTGCAATGGACAAGATGAGACGTCGGATACAAGAATTGGAAGCGACTATAGAATTACAGCGAGTTTTGCTAGAAACTCGTAGAGACAATCCAGAAGGTGATTCGGGTAGCAATAGTTGGTCATCCATTGACAACCGCCGCCGATCTCAACAACAACCATTCCGATCTAGTGACATCAAAGTAGACATTCCAGAATTTGAGGGAAGACTCCAGCCAGATGAGTTTGTAGATTGGCTTCAAACTGTTGAGCGAATATTTGAATACAAGGAGATTCCAAACAGACAGAAGGTCAAGATAGTCGCTCTTAAACTCAAGAAGCATGCTTCCATATGGTGGAAGAATCTCAAACAGAAGCGAGTACGAGAGGGAAAGCGCAAGATTGAGACTTGGGAGAAAATGAGACGACAGCTCACCCGGAAGTTCCTACCAGAGCATTACCACCAGGATAATTTTATCCAATTGCAGAATCTTCGACAGAGATCCTTATCTATAGAAGAATACACCAGAGAATTTGAAAAACTTATGATGAAGTATGACATCCAGGAGAAGGAGGAGCAAACGATAGCTCGTTATCTTGCAGGGTTAAACGCTGACATCAGTCGTCTAGTCCAGCTTAAGCAATATTGGACTTTGGATGATGTGATTCGCCTAGCCATCTGTGTGGAAAAGCAAACGCCCAAGAGGTCTTCTTATCAACCTTCTTCCTCTAGGGGTTATTTTGATGGTCGAAAGGCAGAATTTCAGCAGCCCGCTTCATCAAGCAAGCCGCAGCCTAGCACTACACGCAAGTCTCCACCAAATACTGTCAAGGAATCTGGCACTAAAGCACCCCGATGCTTTAAATGCCAAGGTTTTGGTCACATCGCCTCAGACTGTCCTACTCGAAGGGTTATCACCATTAGGGAAGGGCAAGCTTATGAAGCACCTGACGAAGATGAAGAGGAGACTACATATTATGAGGCCGAACCAGTATATGACGAGGAGATTATGCCTGCAGATCAGGGAGAGGCTTTGGTTATCAGACGAAGTCTTCATGCAGCTGTAGTTAAGGAAGAACCATGGCTACGACACAATATTTTTCATACCCGTTGCACTGCCCAGGGCAAAGTTTGTAATGTCATTATTGACAGTGGGAGCTGTGAAAATGTAGTGTCTGACTACATGGTGCAGAAGTTGAAGCTACCAACGCATAAGCACCTGCATCCTTACAAGCTTCACTGGCTTAATACTGGAAGCGAGGTAAAAGTCTCTAAGCAATGCCTTGTTACTTTTTCTATTGGGAACAGATATTGTGACGATATTTTGTGTGATGTTGTTCCCATGGATGCATGCCACTTTCTTTTGGGGAGGCCATGACAATATGATCGATATGCTCTGCATGATGGACGTACAAACACCTACTCTTTCACTAAAGACGGTGTCAAGATCAAACTAGCACCTCTACTGCCTAGTGAGTTTAGTAAAGTCTCGACAGAAGCTAAACCATCGGTAACTTTGATGACCAAGGAAGAGTTCAAGGTGATGAAAGCTGAGACCCAGATGATGAGTTTCATACTGGTAATCGAGGCGAACAGTGAGTCCACCATATCGCCAGGAGTTATGCCCTTATTATCCGAATTTCCTGACGTGATAGCTGATGAGATACCACCCGGATTGCCACCCATGCGAGACATACAACACGCCATTGATTTTGTTCAAGGAACAGTCATTCCTAACAAGCCTGCTTATAGGATGAGTCCTCAGGAACATACCGAAGTCCAGCGACAAGTTGAAGAACTGCTGAAGAAAGGTCTGGTTAGAGAAAGTGTTAGCCCATGTGCTGTACCTGTTCTGCTGGTACCCAAGAAAAATGGGAGTTGGAGAATGTGCATCGATTGTCGAGCTGTTAACAAAATTACTATCAAGTATCGATTTCCGATACCCCGGCTTGATGACATGTTCGACCAGCTGCATGGTGCCACTATTTTTTCCAAGATTGACCTTCGTAGTGGGTATCACCAAATTTGGATTCAACCAGGAGATGAATGGAAGACCGCTTTCAAGACAAGAGATGGGTTGTATAAATGGAATGTGATGCCTTTTGGACTAACCAATGCCCCCAGCACATTCATGCGCCTGATGAATCAGGTATTGCGACCCTTCACTGGCAAATTTGTTGTTGTTTACTTTGACGACATTCTTATTTATAGCAAGAGTTAGGAAGAACACTTTGATCACTTACGGCAAGTTTTGCAAGCGCTGCGTGACCAAAAGTTTTTTGCCAATCTAAAGAAGTGTATCTTTCTCGCCAATGAAGTTGTTTTCTTGAGGTACATCATCACCACAGAAGGTGTTCGAGTTGATCCCAGTAAAATTGAAGCCATTAATAGTTGGCCAGTTCCAAGATCTCTTCAGGAAGTCCGAAGCTTCCATGGATTGGCTTCTTTCTACAGGAGGTTCATCCACAATTTTAGCTCTATTGCTACACCCATCACAGATTGCACTAAGGGAGACAAATTCCGGTGGACAGAGCAAGCTCAAAGGAGTTTTGAGGAGCTAAAGAAGCGATTGACTGAAGCTCCAGTCCTAGCTCTTCCAAACTTTGACCAGGTGTTCGAGGTTAGCTGTGATGCCTCCAACACTGGGATTGGGGCTGTCTTGAGCCAGGAAGGCCATCCCATTGCCTTTTTCAGTGAGAAATTCACTAATGCCAAGCTCAAGTATTCTGCTTATGATAAAGAATTCTATGCCGTTGTCCGAGCTCTGCAACATTGGAGTCACTATCTCTTGAGCAAAGAGGTCATACTCTTTTCGGATCATGAAGCTTTAAAGTATTTGAATTCTCAACAAAAGATTAGCCGAAAACATGCCCGTTGGAGTGAAATCTTGCAATCTTATCCTTTTCTCATTAAGCATAAGGCTAGAATTTTAAATTCTGTAGCTGATGCTCTTAGCCATCGACATGTGTTACTAACAACAATGCAGGCCAAAGTTATTGGTTTTGATCTTGTCAAGGAGCTGTACCAGGATGATCCTGATTTCCGTGGAGTGTGGGAAGCTACTGCCGATCAATCGTTTCACCAGTATTACTGACAAGATGGGTTTCTATTTCGAGGGAAAACCCTATGCATTCCTCAGGGTTCTTTGAGGGAGGCAATAATTTTGGAAGCTCACGATGGAGGATTAGCTGGTCATTTTGGCAGAGACAAGACAGTTGATCTGGTCAAAGACAATTTCTATTGGCCAAGACTTGAACGAGATGTCAATCGACATATACAGTGATGCCGAATATGTCATTTGGCTAAGACGAAAGGGCAAAATACAGGATTATATATGCCACTACCGGTTCCAGAAGCACCGTGGGAAGATGTGAGCATGGATTTTGTTCTTGGTTTACCCCGAACACAGAGGCAAAAAGATTCCATCATGATTGTTGTGGATCGATTTTCAAAGATGGCCCATTTTATTCCATGTCAAAAGACCAATGATGCGGTACAAGTTGCAGATTTGTATTTCAAAGAGATTGTTTGTCTCCATGGAATTCCAAAAACTATTACTTCTGATCATGATGTTAAATTCCTAAGCCATTTTTGGAGGACGTTATGGAAGAAGATGGGAACTAAGCTCCAACTTAGCAGCGCTGGCCATCCACAGACGGACGGTCAAACTGAAGCTATTAACAGAGTTCTAGGAAATCTTCTTCGAAGTTTCGTGGGGAAGAATTTGAAGCAGTGGGATGTTGTTCTTGCTCAAGTTGAATTTGCCTACAATAATTCTATTAATCAAGCAACTGAGAAGTGTCCGTTTGAAGTTGTTTACGGTACTCGTCCCCTTAGTCCACTAGACTTGACCCCTTCATTTGATAAGCAGCAGTATAGTTCTGATGCAGAACAAAGGGCTAAGGAAATCAAGAAGTTGCATGAACAAGTTCGTGAAAGAATCCAGAAGCAGAATTTCAAACTCAAGACACAGCGAGATAAGCATCAAAAGCAACAGAACTTTAATGTGGGAGATTTGGTTTAGATACATCTCAGAAAAGAGCGTTTTCCTAAACAACCCAATGCCAAGTTGTCACCTAGAGCTGATGGTCCATTCAAGATTGTGCAAAAGATCAACAACAACGCTTACAAAGTGGAATTGCCTAGTGCCTATGGCGTTTCAGCTACCTTTAATGTTGCTAATCTATCTCTGTATTTTGATGAGGATGCGGAATTTGACTCGAGGGCGAGTTCCGTCCAACCCGGGGAGAATGAAACGGAACAACAATGAAGCCTGTAATTCAATAGTCGTAACTCCATTTCTCAGTAACCACTGTAACTCCCTCTTCAATGATCTGTAATCCCTACTCCTCCATAACTCCTTTCATAAACACCATTAAGATTCTGTCTGTTAAACGCCTCTGACAACTAGTATAAAAGGGGCTCTCTGCGATGTTCAGAAAACATTGAGAAATAAACCAGAGTTTTATATCATTTGAGTTTGTTTAAGTTTCTGTACCAACTACTATAAAGATTTTTAATCTTTTTGATGATTAAGGAATAATTAAACATTATAAATTGTTATGGAGAAAGCTTAATAATTCTGGAATTTGGTTTAGTTATGGAGATCAATAGCAAGATTGAGACAAGAATCATCGTTTGCGAGGGAACAAATTAATATAAATCTGTGTCCATTATGGCGTTTCATGTTCCGCTAAGATAGGAGAAGAAAAGTAATGAACACTCCCATGAAATAGATGTTTCTTCATAAATGCTGGATGAATAATTAATCGCTGCGTGTGGTTCTATGAAGCAAAAATTAGTGAGCCAATGAAATAAACCTTTTACCTTTTTTCCTCTTTTATTTAGCTTTTCAGAATCAATTTGTTAGCATCATTTCTCTTTTTCAGATGAATATACTTTTTACTTATGTCCATATTTACATAAATAAACATTTTGGCATTTCGAACAACAAAGGTTATTACATGTTCAGTTTGTAGCTCCAAATTTCACTTCTAACCAAAGAAATGTATGCCAAAGATTTACTTCCAAATATACTAAAAAAGGCATTTACTGACATCTCCTTTTCAGCGACTATTTTTTTTTTTGTTGAAATACTTCTCATCTACTTTAACAGAAAACGTGCTGTCAGGGAATTGGAGTCAACAGACTGTCAACATTGAAGAAAAAAATACTGGATCTCACCTCCTGACAAGTCTTAATTATTACTTTTTTTTTTTTCCCTCCGGCCTGACATGACAATTTCTGTGTAAATATTAAATTATCTATGCAGAGCATAATCTTGGAAAATCTTTTCCTTGGAACATAATATATAAATTTAATTTAGGCGTAAATTAATAATTTAAAAAAAATCAAAATTTTTATGAAAAAAATAATTTTATAATATTTGAAAATATCTTGGACATAATATACCAAAAAATAAAATCTAAATTTTTCATTAAAAATAAAAATAAAATGAAATAATTTTATAATATTTTAAAATTAAGAGCAAGGCATCGGGAGAGAACCTGTTTAGTTTACATTTTTACAAACTAAATCATAATTTTTAATAATTTTTTTTTTATTTAAACAGATTTTTTTAAAATTTTTTTATTTTTATTTAAATTTCATTTTTATAAACTGTAATTATTTTAAAAGATTTTGTATCACAAGACGGAGACACAGAATGGTTTTGATGAACTACATGGAAGATCATACTCAGGTGAAAGAAAACTCGATCGGACTGAAATATGCCTGTCACATTTTTTCATCGGCGACCCATTTGCACAACCGCTCTCCCTGTCTCTTCTTCTTTCCTTCTACCATCTCCACCCTTTTCGCCCTTCACTGGCACTCACCCCTTCTTCATCTTCCAATGACGAGTTTCTCGCTCATGATCAGCCACATATTCTGACGTCCATTGAAATCCCAAGCGATTCTAGGATTTGTATATTGATATTAATATATAGTTTGATTTTTATTTTGATTCTAGATTTGGATTTTTTTAGTTAAAGGACTTCGATTTTGTTTCAGCGGGAAAAAATAAATGAAGATGAAAAAAAAAATAAAGGATTTGTATTTGCCACTCCCTTTATATTAAATATATAAACAAAAATTCTTACGTACCTCCATACTTTTTTCTTAATTAAAAATTAAAATTTAGTTTTCCCACACGTTAGATCGGCAGTAACACAGAAGATAGTTTTTCAATTTTCATGAAATGAAATCTTAAATTCAAGAAAACTCAGAAAAATTAAGAGCAAGGCATATGGCATGTCAGTAATAGTAGAGCGTAAATTTTTTACCTCTTCCCATCACTTTTAATATTGTTAGATTGGACATTAGCATGGAAATTATAAGAAAATCCATTTTGTGAGAGTGAACAAGTTGTATATAAAGTTGCAAAAGAAATTTTACAGTGACATTTATTTAACTTACTACTTTCATTTATTATATCACAAATAATTAAAAAACAAATATTGAAAATATTATAAAACTAATTATCTCAATTATCACAATCATAAATAATACTATCTTTAAATTTAATATATCTAAATCATATTATAAACTAATTATTTCAATCCAAGATCCCACCTATTTCACCTCTTGACAGATCAGTTTAAATCACTTGCCGCGGGAATACCAATGACTTTTCCTTCAATTAAATATGTAATATATATAGAAAACTATTCTGTTCCTTTTTTTTTTCGCCAAAGAAAACTGTTCTGGTCTTATAAAAGCATTATTAAAAACTTCTGATCAAATGTATGGCTTTCATTCAGCGGCGCAGGGAGTCAAGGGCAAAATTACTCCTATATCCTTCCCTCATGAAGGGCTTTTTTGTCTCTTGGGGAATTGTCAAATCTAACTAATAACGCTGTCCATGTCGGAACGGAAACCGAAACTCCCTCCCATACCCTCATAAGTCTGTCGTTCTGTTTTATTTTTCCACTCTCCTATTTTATTTTTAGTCGAGTTGAGTTAAAATTATAACCCACACTTTGGGCTTTGGTAGTAAATTGTAAATTACTTTTTTGGGTCCCATTTTATTTTTCTCTCTTTTATTTCATTCAGATTTTGTTACACTATAAACTGGAGAAGCAACTCTTTTTTTACTCCCACAGAAGAAGTCATTTTAAATTAAAAAGTAAAATAATATGGAATGAGGGTATTATTATCCCAGAAAGCTTTTTTTTTTTGGGCAACCATTCTCTCAGAAAAACTTGTCAGAAGTTCAGAACTATTCTCTTCTACCTCCTTTCTTCATTTATTACTGATTTACTCTTTCATAGACTGCAGACAGGATATGAATACTTCCAGTTGGCATCCCTTCTTGATCTGTACTCCATTTTCACAACCAAAAAACAAAAAAAAAACCTTTCCATTGATATGTTACATCCACCACCTCAGTATATGGTTACATGTTTTCACAAATAATTTGAATATGCTTGACTATATTTTAGGTTATATGTTTTTTTAGTTCATTGATAATGTTAATACTAGCTTTTTTTTTGTTTTAGGAAAAAGAAAGTATCATTGATCAGCAAAGGAACAAAAAAATCAAGATTGCCTTCTCTTAAAATAAAAAAAAAAAAGCAACACAAAGTATTTACAAATTGCAAACTAACAAGTAAACATTTATGTAGGGAACAAGCTTAGGGAGATCATGTCAATGCTAGCTTGATAAAGAGATTAGCAAATATTAGCTTCATAAAAATCCTAACAATGAATATTGGTAAGTATCAGTATGGGAACCGAAACCTTTTCTATAATGAACTCAGTAATTTTAGGATGTTCATATCTCAATTTTTTATCTTTGTAGATTTTTACTGGGAGTGGGTACAATTGAACTCACACTCAATCTTGGAAGATATACTTTTCCACTGGAGATCTCTCCTTCTGCTAACAATAATATAGTTTTATTTACAAAGATGCTATTCTATGTTTATTTGATGAATATTTTATACATTTCAGTGTGAAATGTTATTTGGCAAACGGTGCATAAAAAAGATGTGAAAATATAAATATTAAAACTTATGTATTTTGACAGGCATTTAAGTTTGTTGCCGACTATATATCCATAAAAAAAGTTATAAAAGCACAAATATTTCATCCATTTCAATTTCCCTCTCTGTCTCACACAGCCGATGGTTCTAAAACAGTGGGCCAACAGAAATTGGGAAATCTGCCATAAAAAGAGTCATTCGGCCTTATCCGTGGTTGCAGCTGCGCCTTCAGGGTCGGTTTCTTCGAAACTTAATTTTTCTCCTCCCTTTTGGTTCATTATATTCTTTTTGTTTTTAATTCTCAAGAGAAAAAATCTACTTTTCAGTGCTGTTTTGCTCAAGGTAATAATATACTTTTCATTTTTAGGTTGAAGATATTGGAAACTTCCAGAAAGATATTGGATCACGGTGCATGTGATTTTTTTTAATTAATATTTCAACTTGTGCAGGTGTAGTTCATACACTTAATTTTTTTAATTAATATTTCAGCTTGTGTAGGTGTAGTAATGTGTCCAACTTGCCTTTGCACTGGGATGATGATGGCAAGTGATCATGACCTGCGAATTGATCCCACTGACATGCTACCAAAATTTTTGAGTGAAAATGCAATGCGAATACCAATTCACATAGGAATATTGACTAAACATTGAAACATTGGTAGCTCAGTTGGTCTAATCATGTAATGAAAAAAGTGTGAAAGGATATAATATAATAATGAATATGTATGAGTTTGTTTGATATAATATTAAGAATATTTGGAATGAAAGTAATAAATTTATATTTTATATTTTTTTTAATAAAATTTAAAGTTAATTGACAGACATGCCCTCAACAAAAAAAACACATTTGCCCAAAAATCAACCTTCCCCTCCATCTCTTCCCTCATCTTTGTTGCCGACAACCAAAAATTAAAATCTCAACCATGAAACCAAGCAAATTCCACCAACAAATTACAAATATATTGTTATAGAAATCACAAACTATAAAACCCATCAATAAATTTCAAAGATGGTCCATGGAAGACCTTCTTTTAGGTTCTTCTATAGATCTAGAAGCATGGTGGATCTGCATCTTTGGTACAATGAGAACCATAATCATAAATCGAAGCTAGCGAGTTTTGGAAGAAGGTTACAAGATTATGGATATGAGATTTGTGAGATTTAAGGATGAAAACGGCTTCCATGATCTGTGGTCAGCAAGAATGAAGATTGGAGATGAGTGTAACACCCCTCATGATTTTGTTTTGACATGGTGTACAGGACCAGAGGAAGCTTCAAGTGGAGTCTGAAAGAGCTCCACGCTGCAACTTGAAGCAGGGCCACCGTAGCAAAGATGTCCTGGAGCCATGGCCAGATTCAAGATTTTTGTTTAAATTCGGATCATTTCGGACGATTGGAAAGAAAGAAAATGAAGGGAGCAACGGAGAAGAACGAGGGAGCTCTGCTAGGGTTCGAGATTTCCGGCATCTAGGAGCGATTTTCGGACCTTAGAAGCTCGGATTCAAGTTGGTAAGTAATTCCTACTCCTCCCTCTTCATTTTCTTCAGTTGGAATTCAGGGTTTTTCAGTTATAAGTTGGGATCTTCAGTTTCAGCTGAAATCCATCAATTGAAATGGATGAAATGGGGTTAAGGAAGTGTGTTTTAGTGTTCTTGTTGGTTGGATGTGAGTTTTGAAGGGTTTATGCATGATTTGAGCTTAACCCTAGGTTATTTTCGGTTAGGGCTCTTGGGAATCTGAAGTGTATGAGATTGTTTGGTGTTTGAATAGGTTCTAGGAGCTTAATGATGCATGAAAGGGGTGTTGGAACCTTGGGTTAGGCTAAATTGGTTGAATTGTGGAATTTGCATATTTGGTATGTGATGTTAATTAAGGTATTATAGTATTATAAGGTTGTGGGACTACTAGGAGAAGGCTAGTCATGGGATTGGCATTCAAGAAAGCTTTTGGAACTCGTGTGAGCGTGGTATAGATAACCTGAGGTAACCAGGTGTTTGTTTGTATTGTATTATTTGTATGGTACGATAGTACGTATATTTATGTATATATGCATGTTTCTTTCATATCACAATATTGATGTGTTTGTATGTACTATTTTCTATATATATATCGTGGTATGCACACAGCTAGATGATGATTATGATGATGATATTGACATGACATGACATGATTCATACATGATATTGTGATATGATGATGATGATGATATGATGATACATAAGCATCACCACATGATATTGTGAGATTGTGATATATGGCAGATTGGGTGGTGATGACGATATGATATATGATAATATATGTTAGGGAGGATAAGGATGGGATCCCTATAGCTAAATCGGCTCCTATGGCCAAGAGGGGAAAGACGCGCAGCGGACTGCACCTTCCCTAAATCGCTGCCAATTCGTGATGGGAAAGGGGAAGAATAGCCACGATCCGAGCATTAGTGCTACCTTTGGCCGAGTGCACTAATAGGAGGTGAGCTTGGTGATGTCTCGGAATTAGTCATTACCGACTGTTGGAAGGGAATTATCTATACGAAATGTCCTGTTATGACGATAGCCCATGGTTCTAGCTGTGTGCGAGGGAGACATACATTCTATTCATTTCACATTGCATTCATGAGTTGTATAAGATGTATATATGTGTGTGTGTGTGTGTGGTTGTTCCCGGTTAATGAAACATTGTCTCACACTCCTTTCCCATAAACTAACCTTTCAAGTGAAGGTTCTAGCACTAGTCCTGAGAAGCCTAGGGAGTAGCAGCAGACGTGAGAATATTAGGTCTATGTAGTATGTATGTTTTTTATATGTATCTTGTACCAAGTAAGATAGAAGGTTTTGTAATGAATCTAAGACATTGTAAGGATTGTTAAGGACATATGTATGTATGGTTATGCATGTGGAAATGGGTTGCATGTGTTATGTATGATGAAAGGTGTGTTTTCAGGGCCTGTAACCTGTTTTGTCAAGTTGGAGTTCAAGGGGGGTCAAATTTAAGGGGAGTGGTTCCTTTGAGGTGAAACCTCTTTGGACAAGTTGGTTTGGGGGTTTTGGACCTGTATAAATGGTTTTTGAGTGATCAGTTGCCTTTTGTAGCAATTGGAGGTGGTTAGTGGTGAGTTTTGGTCAATAATTGGCCAAAACGGTATCAAGGGTTCAGAATCTCCATACGGAGTTGGATTGAGGTGAAAGTGGTGTCTATGGATAGTTTGAGACTAGATTGACTTGTAAGAGTTGGAATCAAGTCAATCGGAGATCGGAGCATAAAGTTATGCGAGTCGAAAGTCCGCCCCAGGTGTTGAGTTTTGCTGGTGTAGGAACTGGTATGGGGCGTCGCGGCTCCAGAGTCCAGGCCACGGTGCTAGAGGAGGCAGAAGAGTATGCAAAATAAGGGAGGTCGGAGCCATAGCGGTACTGTAGTGACTGCGGCCCTAGCCCTATTTTGGGTGTTGTTTGGTTCGTTTCCACTATTCTAAAGTTTATGAAAGGGGTTTCGAGATATTTGGGTTGTGTTTGGTTGGATTTTGAAGTTTTTGGTTGAGTGTAGAGGTGTCAAGAGGTAGGGTGTTACAATAAGTGATGCCGAGCTTGGTGATAGTGAAGAGAACGTAGATTTGGAGGTCCAATGGTGTAGATCTGGATGGAGGTGGAGGTAGATGAAGGTGACAAAGAGGATGACTAGGAACCTATGATGATGAGGATGACCGGATCTGAGTTGAAGCTGAAGGTGGAAATGACATAAGTGAGTAGGTAGTGGAGGAAGATCAAAGGTGTGTGGGGTTGGGGGTTTGGTGGTAGGGAAAGATGAAGCATGGAGAAGATGAAGCACAACAACGAAGGTGTCATTTTTTTGTTTATAAACGGCAATATGATCCTTTTGAACTCATTACAGGCATGTAATGCCCAAACGGAACAATTTCTAATGCACAAAATAACAATTCAATTTTTAGCATGAAAAGAATAACTCCCCATTTAATGCACAATTTCTAATGGTATGACCTTTACTTAAATAAAAAAATGTTAATAAATAAAAAATTAAGAAGCTAAATTGCAACTATACTTTTTTAAATTTTGCACAATTCCTAATATAAATACACCTTTTTACACTTAAAACCATTTTCTTTGAACATATAAAACAAGTCATGGTTCAATATCAAACATGTCAAAAATGCTGCCCGCGCATTGTGCAGGGTTATAGTTTCTAGTTAATTATATTTCATAATATATGTGTTAAAATTTTAAGTAAAAAATAAAAGAAAGTAGAGGTAATAATATCAAGAAGTCAAGGCGAAAGCTCCAAGATATGAGTAGTAGGAAAGAAACTTTGACCATTTAATTTCATGTGTGCTGACTTAAGAATCGCGAATGCTATGCAATTTTTATTAATTATGTCTCATTTGTTGGTTGGATTATTTTTATAGAACGGAAATGATTCTCAATATAACGGAATAATTATATTCGGCTTTTTGTGAAAATGGGTGAATTTTTTACTTCAAATCTATGTACGTATATACATACTATATAGTTTGTCTGTGTTTTTGGTCAGATGAAAATAATATAAAATTTATTAAAAATGATTGAATGATTATAATATTCCTAATGAAAAAGCTTTTTTATTAACTTTCCAATTACTAATTACTGTTAGTAAGACTAGTGTGCACCATGCATTGTGGGAGAATATTTCAACTTTTTAACAAAATATGATAATATTATATTCCGAAACATTAATGTAACCCTATAAAGATTAGTCTACACATATAAAAAATACTTAAAAAATAAACTCCTTTTATTTCTAAATATAAGATATAAATAAAAAAATACACCGATTAAGAAATACATTAAATTTATTTGAAATTTAAAATAATTTTTTAAAATGTCTCCATTTAATATATTCTTGTAAAACTTATTGATGTTTAATATAAGGATAAAATTAGAAAAAAATTATAAATATATTAGATAATCCTCTATATATCTTATATTTAGAAATAAAAAAATATTCATCTCTTATATTTTATATTTAGAAATAGAAAGAGTATTATCTAATTTTAATTAAAAATGTTTTTCGAATTACGCTACGTCAAAAAAGAGCTTTGATAACTGCCAACAAAGTGGCACCTTAGATGGCAATTCCAACGACTACCGCTAACAAAGGGTAATCTTTGTGTTCTATATACAACTGCAAACAAATACATTCTTTTTTTTTTTTTTAAAAAAACAATGTGGCTATTTTGCAATCATCCCACCTGCAATACAATATTATAGTAACAATTCCAGTGCGGCAACTTTATATACATACCAATTTCTTTATGAATTTAACTTTTCAAAAGTACGATCCTAAAGATTACAATGCTTAAAGCACCAGAAAGTTTAGCTAAACACTATATAATTAAGGATCCTTGGTTGATCAGCACTTGGCTTCATACCAAGGTACAAAGACCAAAAATTAACCAAAAACCTTAGCCGCAAGAGTACCTTTAAATCATCTGATCAGTGATGCTTCGCATGGTTGGTCGAGATGAAGGGTTTGTCTGTAAACATGAGAGAGCTAGATTTGCAATCGAAAACATCTCCTTCAACTTTTGCTGCTCTGCAGGAAGAGATAAACGCGGGTCTAAAATCTCTTTAAGTTGATGTTTTGAACATCAAAGGATTGAATATGAGAAACTAGATCACCAGGATGCTTTCCCATAAGAATCTCCAAAGCCAAAACACCAAAGCTAAACACATCACATTTCTCAGACACTGCCATTGTATCTGCCATCTCTGCATCAATCAGATTAAAGTAATCTTCATTTGACACTTGTAAGTAAAGACAACAAGAAGCACATCTTGTTCTTTATGTTAACTGAAATAACCTACGCAAAATATGAGGATATCCCGATTAAGAAATGAAAAAATAAACAAGTAAAAAAATTATGAATTTGTCAGACTGAGAAAAAAACTTGGAAACTAGAAAGTTTAAGTCAATATTCATGCCAAAAGTTTGAAGACAAGCTATTTTTGAAGAACTTAAATGCTTGGAATTCAGTTAGACATGATTTAATATTAGACTTACCAGGAGCAGCATAGCCATATGTACCAGCAAATGCTGTCCAAACTGATAAATCAGGCTTCAGGAACCTTGCAGTACCGAAATCTGAGATATGAGCTTCAAGATTTGCAGACAATAATACATTATTGCTTGATAAGTCTCTATGAATAATTGGTGGATTACAATCATGATGCATATAAGATAAAGCTTGTGCTACACCTTTGACAATGTCCACCCTCTTAGGCCAATCTAACTCTAATGCCTTTGTGTCATTTCTAAGAAAATCTGCTACAGTCCCTCCTTCCATGTACTCATAAACAGCAGAAGTGTGAGGCCATTGTGAGCAAAATCCAAATAGCTTTGCAATGTTTCGGTGGCGCATTTCTGTCATGGCTTCAATCTCACTCTTGAAGGATTTTATACTCTCAATGTCTAAGTCGTCTTCTTCACATCTGAACTTTTTTATAGCAAATTGTTCGCCTCCTGGCATGACCATTTTGTATACCTTCCCAAAAGCTCCTTCCCCAATGATATACTTGTCGTCAAAGTTCTCAGTTGCTTCAATTATGTCTTTATACAGATCTTTTCCATCAAATCGCCAAATTGAAAATGGACTTTCTCTCATGCCTCCAGAGTTCTGTTCCAAAACTTTTGAGTTTCGTTTTGAACGGATAACAAAAATTACAACTACGACCACTAAAACAAGTAGAACACCTGTTAAAGAAGCAATAATTGATATCACAACTTTCTCTTTATTACTTCCATCATGTGGCCCAAGGATTGAACTATTGCATGGTCTCAAACCTTGGATCCTCCCACATAAATCTTTGTTGTTCCTCAAATCCAATGGATAGGAAGAATTAAATATGCCACTATTTGGAACAGGACCCTCCAAATTGTTGTAAGACAGGTTGATGCTTGACAAGCTCAAAATTGTACTCAGGGAGTCAGGAACAGAACCTGATAGATTATTATGGGACAGATTCAGACTTATCAATTTGTCGAGCTTGCTGAGATCCACAGGGATTCCACCAGAAAGGGAATTAAAACTCAAGTCCAAAAAATCTTGCAAGGAGTCAAGATTCCCAATTTAATATGGGACTGTGGCATTGAAGTCATTATGGCTCAAATTTAAATTAAGCAGCTTGATGCAATTTCCTATCTGATAAGGGATAGGTCCACCTAGCCTGTTCATTGACAGGTCTAATGACTCTAAATTAGAAAGACTTCCAAAGCTTGTAGGCATCATACCTGAAATATTGTTGCTGTTTAACTTTAGAAGGTACAACATGGAGGCGTTTTCAATTTGTGGAGGAATCTCCCCAGAAATTCGGTTCCGAGACAAGTCAAGCTTTTGTAGTTGTTTTAATTGAAAGATCTCACTAGGAATGTTTCCATCTATTGAATTTCCAGCCATGATATCTAAGCTTTCGCAAGCACCCCAATTTTTAGAGAGCTCACCTTGCATTCTGTTGAAGCTGATGTCAATGTAAGAAAGAAAAGGATAAACTCCAAAATCCTGATCTGCATAGCCTGTCAGTTGGTTATGTTGAAGTTGAACTCTGTACAAAGATGAACAGTTTCTCAAGCTTATTGGGATTGGACCACTGAGACTATTGTATGCTGCAGTGAAATTAACAAGCTTACCACCCTTGCACACTTGAGGTGGTAACTGGCCAGTGAAGTTGTTATAAGATAAATGGAGAACAACCAACCATGAAACATTTCCAAACTCTACAGGCAATTCACCTTGTAAATGGTTACAATGAAAGTGAACATCAGTTAGATTGGCCAATCTGCCAATACTAGGTGGAATTCTGCCTGAGAGATTGTTCGAAGCCATTGTGAGAACACTTAGATGTGTGCAGTTACCTAGAGATGGCGGAATAGACCCAGAAAAGTTGTTTCTATCTAAAGATAGAAATTGGAGTTTCTTGAGCACTCCAATGCTTTCTGGTATGCTGCCACTGAGTTTGTTGTCTTGAAGATTAAGAAGAAGAAGATTTGGTAATGCCAAGAAGTTCAAGTTTTCGATTGTACCTTCAAGACCAGTGTTGTTCAAGTTTAGTCCAATGACGCTCCCTGAAGAGTCACAATTAATTCCACGCCATGCACATGGGGTTTGAGCTTCACTGGTGTTAGTTTGTGGTGGAGAGACCCATGAATCCGAAATTGGTTGGCTTGGAAGACTTTGTTTCCATCTGAGAAGAGCTTCAGCTTCTGTAAGTCCCGAAGTTATAGGGAAAAGTGACCAAAAAACTAAGCATGTAAGAGGAATTGCAAGGAAGAGAAAAAATTTATGTTGGGCCATGTTTCTGAATTTGCATGCATGTTCAAAGCATAAATCCTTTTTTTGTTATACCGGCAAGAAGAGTTTGGTTCCCCTTCGAAGAATTGGAAAATTTAAAATCATATAAATTTTGGAGTTGTTTAATTAGCTAGGTTTGATTGATTATGAAAAAAAAGAAATATAAAGTGGGTGATTAGTTTGACCGTTCCAAATTTAACAAGTCAACATCAATTATTAGTTCAATAAAAATTCAACAGGTATTTATTATCGAAGCCGAAAATCTCACAACGTCAAAATCTCACAATGTCAAGCAACAATTACTACCCAAACTATATGGATCCAATGCTCATCACCTGAGATGAAATTTGTATAGTCCAAACCTAATGTTGGACAGTCCAGATTTAAAATTAAATTTTTACTTTAAAATTTTTTAAAAGATAAATTATTTTTTTTAATGACAGTTATAAATTATAAGATTATTTTTATTTAAAATTCTGCATTTCTTAAAATAAAAAATGTAAAATTGAATTAAATCTGAACCATGTTATTTTAATCAAGACGATAGGAACCCGCATGCGTTAAATCCATTTGGAACTATAAATCTTGAACATGTCTTATAACGAATGACGTACGGCGGCTGTATCAAAAGAAACTTCATTTAACAAATTAATGAAATGGTTAGCAAAAGACATGTCTAAGATGATTTGGCTTCATTTCTGTTATCTGGTTAGTTAAACTGAATTTCGTCACACATCAACTACTTCTAGTGGTTTCCAATGTGGTCGCAATCATAGAAATTTGGCTTCATTTCTGTTATAATAATTCGCAATCATGTATCAAGAAATTAAATCATGGTCAAAGCTCCAACAGATGAATGGAGGGGGAAGAAACTTTGACCGTTCAATTTCATGTGTTCTCTGACAATGATACCTAATTGTTATGCATTTTTTATCAATCAATTAGGTCTCGTTTGTTTTCCGGATTATTTTTGTGGATCGGAGATAAGGGTTTTTTTTTTTTCAAAGCATCAAACCTATCCATTAACCAATATATAGCAAAAGAGTTACCCATCAAGGCATAAAAATTACTGAAGTAGGTTTACTAAGAGTCAAATTTTAGACAATATGCTTATATAAGGGGTCCAACATATTATGAAAATGAGGGAATTTTTTAACTTCATATATATATATATATAGTTGATGAAAATAATATAACTTTATATTTAGTATTTTTTAGCAACCTCAATATTCTTTCATAAACAGTTGGAACTCATTTTCACCAGGTCATCTCAAATTTCTAGCATATTTTCACACCACAAGGAGTCAGAATGTTTATGATGTACTTGCCACAACAAAAATGCCTTTTAACCAGTGTTCCTTCACCCATCTATACCAAATAGATTCTTAGGTCACATCTGCACATTCATAGATTAATTCACATATTTGTACCAAAAAAAAAAAGATTAATTTATGTAGGGCTACCATATTCAAAGAAAGTAGCTACTCAAAACCCAACCCTCCATTTTTGTTTCGGTTGACCAATGGTAGCCCAAGAAATGGGACTTGATGGCTTCCAAAATTTTGTATAATTTGATATATTTTGCCTTATAATAGAGAGTTATATGATAAATGGATTAGTTTCATGAGTTAAGGTGCTGGGAAGATAAATATGTGAGTTTTATAAGTGTTTTGTGTTCATTGGAATGGATAATGTATTAATTTGATGTATTTCGATCATAGGTATCTAATTTGGAAGAAAGGAGTTTGAGATTTAAAGTTAGATTTTAATGTTTAAGATGTTCGCCGTAATGAAGGTATGATTCACTGCAGCAAAACCTGAGTGTCCAACCAATACAAAGTCCAGAGCAATCCTTCACCAGAGCGAAAGAAGTAGCAGAGTCAATTCGCTCCAGCAAAGTTTTTGTTCACTTTAGTAAACAACACAAAGAGGAATACATAGTTTCAATAAATTGCAACTTTTGAAGGGTTTTCTCCTATATAACTAGAGGGTTTCGTCATTTTGGGTTTTTCTGGACATAGGAGTGACTTGGGGGCTCAAAGTGGAGTGAGGATTTGGGATGCGAAAGATTGGTCACATAGAAGGATTTTCAACACTAATCACCAGTTAATTTCTACATTCCTTTCTCTTCTCTCTTATATACTTTTCTTTGTGGCTATACTTTGCTTTGCATTTTGTTCTTGGAAATGTTCATCATGTGTAGCTGAACCTGTGCTTTGGATTGTTATTTATTGGATTATGGATTAGTGAATGATGATTTCTTTCTTTAATTGCATTGATGATTTGTTTGTTTATTCAATCATGTACTTATATATTACTGTTCATGGAAATGTTATGTTTGTATAGTTATTGAGAAATCTGATTGGGATTTATTTGAGTTTCCTAGTGAAGCTAAGAATAAGAAATTTAGGATAGACTTTCAATCGAATCATGTATCATTGAGTATTCGATCATCGTATAGCTTGATTTGTTTGTAGAATAAGAACATATCTATCTGCTCTACATAGTCACATTAGGCTTGCACTTATTTTAGCATAACTAAATAATCACTCAAGGAATTAGAGGTTAACTTAATTGGAATGAAGAGAATTGGACTAGCAAACATAGCTTTAATTACAATAAAAAAAGGTGGTAGTTTGATATTAAGAAATAATCAAAGTTATAATAATCTAAATGACCACTTAAGTTCTAAGATCACTGCTAACATTGACTATAGCTTGGATTTTAATTCTAATTTTCATTTTATTTTTGTTCCATTTATCTGTATTAATTGCTCAAATTAAGTTGACACAGTATGACGTTAACGCTCAATTGAGTTGTTGATGCTAAATCTCTGTGGGAATGATATTTTACTTATTACTTTATTACTTGATACAACTCGTATACTTGTGATTAAAAATGTGTATAAAAAATCTTGCTACTTGATATCCACTAGACCATAAATATATATTGCCAACATATAGTTTGTATTTTCTGGATTACATTTAAAGGAAATGGAAATATTTGGTTATACCAAATGAATCATGTTTCACATATGGTCAAGTTTACACTTTTTTTTATCCAGTGTACACAAGAGAAAGGGTTTCAAAATCTTAATTCTCGATCCCATGACTTCGAATAATGTTGTATACAAATTTAATTATGTTTCTTCTTGTGAATAATGCACTTTACAATATTTCAATGGGTTGGCTTTAGTAGTAAGTGTCACGCTTTCATTTTTTAAATAAATGACTGAGGATTTGATTCTTAGCCTTAGTATGCAGAGTAAAACTAATTAGAGGGAGCTTAGTCTTTGCGCTCAGTGCCCAAAGGAAATTAGCCCTTACTCCCGGTCGGGATACTCTTAACCCATTATCTAAAAACATAACGATCAAACCATGTTAATTCCCACAATTTAGAATTTAAATTCTTTGGTAACAATTATAGAAATGACATGTGCATCATGCGAATGCTTTACTATAATTTGTATTTCTTATAGCAATAAATGAATTGAATTATGATAAAAATTCTTTTTTATTTCTCAATTGACATAATGAAATACAAATTTTTCAAAGTGAATAAAACCCGTTTAGATTTATTAAATAATTACTTTTTAACAATCCACCAAATGGACAACGAAATTGAGATTTACTACCGGGAAATTATAAAATAAAATCAAAATTTATGATTAATTGTTAATATGAGAAAATTATCAAAAATTAAAATTCAACTTGTTCAAATTGAAAATAAGTAGTTTAGATTAAATGATTAGTTTTTTTCTTTGAAACAATTAATCGAATCAATCATAATTAATACGATTGCTGAGATGAAAAATGTGTACAAAGTAAAACGAGATTTGAGATAAAAATTAAAATCCATTCTAAAAATTGGTAGTAAAAAAAATATAAAATAATTATAGGCGAATTGTATTGAATGTTTCCATCAAAGATATCATAATCCTCTGATAAAAAAAAAAAAGATATCATAATCCTAGTAGTTGAGAGAGGTTCTCAACTGCATACTTATTATATGGTTTAAAAAAATTTATTTGCATATTTATTTAATTAATTATTGATATTTATGACTGTATATGAAAGGAACCCGATATTTTCTCTACTGATAGACATATTTACTTAATTCATATATAACAATAATTACAAATATATGTCGATAATTTCTAATAGAAATTTCTCAATTCAATGTAATAAATTTAAAACTAATGATAGTTTTTTTATGGAAAAAAATTAATAATAGTTAATCTTAACACTTTTCTATTGATATAATAATTTCAATTAGAATTTTCTAAATTTATATTGTTCATAGAAAAAATTATAAAAAATATTCAAAATTCAAATTATTCAAATTGTACATAGATAGATTAGATTCGTTAAGTAATTAATTTTTTTAATCAATAATAATTAATTAATACTATTATTGAAATAAAAAACACGACTGTAGTAAATCAATGGTAGTTGATTGGGTGCCTTCTATATATATATATATATTATGTAAGCTATTTAGAAGTAAATTTTCATTGTATTTTCTATTTATCCAATAAAATATTCTATTTCTGATCTAGGATATGAGGTAAGGTTTTGGAATTCCATTACCATCCAGATCCATGAAAGGTGGAGTACCTAGTCAAGAACCTCACATTTTCTCTTTCCTCATTTCCCTTCACATTGCTTTTCTTTCTGCCTTTTTAAATTTAATTAAAAGAACACACGTAGTTGTGTGGTCTATCTTTATGATTGTTGTTGAAAATTAATCTTGGATTTATCCTTTCAAAATATTTTAAATAGGACCTAAAACCCAGAATTAATATCTCACCCGTAGAATGGAAGTGAAGGCTGCCGAGATACTTTTGACTGAAGGAATGAAGATCTGCTCCCCTCATTCAGATAAGTATTTCGATCCTCTTAAACAGTTAAACTAAAGTTCAATCGCCGAAATGATTTATTATGAAATGCATGCAAATACGAGCGTAAAGCGTTTCCATCAGCTACAAACTGACTGGGGCGTCCCAATATTCATTGACCTTGTCTCATTTTGTGACCCTTCAAATGCATATCTAAAGGAAGATACTTGTGCATTTGGAGCCGAAGTTTCTATTGTCAAGCCTAATTTAAAAGAAGATTGTCATATTTTATATTCCTCTATATTTCCCTCTCATGAATATAAGTTTAATTTTATCTAAAAAATCTGAATAATAGAAAATTTAAATCCAACTTGAACCTTAAAATTGTAAAATTATTTCGTGTTGCATTTGCCCATTTGCACAACTAATTCCTAAAAAAATTTTATAATAATTTAAGTCTCTAAAAATATCTTATAATCTAAATTAAATTTTAAAATGAAAAAAATTGAATAATTAGGTAATAAAAAATTAAATTAACTAAAATAGTAGAAACTTTTTTTAGCTAGTTTATTTCTTTATTGAAGACAAGTCTTTTTTTTTTTTCATGAATGATCATTTAAGAGGAAGGTTGCCAAAAATGGTAATTAAAAAATAATAATAAAATAACAATAAATAAAAAAAACAGACAAAATAAAAATTGGTCGAAATGCTAAATTTTTCAGCGTTTCAGCCCAGTATTCCCCGAACCCCTTTGAGGATGGCTCGTTGATGAGAGAATAGAGGGAGCGAGATGGTCTAAGACACAGGAGCGAACAATTGCGTGATTGAGAGACAAAGGCAGAGAGCGATTGTGAGCGAGAGACAGAGATTGAGAGGCTCAACAACGAGATGAAACGAGCAGAGGATGAGCCATGATGGCTCTGTACGCGAGCGTGAAGGCGAGACAGAGCATGATGATGAGATTGAATGAGAAAAAGAGAGTGAACGCGAGAATCTGAGAAATTGAGGGGCTCAAAAGGCGACAAAGGAAATTCCTCCACCATTCCGTACTCAGTGCTGCAAAGTAGTGGAGGCGAGGGCAAATCCGAGCAATAATCGGTGTGAGCACATCCATGGGAGTGAGGAAGGCAGTCACGCGATCGGGGTAATTGGGCTTTTGACTCCTAGAGTCAGCTATAAAAAGGATGAATTGCACCGAAAGAAAAGGGGGAGAAAGGAAGAGAGAAAGGGCGCCGTAAAACCCTAATCAAGAGAGAAGCAGAGTATCGTCTGAGATGCCGAAAGAGTCTGAGTACGAAGCTTAAGGAAAACGAAGCAGAGGAGGAAGAATGGAGGACGCAAAAAATCCGAAAAAAGAAGGCGTAGTCTGTAAAAGCTATTAAGTGGTTCCAACTGGTAATTTTCGTTTTCTTTTTTTCAAAGTTTTCAGGCCCTAGTTGAGACTAATGAATCGAATCTATGGGTATGAGTGTCTGTATGGTTATGTACCCTGTTTTTATTAGCAATAGGTCGAAGCTTGTGTTGTATCGATATGAGCTTGAACCCTTAACTTGTAATTTGTGCTCTGATGAATTTGAGATGTTTTTTTGGATCTGTCTTGTTTTTTTTTTCGTTTGGTTATGTTTTCTTTGGGAAGCAATGATGCCTCCACCGTTCGTTAGTATTGGAAATGAACAGGGGAGAGCTTTTCCTTTACATAATACATATTTTTGTAAAATTTGTGGATTGATTTTTCTCCTAGAGTTGATATTACATTTCGTGCATTTAGAATTTGCCTGTCTGATGTGAATGAAGTGTTTTGATTGAGAAATAAAAATATTATTGGTGTGAAAAATAAATCTGGTCCATACTTGTGTTTTAAGGTTCATTATACGCTTCTGCTTCTGTGACTCGCCCTTGTCATGGTTTTTGCTTATAAGAGGAGTTCATTTGCCTAATGTGGAGGTTTCACATATTTAATTTGAACCTTTGCCTTGGGTTGTCTTTTGTTTCTTTTCGTTGTTTAATATCATCATAAGTATTGGTTGATGGGCTTAATGATTTGTAATGCTTTATTCTATCATAGACCCCAAATTTTGTCGTAGGTTTCTGTTTCCAAAATCCAGGGCCACGAGGTAGAAATCACCTTGTAAACCATGGGTTAATCACTTCATTCTTGTTCATATGAGTCGCCATCATTTTGTTGTTTCCTCAATGTACCCATTTGAATTATCTTTTCATAAAAAATCTATTAGAATAATTACAGTTTATAAAAATGAAATTTGGATGAAAATAGAAAAATTTATCACAAACCTATTTGGATAAAAAAATAATTATTAGAAACCATGATTTAGTTTATAAAAAATGTAAACCAAACAGATTCTTACTATTTACTTGTATGCTATGGTAGAGTCACCTGGTTTTAATGTTGCATTTACTCCCTCTTTTTTTTGGTCAGTCTCACACCTTAATCTTAGACCCAATTTCCTATATATTAGACCAATATAAAATCTTTTCATCAAAATTTAGGAGTTTGAATCAAAATAAATTCAAAAACAGAAATTTTATTTTCGTGGGTACTGATCACCTGGTCAATTTCATTTTACCTAATAAATTTTAAAAATTTATAATTAATTTTACAAAATTGTCTTGAAGTAATTCAAGTCTTTAAAAATAGTTAAAACGATTCTCTATATGGGAAAAATAAGAAACAAATCAATTACTAAGCCAATTCATATAGTTAATTTTCCAAAAGTTAATATAGAAATGGTCATTTTCCTAAAAATCCTTATTCTGACTTTATATTTGAAAAATCATAGAAATTCGTAAATAACTCTAAATTGAGTGATCTTTGTGTCAATTGAAAGTTCTTTTTGTCTATTTTCCAATCATATAAAAACTTATATGTTTGATCACAAAATACCCAAATAGTCTACAAATCACCCAAAGATCAACCTTTTACATTCACATTCTTTACAAAGTAAGGTTCATACATATTTCATATGATCACAACTTGTCTCATACCTGTACATCACATAAGTCCTGAAGAATCATATTGGCATAAAGGTACAAAACTAACATATGCCATATGATTTTGCAAAAAGTCTCATAATAAACAACCAAATTAAACATCAATATCTTAAATATCAACTTCTCCTTCCTTGTCTCTGACTTACTTGGAAAATCTTGCCATAACTTGATTCTAAAATGGTAGAACATTTGGAAGGGATGTGATTCATGGAATCTCATTAATTTGTACAATCAACTTAAGACAATCATTCCTAAGAATGGGTATTGAGAGGTTTTTAAATCTTCTCCACTAACAATCGTACTCCTGAACCAAACTCTATTTCGCAGACCATCATTTCTCTTTTATTTGATTTTCCAAAATTTCTCTTAAAATTTTGGTAGTAATTCTTCCTAAATCTATTTCCGTTGTGGATGCTGATTTTTCTCTTTCTCCTCATTTTCTCGCTATCGGCATCGCATTTTCAAGTGTGACAATCTAGCTCTAAGAAAAAGTTATTCCTAGCATTTAGAACTTAGGGGAGTAAGAATGAGTATCTCAGTAGCAACATTGTATATACAATCATATCATTATAACAACTATAAACATTTCATAATCTTTGCAAAACAGTCAATAAAATCCATGTTGCTTTTCAAAACATTGGCAGAACTTCATCATAACATAATTAGGATATCCATAATAGAAATTTAAAACAACCAATTATTCATAAAACATATATCATTCAACATGGAAATTTCAAAATAATATAAGAATAGTACAAGTCATTACCTCAAAACTTTAAACTTTCTTTAGTCAATCTTTACATTAATCTCCACTCCCTTGCCTAACTTTTGTCTTGAATCCTTGCTTCAATTTCCTTTTTCCTCTTTAAGCTTTCCCTTCCTTCTTTTTCCTCTTCCTTTTTCCTTCTTTCTTTCTTTCTTTCTCACTTCCTCTCTCTCTTTCACACCTTTCTTCTCTCTCTCACTTCTCTCTTGGCTTCAGCCAACTTATGGCTCCAAAACTTGGCTTCCAAGCCAATTGCCTTCTCCTCCACGTAGCTTCTTCTTGCCTTCCCAGTTTCTATGACATTATCCTCACATTACATTTATGACGTCATCTCCATGACATCATATTTTGAACCATTTTATGACATCATAATTGGCATAGTGAATTTCCATTTTTGCCCTTCCAATTTTGACCAAGAGAGAGACACATATTCCTTTCTCAAAATATCCTTTAGGCATGTCTAGAGAGAAACTAAAGTGAAAATTTTTCCTCTTGAACCAAAATATCCTTGTATTATATGTCAACATTCTTTTCCTCTGATTTCACATTCCTCATTTTCTTGCATTTTGGCATTTTGATATTTTCCCATCATAATTTTGAAATTATCCTTTAACTTTCATAAAAATTTCAAAATTAATTACATTCAAGGACTGATTTTACATTTATTTCCAATCAAGGTCTCAACATATTTCTTTCTAAAGTCCTTAAGAACGCTTAATTCCAATTAATGATCTAATCTCTTTTTTGCCCTCTTACATCCCCATGCATAATAATTTAGGCATAAAATATTTGGAATGTTAGAAATATTGAATCAAGTGTTTTGATGATTCCAAACCAACCCTCAAGAGCTTGGAGTAAAGATATCAAAGGTGCACAAAATGTTTCAAGTGAAGGAATTCTGGAGAAATCAATGCAAGAATAGATGTAGAATGTTTAGTATTGTTTTAACTTGAGTAAAAGACTTTGATTTGGTGAAAAGATGTTTTAAAACCTTAATTCTATCTTAATTCATGGAATATTTGAAAAACACCCACCAACAGACGAAGTTTGAAAGGTTTATACAGATCTGCCGTTTTGAAAATTCGAACTTTGGGTTTGGAAATTCGAATTTCTTATTGAAAATGAATAATTCTGAAAAGAGGCTTCTTTGACAGACGAATTTTGTATTCCGAAATTTGAACTTTGACCTATGTCCGAAAAGATTATGAAAAGAGCCCTTCTCTGACAGACGAACTTTGATGTTGAAAATTCAAATTTCAGACAAAATGCAACTTATGAAAATTGAAAAATTCGTCTGAGAATATGTCAAAGTTCATTTGAAAACAAGTTTAAAAAGAACTTTAAAATTTCCCACTGACAGACGAACTTTGAACATGAAAATTTGAATTTCAGAAACAAAGCTTGTGAGTCTGTTGTGTTGATATGTTGACATACGAATGACAATATTCAGAAATTTTGAACTTTAAAGTAAGTCTGAAAAGAGGTCTCTCTGACAGACAAACTTTGCCATTTGAAAATTTAAATTTTGAATTTATGAACTATTGTGCCTCATTGAACCACCTTCTGACAAACGAATTTTGTGGTTCCAAAATTCGAATTTCGAAGGCACTGTAACAAATTGAATTTACTGTTCACACTTAACAGAACAACTTTAAACATGGAAATTCGTATGTTCCAACATAGAATCATTTTCTAAAAATGAAAATTTGAATTTTGATTCATAACAGACAAACTTCAGGAGTTCAACGTTAAAGACTGTAACTTTCGGTTTCTGCGAAATTTGTCTGTTGACCAACTGAAATTCGAACTTTGAGTGTCAGAAACATTAAATGCGGTTGGTAAATGGATAGTTTCTCAGAGTAACCGTTGGGTAACGTCTCTAACGGCTAGATCTTGTCTCTAATGTATAGTTGAGGCAGAAATCTATAAATAGAACTTCATTTGAAGGTGTGGGTAACAAAATTTCTTTGTATATACTGAAACTATATCAAATCATCTCCTCAAAGTCTCCTACTCTCACATACTTCAATATTTGTACTCTAACTTTCATATACACTCTGATTAAGAGAGTTTATTCATTGTAAACAATCTTATCTTCATCTGGAAGAAAGATTTTCTTGTGATGGGATATTACAAGGGATTGGAGAAGCACTTAGTAAGAGTGCAAAGAGTGAAAGTGTGAGCTCTAGAAACAGAGCATCAATGCTGTACTGTGGCATTTGCAAGAAGCCTACTGAATTCTTGCAAAATAGTCAAAAATCTCAAGTGGTGACTTGGGAACTGGACGTAGGTCAAGCTGAGAGACCGAACTAGGATAAATATCTGAGTCTTCTCTTCCCTACTGCTACTTTTACTATTTACTCATTTATACTCTATTTTACCATCACACTTTGCTTTCTTGACTTTCTTGACATTTTACAGAAAAATTTTTAATTTTCCCAATTAACCCCCATCTTGGGAAGCCAACTTATCTAACAAAATGCACTCCCACCATAGTTTGATTGATTTGTTGCTTTTCCCCTTACTGCAGGATCCTGCAAGTTTATATCACAGAGGAATTTGCATAAGCATCAATCCATTATAGATAAAAAAAAACAATAATAATATTATTTACAAATAACAAGTTTAACAGAATACTATTGGCTCCCAACAAAAAATCAGATTTAGCATTGCATCTGCAGTAGTATTAAATTGTCCAACAGTAAGCCCTTAGGTGCTTTGGATTAGTTGAACTTTGTGAATTTTATGAGCAAATGTCAAATTTAAGTAGATATTAAATTGTCAAATAAGGTGGCTAGCATAACACTCTACACCAATTGCCCAACTGTGGTTGCAAAATTGAAAATTCATCACATCAAAATTGACTATGTCAATTGCCCAGAAACTCTAAATAAGTCATAAACAAGTAAACCAAACACCTCAAAGCATTCTCTTCCCTACTATTACTTTTAGTGTTTATTCATTTATACTCTGTTTTACCATCACCCTTTGCTTTCTTCACTTTCTTGACGTTTTGTAGAAAATTTTTAATCTTTCCAATTCACCCCCCTCTTGGGAAGCTAGCTTATCTAATAAGAAAGATATCTTATCAATGATAGATCAACCTCCTCTTTTCTATGGGTGGAAATCCGACAACTTTTCAAAAGTTGAACTAAAGGTGTATGAGTCTGGAACTTTCCTTGTCGAGAACTACAAATGGTAAACTGATGATTCTTCCTAACTTCTTTCCCATCACCTCCTATTATTTAATATCCTCTAAATTTAAAAAGAGAATGACATATATAAGGGAATTGTAACTGTACATGATGTTCAAATCTTATTATTGTTGTGAATGGAGAGGATTTAGACTGAAAATTAAATTGTGAGATATAATTAAAATAGTAAAAAAGAAAATGGGTCTTATCTGGCTCAAATTAATTAAGTGAATCAAACGGATTCTTTCAAATAGTGGTTATGTGTATATGTTGCCATAAATCCTATTTTTTATTCATTGAGATCTATTGACTTTGTATATCATTCCGTTGTGAATAAATGATCTTATCCTAGATCGATTTTGATCTTGAAATTATATTGGTACAGAAATCAAAATATTAATACTCAACTAAGTAAAAGGATTTCTTCTTCATCACTATGTGTTTAGTACCACATAGAAATAGCCTATTTATACTCTTCATGGGTGAACAATGTATTTAAAACTCAGGGAGGAGTTACGGTAGTTACAACCGAGCATTAATGATGTTTATTGCTTATTATTATGTAACAATTGTCGGCTCATCATTGTATGGTAATGAATGGTGGCTGAACTGTTTCTTTCGTTTCAT
Organism: Adenanthera pavonina; assembly: GCA_026686845.1. Lineage (NCBI taxonomy): Eukaryota > Viridiplantae > Streptophyta > Magnoliopsida > Fabales > Fabaceae > Adenanthera > Adenanthera pavonina. Next base: position 24,678,695 of record JAIVEN010000004.1, read on the forward strand.
CCTCCTCGGGTTGACTGGGACTCACCCTCGAGTCAAAGTCGACTTCATCATCAAGGTAGGGTGACAAATCAACAACATTGAAAGTAGCCGAGACGCCATAGGCACCAAGTAGTTCCACCTTGTAAGCATTGTTGTTAATCTTCTAGATGATCTTGAATGGAGCATCAGCTTTAGGAGACAACTTGGCATTGAGTTGTTTAGGAAAACATTCTTTTCTCAGATGTATTCAAACTAAGTCTCCTACATTAAAAACCTGTTGCTTCCGGTGCTTATCCTGCTGAGACTTGAGTTTCAAATTCTGCTTCTGAATTCTTTCATGGACCTGCTCATGCAACTTCTTTATTTCTTTGGGCCTTTGATCTACATTAGCACTATAAAATTGCTTATCAGATAACGGGGTCAAGTCTAATGGGCTGAGTGGACGAGCACCATATGCCACTTCAAATGGACACCTCCCAGTGGCTTGATTAATTGAGTTATTATAAGCAAACTCAACCTGTGCAAGGACAAGATCTCATTGTTTTAAATTCTTTTCAACATAGCTTCGAAGGAGGTTTTCGAGAATCCGATTTACTGCTTCAGTTTGTCCATCTGTCTGGGATGGCTAGCACTGCTGAATTGAAACTTGGTTCCCATCTTTTTCCACAATGTTCTCCAAAAGTGACTGATGAACTTGATATCATGATCAGAGGTGATGGCTTTAGGAATGCCATGTAAGCGAACAATCTCCTTAAAGTATAAATCTGCAACTTGAACCGCATCATTGGTCTTTTGGCATGGAATGAAATGAGCCATCTTTAAAAATCTATCTACAACAACCATGATGGAATCTTTCTGTCTTTGGGTCCTAGGCAATCCAAGGACAAAGTCCATACTTACATCTTCCCAAGGGGCTTCTGGAACAGGAAAAGGTAGGTATAATCCCATGTTTTGGCTTTTGGACTTAGCCAAATGATAGGTCCTGCATCGCTGTATGTGCCTGTTTACATCCCATGCAAGTCTTGGCCAATAGAAATTCTCTTTCACTAAAGCCACAGTTTTGTCTCAACCAAAGTGTCCTGCTAATCCACTATTGTGGGCTTCCCAAATGATTGCCTCTCGCAATGAACATTGAGGAATGCATAAGACTTTTCCTCAGAATAAAAATCCTTCATGCCTATAGTATTGGTGAAAAGGTTGAACTTCAGTGGCACTCCATGCTTGATGGAAATCAGGATCATCTTTGTACAACTCCTTGATGGTCTTAAAACCAACAACTTTGGCTTGAATGGTAGTTAGCAAAGCATGTCAGTGGCTAAGTGCATCAGCTACTAAGTTCAAGGTTCCAGCCTTATGCTTAAGCAGGAATGGGTAAGCCTGCAAAGTCTCACTCCAAGCAGCATGTCTGCGATCGATCTTCTGTTGGGAATTCTAATGCTTGAGGGCCTCATGGTCAGAGTACAGGGTGAATTCCTTACTTAGCAAATAGTGACTCCAGTGTTGCAAAGCTCGAACAATAGCATAAAACTCCTTATCATAAGTAGAATATTTAAGCTTGGTGTCATTGAGTTTCTCACTGAAAAAGGCAATAGGATGTCCTTCTTGGCTTAGGATAGCACCAATTCTAGTGTTGAAAGTATCACAACTGACTTCGAACACTTGGTCAAAATTAGGAAGGGCTAATACGGGCACTTCAGTCAAACGCTTCTTCAACTCTTCAAAGCTTTTCTAAGCTCATTCTGTCCACTGAAATTTATCACCTTTGATGCAATCTGTGAGTTGTGCAGCAATTGAACTAAAATTTCAGATGAACCTCTTGTGAAAAGAAGCTAATTCATGGAGACTTTGGACTTCTTGGATAGTTCTCGGGGTTGGCCAACTATCAATGGCCTCAACTTTGCTGGGTCAACTCGAACACCTCTGCAGTGATGATATAGCCCAAGAAAACAACTTCATCGATCAAGAAAGTGCACTTCTTCAGATTGGCATAAAGTTTTTGTTCTCGTAGAGTTTGCAAGACTTGTCGTAGGGGCTCTAAGTGCTCCTCTTGATTCTGACTGTAAATAAGAATATCGTCAAAGTAAACAACAACAAACTTGCCGATGTAAGGTCGAAGTACCTAATTCATTAAACGTGTGAATGTGCTGGGAGCATTGGACAAACCAAAAGGCATCACAGTTCACTCATAAAGTCCATCTCTTGTTTTGAAGGTAGTCTTCCACTCATCTCCCGGTCAAATTCGGATTTGATGGTATCTGCTATGAAGGTCAATCTTAGAAAAGATAACAGCACCATGTAACTGGTCTAACATGTTATCAAGCCAACGTATCGAGTACCAATACTTGATGGTGATCTTGTTCACTACTCGACAATCAATGCACATTCTCCAACTCCCATCTTTCTTAAGTACTAAAAGAACAGGTACAACACAGGGACTAACACTCTCATGAATCAATCCTTTCTTCAGTAACTCTTCAACTTGCCACTAAACCTCAGCATGCTCTTGTAGATTCATTCTGTAAGCAAGCTTGTTAGGAATCACTGCTCCTGGAACAAAGTCCATTGCATGTTGGATGTCTTACATAGGTGGGAATCCTTGAGGAATCTCATCTGAGATCACATATGTAAACTTAGCTAGCAGTTGTTCAACTCTGGAAGGAATAATGGATCCTTCATTTGCTTCAAACAATAAAATGAATCCCATAGCCTGGACTTCTACTTTTGTCACTTTGAGCTAATGTTTGTCAACTAAGGACACTGGCGACTTGGACTCCTTTTTGCTATATTCATTTAGCGGCAGTTGGGCTAACTTGATCTTTACCCTATCCTTCACAAAAGAATTGGTATTTGCATGTCCACCGTACATAGCACAACGATCATATTGCCATAGTCTTCCAAGAAGTAGATGGCAAGCATCCATTGGTATAATATCACACTAGGCTTCATCTTCATATTTCCTGCCAATTGAAAAAGAAACAAGGCAACGCTTAGTAACTTTCACCTCACTTCCCTTATTGAGCCACTGTAGCCTATATGGATGTCAATGTTTTTGAGTTGGTAACTTTAGTTTCTCTACCATGCAGTTTGAAACTACATTCTCACAGCTTCCATTGTCAATGATGACGTCACAAACTTTCCCTTAAGTCGTGCAATGGGTATGGAAGATGTTGTGAGGTAGCCCAGGCTTCTGTTTTATGGGCACTGTATGCAAACTCTGTCTAATCACCAGCAATTCTCCTTGATCTGCAGTAATGAACTCTTCATCATATACTGGTTCATCAAACATGGGCTCTTCCTCTTGTACTTCTTCAAGGACTTCATAAGCTTGCTCTTCAATAATGGTGACAACCTTTTGGTTTGGATAGTCTGCAGCGATGTGCCCAAACCATTGGCATTTAAAGTATTTGAGTGCTTTAGAGCCAAACTCCTTGGTGACTTTTGGTGGAGGCTTGCTCTAGGAACTGGACTGCTGGAATTGTGTATTGCGGGCATTGGGAAAACTTCTAGAGGAAGAAGGTTGAAATGAGGACCTTTAGAGAATCTGCTTCTCAACACGTATGGCTAGACAGATTACGTCATTTAAAGTCCAATACTGTTGAAGTTGGAGTATATGGGTGATGTTGGTGTTCAACCCTTCAATATATCGGGCTATCATTTGCTCTTCCTTTACTTGAATATCAAATTCCCTGGTATATTCTTCCACGGACAAAGATTTTTGGTGTAGATTTTGCAACTGAATAAAACTATCTTGATAGTAATGTTCAGGTAAGAACTTACGTGAGAGCTCACGTCGCATCTTGTCTCATATTCGGATGTTACTTTTCCTTTCTCATTCATACCTCTTCTTAAGGTTTTCCCACCAAATGGAGGCATGTTTCTTGAGTTTGATGGTGACAATCTTCACTTTCTGATCTTCTGACATCTCTTTATATTCAAAGACTCACTCGACAGTTTGTAACCAATCAACGAACACATCTGACTGTAACTTTCCTTCAAATTCAGGGTTTTCTACTTTGATGTAGCGGACTGTTGATCTTTGAGGACAGCAGCTACCAGCTGATGATGTGTTGCTACTATTTGAGTCTTCTTCTCTTTGCCCTCTTTGTTCCTCCGACTGGATTCGTTGGATATTCACAAGCTCCTGTAGAAGTTGAACTCAATTTCTCAACTCTTCAATCTCAACTTCATGTGCAGGTCTATGTTTTGGAGGCATTTTGAGAAGTTATTGGCCTAACTACAACTTTCAGAAAGCTAAGGGGTGAAAGTGAATTTTTAAAAAATATGGGGGTAAAATTGTAATTTTAAAAAGTTAAGGGGAAAATTGCAAATTTTTAGGAATTTTGGGGTCAAAATGTAATTTTGTATAGTTTAGGAGTGAAATGTAATTTATGGAAATTACAGTGGTGAAAATATAAATATGGAAAGAATAGGGGTGAAAATGTAAATAAGAAAGAGTTTAGGGGTCCAATTGTAAATATGAAAAGTTAGGATGAATGGGTTAGTGACGTGGCAAATATAACACGTGGCAAATAATGGGTGGCTGAGTGGTCGCTAACTGGATAGGTCAATGCTTACGTGGCAGATAACGCAAATGGTTGCGTGGTGTTACTGATGTGGCGTCTTCGGAACACGTGGTAGACGCTAAGTGATGCTGACTGGACCGATCAAGCTGACATGGTAGATGACATCAGCATTTTCAACCTTCAGCTAGCGCGTGGCCAGCGCGTGGAGCATGTGACCGGCGTGTGGGAGGCGCGTGTTCGTCCGGCAGTGGCAAGTGATGGCGGGTGGCTTCTTTCTAAGGTTTTCCGACCTCCTGGACTCAATGATGACGTTGGTTTGGTCAAAAAGTGATCAGAAATTGTGGTTTTTGAATGGATAGAAAACTCTCTCTCTTTCTCTTTAGAATCTCAAACTTTCTGGCCAATTTCTCACTCAACCTCACCTCCCTCAGCTCTGGACACTCCCTAACCTTGCTTTGATACCAAAATGGTACAGAAACTAGAATATTAATACTCAATTGAGTGAAAGGATTTCTTTTTCATCACCGTGTGTTTAGTACCACGTAGAAATAGCCTATTTATACTATTCATGGGTGAACAATGTATTTAAAACTCAGAGAGGAGTTACAGTGGTTACAATTGAACATCAATGGTGTTTGTTGCTTATTATTATGTAACGGTTGTTGACTCATCATTATATGGTAATGAGTGGTGGCTGAAATGTTTCTTTCATTTCATATATAATATTAGAAATAGGAACCCTAGTTACTATCTCTGTATCTGGTTTACTTGTAAATTTTACTAGATATACCTTCAACCCTCCCAACAAATAAGGTTCATTGGAAGAACATGGAGACTAGTTTAAGTAATGAGCCTCCACCCAATTGGGAGGCAGACTTGTCATGAATAATATGACATCAATTGAGAATTAATAGTATTAATATTATTAATTAATATTGGAAGACTCATGAATAGTATATGCTCTTATAAATTTGATATTTTCCATTAATATGGGTCAATGTTCTACTTTAAATGGATAATGGATTTTGGCTCTCATCCAAGAATCTCATCTTGCACCCAAATAGGATGCATGAGGGCAAGGGCAACAATATCTCACTATTTCTACTTTTAGATGACTTGTCGATTCCACCACGCACTAAACTATATGTGTATCTCGTTTTACGTGCCAAAGACCCACCGGGTGACCAACATGCTGAAACAGACAATGTGATTCATCCCATATTATGAGGCAACATTAAGGATTTTTTTTGTCTCATAATATTAAACAACATATAGTAAGTTATCACTTTTACTCTTTATTTATTGTATTATTAATATTGTAACTCGTATTATATTTAATTAAATGAGTAAAATTAATAAGAATAAAATTCAAAATTTTGGTTTTTTTTAAAAGTTCAAGAATATAATAAATGATTACATTCTTAATATGCATAAAACTTCTCTCATTATCTTGTAGACAGAGGGAGTAACTTTGTTTTGATGTTGTGATTTACAAAGTTCAATTAAGCAAATGATTTTAAATTCGAAGGTGATATTCATCAATCTGGTTTTCCCATTTTATAGTTGATGCGTAGTTCACGGAATCAAGTCTGAGTTGGGGCTCAAGAGCGTTTGTGCCATCGGCCAAATTGAAGGACCCAACTAAGGGTTTCCTACTGGGAGATAGTTGTATCCTTGAGGCAGAGTTTAAAGTTCTGAGCTTAATCGAAGGAGATTATTATTATTATTAAGTTTGAGTTAAGAATTTGGGGAATCCCTATGAAACAAGTTATGGTGCAACGTCTTTTCATTTAGTGGATTATCTTCTTCTTTTTCTTTCTTTGTTGTTTTTTTTCCTTTGAGTGCATTATCTCATCATTTATATTTTAAAGTACGTAGTTGAAATTTAAATGAATAAATTTTAAACAAAAGTATTGATTTACTAAGCAAAAATAAATTTCAAATTTCAATGCTATATAATTGTTAAAAAATCCATAAATATTTTTCAGTTCTCAAATATTCATGCTACATAATTTTGCAAGGATTCAATTTAAAATTTTTAAATTACATGAACGAAATTAAAAATTGAATGCAATTATAACGACCAAAGGAATAATGGTTCTGAGTGTGTAAAGCATAAAAATTATATGTTCGATCCGTAGCATGTCACTATAGTCCTTTTTAAAATAAAAGATTTCAGTCAGTGCCTATTCCCGTGGAATTTGAACTATTCTATTTTTATTGGCCAACAAACTGAATACTATATCTTAAAAGATAAAGTTACGACACCCAGACAGTAAGAAAGAAAGCAAAGAAAGACGGAACTACAACCAAACGAGCAAACTAGCTAAGGGACACAATTGAAAGAAAACACACCATTGATGAAGTTTACAAGCTATAATCTTCTTGAATGATGAATTAGCCGTTTGGTGATTTTGCGGATTTCGAGGTAAAGTTATTACTTGAATCAATTCATTCTCTTGCTACTTGAACCTCTAGTCCGGTAGTTGCATAGGCATATCCAAATGCAATCCAAGTGTCACACATCAACAAGAAAGAATGATGGCTCAGTCACCCACCCCCATCCTCTAGGATGCCATAACTGCCACACAACATCATTTATTGGTCTAAATATTAGTTTAAAAATAATATCTTTCTTTCAAAATAATTATAGGGTTATATATGTTAATTAAGAAAATTAATAAATAAATTAAATGTTAATAAAATTTTATTATATTTTATCATAATACTCTCATTAATTATATAGTATTTTTTAATTTTTTTTATTATTATTGAAGGGTAGAGTTTTCAAAAATTACTAAAATTATTTTAAAAATTATAAAATAACAATTATTTTGAGATAAGAAAAATAACCCAAAATCACAATCATTGTAAAATAGAAGGAGTACAATTTACTAGCCTCCAGCACTAATTTGCTAATATGATACACAACTCCTTTACTTAACCAATCACCTTAACCAAAGACCCATTCACAATATATGTAGCATGATAAAGTGTAACAACAGTATGTTTAAGTTTAATTTGGAGATCCTAATTAATTAATTTGGTGGACTAATTGGATAAAAATTGGGAGAATAATAGTTAGAGACGAAAATGAGAAATTAATTACAGTTTTAAACTAAAAACATTTTAAAATTCTAGTAATGAATCAAAGATCCTTAAATAATAAAAACATGAAATTGAAGTTACTAAAACCTTGAAACAGTGTAAATTTTCACAAGCCAGTGTCAAATTTGAGAATATCAATGTAAAATTTCTTATATTCATTTAATTATTCTATGTAAAATTTTATAAGATCAAGTGTCAAAATTTTAATAAATAAGTGTCAAATTCAAGAAAGTCAGTGTAAAATCTCATAAAGTTATATACTTTTAAGGTATTTTTGTTGTTCCATTCAAAATCTTGGAAGATCAATTAAAAAATTCACATAAATTTCTATTATTTTGTGTGAAACAATGATAGTTCTCACTTCCCAACATTTCAGACTCATTTCCCATATTTGATACTAAATTCTAAAACTTTTAATATTGATATTCAAAGATTTATTCAGGACAATGAAAATAGACTTTAGGGATTTTATACAAATTTTCCTTAATTTGACACTAACTTGTGAAAACTTGTCCACTACTTTTTCATGATTTTAATAAATGAAAAGTATAAATAAATGAAAATATATTATTAATATAAAATAAGAAATTATAAAATAATTAACTTTGAAATTATTCAAAGTGATTATAAATATTTTGACTTCATTAAATAAATATTTTTAAACCATTAATCAAATCAATTAAAAAGTAATTTGACTGTAAAATCTATTCTAAAAATTGTAGGCAAATTATAGAATCTGTTCATCAAAGATATCATAATTCTCTACATCTCAAAAGAATTAATCTTCGGCTGTCGGTTGGGAAATACCCTTGATGCTAAAAAAAAAGATATCATAATCCTAATTGTTGAGGGAATATCTTAACTGCATATTTTTAAATTGATTAATGATATTTATAAAAGTATTTGAAAGGAACCCTATATTTTCTCAGCTGATGGACATACTTAGCAAATATAAACCAATAATTTCAAATATAAGAGTATAATTTCTCAATTTCTCATTGAAATTTCTCAATTTAATGTAATTAATTTAAAATTAATGATAGTTAATCATAACACTTTACTATCAATATATAATAATTTAAATTGAAATTTTTAAATTTAATTATACTCTTACTTTGAAATGAAAATTGTACAAAATTTAAATTCAAATTATTCAAATTGTATATAAATAAATTTGATTCGTTAAATAATTAATTTTTTGAATTATTAACACATTGACCATGATTAATTAATACTATTATTTAAATGAAAATTATGAATGAACTGTAAATCAATGATAGTTCAATAGGAGTATGCAACAATCATCAGTATACTATCCTAGACTTAGTCTCGAGCTAATGAGAAGTATACTCGATGATATGTGCAGGATCGGAGGAACCAGGACGGAGAAAAAGCAAAGACGAGACAGAACATGCTCATGTCACGGCCTAAACAGAGGATGTCATGGCAAACAAGCTACAACTTTGATAAATTTTTCGAATAGAAGGGCTCCAGGCTGCGGTGAACTTATCCCCCGCTGCGGCACTAGACTCCAAACTCTGATAAATTTAAAACATTTCAGTCGATGGAAGCAAAAAGAATCGTAGGAAGAAACGAAAGGCTCTGCTAGGGTTTTGACAAATCCGGCTTTAGGAGTGATTTTTGGGGTCACGAGGCTTCAATCTTGGTTAGTAAGTAATTCTTGCTCTTCCCTTTCCATTTTCTCTTCAATTTTTTGTTGGATTTTTGGATATATGTTTGGCTTTCCGGTTTTGGCTAAAATCTACCAATTGAAATGGATGTAATGGGATCAAAGAGGTTTTTAGTATTAGGAAGCTTTGGGTATGAGTTTTGGTTGGATTATGATGAGTTTGAGTGGAGCCTTAGGATGTTTTTAGTTAAACAAGTTGGGAATCCAAGATGTATGAGGATGATTATGATATGGATGGTTAATTAGAGCTCATTAGGGTATAATTATGTGATTGGAACCTTGAGTTAAGCATAATTAGTTGAATTCTGGATTTTGGATAATTATACTATATGTTAATTGAAAATATTATGGTATTGTAGTTATTGTTTGGTTGATCGGAGGAGTGCAAGTCATGGTTTGCAATTTGAGAAGCTTGTGGAATCCATGTGTGTGTAATATTAACAACTTGAGGTAACCAGGTGTTTGTGTTGTATGTTGTTGATTGTATCTATAAATATATGCATATTTCCATTCATACCATGATATAGTTATGTGTGTGTATGGTTTTTCTACATATCATGGTATGCATATGGCTAGATAAGATAGTATATAATAATGATGAATATGATGATGATTACATAGTAATATACTTATGTTGACATGGCATTATGTGATTTCATAGTATGCTAGCATGACATTAAGGAATATGATAATGATGATAATTGCATAGTGACATGGCATGAGCATCATCACCACATGTATATTATGAGAAATGGTGGATCGGGTGGTGATGATGAGATATGATATGATGATATATGATATTGTGAAATAAGGAAGGGAATCCCATCACTTTATTCTCTCCTATGGCCAGGAGAGCTAGGCTACAATAGACTGTACCTTCCCTAAATCACCACCAATTCACAGTGGTCTAGGGGAAGGAGAGCTAGGATTCAAGTATTAGTGTTACCTTTGGTCAGGTGCACTAGTGTGAGGTAAGCTTGGCGATGTCCCAAAATCAGTTTTTATCGACTATTAGAAGGGAATCACCTATTTGAAATGCCTTGTAATGATGCCAGTTCGTAGTTCTAGCCGTGTATGATGGAGACATGCATTCTATAACATTTTTCATTACATTGTATCATATGCATATTCATGTAGATAGATGATATAGGTTGCCTGTGTTTGTGTCCTTAGTTACTAAGACTTTTACTCATACCCCCATTCCATGACTAATATTTCAGGTGAAGACTCTAACACTAGTCCGGAGAAGACAAAGGAGTCGTAGTCTCTCTGACGTGGGAATATTCAAATCACCGTAGTATGTGTGCTGTCCATGTATATATTGTGCCATGTAGGATAATAAGTTTGTAATCAATATGAGAACAATGATAATGTGATGCTGGTGGCTGTAGAATGTTTATGATGATGAATGATGTGCAATAAGATTGATGATGATGTGGTATGGATGTATGTTCATGTGTGGTTGAATGTGTGATGGTGATTTGGACCTTGGTATAGGTCATTATTATTGGAGCAGGTGTCTGTATGTCAGAATGGCAGTATGTGGAAGCCCAAAGGGGATTTTAGGCCCTGTATGTGACTTTTGAGCTATATGCTCATTACATGAATTTGTGGTTCAAGGGGGTCAAATCTCAGAGGAGTGATTTTTCTAGGGTAAAACCTTCGTAAACAGGTTAGTTGTGTCATTTAGGATCTGTGTGAATGGTTCTCATGTGCCAAATTTTCCTTGGTAGCAATTGGAGGTAGTAAGTTATGAGTTTTGGTTAAAAAGTGATCAAATTGGTCATGGATGTCCAAAATCCTCATATGGAGATAGATTTGAGTTAAATTGGTGTTTACGGATAAATTGAGATGAGATTGACTTGTAGAAGTTGAAATCAGGTCAATCAAAGGTCGAAGCACAAAGTTGTACGTATCGGAAGTTCACCACAAAAAATTGAAATTTGCTGATATGGTACCAGTAAGGGGCGTCACAGTGCTAGAATCTTGGCCGTGGCACCACATGCTTCTGTTTCTCTGAGACTGCAATATCATTGTAGCTGCCATGGCGCCACCTTTTTCTGTTTCGCCTAGGTGTGTTGGTCCAATTTGCAGTTTTTCTGAGTTTTTAAGATTCTAAGGAGTTAATTTGGGGTATTTGAAAGTAGGTTGTTACAGAGTATGTAATATCCCTATTTTTATGGGATGTTATAAAATAAATAAAAGATAAGAAATAAAATGAGGCGAAAAGGTTATATACTCGAGCTTTAAAATAAACTAATTTTTTATCTAATTTTCAAGAGAAGTTATGTTTAGTTCTTAAATGGAATTAATTTTCCATAAGGTTCTTAGCAGAAATTAATTCCAAAATTTTAGGGTTGTGCAATGGGCCCGTCGGCCTGGTCGGTCTGGAGTGGCCCGGTCATTTCGGGCCGGGTCGGGCCGGGCCAAAAAGAAGAAATTACAAATTGAAGGAGGATCGGGGCGAGCCGGGCCGCGGGCCGAGAACATGCCCGTCCCGCCCAGCCCGGCCCGGTATATATATATATATATATTTTTTCAATTTTCTCATATTTTTTTATTTGTTAAAAATATTGAATAATTTTATATAATTGTTTTTCCTTCTTATACCTTATGTAATAAATTATTTTATAATTATAATAGATATGTTTTATTATTCCAATTTTTAATTTTATTTCAAATTTTAAATCTATTTCATAACTTAATATTATATAAAATAAATAATGTATAATTGTTGAGTATTTATAATTTTGATAAATGTTACTTTTTAACCTAATATTATTTTCTATAAGAATATATTTTAAATGAAACTAGTTATATTTTTATTAAAAAATTAAATTAATTTTATTTATTTATTATTTTTTTTAGACCGGGCCAAACTCGGCCCGGTCCCGGCCCGGTGAAGGACCGGGCCATACCGGGCCGGGCCGGGCCACGGGCCGAAAAAATCGGCCCGGGGGTGTTTCGGGCCGGACACCGGGCTGAGGTGATGCCCGGCCCATCCCGGCCCGTGCACACCCCTACAAAATTTACCCTAAAAAATATGCAACATACCACTTGAATCGAAGTTCGTTCCAAACTAAGCGCAATGGTATAAGTAATGCGTAGCTGAGAGGTCTAGGTTGAGAGATAGACTAATTTAAAAGTTAATGTGAATAGTGAAAAAGAAATTATAAAAAATTAGTCTTCGGGTGAAGTTACAAGAAAGTGCCTGAAAGAATAAATAATTATATTTTTTACCCAATTCAAGGGTAAAATGATCATTTTCCAAATAAGAAGTAAAATGTGAATATTGCATTTAAGTCTAAAGAAAAAAAATGTTGCTATCATAAAATGTATAAAGAATTGAGAAAAACGGAGAGACACCGTTAAGTTTGAAAATGGGCAAAAATGTTATTTTTCCCAGTTACACAGAAAAATAAAAAAATTACATGGCCTAAACAAAAGATATTTTTTCAACTTACTCCCTCATTAAATAAGTCTTAGGGAAAATTACAGCAAAAACCTGAAAATTTCAAAAATTATAAATTTATCTCGAGTCAAGGGTAGTTTTGGAAATATAAAAAATTATATTCAAAATGAAGCACTCGATGAGCCTAGCAGAATGAAATATAGTATGAAATTTATTAATATTCAAATAAAATTTATTTGGTAATTAGGGTTTAATATTAATATTTTACCCAATAAAAATTAGTTTAGACTGCAGAAAAGACAGTATCAATCCAAGGACACTAAATGAACCTTAATAAAATATATTTTGGGTCAAGATCATAATTTTAGTTCAAAAGTTATTTTTGGATAATTTTATACCAATATAATGGCAATTATGATAAAAGTATGTAATCGCTATTGGTAAAATAAATTGGTAGTGTTATTTTAGACTAATAAAATTTATGAAGCAACTTTTGGTCAATAATTCTCCTAAATGGTGTGACTTTCTGTAGATTGGACATGGAAGGAAATAAGTTAATTGCTTTAATAAAGTAAAGGCAAAAATTAACTAGAGTTGGTTGACTTGGGTTGGATTAACCTAAAACATGATTTGTCACTAATTAAGTAAAATGATTTCCTTCTCTCCTCTCATTTGACGTGGCTGCAGCTGTTATGGATATAAATGGAATTTGTTCAAATACTTTTTTGGAGAACATACTTCTTTGAGAAGGCAAGACTTTTTTGGGCAAAAAAGTAATCATAATTAAATAACCATGAATAAGCTAACTTTAGTAAGATAATTGCCTGCTCCTTCTTCATTTTTCACGACACTTGCAGAAGCAAAAGGAGAGAGAAAAAGCTTCACAAACCAAGAGAAAAAGAGGAGGGAAAAAGGAAGATCAAGGAGAAAGTTTGATGATTTAAGTATCAAGGTAATTTTCTAAGCTTACTAGTTTGTGCTTGGGAGTAGTTTGAAGTTGCTCCATGAAGTTTTCTCTTTCCTCTCTCTCTCTCTCTCAAAAGATTTCAGCCCTAACCTAAGAAAGAAATGAGTTTTCATCCATCAGTTTTAGGAGAAATGCTTCATTAGTAACCTAAAGCATGAATATGGTAGTAGTTTGAAATATTATGAAGTAAATCAATTTTCTTTCTTTTTTCCTGAGTTTCGTCCAGCTAGGGTTCCTATTTAGAATGGAATTTCATGATTTTGACTCCAAAAATGGATTTCTCATAAACCAAAACCTTAAATACAAGTATTGGTTCAAAGAAAAACTAAAAGAATTTCAAAGTGAAATTTTAATGGTTTGATGAGCCCTCTGTGGTGCAAGACTAAGAACCAGAGGTTTATGTGTATAATTGTGATGCATATAGGTTTAAAGAAGTTATAGAAGGCCAAGAGAAGGGTGTGCAAAGAGTGGAAAGCCAAGGAATTCGAGAAGGTAGCAATTTTTACCAATTCTTACCTTATATTGTCATGTGATTTTCAATGAATTTGATGACTTGCCTATTGTTTGATATGATGATTTGTGATACTTTGAAAATATTGGCTGAGTTATTTGAGGGGTTTTTGAAACCCCGGGATATCCAAAATAAAAAATGAAATTCTGCCAAAATTTTTGTAAAATATTATGACATAAATATTTAAAAGCATTCACTTGATGTTTTATAATAATTATATATTCAATGTGATAATATGATTGCATAAATGGTGATTACTACTGGGATTCATTGAATCTCACCCTTCCAAAATGAAAATTACATTAAGTACAAGCAATGGCATTGAAGACAAGGGAACTATGGAGCAAGAAAAAGGAATTAATGCTTGAATTGATAATTCAAGCTAAGACATTGTATTAAGGGATATTATGTATAATCTTATGTATATCTTGAGGTCTGTATCTCTATGCTATTATGTTCCTTAAAGTGTTATGAAATGTTATGGATAGAATTGGAACAATGAATAATGATGTGACCACGTTATGAGTTTTATTTTGCCAAATTGTGAATGGAAAGATTCATTTTGAACATCCTTATAGAAACATAGATACTGTTCATATGAGACATGGTATGATATATAAGTAGTATATATGACCTAAAGTAGATAGAATAAGCTTTTGAAAGAGCCAAAGATCACTTAATTTGGCTTAATACACAATTTATGACAAATTTTCAAAATTAGGGTTCAAAACAGGGCATGATTGGAAAATTGGAAGTCTTAACATTGGCACTGGAAAGTTCAAAAGGGAATATAAAATAGTATAGATCTCCAAAAATTCAATGATTTGTAGTATGAAAAGGCTATCACGTAGGTTTAAGATGCCATTGGTTTGGAGGCAATTGAAGCTATATAATAAAAGATATATAAGTTTTCCCAAAACTGCTCTAGTAAGAGTAGAGTTTTGACTATTAATGATTCAAGTTAGTACCCTGCCCTGTATAAAATGGATAAATATACAAGAAAAATATTTTTAGCAAATAGACACATAGATCTTTCCAATGACATAAAGTGAGCATGATTTGGTTCCAGATAGAAGGAGATATGAATTTTTGAAATTAAGGCCAAAATCCTAGAATGGTGAAAAATGACTAAATGCACAGAAATTTTCATAGAATAAATTGTACAAATTGACTCAGTAAATATCCAAATTCTTATTTTCCCATGTAGAGAGTCTTTTTGGTTATTTTAAGAGACTTGAATCACTTTAATATGATTTTTGTAAAATTAGTTATGAAGTTTCAAAATTTGTCATGAAAAATGGAAAATGTCATGTAAATAGTACCATGAAGAATAAAAATTTTGTTTTTAATTTTTAAGTGATTCAAACTTCTAATTAAGTATAATTGAATTCTAATGAGATCTAGTACATAGAAAAATTGACCTAAAAGTAAGTTGTTATAGAGTAGGTGTTAATACTATTTTAGCATTTGCAGAGAGTTAGAAGTAAATGTTCATTATCTTGTCTATTTGTCCAATAAAATATTCTATTTCTGATTTAGCAGGTCAATTTAGGCTTTGGAATTCCACTATCATCCAGATCCATGAAAGGTAGAGTACCTGGTCAAAAAGCTCACATATGCTCCTCCCTCCATTTCTCTTTCCTCATTTTCTTCATTTTACTTTTACTTTAAGTCTTTTTTAATTTGATTAAAAAAGCATTAACAGTTATAAATTCAAAATAAAAATTTTAACTTTAAATTTAAAATGATTATAATTAATTCTTTCTGGGCAATTAGTTATCTCCGTTTGAGATTCTAATTTTAAATAAAACCTAAAATCTTATTTTTATTTTTTAAAGATACTTAAATCAGTTTTGTTGGGAAAAATTCTTACAAGATATTTTAAATAAGACCTAAAACTCAAAATTTCTAGCATTGTATAGAATGAAAGTGATGGCTGATGTGATGCTTGTGACAGAGAGATTAGAAAGTATGAAAATGCGCTTCCCTTATTCAGGTAAGTACATTGATACTCCTCCGTTAATGTACAATCGCCACTCAGAATTTCTAACATCTCAATGCTTTCTGATAAAAAATTAATATATTCCAGGAAGAAAAGCTCCACCCCCTAACTACTTTATTACAATGGAAAACTTCTCATTTCTTTCAAAGGCTTCAGCAGTAGAATATTACACCTCAGAAGACTTTGAAGCAGGGCGATATCAAAGGTATGCTCTCATGCTCTGTTGCATTTAAATTGTTTGAAAATTTTGCTTTAACTTCCACATCAATATAAAATAATAAAAATGTAAGAAGTCACATTGTCCTAAGGTTGTGAACGATGTGGCTTATTTTGAGTTCCGTATAAATGTTCTACCTGTTGTTATTGTAGAACCATGTCTGTATAACAACTGGGGACAAGAGAAGAGACGGGCGAGGTCATATCTCAGTATGTTTGAACTTGATGGTTTTTGATTACTCAAGTGTATTTCCTGAAGCTTGGGAGGTCAATGTCATCGTAAAATTGTTTGTATATGATTTTCTTCATGATGAATACTTTCCCACTCAAGGTAATTTCAACTTATTTTATTGCATTTTAGTCTTATTAAAACTTTGTGGGAGAACATCCTACCCTTTGGTTCTACCCGGCTCGATCTGAATTAGTATAGACTCAAATAAATTCTTCAATTGATGTATGGCTGGTTTAGAATTCCAAGTATACATGTAAAAAATTTATATTTCATGTTATATTTTGTTGAAATGTAATGAAATACATGCATATATATGCAAGCATAAAGCATTTCCATCTGCCCCAAGGTGAGAGAGAGGAAGAGAGCTCGAGACCATGAAACAAAGCAATGGAAAATAAAATAAAATACTTGATAGAAATAAGCGCAGGAGAGAGAGGAATTGTGAGGAGAGAGGTTGTCAAGCCATTGTAATTTGCAATAGATGAGAAGAGCGTTGAGAGAATGAAATTTGGAACAACATATTTTTTATTTTATTTGTTGTTTTTTGCATAAATTATTCTTTTTTTTTTCAAGAACCAAAACTATCCCCTGACAAATAAAAGATTAATCCATTCAAAGCGTAGATATTACCGAAGTGGGTTTTACCACTTCTAACAAAATATTTTCCATACACACGGTTAGAAAATAAACCTAGGACAATATGTTTAAGGGACCCAGCTATCCTTCAACTGTGACAAAACCTATTTTTTACTTTTGTTGTATTATGAATTGTTACTTTTTTTGGGAGACAATTTATTAACTTTTATAATCATTTAAAATGATTTATTTGTTTATTTTTTATATTTAATTAGTAAAATAATTTATTTGTCACATTTTTATTTGTTATTTTTTATGTAATGTGCTGTAAACTAAAAAGTCGAAAAGTTTCAAATCCAAGAATCAAGTGGTGACAACTAAAAAGTGAGCAACAATTGGCCTTTATGAGAAAAGTATTGGAGGAAGGTAATTGAGATTCACAAGAAAGTGCTAACATCCCGTGGAATGAGATGGCTAAAAGGATTAAGAATACCGCTAAAGTAGTCTTAGGTGAATCCAAAAGTTTTAGACATAGATAAAAAATCTTAGTGATAGAATGAGAGTGTGTAAAAGAAGGTCAAATATAAAAAAGAGTGTTTCAAAATCTTACACTTGTGCAATAATGAGAAAAATTGGAAGAGTTATTGTTTAACTAAAAATGAGACTAAGAAAGCAATGTGCGAGGTTCGATCTAAGGCTTTTCACGAATTCTACCAATATTTAGGATTGATGAATGGTAAATGCAATATTGACAAAATTACTACGAATACGGAAAAAAAGTCAAGAGATTTGGATCAAGTAAGATGTATTAAGGATGAGAAAGAAAAAATTTTGATTACTGATGATGATATAAAAGAAAAATGGGAGAACTACTTTTATAAGCTCTTCAGTGATGGATTGGGTATAACTAGTGATATAGAAGGTTTAATAACTCACAAAGATGAACTGAATTTGAGTTTTTATAATAGGATTCAAGTTGGAAAGGTAAAATAAACTTTTAAGGGAATGGATAATGATAAAACTATTAGCTCCGATGGTATTCCTATCGAAGTTTGGAAGTTCTTAGGGGAGAATGAGATTTTGTGACTAACTAAGTTTTTTAATGAGATTTTAAAGTTAAAGAAAATGTCAGAGGAATGAAGAAAGAGTACTTTGGTGCCTATATACAAGAATATTAGATTAGCTGGCTTCCCAAGAGGGGGGTGAATTGGGAAGATTAAAACTTTTCTGCAAAATATCAAGAAGGTGAAGAAAGCAATATATGATGGTAAAACAGAGTATAAACAAATAACTGTAAAGGTGGTAGTAAAGAGAAGAAGACTCAGTAATTTATCCTGGTTCGGTTTCTCCACTTGACCTACGTCCAGTCCCCAAGTCACCACTTGAGATTTTCAACTATTCTGCAAGAATTCCGTGGGCTTCTTGCAAATGCCTCAGTACAAAGATGTTGCTCTATTTCTAGAGCTCACTCTATCTCTCTGTTCACTCTTACAAAGTGCTCCCTAATCCTTTGTGATGTCCCCTCACAAGAAAATCTATCTTCCAGATGAAGATAAGATTGATTACAAAGATTAAACTCTCTTAAATAGAGTGAATATGAAAGTTGAAGTACAGAATATTGAAGTGAGAGAGTAAGAGACTTTTGAGTAAATGATTTGGCAGAGTTTCAGTATATACAAAGTTAAAATCGTTACCCACAACTTCAAATGATGTTATATTTATAGATTTAGGTCTCAAATATCCGTTAGAGACAAAATCGATCCGTTCGATCAGTATATACAAATCGTTACCCATAAACCCAAAGTTCGTCTGTTGCTTAAAGCTTCTTTCAGACACTTATCAAAATTTGAATTTTCCCAAGTCAAAATTCATCTGTCAGAGAGACATCTCTTCAGACTTGTTCAATTTTAGTACGAAATTCGAATTTCCAAAGCCAAAGTTCAAATTTCCAAGATGACAGTTTAATATAAACCTTTCAAACTTCGTCTGTTGGTGGGTGTTTTTCAAATATTCCATGATTTAACATAGAATCAAGGTTTTAAAATATCTTTTCACCAAATCAAAGTCTTTTACTCAAATCAAAACATTTTTAATCATCCTACATGAATCTTTGCACTGATTTCTCCAGGATTTCTTCTCTTGAGCTTTTTGTGCACCTTTGATATCTTTATTCGAAGCTCTTGAAGGTTGGTTTGGAATCATCAAAACTTCTTGATTCAACATTCTCCCCCTTTTTGATGATGACAAAACAACTTACAAACTGGATTAGTATTTGGGTTTGCTTCAACAAGCTCGCCCTCAACATATGCATTATATTTCAAAAGATATCATATATAGTAGATCATATGAAGAGATTCAAGGAATAATAAGAACAGATCATTGCAACCAAGGAATTCTTTCATTTAATCAAATGTTGCTTTACAGAGACAAATTTAAGCAAGGTTCTTTGAAATACACAGATTAAACACAAAATACAAACACAACAACTGAAACTCAAAATACAACACTACAAGAGGACTCAAGCCTAAGTTCTAATCACTTCTTCTTTGGCTTGGTCTTCTTCCTGTAAGTCTTTCCAGATGGCTCAGCAGCAGACTTGCCAGTTTGCTTACTCTTCTCCCCCTTTTTGGCATCATCAGGAAGGTGAACAAAATCAGCCGGAGGAAGGATTTGAGAAACTGGAATAGCTTTGAGGGGCACAGGATCAAACGGCAGATGAGGCTCAGAAGGCTCAGAGCTTGGATCCTCATCATCAGAGACCTCAAGTAGCTCTTGCATCTCTTGTCTGGAAAGAGCCAATTAAGCTCTTTGTTCTTCTGAGAGACCATATGCAAAGAGAGATGAAAGAGCAAGGTCATCAGAACGAAACATTTCCTCAAGCCTTCTTCTCTGAGCTTGCAAGAGAGCATTGCGAGCAATAGCTTCAAAATCAATAACAGGCACAATGCTTCTCTCTTCATTGCTGGCAACCTCCAATATTGATGAAGTAGAAATGGCTGCCACTAGTCTTTCAACTTGCTCAGATTCTTGAGTGGAAAGAATTGAATCCTGAGCATCTTCTGGAATGGGCTCATGAGGGCCTGTTTCCTGAGGTCCTTCTTATTCCAAACCATAGTCTAAGGGTGGACCAGGACTTGGTGTCCTCATTATACCAGCAGGCTCAGCACCATCTACATCATCATCATGCTCAGAAGAGGCTAGCTCGAAGGGGCTTGGAGGCTCAGGAGTTGGAGACTAAACAAGTACAGAGAACCCTGGCTGAGGTAGAGCTGATATGGCAGGAATTGCACTCCAAATATCTTCATAGGCATCAGCAACCACATTCATGTTATTTGCCAACTGATGAATCTAATCTTGCAAATGAGCAAATTTGGCATTTTGCTCATCCCTGATGCTAAGTATGAGTGTAGACAGGCTGTCATACAACTCAGTGATCTTGGTTGGCTTGGCACGAGATGAGGGAGTAGATGGAATGTGAGTAGGCTTGGATGGAGATGGGACAGGCAGAGAAGGCTGAGGTGTTGGTCTAGCAGGAGCCTCAGAGGTACCTTCTTACTGTTATGAGGCACCTTCAACAAAGAAAAGATCTTCAAATTTTCCTGCTCCTTTCCCAATCCATCTTCCTTCATATCTTTCAATTTCCATCCTTTGAAGTTCCTCCTCCTTGAAGATCTCAATGGGTTTCCCTTTCCCTTTCTCAAGATGCTGAATTCTAGCATATTGCAGAATTCTAGAAAATATAGTTGCATAGGGGAGTGTGAAGTCTTTCCTCTGATCCTTTGCCTTGATAATGCTTTGGAGTATGATATGTCCCATGTTAATGAGCTTTCCACGCATGATTGATGCTATGACATGTGCCTCTTACCTTGTTATCAGATTGAAGCTGCCTCCTTTGTTGAATATGATCCTAGACATTATGTAATATAGGATCCTCACTTGAGCACTGAGGTCTATGGGCTTCAGCAGGTTTATGCTCTCTTTGTTGTTTAGAAAGGGGTCACCTTCTTCATCAGCAGTATCTACCTCATCCATGTATCCAGAGGCAGTGATGTCAATCTTGAGGCCATCTTGCCCTGGGATTTCCAGCACTTCATTGAGAGTCTCATCTATGAGCCAGATGGTCCTTGATCTCAGATTGACCTCCCATTTCTTTTTCTTGCTATTGTACTTTAAGGAGGCATACCATGTCTTTACCACTTCATCATCATACCTTTCCAATATCTCTAATAGATTCTTATATCTCAACATCCATATTCCAACATCAAAATTGTTTGAGACTAAGAAATCTTCCAAGTTCACACAATAAGGCTTGATTACCTTTTTATTGGCAAACTTGGTAGAGTATTCCTCTTGAATCTGTGGAGTGCTCCATAATGACAATGTAGTGAGTTGATATTCTCCAGATTCAGTACTTGAGGAGGAAGTGGAAGCAACAGTCTCAACAGCAGCAGGAACAGGGACTGAAGGTTCTGCTTTCTTCGAGGAAGAGGGTCCGACTTTCTTTGATTCACCCTTTGGTGTAGTTTTCTAACGTTTAGAGGGAGTTGCCTTGCTTGATTCCATCTTTCTTTTCAGTTTTTCGCTTTCCTTGGAAGCATATTATGATTTGACTGCCCTCTTTGGATGAGACTCTCCTTTTCCAGCTTTTGGATCCTTTACTCTTGCCATTTTTGTGGATGAATGATTCAGAATGAAGCCGACATTGGGTTTATAAGGTGCAAAAATCAGTTTAGATGGTGGGAGATGAAGATTTTCAGTCATAATTTAAGAGCATTGATGAGAGGATTTGAACAGACTCAGAGAGGAAAAGAGTAGGGTTACGTTTGTTCGGTTAAAAACCGTCGGTTTTAACGTAAGTAACCGCCTGACAGATGAATTTTGAGGGGTCAAAATTCGAACTTCGAGCAGTTAAAAGTTAAATCATTCTGCAAAGCTTATTGATAGACGAATTTTCTTCTGAAAGTTCATTTGACAGAGGCTTGATTCAAGCAACACAAGATGAACAGACGAATTTTGTTCTAACAAAGTTTGAATTTTGAAGTGTAAACATCAAACAGCAATTAAATCACCAAACAACAGACGAATTATGCATAAGAAACTTCATCTTTCAAAGATTCAACATTGAGGAACATGTTTCAACAGACGAATTTTAAATCAGAACTTGGAATTTCTTTACTTTGTGAAAGTTTTCCAACATTCGTATGTTAAGAGATAAACATCAGTATAATCATCATGTTGGACAAACATAACTTTGAAATTTTTGTTCATGAAAATTCGAACTTTCAAGGTCCAAAAGATGGATTTGGAGGCATCACCGAGAACTGTTCCAACTTATAACACGCTGAAGTTCGTCTGTTGGGCATCCAAATTCGAATGTTGACCATACTGACTTCCTCAGAAACTTAGTTTTTCACAAAAATTCGTCTAACACACAATTAATATATGAATTTCAACTTTAAAAACTTACAGAATGGATCCAGAAACTTAGAATTTCTGCCATTTTCTTCACTTTTTGATTGTTCCATTCTCATGTGCTCCATTTTTCAGATTTATTCCCATTGAATCTCATGAGGAGCTTCTGCAACTTAAATTAAATACACTCCGATGCTAAAGTTAGAATTAATTTAATGTTGGAAAATCTAAAAATAGAATTGTACACAGATTTACTTACAGTTCATTGGGATTTACCATACACAATTCACTTCTGATTTTGCAATGTCTATCTTCTAATAGAGGCTTTATCAAGATATCTGCAACTTGATCCTCAGTTAGGATGTACTCTAGTCTGATTTCTCCTTTCAAAACATGATCCCTTATGAAGTGGTGCCTAACTTCAATATGTTTTGTTCTTGAATGCATGACAGGATTCTTTGTGATATTAATGGCACTTTGGTGGTAACACATGATTGGTATTTCCTTCATTTCAACCTCAAGATCTTCAAGCTGCTGTTTCATTCAGATGATTTGGGCACAACAGCTTCCAGCTGTAACATACTTAGTCTCTGCTGTGGATAAGGCCACACTATTTTGCTTCTTGCTAAACCATGAAACTAGGGATCCTCCAAGAAACTGACATGTTCCACTTGTACTTTTTCTGTTAGTTTTGGATCTTGCAAAGTCAGTATTAGTGTATCCTTTGAGATCTTCTCCATTGCCCTTTGGATACCAAAGTCCCATCTGTGAAGTTCTAATAAGATATCTAAAGATACATTTCACAGCAGTTGCATGGGTTTCCTTGGGACATGACTAGAATCTTGCACACATACAGACACTAAACATGATGTTAGGTTTGCTGACAGTTAGGTACAGTAGGGATCCAATCATTCTTCTGTACTGGGTTATGTCAAATAATTTCCCTTTTTCATCCATATCCAGCTTGGTTGTAGTAGCCATAGGTGTCCCCATTGGCTTGGCATTTTCCATTCCAAACTTCTTTAGCAATTCCTTCAGATACTTGGATTGATTAAGAAAAATACCATCATCGCACTGCCTGATTTGCAATCCAAGGAAGAAGTTGAGTTCACCCATCATGGACATTTCAAATTCCCCCTGCATTAACTTAAAAAAATTCTTGCAAAGAGATTCATTAGTAGCACCAAATATAATATCATCAACATAGATTTGAACAATAAGTAAATCTTTATTCTCTTTCTTAGTGAATAAAGTTGTATCTACTTTTCCTCTGTTGAACCCCTTTTCAGTTAGAAAATTACTCAATCTTTCATACCATGCTCTAGGGGCTTGCTTCAAACTGTAAAGGGGCTTTGTTCAGTTTATACACATGGTTTGATTTTGTAGAACCCTCAAAACCTGGAGGTTGATCTACATAAACCTCTTCCATGATATATCCATTTAGAAAAGTACTCTTCACATCCATTTGATATAACAAAATATTTTTCATGCATGCATATGCTAATAGAATTCTAATTGCTTCTAATCTAGCTACTGGAGTAAATGTTTTCTTAAAATCAATGCCTTCTTCTTGATTATATCCTTTAGCAACCAGTCTAGCTTTATTTCTGATGATTGATCCTGATTCATCAAGTTTATTTCTAAAAACACATTTGGTGCCAATGACGGGATGATTTTTGGGTCTAGGCACTAAATCCCAGACTTGATTTCTTTCAAACTGATTTAATTCATCCTGCATAGCCAAAATCCAGTACTCATCAGTTAAGGCTTCCTCAGTACATTTAGGTTCAATTTATGAGATGAAAGCACAATTAATCATTTGATCTCTTAACTGTTTTCTGATTCTAACTCTCTTGAACATTCCCTATCACTTGATCAACAGGATGATTCCTTTGATATCTCCAAGCTCTAGGGAGTTCTTGAGACATTTCTTCATTATTTTCTTCTTCAAAATCTCTCTCCTGAATATTTTCCTCTATATTAACAGATTCAGATATTTTTTGAGGTTCAATTATACCTTCATCACAGATATCTAACCTTTTAAAGTTTGAAACAAGATCATCCTCATCAGTAACATGTTTAAAAGCAGTTTCATTTTCAATAAATACTACATGCACAGATTCTTCTACCAATTTAGATTATTTATTGAAAACTCTATATGTCTTACTTCTACTAGAATAGCTCAGAAATATACCTTCATTAGATTTGGCATCAAACTTACCTACATTCTCCTTTCCATTGTTGTGAATGAAGCATTTGCAGCCGAATACATGCAGATGTGACAGATTTAGCTTTCTTCCCTTGTACAGCTCATAAGGAGTCTTCCCAAGGATTGGTCTGATGTAAGCTCTATTTATGATGTAGCTTACTGTATTCACTGCATCAGCCCAAAATACTTGAGAAAGTTCCTTTTCATTCAGCATAGCTCTAGCTATCTCTCCAATTGTTCTATTCTTCCTTTCTACTACTCATTCTGTTGTGGAGTTCTTGGGGCTGAGAAGTTGTGGTCAATTTCATACTCATTGCAATACTCCAGAAAGTATGAGTTCTCAAATTCCCCTCCATGATCTAACCTGATAGACACAATGGAAATACTTTTCTCATTTTGCACTTTCTTGGCTCAGGTTACAAATGCATCAAAGGTATCACTTTTAGAGGAAAGAAACAATGTCCATGTAAATCTTGAGTAATCATCCACAATTACAAGCACATACAGATTTCTACCAATGCTTTTTACCCTAGATGGACCAATTAAATCCATATGCAATAGTTCTAGTGGTCTAGTTGTGGTGACTATGTTTTTGGGTTTAAAAGAAGATTTAGTTTGTTTTCCTCTTAGCCATGCATCACATTCTTTATCTTTTTCAAAAGCAATTTTTGGCATGCCAGTGACTAAATCGTTTTTAACCAGTTTTGAAAACTGATTCATGTTAACATGAGCTAATCTTCTATGCCATAGCCAACTATCATTATCCTGACTAATCAAGCAAATAGAATCTAAGGGAGGAAGTTCATCAAGATCAATAGTATAGCAGTTACCATCCCTTTGAGCTTTGAGGATTACTTTGTGATCACTTTTTCTGATGACTAGGCAGAATTTTGAGTAAAACAGTACCCAGTTTCCTTTGTCGCATGTTTGGCTTACACTCAGCAGATTGTGGTTGAGGGCTATCACAAACAACACCTCTTCAATAGATGTTTCAAGATTCTTGCCCACAATGTCAATACTAACTATTCTGCCATACTGATCACCTCCAAAGGTCACCTTTCCTCCTTTCTTGTCTCTAAGGGTGATGAACTTCTCCTTATCACTGGTCGTGTGACTTGAGCAGGCACTGTCCATGTACCATTTATTGTTCTTTCTAGTTTTGAGACAGACCTGTAAAACAAAGTTCATGGTTTCTTTTTAGGTACCAAATTTGCTTGGGTCCTCTTCTGTCAGTGGTCTTTTCCTTAGATACAGATATACCTTTGGGAACCCATTTAACCTTCCTGTCAAGTCCATTTTTCTTTAAAGCACATGAGCTAGAAATATGCCCCTTTTTGTTACAGAAGTGACAGGTGGTAAAGGGACTGCTGGATTGAGAAGCAGGAAGAAAATAATGCAGATAATATTTTTGTTTAGCATGCCTTGGTTGATTATATGATTCAATGTGATGTGACATATGATCTTTCTTTCTATTTCCATCAGCATGTACAAAATGTCTCATGTACACATTCTGATTTTTCTTCATAATCTTTTCTTTTACACCACAAGGATCATAGCCAAGTCCAGCTTTTCCTTGTGATATTCTTTGACTTCCCATTAAAGCAAACAACATATCTTTACCTCTAGTAAACCTGGACATCCTTTTCACTAGATATTCATTGGTTTGCTTTAGTTCAATGCATGATTTACAGCAAACAGATTCAATAATAGGTAGAGGAGCAATTTTAGAAATGTTGCATTGAGATTCTAGTTTGTTAATCTTTTTCTTAGCTTGCTTCAATTCTTTAGCAATCTTAACAAACTCATCATGCAGCTCATGAAATGCATCCAATAATTTAGAATAGGAAGGTTCAGATTCATATACCTAATCTTCTTGATCACTACTGCATGGGATTTCAGCTTCTTCAGAGACAAGTGCCATGTGACAGATGTTGGCAACTTCATCTTCTTCTTCATCTAAGCTGTTACCCCATATTGATGAGATGTAAGCTCTTTTCTTCTTGCCTTTGTCTGCAGCTTTCTTTTCTTTTTCTTGCTTCTTGAGAAATTGTGGACAATCCCATTTAATATGTCCCTGCTTTTTGCATTCATAGCAAGTGATAGGTTCTTTTGTTTCCCTCTTACTATCTCTACCTGCTCCTTTCTTGAAGATTTTCTTGTTTCTCTTTTTGCTGTAGAATCTTCCAAATTTTCTGACCATCATAGCCAGAGTTTCTTCATCAAGTTCCTCTCCATAGTCAGATTCTTCTTCCTTTTCTTCAGCAACTTTGAGAGCAAGGCATTTCTTCTTTCTATCTTGTCCAGCTTCCTTGAGAGCTTTCATTTTTCCTTCATACTCCTCGAGGCTGCCAAAGAGAGCTATGACAGAGGCCATTGATTCTCCTCTGGCTTCCTCTATTACTGTTATTTTAGGTTGCCATTCCAGAGGGAGAGCTATGAGGATCTTTCTGACTTTCTCTGTTTGAGTATACTCCTTTCCCAGGCTCTTTAGTTGATTCACAATGAGGGTGAATCTTTTTTGTAGCTCTTTTACATTCTCTCCTTCAGCCATTCTGAAGCTTTCATATTCTCCTATGCATGTATTTAGTTTGTTTTCCCTAACTCCAATTGTTCCTTCATGAGTAATTTACAGGGTGTCCCATATTTCCTTGGCAATAGAGCATTGAGAGACTCTGTAGAATTCGTCTTGATTCAAACCACTGACTAGACAGTGTTTTGCCTTGAAATTCAGCAAGACTCTTCTTCTATCTTCCTCATTCCATTCAGCTTCTGGCTTCTCTCTGTATTTTCCATCATCTTCCAATGCCATTAGGACAAAATCTCCCTTCTGAATGACTGACCAGATGTCCAGATCAATTGACTAGAGATAGATTTACATCCTCATCTTCCAGTACCTATAGTGTTCTCCACTGAAGCCAGGTGGTCTATTTGTGTTGTTGCCTTTTGGTAATATACTTTCTCCAAAGCCAGCCATTTTAATTCCCGGACTGTGAGATCCTTTGATTGGAAATCCGGGCTCTGATACCACTTGTTAGATTAGCTGGCTTCTTAAGAGGGGGTGAATTGGGAAGATTAAAACTTTTCTGCAAAATATCAAGAAGGTGAAGAAAGCAATATATGATGGTAAAACAGAGTATAAACAAATAACTGTAAAGGTGGCAGTAAAGAGAAAAAGACTCAGTAATTTATCCTGATTCGGTCTCTCCACTTGACCTACGTCCAGTCCCCAAGTCACCACTTGAGATTTTCAACTATTCTGCAAGAATTCCGTGGGCTTCTTGCAAATGCCTCAGTACAAAGATGTTGCTCTGTTTCTAGAGCTCACTCTATCTCTCTGTGCACTCTTACAAAGTGCTTCCTAATCCCTTGTGATGTCCCCTCACAAGAAAATCTATCTTCCAGATGAAGAGAAGATTGATTACAAAGATTAAACTCTCTTAAATAGAGTGAATATGAAAGTTGAAGTACAGAATATTGAAGTAAGAGAGTAAGAGACTTTTGAGTAAATGATTTGGCAGAGTTTCAGTATATACAAAGTTAAAATCATTACCCACAACTTCAAATGATGTTATATTTATAGATTTAGGCCTCAAATATCCGTTGGAGACAAAATCTATCCGTTGGAGAAGTTATCCAATGGTTACTCTGAAAAACTATCCGTTAACCAACCGCATTTAATGCTTCTGACATACTGAAATTCGAATTTTGATTGGTCAACAGACGAATTTCACAGAAACCGAAGGTTAACAGCTTCAACATTGAAACCCCGAAGTTCATCCGTCATGAAGTGAAATTCGAATTTTGATATTTAGAAAATGTTTCTTTGTTGTGACATACGAATTTTCAAGTGGAAAGTTTTTCTGTTAAGTGTGAACAATATTTTCAATTTGCTACAATGCCTTCAAAATTCAAATTTTGGAACCTCAAAATTCGTCTGTCCGTAGCTGGTTTGTAAGGCATTGTAGTTCATGTGATTCAAAGTTCTAATTTTCAAATATCAAAGTTCATCTGTTAGAGAGATATCTTTTCAGACTAACTTCAAAATTTGAATTTATAAATACTATCATTCGTATGTCAACATATCACTTTAACAGACTCACAAGCTTAGTTTCTGAAATTCAAATTTTCATGTTCTAAGTTCGTCTGTCAGTGAGCAATTTTGAAATCCAATCTAAACTTAGTTTCAGATGAACTTTGACATAATTTCAGACGAATTTCTTTAGTTTTCATAAGTTTCATTTTGTCTGAAATTCGAATTTTCAAAACCCAAAGTTCGTCTGTTGCTTAAAGCTCCATTCAGACACTTATCAAAATTCGAATTTTCCCAAGTCAAAATTCATCTGTCAGAGAGACATCTCTTCAGACTTGTTCAATTTTAGTACGAAATTCGAATTTCCAAAGCCAAAGTTCAAATTTCCAAGATGACAGTTTAATATAAACCTTTCAAACTTCGTCTGTTGGTGGGTGTTTTTCAAATATTCCATGATTTAACATAGAATCAAGGTTTTAAAATATCTTTTCACCAAATCAAAGTCTTTTACTCAAATCAAAACATTTTTAATCATCCTACATGAATCTTTGCACTGATTTCTCCAGGATTTCTTCTCTTGAGCTTTTTGTGCACCTTTGATATCTTTATTCGAAGCTCTTGAAGGTTGGTTTGGAATCATCAAAACTTATTGATTCAACAAAGAACAAGAGGGATATTCAGAATTGTACTAATTATCGAGGGATAAAACTCCTAAATCATGGAACCAAACTTTAGGAAAGAGTAATTGAGTATAGACTATGAAAAGAGTCTTATATTTCAAAAAATCAATTTGGATTCGAGTCAGGATAGTCTATGATAGAGGCTATTTATTTATTAAGGGGTTTGATTGAAAGATACCAGAGTAAAGAAAAAGCCTTGCATATGGTTTTCATTAATTTGGAAAAAGTCTATGATAGAGTACCATGAAATGTGCTTTGGAAAGTAACAGAGAAAAAAGGTGTTTGTGTGGTTTATTTTCGAGCTATAAAAGATATATATGAGGGGGCAACAATAAAAGTGAGAACTCCTAGAGGTGAAACAAAAGACTTTCCTATAAGGATATGCTTACATCAAGAATTTTTCTTGAGTACATACTTATTTGATTTGATTTGATTTTGGATGTCCTAACAGAATATTTATAGGAGGAAATTCCTAAGTGTATATTTTTCACGGATAATATAGTCTTAATTGAGGGCTTAAGAAAAGATGTCATCTCTAAACTTGAATTATGGAGATACACCTTTAAATTAATAGGTTTCCGTTTAAGTAGAAGTAAAATGGAATATACGCATTGCAAATTTAACAAGAGGTTAGTTAGAAATGATTTAGAGGTAAAAATTAGATACCAAACCATCCCAGAAGTGTCAAAATTGAAATATTTGAGGTCAATTTTATAGAGTGATGATGAAATTGATGAGAGTGTTATACATAAGATACAAGTTGGATGGTTAAAGTTAAGAAAAACTTCAAGAGTTATTTATGACTGTAAGATACATACTAAGTTTAAAGAGAAATTATATCAAACTGCTATAAGACTAGTGATGCTATATAGCAGTGAATGTTGGGTTTCAAAAGGATAATAAGAACATAAGATCAGAGTAGCAGAGATGAGAATGTTGATATGAATGTATGGTCATAAAAAAATGAATAAGATATGAAATGATTGTATATGAGGAAAAATCGGAGTAGCACTTATTAAGGAGAAAATGGTGAAAAATCATGTAAGGTGGTTTGTGCATGTATAAAGAAGAGAATAAGATGAGCCAATAAGGAGAGTTGATTAAATAACTTAGAGTTCTATCAAAAGGTGTAGAGGAAGACCTACAAAAATACTAAGAGAAGTTACAAGACGTGACCTCTTAGTAAATAATTTATCTGAAAAGATGTTGTTTAATAGAATTTATTGGCATCTTATAATCTATCTAGCTGACCTCACTTAGTAGAATAAGGCTAATATTATTGATTTTGTATTTGTTATAATTTTTAGTTGAACCACGATATTAATTTTTTCCCTTTGTGTGAAATAATTTATTTTTTTATAATCATTTAAAATTATAACTATAAATTTGTGATTTTTAGTTATTTTTAATTAATTAAATGCACTCTTTGTTAATAAATTAAAACATGATTTCGGGATATGTGAATTACAATTTTACTGAATTTTACATAGGAAATAGAAAAAAATTTTAAAAGAAAATTGTTCTTGACTATGAGCTAATTTTTGACCAATTTAAATAAATAAAACAATTTAAAGGACAATGATAAGATATGCAATTTATTCAATCATATATATATTTTTTGTTTAATTTAACCATTATAATTTGATATTATATGATAATAATTATTTAATATTTTCTTTAAAAAATACATCACCCCACTAGCTTGGGTCTAGGTTCTGAATGAAGGATTTGAATCCTCTATAATGTTCATTTCCTTCAATTATTCAAATACAGTATAAAAATTAAAATATTTATATTATTTTTATATTTTTATTTATATATAATAAATTTATCTCCATTCAATCCACTACATTTATATAATTGAAGGAGAAGGGTACTATTTGGGATCGGAGTCCCTAAACCCCTATTTGGTTTGGTACAGGGTGAGGGGAGAGAATTTGCTCCCCTCCCATCCACTATTCATGCTCATTGCAAACAGGAGAGGGAAGCCCCTTCCCTCCCCTTGTTTGGATAAACATTTTAAGAGGAGGGGGCCTCCCTCTTAAATTGATCCCCACTGAAATTGGGGGATAGTTTTTTTTTTATTCTTTTTTTATAAATAAAAAAATTATTAAAAAATCCTAAAAACATAAAAATATTTATCTAAAAGTTCCTAATACCAAAAAATATTACATTCAAGTCTCATATCTCAAAAAGTGAATATAAAAAATTTTAATATTGAGTATAAAATCGTGAGTATTAGTATAAAATATTAAAGCATAATTTTATACTCAATATTGAAATTTTTTATACTAAAAAAAATAATAAAAAATTTCTTTAATTTCAAGGATAAAATGATTAAATTATTATTAACTTCTTTCCCCTCTCGAACCAAATAACAAATTATTAAAATTTCTTCCCTTCCCTCCATATCTCATCTCTCCTTCCCTCCCCTTCCCTCCATTAAAATCTCTTCCCTCCCTTCCCTTTCCATCCCTCCTACCAAACATACCCTAAATGATAGGTGCAACTTCACGTGCCTCTTTGGCTTTTATAGGCATGATTCCATATTGCAACAATACGTTCCATGATCGCGATCATGCATGTCCATGTTTCCCACTCCACAGGGCTCTGTTTGGTAGAAGGGAAGAAAAGGGAAGGATTTTAATGGAGGGGAGGGGAGGAGAGATGAGATATGGAGGGAAGGGGAGGGAAAGGAAGGGAAGGGGAGGAATTTTAATCAAAAGTAATTTGGTTCAGGAAGGGAGGAGAGGGAAGTTAATAATAATTTGATCATTTTATTCTTAAAATTAAAGAAATTTTCTATCATTTGTATGAGTATAAAAAATTTCAATTTTGAATATAAAATTATACTTTAATAGTTTATACTCAATACTAAAATTTTTCATACTTACTTTTTGAGATATAGAACTTAGGTGCAATATTTTTTGATATTGAGACATTTAAATAAATATTTTTATATTTTTAGAATTTTTTATATATTTAAAATATTTTTTAAAAAAAAAAAGGAGACAGCGAGCTGTCCCCGCCGTGTCCCCCCAGTTTGGGGGGTCACATTTTGAGGGGAGGGAAGGGGAGTTTCGCCCCTTCCCCTCGCTCAAAATATCATTTCAAACAACTCCCCTCCCCCTATTTGGTATGAATATATTTTATGAGGGGAAGGGGCGCAAATTCCCCCAGTACCAAATAGGGGTTAATCTTGAATTCAAGGAAAAAATATTTTAAATATTACTCCCTTCAAGTTTATTTATAAAAAAAAATTTATTTTTATCATCTTATTTATAAGAAAAAAAAGAGTTAATATTGTATTATTTTTTTTATCAAAATTATTCTCATTCATTAATATTATTGAGAGTCATGGAATACATTTTTAGAAGGAATTGAAAAAAAAAAATTTATTAAGTTGAAATCATTTTAAAAAAATAAAAAATGTAAAACAAATTAATTATTTTAAACTAATTTCAACTTTTTTTCTTAATTCTCTTGAAATAATTTTTTTTCTTATAAATGGGATTGGAACCACTATATTTGTAGAACTAGAGAGCACCTAAGCCAATTCAATTATGATCCAAACATAATTATTTAAATTAAATTTTTTAAAATTTTATTATTAATACAGAATAAAATTATAAAAAATTAAAATTAAAATTCTTTAAAATGAAAATGAGTAGTTTAGAATTAGATTCGTTAAATATTTAGTTATCTTTATAAATTTTTTTTACCATTTGTTAGCGAGTTAGAATTGAATTTTCATTCTATTTTTATTTATCCAATAAAATATTCTATTTCAGAGTTATGCACATTTGTTTCAGGTTTTTAATTAAAAAATTAATTTTTTATAAAAATATTTTTTAAAAAATTTAAAATATTTGTTTGAGTTTTTCAGATTATGAAGAAAATAGTTTACTGATTATTATTGTTTTAAAAAAAAATACTAAATAGCTAATGAAAAAAATGTGAAATCACGGAGAATACAATTCATGGACAAAAGTATCCTTACGGAACTCCGTACATGACAGGTTTTGAGCTGGAAGAATACGAAACAATTGACGTCACTCTTTGAACTGTGGAAGGCTTTCCCGTGCTAGCACAATCGAAAGCCGATTGTGAAGGCTACCGCCACCGTTGCTTCGAGGTATGTAAACATCGATCATGCTCACACATTTTATTTGCTGCTGCCTATGGGGTTGAGTTAGGTTTTTTCCCCCTTTTAAACTGTCAGCCCCAGTAAACACTAAGGGTCTGTTTGGTTCAACCAAGGGGAAGGGAGGGGAGGGATTTTAATGGAGGGGATTGGAGGGAAAGTGATTGGAGAGATTTTAAAATTCCCTTGTTTGGTGGAATTCGAGGGGAGGGGATTGGAGGGATTTTAATGAAACCTTGTTTGGTTCAGAAAGGGATTGGAGGGGATTGAGTAATAAAACTCAATCCCCTCCAAAAAACCCCAAATTGGAGGGGAATGAAAAAGGGATGGGGGAGGGGATTGGGGGGAATTAAATCCCCTCCAATCCCCTCCAAAAAATAGATCCAAACAAGGGAAGGGAATTAAATCCCCTCCCTTCCTTTCCCCTCCCCCTCAAAAAACCCCAACCAAACAGGGCCTAATTCTTTCTCAAGCCCAAGAATTTGCTGGAGCAATTCTTGCGCAGAGGGTGTTTGGGGAATTTATTGTGTGTCATAATAGTTCTGCTGTTCTTCTTCAAGCCAAATGCCAATTTTTGCATCATAAGCACATGACAAAATTTTTGGGTTTTGTTTGTTCTGCTTGTACCTTGCGAAGATACAGTCACTGTCTTGACGAAGCTCTCATCTTCTGGTCAAACTCTTTCAGAAAGATTCTTCTCTGATTCTTTCTTCACAGTCTTGACGAAGCTCTCAAGCTTGAAGGTACTGTCACTGGTATATTTAGGTTTGTGGAGTCCTTTTCCTGCTAAGATGGTTCTGGTCACTGAATTTTCTGAACATGAGCTCAAATTTCATCTATGGGGAAATCCCATTATCAACACTACGCCAGATTCAGGATTTATTGGCGCTGAATAGTTGGCGTTTATTTATAAAAGCGCCAATAAAAAGCAAACCAAGCGCATTAGTTCGCGTTTACAAAATAAATGCCAACTAAAGTCCAGTTTTAGATGGCGTGTAAAAAATAAATGCCATCTATTTTTGGAACTTTAGATGGCGTTTAAAGATAAACGCCATCTAAAGTCATAATGTAAAACTAAAGTTGGCGTTTTATAATAAACGCTAACTAATTCCAGACATTATATGGCGTTTATAATAAAAACGCCATCTAAATTAATAAAATAATATAAATTATTAGATGGCGTTTATTTCATAAACGCCATATAAGGTCCACCGAAATTTTTTTTTTTAATTTATTTTAAACTTTTAGTTGGCGTTTAATATTTAAACGTCATCTAAGTATAAATTTCTTATGGCGTTTATCACATAAACGCCATCTAAGTTATGAATATTAGATGGCGTTTACATAATAAACGCCATATATATTATGTTTAGTTAGCGTTTAATTTTTAAACGCTAACTAAGTTGTTTTAAAACTCTTCTCAGAACCCTACATCGCATTTTCTCAGAATTGTGCCGTCTTCTTCCCACCATGCTCTGAAGCTGTTCCTTTGCCATAGCTCTGTTCTGGCACAGCTCTTCGGCCACAACGCGTCGAAAGTTTACACTCTTTCCTCTTCCCCCACGGCATTGTTCCTCCGAAATACCCTTCAACCTGAAATCGCTTGATCTCGTAGCGTCTCTCCCTGTCAACGGTCACGGTGAATGGAGTGAAAGAGGCCCAGTTCCATTCTCTCAGAGGAACTCGAAATCCCTCCCAGACCCAACAGCGAACGGTGGCCAGCTTTGAGGTAACCCCATATTTTCCCACTGACGCTCTCATATTCGTGGCTGTTTCTGTCAAATTCATATATGAGTCATTGCCCATACTGTTTCTGTCAATTTGTAATTAGTTCATTGCCCTTGACTGACTACTAATATTGACTTAATTATTCTGCATAGTAGTAGTTTTTATATGAGGTGTTATTCTTTCTTCTTTTTTTGTTTTGGCCAGTGAGGTGTTATTCTTTCTAAAGGTTGATAAATATGAACTTTTGACGCTAAGAACTTGAGACATTCTCTTCCTAATAATGCACGCATCACTGAGTTTTCTTCCGTATAAGTTACAGAGTTGAAAAGAAACCAATCGTGGAAAGTGTAGAAATAGTAGAATAATTAAAGGGCACGATAAGGAATGAATTTGCAAAATTGACTGGACTCGATAAATTAGATTCCAGTCAAGCGGGCACTTGCAGATCAAATTAACTCCGCTGGATTGAACATTCAGCACCCATATGGTGGGACAGATTTTCCGGATTTCTTGGTAGAATGATGAAATGTAAGGTCATCTGATTGATTTTTATTGCTTCCAGGATTAAAGAGTAGAGGAGTAATGTTTTAATGGTCAATAAAACCCATTATCCGCGTGAACCCACTTCTTCTCTTGGTTAATTTATTAGCCCAATATTATTCAATATCCTAATATACATATATTTTTTTCACATGTCACTGTTAATATTCATTATTTATAATTTCTTTAATATCTGTTATTTATAACTTTTTAATTAGAAGCATGCATAATTTTTAACATTATGTCGAAAACAAGAAAAAATTCATAACAGCACAACACTGTAAACCTAATATATTCCTCAACATGCCAAACAACAATATTTTGACAGGGTCAAAATCCACAACAGCTAAAACTAGTTTGATCCACTGCCCACCTAGTATTTGAGAGCTAGGTCCCCTCATCACCACTCTTACTCCTTTCTTACCTTACCTGCACACACCCACACCTATTTTTGCGAGCACACACAATTCTAAAGTGTCAGACACAACGTTATTCCTCATTCTTCCCAAAATGCCTTGCAAGATGTGCCTAGCCAAGAAAAATCAGAAGAAAATCCCACAAAATCAAGAGGACAAAGAAGAAGAAAAACTAAAGCATCCTACCTCCATAGCCTCTTACACCCTCAAGATTCATGATAATCTCTACTTCAAACGGCTAGTTTTGTGTCTGTTTGGTTTTAAGTGTGCAAAGATAAGTTAGAACAAAATGAAGTTTGCCATAATGAAGTTTGGATAAAAGTAAATTTGTTGTAATGTGATTTATGTTTGATGTTTTCATTTTTTTTTTAACAAAAGTAAGTTAATTTGATTATGTATGAGTACCCAATACTCATCATTCTGGGTGAATTTGGACCGTTTAATTTTAATTTACATGTTTTAGATTTATAGTTTTTATTTTAATTTTTTTCTATAATAATAGTGTTATTTTACTATATATATATATATATCTTTCCTTACTCATACATGCATATGTGGACGCACCACCAAACTACTTTGTGGTTGACCTTCATTTAACTTGTTGCTTCACTTGTATGAAGGTGTCATTGGTGCGCTTGTTTCATATTGACAGAATTTGTAGTGCTAGCCCATCAGATATCTACTTTGTCTGAGGTATGCTTCCTGATTATGTTTATGTAAAAGTTTTGTATTAGTTAGCTAAGTCAGGTGATTTTTGCTAAGTGGTTAATGCTATGGTTCTTTAATTGTAATGCTGCCGGTTTGTTTCTCAAAGTTATAATTTAGTAAATGAAAAGCTATGGATAGTTGATTTGGATGGTTGGCAACATATAATTGGAACTCTTTTTTTGTCTATGTTGTTGAATATTTTTGCTAGTTAAGGACTTGAAAAGTAACATATGCTTTAATAAATCAGAAAGTAAAGTTAGGAAAAACAAATAATTGTAGTACAATTAATGAATCTAGTTTTTTTTATGTAGCAAGAATATTAATGTATTAATCATGGGGTTATGGTATTTAATCCATATGAAATAACGTGGACTGTAAGTTGGTGTTGTATTGTAGAATTATTGGGAGGCTCAACTTGGGAAGATCACTGCCAAAATTTATATAGAAGTTATAAAAGGTTACACAACTTAATAAAAGTATGGATCGGAAATGGATGTCTGCGAATCGTTTGACTCAGGAATATTGGGATGGAGTGAAAGAGTTTGTTAGGTTTGCAGTTGAGCATGTTGATAACCCCGAAAAAATTATATGCCCTTGCTTGAAGTGTTGCTATGGGAGGCTAGTTAGTGCAACTGACTTGGAATCACATTTAATTTGCAATGGAATTGATCGAAGTTACACACGATGGACAAGGCATGGTGAGACGAATAATGATTATAGCAGTAATACGTATAGTGAGAGCTGTAGATCGAATGATTTCGACACAAGCACACTTGAGGCCGATCATCTTGAAGAGATGACCAATGTGATTGAGGATGAACTTAAGGATTGTCCGGGGATGTTTGATAGGTTGAAGAAGGATGCAGAAAATCCATTGTACTCTGGATGCATTAAGTTCACGATATTGTCAGCTGTGTTGAAGCTATACAACTTGAAAGCAGGCAATGGATGGAGTGATAAGAGCTTCACAGAATTGCTTGCACTTTTGAAGGATATGCTGCCAGAGGATAATGAGCTTCCTAGCCGAACATATGAGGCTAAACGAATGTTAAGCTCCATAGGGATGAGCTATGAGAGGATACATGCTTGTCCTAATGATTGCATCTTATTTCGGAAGGAATTTGCATCATTAGACAAGTGTCCTAAATGCAATGCCCAACGTTATAAGAAGAAAGAATCGAGTCCAATGAAGGTAGTTTGGTATTTTCCCATCATACCTAGATTTAGACGCATGTACAACAGTGTGGAGAATGCGAAGCTCTTGACATGGCATGCAGATGATAGAATTAAAGATGGGAAGCTTAGACATCCTGCAGATTCTCCACAATGGAAATTAATTGATCGTGACTATGAAGATTTCGGGGCAGAAGCTAGAAACCTACGTCTTGCATTATCTACTGATAGAATGAACCCGCATGGTATGCAAAGTAGTACACACAGTACATGGCCCGTGATTTTGGTGATTTATAACTTGCCTCCGTGGCTATGCATGAAGCGAAAATTCATGATGTTGTCTTTGTTAATTTCTGGACCTAAACAACCCGGAAATGATATAGATGTATACTTGGCTCCACTAATTGATGACTTGAAGCTATTATGGGAGAGTGGTGTAGAGGTGTATGATGGGTATAGGAAGGAAGCATTCAATTTGAGAGCTATGCTGTTTGGTACAATTAATGATTTTCCAGCGTATGGGAATTTGTCTGGATATAGTATCAAAGGAGAATTTGGTTGCCCTATATGTGAAGAAGGCACGCAATCGATTCGGTTGGAGCATGGTGGGAAATTTGTCTTTCTCGGGCATCGGAGATTTTTGCATCAGGGACATCGTTATAGAGGGTGGAGAAAAGCATTTGATGGGAATATAGAAGACGGAAGAGAACCTGTTCCGTTAAGCGGTGAGGACCTGTTTCGAAAGGTACAACATTTGACTAACAACTTTGGGAAACCTTTTGCCAAACACCTTAGGACAAGTGGGTGGAAGAAAAGGTCAATTTTCTTTGATTTGCCATATTGGAAATCCTTGTATGTGAGGCACTTCCTTGATGTGATGCACATAGAAAAAAATGTATGTGATAGCATTATTGGTACGTTACTCAATGTGAAGGGAAAGACCAAAGATGGTAAGAAGGCGAGACTGGATTTGGTTGCTATGGGAATTAGAGGAGAATTGGCACCGATCAAGGACAAACGGCGTACTTATCTTCCACTAGCTGCTTATACTTTATCTAGAAAAGAAAAAGTATCTCTTTGTGAATTCCTTGATGGAGTTAAAGTTCCGGAGGGGTACTCATCAAATATCAAGAACCTTGTATCTATGAAAGACTTGAAGTTGAAGGGTCTAAAGTCTCATGATTGTCATGTTTTGATGGAGCATATGATGCCGGTGGGTATACGATCCATATTGCCGAAAAAGGTACGAGGAACAATCACGAAACTATGTTTCTTTTTCAAGGCTATTGGCAGCAAAGTCATTGACCCTAGGAAGTTGCCCACATTGCAAAGACAAATTGTTGTCACTTTGTGTGAGCTTGAGATGTATTTCCCGCCTTCATTCTTTGACATGATGGTTCACCTAACAGTACACCTAGTTAGGGAAACACAAATGTGTGGCCCAGCGTATATGAGATGGATGTACCCGATTGAGCGTTACATGAAGATATTGAAAGGGTATGTGAAAAATCGAAGTAGACCAGAGGGATGTATTGTTGAAAGGTACATAGCCGAAGAAGCTGTTGAATTTTGTACTGAATACTTATTGAGTGTTGATAACATTGGGCTTCCAAGGTCTCGTCACTTGGGTAGAACAAGTGGTGAAGGGATTCGGGGAAGTGAAATAGTTAGTATCTCTAGGATACAGTGGGAGCAAGCTCACCTGTATGTCTTGCACAACTCGGATGAGGTTGATGAATATGTGGAAATGCACAAGGAGAGAATTAGAACCTTGAACCCTAATAAGAATGAGAGTTGGATATCAAAAGAACATAATCGACTTTTTATACATTGGTTGCGTGATCACATCCTCACAGAGTTGGAGAGGACTTCTAGTTCAGTTTCGGTCAGGTTGAAACAGTTAGCTATGGGTCCAAGCATGTATGTACGATCTTACACTGGTTATCTTATCAATGGGTACACGTTCTATACAAAAGAGCAAGATGATAAGAGTATAATGCAAAATAGTGGGATAACCCTTATAGCTCAATCAATGCATATATCTAGTGTTAAAGACAAAAACCCCATTTTTGCACCCATGTCATACTTTGGGGTAATTGAGCACATATGGGAATTGGACTACATCTCATTCCGGGTACCTGTCTTCAGTTGTAAATGGGTTGACAACAACAACGGCCTCCGAGTTGATGATTCAGGGTTCATTCAAGTGGATCTTAATAGGGTGGGGTATAAAGATGAACCTTGTATTTTAGCATCCCAAGCCCAACAAGTGTTTTTTGTCACTGATCCTGCTAATAAGAAGTGGTCAATTGTTATGCTAACGAACAAAATAATTGACACCTTAGATGATGGTCCAGACTATCAAGGTGCGTGCATTGAGGATGATCCTTTCCATGGGACATCACTTGATACTGATCCTGGTGGAGATGATACCCTTTATGTGAGAGATGACCATCAAGAAGGTACTTGGATTTGGAAGAGGGGACGGATTAGTGACCATCTGAAAAGAAAGAGGAAAAGGTTTGAATTATCGAATATTTTTTATTGTTTGCCTTAGTTTGAATTTTATTTCCTTCGACATGTATAAATTTTTGATTTATTATTAAAATTTTTTATGTGTTGTATTTGCTTTAAATTTTTTTCCTTCTTTGATATCTTACATGTTTGTTGGAATTTTATTGTAGGTAAATGGCATCCCCTTCTGCTCATGATCATGATCGTGGTGCTGATGATGGTCAAGAAGAGCTACAGAAATATATCAAACAGCACCGGCGTGGCTTGACTGTGTTGAAAGAGGTGATACACGCCCGACACACTGGCCAAAAGATTCATGTCGAATGGAATCGCAAAGGCAATCCAATACAAAAGGGTGGACAAAAATTGAGCAGTTATATTGGGGTCGCTGCGAAGTTGAAGGTTCCAATCTCCCATCCTCACAGGGATTGGAGGAAAGTCCCTGATCCTATGAAGAATAATATTTTCGAAGATATAGAGGTAATAATATAGTATGTCATTTGATTATAATGTGTGTACATATATACAGATAATAATTCTTTTCGGTAATGCATGTTGCAGTCTGCTTTTGACATCAATAATAGTCACAGGAGACACATATATATGAAGGCTGGTGTCGCACTCCGAAATTTTCGATCCATTCTCACTAGATTCTTCTTGAGAGATGCAGCTGGCAACTTTGCTGTTCATCCGCCTCGGTTGTTTGAGTTGTACATTACACAGGAACACTGGGATGCTTTTGTTGCTAGGCGTCGTGAAGAATCTTTTCAGGTAAACCATTTCTGTCATTGTTGGTCTTAAATTAATTATAGTACATATATTTAGTCATTGAATAAAAGTCTGCTTTGTTGTGTGCATTATTAGCATAGTATGTCATTTCATTGAATATTCTTATTGCGACTTTTTTGGTGGACATAAACCTAATCATATGTACTTTATCTTAGTTTTTGTTACACTAAAACTAATATTCTGCATAACTTTTCAGAAATTAAGCCAAGCCAATAGTGACAGAGCCAAGAAGCAGCAATACCCATATAGAGGGGGTCGTCAAGGATACCATGGTATAGAGGTTAAGATGGTACGTGGTTTGATAGTTGATTTTTCTATGAATGACACTTATGTTCAAATACTGACACATTTGCTTATTTGTGATCAAACATAGCAATCAAAGGAGGGGTCAGAAGGGAGGGAAATCGAACGCCATGAGCTATGGATAGAATCTCGCAAGAACAAGGATGGGATAATTGACAATGACAACGTTCGGAAAGTTGCCGAGTCAATAGTTAGTATTATTGTATTATATATTTTATTTACATATATATTTTCAAATACTTATTATTTAGTTGCAAAATTTATATTTTGTTTCTCTTTCTTCCACAGAATGAACTCTCTTATTCGATGCCTCAAGCTAGTGACCAGGAGAGCATTGGGCAGGACATACTTGGTAAGGCACTGGGGGTCCCTGAGTATCCTGGTCGTGTTAGGGGTACAGGGTTTGGTGTGACACACAAAGCCTTTTTTGGGCCTCGATCATCATCAGATGCTGCAAAGGTTGCCCGATTGGAGGCTATTGTTCAGGAACAACATCAGACTCAATCTCAGATGCAGCTCCGATTAGCTGAATTGACGAACATGGTGCTTCAACTACAGGGAACGCAAGGGACACCACCTGTGTCGGCTAGTGCCAAAGATAGTTTTACTGTTACCCCTCACGATCTCCCTCAAGTAATTGCTATCATGAACAAGTTAAAAGATAACTTTTTTTTTACCCCTAATAAATGGTTGATTTCTAATGCATTGATTGGAACAGGGTCAATCATATTGCCAGCTATGGTTAGAAACACCTAATCGACGTGTGGTTGCGGAGGGGCATGTGCATAATAGCCCTGAAGAGATGCTTCACAATGCACCCGTACCTGCAAATCATCTAAAAGTGTCGATTGAGGTAGTTAGGGAGGAGGGTACCAGGTTGCCTGTTCCTGCGGGGGATATGGAAACAATAGGAATGGCATTGGGCAGCTTCGTAGCATGGCCCGCACACCTCATCACTGCTGCTCCATTAGTAAAGGTATGTTACTTGACAGTATACTAACTTGATACTAGATGTCTTGAATGAGCCACTACATTCAAAGTTTCATATTAGAGGACCTATAGACATATACTATTATTATGTGTATATTAAGGTGGTTAATCTCAAAATTTTCCACTTTGTTGCTTAGTTGAAGGGGAAGAGTAAGGTCGGAGAGTCAGGACATTCGAAGGAATCAGTAGCTCCACCACTCATGCAGCCGCCCAGGCATCCAGTTCCAGACACCTTTCGAAGGATGATTGTCAAGTTTCTACCACATTCGCTTAAGGGCAAAGTCGAAAAACGTGTGAAATTTGCCAAGAACATTTATAATAAGGTAGTATTTGAAAGTATCAACACTGAAATTGTTGATTACATCATCCATCGGAAGTGGATTGGGGTTGCGAATGTTAACTTGTACATAAGGTACTTCATATTAATCTATTTGTTTTAATTTTTTTCAATTTAGGCCTTCATATTAACCTATGTTGCTTTTTATTTTGTTTCTAAACTTTAGATACCTCTACGAGACATTTTTGGAGCCTTGCAATCTTACAAACAAATTTATATTCATCCATCCTGAAGAGGTTGCTGCTTATGCTTCAAAATTTCCGGACAGTAAGATTACTGAACAGCAGCAGTTAATTGCGGATGCATTCACTGCAAGGGCTGACAAAGATGTCTTATTCTTGGTTTCGTATCATAATGTGTAAGTAAATTCTCAGGATTTAATGTATTTGACTTCATCTGCTGAATTATAATTTCCTAATGACACTGGTTATTTTTTCATAGTGGACACTGGATGTTAATTGCAATCAATCCATTGGAGCCAACTATCTATTTTTTGGATCCTTTGAATTATGATCCGGAACTTCGCGAACAAATGATGGGGATAATTAATAAGTAAGGAACCTAGATTTATTTTTCATGTTTTTAATGATTCATACTTATATATAATAATTCAAATTAGCTAGGTTTTGCTCGCTCAGTCTAACATTTTTTATATTTTATGGTTAAACAGTGCTGTGTCAATATTTCGAGCGGGCCGGGGTTGTAGAGATAATCATAAGGGCAAAATGGTAAAACCCTTAGCTTCCTCGTTATATAAGTGGCAGAAGATACGGGTATGTATAAATTTATATTTCATCAACAATTGTTGAGATTAATATTTCTGTATTGTATAATTAATATAAGTTTCCTCTTTAGTGTCCAAAACAACCAAATGATAATGACTGTGGATACTATGTGATGTTATTCATGAAGGATATCATCACACATGGTCATAGCATAATCCCAGACACGGTATGTAATTTTATATTTACATTAAGGCTTATAAAATTTTGCCATTTTCGCTTAGTTATAATTTTTTAATTTACAGTACTTCCCTGACACCTCTTATTCCGAGTACTCTGATACGCAAATAGAGGAACTCATCGAAGAGTGGTGTAACTTCGTCCTTGATAAGTGCCTATGAATAGAGAGGTAAATTTAACCATGCTGCAATTTAAAATTCTATAGTTGCTTTCTGAATTTGATTATTTCTACTGTGTGACAATGGTGAGAATTATATCAATATTAGTCATGGAATTTGTCAACAGGGTTACTGATGACATAGGATTGGTAAATAGTTTATCGTTGGCTAATTTGCTGAAATGTGTGATTTTGCCATGGCTACCACAGGATTCTGGCAAGTTTATACTCAGGAACTGTCTGTATTTGGAACTCCCAATCTCAGGTACCTAAAATTTTTTTAATTGAGATCCTGTGTATTGTTATAACTTGTTAGTGCGTTTTAGCCAATGGAGGGTTGTAATAATTATGGTGGATATATTGCAGTGGAATAAATTTTCTTGTGTGCCTTTTGCATTCTTCTATTCAAACTGACAGATTAGAATTGTGAAATTCATAACTATGGCTCTGGATACCCCATGTTTGTTTTCACCATTTCCTTGGCCAAG
The DNA here is from genome assembly GCA_026686845.1 of Adenanthera pavonina. Lineage (NCBI taxonomy): Eukaryota > Viridiplantae > Streptophyta > Magnoliopsida > Fabales > Fabaceae > Adenanthera > Adenanthera pavonina. The sequence continues at coordinate 24,723,491 of JAIVEN010000004.1, forward strand.
TCTTTTGAGGTTACTGAGTTACCAGGTACATGATCCTTGTTTTTTCTTTAGCAAACAAATTTTTACCTGTACTGCCAAAATTGTTTGAAAGTGTATCTTTTCTCACTATTATTATAACTCAAAATACCACAATGGAGCTCAAGTACAGCATGATTTTGCAGTTAGGTCGGCCAAATTTATTGCACGCAAACAGTGGGTGGTTGCTGGAGCAGATGATATGTTCATTCGTGTATATAATTACAACACAATGGATAAAGTTAAAGTTTTCGAGGCACATACACATTACATTATTAGGTGTGTGGCAATTCATCCTACCCTTCCTTACGTGCTGTCATCATCTCTGCTGATATATGCTCAAAAAGCTTTGGGATTGGGAGAAAGGCTGGGTTTGGACTCAGATATTTGAGGGGCACTCTCATTATGTGATGCAAGTGACATTTAATCCTAAAGATACTAACACCTTTGCTTGTATTCTTGGCTTCTTCCTGCACATTCTGTTGTCAATAACTGAAATATTTATTCATGGTTTTCTTTTTTCTTTTTTTAATTAGTTTGCTTCTTAATTGATCACTGGAATTTCCACTGGCCGGTACTATAAATATAATACTATATATTACTCCGTCTTGTTATGTTTTACTCCAATTTCTGGGTTCATTGGATCTGGTTGATAATGAATAACTGTAGGTTGTGTAGCGTAACAGTAAAATAAAAAAAAATAATGATAAAAAACGTTGGCGTTTAATGGTAAACGCTATGTAAGATCATAAAAACGTTGGCGTTTTTGTTCTAAACGCCAACTAAAACCTCAATACACGTTGGCGTTTTTAAATAAAACGCCAACTAAAGTCTCACTTTAGTTGGCGTTTATTTATAAACGCCAATTTTTATTAAGGTTTTATTTGGCGTTTGTAACAAAAACGCCAACTAAAGTCTCACTTTAGTTGGCGTTTACCAATAAACGCCAACTAAATACTTAAGAAACGTTGGCGTTTTTCAAACGCCATTGTAATTTAAAGACTTTTCATCAGCGCATTATTAGATGGCGTTTTTAAAACGCCAATAAATTTGAAAAAAAACGCCAACTATTCCCAAATTTGTAGTAGTGCAATCTGTTCCATCAAAAATCCTAGGAGTCTGGTTTTGGCTGATAATCTGTTCAATGACAGTGTCCCAGATCTTAAAGCACTAGAAATTTCGGGGATTTACAGTAGAAATTTGGGGGGTTTAAATTGTAACAAGTCGAAACACTAGTCTCTAGTAGAAGGGGTTTACAGTTGAAATTTTGGGGTTTAAAAATTCTCCCAAAACTAAGTTTTAAACTGTATTATGTATTAAGTTGAAATTTAGGGGCTGATGCAAGCTCATCTGATAATAAGGTTTCACTTTTTTATCTATCTGTCATAACAGTTGCTTATACTAGTTTACAAAGGATACTTGTGTACAAATTAGTGATACATTACACGAGTATGTGACTGTCATATGTTTGCCAACTATCGTATGCTAAAATTAGTTTTGGGTTCAGGACTAGTTTTATTTTCCTGAGGTTTTCTTATTTACTTAGTACAAGTGTACAATTATTTTCCTGAGATTTCCTATTGTACTGATATGTGAATGGAACCAAAAGTGGAGATATGGTATGTCGTGGGTTTAATATACATTGGTGACTATTCGTAGAACAAAACAAATGTTACTGAAAGTGAGCATATTTGTAGGATATTAATCATGAAGAATGTTAGACAGCGATTTTATGAATTTTTTTAATTATAATAATTGTGAATTATTTTTGAAAAATTTTCAATATGTCCAAAAGCACTTTTTTATCCAAACATTTTTTTAGGAAGTTCTTTTTTTATGTCCTTTATTGTAATTTCATAATAGAAAAGGGCGTTTTTATATTGTTATATCCAAACAAGTTAAAAATTACTTTTCAAGTAAAAAATGCTTTTTATGATTGTAATCAAACACAAATTTTTTTTCATAAAATCTCCAAAAATAAATCACTTTTTCAGAAAATTTCAAAATCACTTTGTTTTTTAAGTTTAAACAAACGGGTCTTGATTTTTAGAGTTCAGGTTTTGGAGTTCCATTATCAACCTGATCATTGAAAGGTGAGTGGCCAAGAACCTTATACATGCTCCTGCCTCCAGTTTCTCTTTCCTCATTCCCTTCACATGGCTTATTCTTTCTGCATTTTTTAATTAAAAGAGTTCTCATTGTTGTATGTTCCACCTTAATGATGATTGTTACAAATTATTCTTAAATTTATCTGTGAATTAATAAAATAAATTCTAAATGCAAACTGAAATTTTAAATTTGAATTTTAGATAATTATAATGAATTATTTTAGATAATTAGTACCATCTTATATTCGTTTAAAATTCCAATTTTACATATTACCTAAGAGGTTGGGGTAAAGTTACAGTTCTAAGAAACGCAATAACTCACACGTAGAATGAAAGCTAGTGCTGCTGTGATGCTTGTGAAAGAGACAGAAAGAATGAAGATCAGCTTCCCTTACGCAGGTAAGTAAACTAATACTCCTCAACTAAAGTTCAATCACCTCCAAATGACCTAAATTAACAGTATTAATATGATAAAAATATGTTTCAGGAAGAAAAGCTCCGCCCACTCACTGCTTATTTAAAATCGAGTCCTTCTCATTGCTTTCAAAGGCTTCAATAGAAAAATACACATCGGAAGTGTTTGCAGCAGGGGAATACCAATGGCATGCTCTCAAACTCTGTCACATTCCAATAGTTTCAAAATTTTCTTTAATTTCCATATCAATGTAAAATATAAAAGAGTAAGAGGCCGTATTGTTCTCAAGTCATGAACAAAATGGCTCGGTCCATGTAAATGCACTGAGCCCCTTTTATTTTTTTATGTAGAAAATGATAACCTTTTGTTATTGTAGGACTCTATCTATATGCCCAGCTGGGGACAAGAAAAGAGACGGGCAAGGTCACATCTCAATATATGTGAACTTGATAGTTCAGGACTCAAGTTTGTTTCCTGTTGGTTGGGAGGTGAATGCCATTGTAAATTTATTTGTATATGATTTTCTTCATGATGAGTACTTTTCCACTCAAGGTACTTTTAACTTATAACCACTTAGCCCTATTACATTTTATATCTTTTTGACTTTACTAGATATGTTTTTATTCGTGCACCACACGGAGTCTAAATTGAGCTGTTACTAAATGCAGATGCAAGCATAAAGCGTTTCCATATGCCCCAAACTGAATGGGGCATCCCAAAATTCATTGACCTTGTCTCATTTAATGACCCTTCAAATGGATATCTACGGGAAGATACTTGTGCATTTGGGGCTGAAGTTTTTGTTGTCAAGCCCAGTTTAAAAGGGGACATCTTAAAAATGATTGATGAACCTCCTTCTCTTTCCTATAGGTGGAAATTCGACAACTTTTCAAAAGCTGATTTAGAAGAGTACGAGTCTGAAACTTTTCTGGCTGGGAACTACAAATGGTACACTATTAATGCTTCCAAACTTCCTAGTCATCACTTACTACTTGAATTCTTTACATTATTTAAGTGAGGGTGCATTCTCTTGGAACAAGTGCTGCTATGATAGGATGCCTCAACTATACCTTCTATTGTGGAAGAAACATTTTAGTGACTCATGGATTTGATGAATAATTTCTTTAGACGGAAGAAAGATTATGTAATTACATTTACTCGAAATCTCACCTATTACATTCTATTGTGGAAGAAACAATTTTAGAACTTGCACTGCTTGAATAGAAGAGATCAAATTTAACATATATTCTCTTTTAAATGCATAAAGTAATAGATTTGGGTTTTGTTGCAGGAATCTCATTTTCTACCCTGATGGGCTGGATGAGGGCGAGGGTCATAGTATCTCCCTATTTCTAAGTCTAGACGTCACGTCAATTCCACCTAATACTAAATTGTATGTGCACTTCATTGTGCGTGCCAGAGACCAAATGAGTGAGCAACATGCTGAAGAAAAATGTAAGATTAACATCCAAGTTTGTTAGAAATAACAGAGTTCAATGAGTGGAGCACATGGTTTTAAATTCAAAAGATATTCATTTGTTGTTTTCCCATTTACAGTCTATAGGCACTTCTCAAACTCATCTTCGTGCTGGGGCTCAAGAGCGTTGGTTCCATTGGCAAAACTGAAGGACCCAACTAGGGGCTTCCTACAGGGAGATAGTTGTATTCTTGAGACTGAGTTTAAAGTTCTGGGTGTAATCAAAAGTCCATGATGATTAAGATTTAGTCAAAGAAATGAAAGAATTTATGGTGACTCAAGTATAGCTAGATAGATATGTGGTTTTCAGTATATATGTATTGCTTGTTGAAGTTCATTTCTTTTTTGTGAAATTTTAGGTTCACTTTGGTCCGTGGTGTTATGTGATATAATTGTGTTTCTTAGAATTTGCTTTTTATCATAATTTAGGTTAACTCCTTACAACGCATGAAACTCACTTCTACTTCTAAAAATATATGGGAGAATTTTATTATTATTATTATTGTTCAATTGTTGAATATTAAAGGGATAAGTACTTGCCTCTATCTTGGTATGGTTGTTGCAAAGGAAGACATGTTATCTGTCCATTGTACCTTCCCACTCCACAGCATCCCTTGTCTATTACTTAAAATCCTGCACATCACCAACTTCTAAATCCCTTCCACTATATCTAAGATTGATTCTTGTCTAATTTATTCTAGTTATTCTTGAATCTAGATCCTTTAAATTATACTTCTTTGAAGTTCTCGACTAATGAGAGGGTGTGGGAGAGGGACTTGGAACTTGTGGATCTCGGTGGCGGACCTTGCCGCTCTCTCTCTCTCTCTGAAGCGGATGTTGCTTCTCTCTCTTTCATCTTATTATTTTTTTCCCACTTTCATTATCATCTAGTTTAAAATTGAATCCTATAACTTGAAAAATGTTAATTTGATAATTCTTATTAAATTCTCCATATTAAGAGCTTGTCATCTATGTTAAGCAGCAATTTTTCGTGTCAGGTGACATAGGGTCCATTTGGTTGCAAAAAGATGAGGGAATGCAATGGAATTTTGTACGGATCCCAACCTGATGACTCCTTTGGTTGCTAAAATGCCTATTCTGTAGGAAACCCCACTACCACATAATATGGGAATGAGCATTCTTCCAAAAAAACATGAGGAATGGGGATGCCGGAGCCATGGAATCCATCTATCCCACAAAAAAACATGAGGAATGGTTCCTCATAGTCCTCCCTATCCTCGGTCTAGACCAACTCATCAGCGGCGCCATCTTCGGTATGCTCACAGCCCATCTTCGCCTTCGATCGTCGGCTCCATTTGCGTGTCATCCGGGTTAAGCACTTTTTAATTTTTGATATATTAATTTATTGAATATATAGATATGTAAATTTCTCATATTTTAAAATTTTAAAATTTTTTGTATTTGATGTATTCAGTAGTCTGTATGGTTTCGGTTTTTTAATCAACAATTAATAAATTATTAATTAAAATTTTTAGAATTATGCACAATCAATCAATCATTATAAAAATCGGATACCAAGTTGACTTGATTAAAACACGGATATTTCAACTTTTATTTTACATTTAGAAAAATAAAAATCTGTTTAGTTAAAACTTAAGTCATGGGATCCTATGAATCAATCAATTTCAACATCTTTCCTTAAAATGAAATTCCAATTGTAAGAATTAATAACTCCAAAAAAATTACAATTTAACTCCAAATTTACACAATTGGTCAGCTTTTAATCAATAATTGTTTATCCAAAAAAAATTTGACCTAAGCTCTTTTGCCTTGGAGAATTATTTGTTAAAATCTGACCTATATCCTTTTACGGAATTAGTTAGATTTGAAAGAATTATTTAAAATTACATTCTGAAAATTATTCAAAATAAAGGGCAAATAACACTTTAGCACCAAAATACTCAATTAATACCATTTTAAAATTAAAACAATTCAAAATGGCAGAAAGAGACCATGATCTGAAACTGTTCAAAATTTTAAATTTGAAATAACCTAAATACCCTTATTAAAAAGTAATACTCAGCTATCGCTATTTATTACTTAGATTCTATGATATGATATTGAATTACCTCGGTTTTATATTGGACACATTATAATCATGAAAAAATTCAACTAAGGAAGTTCAGTGTAAAATCGGGGAAGTTTAGTGTCAATCATTAAACATAAGTAGTAAATAACGGGAGTTGAGTGTCAAATTCTATGACTGATCAATTGAATTCTTTGGTAATAATAACATGTCCAGTGTGAAACTGAAGAAACTTAGTGTTAAATCATGAAATCTAAGTAATAAATAGCGTGAGTTAAGTGTCAAACTTTGGGACTGATTAGTTAAATTCTTTGATAATCATAATGTGTTCAATATAAAATTAGGAAAACTTAGTGTTAAATCGTAGAACTTAAGTAATAAATAGCGGGAGCTAAGTGTTAAACTATGAGATTGCTCAGTTGAATTATTTGGTGATCATAATGTGTCTATTGTAAAATTAGGGTAGCTCAATATCAAATTATGGAACTTAAGTAGTAAATAGCAGAAGTTGAGTGTTAAACTTTTTAATAAGGATATTTAGATTATTTCCCATTTAAAATTTTGATAAGTGTAAAACCATGATCTCTTTATGTTATTTTAAAATGTTTTAGTCCTATATGTTATTTTAAAATATTTTAGTCCTATATGTTATTTTGAAATATTTTGGTCATCAAATATTACTTTTCCCAAAATAAACAAGAGAGTTCCACAGAGAGGTATATAAAAAACTTAAGAGTCAAAAAGGGCTGACTGTGAAATTTCTTTGAGTGAATCAAGGCTTGCGCTCCTGGTAACCAAAAATAAAAAAGAATCCAGGCTTGGGCATTTTATTATTTTATTGAAAATAAAATGGAGATGACCTTTTTTAACTACTAAGACATATGTCGGAAGGAAAAATAAATGTTGTCTAGGTTCAAGTTAAAATAATCTATTTCTGTTAACAGAAAAAATATTATGATGAAATAGTAAAATAATTTTGTGGTTAAGGTTCATTATACAGTCCTACTATACAATGAATATACATATATTAAAATATCATGCATGATTTTCACAATTAATTAAACTTATTTATATGCAAGCATTCAGTTTTAAAATACAATATAAGTATATCTTACCTTTTCTTTTCTTCTTTTGTTACATTATTAAGGTATAAACCCTTAATCACTAACTAACGGCAGTTGAGTTGAGTGACAAAGAACTCAATACCTCTTAAATAAGATTTTAAATTCAAAACTTCAAGAAAAAATCACGTTAGAATAGTTATCCCATTTGGATCAACTATACTTAAATTTAACCCCATCAAATACATACATATATATATATATATATATATATACCCTTAACTACCAGCCACACTAGACCTCTCCCTTACCCCTTAGCCCACCCAGGTGGTTATATGTTATCTTTTTCTAATTAATTAAACTCAACTTAAAAGCCTATAAATAAGAGAATGGTGTCAAACCTCTTTTGCATCACAAAGAATAAAGGGCCCGTTTGGTTCATTTCTTAGGTGTTCATGGAGTGAGAATCCAGATTCTATTCCCATACTTGGACTGTTTGGTTAGACATGGGAATAGAAATCTGGACTCCCATGGGAATGAAGATTACCAAAGATTTGGAAGTTAACTTTCCTATCTTGGACCCTGACTTTGATTATTCCTACCACTAGGAATGGAGACCAAATGACAGAAATGACCTTAATTATGAAATATTAATCTTAAAACATCATTCACAGATTATGTACCCCATTTTCTCTTGAAAATTTTTCATTAATTCATACAAGTTATTTAGTGTAATTTTTCTATATGATTTTTTTCTCTAAAAAGATTTAATTTAAAAAATTTAAAATAAAAAATAATAAGAATTGAAATATACGTAAATTTCCCTTTTATTTTTTATATTGCAATTTATACTTAGATATTTTTATTTAATAAAAATAAAAATATGTAAAAGCTTAAAATATAAGGTTATTATCTAAAAAAAAATGTCATCCGTTTATAACTAAAAATATATATAAAAAAAAAAGTTACATTACGAACACAATATTAAAGCAATTGATGTTGGGCTAAATTTTTATTTAGGTGCAATTTTGGCTTTTTGCATATTATTTACATCTCATTCTATCATTTTCTTATGTCCAACCAAACAAATTTAAGTTGTTACTTATGTTTTTTCTAAGGTGAACCAAACAAAATTTTAGTTTACAAGGTTCCATTCCATTCCATTCCCAACCATTCCATTCCAATCCATTCCCAATAATTCTACTAACTAAACGGGCCCAAAGTTCTACCCCACTTCCAAAAGAGGGCAAGAGATAGAACAAATGCATGAACATTGGGGCCCTTCAGTAATTTTTTCCCCCTTTTACCTGAGACATCAAGTAATATTTCTTAGACGAAAGAACAAAAATTTACCTCCGCATGTATATACTTATACTCTCAAGCTTGAGGCTTTACTAACATTGAATCTGTGAAAAATTTGACTGCAGATCTCTTATTTTTGTTGTGCTCGTAGATTTGTTCATCTGGCATATTAGTTGTGAATCAAGCATTTTTTTTCCTTTTTTTGTCTGAAAATAAGCGCTCATTATGTTCAAACCTAGAAATTCCGAGAGATCTATGGTTTGCGTGTGATCTTGATGTATAGTCAGTTGAATCCGTTGACCTTGAAATTCTGACGTTGACTGGTGTTGAAATCGTTGAAAAAGAAGTCCACAAAATATAATAAATTAAATCTAAAGAATAGTATAAATAATTCTAATCCCCTTTCCCATCATAAACATGTCATGCAACAAGAAACATCCAACTAATACTTGTAGATTGGCGATGCATTAATTTCCAACCACTAGTGTATAGTGAAGTGGGTCCTGAACACTTGTAATTTAGCATTCGAAAGCAGGTGAATAAAATCTTCCATTGGTGCTTTTTAACATTACAAGGACAAGAGTTTAGGTTTAGGAAGGAAAGCTTGTTTAGGAATTCTTGCCTCTTATTTTCAGTGCGGCCCTATTTTGATAATTATACTCTTCAACAGGATGAAGAAGAAGTTCTTGTTAGTATTTAACTACGATGTTTTTAAAATCAAACCGGTTAGTTTAATATTTGTTAATTCAACCATGACCACATCATGATTGAACGAATAGTAAGAAAAATAATTTTCTTAATTTTATATATTATATATATATATATGAATGAGAAAAACTATCACTAATATTAAGTTTCATAAATAAATACTTAAATCTAAATAAATTAGTATCGGTCCATAATTATATTTTTTAATAAATAGTCAATTAATATTATTTATTAAATAAATTTCTTATTATTAATAATTATGTATAATAATAATACTTATATAATAAAAATAATATTATTTTATATTAAAATTAAAAAGTTAAAAAAAATAATTTGACTGGCTCTCACGGATTTGAGCTGTTTTTCATTATATAAAATGAAAATGATGGCTGATGTGATGCTTATGACAGAGAGATTAGAAAGTATGAAAATGCGCTTCCCTCATTCGGGTAAGTACACTGATACTCCTCTGTTAATGTTCAATCGCCACCAAGTGACCTAAATTAGCAGTATTACATCTCAATGCTTTCTGATAAAAAATATGTTTCAGGAAGAAAAGCTCCAACCACTCACTGCTTTATTTACAATCGAAAACTTCTCATTTCTTTCACAGACTTCAGCAGTAGAATATTACACCTCAGAAGACTTTGAAGCTGGGGGATACCAATGGTATGCTTTCATGCTCTGTTGCATTTAAATTGTTTGAAAATTTCGTTTAATTTCCACATCAATATAAAATATTTAAAATGTAAGAAGTCACATTGTTCTAAGGTCATGAACAATGTAGCTTATTTTGAACTCCGTATAAATGTTTTGCCTGGTGTTATTGTAGGACTATATCTATATACCCAACTGGGGACAAGAGAAGAGACGGGCCAGGTTATATCTCATCAATATGTTTGAACTTGATGGTTTTTGATGACTCAAGTTTATTTCCTGAAGGTTGGGAGGTCAATGCCATCGTAAATTTGTTTGTATATGATTTTTTTCATAACAAATACTTTTCCACTCAAGATAATTTTAACTTATTATTTTAGCTATATTAAAATTTGGTGGTAGAGCATGTAACCATTTGGGTTTTACCTAACTTGATATGAATTAATATAAACTTAGATATATCATCTAATTAATATGAGATAGGTCTCAGATATCGGGCATATATATAAAAAATAAATTATTTTATTGCATTTTATATATCTTATTGACTAATTTAGATGTATTTTTGTTTCTTACCTTTTAATGCAGATGCAAGCATAAAGCGTTTCCATCTGCCCCAAAATGAATTTGACATTCCAAAATTCATTGACCTTGTCTCATTTAATGACCCTTCAAATGGATATCTAATTGAATATACCTGTGTTTGGAGCTGAGGTTTTTATTGTGAAGCCCACTTTTACAGGAGAAATCTTATCAATGAAAGATGAACATGAACGTCCTACCCTTACCTTTTAGTGGAAATTCGACAACTTTTCGAAAGCTAATTCTGAGCAGCACAAGTCTCAACCTTTCCTTGCTGGGAACTACAAATGGTACACAGATGATTCTTCCTATCTTCCTAGTGAACATCTTATCATATATACTCATTTTTACCTTTTACTTTTTCATCTCTCTCAAATTGCACCATATGCACTTTTGAGAAGGGGGAGAATTTAACCCCGAAATGTGTTACTCTTTCTACATAATGTATATATAGAAAAGATCCATTTTATTAATTACTAGACATATCTATGCCAGTGGGATTGCATTTTTCTTTTCAAAATTTAATTATGTAGATAAATATTGAAGGAATAAAATAAAATTAATTCAACAAAATGTATGGATAAAGATTGAGAGGGAAAAAAAAAAGAGTCCAATAAAATATATGGAAATCATTAATAGTATAAAAATTGACTGCACAAAATCTGAGAAAATCCATATTATTCATGACTTACGAAATGTTGGTTTTACTGCAGGCATCTCAGTTTCTATCCTAACGGGTATCATGAGGGTAAGGGTAAGAGTATCTCACTCTTTATAACTATAGCTGTCTCATTGATTCCACCTAACACTAAGATCATGTTTGATATAATGGAAAGTAGTTTTAAAAGATGGAATATGAGAGAGAAATTATCATATTTGTATGTTTGGTAGAGTGAATTTAACTTTTCAAGGAATGTGGGCTTCCTTAAACAAAGAAAGCCTATTTTCTTCATCAAAGAGGGCCAGAAACTAATTTTTTGTAAGGAAAAAAATATTGTGTTTCTAAATTTAATCTTACTTGTCAAATGTTTCAACAATTTTATATGATTTTTATTAAATTTCATATGATTTTAAATTTATATTTTTCATAAAAATATAAATTATTTTACAATAAAATTTATATGAAGTTTTAAAATTTCATATATTTTTTTCAAATTCAAAATAAGAATATAAATTAATTCTCTTTTAAAATTTTTAATGGTTTAAAAAATTTATATCCTCCTACAAGTGCATAAAATGAAGATTAGTTGTAGATTAACACGTTTAAAGAAAATTTTTCAATTTTTTTTAAAAAATATAATAATAAAAAATCAAAAAAAGAAGAAACACATGCTATTTGATTTTAAAGTTATAAAAAATATCCTTTTTTTCTAGAATTACTATTGTATAGTATACTCATTAGCTAATAGGCTATTAGGAGAAAACAATGACTTGGGGGGAATTATTGATCTTTTCTACAAAAAAAATATAAAAGATAATTTTTTATTTGTAAAAATAAAATAAAAGTCTCTAATAATAAAATATAAAGATAATATTGGCAGGGAAGGGGGACATGAAAGGGTTTTCATTTTATTAAAAAATTGCTAATGATTTTGAAGATACAATTTGGATATTTTAGTGAGGAGTATTTATTTCATTTGATTATTTTTGGTTTCTTCCTTTCTACTGTTAATTACGTTATATCAAACTTTTAAGGCAACAAAAATTCTAATTCCTTCCACCTTACCAAACATGTTTTTGATTAAAAAATAACCTTTCTAGGGAAGTTTCTCTCCCTTTATATGTGCACTACATTTTGCATACCGGAGACCAAATCAATGACCAACATGCTGAAACAAAATGTGAGGTTTAACATCCAAGTTTCTTTGGAAATCCAAAGTTCACTCAAGCAATTGTTTTAAATTCAAAAGATATTCATATGTTATTTTCTCATTTTGCAGTCTATAGGCCCTTCCTGAACACAGATCCGTCTTGGGGCTCAATAATGTTGGTGCCATTGGCCAAATTGAAGGACCCAACTATGGGCTTTCTAAAGGGAGATAGTTGTGTTCTTGAGACTGAGTTTAAAGTTCTAGGCTTAATCTCAAGTCCTTGATGATTAATTGGTAGTTAAGTAAATGAAAAATACTTATATTGAATCAAGTATAGCTAGATATGTGGTTTTCGTTATATGGATTACTGTTGAAGTTCATTTCATTTTTGCCAAGTTTAGATGAACTTTTAACTGTGGTGTTAAGTGATATAACTATGCTTCTTGGAATTTTCTTTCTTTCATAATTGTTGGATTAATTGATTGTTATGTGACTAATTTTGTTTGAATTTAAGTTTGCTGTGTTTTATTCTGACATTGCTTGAATTTGGATTAATGAAAAGCTCCATGAGAGCATTGCCACTACACTGTTAAGCAACAATACACATCTAATACCCTAATGGCAGGAAGGTTTTCACACTGTTTACAGCACTGTTCACAAGCACTGGGTTGGATTTCGTGCAGGTCGGGCTTCCGGTCTGCCTCTTCCCTGTCTTACTTCCCAGGTCTCTTAGTGCCCTCGTTTTTTCGCCTTTTCTATCGGTGCTTACGTCTTCTCCCTCCTCTACGTTTCTGTTTGCTCGGATCTCTCTCCATCAAGTGCAGCGCTCTGTTTTTTCGCTTATTTTCTCGGTTGTGCGGTTCATTTCTTTTGTCTGCCTGTTCTCTATTTACTTCGTGCTGCATTTTTTCTCCATTTCTCTCACTGCCTTCATTACTCTGAACATCAGCCAAACCGGAGATTCCCTCATCGGTAAGTGTTTTGATATATTTGTTTCCTAAATTTTCCATTCCATAATTTATTAATTATAATCCTCTATTTCTTTTTGTATCCATTGATAATTGATTTGAGATTTCGTAATCCCAAGTGCTCTGATTATATAGTCGCCAAACCAGTTTTGTTGGTCCTAACAAAGACCGCATAGTTGTCATCGGTGCCGATCTTAGAGAAGCAATAATTGATAAACTTTGTGAATAATTAGAGGAACCCTATATTTGCTTTGATTGAAATCGGCATTGTTTCTTTTACTACTCATTTCTTTGCCATCTATTTTCTGCAAGTTTTCATCTTCTACGCTTACTCGATTCTAGTGTCCCATTTCTTCTTTGACTTTATTTTTTTTCCTTGATTTTCCCTTGAGCAAGTTGAGCACCTTGGCATTTATTTTAGTGAGACATGCATTTTGAGAGCTCTGCATGTTGGGGTTTCGATGCGGGGTATGAGATTTTGAGATTGGTTTGGAGTTTTTCCTAATTTCTTTGTCCTAGATTTTTGTGGAATGCTCTATTTGTTATGGACCGGCTTTTTTCCCAGATCTATTTCCCTTTTCATTGATCATTTCGCGAACCATCTTCTCTTTCATTTTTCTTCAATTCTCCCTCTCTTCCTTCTTCTTCTTCTACACTATGCATCGGAAAAGAGGTTCAACTCTATGTGCAATCCTTATTATTTTTCAGGTAGGTTCTTTTTTTTTTAAATATGCATTCTAAATTATAAATTTTAGTTTCAATTGTTGAGGTTGGAATTGCATGCAGAGGTGGATCGCAACTTGGAGTAAGATTCGCCGATAAGGTTTTTTATGGCTTTAAGTAGAGTTTTCTTTGATTCTCTTTTTCGTTAAGTTTTCTTCTTTTATTCTCTTTGATTCTCCATGGCAAGAAGGTTCCGCCTCAGGATTCAAATAGATTGGAATGTTTGCATGTGGGTGTTCTGTCATTGAAATTGAAATTGAAGTGTCTTAGACATTGAATAGAAGCAATGTAATTGAAATTGAAGGATAGAACCAAAAGAGGAGGCGGATCCCCTGCCTTCTTCCATTCGATCCCATCTTAATCGTTCTTGTAAGTCATCTTCTTCAGTATTCTTTCCTCTATTTCTTGCTCTGTTTGCTCGCTGTTCTATGGAGTTAAAGTGATTGTTTCGAATTTTTGTAGACCTGTCCTCTTTTTTTTCTCTTTTTTCCCGTATTGTTTGCTATATTTGTTTCTTCTAGATCTTCATTTTCCTTTTCTTTCGTATTATTCTTTTGAGTTTCAAATCCTTTATTCTTTTGAGTTCAAATTCTTTTCTGTGAGGTTGATTAGTATTAGTATCCTGAAACTCCCTTCTAATAATTCTTTGCATAATTGTTTCATGACATTGATGTGCTCGGATGACATTAATGTTTTGTAAGCTTTTCCTTTTGTGTGTATGATTAATGTGTTCAATGCCTTCTAAATTGATTAAGGCAAGGTTCGTTGTCTTTTTTGAAGAAAATATCATTTTCAAAATGCCTCCATTTCAAACATAGTTGGGAAATGTTATTGCAAGTTTTAAATGCATTAGAGTTCGTAAATAACAAACCAATTATAGAATGTGGCTTTGGTTTGTAACTGCCCCTTATCTTTTTAGCCTTATTGGTGCATGAGTTTAGTTTAATGATATAATACTTTGAACTACAAGAACTTAAGATTTCCATGCATGGCTTCTACATGATACTGACGTAAATGATATCATCTGCTTTATATAAGCAGAAAGAGTCCTTGAATATGATATTGGTGAGGATTGGACATTATTACCAAAAATATCTATAGAAGAATAACTTAAGAAACAAATTAACAGAAAAAGAAAATGAGAAAAGGATTGATTGGAAATATGGGAGTATTTATTGAAAAAATTAAAGCAAAGATATGCTGTACATTTTAGCAAATGACTTTCTGTCCTCAATTTGCCATCATAAATTTATTATTTATTCATTTTTTAATAATATTCGTGTGCACTAAGATCCTCAACTATCTTTTTTCCCCTTGACTTTTTTGAACTAATATCTTACAAGTTGTTCTCTATACTATAATTAGTTAATCTTGCTTTCAGTTTCAGACAGGTAGATTGTCCAAATTACATTTTTTCAGTCAATAGAAAGCTTTGCATTGTATACATGGTGACAATTTGATGGTTTGAAATATCCAATTCTATCCTTGCTATGGCATGTATCTAATATCTTTAGTTCACATAAGTCAGAACTGTAATCGATGTATTTCTTATGCATGATATAGATTGTTCTCCTCTGAGATGGTAGATCCATTCTCCCTAGATTTATGATCCAGTTTAACTTGTATCGCTTTATTTGATTGTAATGATTGCAGGAACTGATGATAATCTTCCACCTACCCATCAAAATAGAATCCCTAGAGGGGGACATCTTGCTAGAAATGGAAGATCTGCTGCAGGTTCAATTCCATGTCCCAGGATGTATGGTGAAACTGATATGGAAACTCAAATTCACTAGCTTGAACAGGAGGCATACAGTGCAGTTCTACGAGCCTTTAAAGCTCAAGCTGATGCCATTACTTGGGTACAGTTGGTTATTGTTTTAAAAATTCTACTCTTTTAAAATTTGTTTGATCAGGTTCAAATGACTGCTACTTGTCATGTATTTTCTTCAGGAGAAGGAAAGTTTGATTACAGAACTCAGAAAAGAATTGAGATTATCAAATGAGGAACATAGAGAACTTCTAGTCTGGTCAATGCAGATGATACGAAGAATAAGGTCTGATAAAATTAGGAAACAAGGGTTCTTGCTTTATGCTTAATTGTTATTTTCATTAAATTTTCCACCATGCGCTCTTCTATTTTGCTGATTGAACACTTTGTTTGCATTAGGGAGTGGAGACAAGCAGGAGGCCATCAACATGGTGCATTGACTACCGGTCAAGCAATTCATGATTCGATTCCTAGTCCTACAATATCTGCATCTCGAAAGAAGCAGAAGAGAACACCATTAGTACCATCACAATCTTTTGGTGAGCCTTCTCCTCCATTTCATCCCCAACCAGGGGCTATACCCCACCAGACATCTTCATCTTTAGCAAAAAGAGGAAATGTCCCTAGATCCAAGGGGAAGAAAAACAAGTCGGTGAGTGAATAATAAAATTTATATTGGGATGTACTTTTTATTGTTCTCATCATTGAGCTTAGATATTTTGATTAGCCCCTTGACAACATCTAAATAAAGTCTTTTTTGGTTGTAACAAAAATTATTAATATAAATGAAGTGGAACGTTAACTAAGTTTTATATTATGTTAGCAACATCATTATACTTATTTTATTCTTATATTTACAGGGCCAAATATTACTCGGTGCATCTTCAATGAAGCAGTACCCTTCCTCAGGACCAGGTGGAAGGAGCCAAGTAACCAATAGAGTTTCCTCTGGTGCCATCATGGGTGAGCTTGCTGAGGGAGCAACATTTGATTCATTGATTGGTAGAAGAGTATAAACAAGGTGGCAAGCTGTTATCATTGACTTCAATGCAGCTGAGGTACTTACAGCCCTTAAGTAAGAAGCACCTACATATGTTTTTTGTACCCATATCTACATTGGAGTTGGCCACATACTATGTTTCTATATGCATCATGTATGCTTACATGACAAAATGCTTTTTATGATGTTGAAACATGAAGCATTTCTATGTCATTTTGAAATGCTGAGAACATGACAAAATGTGGTAAAACAAAATGCTAACAATTTAAAATTCATGAAATGCACTAAAATACAACAAAATGAACTAACATGCATTAACTAAAAAAAAACTAAAATGCATAAAAAAGGGCTGTAAAATATGTCAAGCAATTTCATTTAGTTTTTTTTAATAATGAATATGTATTCTACACATTTATTATATCAACTATATTATATTAGTCTCAGTCCTCAACATATTTATTTACATTATATCATTAATGTCCCCCTTCGGATGTCATGAATGTGTAATAGTCATCCAAACTAGATATTTTTACAATTGACTATAAATGATTTTACTGATTTCATGCGTATTTAAAGTGCTGAAAGTTTGACAACATTGTTTTGTTGATACAGAGGTGATGGGGTTGTAATGCAGTTTATATCTGTTGCTATCTTTATCCTTTATGTTGTAATGATTCCAACGTTCTGTTTTGATTTTACTCTTTATCAGCTTCAAATGCTTTTGTAGAAACATTGAGGGAGCGCATGTTCAAGCCTTCACTGTCAACTATTACTAGTGACCATACAAAGTAATTTCCAAATCATATTTCTGCTTTCTTGTATGGTTTGCCAAGGTATGCCTACATAAATAGATTTTATAGGTTTCACCAAGTTTTGTAGCTTTATGTATTTCCAGGGTTGCTATTTCATCAACATCAGATCCTGTCTATGTAGCTGCAAAAAAGATGCGGTATTTGCATGTTAATTCAACGGTTATTATTGCAGGAACCAAGATTCAGGGAATACTCACGTAATCATGTACCTTTTTCCTTCTGTAGTTCTTTCTTACTTTTGAATCACATTCCTTATTGCATGTTTTTCTAGTAATCTCCTTATGTGGGTTGTGGCTCAAAATCTATCTCCTAAGTTGACTCTTGTGGAAAAGGTTGTTCACATTTTTTCTTTTTATGAAGTAACTTTAGTCAAAAAAAGGTTTATTCTGAGATTATTTTTATCTCATTGGCTATGATTTTTGCAATTGATTTTCTTCTATCTTCTACCTGTCCTCTCCCTTTCTCTGCATATCTCTCTCTTGTTTCATCAGGTAATGACTCCAAACCCAGAATGTGTATCAATGGACACAACAATTCTTGATGCACTGCATATGATGCATGATGGAATGTTCTTACATCTTCCCATGGTGGACAAAGGTTAGTTTTAATTTATTAACAGCATGGGTTGTTTCTTACGCTATAGATATTAATTATCATTTGTTTTGCATATGGATATGTTACTGCTTGTGTGGATGTTCTGCATATAACTCATGCTGCAATTTCAATGGTACTTTTGTGTTTCTGACACTTACTTGTTGGAGGGGTATTGGTTGGCATCTTCTAAAGGCAATTCAAGAGCTAATTTCTCAAGTGAGTTCCTTGAGAGATGTTTACTTGCATTCCAAAATGATTAATGCAGCTCCACTTAACATGTATAAAAAAGTTAATTACAATTATTTTTTATTGTATTGTGCTTCGTTTATGTTACGTGAGATTTCCATGAGATTTCCATGATTTTTGAGTAGTATGAGATACCACACCCAAAAGGGTGTTATATGTTTTTTTACATTAATTCTTTTTTTCCTTTAAGTTTCCCAATCAAGCTATACAATAGCATTACAAATCAAATATTACATTTGATAAAGAAAAAATACTTAGAAGGATATATTATAATTATGAAAAAAACTTATCTAAAACATTTAATTCCTTTTCAAATAGTTAAATCCCAGAAAAACTTAAATAAAGAAGTATATTAAACATTTTTATTTGACATTCGTGTATTCTCTTTCCTTCTCCCTATGCTGTCGATTTTGGTGAGTTTAAGATGCACCAAAATTGGGTTGGATGAGCTCAAAAATATTTGCTAAAAGAAAGTGTTCTATCTTTACATATTTTATGTCATTGAACTTGCATTTTGTGCTATTTATATTTTACTTTTGAGATGTGACAAACTTTTGTTAATAGATGTTTTTAGTGGTGCTTCTACATCATTGTTTGAGGTCCGAGGGTATTATCTTTTTGAATTAATTTATCTTCTTGAATTAATATTGATTCCTAAAAATTATGCTTTTAGGAATATATGTATATGTGGATATATGGATGGAAGGATGGTAAAAGCTCCATTTTATATACCATCTTGGTGCATTATTGGTGGTTGGAAGTAGGTTGTATAGCTACTGTCAATAGATTTGCTGTGAATAGGATATCTATGCTTGATAGCTTTATGTTTAGTTTTTGGTCAATTTAGGTAGATTTTGCTGGGGAGGAATTAATGCCCTGTGTGGAATTGTGTCTAAAATTAAATTGGTTTTTCAAATATGACTCATTGAAAATTTAGTTGCCTACCATAGGTGAAGTACGCACAATTGATACCCACCTTCCCCTCTTTTAGTTAAATCATAAACCATAAAATTTTCTCAATTCAAACAATAAAAAATTTAAAAAAATAATAATTTCAATTATAAATGACCATTCAGTGTAGAAGAAATCATCTCATATCTCACAACTAAGTTTATGTAATATATTGTTTTCGCATAGCCTATGTTCAACTTACAATAGTAATACTAATGTATACCAACCGTCTTATAGTGATTGATGAATATTCTTTAACTACTGAAAATATATATTAGATGATCATTAATTTAAAAATGATAATCCCAATTTATATTCTAATGTATACCAATGCTTTTCAACCACATTGTTAGAGATAAACTAACCTTAAAATCTCCTCTCCCTTTAAAACAAATGCTTGGAGATGTTTGTTCAATATGAACGAAAATATATCATGAATCATCCAACATGTTACATTTCAGTGATTGGCATGTTATATTGATAGTTCAATATATTTTTCTTTGTACCTATAATATTGAATCTCATGGGATAATAATTTTTTTGGATATATGAGAAGTAAAATTTTGTTCTAGTAGCTCATGTCTCTTTTTGTTTTAGTTAGAGAATAAAAGTTTTCATAAATTTTTTATGATCCCTCCTTTGATTTAGCTATGAAATTTGGCATTTTCCCCCTTTATATAACACTACTAATAATATAGATGGGCTGTAAGAGGATGATTTATTTCTTTTCTTCTGTGAGTATAGCTAATTTATTGAGCCACAACATTACATCTGAGTATAGCATGTGTTTTAAGCAGAGTTGAAGATAGCTGGTCAAACATTTTGTCTGCATGATTGGTTAAAGCTGAGCCTATAGAGTTACTAAGAAAATCTTTTGAATAGCTGCTGAAAATAAGGGCAAGAAAGTTGAACCAAAAAAAGAAGAGTCATTAGATCATATGGCTAAAAAGCTTTGTCAAGAAAGCTATA
Source organism: Adenanthera pavonina (assembly GCA_026686845.1). Taxonomy (NCBI): domain Eukaryota; kingdom Viridiplantae; phylum Streptophyta; class Magnoliopsida; order Fabales; family Fabaceae; genus Adenanthera; species Adenanthera pavonina. The sequence goes on from JAIVEN010000004.1 coordinate 24,743,708, forward strand.
TTGTAGATTCCATCAGTTATTTGTGCCTTTCTCTTTCCTTTGTTGTTGTTCTATTCTAGGAACAAATAGTATAGATCATTATATATATTGGGGCATGTCATTCATAGCAATATCATGTATATATGTGTCCTTGTGGAAGTATATAATAGATGGTGCTGATTGTGTATTGTTTTGACGAATTAACCATTTATATGTGGCAAGAATAATATAGTTACAAATTTTTGGCATTCTTTTTAAATGGCTCTGTATTATAGGAGTAGTTAGTATTATGGCCCATTTATGATTATGTTATAGTTAAATTTAGTAGTTCTTACACAGAAATGGTGGCTCTAAATAGAAAGATTTAGTTGATAAAGATTAGTATTGTTAGACCAAAAGAATTTAATGCCTAATAGTCAATCTCAATTTAAAGTTAACTGAGACTAAGAATGTCAACTGAAACCTTTGAATTGCTTAATACAAATATACATATCAATAGTGAAGTTATTATTGTGCGATAAATTATGACTATTTCAGCTACCTTGATTTGATTATGATTAGTATACCATGCTTTAATCGAATTTCTAAAACTATATTCTCAAGGCTTGTGAACATTTCTGAAACAATGACCACGGTTTTTTTTTTCTCAATCATACAAAAGTTAACTTCAAATAATACTATCCTAAGAAAAAAAGTAATATATATTAATGAGAGTGACAGAAAGGTTACCCAATCATCACAAGCAACAAAAAATAATTATATTAGCAGATATGATCTCGGAGTCACGCAGGAAAATACCTCTTCCCCGTGCTAATGCACGGGTTTTAACTCTAGTTCAACTAATAGTTGTAGATTGGTGAAGCATTATTAATGCATTAATTTCAACCATTAGTGTATGGTGAAGTGGTTTCGTGAACACTTTTAGTTAGCATGTGGATAAAATTATGTCCTCAAATAAGTTAATTCAGGGAATGAAGATGTCATTCCCTGTTGTCTCATGATGGAACTTGGCAAGTGTATGAGATCTTGAAAGAGAAGTGTAAATTCATTCAAATATATGAACTTCTCTTTTTAAAAAAACAAAACATGAACTCCGCAGAGACCAACCCATAGTTGTTAATGAAATTAAACAAAATTTTCCTATTTTGAAAACGTTCCTACATATTTTAAGAATATAGGGGATATTTGTTTGTGTTTCAGTATTCTCAAAATTCTTGTTGGGAATATAGTCCAACCTTACAGGTTGGTCGGAAAATTTTTAGGACCGATGTTTATTTAAGTTTTTTAAAATTATGAAAAAAAAAACAGTTTTCTTTCTGATTATTTTAAACAGATAGCTAACGGAAAAATCTGAAATCACGGTGAATTTAATTTATGGACAAAAATATCCTTACAAAATTCCTTGTATGACAAGTTTTGCCCTGGAAGAATATGAAACACACGGCGTCGCTATGTCAGCTGTAAAGCTTCCCTTGCTCTGCTTCAGCTAGCACAATTGAAGAAGCCGTTTGTGAAGCCTACTGCCACCGTTGTCTCCAGGTATGGCATGTAAACATCGACCATGCTCAAACATTTCATTTGTTGTTGCCTCTGTGGTTTAGTTAGGTTTTTTCCCCTTTTTAAAAGTCAGCCCCAGCCAACACTAATTCTTTCTCAAGCCCACGAATTTGCTTGAGCAATTCTTGCGCAGAAGGTGTTTGAGAAATTTACTGTGTGTCATAATAGTTCTGCTCTTCTTCTTCATGCCAAATGCTAATTTTTGCATCATAAGAACATGAAAATTTTTTGGGTTTCTTTGTTCTGCTTGTACCCTGCGAAGATACAGTTACTGTCTTGACGAAGCTCTCATCATCTGGTCAAACTCTTTCAGAAAGATTGTCCTCTGATTCTTTCTTCACAGTCTTGACGAATCTCTCAAGCTTGAAGGTACTGTCACTGGTATCTTTAGGTTTGTGGAGTCCTTTTCCTGCCAAGATGGTTCTGGTCATTGAATGTTCTGAACATAAGCTCAAATTTCATCTATGGGGAATTCCCATTATCAATCTGTTCCATGAAAAATCTCAGGAGTCTGGTTTTGGCTGATAATCTTTTCAATGACAGTGTCCCAGATCTTAAAGCACTAGAAATTTTGGGGATTTACAGTAGAAATTTGGGGGGTTTAAATTGTAACAAGTCGAAACACTGGTCTCTAGTAGAAGGGGTTTACAGTAGAAATTTTGGGGTTTAAAAATTCTCCCAAAACTAAGTTTTAAACTGTATGACGTATCAAGTTGAAATTTAGGGGTTGTTGCAAGCTCATCTGATAATAAGGTTTCACTTTTTTATCTATCTGTCATAACAGTTGCTTATGCTAGTTTACAATGGATACTTGTGTACAAATTAATGATGCATTACACCAGTATGTGACTGTCACATGTTTCGCCAAACCATTGTATGTTAAAATCAGTTTTCGGTTTAAGACTAGTTTTATTTTCCTGAGGCTTTCTTATTTACTTAGTACAAGTGTACAATTATTTTCCTGAGATTTCCTATTGTGCCTGTGGCAAAATTGGAGAGACTAGCACTAGGTTTAATATACATTGGTGACCATTCGTAGAACAAAACAAATGTTACTGAAAGTGGGCATAAGTTAGACAACGATTTTATGAATTTGTTTTTTAATTATAATAATTGTGAATGTACAGAACCACTTTTTTTTCCAAACATGCATGTTTTTTAGGAAGTGCTTTTTTTATGTCCTTTATTGTATTTCACGATAGAAAAATAGCATTTTGATTATTGCTTTTCAAGTAAAAAATGCTTTTTATGATTGTAATCAAATGCACAATAATTTCTGTTTTTCATAAAATCTCCAAAAATAAATCACTTTGTTTTTTAAATTTAAACAAAAGGGTCTTGATTTTTAGAGTTTAGGTTTTAGAGTTCCATTATCATCCTAATACGTGAGAGGTGGAATGGCCAAGAACCTTATCCATGCTCCTGCTTCCAGTTTCTCTTTCCTTATTCCCTTCACATTGCTTTTTCTTTCTGCATTTTTTAATTAAATAAGCACTCATAGTTGTATGTTCCACCTTAATGATTATTGTTGAAAATTATTCTTAAATTTATCCATGAATAAAAAAAAAATTCTAAATCCAAACTGAATTTAAATTTGAATAAAAGATAATTGTAATTAATTATTTTAGATAATTAATATTATCTTATATTTATCTAAAATTCCAATTTTAAGTACGATGAAATTTCTTGGAAACTTCTGTGTTTATTCCAGTGAAAAGAGTGTACAATATATACAGCAATAGGATGCCCTGGTGTATCTATACAGATCATATCAAATAAAATACAAATCTGATCAATTAATAGGCAATCCCTAATTATAAGGAAAAAACAGAAAAATAGGGTATATAATCAGGGATTAGGCTGATTAGGTTTTATAATAAGTATGGGCTTTCTAATTGGGCCCTAATACTCTCCAACACTCCCCCTCATGCTTGGAATAGATGTCTATTAATTGATCAGATTTGTATTTTATATAATCATTCGTAGCTTGCTGCCAAGATTTTCAAATCTGTTCTGAGAGAGAGCCTTGGTGAGTAGATCTACAACTTTGGCTTGAGATGCAGCATACCCAAGATGAATGATATCAATTTTTATGTTCTACTTGATGAAATTTCTATCTATATCCACGTGCTTGGCTCTGTCATGGTGAATAGGATTATTTACAATCTCAATAGTTGCCTTGTTGCACCAGACCTTCATAGGTAGTTGAAAATCAATCTTTAACTCCTTGAACAGTCTAAACAACTAGATTCCTTCACATATGCGAAGAGCTAGTGCCCTGTATTCAGCTTCAGCACTGCCCCTAGCAATAGCTGACTGTTTTTTGCTTCTCCAAATGAGTAGATTGCCCCATAGGAATGTGCAATAAGCAGTGGTTGATCTCCAGTCCACCTTTGATCCTACCGAATCTGCATCTGTAAAGATTTCAAGTCCTCAATCTCTTCCTTTTTCAATTCCCTTTCCAGAATTCTTCTTCAAATATTTAAGTATCCTATAAACAGCCTCTAATGTTCCTCCTGAGGTTGGCTTATGAATTGACTAACAAGACTCACAAAATACCTTATGTCAGGTCTAGTGTGTGAGAGGCAAATCAATCTCCCAACTAGCCTCTGATACATACCTTTGTCAGCAGCAATTCCATCAGGTCTAGTATGTGAGAGGCAAATGAATCTCCCTTCTAGCCTTTGATACATACGTTTGTCAACAGCAATTCGATCCTCTTTAAACTCCAATTTGTTGGGTGTATCCATTGGAGTAGGTGACAGTTTTGAATCAAGCATGCCAGTCTCCTTTAGTAATCTATAGTATACTTTCTCTGAGGAACCGAATTACCTTTGCTAGTTCTAGCAACTTCCATACCAAGAAAGCACCTCAGTTTTCCCAAGTCTTTGAACTCTTTGGCCAGCATCACTTTCAATTCTCAGATCTCTTCAATATCATCTCTAGTCACGATGCTATCATCTACGTAGAGTATAAGCACGGTGATATTCCTATCTATGTACTTAACAAATAAAGTATGTTTAGTTTGGCATTGAGTGAACCCCAAACAAACCACAAAATTTGCAAACCTCCCAAACCATGCTCGAGTTGACTGCTTGAGTCCATATAGTGACTTGAAGAGTCTGCATACAAGATTAGGTCTCCTGTAGTCCTTCAACCTTGAGGGATGTCCATATAGACTTCTTCCTCTAAATTACCATTGGGGAAGGCATACTTAACATCTAGCTGGTAAGGTGACCTGTCTAGATTAGATGCAAGAGAAAGCAATACCTTTATGGTGTTCAATTTCGCAATGGTCAATCCCTTGTGTTTGAGTGAATCCCTTAGCAACTAGCCTTGCCTTATGTCGACTTGTACTGCCATCTGGGTGATATTTGATGGTGACCGCTCATTTGCATCCCCTAGTCAATTTGCCACTTGGTAAACTTTTAAGTTTCCAAGTCTTATTCTTTTCTAATGCCTGTAGCTCCTGATTGATAGCCTCTTTCCATTTTGCATCTTTCATTTCCTCCTGATAAGTAGATGGTAATTATTTCTCATTTGAAACACTCATCACAAAACCTTTCTGATGTAGGATAGGGTAGGGGAATGGTAGAACGTAGATGAGAAGAGGAGAAAATTAAGAGGAAGAGGTAACTCACTGAAAAAGACTTCAAATTATTATTCAATCAATAAGGACAAAGCTAACTACAATGAGAGGATCTATGGTTTATTTATAAAGCTCTAAATCTTAATCTAACTAAGATCCTAAAATAGTTTAAATCTAAAAGATAAATATTAAACTAAACTATATCCTAAATATAAGATAAAGATAAATCTAAACAAAATAATTAAATTCAAAATAAATTAAATCTAAATAATCTAATAATTATTTAAATCCTAATTATCTAATTATCTTTTCTGCATCATTCTCCGCCGCTTAAAAGAACTCTCCTTCGGAGAGTTAAGTTGATACTTCATCTCCTTGCTTCCTTTCACAATTTGCTTCTTGGTCAAAAGATAAAAGCTTTGATTCTTTAACCTTGACTCCCCTTGTTTAATCAAATCTTTATTCTCAATTTTGGGCTTAGCAGGACGTAACAAGATTGTCTTCTCCTTATACTTGAATGAATGAGTGTTCTCTCGACCATGGCTTGTAACATCATTATCATAGAGCCATGGTCTTCCTAACAAAATGTGAGCAACATCCATAGGAAGGACATTGCATAGAACTTCTTCGATACTCTCCCAATTGAAGGGGAACGCGGCATTTATGTGTAATGGTTAAAGAAGTCTTTTCATCAACCCATGCTACTTGAAAAGGCTTAGGGTAAGGCTTTTGTTTAAGACCAAGCTTAGCAACTTCTTGGTTGGAGATTGCATTCCTGGCGCTTCCGTCATTAATAACTAACTTGCATGACTTACCTTCACACTTCACAAAAGTTTGAAAGGTGCTTGTTCTCTTCCAAGAGTCATCATGCGAGGGGACAGACAACATGCACCTCATCACACCTATGCGTCTTGTCTCACAATCATCCACAATAACCCCCTTATCTGAAGGACACTCAACTAGGTCAATCACCATGTCAGCATTTACCACTTAATCCTTATGCTCAGCCGGGGATTCAAGAAGTAGAGCACATTGTGGACACCTTGATTCGATGTGACATTTAGAATGACATAAAAAACGCTCAATGGTAGAACCACTAGGGCGGAAGTTGTATCTTGTTGACTCAGCATGCTTAGACGTACTTCCACTAGGACTAGTTGTTTGATTAGACTGAAATGAAGAACTGATCGTAAAAGGAGGCACTCCAGTAATGTGGTTGGATTGTATGAAACTATGAGTCTGGCGCGAATCAGTACCCTGAGAAGTAAAATGCTTGCCATATGAATTCTTGAGTAAAGACTCTACTTCCAAGGCCTTATGGTAAGCCTCCTCAAGAGATTTAGGAGGATTCAATTTAAGTTCTGGCTGTATGTCAACTTGAAGACCATTGACAAACTTTTGAACTGTCATCCAAGGATCTTCCTTAATTTCACACCGAATCATGAGTTTGTTAAAATGAGCCATATAATCAGAGACCGTGGTGGACTATCTCAAGTTCAACCATTGATTGAACAACTGGCTATTGTAATAGGTAGACACATTTCTCTTTCAACTTCATCTTCATCTCGGCCCAAGTATTAATCAGGGGCTGTTCTAGGCACTTTAATTTCTGCTGCTTATTCTGCCAATACTTCTTGGTAGACCCGACAAGCTTCATCTTAGTTAAACGAACTCGATGCACATCGCTCATGTCGTACCATTCAAAATAGTCTTCCATGCAAGCCAACCAGTCCAAGAAGGCGTTTGAATCTAATTGGCCATCGAACTTAGGAGCGTTGACTTTGATCTTCTTAGAGATGTCATCTGACTGAGTTTGTCTATAACTTCCTCTATGATTTCTAGGAGGTGACCTATATCTTCGGTTGTAATGATCTCTTGGCTCATGAGCAACCCACTGATCTTCTACATAGTCGTGGTGGGAGTCAAAAGTTATATAAGGAGGATTCCTAAGATTCCTGTTTCCATTGCTGCTTGCTAACTGGCGATTCTCAATAGGTGGAGGTTGTGCATTATTAAAGGAAGGAGTGTGTCCACCCCCTAAGTTGATTTCTTTGCGAACTTTTGAACCTTCAACCGTAGCTTCAGTTGTATATTGTGTGTCTTTTCCTTTAATGATCTGCATAAGGTTTTCAAACATCTTCAATTTTGCAATGTCATGAATTGTTTCTTCAAACCTCCGGTTCATATTCTGATTTACTGTCTCAATTACTTGATCAACATACTCCGTACTACGTCTCTCGACTTCTTCTAGTTGAGTTAAGAGTTATTTGGGAGTTTTTAGTCATGGTGAATCCCAAAAATACTTGCCACTAGTCTGAAACAGAGTATGAATGAAGGAAATTGTGCTAAAACATCTAAGAAATAGTGAAAAATGCAATCGAGATGAATCTGGGTACTATAGCGCGTGGGGCGTGTGGAGCCCACGGGTAGGGAAGGTGGCTGGTGCATGAGGGCGCGTGGCTGGGACTTCGGTGACGGCGTTTGGTGGACGGGCCGGGTTTTCGCCGACAAGGCGACCGGTGGCGGTGATGAGGTGATCGGACATCTGGAGATAAGGGTTCTAGCTCCGACAGTGAACTGCTACGGTTCTGGCAAGTGTTTTGGTGGTTTTCTGGCAAGGGAGATGTGTAAGGGCGTGGGGAAACCTGTTTTGATACCAAATTGATGTAGGACAGGGTAGGGAAAGGGTAGAATGTAGATAAGAAGAGAAAATTAAGAGGAAGAGGTAATTTACTGAAAAAGACTTCAAATTATTATTCAATCAATAAGGAAAAAGTTAACTACAATGAGGGGATCTAGGATTTATTTATGGAGCCATAAATTCTAATCTAACTAGGATCCTAAAATAGTTTAAATCTAAAAGATAAATATTGAACTAAACTATATCCTAAATATAAGATAAAGATAAATCTAAACAAAATAATTAAATCGTAAAAGAAAAAATAAATTCAAAATGAATTAAATCTAAATAATCTAATAATTATTTAAATCCTAATTATCTAATTATCTTTTCTACATCACTTTCATTTTAGAAGACAAAGTTACCATATGAAACAAACCTTTGAATTGGATGTTGAGTACAAGATATTACCCCTTTCCATATAGGAGTGGGCAAATCCAGATCATTAGGAATTGTACCAGGTTCAGCTTCTTGACCTTGCTGCTGTAGATTGAGGGATTCTTCCTCTCTTTGTGGCTCCTGCTGATTTCTAGGCATTCTAGAATAAGTCAGAGCTTCTCTTCCAGCTTCGGAACCATACATCCTAGTCTTAATATGACCTGTTTTATGATGACTTGGTTGGTTAGAATGAGGTACAGGATCAGGTGTGGTAATATCAACAGGTTCTGGACCAGTTTCAGGTTCATTTTGAGCAAAAATAGGTTCAGAAACAGGATCGGGAACAGCTGCAATAGGTTCAGAATCAGGAAAACTAGCAACAGAATTAGGCACAACTGAATTTGGCTTATTGGATAAGAAATAATTATAATCATTCCTCAGAATTTCCCATTCCCTATCATTCTCCCCCTGAATGGAATTCCTGGGGTACAATGACAGATTTTCTTAAAAAGTAATATCCATTGGAACAAAAAACCTTTTGTGTATGGGAGAATAACATCAATAGCCCTTTTGATTCGGAGAATAGCCAAGAAAGATGCATTTGATTGCTCTAGGATCAAGTTACCCCCCATGGATATTGTGTACATCGGCAACACAACTGAAAATTTTATGTGGTATGGAAGAGACAAGATGATTGCTCTGATACCATGAGATTTCTCAGAAACCCATGTGTTTATTCCAGTGAAAAGAGTATACAATATATACAGCAATAGGAGGCCCTAGCGTATCTATGCAGATCATATCAAATAAAATACAAATCTGATCAAATAATAAGTAATCCCTAATAATTAGGAAAAACAGAAAAATAGGGCAGATAATCAGGGATTAGGTTCATTTGGTTTTCTAATAAGCATGGGCTTTCTAATCGGGTCCTAATACTCTCCAACATATGACCTAACAGGTTGGGTTAAAGTTACAGTTCTAAGAAACACAATATCTTACACGTAGAATGAAAGTTAGTGCTGCTGTGATGCTTGTGAAAGAGACAGAAAGAATGAAGATCAGCTTCCCTTACGCAGGTAAGTACACTAATACTCCTCAACTAAAGTTCAGTCACCTCCATAATTACGGCATGGCCATTATTATTATTGTTCAATTGTTTGAGGTCCATTGCTCCTTCCGACTCCACAGCATCCTTTGTCTATTACTTCAAATCCTGCACATTACCAACTTCTAACTCTCTTCCACTATATATAAGATTGATTCTTGTTTAAGTTATTCTATTCATCCTTGAATCTAGATGCTTTAAATTATACTTCTTCTGAAGTTCTTGACTAATGAGAGAGAGTGGGAGAGAGAGATGAAGTGGGACTTGGGACTTGTGGATCACAGTGACAGACCTTGCCTCTTTCTTTCTCTCTCCGAGGCAGATGTTGCCTCTCTCTTTCTCTCTCCTTACTGTTATGAAACAATAAACATTTATTTAACTAAATCTCGTTGATCAGTAATGCATTGGGAAAATGAAAGTTGAGGACTGTTAAAGAGAAATTTTAGTTAAGGATCGTGAATTTTTTAAATTCCCATGATAAATCAAGGTTTGGCTAGATGAAAATGCTCCTCCTTTCTTCCCTTGCTGTTGCTGTCACTGGGGTTGGCACCAACAATGGATGGATGAGGGTGGAAGAATGACGAAAAGAGAGATGGGCATTTTCATTACTAATGAAAAACTTGAAGCTATGTTGGAATTATATCCTTGAGGTTTTGCCATATAGGCATTTTTCCCTTCATTTTCAAACAGTTGTCACTTTGGAGTTTTGTCATTGTTTCCAAATAATTGTCACTTTAGGATTTCAATAAAGTATTATTTTTTTTTTACCATTTTACCCTTCAACTCAACAATAAAACATGATTTTAAATGCCATTGCATTTTGCTGCTTAATTTAATTGCTTTCTTAATATGCGTTATATAACTCAGTGACAAATTAGTTAAAAATGGAATGAAGAGACGTGTAGCAATTGAGTCAGATTAACTGGTTACCAATCAGACAGCAAAAGATTATGGAACATGCCTAAATGCCCCGTGGTCAACACCCTGAATCTTTTGGTCAGGTAAAAAAAAAAATCCTGATTCCTTTGGCCTAAGAAAAACCCTGAATCCAAAACTGAATAAAATATCCAAAATCATAGTGCATGCGCAAGTTGGAATCTGAGTGCCTATAATGCCAAAAGTGGCCTGTGGAACAATGCATTAATCACAACGGTCTGTCTTTCAAGTGTTAAATAATTTAGTGAATTTTCTTCTGTTTACATAGATCTATAAATTCGTTGTTCACAAAATATATGTATAAATTTATTGGATATGTCCTATGAATTGGACGAATTCATGCATTTATGAAAACAAGATCCGTCTGGAATTAAGTGATTCATGTATAAAAATATTAATTTTAATTCATGTAACTGGAATCTAAAGGTTACTTTATATGTGTCTATAAATATTTTTTAATCTAGCATTCATTAGCAAGTGAATAAAATCTTATATTTCTCTTTTTTAACAATCAAAGGAGAATAGTTTAGGTTTTAGAATTCCATTATCATCCAAATTGATATCCATGAAAGGTGGAGTAGTTGAAGAAATTACACATGTCACAGCCTCTCACTTTCTCTTTTCTAATTATAAGAGCACTGTGTATATTCTATCTTCAAGATTATTTTGTTGTCAAAAGCTAAAATTCAATCGTTGCCAGATGAACTAATGAGAGGTATTTTAATTTGTTCCAGGAAGGAAAGCTCCTCCCAGTCACTGCCTATTTACAATAAAATCCTTCTCATTGCTTTCAAAAGCTTCAGTAGAAAAATACACCTCGGAAGAGTTTGAAGCAGGGGGATACCAATGGCAAGTTCTAACGTTCATATAGTTTCAAATTTTTCTCTAATTTTAATTTTTTTTTGGGTTGAAAATGAACATTGTTATTGCTATAGGACTGTATCTATATACCCAACTGGGAATGAGAAAAGAGGCGGTAAAGATCATATCTCAATATATTTGAATTTGATGGTTAAGGACAACTCAAGTTTGTTTCCTGTTGGATGTGAGGTCATCAATGGCATTGTAAATTTCTTTGCATATGATTTTCTTCGTGACGAGTATTTTTGTACTCAAGGTACTAAATTTTACCTCATACCATGTTGCCCTTTATTTTATCAATCATTAATATCAACAAAAAATTGAGAAGGTATAGGGCCTGGACAGTGTATACACTAAACTCAATCACTGAAATGCATGCAGATGCAAGCATGAGGCGTTTCCAGAAGCTGGAAACTGAATGGGGTATCCCAAAATTCATGGACCTTGCCTCATTTAGTGATCCTTCAAATGGTTATCTAAAGGAGGATACCTGCGTGTTTGGAGCTGAGATTTTTGTTGTCAAGCCCACATTTAAAGGAGATATCTTATCAATGATAGATGAACCTCCTTCTCATTCCTATAGGTGGAAATTCGACAACCTTTCAAAAGCTACTTTGGTGAAGTACGAGTCTGAACCTTTCCTCGCTGGGAACTACAAATGGTACACTGTTAATGCTTCAGCTAGTCATCACTTACTAGCTACTCAGATTCTTTACATTTAAGAAAGTGAATATAGTGGATGCAATAAAGGGAGGCCTAGTTATGAGAACAACTAGAATGAACAAAGTCTGCTAGTTTGTTAAGGTGCCTCATCTACATACCTCACTGCACTTCCCTTAACTCAGATGTTACATATGAATAGTGGTTCATGATTCGGAGCAATATTTTCTTTTGGATAGAAGATTATGTAAACACCTATTCTCTTATACTATTTAATCTAAATCATGCATGTCAATTCTTTTCCATTGCTTGAATGGTAAAGATTTGTTCTCTTTTTTTGAAAAAAATTCCTATAGCAACAATACTGGCGTTGAAGATGTCAGAGCACCGGAGCATGAAGATCTAATTTAATTTGTTCTGTTTTGAATTCCAAAAATAATTGATTTCAGTTTTGTTGCAGGATGCTTTGTTGCTACCCTAACGGGCTACTTGAGGGGAAGGGTAACAGTATGTCACTATTTCTGACTGTAGACATTTCCTCGATTCCACCTAAGACTAAATTATACGTGCAATACATTTTGCGTGCCAGAGACCAGGTCAGTGAGCAACATGCTGAAATAAAAGGTGAGATTGACGGCCAGGTTTGTTTTGAATTGCAAAGTTCAATTAAGTGTATGTTTTAATTTCAAAAAACTGTTCATTTGTCTTCCCATTTTGCAGGTTGTAGTCGCTTCTCGAACTCGAGCCCAGCCTGGGGCTCACAAATGCTCGTGTCATTGGCCAAACTGAAGGACCCAACTAAGGGCTTCGTAAAGGGAGATAGCTGTGTCCTTGAGACTCAGTTTAAAGTTCTGGGCTTAATCAGTACTCCTTGATGATTAAGCTTTTGTTAAATAATTTACTACTGTATCCGTGTAAAGTATTTATGGTAACAGTCAACTATAGATATGTGGTTTTGATGGGGGTGTTATGAGATCTAATTGTGTTTCTTGTAGTTGTTGGGTTAACTGTTACGGTGCTATTTTCTGTTTTACTAAAGTTTGTGGGTCTGTTTGTTTCGTGTTTATGAAAGTTTTTCTGTTTTTCAAAATAGAAAAATAAAAAAACTTGTTTGATAAACCTGTTTATAAAAATTGTTTGGAGAAACAGAAAAATAAAAAAATAAAATACTCAGAACAATTTTAAGGTGTTTTGTAGTTTTTTTTTCTAGAAAACACAAGAAAAGGTGAAAAGTATTCATCTCACTAATGGTAAAATTATAAATTTTGAATAACTCATCTATCACTTATTAGTTATGATTTTGAGAATAACTATTCAAATAGATTTTTTTGTTTTCTTGTTTTTAAAACTTATTTTTGAAAGTAGTTTTATAAAACTATTTTTTCTTATCAGAGGTTTAATTGTCACTTGGACACATCCTATGTGTAGGTAATTAAACTCTTTTTTATGTTTTTCAATTGATTTTTTCGATAGAAGGAAAATTTTTTCATTTTCTGGTTTGATAGGAACTGATTTTTAAACTGTTTAATCAGATTTTAAGAACCATTTCTTAGCCTTTTCTAAGATTTCATAAAGATAGTTTGGTGAGATAGTTGGTAAAGTCCAATTATCAAAAGTTTGATTTAAGTTTGAGAAAGAAATTTCTTGTTGAAAAATCTTTGTATTTGGTGATTTTAATTCTTCATTTGAAGGAAGGTTTGAAGAGGAAGCAGAAGAAGATGGTTTTCTAGAGGAAAAAGAAAAAGAACACAGCAAAGACATAATGAAGAAAGTAAGGAAAATGAAAGCATTAGATAAGCAGCAATTAAATTAACGGTAAAAGATGATAAGAATTCTCCCATATCTGAGCATCATTACCTTCTGGATCTATAGTGGTATAAAAATTAAAACTTTACCTGACTCTAAGGTTTAGAATAATTTATTAAAACACTAGTAGAATTATTTTAGAACTTACTCTAGCTAGATCCGAACATAATATCTCATATATCATACACTACTGTAGGGATCAATAGCTTGCCTCTCCTAGGACTTACAGCCTTACCATCCCTAGAAGGACTCATGCATGATATATAAGAATCATATTTATTAGGACAAAGTCCCATCGCTATCGAGCTTAGTTCCTCAAATTCATTCTAGAATTCTAACAAGAATTCTAAAGTCATAGGCAGATCCAGATCTAATTAATACATCTCTACTTCACCTTCAGGCTCTGATACCAGCTATCCTAATCTATAGGATAAACTATAAAGTTTTAAACTCAAACGCTATCAATGCCTAAATCCTTCCGGATAATGGTCAAACAACAATTTTCTTAACTGATTATAACAATGTTAATGTTTCAATCCCAAAAACCATCATGTGGGAAGAAGTAAAACTACCATAGGAATGGATCATGGAAATGGCTACCCAGCCAGTTCCTAAAATGATGCCCCAAATCAGTAGGGTTACTCAAGCCCAAGATGGGACTGTTAGATTATCATTTGACAGATCCATAAAATCAATGTCTCAAACTTATAAACCCTCTATATATGAGGATTGCAGGTCCATGGTAAGTGAATCAGCAAGATTCTCTTGCTCCTCATTACCACAACTTCCTTCTGTCATATATATGCCTGCCCCAAACAATCCTGAATCTAAACTTCAAAATACCTCTGTTTCTGGAATAAACAATTCCACAAACGTTCCTCATGTAAACTATGAAATACAAGATGATTTAAGGTCAATTAAGTCTCCTGACTATTCTGCATTAGGAGAACCAAGAGACATAAATGTCTTGTAAAAAGATTTCAAAATTGACAAACCTTCTTTACAAAAGGAATTTTATTCTTCAAAAAATACCTTGAAAAGAGAATGGTTTTTTAAACGTTTTCAGGGAATCAGTAGAAAACAAATTCAAGAACAGTTTTATTTGTTTCTTGAAATTATTCAGGAAAACCTTCCATTCTTTGATTGGTTTGAGGCTTACGCCGAAAGTGAAAATTTGGATTATCCATATTTTACTGAAATTGATGTTATAAAACAAGAATGGAAAACTTTTGATCAAACTGTTTCTTCTGAATTTCCTCCGGGAACGGTCCAAATCCCAGGAAAAGTTGATAACAAAAATCAACCTATTTGGGCCTCTCCTTACAAATATAAACATACTTCTGAAGATGTAAATCCTTCCAATATTAAGAATATTGTTGAGCAAAACAATTATACTAACCTTTATCTACAAAGGATCGGTGATTGTTTAATTCAACAATCAGAAATTCAAACAACATCAGTTCAGCCCAAAACTGAATTTGAAACTCCTTTGATCCAAAAACCTTTATTTAAACCTTTTGAGTATACACCTCAACAAAAACTTGATTTACAAGCGAAAGCTAAAATAAAAATAGTTGACCAAATCAAAGAAAAAATGTCTCAACTACAACTTCGTCAAACAGTAGTCCCTGAGACTCCCTCTTCTGGAGTATCCAAAAACACCAGAACCATCCAGGTTCTCAAGAAAGAATCTTTTGTAGAATCTGAAGGAGAATCTAGTCAAACATCCTCTATACAAATCAATCAGTAAAACTGGAAAAAACCATCCAAACTGTATTACAGTAAGGCAACCCCTCCAGATGTCCTTCTAGAAGAAAAACCACACCAAAACTTCAAAGCCTTCAATTCAAACAATCTTTATGAATGGAACATAGATGGATTAAGTGAAACAGCCATCCTTCAAATCCTTCAACACATGACCATGGTAAGCAATGCTTATCAAACCCAAAATGATTATTCAGAAGAACAAATAACTGATCTTTTAGTTTCTGATTTCACTGGACAATTAAAAGGTTGGTGGGATTTTTATCTTACCTCTGAAGATAAAGATACAATTTATTCCTCCATTAAAACTCAAGCAGATGGAACACCCATTCTGTTCAATGACCAAGTCATTCCAGACTCCACAAACCACCTCATTTTTACAATAATTAAACATTTTATTGGTGATCCATCTTTATGGTTAGATATGTCAGCTGAACTTCTGTCAAACCTTAAATGCAAAACTTTGTCAGACTTTCATTGGTATAAAGATACCTTCATAAGTTGAGTTCTCACAAGGGACGATTCAAACCAACCGTTTTGGAAAGAAAAATTTCTAGCTGGATTACCAACATCCCTTGGTAATAAAGTTAGAGATAAATTAAGAAATGAAAAGGATGGTAAGATCCCTTATGAAAAATTAACATATGGCCAATTGATATCTTATGTCCAAAAAACTGCTTTAAAGATTTGCCAAGATAATAAATTACAAGCTTAGCTTGAAAAAGAAAAAGCCTATGATAAACGAGAATTAGGTACTTTCTGTGAGCAATTCGGGTTCCCTCCTTGCAAACAAACCAAATCTCACAAAAAACACAAAAAACCTTTTTTCAAAAACAAAAGGGTCCAATACTATTCAAAGCCAGAGTTAAGACCTAAATTTGAGCCGAAACCAAAGTTTGAATCTAAACCAAAGAAAAATATTGTTTGTTTTAAATGCAGTCGGCCCGGTCATATTTCAAAATATTGTAGGGTCACCTGGAAATTAAGAAACATTGATCTCGAAGAAGATATTTTAGAGAAAATAAACAACATTCTTCTAGAGGAATCAGCATCAGAATCAGAAAAGGAATCTTCTAAAGATCTTAAATTCTTTCAAAATGATGATCTTCAAGAAAATTCGTCTTCTGAGATAAACGTTATCAATAAGGAACATGATCTCCTTATTGATATCATTAGCAAACTACCAGATTTTGAAAAGGGAGAATATCTTTTAAAATTTAGAGATATCTTTTCAAATACACCAAGCTCCTCAAACAACAAATCCTTAGTTCAATCAAATAGATATGATCTTACTCAAACGTTAGCCAAGTTTAAACAAGAGCCTAAACTAGCTACCCTTTCAGATCTCCGATTTGAAATTCAAAATATTAAAACTGAAATCCGCCTTATTAAAGAACAACAACAAGTTCATGGAGAAGCTATATCCCAAATCCAAGATATACAACTAATCCAAAATCATCAAACTCAACTATCTCAAACAGATGAAGATAGTGTTTCCAACGAACCAAACCTTCCAGAACCATTTTTAAACTTAATTACAAAAGTTTTAACACAAAAGTTTCACATTAAAGCCAAAATAATTGTAAACAATGAATTTATTTTGGAGGAAGATGTTTTATTTGATACAGGAGCTGAAACTAACTGTTTCAGAGAAGGGATCATTCCAACAAAATATTTTGAAAAAATAACTGAACGATTTAGAGGAGCTGAAAGAATTCTTCTCCAAGTTCAGTACAAAGTTTCAAATGTAGTTATTGAAAATCAAGGTTTTCGAGTCAAAACTCCGTTTATTATGGTTAAAGGAATGGGATCTAAGATTATTCTTGGAGCACCTTTTGCCCATTTACTTAAACCTTATTTAACGGATGAAAATGGAATTTCAAAACAATACTTGGGAAAAACAATTTTATTCCCTCTTACTTATAGTCCTAAAATAAAGGAGTTAAATCTTATTTCTGCTAAACAAAAGCAAATTAATTTCCTTAAACAAGAAATTTCTTTTAAACAAATTGAAGAACAATTAAATTTGAAAAATACACAAAGTCAAATTCAAAATTGTTTAAAAGAAATCCTCAAAACCATTTGCTCAGATTTACCAAATGCTTTTTGGGATAGAAAAAAGCATATAGTAAATCTACCTTATGAAAAGGATTTTTCTGAAAAACAAATACCAACAAAAGCTCGACCAATTCAAATGAGTTCAGAGCACCTTCAAACTTGTCGAAAAGAAATAAATGATTTGTTAAACAAGAATTTGATCAGGAGATCTAGGAGTCCTTGGTCTTGTGCTGCATTTTATGTCAATAATAGCGTAGAACAAGAAATAGGAGTACTTAGGTTAGTCATAAGCTATAAACCTTTAAACAAGGTATTGCAATGGATCAGATATCCTATTCCAAATAAATCTGATTTATTGAAAAGACTTCATTCTGTGAAAATATTTCCAAAATTTGATATGAAATCAGGGTTTTGGGAAATTCAAATCGCAGAAAGAGATAGGTATAAAACCGCTTTTACTGTCCCATTTGGTCAGTATGAGTGGAATGTTATGCCATTTGGTTTGAAAAATGCCCCCTTTGAATTCCAGAGAATAATGAATGAAATATTTAGTGATAATGATCAATTCATTATTGTATATATCGATGATGTATTGATTTATTCTCACTCAATAGATCAACATTTCAAACATATTTATAAATTTATTAGAATTGCTAAGTCAAACGGTTTAGTAGTTTCGAAAACAAAAATAAGTCTTTTCCAAACAAAAATTAGATTTTTGGGACACTGGATATCTCAAGGATCTATTGTACCAATTGAAAGATCTATAGAATTTGCTAACAAATTCCTAGATCAAATTATTGATAAAACCCAACTTCAAAGGTTTCTGGGTTGTTTAAACTATATTTCTGATTTTATTCCTCATTTGAACAATTTCATTAAACCTTTGCATGAACGTCTAAAATCTAGTCCTCCTTCTTGGACTGATGTTCATACAAACATCGTTGGACAAATCAAATCTCAGGTTAAGCAACTTCCTTGTCTTAACCTTCCAGATCCCTCTGCCTTCAAAATAGTAGAAACTGATGCCTCTGACATTGGTTATGGTGGCATTCTTAAACAAAGAATTGATGGTAATGAGAAAATTGTTTCTTTTACATCAAAACATTGGAATAATACTCAACAAAATTATTCCACTATTAAAAAAGAAATTCTTGCAATTGTTTTGTGCATTTCGAAATTTCAGTCTGATTTATTAAATAAAAAATTCTTATTAAGGATTGATTGTAAGTCAGCAAAAGATGTTTTGCAAAAAGATGTTAAAAACATTGCTTCAAAACAAATCTTCGCCAGATGGCAAGCAATTTTAAGTGTTTTTGACTTTGAAATTGAATTTATAAAAGGTTCTTCAAACTCCCTTCCAGACTTTCTTACCCGAGAGTTTTTACAGGGAAAAACAAGCTGAACGAACCAAATGCCACCCAAAAAGAAAAAAAGAACCAAAAGAAGAAAAACAAAAGGAATTGAGTATCTTTCAGGATGCTCAACCAGCAGTCTCGAGTGCTGAACTTGAAACTGTGGTGAAAAATTTACTTTAGTAAATTGGGTCCCAAACTCAAGGATCCAACCCAGAGATTAAACAGGAGTCATCTACTCCATCTGGATCATCAATCCAGCTGACCCAAACTGGGCCTTCAGCTCAAACCAAACCCTCTTCCAAAAAGACCCTTGCCTCTTATGCACAATCCTATGCCAACAAACAGTTACCTAATAACACCTGGCAGCAGATTGTTAGCAATCAGGCTATCATCTCAAAACAAGAGTATGATAGTTTGTCCCAAAACCCACTTGTAACCAGAAACAATCCTCAGAAACAAATAATTGCTTCCTTTTCTTCCAAAGCAATTATACTTCCCACTCAGCCAAACTTAACCACTCCTTACTTCCATAAAGAAAATCAAGTAAGGAACTTGGTTCAAACAGAACCTGAGTTTTATCATCAAAATCCAAACCAAATAGACCAACTGTTAGCAAGGCTGACTTCCCAAGAGGGGGGTGAATTGGGAAGATTGAAATTTTTCTGCACAAAGTGAAGTGGGTGAAGATAGCACAGTGTAATGAAAACAACGTATAAAACAGAGCAAGCTGAAAAATAAAGATAAGGAGAAAAAGACTCAGTAATTCATCCTGGTTCGGTCTATCCACTTGACCTACGTCCAGTCCCCAAGACAACTCTTGAGATTTTTCCACTATACAGCAAGAATTCAACGGGCTTCTTGCTAATGCCACAGTACAACGAGTATGCTCTGTTTCTGGAGCTTTCTCAATCTCTCTAAGCACTTCTACAATGTGCTTCCCAATCCCCTTGTGATTTCCCCTCACAAGTAAATCTATCTTCCAGATGAAGATTAGATTGTATACAAAGATATAACTCTCTTGAATAGAGTAAATATGAAAGTTAAGGTACAGATATTGAAGTTGAGAGGATAAAAGCTTTTGAGAAGATTTGACAGAAATTCGGTATATACAAGTTTGATTTTCATGCCCACAACTTTAAATGAAGTTATATTTATAGATTTAGGTCTCAAATGTCCGTTAGAGACAAAATCTATCCATTGGGAAAGTTATCCAATGGTTACTCTGAAAAACTATCCGTTAACCAACCGCATTTAATGTTTCTGACATACTGAAATTCAAATTTTGGTTGGTCAACAGACGAATTTCAAAGGAATCGAAGGTTAAAGCTTCCAATGTTACAGCACGAAGTTCGTCTGTTCATGAAGTGAAATTCGAATTTTGAAACTTACAAAATATTTTCACAATGTGACATACAAATTTTCAAGAAGAAAGTTTTTCGGTTAAGTGTGAACAGTGTTTTCAATTTTTTACAGTGCCTTCAAAATTCGAATTTTGGAAGCCCAAAATTCGTCTGTCTGTAGAACGTCTAAAGAGGCACAGTAGATCATTTTCCTTGAAATTCAAATTTTGAAAGAATGAAGTTCGTCTGTCAGAGTGACTCTTTTCAGACTAAATTCAATATTCGAATATTACAGGACTTTGTCATTCGTATGTCAATGTTTCATTTCAACAGTCTCAAAGACATAGCTTCTGAAATTCGAATTTTAATGTTCAAAGTTTGTCTGTCAGAGAGTAATTTTGAAACTCAATATAATATTGCTTTCAGATGAACTTTAACATTATTTCAGATTAATTTCTTTGGTTTTCACAAATTGCATTTTGTCTGAAATTTGAATTTTGAAGACTTAAAGTTCGTCTGTTTCAAAGAAGCTCCTTTTAGACTTATATGAAAATTCGAATGTTGGAAAGTCAAAGTTCGTCTGTCAGAGAACATTTTTCAAACTCAATTTCTTCTTGATTTCAGCTGAACTTCAACATTATTTCAGACGAATTTATTTGGTTTTCACAAATTGCATTTTGTCTGAAATTCGAATTTTGAAGATGTGAACTTCGTCTGTCACTAAAAGGCTTCTTTCAGACTTGGATGAAAATTCAAATTTCAGAGAATCAAAATTCGTCTGATAGAGAGACATCTCTTCAGACTTATTCAGTTTTAGCTCGAAATTCGAATTTCCAAGGGCAAAGTTCGAATTTCCAATATGACAGTTCAGTTTAAACTTTCAAATTTCGTCTGTTTGTGAGTATTTTTCAAATAAGTCAAGATTTAACATAAAATCAAGGTTTAAAAATATCTTTTCTTAAAATCAAAAACTTTTACCCTCATTTAAACATAACAAAAGATCCTACAGAAGATCTAGTAGCTATTACTCAGAAATTCTTTACTTGAAACACTTTGATCTCCTTTGATATCTTCAATCCAAGCTCTTGGATGTTAGTTTGGAATCATCAAAACTCTTGATTCAACACCAACTAATTTAAAGAAAACTCGAGAGTACTATGAGCTAATTTTGGTTCATTCTGAGTCGATTAACATCGAACAGAAAAATGATAAAAGAAGTGGACCAATGATAACACATAGTACCCTTCAGATTTTAAAAGTCCTCACCCCTTCCCAGTGGGGACAATCTCTTGAAAAATTCAAAACTTTTGGGATACCATATGATCCTGAAGGATATAATTACTGGGATTATGTGGACGCTTGGTATCATGTATTCTATTTCCAAAATAAATCATGGTCCCATACTTGGTTCATATATTTTAAAACAAAAACCCAGTATAATTTTCCTCAGTGGTTTATTCAATGGTGGAATTTCTTTGGACCTGTTCCTCAGATTATGCCTCCCAAAATTGAACAAGCTTATGAGCTATTTAAACAAAAGTTTAATCAGAATGGAGATCCTTTTCCTATTGATCTTCATTATTTTTCAAAACTATCAGTGTCCTGGATTTTCACTTGAAAATATAGGTTTTCATCAACAATTCCAGGATCAAACACCTTGCCCATACTCCAAAGGGTGCCCTTAGTAAGATGGTGGGCTAAATTTGACATTAAAAGAGTTGATGACAAGGCCGTTGAAAAATGGTTCAAAGAGAATCCCAAATACCTTTGTGTAACTGAACAAAGTAAATTCCTAAATCAAAGGACACAGATTCAATCAATGCTGGCTTCTACCACAGACAAAGTTAGCTTAATTAATCAACTCAATTCCATCTTACTACTGCTTCAAATTCAAGACCAGGCATCTTCCTCTAATCAACATATTTCTTCTTCAGCTTCTGAAAGTCAAGATGAAAATGATGAAGATCTTATAGATTTAGGAGAAGATTAAAACATTGCTAGTCATCAATAAATGATGTGATGTCAACAATCATTTTATTAAATGATGTCGTATTTGCAGGTCACTAAAGTTACTGTAGTGTCGGCAAATACTGTGTCAAAAGTACTAACCGAAACTGTTCAAACAGTGCCAGTCGCTAATAGTTTCTCGGTTCAAACTTTGCTTTTCTCTTCTATATAAGGAAACATTGCCTCAAAGGAAATCATCACTTGGTATTACAATATACTAAGTTTCCTAAGAAGCTCCCTATCCTTGAGAGAGAAAGCCTTCTCCTTCTTTCCTCTTTCTTCCTCCTGCTCCTTGTAAGTTTTTACTTTGAATAAAATCTTTCCTTTCAGTTTTAAATTTTTGCACTCATATCCTTACCTCGTTCATATGAACTGAATTGGCTGGTTCTACCACCTTAGTTCATCTTGAACCATCCCCTCTCATATTTATCTTAATGCCTTGCATCTTTTAATTATGCAGGAAAGTAGTCCGTCTACTCCTCTTCTTCACATTCTTATTATTTCTCCCTCTCTTCCTCTTCCTTCGGGGCCACTCCCCTCTATCTGGTTAAAGTAGTTTTATAAAACTGTTTTGAGAATAAGAAAATATAAAATACTATCAAACAGGTCCTGTGTTTTTCGGACAATCTATTTTCTGTTTTACTCAGTGTTGTACTGGTGCACTGTTATGAAACAAAATAAACATTTAAATAATACTTGTAGATTTGTGAAGCATTTCAATCATTTATGAATAGTGTAGTGGTTTCCTGAATAGCCCGCCGATGAAATAATGTCCCAAAGACAAATTGATTTGTCATCTACTATCGTTTCTTGTCTATTGATGGAGCTTTTCAAGTGTATGAGATCTTGAATGAGAAGCATATATTCAATTATATAACTTCTCTTTTGTTGTTAAAAAGCTACACATAGCTTCCCTAAAAACAAAATAAATTACGTACAGACCACACTTGAGACATCATTTGAACTGCACAGGCGTTCTTTTTGAGGAGGTTCGTATATGTCATGAAAATATAGAGGATGTTTATGTGGGGTGTGTGTTTGTGCATGTCTGTGCATCATTTCAGAATAACTCTGCGCACACTTCGAAAATAGAAGAGATAATGAGATTCGTATTATTTAAACAGAAAAGGAAGATTGCCTAATTTCAATTAATCAAATTCAAGAATTATGCACAATGAATCAATCAGAATAAAAATCGGATCCCAAGTTGACTAGATAAAAAAATATCACAACTTTTATTTTGCATTTAAAAACAAAAATAAAAATCTGCTTAGTTAAAGAATAAGTCATGAGATCTTATCATGAATAAATCAATTTAAAAAATTCAAAATTGTTAAATGGAATTCCAATTGTAAAAATTAATAACGCTAAAAATAATTCCAATTTAATTCCAAATCTACTCAATTGATCATCTATTAATCAATAAATTATTTACTTAAAATTCGCCTAAACTCCTTTGCATTGGAGAATTTTTTTTTCAAAATTTGACCTAAACCCTTTTATGGAATTAGCTAGTCAGTTTAGTTCAGAATTAAAATTTAATTAAAAAATTATTTGAAAATCCTTTTCCGTGAATTTGCAAGAAAGAATTCCATGGAGAGATGTATCAAGACTTTTCTAAAAATATGCTGACTTTGAAATTTTTCTAGGTGTGGGCTTTTTATTCTTTTATAGAAAAGAAAATAGACTTTAATTTTTTTATTTAACCACCAGTAGTCACATTCAAGTTTAATTTTGTTAACTCCTAAGTCATTGTGATAATTTATTTTAAAACATTAAAATAATTTATTTTATAGTGATAATTTATCCATACTTAAACTTTAATTATTTCTACTTATTTCAAAATATTAACTAATTTGTTTTAATTTTGAATGAAAATTCTTTCATATATGTATAAAATTGAAATTGGTGCTATATATTAAAAAACACACTATCGAAAAAGAATTATTGATGACTATTGTAATATCCCAAATATTTTCTAGATATCATAAGATACGTAAAGGAAGCATAAATTAATGAAAAATAATATTAAGGGTAAAATAATAATTTAACAAGTTTAACCCTTAGTTGGAAATAGGTCAGTAGGTCTCTGGCAAATAGATATTCCAAAAATGAATAAAAGGGAAAATATTTCAATATATAGAAAGATTTGGAAAAATTCAGCATATAGCAATGTGGATAGAAAAAGGGTGAAAAGGAATGAAAAGAGGAAAATAATAATATTGTTTCAAGAAAAAAAATTCTTTGTAAAATGGTCCATGAGAAATATGGATTAATATGACTTTACCACTAGAAATAAAATTTATTGTAAATTAGTCCCTAAAGAGGAAAATTAATCACTAGAGATAAAATTTATTGTAATTTAGTCCTGAAGAGGAAAATTAAGGTGGTAGAAGAAGTGAAATAAAGGTTTGGGGGAGATTACATTTAATGACGTAAAATTTTAAAAATTATAAATTTATCTCAGGTTAAGGGTATTTTTATAAATATTAAAAAAATTATGGTCAAAATGAAGCTCTCAATGAGTTAAACTCAATGGAATATAGTATAAAATTCATTAAGATCAAAATAATTTTTATTGGGTAATTAAGTTTTAATATTAATATTTTACCAGATAAAAGTTATTTTAGATTATAGGCATAGGCAGTATTAATTTAAGAAAAATTATTGGACTTTGCTAAAATATATTTTAGGTCAAAATAATGATTTTGAATCAAATGTAATTGTTGGATAATCCCTTATTAATTTAGTGATAATTTTGATAAAAATACTTAATCGGTACGGGTAAATTTAATCGATAAATGATATATTTATCCATTAAAGTTTATGAAGCAATTTTTAACTGAAAATGAGGACAAATGGCATGGAAGAGGCTACTCGGACACAAAAGGAATTAATTCAAAAGCTTTTTACAAAAGAAAGGCAAAAAAGTCAAAGATAAAATTTACAAAAGTTGATTTCTTAATTATATTATATAATAAATCATTTTATGCCTTCATCTTCTTCATTTAGTGCGCTGAAACAGAGAGAAAGAAGAGGGAGGAACTTGTGAAAACAAGGAGGAAAGGGAGAAGACAAGAAGCCAAAGTTTGGAAGCTAAAACACTAAGGTAACATTTTAAGGCTATCTTATAGTGTTTCTAAGTGTTTGGGAGAGGTTTCATGGCTGATTTTCTCTTCTTTGCCCACTGAAAAGGATGCATAGAGAGAGAAAGAAGAGAGAGAAAGTGAGGTTATGAAGAAACTAATTCATGGAAAGTGAAATATAGGTCACAAGATACAAGGTTATGGCAATAGTTTCAAAGTTTGACAAGTTGTTGTTTTTTGACAATTTTTTTCTATGATTTAGGGTTTTAAAATAGGAAGAGAATTTCATAATTTTGACTCCAAAAACGGATTCTTTGAATCCAAATTATATGAAAACAAGTGTGTTGTACAAGTAAGGCCAAGTGAAAATCAAGTTGAAATTTAGGGTTTTTGGTACACACTTTGTGATAGTGACCCAAGAGTCAGTGGCTAATATCTCTATTTTATGATGCATTAGGATCCAAATGAGTGTTAGAAGACTAAAGAAAGTGTTCACAAAGTCTTGAAACTATTGGGAAGCCTCAAGGTAGTCAACTTACCTTACTTTGCTTATATATTGTTATTGATGCCAATTTGCTTAAATGATGCATTTGTTTATTGAAATTATATTTTGTAATGAATTGGATTGGTTTGCTGTGTTGTATGAAGGGCATTTGACCCTGGAAATGCTCAAAATACAAGGGGAAATGCTGCCCAAATTTTTATAAAATTTTTGTGCACAAATGTCTTTAATTGAAAGCTTGATGCAATTTCCATGATATTTTGCTATGTATGATGATATGTGAGCATGTATGGTATTTGTTACTGAGATTCTTTGAATCTCAACCCTTTTCAAATGTTCAAATTTTCTAGGTTCAAGTTATGGCAAGGCTTCCCCAAGAGGCAAAAGGAAAGGAGAAGGAAGTTGTTAATTAAAATGAACTTGCTTTCCTTGGTATTTTGATTGGAATATCTTGCAAAAATGATGTGTATAATTTTGGGATTGGACTTGCATGTGATTATGTCCCTTTAGGTCTAATGTAATGAAACATGTAAATTTGAGACAAGAAATGACAATGTATATAAATATTAATATGTATTTTTTAAAGTTAAAGGATGTAAATGGCCATTGTGACCATTGCTGAAGAACACGTGTGCTGTATAGAATTTTGTTGTTTAATATTTGAATGTTTCATATTGTTGTAAACTAGATGCAAAGAACTTTCCATAGACACGAAGATCACTAATTTGGAGTTGTTTGTGATTTATGGTGAATTTTCAAAGTTGAGGACAGTTTTAGTGAACTTTAAAATTTACCATTACTATAGTGAAGATTATATAAATTTACTATACAAATTGGTCAAGTATTTTCCCTAATCAATATTTTTTCCATGTAGAGAATATTTTCTACTATTTTTGGAGACTTGAATTACTTCAAAAAGATTTTTCTATATTTAGTTATAAATTTTCAAAGTTTGTTAGGTAAAATGAGATTAATTAAAGGAATAGTCCTAGAAAATGAAAAAAAAATTTATTTGGGTTATTTTATGTGATCAAGTCTCTAATCATGTATTAATGAACTTAAATGGAGTATAAAACATGGAAAGTGGGCCTATGTATGAGGTATGACAACTATAAAGCTGCTAGCACTGTTGGGGGTTAGAAAATAAAATGCTAGCATCAGCGGTGTTTATTTTCACAAATTAGAAACACCAGCAATGTTGGCACCCTACCATTTCTGTAAGGGAAAAAGATAAGCTAGGGCCTGATGAGAAAAATATTTCCTAATCAAGATCTTACTTAAAAATTTTCAAGTTGAATGAACTAAATTTCTAAGTCTGATTAACTAAATTTTCAAGTGGAGATCTTGGTTAGAAGATACTTTTGTTACCAAGTCCTAACTTGTCATTTTCTCTATTTATAAATAGGTGCTTCCTCCTTGACTTTCTCGCATCTTTGCTTTGTAGGGTGCTATGGGGGTGTTTTTCATTAAAAAGCCACTAAAAAGATGCTATTATAGCATGCTTTATAGGTGCCACATCCTAAAGTGTGAGTGTGACCAACATGAAATATGAAATAATTTCCCATTCCACAAGCTCTCAACACATGAATTCTCATTTAAATCCAAAAAGATAGTTATAATGCAAGGGCCATAGGCAATCTTATTATATATATATATAAGTTTAAACTTTTGTAGAAATTTTGGCATAGTTTTCTTAGTAACTTGGACTTCTAGAATGTTCTACAATAGAAGAACCATTCAAACTACAACATACAGAGCTCCACTCCATAGCAATACATATATCCACGTTATTGTGGCGACCCTAGGACCTTAGGCTAGTGGAGGTGTCCATTTTATTTTTTAAAAAATGACAATAACTATTATTATATGAAGATAAGTTAAAATCACATAATTTTTTTCATATAAAATCAAATATATTACATACTTTACAATTATTCTTTATGTAATTTCATATTTTGAAACATTTGAACAATCAACTCATTATCAATACTACATAAAATATCTCTTTAAATATAAGTCACCAAACAATTATTCATCAATGCATTTCCCATATGATTCTAGAATCGAGTTTTCATAATATTCGTAGTAGAAAATGCTCTTTTTATAGCTGTTATAACAACAAGCAAAATCATTGCTCACTTTAAAAGAATATAAGCTAATGGATAAATAATATGTCTTATTAATTTATGGACACACAACTCTTATTGCGCTTAATAAAATCTTCACAAAAATATTGAACAATGTACCCAAAATAAATTTGAAGTAGGGTCAAAATATTAGGATTAGTTGTATTAAATTGTTAAAATTTAGGTGTACAATATGTAATTTTCCCATATTAAGGGGTGCCACTTGACCTCTCTAAAACATATATAGGTCCACTACTATCCACGAACATCAGAAGGTAAGGATCCAACCTATATGTCATGCGGAGTACTTCTAGACTAAGTACAAAATATCACGACAATAATAGAATTGTTTTATATTTTAAGTGAGTTTGTGAATTATCAAGAGCTTCCAAATAGTAGGAGATGCCTCTCAAGAATCTACCAAAGATGTAGGGTCAACTCTACTATCTAAGGGCAAAAATATTTCTCAGTAAATAACATCCTAAGATAAAATATTTATACTTAAATAAGGCAAATCAAACAATTGTAACTTTAATAGTAAGTATAATAAAACTTAAACTTTAAAATCAAGCCATACCAAAGTGTCATTCCTAATTATATGCAAAGAAATCTTGCTTGAGCCAAATTTAAACAAAGCAGCATCATAACAAATTTATTCAACTTTCTTCCATAGAAATAACTTAATTCAAGAGTAGATGATAGAATAAATGTATAGATAGAACATTAAACATGATATAGGAATCTTCCCTTTAAAATCCAATATAGAGATTAAAACCTTTATGGAAACTCGTTGTTAGATCTAGTGACCAACATATTTAGTTTTGATGATGTCAATTAGTGGAACAAAAATTTTGCATGATATGGTTATTTAATGTTATTTATATCATTTATATCATGCTTATTATTTGAGGAAGAATTTGACTAATTACTGGACTTAATATGGATTTCTTATGAAGTTAAGTCAAGAAGAAGAACATAATTATGGAGTCAATTAGTTGAGCAAAGTGTTAGGTTTAATATAATATAAGTTTTGATAATGACAAATGTAGAGTAATAAGGAATAAATATATGATATTTGTCTAGCATATATTTTGTTCCTAAAAGAAGTAAAATATGGATTAGTACGTGTTTAATTGTATTTATGATGCACATATTATGCTATGTACTAATATATCCACTATGCTTTTATATTTTATAATACAAGTTGGATTGATAAATTAGACTAACTATTTGGATTATAAGTGTATTAAATTAAATGTAGGATTGTCCAAGAAGAAAGAGTGAGCATTGGAATAAAGAAAGGAAAATCAACATCATGTCTCACTCAAAGAAGAAGAAGAGAAATGATGCTCTAAGAATTGAAGATCAGAAGGGAGCATACCAAGAATGAATTGACCAAGTGAAAGTGGAGCTTAACTTTTGAAGACCTAGCTATTAGGTATATTTTGTTTTCACTTATGTCTTGAAATGGTTTAATCTTCAAAATTTACTTAATCTTATTACCATATATTTAAACAGGTTAGATTAAGTAAATCTGACATTAGCATGTATTAAAATAAAGATATATTAACTAATAGATGAATTTTACTATTTGATTTATGCTTATTTTATGAAAAATTTGCACTTTACTTGTTGAAATTCGAAGTTACAGAGGTTTTATCTCTGATAGATGAATTTTGGTTCTGAAATTTGAATTTTGCTATCAGAGGTTTTATTTCGAGCTAAACATAGTTAGTGAAAGTATGCAAAATTTGCATAAAACTTAGTTGAAATTCGACTATTGGTGAAGTTCAAAATGAGTTCAAAGTTATAGCTTCTAATAGACGAACTTTGAGCTTCAAAGTGCGAACTTTGAAATGAAAACTTTTGTGTTATGTTGAACATGTCTCTGATAGACAAATTTCAGTCTATGAAATTCAAATTTCAGTCTCTGAGATTCAAATTTGGTTTATAAAATTTGAATTTCGAAATTCATTATGAAAACTTGAAGCAACTGTTCAAACCCAACAGACCACTTCCAATATCAAAATTTGCACTAACTAACATTGGATATTTTTTGCAAACTTGAAATTCGAATGTCACTTAATAACAGACGAATTTTAAAGTTTAATGTTAAGCACATAACTATGCTAACTCTCTGAAATTCATCTATTGAGCCCCAAAATTTGAATGTTGGTATGTCAGACGCATTTAATGCGATTGTTAAATAGCTCTTTTTGCAGAGTAATGGCTAGAACTTATATCTAACGGAAAAATCTTGTGTCTAACGACTTGTTAAGCCACAAATCTATAAATAAAATTTCATTTGAACTTATGAATAACGAATTGAAGTGGGTTAAGTGCCAAAATACTGCTACAATGGATAAAATCATTCTATGTGAGCATTTAAAGCTAAACCTACCTCCTTAGAGTGAGTTTCAATGTATTATCCACTTTTAAAGAAAGTTTTTATTCTATAATATTTCTTTTTATATTTTCTGGGTAGAATCTTAGTGTGAGGAAACACTAAGGGAATCACACATTTTGTAAGGGTGTGAGGAGAGTGGTTTTACAAGTGCCTAGTGAAACTTGTGAGATGTATTGAGGTTTCACAAGTGCCCAGATCAAACTTGTGGGATATAGTGTAAATTCAAGTGATGGCTTGAAAACTGAACTTAGGTGAAGTGGTTTAGGCTGAATCAGTATGAATTCTTATGTGTGATCCTTCACTTTCTTATTTCATCTATATCATTTATCATATTCTATTTATCTCTGTTCTGTTGTAACATTTGGTGAAATTAGGCTGCACTTCAAAAGAGGCCAAAACATTGGATCATCCAATTCATCGTTCCTCTTGGGTGACCAGCCAACCTAACACCAAGAATTTTAATAAGAAGAAGAGAGTTTTGAAGAAGAAGAACTTGTGAGCTTAAATTGGAAGATCAAGATTCAAGTTCTTAATCTTTGAGTTTGGATGTAAATAGTTGATGATGTTTGAGTTTAAAAGGTCTTTCAAACAATTTTTGAATTTCTCTTTGAGTATCATTGAACATTTTATGTTCAGAAATCAAAATGAGCATTGATTCATTCGTTCCTATGAGTTTTTAAAGTGTTAGTAAAAGTAATCGATTACCTCTAGCCACATAACCTGTTATACCAGTTGTTTTATTCTCAATTTTGTGTTTCCTTACTAACATAATCGATTACCTTCTGAAAGTAATGGATTATCATGTGCCTTGCCAAATCTATGAGCCACCGTTTCATATACTAATTGATTATCTCAATATATCATTGATTATATTTCTAAGCTTGCATCTATTTAGCACCTTAATCGATTACCCTCTCAAAATAATCAATTATCGAGTCTGTCCATTTTTTATATTCTTCAATCTCACGTCTTAATCGATTATGTTGCTTTCTAATTGATTATATTGTTTCATATAATCTGTTATATCCTTAAATAATCGATTACCTTTTCTAAACATATGTGCAAGCTCTCTGTTTGAAATCTAATTTATTACATTCTCAAATATAATCGATTATCTTGCTTCTCAAACTCTTTTTATCCTTTGATAACCTATTATATTTCTAAACACAATCAGTTATGTTTCTTAACCTTCCAAATTCCTTTTTAAATGCTTATTCTTGACTCAATTGATTGATGAACTTACTTTCTTCTGTGTTATTAAACTCAATCAATTGACTTAAATTGAACTCAATTTGTTATTGTGGATACGTTACTAGGAATAGCCTTGAATCACTTCATAATTAATTAGACTTTCATAGTATAATTGATTATCTCAATAAAATGCTTGCAACAGCTAGTTTAATAGCTAGTTTTTCAGAGTAATGACTAATTAATTGTGCCTAACGGCTAATTAACTATTTCTACTTATAAATAGAGCTTCATTTTAAGTTGAGAGTAGAGAGAATGATGTTCTGAAACTATTTTATTGAATCAACAACTTATTTCTTAATCAAACACTCATATTTATACTCTATGAGCTTTGATGTATTTATTTACTCTTTGAGAGAGCTTTTATTTTCTATATTGATATTTTCTCTGTGAGAAAATTCTCTAGGTAATTTAGAGGGGTAACTCAAGAAAGGTTTCCTTGGGGAGAATTTGTAATCACACTAGGGAAGGTGTGGGAGAGAGATAGACTTAGAGAAGGAGTGGTTTCACAAGTGCCTTGATTGAACTTGTGGTTATAGTGGAAAATCTCAAGTTGGTTGCTTGGGAACTAGACAAATAGTCCACAAGGGTAAATAACCAATTGGGCATGGCTAAAAGCCATGAAATAGGTGTGAATGCTATGGTTGTGAGAAATAGGTGTGAGTACGATGCTCACAAAAAATCCATCCCTTTATTCCACGTGTGTTGGCCAACACACGAGGCTAGCACCTCCTATACACCTACTTTCTAAGTGTTAACTATGGTGCACCAAAGACTAATAGAATTGTCATTAGCAACCAATGTTTTGTATTTGGTTTAAAATCTTGCTAGCATGCGTGAAATACAAATGCCCTTGTATTTCAATCATTCACAATACATAAAGCATAAGTACTAACTTTGAAATCATTTTATCTATTCCATGCATGTATAAATATTGACAAAACAACTAGAAGAAATTTAAATACGTAAAACTCTAAATCTTTACAATGGATTTTTACAACATTTGTCAAAATATAACACTTCATAACAATTATAGTGAAGGTAAGAATCATATGAACTTAATCAAAATTGAATTTGGTTAAAAACATCAATGTATATTTGAAGTTGGACGTTATTTACTTATCAGATATGATTCACAAATAGATTAATTACCCATTAGAGGACTGCACAAAATCTTATTCATATAGGTACCTACCTACCCAAAAGAAAACCATTAATATTTTATTTAATATTGATAACTTATTAAAATTCTCCTTTCTTACTCAAAAATCCCAAGCTTTTGTTATTCTAATAATTTCATTTCTATTTAATTATAATTCTTCCATCTCCTTTAAGAAATACAAAAAAAATAAAAAACAAAAAGGTTCCATCACTAGCAATGGTTTCCTTCTACCATGGCCATTTTGCCCATATTACCCCTTGTCATAATTTATAAAGATCCATATACACATTTCTACAATTATTTATTAAACTTTTAACAACCATATTCTGAAAACAATCATAGAATATATAAATTTCAACCTTTTTACTAATCTCTCTAAAGTTATAAATCCATTGCTCATATCTCTCCCAAACATTAAAACAACATCTTTCTTTCTTTTTTCCAAATTATATGAAGACAAATTAAATTACACACTAAAATAATTGAGTTAATATTACCTTGACCAGGTTTAATCACTCATTATAGTTGAAATCCATATATATCTCAACCGTTTTATCAAACATATAGTGTGAACCTAAACTCAAATTTACAAAGCAGCTATTAAAGCCTTAAATCTCCAACCAAACAATTATCTTATAACAGTCAAAGTTTCACAACACTTTCCTTTACATCAATCTTTCTTGATAAAGTTAAAATCTCCAATTCTCTTAGCATGTTTTGACTTAAAAAAAAAAAGAAAACCAGACCAGAACCTTACTCTCATGTAAAAATTAAACCAGAAATTTTTTTAGCTAATATATCTATCATAAAAATAGGCATTCTTGTTTCAGTTTCAGCTAGCTTCTCTTTTCCCATTTTCCCCCTTTTTAATGCCCAAATAATGGTAGACTTAAGGGAGAGAAAGTCAGTCATATGCACACACATACACCACCAAAATAGACAACAAATGAAGGGGAAAGAATGGAACAACAAGAGGAAAGAGTAGAGAGGAAAATAATACAGCAAAGAGGGGAGAGAAGAGAAGAAAATCAGTAGTTTATCACCCAAAACATGTATAACAGAGCAAAATGAAAGGAGAGGACATTGCAATAAGTGAAAGATGGGAGAAGCATGACACAAATCAAGATGAGAGAAGGAGGTGTGCAGTGTGTAGCTAAAGGGAAAGGGAGTTTAATGAAGCTAGTGAGAAAAGGGAGAATAACATTTAGGGACCAAAACTTTGAATTAATATCACTAACAAATACAAAGATTTTGAAATAATAAAAATAGACTCATGGTTCTAAATTTAACAAAATTTGATTATTAAATTACCTAAATACCTTTCTTCGAATGATAATGTCAAATGGCTAAAGAATAGTGTTAAAATTGAGGTACAAGAGTGTCAAATTTTTGAAGTTAATTGTCAAATAATATGGGTTGATAGATTAGTATACAATAGTTGGAGATCATTGTCAAATCCTGAAATTTAAATGTGAAATTGCTAAGGATGAGCAGTAAACATTTACCATTTGACACTCAAAACTTCTAAAATTATAAGTCTTGCTCCCAATTTTTAACACTCCTTATCAGTCATTTGATATTATCATTCTAAGATTTGGCACTAATCTTCTTTTGTTTTACACCAAGGAAAAAAATTTCACTCACAAATTATAATTATCCACCTAGACACTCAATGTCAGAAATTTGACACAAAGCACATAAGTTTTGACACTTTTTTTCAGCTATGACATTGCCATTCCAAGAAGGATATTTAAGTAATTTAATAATTAATTTTTTTATAATTTAGGACCATGGATCTGTTTTTGTCATTTTAGAATTTTTAGGTCTATTAGTGGTATTAATTTAAAATTTTGGTCCCTAATAGGCCGTTTGGATGGATTACAGGTGGGGGGTATGTGAAGGGTTGGGGTTCACATTACACCACTTGTAATGTTTGGTTGCCACAAACACGGGGGAGAACTATTACCTGATGTGAACAATTTCACCTGAATTAATGTAATGAGCTTCACACTCAAAATGCAATGTGAAGGCTTTCACCTCCTGTAAATGAGACATGATATGACCACACTACCCTTATGAACAAAAAAAATTACAGTCTCACAAAAATCAAATCAGCTCGTCTCTTCATCCTCTTCATTCTTCGCCCCTTCCGCCTCTTCCTTCTTCATCCGTTCCTTCTCTCTTGTCTTCGTCCCTTCATCCTGCTCCGTCGACCTCAACACCGGTGTCTCCTCCTTTGTCAACCTCAACGTCGGAGTCTCCTCTACTCAACATTAGGAACAACACCACCAACGACAGCAATTTACGCCTTCAATCTGAATGAAATTTTTGATTTAAACCTTCCAAAGGTCCCACCGAAGTAGATCTAAGCTTTGCAAACCTTTGCTGCGAACTGAAAAGGGCATATGATCAATCCCATCATCTTCGTCCTCCCGACATTGCTATCATGTTCATCATCTTCGGGCTTCATCTTTGGCAATGGGAGAGTCTCCACCGTCACCGAAATTTTCACCTTTGCAGCCTTAGATTTTTTTTGTGTTTAATGCCTTGTCTATTGTTGAAAAGAAAGATACTAATGGAGGGAGTGGTGGATGAAAAGGGGCGGTGGTGGGTGGTGAGGATGGAAGGAGAAAAAAAAGGGAGAGGGGAGTTTTTTTTTATCTAAGGGCATTTTAGTCATTTATTATTTATTTATATTTAAGTAAATATAAAAAATAAATTTATTTCCCCATCCCCAAATATCATACCAAACAAATCAATATGTAATCATAATCACATCACTTCCCCTCACATAAGTCACATTACATTACCTAACCTCCCATGTAATTGAACCAAACGAGCTATAAGTGTCATTCTCCCATGGGAAAAAGAGGCAAAGAAACGTTGCAGAAGAAAGTGGAGGGCATGGTCGAGAGAGGTTGAAAATTTACTTTTTCTTTACATGGGTCCAAATGTTGGTCAATTAAAGGAGAGGAGGAAGGATATCTTTTCCTTCATGAGAAATGACAAAAAGACCAATCTAAAAAGATAAGGAGAAAAAGGTATTTTAATAATCCTATAATTGTTAGGAGGAAGAGAAAATTCCATTTGAAATTCCAAGTTGTGATTTGAAATTAGAATTTAATGGAAAACTTATGATTCATTCCTAATAATTCTTAACTCTTTCCTTGATACTCTTCCACTAAAATTTATTTATTTAATTTAGTTTTTAATATAAAATAAATCAAATTAATAATTAACTTTTATTTTTACTAAATATATCTATTATATTTATTTTATTTTTTATTTATCTATTTTCGAAATTGTCTAATTGATCATTACAAGTGGCCTTTTAAAATCGCCACTAAAATTAATTATTGCCACAATTAATCCATGAACGTGAAATTTTGGTCCTACTTTTAAAATTTTTGGCCTTTTTGTGGGGCTTTATAAACATTACTATAGCCAAATGAAGTACCAATAAATAAGCTTTCTCCCTATATATAGCCTGACTCTCCACATTTCTCATTATTTCTCTTCCTCCCTTCCTCTCACTCTCACGATTCTCTTCACATATTTATTACTGTCACTCTCAACATATTTCTTTTCCTCCCACCCAAACATTTTATAATTCATTTCCTCCCCCCACTAATACATCTTTAATCTATTTCGCAATTCTTCCTCTTTCTCCAATTCATCTTCTTTAAAAATTGCACTTATTATTATTATTATTATTATTATTTTCATGTTTCAAAATAAATTTTTTGTTTTAATATATTTATTTAATATATAATCTCCCAAAATATTACTCAAAATTAATTAATTTCAACTACAAATTTTTAAATATCAATAATCAATAAAATATATATATCAACTAAAAAATGCACACAAAATAAAAAAAATATTTTCTTGAAAGAGGTAAGTAAAAAAAAAAATCAATAAATATAAAAGAAAAAATGTTCAATAAAAAAGTAACCATTGATATAAAAAACACCACTATAGCACTAAACCTCAGGTAATTGTGATACTTTTTATACTTTCTAGCATTTCTTAAAAAACACCACTAAAATTTCGTGACACATGTTTTAGTGGCATTTTTTATAACTGCGGATAAAGTCTTTAGTGGGAGTTATAACAATTACTAAAGAAAAAACCCACTAAAACTCACTTTTTCTTGCAGTGATAGTAGGAGAAATCCATTAATCAATTTAACCCCAGATAATTAATGAAGTTCAGTTGTTATAAAACATTGAAGCCACCTAGGCTTTTTTTTACCTTTCTCTCTCTCTCTCTGAAATATGCGACAAGCTTTGTCATGACCAAAAAACTTAGCTGTGACTAGCGTATAGGCTAAGCTAATTCAACCATATTTAGCCTAACAAGTCTAAAAGTAGTGTCAACACCTAACCAAATAGAAAAAGAAGAAAAACTAAACTTTCTCAAGAAAATAGGTGAATAACTAAATAAACATATGTCACAATTCTCAATCTCACTAAGTTTTGATTTGAAAAGTTAGGCACCAATAAAATGTTGAATCAAGTATTTTGATGGTTCCAAACCAACCTTCTAGAGCTTGAAAAGAAGATATCAAAGGTGCATGGAAGATCCTAAATGGAGAAATCCACGTAAAATCAGCACAAGATTAGATATAGGATTTCTTTCTATGTTTAAGTTGAGTAAAAGACTTTGATTTAGCAAAAGAATATTTTTAGAAATCTGATTCCATGTTAATTTATGGAATACTTGAAAAACGCCTACTAACAGACGAACTTTAAAGTGTTAAATCTAATCTATTACTTTGAAAATTCGAACTTTGGCTTTTGAAATTCGAATTTCGAATTGAAAATAAGTTAGTCAGAAAAGAGATTCCTCTGACAGGTAAATTTTGAGTGTAGAAATTCGAACTTTGGCATGAGTTTGATAATATACTTCTTTGACAGGTGAACTTTGTGTTTTGAAAATTCAAATTTCTGATAAAACACAATTTATAAAAATGAAAAATTCGTTTGAGGATATGATAAAACTCATTTGAAAGTGAAGTTTAAAAAGAGTCCAAAATTAGCTCACTGACAGACGAACTTTGACTTTGAAAATTCAAATTTTAGAAACAAAGCTTGCAAATATGTTATGATAATCTGTAGACATACGAATGTTAGTTTTCAGAAATTCAAACTTTGAAATAAGTATGATAAGAGCTCCCTCTGACAGATGAACTTTGAATTTTGAAAATTCAAATTTCAAAAAGATGAACTATTGTGCCTTATTGTGCTGTCCACTGACAGACAAATTTTGGGCACCAAAATTCGAACTTCGAAGGCACTATAGCAATATGGGATAACTGTTCACACTTATCAGCAGAACTTTAACTTGAAAATTTGTATGTTCCCACAAAGAAATATTCTTTAAAGATGAAAATTTGAACTTTGTTTCATAACAGATGAACTTTGAAGTTCAACGTTAAAGTCTTTAACTTTCGGTATTTGTGAAATTCGTCTGTTGACCAACCAAAATTTGAAGTTTGAGTGTCAGAAGCATTAAATGCGGTTGGTGAACAGATAGTTTTTCAGAGTAACCATTGGGTAACATCTCTAACAGCTAGATCTTGTCTCTAACGAATAGTTAAGACATAAATCTATAAATAGAACTTTATTTGAAATTGTGGGTAACGAATTTACATTGTATATACTGGAACTCTGTCAAATTCTCAGTTCAAAGTCTCTTACTCTCATACTTCATTCTTTTGCACTTCAACTTTTATATACATTCTAAATTAGAGAGTTCATTTATTGTAATCAATCTTATCTTCATCTGGAAGAAATATTTTCTTGTGAAGGGATATCACAAGGGATTTGGGAAGCACTTAGCAAGAGTGCAAAGAGAGAGGTTATAAGCTCTAAGAACAGAGCATCAAAGTTGTATTGAGGCAATTGCAAGAAGCCTGCTGAATTCTTGCAAGATAGCGGATAATCTTAAGTAGTTGCTTGGGAACTGGACGTAGGTCAAGATAAAGAGACCGAACTAGGATAAACATATGTGTCTTCCCTTCTTCTTTACTGTTCTTACATTGCTATTCCTTTATACTCTGTTTTACTGTCTCTTTTGTCTTCACCATACTCTTGACTTTTGCAGAAAATTTTAATCTTCCCAATTCACCCTCCTTTTGGGAAGCCAACATTTCTAACAAGTGTTATTAGAGTCTGGTTTCCCAAAAAAGAATCTAACGGTTTGGGAAAATTTAATGGTTGGCTTTGGAAAAAGTATACTACCTGAGGGAAACAACACAAACAGACCACCTAGCTTCAATGGAGAACATTATGGATACTGGAAGATGAGAATGCAAATCTTTCTCCAGTCCATTGATCTGAATATCTGGTCTATCATCTAGAAGGGAGACTTTGTCCCAATGAAACTACAGGATGATAAAAAATACAAGGAGAAGCCAAAGGACGAGTGGAATGAGGAAGATAGGAGAAGAGTCTTGCTGAACTTTAAGGTAAAACACTGCCTGGTTAGTGCATTAAACCAAGATAAATTCTATAGAGTGTTATAATGTTCCACAGCCAAGGGTATGTGGGACACGTTAGAAATCGCTTATGAAGGAACCACTGGAGTAAAAGAAAACAAATTTAACTCCTGCATTGGTGAATACGAAAGCTTCAGAATGGTGGAATGTGAGAGTATCAAAGAGCTACAAAAGAGATTCACCCTTATTGTGAATCGATTGAAGAGTCTTGGCAAGGAGTACACTCAGCAGGAAAATGTGAGAAAAATCCTTAGAGCTCTTCCTCTGGAATGGCAACCCAAAGTAACAGCAGTAGAGGAAGCCAGAGGGGAATCAATTGCCTCTGTCATAGCCCTCTTGGGTAGCCTTGAAGAATATGAGGGAAAGATAAAGGCTCTCAAGAAAGCAGGACAAGACAGGAAAAAGAAAGGTCTTGCTTTAAAATATGCTAAAGAGAAAGAAGAAGAATATGATGATGGAGATAAATTAGATGAAGAAACTCTGGCTATGATGGTTAGAAAATTCAGAAGGTTTTACAACAAGAAAAAAAACAAAAGATTCTTCAAGAAAGGAGCAGCTGGAGACAACAAAAAAGAAGGAAAATAACCTATCACTTGTTATGAATGTAAAAAGCAAGGGCACATCAAATGAGATTGTCCACAACTCCTAAAGAAGCAAGAGAAAGAAAAGAAAGCTGCAGACAAGAGCAGGAAAAAGAGGGCATACATCTCATCAATTTGGGGCAATGGTTCAGATGAAGAAGAAAAAGATAAAGATGAAATTGCCAATATTTGCTTGATGGCACTTTCATATGAAGAAACTCAAAATCCATCCACAAGTGATCATGATGATGATGTATATGAATCTGAACTTTCGTATTTTGAATTACTTGATGCATTTCATGAACTGCATGATGAATTTATTAAGATAGCTAAAGAATTGAGACAGGCTAAGGAAAAGATTAACAAGTTAGAATCTCAGTGCAATGTTTCTGACATTACATCTCTGCATAAATCTGAATCTACTTGCTATACATCATGTATTGAATTCAAACAAACTAATGACTATCTACTGAAAGGCATAGCTAGACTTACTAATGGTAAAGATATGTTGTTTGCTTTAATGGGAAGTCAGAGAATCACACAAGGATAAGTTGGACTTGGCTATGATCTTTGTGCAGTAAAAGAAAGGATTAAAAAGAAAAATCAAAATCTGTATATGAGACATTTTGTGCATGCTAATGGGCATAAAAAGAAAGATGATATTTCAAATCGCATTGAATCTTATGATCAACCAAAATATGTGAAACAAAAATATTATCTGCGTTGCTTTCTTCCTGCATCACAATCTAGCAGCCCCTTCACCACTTGTCACTTTTGTAATAAGAAGAGACATATTTCCAGTTCATGTGCATTAAAGAAAAATGGACTTGACAGGAAGGTAAAATGGGTTTCTAATGGT
This sequence comes from Adenanthera pavonina, assembly GCA_026686845.1. Classification (NCBI taxonomy): domain Eukaryota; kingdom Viridiplantae; phylum Streptophyta; class Magnoliopsida; order Fabales; family Fabaceae; genus Adenanthera; species Adenanthera pavonina. Next base: position 24,784,262 of record JAIVEN010000004.1, read on the forward strand.
ACACTTGTATATAGGGAAAATGCCATTGACAGAAAAGGACCCAAGCAAATTTGGGTACCTAAAAAGAAACTTTGAACTTTGTTATGCAGATTTGTCTTAAAGCAAGAAAGAGCAACAAATGGTATATGGACAGTGCCTGCTTAAGTCATATGACTGGTGATAAGGAGAAGTTCATCACCCTTAGAGACAAAAAGGGAGGAAAGGTGACCTTTGGAGGTGATCAATACGGCAAAATAGTTGGAATTGACATTGTGGGCAAGAATCCTGAAACATCTATTGAAGAGGTGCTTTTTGTAATTGGTCTCAATCATAATCTGCTAAGTGTGAGTCAGACATGTGACAAGGGTAACTGGGTACTGTTTGACTCAAAATTTTGCCTGGTCATCCTCAAGGCTCAAAGGGATGGTAACTACTATACTATTGATCTTAATGAACTTCCTTCCTTAGATTCTGTCTGTTTGATTAGTCAGGATAATGATAGTTGGCTGTGGAATAGTGTTGAATCAAGAGTTTTGATGATTTTAAACCAACTCTCAAGAGCTTGGATTGAAGATATCAAAGAAGAACAAAGCTGTTTCAAGTGAAGATTTACTGAGCATTTGCTGTTAGATCTCTTGTAGGATCTTTAGTTTTTGGTATAATTGGGTAAAAGATTTTGATTTAAAGAAAAGATGTTTTCAAACTTTGATTTTGTGTTAAATCTTTTAATATTTGAAAAACACCTTTGAACAGACGAAGGTTGAGAGTTTAAACTGAACTGTCAAGTTAGAAATTCGAATTTTGCCTTTGGAAATTCGAATTTCGAGCTAAAACTGAATAAGTCTGAAGAGACTGCTCTCTGTCAGATGAATTTTGGTTGTTCAAAATTTGAATTTTCATCTAGTCTGAAAAGAGGCCTTTTGTAACAGACGAACTTCACACTTTCAAAATTCGAATTTCAAGTAAAATGAAGTTTGTGAAAATCAAAGAAATTTGTCTGAAACTATGATAAAGTGCATCTGAAATCAAAATGAAATTAAGTTTGATACATGCTCTCTGACAGACGAATTTTGAAGTTCCAACATTCGAATTTTCATATAAGTCTGAAAGATGCTTCTTTACAATAGACGAACTTTGAGTTTTCAAAATTCGAATTTCAAACAAAACAAAACTTGAGAAAATTGAAGAAATTCGTCTGAAACTATGTTAAAGTTCACCTGAGATCAAGAGTGATTTCAGTTTCAAAACTGCTCTCTGACAGACGAACTTTGAGCATTGAAATTTGAATTTTAGAAGCTAAGTTCTTGAGTCTATTGAAATGAAACATTGACATACGAATGATAAGAACTTGCAACATTCGAATGATGAAATGAGTCTGAAAAGAGTTTCTCTGACAGACGAATTTCACCTTTCTAAAATTCGAATTTCGAAGAAAGTTATCTACTGTGTCTCTTTAAATGTTCAATGAACAGACGAATTTTGGGGATCCAAAATTCGAATTTCGAAGGCACTGTAGAAAATTGAAAACACTGTTCATACTTAACCGAAAACTTTCTTCTTGAAAATTCGTATGTCACATTGTGAAAATGTTTTGTAAGTTTCAAAATTCGAATTTCACTTTATGAACAGACGAACTTCGTGCTGTAACGTTGGAAGCTTTAATCTTCGGTTCCTTCGAAATTCGTCTGTTGGCCAACCAAAATTTGAATTTCAGTATGTCAGAAACATTAAATGCGGTTGGTAAACGGATAGTTTTTCAGAGTAACCGTTGGATAACTTCCCCAACGGATAGATTTAGTCTCTAACGGATATTTGAGACCTAAATCTATAAATACAACATCATTTGAAGTTGTGGGTAACGAATCAAACTTGTATATACCGAATTTCTGCTGAATCCTCTTCTCAAAAGCTTTTACCCTCTTAACTTCAAAACTTGTACTTAAACTTTCATATCCACTCTTTACAAGAGAGTTACTTCATTGTAATCAATCTATTCTTCATCTGGAAGATAGGTTTACTTGTGAGGGGTATTCACAAGGGGATTGGGAAGCACATAGTGAAAGTGCTTGAAGAGTTTGAGAGAGCTCAGAAATAGAGCAAACCTATGTACTGTGGCTTTAGCAAGAAGCCCACTGAAATTCTTGCTGTATAGTGGATAAATCTCAAGAGGTGTCTTGGGGACTGGATGTAGGTCAAGTGAATAGACCGAACCAGGATAAATCTCTGACTTCATTTCTCCTTATCTTTATTTTTCACCTTACTCTGTTTTACGCATTGCTTTCATTATACTGTGATATCTTCACTTACTTCACTTTGTGCAGAAAAATTTCAAACTTCCCAATTCACCCCCCCTCTTGGGAAGTCAGTCTTGCTAACAAGTGGTATCAGAGCCCGGATTCCCATACAAAGGAACTCACAGTCCGGGAATTAAGATGGCTGGCTTTGAAGAGAGTATACTCCCTGAAGGGAACAATACTAACAGACCACCAGGCTTCAGTGGAGAGCATTATGGGTACTGGAAGATGAGAATGCAGATCTACCTCCAATCAATTGATCTTGACATCTGGTCAGTTATTGAAAAAGGGGATTTCATTCCAATGGCTCTAACTGAAGATGGAGGACACAAAGAGAAGCTGGAAGCAGAATGGAATGATGAGGACAGAAGGAGAGTCCTACTGAATTTCAAAGCAAAACACTGTTTAGTCAGCGCCCTGAATCAAGATGAATTCTACAGAGTCTCGCAATGCACCACTGCAAAAGGAATGTGGGATACTCTGCAGATTGCTCATGAAGGAACATATGGAGTCAGGGAGAACAGACTGAACACGTGCATTGGGGAGTATGAAAGCTTCAGAATGGCTGAAGGAGAAACTATAAAGGAGCTACAAAAGAGATTCACCCTCATTGTGAATTAACTCAAAAGCCTGGGAAAGGAATACACTCAGTCTGAGAAAGTAAGAAAAATACTCAGAGCTCTCCCTCTGGAATGGCAGCCCAAGGTAACAGCTATAGAAGAAGCCAGAGGAGAATCTATGACTTCTGTCACAGCTCTCTTCGGAAGCCTTTAGGAATATGAAGGAAAAATCAAAGCGCTCAAGGAAGCTGGCCTAGACAGAAAGAAGAAAGGCCTTGCCCTCAAAGCTGCTGATGAAAAGGAAGAAGAATCTGATGAAGGAGATGATCTGGATGAAGAAACCCTGGCAATGATGGTTAGAAAATTCGGAAGATTCTACAGCAAAAAGAAGAACAAGAGATTCTTCAAGAAAGGAGCAGCTGGAGAAAGCAAGAAAGAGACAAAAGAACCTGTGACTTGCTATGAATGCAAGAAGCAGGGACACATAAAGTGGGACTGCCCCCAATTCCTCAAGAAACAAGAAAAGGAGAAGAAAGCTGCTGATAAGGGAAAGAAGAAGAAGGCCTACATCTCATCTATATGGGGCAACAGCTCAGATGAGGAAGAAGAAGATGAGGATGAGATTGCCAACATTTGTTTGATAGCACTTGCTTCTGAAGAAGCCACACTCTCACACAGCAGTGATCAGGAAGAAGAGGTATATGAATCTGAACCTTCCTATTCTGAATTACTAGATGCATTTCATGAGCTTCATGATGAATTTATTAAAGTTGCTAAAGAACTAAAACTAGCAAAGAAAAAGATAATTAAGCTGGAGTCTCAAAGCATAGTGTCTGAAATTGCCTCTTTACCTCCTACTGAATCTGTTTGCTGCACCTCATGCACTGAACTTAAGCAAACTAATGATTATCTAGTTAAAAGCATGTCTAGACTCACTAGAGGTAAAGATATGTTGTTTGCCTTGATGGGGAGCCAAAGAATATCACAAGGAAAAGCTGGTCTTGGCTATGATCCATGTGCTGTCAAGGAAAAGATCAGGAAGAAAAATCAGAACATGTATATGAGACATTTTGTGCATGCTAACAATAATAAAAAGAAAAATGATGCATCACCTCACATTGAAACATATGATCAACCAAGGCATGCTAAACAGAAGTATTATCTGCATTATTTTCTTCCTGCCACTCAATCTAGCAGTCCATTCATTACCTGTCATTTCTGTAACAAAAAGGGACATATTTCCAGTTCTTGTGCATTGAAGAAAAATGGATTAGGCAGGAAAACTGAATGGGTTCCCAAAGTTGCCTCTGCATCTAGGGAATTACTTACTGACCGAAAAGGACCCAAGCAAATCTGGGTACCTAAAAGGAAAACATAAACTTTGTTTTGCAGGTCTGTCTCAAAGCTAAGAAAAGCAACAAATGGTATATAGACAGTGCCTGCTCAAGTCACATGACTGGTGATAAGGAGAAGTTCATCACCCTTAGAGACAAGAAAGGAGGAAAGGTGACCTTTGGAGGTGACCAATATGGCAAAATCATTGGTATTGGAATTGTGGGCAAAAATCCAGAAACATCCATTGAAGAGGTGCTGTTTGTGATTGGCCTCAACCACAACTTACTAAGCGTGAGTCAGACCTGTGACAAAGGAAACTGGGTGCTTTTTGACTCAAAGTTTTGCCTGGTCATCAGAAAAAGTGATCACAAAGTAATCCTCAAAGCTCAAAGGGAAGGTAACTGTTATACTATTGACCTTGATGAACTTCCTCCCATGGACTCTGTATGCTTAATTAGTCAGAATAATGACAGTTGGCTATGGCATAGGAGATTAGCTCATGTCAACATGAATCAATTGTCTAAACTGATTAAAAATGAGCTAGTAACTGGTCTTCCTAAAATATCTTTTGAAAAGGATAAAGAATGTGATGCATGCCTAAGAGGAAAACAAACCAAAGCATCCTTCAAATCTAAAAATGTAATTACAACAACAAGACCACTTGAATTGCTGCATATGGACTTAATTGGACCATCTAGAGTGAAAAGTCTTGGTGGTAATCTGTATGTGCTTGTAATTGTAGATGATTACTCTAGATTCACTTGGACATTGTTTCTTTCCTCTAAAAGTGATACCTTTGATGCATTTGTAACCTTAGCTAAGAAAGTGCAAAATGAGAAAGGTATTTCTATTGTGTCTATCAGGTCAGACCATGGAGGAGAATTTGAAAATGCATACTTTCTGGAGTACTGCAATGAGCATGGGATTGACCACAACTTCTCAGCATCAAGAACTCCTCAACAAAATGGAGTGGTGGAAAGGAAGAACAGAACCATTGGAGAAATGGCAAGAGCTATGCTGAATGAGAAGGAACTCTCTCAAGTGTTCTGGGCTGATGCAGTGAATACAGCAAGTTACATCATAAACAGAGCCTACATCAGACCAATCCTTGGAAAAACTCCTTATGAGCTGTACAAAGGAAGAAAGCCAAATCTGTCACACCTCCATGTGTTCGGGTGCAAATGCTTCATTCACAACAATGGGAAAGAAAATCTGGGTAAGTTTGATGCCAAATCCGATGAAGGTATATTTTTGGGCTATTCAAGTAGGAGTAAGGCTTATAGAGTTTATAATAAAAGATCAAATATAGTAGAAGAATCAGTGCATGTGGTTTTCATTGAAAATGAAGCTGTTTCAAAACATGAGGATGATCTAACTATCAATTTTGAAAAACTGGTAATTTCTGACAAAAGTAAAACTGAACCTCCAAAGATATCTGAATCTGTTGACACAGAAGAAGATGTCCAGGAGCAAGAGTTTGATGAAGAAAATAATGAAGAAACAACTCAAGAACTCCCTAGAGCTTGGAGATATCAAAGGAATTACCCTGTTGATCAAGTAATAGGGAATGTTCAAGAGAAAGTCAAAACCAGAAAACAGTTAAGGGATTAAATGCTCAACTGCGCTTTCATTTCTCAAATTGAACCTAAATGTGCTGAGGAAGCCTTAACTGATGATTACTGGATTTTAGCTATGCAAGATGAACTAAATCAGTTTGAAAGAAATCATGTTTGGGATTTAGTGCCCAGGCCCAAAAATCATCCTGTTATTGGTACCAAATGGGTTTTCAGAAATAAACTGGATGAATCTGGAACAATAATCAGAAATAAGGCTAGACTGGTTGCTAAAGGATATAATCAGGAAGAAGGTATTGATTTTGAAGAAACCTTTGCACCAGTAGCTAGACTAGAGGCTATAAGAATACTGCTAGCATATGCATGCATGAAAAATATTTTGCTATATCAAATGGATGTAAAGAGTGACTTTTTAAATGAATACATCATGGAAGAAGTTTATGTAGATCAACCTCCTGGTTTTGAAGATTCTACTAAACCAAACCATGTTTATAAACTAAAGAAGGCTCTTTATGGTTTAAAACAAGCCCCTAGAGCATGGTATGAGAGATTGAGCAATTTTCTAACTGAAAAAGGATTTAATAGAGGCAAAGTTGATACAACTTTATTCACTAAGAAAGAAAATAAAGATTTACTGATTGTTCAAATCTATGTTGATGATATTATTTTCGGTGCTACTAATGAAACTCTTTGCAAGAAATTTTCTGAGTTAATGCAGGGAGAATTCGAGATGTCCATGATGGGTGAACTTAACTTCTTCCTCAGACTGCAAATCAGACAGCTTGATGATGGTATCTTTCTCAGTCAATCCAAGTATCTAAAGGAGCTGCTAAAGAAGTTTGGGATGGAGAATGCCAAGCCAATGGGAACACCTATGGCTACTGCAACCAAACTAGACATGGATGAGAATGGGAAGATGTTTGACATTACTCAGTACAGGAGAATGATTGGATCTCTGCTGTACTTAACTGCCAGCAGACCTGACATTATGTTCAGTGTCTGCATGTGTGCAAGGTTCCAATCATGCCCCAAAGAATCCCATGCAACGGCTGTGAAAAGAATTTTTAGATATCTTATTGGAACATCACAAATGGGTCTTTGGTATCCAAAAGGCAATGGAGAAGACCTCAAAGGATACACGGATGCTGATTTTGCAGGATCTAAAACTGACAGAAAAAGCACAAGTGGAACCTGTCAGTTCCTTGGAGGATCCCTAGTTTCATGGTTCAGCAAAAAGCAAAACAGTGTAGCCTTATCTACTGCAGAAGCTGAGTATGTTGCAGCTGGAAGCTGTTGTGCCCAAGTCATCTGGATGAAACAGCAGCTTGAAGATCTTGAGATCAAAATAAGAGAGATACCAATCATGTGTGACAACCAAAGTGCTATAAATATCACCAAAAATCCTATCATGCACTCAAGAACAAAGCATATTGAAGTCAGGCATCACTTCATAAGAGATCATGTTCTGAAAGGAGAAGTCAGATTGGAGTACATCCCAACAGAGGATCAAGTTGCTGATATACTCACAAAACCTCTGCCAGAAGATAGACTTTGTAAAATAAGGAGAGAATTGGGAATGGTAAACCCCAATGAACTGTAAGATATTTTCATGCAATTCTGTCCTTAAAATTTTCAATATCAGAATCAATTCTAACTTGAGCTTCGGTGTATGTTTAATCTAAGGTGCAGGTGCTCCTTGTCAAAATCAATGGCAATAAACTTGAAGATTGGAGCACGTCAGAATGGAACAACCAGAAAATGGAATAAAAGATGTAAATCCTAAGTTTTGGATCCATTCTGTAAGTTTTTAAAGATGAAATTCGCATTTTAATGTATGTTAGACGTATTTTGCTTCATAAAATGTGCTTCTGACATGGTCAATATGGTCAACATTTGAATTTCAGTTCACTAACAGACGAACTTCGGCCTGTTATGCCCTGGAACAGTTCTCTGTAATGCCTCGAAATTCGTCTGTTGAAACTTGAAAGTTCAAATTTTTAAAATCAGAAATTTCAAAATTATGTTTGTCCAGCACTGCTACACAAATTATTACTTCCTAACATACGAATGTTGGACAATCTTTACATAGTAAGAAAATTCAAATTTTCTGTTCAAAATTCGTCTGATAAATCATGTCCTACATGCTGAATTGTTAAAAGATGCAGCTCTACCTGCTTCATTCGTCTGATTGATTGATAGTTTGATTGTTAACTGCCTTTTTCTATTCAACATTCGAACTTTGGTGGAACAAAATTCGTCTGTTGTCCTTGTATTGCTTGTTTCAAGCCACTGTCAGACGAACTTTCAAGATGAAAATTCGTCTGTCAGTAAGCCGTGCTAAACGGTTTAACTTGTAACTGCCCGAAGTTCGAATTTTGGCCCCTCAAAATTCGTCTGTCAGATGGTTACACACGTTAAATGCTACGGTTTTCCTCAGAACAGACGCAGCCCTATCTGTAACCTCTCTGAATCCGTTCTGATTCTTTCTTTAATTCTCTTAACTCCTGTCCAAAAACCGTCATTCTTCACCGTTTAAACTTCCATTCGCATCCTATAAACCCTTTCTTGACGTCATTCCACTTCATTCCACTGAAAAATGGCGAGAGTAAAGATCCCTGGAGCAGGACAAGCTGGGACTCGGCCAAAAAGAACGGTTAAATCCCAATATGCTATAAAAGAAGGAGAAAAATCCAAAAGAAAGGCCGAAACCAGTAAAGCTACCCCTTCTAAACGCCAGAAATCATCATCCAAGGCAGATTCTCAGAAAACTGGGCCTTCCTCTTCAAAAACTGCAATTCCTTCGGGTGATACTACTGCTGTGGCTTCCTCCTCTTCTACACAATCTGGAGAATTTGAGCTTACCACATTACCACTTTGGAGCACTCCTGAGATTCAAGAAGAGTTTTCTGCCAAGTTTTCCAGCAAAAAGGTAATCAAGCCTCACTGTGTAAATTTGGAGCAATTTTTGATATCCAATAACTTTGATGCTGCATTATGGTTGATAAGACACAAAAACCTGTTGGAAATTGCTGAAAAATATGATGATGAAGTAGTGAAGACTTGGTATGCCTCTCTTCAATATAATAGCAAGAAAAGGAAATGGGAGGCCACTTTGAGATCAAGGACCATCTGGCTTGCTGATGAAACAATCAATGAAGTGCTGGAAATCCCAGGATAAGATGGGCTAAAAATTGACATTACAGCCTCTGGATACATGGATGAGGCAAGCACAGAGGATGAAGAAGGTGGATCCTTTCTGTACTACAAAGAGAGCACCATCTTGGACACCTTGTTCAGGAGAAGGGATAACAGGCCAACAATTAATCTGTTGAAGCCCACAGACCTAAGTGTACAAGTCAGGATCCTGCACTATATAGTGTCCAGGATCATATTCAACAAGGGTGGCAGCTTTAATTTGATAACAAGGGCAGAGGCTCATGTGATGACTGCTATCATTCGTGGGAAGCTAATCAACATGGCTCATATCATCCTCCAGAGAATGATAAAGGCAAGGGATCAGAGGAAGGATTCCACACTCCCCTATGCTGCAATTATTTCAAGAATCCTGCAGCATGCTAGGATTCAACACATTGAAAAGGGGAAAGGGAAACTCACTGAGGCATTCAAAGAAGAGGAACTGCAAAGGATGGGTATTGAACGAGATGAAGGCAGATGGGTTGGAAAGGGAGCAGGAAAATCTGAAGATCTGTTCTTTGCTGCTGATGCCTCCCTCCAACAAGAAGGCACCTCTGAGGCCCCTGGCAAATCAGTACCTCAGCCTTCTCAGCCAATCCCATCTCCCTCCAGGCCCACTCAACCTCCTTCCACTCCCTCCTCACGGGCCAAGCCAACAAAGGTCACTGAGCTGTTTGACAGTCTGTCAACACTCATTCTCAGCATAAGAGATGAGCAAAATGCCAAATTTGCTCATCTACAAGATCAGATCCATCAGTTGGCTGTGAACATGAAGGTGGTGGCTGATGCGTATGAAGAAATAAGGAATGCTATTCCTACCACTTCAGCTCCACCTCAGCCTGGTGTCCCTGAGCCTACTCTATCTCCAACTCCTGAGCCTCTAAGCCCCTTCGAGATTGCCTCCTCTGAACATGATGATAATGTAGATGGTGCTGGTGCAATGAGAACACCAAGTCCTGGTCCACCTTTGGACTATGGATTGGAAGAAGAAGAAGGACTTCAGCAGACAAGTCCTCATGAGCCCATGCAAGAAGTTGCTCAGGAATCAATTCTGTCCACTCAAGAATCTGAGCAAGTTGAAAAACTGGTGGCAGCAATTTCAAGCTCCTCTATGCAAGAAGTTACGAGCACTGAAGAAAAGAGCCTTGTACCTGTTGTTGACTTTGTTGCCATTGCTCACAATGCTTTACTGGAAGCTCAGAGGAAAAGACTGGAAGAAATGTTTCCTCCTGCTCAACCAGCTTCCTCTTCTCCAGCTGCCTATGGTCTTACAGAGGAACAAAGGGCTCAACTAGCTCTTACCAGACAGGCAATGTAGGAGCTGCTGGAAATCTCTGACGAGGAAACAAGCACTGATCCCCCAGCTGAAATTCCTTTTGCTCCTGTGCCCCTTCGTGCTATTCCTGTCTCTCAGATCCCTCCTCCGGCTGATTTTGTTGGCCTTCCTGATGATGCCAAAAAGGGGGAGAAGTCTGGGCAAACTGCTGGGCAAACTGGAAAGACTGCTGCTGAGCAATCTGGTAAAGGAAAAGGGAAATCCTACAGCAAGAAGACCAAGACCATGAAGAAATGATTGGAAATCCTTGTTGTACTTTGTACCTGGTTTTGTTGTTTGAAATTTGTTGATTGGACTAGTTTTGATGTTTGAACTTTGCATTATTTGGTTCTGTATAAGCAACTTTTGTTTAAATGAATGAATCCCTTTGTTGCTAAGTTTTATGCCTTAATTCTGTTGATATCTTATGCATATGTTGAGGGGGAGCTTGTGAAAGCAAACCCAAGTACTAATCCAGTTTGTAAGTTGTTTTGTCATCATCAAAAAGGGGGAGAATGTTGAATCAAGAGTTTTGATGATTTTAAACCAACTCTCAAGAGCTTGGATTGAAGATATCAAAGAAGAACAAAGCTGTTTCAAGTGAAGATTTACTGAGCATTTGCTGTTAGATCTCTTGTAGGATCTTTAGTTTTTGGTATAATTGGGTAAAAGATTTTGATTTAAAGAAAAGATGTTTTCAAACTTTGATTTTGTGTTAAATCTTTTAATATTTGAAAAACACCTTTGAACAGACGAAGGTTGAGAGTTTAAACTGAACTGTCAAGTTAGAAATTCGAATTTTGCCTTTGGAAATTCGAATTTCGAGCTAAAACTGAATAAGTCTGAAGAGACTGCTCTCTGTCAGACGAATTTTGGTTGTTCAAAATTCGAATTTTCATCTAGTCTGAAAAGAGGCCTTTTGTAACAGACGAACTTCACACTTTCAAAATTCGAATTTCAAGTAAAATGAAGTTTGTGAAAATCAAAGAAATTCGTCTGAAACTATGATAAAGTGCATTTGAAATCAAAATGAAATTAAGTTTGATAAATGCTCTCTGACAGACGAATTTTGAAGTTCCAACATTCGAATTTTCATATAAGTCTGAAAGATGCTTCTTTACAACAGACGAACTTTGAGTTTTCAAAATTCGAATTTCAAACAAAACAAAACTTGAGAAAATTGAAGAAATTCGTCTGAAACTATGTTAAAGTTCACCTGAGATCAAGAGTGATTTCAATTTCAAAACTGCTCTCTGACAGACGAACTTTGAGCATTGAAATTTGAATTTTAGAAGCTAAGTTCTTGAGTCTATTGAAATGAAACATTGACATACGAATGATAAGAACTTGCAACATTCGAATGATGAAATGAGTCTGAAAAGAGTTTCTCTGACAGACGAATTTCACCTTTCCAAAATTCGAATTTCGAAGAAAGTTATCTACTGTGTCTCTTTAAACGTTCAATGAACAGACGAATTTTGGGGATCCAAAATTCGAATTTCGAAGGCACTGTAGAAAATTGAAAACACTGTTCATACTTAACCGAAAACTTTCTTCTTGAAAATTCGTATGTCACATTGTGAAAATGTTTTGTAAGTTTCAAAATTCGAATTTCACTTTATGAACAGACGAACTTCGTGTTGTAACGTTGGAAGCTTTAATCTTCGGTTCCTTCGAAATTCGTCTGTTGGCCAACCAAAATTTGAATTTCAGTATGTCAGAAACATTAAATGCGGTTGGTAAACGGATAGTTTTTCAGAGTAACCGTTGGATAACTTCCCCAACGGATAGATTTAGTCTCTAACGGATATTTGAGACCTAAATCTATAAATACAACATCATTTGAAGTTGTGGGTAACGAATCAAACTTGTATATACTGAATTTCTGCTGAATCCTCTTCTCAAAAGCTTTTACCCTCTTAACTTCAAAACTTGTACTTAAACTTTCATATCCACTCTTTACAAGAGAGTTACTTCATTGTAATCAATCTATTCTTCATCTGGAAGATAGGTTTACTTGTGAGGGGTATTCACAAGGGGATCGGGAAGCACATAGTGAAAGTGCTTGAAGAGTTTGAGAGAGCTCAGAAACAGAGCAAACCTATGTACTGTGGCTTTAGCAAGAAGCCCACTGAAATTCTTGCTGTATAGTGGATAAATCTCAAGAGGTGTCTTGGGGACTGGATGTAGGTCAAGTGAATAGACCGAACCAGGATAAATCTCTGACTTCATTTCTCCTTATCTTTATTTTTCACCTTACTCTGTTTTACGCATTGCTTTCATTATACTGTGATATCTTCACTTACTTCACTTTGTGCAGAAAAATTTCAAACTTCCCAATTCACCCCCCCTCTTGGGAAGTCAGCCTTGCTAACAAATAGAAGATTAGCATATGTTAACATGAACCAATTGTCAAAACTGGTCAAGAATGAGTTAGTCACTAGTTTACCAAAAATCTCTTTTGAAAAAGATAAAGAATGTGATGCATGCCTTAAAGGAAAACAAACTAAATCATCTTTTAAATCTAAAAATGTAGTCACCACATCTAGACCTCTACAACTATTGCATATGGATCTAATTGGTCCATCTTGAGTAAAAAGCATTGGTGAAAATTTGTATGTTCTTTTGATTGTGGATGATTACTCTAGATTTACCTGGACCTTGTTTCTGTCTTCCAAAAGTGAAACATTTGATGCATTTGGAACCTTAGCTAAGAAAGTGCAAAATGAGAAAGGTATTTCTATTGTGTCTATCAGGTCTGACCATGGAGAGGAGTTTGAAAATTCATGCTTTCTGGAGTACTGTGATGAATATGGAATTGATCACAACTTCTCAGCTCCAAGAACTCCTTAGCAGAATGGAGTGGTGGAAAGGAAGAACAGAACAATTGGAGAAATGGCAAGAGCAATGCTGAATGAAAAGGAACTCTCTCAAGTATTCTGGGCTGATGCAGTAAACACAGCAAACTATATCATTAATAGAGCCTACATAAGACTAATCTGGGAAAACTCCTTATGAGCTGTACAAAGGAAGGAAGCCAAACCTTTCACATCTGCATGTGTTTGGTTGTAAATGTTTCATCCACAACAATGGAAAGGAGAATCTGGGTAAGTTTGACGCCAAATCTGATGAAGGTATATTTCTGGACTATTCTAGTAGGAGTAAAGCATATGGAGTTTTCAATAAGAAAACTAAATTTGTAGAGGAATCTGTGCATGTTGTGTTTATTGAAAATGAAACATTTTTCAAGCATATAATTGATGAAGATGATCTTATTTCGAATCTTAAGAACTTGGATATTTCTGAAGAAGGTAAAACTGAACTTCCAAAAATATCTGAATCTATTAACATAGAGGAAGATATTCAGGAAAAAGACTTTGAGGATGAGAATAATGAAGATATATCTCAAGAACTCCTTAGAGCTTGGAGATATCAAATGAATCATCCTGTTGATCAAGTGATTGGGGATGTTCAAGAGAGAGTTAAAACCAAAAAATAGCTAAGGGATCAGATGAATAACTGTGCTTTTATCTCTCAAATTGAACTTAAGTGTGCTGAAGAAGCCTTAATTGATGAATACTAGATTCTGGCTATGCAAGATGAATTAAATCAGTTTGAAAGAAATCAAGTTTGGGATTTAGTGCCTAGACCTAGAAATCACCCTATCATTGGCTCTAAATGGGTCTTTAGGAATAAACTCGATGAATCAGGAACAATAATAAGAAATAAAGCAAAACTGGTTGCCAAAGGATATAATCAAGAAGAAGGTATTGATTTTGAGGAAACCTTGCTCCAGTTGCAAGATTGGAAGCAATTAGAATCCTATTGGCCTATGCATGCATGAAAAACATAATGTTATATCAAATGGATGTGAAAAGTACTTTTCTGAATGGACATATCATGGAAGAAGTTTATGTAGACCAACCTCCAGGCTTTGAGGACTTTTCAAAACCAAACTATGTTTATAAACTAAAGAAAGCTCTTTACGGTTTAAAACAAGCTCCTAGAGCATGGTATGAAAGGTTAAGCAACTTTCTAACTGAAAAGAGATTCAATAGAGGAAAAGTAGATACTACTTTGTTCACTAAGAAAGAAAACAAAGACTTACTTATTGTTTAAATTTATGTTGATGATATTATATTTGGTGCTACTGATGAATCTCTTTGCAAGAATTTCTCTAAGCTAATGCAGGGTGAATTCGAAATGTCAATGATGGGTGAGCTTAACTTCTACCTTGGACTGCAAATTAAGCAATGTGATGATGATATCTTCCTCAACCAATCAAAGTATCTGAAAGAGTTGCTGAAAAAGTTTGGGATGGAAAAAGTCAAGCCAATGGGAACTCCTATGGCTACTGCAATTAAGCTTGATATGGATGAAGGAGGAAAAACTTTTGAGATAACCCAATATAGATGAATGATTGGATCTCTGCTATACCTAACAGCTAGCAGACCTGACATCATGTTCAGTGTCTGTATGTGTGCAAGATTCTAATCATGTCCTAAAGAAACCCATGCAATTGCTGTGAAAGGCATCTTTAGATATTTAATTGGAACATTACAAATGGGACTTTGGCACCCAAAGGGCAATGGAGAAGATCTCATTGGATACATTGATGCTGACTTTGCTGGATCCAAAACTAACAGAAAAAGTACAAGTGGAACATGTCAGTTCCTTGGAGGATCCTTGGTGTCATGGTTCAGCAAGAAGTAAAACAGTGTGGCTCCATCCACTGCAGAAGTTGAATATGTTGTAGTTGGTAGCTGTTGTGCCCAAGTTATTTGGATGAAGTAGTAGCTTGAAGATCTTGAGATTGAGATGAAGGAAATACTAATAATGTGTGACAACCAAAGTGCTATTAACTTCACAAAGAATCCTGTCATGCATTCAAGGACAAAGCACATTGAAGTTAGGCATCACTTTATAAGGGACCATGTTCTGAAAGGAGAAATCAGATTAGAATACATCCCTACCGAGGATCAAGTTACTGACATTCTAACAAAGCCCCTTCCAAAAGCTAGACATTGTAAAATCAGAGGAGAATTGAGTATGGTAAATCCCAATGAACTGTAAGTATATCCTTACATCTATCTAAATTAAAGTTTATGACATTGAATCAATTCTAACTTTAGCATAGGAGTATGTTTGATATAAGTTGCAGGTGCTCTAAACAACTTCAAATGATAATAAAACCATATAATGGAGCTAATCAGGATGGCATAATCAAAAGATGAAGAAGAAAGCCAGAAATCTGAGCATCTGGATCTGTTCTGTAAGTTCAGAAAGTTGAAATTCGCATTTTAGATGTTTATTAGACAAATTTCCATGGTTAAACTGTGTTTTTGTGAAGTTAGCATGTTCAAAGTTCGAATATAGATGCTCATCAAACGAATTTTAGTTGGCCACACTCTGTAACAATACTCTTCTGTCTTTCAAAATTCATCTGTTGAACAATAGAAATTGGAATTTCAAAAATGAAATGCAAATTTTGTCTCTATTCAACATGACTAATATACAAATCTCTATCTCTCAAAATACGCATGTTGAAAAATTCTTTACAAAATGTTAAAATTTGAATTTTGGAATTAAAATTCATCTGTTGTAACATGTTCACTTTATTGGTTCTCTGAAAGATGAATTTTCATAAGTAAAATTCGTCTATTGCTTGTTTTGTTCATAATTCCTTATTACCTAATTCTTTCGAAGTTTGAACTTTGTTGAAGCAAAGTTCATCTGTTCATCCATTTTTTCCAAATCAAGTCTCTATCAGACGAACTTCCAAGTGAAAATTCATCTGTTAGTAAGTCTTGCTGAATTTATTAACTTGTAACTGCTCTTGACGAGACGTGTCCAATGGTATATGGCATTGAGGATTACTGATTAAGAATAAATAAGTAATCAGTGTCGAAGGTTGAAAAGTAACTTTTTACTGATAAATTTGCTTTTTGATATGTAAAAACTAAAAAAAAAAGAAAAATAATTAGACACCACAAAAGTAGCTTTTTAGAGACAGAACAAGTAAAAGAAATATGAATTTGTGTGACTAAGAAGCAAGGAAACTAGAAAGTTCAAGTCAATATACTTGCCAAAAGTTTGAAGACAAACTATTTTTCAAGAACTTAATTGTTTGGAATTAAGTTAGACATGCTTTAATATTAGACTGACAAGAAACAACATAGCCATATGGACTAGCAAATGTTGTCAAACTGATTAGCCAGGCATCAGGAACCTTGCAGTACTGAAGTCTAAGATATGAGCTTCAAGATTTGCAAACAATAATACACTATTGCTTGATAAGTCTCCATGAATAATTGGTGGATTACAATCATGATGCATATAAGATAAAGCTTGTGCTACACCTTTGACAATGTCCACCCTCTTAGGCCAATCTAACTCTAATGCCTTTTATGTCATTTTTAAGAAAATCAACTACAGTCCCTCCTTCCATGTAATCATAAATAGCAAAAGTGTGCGGTGCTTGTAAACAAAGTCAAAGTAGCTTTGCAATGTTTTGGTGGTGCATTTCTATCATGGCTTCAACCTCACTCTTGAAGGCTTTTATACTTTGAACTTTTTTATAGCAAATTGTTCACCTCTTAGCATGACCATTTTGTATACCTTCCCAAAAGCTCCTTCCCCAATGAAATACTTGTCATCTAAGTTCTCAGTTGTTTTAATTATGTATTTATATAGATCTTTTCCATCAAATTGCCAAATTGAAAATGGACTTTCTCTCATGGCTCTAGAGTTCTGTTCCAAAACCCCTGAGTTTCATTTTGAATGAATAACAAAAATTACAATTACTACCATTGAAACAAGTAGAACACCTGTTAAAGAAGAAATAATTGATATCACAACTTTTTCTTTGTTGCTCCATCATGTGGTACAAGGATTTAACCATTGCGTGGTCTCAAACCTTGGATCCTCCCACATAAATCTTTGTTGTTGCTCAAATCCAATGGATAGGAAAAATTAAATTTGCCACTATTTGGAATAGGACCCTCAAAATTATTGTAAGAGAGGTTGATGCTTGACAAGCTCAAAATTGTACTTATGGAGTGAAGGATAGAACATGATAAATTATTATTAGACAAATTTAGACTTATCAAATTGTCGAGCTTGCTGAGATCCATAGGGATTCACCAGAAAGTGAACTAAAACTCAAGTCCAAAAAATCTTACAAGAAGTCAAGATTCCCAATTTCCTATGGAACTGTGGTATTGAAGTCAGTATGGCTTAAATTTGAATTAAGTAGCTTGATCGAATTTCTTATCTAATAAGGCATAGGTCCACCTAGTATGTTCATTGACAGGTTTAATGAGTCTAAATTGGAAAGACTTCTAATGCTTGTAGGCATTATACCTAAAATATAGTTGTTGTTTAACTTTATAAGGTACAACATGGAGGCATTTCTAATTTGTGGAGGAATCTTACCAGAAATTTGGTTCCAAGACAAGTCAAGCTTTTATATTTGTTTTAATTGAAAGATATCACTAGGAATGTTTCCACCTATTGATTTTCCAGCCATGATAAGAGCTTCTAAGCTTTGGTGAGTGTAACAACCCTCTATATACTATCTTGGAATTAGCCTTGAACTAATGAGAAGTTTCCTTGTAATTGGTGCAGCACTAGAGGGGTCAAGACCGAAAGAAGAACCAAAATGAACCAATAGAGAAAAGAGCCAAAAGCCTCTAGTATCGTAACTAGTAGTAGGGCAACTTTGGCGTGATACTTGTGGGGAATTTAAAATTTTTAGGTTGAGAGGTCTCACGCCACGGTAAGATTTCTAGTGCCATAGCATGAGTCACAAAATTTGCTTAAATCAGGACACATCTCAATCAAGCGAGGGAGAAGAAAACGAAGAGAAAGAAGAGGAGCTCTGCTAGGGTTAGAGATTTTTAGTTCTTAGGCTCCATTTATGACCTTGGGAAGCTTCAATCTTGGTTGGTAAGTGATCCTTAACCCTTCCTCCTCTCTTTTCCATCCGTTTTTGTGGTGAAATTTGTAGGGGCTATGGTGTTTTCAGTTGGACTATTGTTTCTACCGATTAAAATGCATGTAAATGAGTTATTGATGTATTGTTGGGTGTTCCTTCAAATTGGGTATGAGTTTGGATGGTTTATGATTGGTTTATGTTGAACCATAGCTTGGTAATGATTGAGAGAGCTTGGAATCTTAAATATATGTTGTTGTTTTTGGTTGGAATATGTATTTGGGGCTTCCTGATGCATGATTATACTATTGGAACAATGGGTTAAGTTTGGATAGTTAGATTATAAATTTTTAGATTATGTAGGTGTTATGTTAATTGGAAATATTTTGGTAATGTAGGGTTTAATTAGTCATTTTGAAGTGTTCAAGTTAAGGTTGGTGCTCCTGAGGCATGCTAAACCCTTATGTACATTGTGTCGGTAATTCAACGTAACCAAAGTGTTTGTTGTATATATTAGTATGTTATTATATATATATTGGATGTGTTCCTTTTCATACCACGATATTATTTATGTATGCGTTGTTCTTTTCATATGGTGGTGTGTGCATGGCTAGCAGAGGTATGTAAATCTTGATCTTTTATACTTGAAAGTGATGAATGAGGATATGATTAGAATATCTATATTCATTTGCATCCCTACATGATAGCATGATAGTGATGATGGTTATGATGATAATGACAATTATATATTGGTATGAACATGTTAGCATGACATTAAGCATCATCCCTGCATTTTGCATATGGAAACATGGTTGACTAGGTGGTGATGATATGAGAATTGAGATACCATGTGGTATACTGATCTACTAGTGGCTAAGTGGTGAGGTTAATGATTGTATGTCCCTATCACTAAATCCTCTCCTATAGCCAGGAGAGCCAGGTGGTAGTGGATTTGGGGATGCCCTTCCCTAAATCACCACCAATTCAGGTAGTCTAGGGAAAGGAGAACTATAGTCCAACTATTAGTGTAGCCTTTGGCTGGGTCATATTAGCATGCAGAGAGCTTGGTGATGTCTCGGAATTAGTCCTCACCGATTGTTGGAAAGGAATCAGTATTGTGTGTACCTTATGATGGTGACTAGCCCATGGTTCTAACTATGTATAAATGAGGATATTCATTGCGTTGCATTGTATAACATTGCTTACTTGTATTTATAAGTATGTGTATATTGTTGTTGTGTGTTCCTCAGTTGGGACTTTATACTGGGACTCTATCTCATACCCTAGTGTGGTAAATATTTCAGGCAAAGACTCCAGCATTAGCTCAGAGAAGATGAAGGAGTCTTAGTTCTCTCTATTGCACAAGGGTATACATGTTGTTGGTAACTTTTATACTTAGTTCATGTAATGTATTGTGCCAAGTCGTGTATGTTACCTGCATTGTTTGTTAGTTCAGCTGGCTTCCCAAGAGGAGGTGAATTGGGAAGTTTGAATTTTTTGGCAAAAATGAAATATAATAGTGATAATAAAAGATTACTGAAAAAAAGAGCAATGAGAAGAGAACATAGAGATTTATCCTGGTTCGGTCTATTCCACTTGACCTACGTCCAGTCCTTAATCCACCACTTGAGATTTCATCACTATATATCCTTTGCAAGATTTGAATGGGTTCTTACAAAAATCATAGTACAACCCAGCTCAAACCTTGAGCTGAAGAAGACTCTCTCACTCAAGAGTAATAACAACTCTTTTAGTGTATTCTCACACTAAGCACTATCTAAATGTATGTAGGAATATACATATCACAGTATGAAAACTCTCTCTCAAAGAGTTGATATGAAAGTTTAAGTGTAATAAATGAGCTAAGCAGAGGGTAGGTAAGCTTTGAAAGATTCAGTAATAAATTTTGCAGAGCTTTGACGTTTTTATGTTTTTCTTCATTACCCAATAACTTAAATGATGTCCTATTTATAGTTTTAGAGCAAACTATCCATTGGAAACAAGCATTAACTGTTACTCTCAGAAAATTAGCCGTTCACCTACTGCATTAAATACATATGACAGAGGTTATGCGGATAACCTCCTTAGGTTATGCGAATAAAGGGTGACTATTGGCTCTTATTTTCAACATAGACTTTTCGTTATGTGGATAACCTAGTTAGGTTATGTGGATAACGTTCATCCCAGAATGACTACATTTTAGCTCAAGAACATTTTCATGGAAATCTACTCAGTTGTTAGGATAACGTTAAGTTTTTCTCAAACTGAGTTTTTGTAAAACTTAGATTATCAGGCCCCCAAGGTTATGTGAATAACCCATTTTGCTGAAGAAGGATTATGAGTTTTGTAACGTAGGTTATGCGAATAACCTATTTGACTGAGGAAAGTCCAAGGGTACTGAAACATAAGTTATGCGGATAAGCTCCCTATGTTATGTGGATAATGGGCTACACAGTATAATTAGCCTTCACTGTTCACTCCCTTATGTGAATAAGGTACCCACCTTATTAGGATAACCACTTGGACAGATTTGAGTACATGGTGTACAGCTATGTTATGCGGATAACCTCAATCCCTTTTCATGAGATCGAAGAAAGGACACTTGGAAAAGCTTTGAGATTGGGTCTTTATCCTCATAACCTTCAATGGTTATGCACATAAGGTAAAACATTTTCATGAAAATAAGGTGAACACTTAGAAACATCTTTGAAATTGAGATTTTATCCTCAAAAGGTAACTCTTTTCATGAAAACCATTTTGAAGTCATGAGCTAATCATTAATCATTCAAATAGATATCTCCTTTAATATTGGGTGAAGTAAAATTTAAAGCTTAACTACCTTCTTTAACAAATTGGATTCCTAAGACTAATGAAACACCTCTTCAATCTTCAGGAAACTCCAACTTTATTTTTCATTTTATTTGTGCTCCTTTGATATTGGATTTCCAAGCTTATTGTTGTTTAGAATTATCAAAACCACCTGAATTAACGGTGTTGATAACCTGGCCATTGTGTAATGGTTGTGTATTTTGTACTCCATGTATTGATTGGAAAACTCGTCGATGTGATAGGCCCTGTCATTGGCCATGCTATGTGATGTGATTCTGGATGTAACACCTTAATTATAGACCACATGACCCATGTATTGGACCCTATTATACTCCATTGATCATATTTAGAAGCTTGAATCACATGATAGATTAAGATAGGAAATTTTCTTTCCTCGAGTTACTATTCATTTGGTAAACTCTTTTTCCTAGGAAAATTTTGAAAATTTATCACTAATTATAGAAAAATTGTATCATGATGATTCAAGTCTCTAAAAAAACCTTGAATTCTCATCCACATGGAAAAAATATGATATATTATTTTTGTTGTGCCACTTAGTACAGTTTATTGCACAAATTCCACTGTTCAAATGATCACTTCTCACTTTTCCAGGATTTTGGCTATAAATCTAAAAATTCATGTCTAACTCTTTACTAAGCCAAATCATGTATTCTACATGCCATTGGAAAGATCTATATGTTTACTTACTATCATATCTTTCTCATACATTTATTTAACTTGAGCAGGTCATGCTTTCAACTTAAATCACTAAGGGTCAGATCCTCATTCTTACTAAAATAGTTTTAGGAAAATATGTATATCTCATATTGTACAGCTTCAACTAAACTTAAACTAGTGGCATATTAAACTCAAAATATAGATCTTTTCATAAATTTAAACCATTGAATTTTTGGAGTTTTACACGATTATATATCACCTTTTAGAAAAAATACTATATACAGTAAAATTTATAGCTTTCACTTCACTGTCCAATTTTGACCCTCAAATTTAAAATTACACCAAAAACCATAAATGTTGTTAGATATGCTGACTTTCCAAGAGAGAGGGTGAATTGAGAAGATTAAAATTTTCTGCAAAATGTCAATAAAGTGAAGAAAGCAAAGGTGACAGTAAAATAAAGTATAAGTGAATGACAAGTAAAAGTAGTAATAGAAAAGGGAAGACACATATGTTTATCCTGGTTCGGTCTCTTAATCTTGACCTACGTCCAGTCCTCAAGCCACCACTTGAGATTTTCCACTATCTTGCAAGAATTTAGTGGGCTTCTTACAAATGCCACAGTACAGCGTTGATGCTCTGTTTTTAGAGCTCACACTTTCTCTCTTTGCACTCTAGCTAAGTGCTTCCCCAATCCCTTGTGATATCCCCTCACAAGAAAATCTTTCTTTCAGATGAAGATAAGATTGTTTACAATGGATAAACTCTCTTAATCAGAGTGTATACGAAAGTTGGAGTACAAAGAATGAAATATGTGAGAGTAATAGACTTTGAGTTGATGATTTGCCAGAGTTTCAGTATATACAAAGTTAAAATCGTTACCCACAACTTCAAATGATGTTCTATTTCTAGATTTAGGTCTTAACTATACGTTAGAGACAAAATCTATCCGTTAGAGATGTTAACCAATGGTTACTCTGAAAAACTATCCATTTAACAACCGTATTTAATGCTTCTGACATTCAAAGTTCAAATTTTGGTTAGTCAACAGACAAATTTCGCAGAGATCGAAAGCTAAAGATTTCAACGTTGAATATTTGAAGTTCGTCTATCATGAAGCAAAGTTCAAATTTTGATCTTTGAAAAATGTTTCTATGTTGGAACATATGAATTTTCAAATTTAAGGTTCTTCTGGAAAGTATGAACAATTGTTCCATTTTGCTACAGTACCTTCGAAATTTGAATTTTGATGCTCAAAATTCATCTATCAATGGGCAGTTCAATAAGGCACAATAGTTCATCTATTCAAAATTTGAATTTTCAAAATGCAAAGTTCACCTGTTAGAGAGACCTCTTTTCAGACTTACTTCAAAGTTCGAATTTCCGAATACTATCATTCGTATGTCAACATACTATCATAACAGACTCACAAGCTTTGTTTCAGAAATTCTAATTTTCATGTTCAAAGTTCATTTGTCAGTGAGCCATTTTGATGCTCTTTCCAAACTCAATTTTTAGATGAACTTTGACCTATCCTCAGACGAATTTTTCATTTTTCATAAGTTGTATTTTGTTTGAAATTCGAATTTTCAAAAGCCAAAGTTCATCTGTCAGAGAAAAGCTATTTTAAGACGAGATTCAAAATTCGAATTTCTCAAGTCAAAGTTCATCTGTCAGAGAAGGCTCTTTTCAGACTAGTTCATTTTCAATGCGAAATTCGAATTTCCGAAGCCAAAGATCGAATTTTCAAAACGGCATATTAGTATAAATGTTTCAAACTTCGTCTGTTAGTAGGTGAATTTCAAATATTCCATGGATTAACATAGAATCATAGTTTTAAAACATCTTTTTGCTAATTTAAAGTCTTTTACTCAATTTAAACATGGCTATAAATTCTACATCTATTCTTGTGCTGGTTTTTCTTGAATTTCTCCACTTGAGATCATTTGTGCACCTTTGATATCTTCTCTCCAAGCTCTGGAAAATTGGTTTGGAATCATCAAAGCACTTGATTCAACATTCTCCCCCTTTTTGATTATGACAAAATAACTTACAAACTGGATTAGTACTTGAGTTTGCTTTAACAAGCTCCCCCTCAACATATGCATTGTAATTCAAAAGAAATCATTTATAATAGATCAAGTAAAGAGATTCATTCATTCAAGGTTCAACACAAGGATAGAGATCAGAACAAAGAAATTTTTATTTCATCAAAAAGTCAGTTTACAAGATATAACAAGAACATAATACAGAAAAACAACATTTCAAAATACTACAGGAAGTACCAAGTATCCATAAGTTCTAAACATTATTTCTTGGACTTGGACTTCTTGCTGTAGCTCTTGCCAGAAGACTTTCTAGTTTGCTCGGATATCTTCTTGCCCTTTTTGGCATCATCAGGAAGGTGGACAAAATTAGCAGGAGGAGGGATTTGAGATACTGGAACAGCCTGGTGAGGCACAGAGACAAATGGTAGGTCTGGATTGTGCTTTGGCAAGGATCCAGAAACTTCAGAATTTGTGTCCTCATCCTCATCATCAGAGAGTTCAAGAAGTTCAGAAATTGCTTGCCTTGTGACTGCCAATTGAGCCCTTCGTGCCTCTGAGAAACTATAAGAGGAAACAGGTGAGAGAGTAGGAGGACGAAACATTTCTTCAAGCCTTCTTCTTTGGGCTTGCAAAAGAGCATTATGTGCAATGGCTTCCAAATCAACATAAGGCATAATGCTCCTTTCTTCATTCAGGGCAGCTTGCATGAATGGTGAAGTGGAGATGGTTGCTACTAGTTTCTCAACTTGCTCAGACTCTTGAGTGGAAAGAATTAAGTCTTGAGCATCTACTGGAGTGGGCTCATGAAAGCTTAGTTCCTGAGGACCTTCTTCTTCCATGCTGTAGTCCAAGGGAGGACCAGGACTTACCTCATTACTGGAGGCCTGTGGTGTGCTCAATGTGCCAGCAGCCTCAGTGTCATGAACAGCAACATCAGGAACATGAGAGGCTAGCACAAAAGGACTTGGAGGCTCAGGAGTTAGAAACATAACAGGATAAGAGAATCCTAGCTGAGGTACATCAGCAACCACTTTCATGTTCTTGGCCAACTGGTGGATCTGATCCTGCAGATGAGCAAACTTGGCATTTTGCTCATCCCTGATGCTGAGTATGAGTGTAGACAAACTGTCATACAACTCAGTAATCTTGGTTGGCTTAGCTCGAGAGGAGGGAGTGGATGGAATTGGAGCTTGAGTAGGCTGAGATGTGGGCCTTGAAGGAGCCTCAGAGGTACCTTCTTGCTGCAAGGAGGCTTCTTCATCAAAGAATAGATCTTCAAATTTTCCAGCTCCCTTTCCAATCCATCTTCCATCTTTCTTTCTATGCCCATCCTTTGCAGCTCTTCTTCTTTGAAGATCTCAGTAGGCTTCCCTTTCCCTTTCTCAAGATGCTAAATTCTTGCATACTGAAGGATTTTAGAGATGATTGCTGCATAAGGAAGTGTGGAGTCTTTCCTCTGATCCCTAGCCTTGATCATGCATTGGAGAATGATATGTCCCATGTTGATAAGCTTCCCAAGCATGATTGCTGCCATTACATGTGCCTCTGCCCTTGTGATTAGATTGAAGCTACCTCCTTTGTTGAAGATAATCCTAGACACTATATAGTGCAGGATTCTCACTTAAGCACTGAGGTCAGTGGGCTTGAGCAAGTTTATGGGTGGCCTGTTCTCCTTCCTTTTGAACAAAGTCTTCAGGATTGTGCTCTCGTTGTAGTTTATGAAAGGTCCACCTTCTTCATCAGTAGTCTTTGCCTCATCCATATAGCCAGAAGCAGTAATGTCAATCTTCAAGCCATCTTGCCTTGGAATTTTTAACACCTCGTTAAAGGTTTCAGCTATTAGCCAAATGGTCCTTGATCTCAGATTGACTTCCCACTTCCTCTTCTTGCTGTTATATTTCAAAGAGGCATATCAAGTCTTGACTACCTCATCATCATACCTCTCCAATATCTCTAACACATTTTTATATCTCACCATCCAAAGCCCGGTATCAAAGTTGTTAGAGATTCAAAAATCTTCCATATTGACATAGTGAGGCTTGATTACCTTCTTACTCACAAACTTGGTCATGTATTCCTCCTGAATATGGGCATTGCTCCATAATGACAATATAGTCAGCTCGTATTCTCCAGATTTAGTACTAGAAGAGGTAGAAGCAACAACAGGAGTAGCAGGAACTGAAGGCTCTGTTTTCTTTGGTGAAGATGGCCCAGATTTCTTTGAATTAGCCTTTGGTATTGTTTTCTGCCTTTTAGAGGGGGTACCTTTACTGGATTTGCCTTTTCTTTGTGGTTTCTCACTTTCCTTGAGGCATATTGGGATTTCACATTTCTCTTTGGCCGAGATTCTCCCTTTCCAACTTCAGGATTTTTCACTCTTGCCATTTTCATGGTAGAATGATTCAGAATGATGCACAGAATGTGTTTACAAGGAGCAAAAAGAAGTTTAAATAGTGGAAAATGAAGATTTACTGTCAGAATTAATGGATATTGAAGAGAGAATTTGAACAGAATCATGAGAGAGACGAATAGGGTTGCGTCTGTTCAGAGGATGACCTTTGGTTTTAACGTGTGTAACCGCAGGACAGACGAATTTTGAGTGGCCAAAATTCAAACTTCGAGCAGTTATAGGTTAACCCATTCAGCAAGGCTTACTGACAGATGAATTTTCTTGTGGAAGTTCGTCTGACAGAGGCTTGGTTCAAACAGCAAAAGATGAACAGGCGAACTTTGTTTCAACAAAGTTCGAATTTCAAAGAACAGGCAGTAAGCAATTAACAATACAACAAACAGCAGACAAATTTTAATCATGAAAATTTGTCTTTCAGAGATTCAATAATGTGAGCATGTTTCAACGGACGAATGTTGAATTAGAAATTCGAATTTCCACATTTTGTAAAGAGTTTCCAACATGCGTATTTTGAGAAATGGAAATTCGTACAATCTTCATGTTGGACAAAGATAATATTGGAACTTTATTTTTGAAAATTCAAATTTTCATAGACCAACAGATGAATTTCAAGGGACCACTGAGAACTGTTACAATGTAAAGCAAGTTGAAGTTCATCTGATGGGCATCTAAATTCGAATGTTAAGCATGCTGACTTGTTCAAAAACATAGTTTATCAAGGAAATTTGTCTAATACATATCCAAAATACGAATTTTAACTTTATAAACTTACAGAATGGATCCAGAAACCCAGATTTCCTGCTTTCTTTTTCACCTTTTGACTATTCCATTCTGGTGTGCTCCATTTTTCAGATTTATTGCCATTGAGACTTATGAGGAGCACCTGCAACTTAAATTAAACTAACTCCGATGCTAAATTTAGAACTAAATCAATGTCAGAAATTCTTAAAACAGATTTGCACAAGGATTTACTTACAATTCATTGGGATTGACCATACCCAATTCTCTTCTGATTTTGCAATGCCTATCTTCTGAATGTGACTTTGTCAAAATGTCAGCAACTTGATCTTCTGTAGGGATGTATTCTAATCTGATTTCTCCTTTCAGAACATGATCCCTTATGAAGTGGTACCTAACTTCAATATGCTTTCTTCTTGAATGTATGACAGGATTCTTTGTGATGTTAATGACACTTTGGTTATCACACATTATTGGTATTTCCTTCATCTCAATCTCAAGATCTTCAAGCTGCTGTTTCATCCAAATGACTTGGGCATAATAGCTTCCAGCAGCAGTATATTCAGCTTCTACCATGGATAAGACCATACTGTTTTGCTTCTTGCTAAACCATGAGACCAAGGATCCTCCAAGAAACTGACATGTTCCACTTGTACTTTTTCTGTCAGTTTTGGATCCTGCAAAGTCAGCATGTGTGTATCTTTTGAGATCTTCTCCATTGCCCTTTGGATACCAAAGACCCATCTGTGATGTTCCAATAAGATATCTTCAGATACGCTTCACTACAGTTGCATGGGTTTCTTTGGGACATGACTGGAACCTTGCACACATACAGACACTGAACATGATGTCAGGTCTGCTGGCAGTTAGGTATAGTAGAGATCTAATCATTCTTCTATATTGAGTTATGTCAAACATTTTTCCTCCATCATCCAAATCAAGCTTGGTTACAGTAGCCATAGGTGTTCCCATTGGCTTAGCGTTTTCCATGCCAAACTTTTTCAGTAATTCCTTCAGATACTTGGATTGATTGAGAAAGATACCATCATTACATTGCTTAATTTGCAATCCAGGGAAGAAGTTAAGCTCACCCATCATTGACATTTCAAATTCTCCCTGCATTAGCTTAGAAAAGTTCTTGCAAAGAGATTCATTAGTAGCACCAAATATAATATCATCTACATAAATTTGAACAATAAGTAAGTCTTTATTTTCTTTCTCAGTGAATAGGGTAATGTCTACTTTTCCTCTATTGAATCCCTTTTTAGTTAGAAAATTACTTAACCTTTCATACCATGCTCTAGGGGCTTGCTTTAAACCATAAAGGGCTTTCTTCAGTTTATAAACATGGTTTGATTTTGTAGAGTCCTCAAAGCCTGGAGGTTGATCTACATAAACTTCTTCCATGATATATCCATTAAGAAAATTTTCTTTACATCCATTTGATATAACATTATGTTCTTCATGCATGCATATGCTAATAGAATTCTAATTGCTTCTAATCTAACCACTGGAGCAAAAGTTTCTTCAAAATCAATACCTTCTTCTTGATTATATCCTTTAGCAACTAGTCTAGCTTTATTTCTGATTATTAATCCAGATTCATCAAGTTTATTTCTAAAAACCCATTTAGTGCTAATGATAGGATGATTTTTGTGTCTAGGCACTAAATCCCAAACTTGATTTCTTTCAAATTGATTCAATTCATCTTGCATGGCTAAAATCCAGTATTAATCAGGTAAGGCTTTTTCAGTACATTTAGGTTTAATTTGAGAAATGAAAACACAGTTTATCATCTGATCTCTTAACTATTTTCTGGTTTTAACTTTCTCTTGAACATCCCCAATTACTTGATCAATAGGATGATTCTTTTGATATCTCCAAGCTCTAGGGAGTTCTTGAGACATTTCTTCACTATTCTCATCCTCAAAATCTTTTTCTTGAATATCTTCCTCTATGTTAATAGATTTAGATATTTTTGGAGGTTCAATTTTATCTTCTTCAGAAAGATCTAAGTTCTTAAAATTTGAAATAAGATAATCTTCATCAGTGACATGCTTAGAAACCATTTCATTTTCAATAAACACTATATGCACAAATTCTTCTACTATTTTAGACCTTTTATTAAAAACTCTATATGCTTTACTCCTACTAGAGTAGCACAGAAATATACCTTTATCAGATTTGGCATCAAACGTATCACTTTTAGAAGAAAGAAACAATGTCCAGGTAAATATGGAGTAATCATCCATGATTACAAGAACATACAGATTTCCACCAATGCTCTTAACTTTAGATAGTCCTATCAGATCCATATGTAATAGTTGCAGAGGTCTAGATGTGGTGACTATATTTTTAGATTTAAATGATGATTTAGTTTGTTTTCCTCTTAGGCATGCATCACATTCTTTGTCTTTTTCAAAAGAAATTATTGGTAGGCCTGTGACTAACTCATTTTTAACCAGTTTTGATAGTTGATTCATGTTAACATATGATAACCTTCTATGCCACAACCAACTATCATTATCCTGACTAATCAAACAGACAGAATCTAAGGGAGGAAATTTATCAAGATCGATAGTATAACAGTTATCATCCCTTTGAGCCTTGAAGATTACTTTGTGATCACTTTTTTGGATGAATAAGCAGAACTTTGAGTCGAACAGTACCCAGTTTCCTTTGTCACATGTCTGACTCTCGCTTAGCAGATTGTTGTTGAGGCCAATTACAAACAGCACTTCTTCAATGGATGTTTCAGGATTCTTGCCCACAATGCTAATGCCAACAATTTTTCCATAATGATCACCTCGAAAGGCCACCTTTCCTCCTTTCTTGTCTCTAAAGGTGATGAACTTCTCCTTATCACCAGTCATATGACTTGAGTAGGCATTGTCCGTATACCATTTATTACTCTTTCTAGCTTTAAGACAAACCTGCAAAACAAGGTTCATATTTCTTTTTAGGTACCCAAATTTGCTTGGGTCCTTTTCTGTCAGTAGTATTTTCCCTAGATATAGATGTACCTTTGGGAATCCATTTAACCTTCTTTTCAAGTCTATTTTTCTTTAAAGTACATGAACTGGAAATATGTCCCTTCTTATTACAGAAGTGACAGGTGGTAAAAAGACTGCTGGATTGAGATGTAGGATGAAAGCAGTGTAGATAATATTTTTGTTTTACATGCTTTGGTTGATCATAGGATTCAATATGTCGTGTAATATGATCTTTCTTTTTACTGCCACTAGCATGCACAAAGTGTCTCATATACACATTTTGATTTTTCTTCCTAATCTTTTCTTTTACTGCACAAGGGTCATAGCCAAGTCTAGCTTTTCCCTGTGTTATTCTCTGACTTCCCATCAAAGCAAATAACATATCTTTTCCTTTAGAAAGTCTAGACATGCTTTTCACCAGATAGTCATTGGTTTTCTTTAATTCAATGCATGATTTACAACAAGCAGATTCAGCAATATGCATATAAGCAGTTTTAGAAATGTTGCATTGGGATTCTAGTTTGTTAATCTTTTTCTTAGCTTGCTTTAATTCTTTGGAAGTCTTAACAAACTCATCATGCAATTCATGAAATGCATCCAGTAATTTAGAATAGGAAGGTTCATATTCATATACCTCATCTTCTTGATCATTGTTAGATGGGATTTCAGCTTCTTCAGATGCAAGTGCCATTAGACAAATGTTGGCAATCTTATCTTCATCTTCTTCTTCCTTATCTGAGCTGTTGCCCCAGATTGATGAGATGTACGCTCTTTTCTTCTTGCCTTTATCTACAGTTTTCTTTTCTTTCTCTTGCTTCTTGAGGAATTGTGGACAATCCCATTTGATATGACCATGCTTCTTGCATTCGTAACAGGTCACATGTTCTTTTCCTTCTCTCTTGTTATCTCTAGCTACTGCTTTCTTGAAGAATTTCTTGTTTCTTTTCTTGTTGTAAAATCTTTCAAATTTTCTGACCATCATAGCCAAAGTTTCTTCATCTAGCTCATCTCCATCGTCAGATTCTTTTTCTTTCTCCTTACCAGCTTTCAGAGCAAGACCGTTCTTCTTTCTGTCTTGACCTGCCACCTTGAGAGCCTTCATCTTTCCTTCATACTCTTCGAGGCCACCGAAGAGGGGTGTGACAGAGGCCATTGATTCTTCTCTGGCTTTCTCTATTGTAGTTACTTTAAGTTGCCATTCTAGAGGAAGAGCTCTGAGGATCTTTCTGACCTTCTCTGTCTGAGTGTACTCCTTGCGAGGACTTTTCAATTAATTCATGAGGGTGAATCTCTTTTACAGTTCTTTGACACTCTCTCCTTCAACCATTCTGAAGCTCTCATATTCTCTTATGCAGGAGTTCAATTTGTTTTCTCTAACTCTAGATGTACCTTCGTGAGCAATTTCCAAGGTGTCCTACATATTCTTGGCT
Organism: Adenanthera pavonina; assembly: GCA_026686845.1. Taxonomy (NCBI): domain Eukaryota; kingdom Viridiplantae; phylum Streptophyta; class Magnoliopsida; order Fabales; family Fabaceae; genus Adenanthera; species Adenanthera pavonina. The sequence continues at coordinate 24,815,573 of JAIVEN010000004.1, forward strand.
GTAAAGCATTGTGAGACCCTGTAGAATTTATCTTGATTTAATGCACTGACTAAACAGTGTTTTGCCTTGAAGTTCAGGAAGACTCTCCTTCTATCTTCCTCATTCCATTCAGCTTCTGACTTTTCTCTGTACTTCCCATCATCTTGCAATACCATTGGGACAAAATCTCCCTTGTGGATGACGGACTAGATGTCCAGATCAATGGACTGGACATAGATTTGCATCCTCATCTTCTAGTATCCATAGTGTTCTCTACTGAAGCCAAGTGGTCTATTTATGTTGTTTCCCTCTGGTTGTATGCTTTCTCCAAAGCTAGCCATTGTATTTCCTAGACTGTTAAATCCTTTTATTGGAAAACCAGGCTCTGATACCACTTGTTAGATATGCTGGCTTCCTAAGAGGGGGTGAATTGGGAAGATTAAAATTTTCTGCAAAACTTTATTAAAGTGAAGAAAGCAAAGGTGACAGTAAAACAGAGTATAAATAAATAGTCAGTAAAAGTAGTAATAAAGAAGGGAAGGCACAGAAGTTTATCCTAGTTCAGTCTCTGAATCTTGACCAACGTTCAGTCTCCAAGCCACTACTTGAGATTTTTCACTATCTTGCAAGAATTCAGTAGGCTTCTTGCAAATGCCACAGTACAGCATTGATGCTCTATTTTTAGAGCTCACACTTTCTCTTTTTGCACTCTAGCTAAGTGCTTCCCCAATCCCTTGTGATATCCCCTCACAAGAAAATCTTTCTTTTAGATGAAGATAAGATTGTTTACAATGGATAAACTCTCTTAATCAGAGTGTATATGAAAGTTGGAGTACAAAGAATGAAGTATGTGAGAGTAATAGATTTTGAGTTGATGATTTGGCAGAGTTTCAGTATATACAAAGTTAAAATCGTTACCTACAACTTCAAATGATGTTCTATTTATAGATTTAGGTCTTAACTATATGTTAGAGATAAAATCTATCTGTTAGAGACGTTATCCAATGGTTACTTTGAAAAACTATCCATTTACCAACCACATTTAATGCTTCTGACATTCAAAGTTTGAATTTTGGTTAGTCAACAGACAAATTTCGCAGAGATCGAAAGCTAAACACTTCAACATTGAACATTCGACGTTCGTCTGTCATGAAGCAAAGTTCAAATTTTGATCTTTGAAAAATGTTTCTATATTGGAACATATGAATTTTCAAGTTTAAGGTTCTTCTAGAAAGTATGAACAGTTATTCCATTTTGCTACAATACCTTCAAAATTTGAATTTTGATACTCAAAATTCATCTGTCAGTGGGTAGTTCAATAACACACAATAGTTCATCTATTTGAAATTTGAATTTTCAAAATGCAAAGTTCGTCTGTTAGAGAGACCTCTTTTCAGACTTACTTCAAACTTTGAATTTCCGAATACTATCATTTGTATGTCAACATACCGTCATAACAGACTTACAAGCTTTGTTTCTGAAATTTGAATTTTCATGTTCAAAGTTTGGCTGTCAGTGAGCCATTTTGATGCTCTTTCCAAACTCAGTTTTCAGATGAACTTGGACCTATTCTCAGACGAATTTTTCATTTTTCATAAGTTGTATTTTATCTGAAATTCAAATTTTCAAAAGTTAAAGTTCGTCTATCAAAGAAAAGCTCTTTTAAGACAAGATTCAAAATTCGAATTTCTCAAGTCAAAGTTCGTCTGTTAGAGAAGGCTCTATTCAGACTTGTTCATTTTCAGTGCGAAATTCGAATTTCCAAAGCCAAAGTTCAAATTTTCAAAACAGCATATCAATATAAATGTTTTAAACTTTGTCTGTTAGTGGGTGAATTTCAAATATTACATGGATTAACATAGAATCATAGTTTTAAAACATCTTTTTGCCAATTCAAAGTCTTTTACTCAATTTAAACATGGCTGTAGATTCTAGATCTATCCTTGTGCTGGTTTTTCTTGAATTTCTCCACTTGAGATCATTTGTGCACCTTTGATATCTTTTCTCCAAGCTCTGGAAAGTTAGTTTGGAATCATCAAAATACTGGATTCAATAAATGTATCCAAATCAAGTGCTCTTTATCTTATTGGAAACCTTGTTCTCACTACTATCAGAGCATATATAACACTTAGTCTACTTACTATGTTTTAGTCAAACGGTGTTAACTTTACTTTTATTGCTACAAAATGAACTTCTAGCAATATAAGATAGCAAAGTAGACTTTATAACAAGCCCACATGATCATTCCATGTTTTAAATCCATAGCAAACATTTTATAATGCTTAAAAGAACTTAATAGCACAAAGATATAGATCCATATGCCTATACATAATTTTTATACATTATTTCAAAATATGGAATCATAGCTTGAAATCATCATCAATCATCATTCTCTCCTTCATTTTCCTTGGCTCCTTAATCTCCTTATCATTGCTTATGCCTAATCATTGGGGATACTTGAGGGGATAAGATTGGGACAATCTCAGTAGCAACTTACATTTCATGCAATTATTTCAATCATGGCAAATAACTCACATTTGATCACATTTAATCACATCAATTACATTTAAATAGTAAATTGCCATATTGGTCCTAAAAATTTTGGTAGCATAACGGCTTAAAAAATAGACATCCTAAGGAATAAACCTCTCATTTTACAGCCAAAACTAATCAAAGAAATCATACTTGCAATATGGCAATATAATTTGATCATAGAAAGACAATGAAAAAACATAAAACTAGAATGTAAAACTTAGCTACCTCTTGATGTACCACTTGTACCACTTGGCTTTCCTCTTGAAACCAATGAGTCCTCTAGCTTTCTCAAGTTTCCTCAAGTCCCTAGGCATCAATAAACACTTGTTCAAGCTATTGATTTCATGGTATAACTCAATATATATCCATGAAACCCTAAAATCTCAAACTTTCTATCTTAAGCTTAATCTTGAATCCCATACTTGTTCTTAAAGTTTGTGGTCATGGAAAGTCCATTTTTGGGTCAAATTAAGGAAGCTCCAACCTTAAGACACCCTTTTTCACTTGGCCAAAATTTGCCTTAAGAGAAAAAAATGGGTTTTTCATAAAACGTACTCCAAACTTTCCTAGATTGCTCCCTTTGGTAAAATCTCATGTTTTCTTTAGATTTTATGGCTTAAAAACATCAACCCTCCCTTAAACAAGCTTAAACCAAAACTGGACAGGAAAGGAAAGAAAAGAAATCTCAATAAAACCAATCCAAACAACTAAGAAACTAAGCTATAATTCATAAGGGTTGTGAGTTGGACACTTGCCAATTTTTCTTGATTTTCCTTCCTATATTTTCTTCACCTTTTCTATTCTCATGTAGCCTTTCTTTCCCTTGCTCTTTGTTGCAACTTCTTTCTCTCTCCTTTTTAAGCAAATGGTAGACCAAATGAGTCGAGGGATATTTAAAGACAACCAATTACTTTTGCTAATTATGATTACTTAAGAAAACTTAATTATTAAGTCTTTTCTTTTCTTAACCATTAAGACTTGAAACTTAGTAACATGGGTTGCCAAGTGGTGCCATTTTAGTGGGGTATTATATCCAAAATACTGCATAATTTTTTCCAGTCCTATAACACCCTGTATTAGTTATTTTATACCTGGACAGATAAAGTTATTTTTTTTGTAGTACTAAATCACTTTATAGGTACATCATTAAAGTAAACTTGTATCTAGCATTAGTTTATTTTTTTGTCTCCAAAAAGCTCCTTTTGTAGTGTCCAATAGCTTTTCTTTTTTCTTTTTTAGCTTTTGCTGATCAAAAAGCAGCTTTATCGGTATAAAGTTACTTTTTAATATTCGACACTATTTTTTTTATCCTTAATCATTAAACCTCAGTACCATATACCATTGGACTTGTTTCATTGAAACATTCAATTTGATAGTAATTTTGCATATTTACAAAATTACCATTGACCCAGGACAAATTTATAATTTTTAAAACTTCTAAGTCATCAGCTATAATTTTCTCCAAGAACTTTTCTAATCTCATTCCCTCCTAAATTTTTTAAGCTTAGGGACATAAATATAATTTTTATAATTCTTAAAGACAAAAACATAATTTATCATTTTTTTCCAACTGAGAAAAATGATTTCTTTGCTCTATTTCACGCAAAATGATGTCTGCCTATTTTTGCAAATTCTCTTTGCAGTTTTAGTTATCTAACTTTTTAGAGATGTTATAGCTTTCTCCCTTTTAAAATAAATTTTGTCCACAAAATTTGGATACATACTTGTATCTCATACTTTCTTTTTATTTATTTTCTCAATTTCTAGATCACTTTTACTAGAGGAATACTTCCATTTCTTACTTATTTGACTTATCAGTCAATATTATACTCTGGTATCATTTATTCATTTATGGCATTTGAAAGGTCTAGTTCATATTCTTTGAATTGGGAGCTGTAAGGACATTATAAACTAACTTGACTTTGGAGGTATTGAGAATTTTCACATAACATACCCATTCTTAATCCTCATCCATACTCTCTTAACTTTCTTATCTTATTCATACTATAATCATTTCATTAGCACCCAATATCATTGATCTCTCTACTTTCATTGGTTTAAGCTATTCACATGAATAATCTTTTTGTTAAGGCATAAGCTCGTCACATTAATTTTACCTAGATGACACTTACAAATTATCTCATCTTTGCTTTTCACTTTTTTTCTTTGCCTCAAGTCTAACTCTTCTTTTATCTCATAATCACTTGAGGCTTTTATGGCCTCTTCTATGGTAGTACCATAGATATAATAACTCATATTAACTTATAACAACTCTTAGTAATTTCGCTTCTTGAGAGTATTACTTACTGCTGCTATTAGTGGGAACATGTTTCTCATAAAAATTATCATATAAAACTTTGGCTATTACCTGCCACTCAACCTTGTTACATTACTTGTATACTGATTTATACTTACTTTAATTATTGGTCATTATTGGATCAGGATTAATCATCTCAGGGGAGGAGGTTTAGTCTCTTTAGCTCATAAAAACTCATTTCATAATCCATTTCCCATGAAAGCTTTCTCTTCTAACTGAGCAACACAATAGATTGAGAGAAACTTTCATAATATCTTGCTAAACTCAGAGACCTCTCATCTCTAATACAGTGTTCAGTCTCTCTCATTTCCTCACTTTAGTTGCTTTATTGGGATCTACTGTGATCTATATGGAAGATTTTTTAACCAACTAACTGTACTTTTCTAGAGCTCAACTCCTATCTACTAAGTCAAGCAATTTTTTTTTTCATAAAAATTCTTTGTTGTCTTTCATGCTTCTTTAAAGATTTAGAGTACTTTTAACATATCATCGGAGATCACAATAAACTATTCATCTTTTATTCATGTAGTCTAACAAGTGCTTTTAGTAGGACTATCATAAATTCTCAGTGCCCATGTTTAACTATTGGCATATCATTCTTACTTTTTACATCTTTCACATGCTTGCCAGTAGGTCACTCATCATAAAATTTACCTCACTTGTGCATATTTAACTATAAAGTATTGAGGGGTTTTGTTGCTCTTTTGGCGTTCTTGGACTTAGAGAATGCAACATTAGGCTTCCTTTTAAGCCATAATGCATCTGTGTGACCACTAGATAACTTTTTGCTTTTAACTCTAGGGCATTCAATCCTATACTCATGTTGTTTCCTTTTACTCTAGCTTTTGCTAGCTTAGAGGTTCCATCTACTACTATGCCTTTACATATAACATACCCCTAAACCCTGTATTTTGCTTAACTGATCATAGCCTTTAAAGTCTTTTGGTTCTCTATCGGCTAGGGTCTAAACATTATTAAGGCAGTAGTTATTTAGTCTTTGATCTTCAATATTTCTACTTTGTTTGTTCTTGTACATAACTTTTCTTAGCTATTTAGCCAAGGTCAATCAATATTCTAGTAGCTTAAGGAAATTTTTCTACCCTCAAAAGTCTCTTGCTAGCCCAGTTAGGATCTAGCCTCGGCCTCTCACCATTACTCATTCTTGCTCAATTAGGTATCACCTCAAAAGCCACCTTCCATTACTTTACCTTGGCGACTTTCATCTGATAGAGGATTTTATCTCATTGCTCAATTGGGCTTCTCCCCAAGAGTTACCTCCCATTTGCCTTGCTTCGGCTACTTTTATCATAAAGAGGATTTCATCTCTTTGCTCAATTAGACTTCTTCCCAAGAGCTACCTCCATTTTTCATCACCTTGGCCACTAATGAAAGATTTCATTCATTATGAGATTTTTAGGCTAAGAACTTTCTCATAGCTAGATTTCATACTAAGCTCAGCAATCAACTATCTCAAGGTTTTGCAGTTCCCTAACTGCCTGCCATAACTTAGATACCTTAGGCTCATACTTCATAACTTGAATCTCATAAATACACTAACTTTTCTTATAGAGGCATTGCATCTTTTTCATTCATCAGCTTTACTATTTATTCTTAACATCCTTCTTTAAGCATTTCTCAGCTTGAGCTATCAACATAACATTTAACTTAATCTCAACACATGGAACGCCTTCAGGGGGTAGGCAAAATCATCATCTTGCTCTTACAATCTGGGGGAGACTTTCTATAAAAAGCTGGTTTATGCCAAGGCTCTCATCATTACTGGGGAAAGGCATACTAATCTTTGTAATGCTATAGTGCTTATTTAGGTAGACAATGGAGATTATGGCCCTGTTTCTTATTAAAACATTCTCATATAACTATATAGTAGTAATCTCTTGACCCCGCCTTTTACATTGTTATAAGACATAAAATATTAACTTGCACCTGAATTGCACCTTTACTAAGGTCAGGTGACTTACAAGCCTCATATTGAGATTAGTACAAAGACTTTTTCCTGTGCTTAAGGTTTGGAGTTAGCTACCTTCGTTGTGCAATCATGGGCAAAATGTCCTGACTCTTTATACTTGAAGCACACATTCTTCGTTGCTAAGCATAGCCTTTTGCTATGAGCCTTTCCACATTCTTAAAAATAGAAGCTGGCTTACTTAGTTGTCTCCTCTACCTTTTTTGCCTCATTTCTTAAATCCTTGGTATTCCAAGGTTACTTACCCTTACTTACATTCCCTACCTCTGCAGTTTTCTTACTATCATTAGGTGGAGGTGCTAGTACAATATGCTTGTGATTTAGACTATTCTCAATGATTAGTGAATTAAAAGTTTGAAACTGTATCGGTTTACTCTTCTCTCACGGCTAGCTTTTGGCCCCTTTCTAGCTATTCTATCTTCTATTACTTATCATCTTATTATTGAAGATAAGTTAGGTATCGAGCTAGTTGATTATACTTTACTACATATTCAATGACTGACTTATTCTCATCTTAGAAAATCATTACAATTCCTCTTTCTTTTCACCTTCTAAAGACAAGGGAAAATACTTCTTATAGAACGATTCTACAAATATTTCCCAAGTTAATCAAGTGCCCTTTACCTGATCAACTGATTCCGTGTTTTGCCGTTATTGATAAGCCTCCTTTACCATTATGTTTCCATTTCTGATATATAGCCCATTATCTTGGAAATCTTTTCAGGGCTCACAATCTACTTGTCGGCAACTTGCACATCAAATTCACCATCAAAGGATGAAAGCTAGCACTTACACAATAGTATATTGGTGGCTGGTACTCTCAACCAATTGTCCTACAGCTTGTCCCCCAGGAACTAACTTACCTGAGGCTGTTGTGGTATAGGTTGAACCTTAAGAGCTCTAGCTTTCTCCCTGTTGTCTCTGAGCATTAACTAACTGTTATAGCTACTCAATAGTTTACTACTACTGATCCTGATGATTTAGAATTACTTGCAAGGTATCTAGACTGAGAGTACATTCATTTACTACTACCAAAGTCATTTGACATGTGTGTGCTTGTACTGTCAGCCTTTGCCGAGCAGTGGGTTAATAATATTATTGGACCCACAAGTCACAAGTGGCCTCTAGCAAGACATTGTGACTACCCAAATCATATGAGATTGGTGATCCAATGCAACCTATTATATAACCCGATCATACCCCTTTTGTCGCATGATATATAACTCAAGTATAAGGCATGGAAACATCATCCTTATCTTACTCGACCATCACTTTCTCGATCTCCGAGCAGACTCACAGAACAAATGGAAACTCTCCCATTCGAGCATAGCCAGACATTTCTTAGTCTCACTCATCGAGGGGCCCAGATATATCTCTCCATTAATTAGAGGGACAAATCCATCTTGATCATTCATCTTCCTCGACGTGAATTCCACTATACCTGATCATATCATTTATGATCTCTTGATTAAAGGTGACTTTTGACTCTGCCAAAGTATAGTGTTCCCCATGTAGGAAGCCATGAGGATCTCAAGTCTGAGGGCTTAGTGACATGGTTATATATGAGATATGCCTATGACTTGATCCATGCAGCTATCTCATGATAGGTCGATCCATAACAGGAGCTTATGATTTTGATTTGTATCTTCATACATAATTATCAATCAAAATCATGCTAGCCTTAGTTCATTATTGTTCCCACAAAAATGATTGACTAGGGACATTTAGGATAAAATGATTTATCCAAGGATATTATTATAAAGAAAAACATGCAAAGAATATAATAATGTAAAAAAAATACATTCTTTTTCATAATGAAGTACAATGTTCATAATACAATGATTGGCCTAGGGCACAATCTCCAACACTACTTTTATTATATCATCACTAGTCATGATACATTATCATGCCTCGACCCCTAGTCTCTTTCTTTACTAACCTTAAGTCAGTATCTTGCTGCATATACATTACTATACTTCATTCATGCTTATTGTGATGACACTGACTCATGGGGCTCAAGTACTATTGTCAGTTTTATCATTGCCATCTATTAACTCTATCAGATCGATTCTCTTTTGAGACATCTATTGCCTCAGCTTTTCTTCATGATAGTACTCCACTTGGATCATTCAGGGAATGCCACAGTCTTTCAAAGTGTGAAACAATCAACCTTGAGGGAACTTCTTGATACAGTTCCTGAACTCGTTGCCTGATATGGCATCAAGTACTTGGTTAACCCATTCACTTGCAAGGAGCTTATAATCATAATGCCCTTCTAAGAATCTCTTTACTTTTAACGTAAGACTTAGAAAAACTCGAACATATGCTTCAAATCTATCATGACATTTATCATAGACAAATTTAACAATCCTTTGAATTTGGAGTCCTTGGTTTAGTTGAAGAAAGTTACCTGCTTAATCCAAATAGTATAGTTAGCCCAAACTTGCTTAACCATAACTCACGAACTAACCTACCTCTTCACCTAGAGGTGCTCTTTCTTACTCTAAGCAGGACTATACTTGAAGGGACCAATACTATGGGTCACTTCTTGGGTTCAGGCAATACTTCCATTTAGTAACTACTACATGGCTGTCATTACTAAAAATCTTATTGGATCCTATATCTTACCTTATAGGCTCTTGATTAGGCTCAGGCTAAATTCCTATATTTGGGTTACTAGCCATCTTTCTTTTCTAACTTACCTTCCTTTATACATTAGTTTTTCCCTTATTGATTCTTTTCATAACTAACATTTGTTCTGGGCCCCTCGATGAGTGAGACTGAGAAATACATGGCCATGCTCGAATGAGAAAGTTTCCATTTGTTTTGCCAGTCTTCTTAGAGAACAAGAAAGTGATAGTCGAGTAAGATGAGGATGACATTTCCATGCCTCATACTTGACTTATATATCATGAGACAAAAGGGATGTGATTGGGTCATATGATAGGTTACATCAGATCACCGATCTCATATGATTTGGGTAGTCACAATGTCTTGCTAGATGCCACTTATGACTTGTGGATTCAATAGTGTTATTAGCCAACTGCCAACATCATATGGGCCTACAGGGTCGCACACAAGAACGGGCCAACTCGAGCTAGAATGTCCAGATTCATTGAATCTAAAATGTGCCTAGATTCAATAAATTTAATGTTCAATTTAGGGTGATTGAATTATATATAGATATGATATATATATATTATAAAATTCGAAATATCTATATATATATATGTTTGATATATTATATATTTGATATATATTATATTATTTCGAAATATACATATTTTATTTTATTCAAATTAATTTAAATGAATTAGTTTTAAATGTAATTCTATATGATAAATTTAAATTTAAACTAATGTCACAATCTAAATTTGATTTAGATTGGATTCTAAATTTGAATTTAAACTAATAATCTAAATTCGATTTATATGATAAATTAAATCTAGATATGATTCGAAATATAGATTAGATAGTTAATTTAAATTTAATCTATTAGATAGATTTAAATTCAAACTAATCTATGTAATTAATATTTGATTTAGTTTAAATTGTTGATTTAAATTAAATAAATATCAAATCCTATTTATATATTGATATAGATTATGATTATTAGAATTAGAATTAACACAATTTCGAATTGTAACTTCCTAAGAAAGTTAAGATATCTATAAATATATTAGAAATTTACAAAAATGGATAAACATCGTTTTGCGTGAAATAGGGCAAAGAGGTCATTTTTACTGGTCGGGCCAAAAAATGAGAAATTATGTTTTTGCCCCTAGAGAATTATAAAAATGACATCTATGTCCCAAAATTATTAAATATTATGGGGAGGAGGAATAGAAATGCATTGGGGAAAAGTACACCTGACGACCCAAAAATTTCAGAAATTATAATTTAACCCTGGGTTAGGGGTAATTTTGTAAATATATAAAATTACTGTTAAAAAGAAGCCCTCGACGAGAGAAGTTCATTGGTATAGGGTACTAAGGGTTAATGTTCAAGATTAAAGAAATAATTAGTGCCGAGTATCCAAAATTAATAGTAAATCAATAAAGTAAACTGTGGACCCACGGAAAGTTAAAAAGAAATCGGGACAGGATATGGGCCATACACAGATATCATTTGGGACAAGATAATTATGAAAATATAAAAATAAAATTGGAATAGTCCTATAGCCTAAAAATGGTAAGTTACTGTAAAAGGGAATTTATCGGTACAGGTAAAAAGTACTTGAATTGAGGTATATTGGATCAGAAAAATTTGGGTAATTTTTGGACACATTTACCTCTCTCCCTTGCATGAATTGCAGCAACCCATGTGATGAAAACTAATATTTTATTATTTTTGAGAATACTTCTTGAAGAAGTATTCAATAAAGTAAGTAAGATTAGTCAAAGGGTGATTAAGGTTAATGGTGCATTCAATAAGTTAATTAGACCACATAATCCCTCTCTTTCACCCTCATTTTGACTAACACTTTCAGCAGCAAAGATAGAAAAAGAAAACACAAGAAAGGAAGTGAGCAAAGAGAGAAAAGAGAAGGAGAAAGGGAAGAGGACTTAAAGCCATCCAAGATCAAGTGCAAGGTAATATTTTGTGTCTTCTAGCTTGTAGTTTTGAGTAGTTTGAAATGGTTTAATGGAGCACTCTTCCTCCTCTCTCTCTCTCTATTTGATTTTAGGCCATGGATAGGAAGTGAAGAAAGTGGAGTTTTCATGCAATAAACCTAGGGGAAATCATATGCTAGCAACTTGGAACAAAGATTTGTTAGTAGTTTGTTGAATTTCATAGTCAATAATTTTTCCTTCTTCCTCCATGAATTTTGATTAGACTAGGGTTCCATTTAGGGTTGGAATTTCATAAATTGGACCCCAAAAATGGGTTCTCCATGGTCCAAAACCTTAAGAACAAGTAATGATTTCAAGTTAAAGCTTAAGGATAGTTAATTGGAAAATCAAGATTTATATGAGACTTTGTGAATGAGCCCTATGAATCAGTGGCTTAAGTAGTTAATTGATGATGTATTTAGGTTTGAGGAAGCTTAAAGAAGCTGATGGAAGTGGTAGAAAGAGGTGGAACCAAAGGAAAAGCCAAGAGGATTCACAAAGGTAGCGTAGTTACATTTTCTTGCATTATATTATCTTGCTATATTGTATTGTGTATGATGACTTGCCATATTGTCTTTATGATGCTTGAGACTGGTTTTGGCTGATTTTATGAAAGGGATAGTGCCCGGGATGTCCATTTTGTATGCCGTTATAATGCCAAAATTTTTATAGACAATACAGTGATTTATGCCTTGAAATGATTGTTATGATGTTTTGGAGGTTTTATAGCATGCATGATAATGTAAATATTTGAGATGTGACTAGCTACTGGGATTTCCAAAATCTCATCACCCAAATAATAATATGATAGGTCCAAGTTATGGAAGAAATCCAAGGGAGGCAAAGAGCAAGGAGAAGCTAGTGATGAGTGGATGATGTTTCAAGCCATTATGTTATAATGTGAATGGTTATTGGTGTCTTGCTTTTACATGAAATTGTGAAATAGTGAATATTATGTTAATGTTGTAGAAAATATATGAGAATTTCCAGTTCTTGATATTGTGATATTAAGTTATGTTCTGCCAAGTTTCATGCCAAAATGAGTTCATTTACAAGGGTTTTGGCAAGCAAATTGTAATATAGACTGAAACAGGACATTTTCCAGATGTGTCTGTTTATTTTGCCCTTGTTCTATAATTAATGTGAGGTTAGGTTTATGTTATTTTTATTCCAGATAGAGGGCATCTCAATATTTAAAATGACACCTAATTCACCCCATTTGGAGTTGTGTACAATCAATGGTGAATTTTCAAAGTCAGGGTTCAGAACAAGGCAAGAATGGGAAAACTGAAAACTGAAAAGTAAGTATTGGAAAATTCAAAAGCTAATATAAAATCGTGAAAAGCTCCAAATGTTCAGTGGTTTACATGTATAAAAAATCTATATTTTAAGTTTCATATGCCACTGATTTGGAGTTAATTGGAGCTATATAATAGGAGATATGGAGTTTTTCCCAAAATTGTTCTAGTAAGAGTTGAATTCTTACCCTTCATGATTTAAGTTAAAGTTATGCCTTGTGTAAGTGAAATAAATATATAAGAAAAACATAGCTATATGTAGACATGCATAGTTTTCCAACGACATAGAGTATACATAATTTGGGATAGAATAGAATGAAATATGATTTTTCAAAATTTAGGCCAGAAAACTGGAAGATAGAAAAAATGACCCAATGAACAATAAATGTATACGAAATTACTGTATGAATTGACCCAATGAAGTTACTATTTTATATTTTTTCCATGTAGGTCTGAATTTAATAAAATTTTAGAGACTTGAATCACCTCAAGATAATTTGTCTAGATTTAGTTATGAATTTTGAAAATTCATTGGGTAAAATAGAGTTTGCCAAATGAACAATACCCCAAATTTTGAAAAATTCTATTTTTATTATATTATGATTTTAGCCTCTAAACCATGATGAAAGACATCTAATATGATCTAATACATGGAAAATGGGTCCTAATATAAAATGTTACACGAATCACCTTAAAGAGATAGCGGCTGTACACTTAGAGAGTGAGACTGTATGGACGAACAGCGAACAGTAAGGCTAACTGGATGAATAGTGAAGGTGTACGTGCATACGGACGTTCATAACCAGAGGTGCTAGCACACCGTTTGAGTTGGACACACCATTAATGTGGATACCGATAGAGGGAGCTGATCAGTCGCGTTAGTTTCTGAGGTCCGACGAAACGAAAAAGAACACCAAGGGACGTATCGGAGGTAAATTCTTTTTCTACATCTGAATCTAAACAATATTGACGGATCCATGGGAGGAAATTTCATGATAGTTTTCCCATTGTGTGTGTGTTGAAATTCCCAACAGTATGCTGTACTGAAATACAATGATAAGAAGAGGAAATACCAAGTAACCCTTAGGTCTAAGAACCTGTGGCTATCAGATGAAAACATTAATGATGTTTTAGAGATTCCTGGGTAAAAGGGATTCAAGATTGATATTTCCACCTCCAAATACATGAAAGAAAATGATGATACAGATAAGGAAGGTGGGAAATTTCTAAATTATAAGGAAACACAATCTTGGATACTCTCCTCAGAAGGCATCAGAATAGGCCTCCACTGAAACTTGTGAAGCCCCCTACACTACATAGTGTCAAGGATTATCTTTAATAAAGGAGGAAGCTTCAATATGATCACCAAGGCTAAGACTCATGTAATAACAGCCTTGATTCATAGAAAAGTGCTCAATCTAGGTCATATAATATTTCAAAGGATGATCAAGGAAAGAAATTAAAGAAAAGATTCAACCTTGCCCTATGCCTCCATCATCACCAAGTTGCTCAAATTTTCCAAAATATAGCATCTGGAGAAAGGCAAAGGGAAGCAAATTGAGGAGTTTAAAGAGGAAGAGTTAATGAGAATGTGGATTGAAAAGAAAGAAGGCAGATGGATTGGGAAAGGAGCTAGTAAAAGCGAGGACTTATTCTATGATGGGGGAGAGTCTCAATAACATGAGGCTACCTCTGAAGCTACACCTACCTTACAACCTTCACCACAACCAACCCAATCACCACCTACCCAGTAACTAAATCCTTCCATGGCTACTTCTACTACTATACCAAAACTCTTTGATTGCCTCTAAAATTTGATGCTCAGTATTAGTCAGAACAAAATGCCAAGTTTGCACACCTGCAAACACAAATCACTGACTTGGCTGAGAATGTCAAGATAATTGCCTATGCGTATGAAGATGTCCATAATTCTATCCCAACCACATCAACACATCCTCAAACGGGTCCCTCAGAACTAACCAAATCTGTCTCCCCTTAAGTGCCAAGCCCTTTTGAGATAGATTCCCCTAAGGCTACTATTACTGCTACTGATAATGCTATTACTACTACCCCTTAGGCCTCCAGCAATGAAACTAGTCCTAGTTCATCTCTGGACTAAGCCATGGAGGAAAAAACCACTCAAGAGCCAATGAAGAATAATATTTTTCAAGAGTCAATTATATCATCTCAAGAGACTGAGCAAATGGAGAAACTTGTTACATACCTCACCACTGTACCCATTATTCAAGCTGCTCTTAATAAGGAAAGGGGCATCATGCCTCATATGGACCTTGCTACTATCGTACATAATGCTTTAGTGCAAGCACGAAAACAAAGGCTAGATGAAATGTTCCCTCCACTTGCTATTCAACCTCCATCCTCTGGATATGGCCTCTCAGTGGAACAAAGGGCTAGACTAGCCAACATTCAAAATGAGGTTCAAGAATTGACCTTAGATGCTAATGATGATCTTCCTAAGATACCTTCCTCTATGCCATTTATTCTTGTTCCTCTTCAAGCTATTACCATATCTCAAATACCTCCTTCCTTTGTACAAGCTGCCACATTTGTTGATGCCAAAACGGGGGAGAAGAAGGATGGGAAAACTAGAGAAGCTGCAGCTGGACAATCTAAAGCCGGGTAATCAGGAAAGACATATAGCAAGAAGAAGATTAGGCTCAAGGCCAAGAAGGAGTAACAAGCTAAAGTAACCTTATGGCTTAGATCTTAGGATTTTGTGATTTTGTATCTGTTGCACCTTGAATTTGTTGATTTTGTGATTCTGTGTACTTGTTTTGTGATTTTGTATTGAACTTTAATGAATGAATACAATTTGTATCCATATTTCCTTTTCTATTCTCTTACATTCTCAACTCTTATACATGTACTATATTTATGTTCGAGTTTTAATGCATATGTTGAGGGAGAGCTCTTGGAAGCAATCCTAAGTACTATTATAGTTTGCAAGTTATTTTGTCATCATAAAAAATGGGGAGAATATTGAATCAGAAGTTTTGATGATTCTAAAAAATTAGAGCTTGGAAAAAAGAATATCAAAGGAGTATCAAATGACAAAGTGAAGAAATCCAATGAAGAATGTGTGAAGATTTAGTGATTAGGATTTCTCACTATGTACACTGGGTAAAAAGCTTTGATTCTCACTTATTTTTGTTTCCAATGATTTGAAACATGAGATTTCATAGTTATGTTAGCATATATTGGTTTTGAAAAATATCAACTAACAGATGAATTTTACTTATTGATTCATGAGTATTTTGTGCAAAATTCAAACTTTGCTTGGTGAAATTCGAATATACAGAGGTTTCATCTCTGACAGATGAATTTCAAGCTAAGCATAGTTAGTGAATATGTGCAAAATTTCTTTAAAGTTTAGTCAAAATTCAAATGTTGGTGAAGTTCAAAGAGAATTTAGAGTCACCCTCTCTAATAGATGAACTTTGGACTTCAAAATTCGAATTTCAAAATAAGAACTTGTAAGTCTCATTAGAGCATGTCTCTAACAGAAGAAATTTATAGTTTAACATTCAAATTTCATAGAGGACAACTCTTGTGCCATGTTGAACAAGTCTCTGACAGATGAATTTGAGCTTCTGAAATTTGAATTTCGAGTACACTGTGAAAATATAAGATAACTATTCAAATTCAATAGATGCACGTTTGATATGAAAATTCCTATGCTCTAACATGGGATATCTTTAACAAACTCAAAATTCAAATGTCACATTTCAATAGACAAATGTTGAAGTTCAACATTAAAATCCTTAACCTTCTATCTCTATGAAATTCATCTATTACGCCACAAAATTCGAATTTTGGTATGTCAGGAGCATTAAATGCGATTGATGAACAGTTATTTCTGCAGAGTAACTATTGGTTAAAGTTTTTAATAGCTAGATCTTATCTCTAATGACTAGTTAAGTCACAAATCTATGAATAGAACTTCATTTAAAGTTGTGATCAATGAATTAAAGTCTGTTTTTACTGAAACTCTACTGAATTTGTTAGACAAAGCTTTTTCACCCTTATACTACATTTATTGGGCTTCAACTTTTGTATCCACTCTAATCTAAAGAGTATTTATTCTATGTAAAAACCTTTTTTTAATGTGGAAGAAGGATTCTTTGTGAGGGGAATCACAAAAGGAATTGGGAAAAACTTTGTAAGAGTATTGAGTATAGATTTTGAGTGTTTAAAGAGCAGAGCACAAATATGTACTGAGGTATTGCGAGGAGCCTGTTGAATTCATGTAGATAGTGAAAATCTCAAGTAGTGACTTGAGAGCTTAACGTAAGTTAAGTGGATCAGACCAAACTAGAATAAACTTTTAAGTCCATTCTTCCCCTACCTTGCAATTACTTTCATTTTCACTACACTCTATTTTTCTGCATATCTTTGCTTTCACTGTAAACTTACATTTTTGCAGAAAAAATTTTAAACTTTCCAATTCACCCCCCTCTTGGGAAGCCAGCTATTCTAAGAAAAAGTCCTTTAGTTGTGAGGAGATACCTTTTCTTCTAACTCTCGAGGCCCTTCCTGGCTCCACCTCTTTCTCATCATTGTCATCTCCATTGTTTAGATCCACATACATGATGGCATCCTCATTAATGTCACCATAGCCCTATTGATTCAACTACTCTTACATTTTATTTAGTGTTTCCCCTTGGGTATTAACTCAGTCACTTAACCTAGCCAACATCTCATGCATTTGCCTTATAAGATTACTATTGCTCTGTTTTCCCCTATGAGACATCTTCTTCCATACACAAGTAGTAATATGTTTAGTTATATGACTTTGGACTAGCATTGCAAAGGGAACATACAAGTTTATGCAAATGATATTGTGCCAAGCATTACCACAAATAGAAATAATGGACTGAACCAAGCACTAATATTAAAATGTAACAACTTACTCTTAAAAGCCCAAAACCACAAGCTATAACATGCTAAAATCCATTGAAAAAGGTGAAACAACAAACAAAACATACCAAAAGGGCTGAGCCGCAGTGAGTTACAGTACTGCCACGACGTACAATAGGTAGAAACGTTTGGTAGTGTAGTGCCTATCTCAGAATCCATATCAGCGATTTACTACTTTTTTTTTGGTGCACTTTTGACAAGCACAACTTTGTACTTCGACCTCCAATTGACATCATTCCAACTCCTACAGGTCATCCTTATCCAATCTATCCATAGACACCAATTTCACTCGAATCTATCTTCATATGGAGATTTTGGATGCCTGTGACCGGTTTGGTCACTTTTTAATCAAAACTCACAAGTCACACCTCCAATTAGCCACCCTTAGCCAATTGGTAGCTATGAACCATCCACACAAGTCTCATTCAGCAAAAATGACTTGTCCAAGGAGGTTTCACCCTGGAAAAACCACTCTTCTGAGTTTTGATCCCCTTAAACACTAATTCCACATAATGGGCTATATGCCTCAAACCACACATACAAGGCCTAAGAACCATATTGGGCTTACAATGCAACCAACCAAACATAGCATACACAAACAAACATACACTAGATGACATTGACTAATACTGAGGTCTAGATCATCATATTATATACATATGAACCACACATAGCATACGACCAAACACCATCATCATCATTCCATCAATATCATTATACAATACATAACACATACATCACTATACTCCCAAAAATACTTAGAAAAGGCGAAACAAGAAACATTACTCTACTTAGCACAATACATTACATAAATCAAATGGTAAAACTACTTGCTTGTAATTCCCAAAAGAGGAGAGGTATGTGACTCCTTGGTGTTCTCTGGACTAATACTAAAGTGTTCACCTAAAATGTTAACCACGAATGGTGTGAGACAAAGTCTCAGTAACCGGGAAAGCACACAACATACAACAAATAACAAGTCTATACATATATACATATAATGCAATGTTATGCAAAATGTCATTGTATGCATGTCTCCCTTAAACATGACTAGAACCATAGGCTAATGTCTTTACAAGACATTTCCGATAGGTAACCTCCTTCAACAACCAGTGAAGGCTAATTTTGAGATATCACTAAGCTCACCTCACACTAATACAATCTGGTGAAAGGTCATACTAATACTTGGACTGTGGCTCTCATTTCCCTGGACCACTAGAATTGGTGGTGATTTAGGGAAGGTGCAATCCACGGCCACCTGGCTCTCCTGTCCATAGGAGATGATTTAGTAGCAGGGATATTTCATCATATCATCATATCACATTATCATTATATCTCATCTGATCATCATCACCCAATCCATAATATCTCACTATGCTCAATGCGTGATGATGTTTAATGTCATGTCATCGTGTCTATATTACTATGTAATCATCATCAATATCATAATCGCTACCAGTGTCATACTAGTATGCTATGATATGAGAATGCTCAAGAATTATACATATATATAATTATCATCATCACATACAAGTACCAAGGATCAAAGTACACATACCTCAACTAGCCGTGTACATATCACGATGCAAAGAAGTCCACACATACACACAAAGAATATTGTGGTATGAAAAGGAACATGCATATATATATATAAACATATAACTAATGATTAACACACATACATATACACTCGCTTACCTCGAATCATCGACACCATACACATGGGTTCTCATAAGTCATTGGATCACCAACAATGAATTGAACTCCTCTGATCGATCAAACAACCATTACAATATCATAATACCTTCAATTAACTCATTGCATAACTTAACCAAAATCCATAATTCAACCATTCAAGTTCTAACCAAGGTTTCAACAATGTAAACACATATCAATGAGCTCCAAATGACCATCCTAATTATAATCATTCATGTACAATTTGGATTCCATACATCCTTAACCACAATCCACCTAGGGTTTAGCACAAACCTTACATAATTCCTTTTAAATTGACACCCAAGCCTTAACAACACTAAACAATACTTTATTGATCCCTTTACATCCATTTTAATTGGTGGGATTCAGCCAAACTCGAGTTCACATGCATACATCTAAAAATCGTCTCAAAAATTGGAGAGAAAAGAAAGGAAGGAGAGCAAGAATCACTTAACAACCAATGATCAAGCTCCTAAGGTCCAAAATTTGCTTCATAAGCTTGGATTCACAAAGCCCTAGTAGAGAAAATAGCTTCCTTCCTCAATTTCTTTCTATTTCATCTAACGGGATCTCGTCTAATTTAAACAAGTTTTTGGTCTAGCACTATAGCAGATGGTAACCTCACCGCGATGTGGGAGTTTACTGCCCAAAAGAAATTGAAGTTTCTTATTTCATTTGCCATAATGACCCTGCATCTTGCCAAAATGTGGAGTGCTTCTGCCTCCTCTTTATTCTTCGTTCATCCTAATTTCTTTGGTACTATATATGTCAACAAGTACACTTCCCATTAGCTCAAGATTAAGTTTAGGATAGTATACTGAGGGTTGTTACATTCTCCCCTCCTTATAAAAATTTCATCTTGAACTTTTAAACTCTTACCTTAAGCAAAATGCTCAGGATATCTTCTTTACATGGATTCCTCTATCTCCCAGATGACATCATTTGATGTCAGGCTGTTCCATGATACCTTCACCAGTTTGATAGGCTTATTTCTCAGCTACTTCACCTTTACTTCAATAATTTAGATGGTATGACTTCAAAAGCCAGATCCTCTCACAATTGAAATTCCTTATCATAAATTATGTGAGACAGATCAAGATGATACTTCTTAAGTTGAGAGACGTGAAAAACATCATGTACTCCCGCGAGATTGGACGGTAGTACTACTCGATATGCCATAAGCCCAATTCGATCCAAGATTTGATATGGACCCATATATTGAGGAGTGAGCTTCTTAACTCAAATTGATCTTCCAACACTTGTGGTTGGAGTAACATTAAAAAATACATGATCTCCTCATCAAATTCCAAGAGTGTCTTCCTCCGATCTACATAGTTCTTCCACTAACTCTGGGCAGTTAGAAGTTTTTGTTGAGTGCTCTCTATTTATTGAGTGGTCTGATCCATGATCTTAGGCCCAACAGACTCTGCTCACCAAGTTTAACCTACCACAATGGTGATCTATACTTTGTACCTTGCAAAGCTTTGTAAGGGGCCATTTGCAAACTTGAGTGATAGCTATTATTATAGACAAACTCAACTGATGGCAGATATTGATCCCAATTGCCTTTATTCTCTAGAACACAAGCTCACAACATATCTTCTAGAGTTTGATTTGTCCTTTCAATTTGCCCATTGGATTGAGGATGATAGGCCATACTTAAATTCAACCTCATCCCCATTGCCTTCTATAGGGACTTCTAGAACCTTGATCTAAAACAAGGGTCTCTATCTGACACAATACTCATTGGACCCCATGTAGTCTCATGATTTCATTTACATACAATTGGGCCAACTTTTCCATGGTAATGGTCTCCCAAATTGAAACAGAATTGGCCAACTTCGTTAATCTATCCATAATCACCCATATTGCATTGTGCCCTGAAGAGGTCCTTGGTAATTCCATTATAAAATCCATAGAGATGTTGTCCCATTTCTACTCCATAATCTTTAGAGGTTGCAGCGAACCTGCTGGTAGTTAATGCTCAATCTTTACTTTCTGACAAACTAAACATCTTGCTACATACTTTACAATATCCTTTTTCATTCATGGCCACTAGTACCTTTACTTTAAATCTTAGTACATCTTAGTGGTACCTAGGTAAATAGTATACCTGCTCTTATGAGCTTCTTCTATAATAGTTTCTTGCAATCCTGCAATGTTTAGTACACAAAACTAACCGCGGTACCATATGATACCATTCTCTAATATATCAAAGTCCTGGGTCTCAGCCATTTCAATTTATCCTTAAATGCCTAAGAGATGGTTATCCTTCAATTATGCAAAGAAAATGTTCTCAACAACTCATTTGAAACATTGATAGACCCCACTACTAGAACTCCAGGGTATACATTGATCGACAACTTTAAATCTCTTAGGCTTTCTAGTAAATGTTGTTCTTTCATTATCATGGTTGCTATATAGATTGACTTTATGCTCAGTGCATATGACACTCCATTGGCCTTCCCAGGATGATACTTGAAAGCAAATATATATTCCTTTAGAAAAAAGCAAAACTCATAATCCTTTAGAAACTCCACGCATCACTTCTATCTCATGTTCAATTCTTTCTGGTCAAAAAGGTGCTTCAAACTTTTATGGTCGTTGAATACCTCAAACTAAGCACCATAAAGATGATGTCTCCATAACTTTATGGCAACCATTGCAACCGCTAGCTCAAGGTTATAAGTAGGATAGTTCTCCTTATGTGTAGACTGTGACTCTTCCCTATTTTCATCAACATAAACTTTAAACCCTTCTTAGAGGCATCTGTACAAACTATGAACAGTTCGAATAGGTTATGATAATCAATACTGGATTTGACGTTAGACAAATCTTAAGTTCTTGTAATGCTCTTTCACACCTGTCATCCCAAATGAAAGGTCTATCCTTGCAGGTTAGCTTAGTCAATGATATGACAAGTTGAGAGAATCCTTTAATGAACCTTCGGTAATAACCCGCTAACCTCATAAAGCTATGAATTTTGGTCATTGATTGTGATCTTTCCTATTTTAACACTGCTTCTACTTTGCCAGGGTCCACCATTACACTCTCTTCAAAAATCACATGACCCAGAAACTTTACCTCCTATAGCCAAAACTCACATTTACTAAGTTTGGCATACAGTTGGTTATACCACAACACATACAGCACAATCTGAAGACGAAGTTACATGTTCCTCCTCACTTTTAGAATAAATCAGAATGTTGTCAATGAAAACCACTACAAACTTACCCAGATACAGTCGAAATACCTTATTCATATAATCCATGAAGATGGCTAGGGCATTAGTCATCCCGAAGAGCATCACGAGGAACTCATAATGCTCATATCGAGTCCTAAAACTCATTTTGGGCACATCCTCCACATACACCCTAAGTTAATGGTATCCTAACCTCAAATAAATTTTGGAGGAAATCGAGGCATCAGCCAATTAGTTAATCAAGTCATCGATTTGGGGTAGGGGATATTTATTCCTAATTGTCACCCTATTCAACCACCTATAATCAATACACAATTTTGGACTACCATTATTCTTCTTAACAAACAACACCAGAGCTCCCCAAGGTGAGATACTAGGTCTAATAAAACCCTTCTTCAACAATTCCTTAATCTGCTTTTTGAGTTTTTTCAATTCAGAAGGTGTCATTCGATATTGAGCCTTAAAAATAGGACTTGTTCTAGGTACCAAATCTGTAACATCCCAAGAAAACTAAAATATCTATAAATGCATAAGGAATTTGCAAAAATGTACAGACACCGTTTTGCGTAAAAAAGAGTAAAAAGGTTATTTTTCCTAATAGGATGAAAAAATAAAAAATTATATTTTTACCCCTAATGAATTATAAAAATGACATTCAATGTCCCAAGACAATAAAATCACGGGGAAAAGGAGTTATAAAGTTCTTGGGGAAATTTACACATAATGACCTGAAAGTTCTAAAAATTATAATTTTAACCTGGGTTAGGGGTAATTTTGTAAATAAGTAAAATTACTGTCAAAACGAAGCTCTAGATAAGAGAAGTCCAATGGTATATGGTACTAAGGGTTAATGTTTAAGATTAAGAAAATAATTTGTGCCGAGTGTCCCAAAGTAATATAAAACCAATAAAGTAGGTTGTGGGCCTCACATACGGTTAAAAGGTAACCGGGACGAGATATGGGCCATACACAGATGCCATTTGGGATAGTACAATTAAGAAAATATAAAAATAAAATTAGAATAGTCTTATAGCTCAAAAATGCTAATTTACTATAAAAAAGTAGTTTTATCACTACGGTTAAAAATTACCTAGTTCAAGATATATCTAGACCAAAAAAAATTGAGCAGATTGGACACTTGAAACACCCTCATTGGCGGCTAGAAATGGGCAGCTTGGGCAGCCAATTTTTGCCCCAAAACTTCCTCAAGAAGTAGTTTATTTTTGGTCAAAAAGTAAGCATGGTTACTTTAACTAATTAACCATGATTAGGAACCAATTATGGCAAGGCCACTAAGAAAGAGAAAGGAAAGGAGAAAGAGCTTGATGTTTGAGTTGGTATGGCTTGCAATGGCCATAAACTTTGACCTTTTATGTGAATTTGTAAAATAGTGAATATTATGTTAATGTTGTAGAAAATGTATGAAAATTTCCAGTTCTAGATCTTGTGATATACAGTTATGTTCTACCAAGTTTCATGCCAAAATGAGTTCATTTGCATGGGTTTTGGTAAACAATTTGCAATATATATTGAAACAGGTTATTTTCCATATGTATTTGTTTCGTTTGTCCTTACTCTGTACTTAGTGTGAGGTTAGGGTTCTAGGATTTTTACACCAAATAGAGGACATCTCAAACATTAAAATGATACCTAATTCACTCCATTTGGAGTCATGTAGAAAAAGTTATGATTTTTCAAAATTAAGGTTCGGAACAGGACAAGATTAGGAAAACTGGAAACTGAAAGTTAGGTACTGGAAATGTCAAAAGATAACATAAAATTATATAGAGCTTCAAAAATTTAGTGATTTATGTTTTAAGTTTCATATGCCATTGATTTGGAGGTAATTGGAGCTATAAAATAGAAAATATGGAGTCTTTCCCAAAACTGTTCCAATAAGAGTTGAATTCTGACCCTTTGTGATTTAAGTTAATATTATGCCCTATGTAAGTGAAATAAATGTATAAAAAAACTATTTTTATGAGTAGACATATAGAGATTTCCAATGACATAAAGTATGCCTAATTTGGTACAGAATAAAATGAAATGTGATTTTTCAAAGTTGAGGTCAGAAAACTGGAAGATAGAAAAATGACCAAATGAATAGTAAAAGTCCACAAAATTTATAGTTTGAATTGGCCCAATGAAGTTATTGTTTCATATTTTTTTTCCATGTAGATCTAAATTTAAGATAATTTTAGAGACTTGAATCATCTTAAGATGATTTGTCTAGATTTAGTTATGAATTTTCAAAGTTCATCAGGTAAAATGGAAATTGTAAATGAACAGTACCCGGGAAAATTGAAAAATTCTATTTTTATTATATTATGAATCTAGTTTCTAAATCATGATGAAAGACATCAAATATAATCTAATACATGGAAAATGGACCCTAGTATAGGGAGTTACAAAATCGATGGGGATTTCAAGCTCTCGTGATGGTAGCAAACTGGTAATCTTTTTTTGAAACATGTTGGGGTATTCACAAACAATTAGATATCTTTCTATTCCTCCTTCCACATTCACATTAACAGAGAAGAAAACCAAAAACCTTTGACACCATTTTTGCAAGTACCTGTAGGCTTAGGCAGAGGACAAACAAACATTTTTCTCCACTTGCACACTAAGGATATTCATTGGTAATGTCACAATTTTTTGAGCACAGTCAATAATACATTATTCGCTTCCAACCAATTCATCCTGATAATAACATCAATATTTGCAAATAGATCAAATTCATGGTAGTACTTCGGTGTTTAAAACGAACCACAGAATTGAAACAAACTTGAACGGTTCTTACTAAAACTTCAAGGGTGTAAAAACCAATAATTCAAATTGCAACTCAATTACCACAATTCCCAGTCTCTGAGCATAATCAAAAGATATGAAGGAATGTAATGCACCAAAATCAAATAAGGTATGAATAATGAAACTATTAAGTTTGAGTTTACCTTGAATCAAGTTAGGTGCTATGTCCACCTCCTGTCAGGTTATAGCAAAGACTTGCTCAGGCATCATTGGCTTCCTCATTGTATCATCATGCCTTGGCTCATGACAACCTTGTGCCATATGACTTGGCTTCCTATAATTGTAGCATATCAAGCATGGTCGATCACCATGATTCATTATGCATTTTGTGCAAGGAGTTGAGGCACTGTCGGAACTTGGATGAGAGGGAACTAAAACCCTTATTGTAAACTCACTCTGTCTAAAGCTTCGTTGATCAAAACCTCCTTTGTAGAATTCCCCTCCACCAAACTAATCTCTTTTAGACTGATCTCAAGTAAATCTACCTCTACCTTTGCCAAAACGGCATCTATTGTACTGGCCTTTTTCATTACTAGAACCACCATTGCCACTGCTACTTCAGGATCCACTTCCCTTACTAATACCTCTAATAAGTCCCAAATAGGAAAGGACATGAATCATTGAACTTTTCTTTTTTTCCTCTATCTCCTACATTTACTAGGATAGAACACGCATTTTCACACATAAGTTCTGAAAAGATGTAAATTCAACCATCGCGAACCATTCCTTGATTTCTAAGTGAGCTCCCTCAAATGAGCATTGAGCCTTCCACCTGTCATCAGGGTGATTCTTTAGGTAAGTAAAATATTTGGCAAAGTCCAAGAATTGGTCTATGTAGTCATCAATCAATAAACTCCCTAGTTTGAAAGTAAGAAATTCAACCTCCTTTTGCATCATTAGAGTAGGAGGGATATAATGTGTGAAGAATCTCTCCTTAAACTGCTCCCAGTTCATTAGAGCCTCCATGACCTCCATACTCATAGGACACTCCTCCACCACCGCTTTGCCTTTTTTCCAATTTGAACACCATTAGTTGCACCTTTTGTTCAGAGGTGCAATCCATCACATCAGAGATGGTCTCAAGTTGGTCCACTCTTTCTTCAATCACCACAAGATCCATCTTACCTTCGAAAGCTGGGGATTGAACTTTCAAAAGTCCTTTAGTTGGGAGGAGATTCCCCTTCTTCTAGCTCTCAAGGCCCTCTCTAGCTCCACCTCATCCTTATCATTGTAATCTCTAGCATTCAGATCCATATACATGCTGGCCTCCTCATTAACGTCACTATACCCTTGTTAATTCAACTGCTCTTGCATTCTGATCGGTGTTTCCCTTTGGGTATTAACTCAGTCACTTAGCCTAGCCAACATCTTATGCATTTGCCTCCTAAGTTCACTATTGCTATGTCTTCCCCTACGAGACATCTTCTCCTACGCACAAGTAGTAATATGTTCAGTTATATGACTTTGGACCAGCATTGCAAAAGGAATATACAAGCTTCCACAAATGATATTGTGCCAAGCATTACCACAAATAGAAACAATGGCTTGAACTAAGCTCTGATACCAAAATGTAATAACCTACTCTTAAAAGCCCAAAATCACAAGTTACAACATGCCAAAAACCATTGAAAAACGCAAAACAACAAATATAGCAATGCCAAAAGGGCTTGGCCATAGAGAGCTATAATGCTACCGCAGCATACAGTTGGCAGAAAAGGTTGACACTGCAGTGCCCATCTCAAAATCCATATTAGCAATTTGCTATTTTTTTTGTGAACTTCCAACATGCACAACTTTGTGCTTTGACCTCCAATCGGCTTCATTCCAACTCCTATAGGTTGCCCTTATTCCAATCTATCCATAAACACCAATTTCACTCGAATCCCTCTCTATATGGAGATTTTGGATGTCTGTGACTAATTTGACTAAAACTCACAACTTACACCTCCAATTAGCCACCCTTAGCCAACTAGTAGCTATGGACTATCCACACAGGTCTCGTATGGTAAAAATGACTTGTCAAAGGAGGTTTAAGCCCAGGGAAACTATTCATCAGAGTTTTAACCCCCCTTGAACCCTAATTTCGTTAAATCAGAAGTTTTGATGATTCCAAACTACCAGAGTTTGGAAAGGAGAATATTAAGGGAATGTGAAAGGATCAAGTGAAGAAATCCAAAGAAAAACAAGAGAAGACTTAGGGCCTGTTTGACAGTGTTTTCTATTTTCTTGTTCTCAAAACAGTTTTGTAAAACTATTTTCGAGAATAAGTTTTGAAAACAAGAAAACAAAAAAAATATATTTGAATGATTATTCTCAAAATCATAACTAGTGAGTGATATATGAGTTATTCAAAATTTATAACTTTACCATTAATGAGGTAGGTGTTTTTCACTTTTTCTTTTGTTTTCCAGAACAAAAACTACAAAACAACTTAAAGATGTTCTGAGTTTTCTATTCTTTTACTTTTCTGTTTCTCAGAACAGTTTATAAAAAATAGGTTTACCAAACAAGTTATTTTGTTTTTCTGTTTTCGAAAACAGAAAAACTGTTTTTAAAAACTACACCAAACAGGCCCTTAGTTTTTAGGATTTCTCTTTTTGTAGTATGGGTAACAAGCTTTTATCTTCACTTCTTTAAGTTACCACAATGTCTGAATATGTTATTTGAAAATTATCCTCTGTTGGCATATGTTAGTTTTGAAAAATACTGACTAACATATGAATTTTACTATTCACTTATGAGTATTTTGTGTGAAATTCAAACTTTGCTTGGTAAAATTTGAATATACAAAGGTTTTATCTTTGACAGATAAATTTTAGTTATGAAATTCAAATTTAGGGCTAAGCATTGTTAATGAATATGTGCAAAATTCGTATGAAACTTACTCAAAATCTGAATATTGTTGAAGTTCAAAGAGAGTTTAGAGTCGCCCTCACCGATAGATGATCTTTGGACTTCAAAATTCAAATTTCAAAATAAAGACTTGTAAGTCTAGTTAGAGCATGCCTCTGACAGACGAATTTTGTAATTCAAAATTTGAATTTCACAGAGTAGAACTTTTGTGTCATGTTGAACAAGTCTCTGACTGACAAATTTCAGTTTCTAAAATTCAAATTTCAAATGCACTGTGAAAACATGAGACAACCATTCAAACTCAATATATGCACTTCTAATATGAAAATTCATATGTTCTAACATGAGATATCTTTAACAAACTTAAAATTCAAATTTCACTCTTGAAGATATGAATGTTGAAGTTCAATGTTAAAATCCTTAACCTTCTGTCTCTACAAAATTCATCTGTTGCACCCCAAAATTCAAATTTTGGCTTGTCAAACGCATTAAATGCAGTTGGTGAATAACTATTTCTGCAGAATAACCATTGGTTAAAGTTTATAATAACTAAATCTTATGTCTAATGACTAGTTAAGCCATAAATCTATAAATAGAACTTCATTTGAAGTTATGGGTAATGAATTTTTAGTCAGTATCACTGAAACTCTGCTAAATTTATCAGGAAAAGCTTTTTCTCCTTTATACTGTATTTATTGTACTTTAACTTTCATATTTACTCTATTTAAGAGAGTATTCTTTCTGTATTAAATCTTCTCTTCATCTGGAACAAAGATTCTTTGTGAGGAGAGTCATAAAGGGAATTGGGAAATACTTTGTAAGAGTGCAGGATGTAGAATTTGAATGTTCTTAGAACAGAGCAGAAGTTTGTACTGAAGCATTGCAAGGAGCTCATTGAATTCTTGCACATAGTGGAAATCTCAAGTGGTGGCTTAGGGACTAGACATAAGTCAAGTGGATTAGATCAAATCAGGATAAATTTCTGAGTCATTTCTTCCTCTTCTTGTATTTGCTTTCATTTTCATTGCACTCTGTTTTTCTGCAAACTTTTGCTGTCACTGTGCGATTACGTTATTGTAGAAAGTTTTTAATTTTCTCAATTCACCCCCTCTTAGGAAGCCAGCTATTCTAACAAATTCCACATAATGCGCTATATGCCTCAAACCACACATACAAGGCCCAAGAACCATATTGGGCTCACAACACAACCAACTAGGCATATTATACACAAACAGATATACACCATAACACATTGACTAATATCGAGGTCTAGATCATCATATTGCATAGAGCATACAACCAAACACCATCATCATCATTCCATCATTATCATATAATACATAACCTCATACATCATTGTACTCCCAGAAATACTTAGAACAAGTGAAATAAAAAACATTTCTCTACTTGGCACAATACATTACATAAACCAAATGGTAAAACAACTAGTTTCACTTGTAATTCCTAAAAGAGAAGAGGCCTACGACTCTTTAGTCTTCTCTGGACTAGTACGAAAGTCTTCACCTAAAATATTAACCACGAAGGGTATGAGACAATGTCTCAATAACTAGGAAAACACTCAACATACAACAGATAACAGCAAGTCTATACATATATACACATAATGAAATATTATGCAAAATGTCATGCATGCATGTATCCCTCAAACACGGCTATAACCACAGTCTAATATTATTATAAGACATTTTTGATAGGTAACTCCCTTCCAATAACCGGTGAAGACAGATCCTGGGACATAACTAACCTTACCTCACACTAATGAAACCCAACCAAAAGTGACACTAATGTTTGGACCGTGGCTCTCCTTCCCCTGGACCACCTAAATTGGTGATGATTTAGGAAAAGTATAATCCATTGTTACTTGGTTCTCCTGGCCAAAGGAGAGAATTTAGTAGTAGGGATATTTCATCATATCATTATATCATATTATCATTATATCTCATCTCATCATCATCTCAAAAATTAGAGAGAAAAGAGATGAGGCAGAGCAAGAATCCCTTTCCAACCAATGTTCAAGCTCCTAAGGTTTGAAATTTAGGAAGCTCGGATTCACGAAACCCTAGCAGGGAAAATCACTTCCTTCCTCAATTTCTTTCCATTTTGTTTGACAAGATTTAGTCTAATTTAAACAAGTTTTTGGTCTGGTGCCATAGTGGATGGTAAGCTCACCGTAGTGTGAGACTTTACTACTCAAAAATAATATTGAAGTTTCCTATTTCATTTGTCGTGGTGGCCCTACATCTCGCGACGGTATGTAGTACTTCTACCTCCTCTTTATTCTTCCTCCATTATGGTTCCTTCGGTACTGCATATGTCAATAAGTACACTTCCCATTAGCTCGAGACTAAGTTCAGGGTAATATACTGAGGGTTGTTACATAAAATTACATTTTAGTGCATAATTCACTTATGAGCATAGCGAACTTTGGAAAATTATAACTAAATGCACAAAAATCATTTTACTATGGTTCATGTCTCTAAAACTCGTGTACATCTTGAAGTTCATGGTAAAAATAAAACTGAAGTTTAGAAGTGTCCATCAGTACAATTTATTCATCCAATTTCATTGTTCATTTTCTTCTTCCAATTTCCATCAAAATTCTGACCCGTAACTTTAAAAATTCATACCTCATTCTATACAAGCTTGTTTCTACAATCTTTATAGCAATTAAAAGCTTTGTATGAATATTTATTTTGTATATTCATTCAACTCGTACAAGGCAAATCATTAATATAAACATTTAGGGGTTAGAATAATTCTTTTGTGAAACAATTTTGGGAAAACATGCATAATTTCCTTTATACAGCTCCAAATGTATTCAAACTAGTGGCATATCGTTCATAAGACATTACTCTTTCCATACATGAATACCATGAAATTTTTGGAGCATTACATGATTTAATGCAGCCTTTCAAAAATAGGTAGTATTTGCAGTAAAATACAATTTTCCCAATAACTATCTAATTTTAACCTTTATCTACCCTGAGCCATAATTCATTCTATCTTGAGCCAAATTATACAAAATTTGACTCATCATAAAGCTCATCATATCCTCTATCTAGAAAATCATACTATGGCTCATTTCATTTAACACAACATACTTAAACTTTCTTTAACATTAACATCTCATAAAGTTTCCAATAAAAGGAAACATACATAACTTTCAATCCTTAACTATATTTCATCATTTAACATTATCTAGCATGCTATACTATACATCATATGAATTCACCTTACATTAGAGATGTATAATCATACATAATATACAAAGCATGCTTCATCATTTAAAACATTAACTCAACATAAACTTTAACTTGCTTTCTCATCTTTTTCTCCTTCCTTTAGCTTTCCTCCATTGCCTTTCCATTACCTAGCTTGGTTAGTACTTCGGAGGATGTGATTGGGCATCTTAATAGTATACTTGCATATGCTAATACATCATTACATAACATTGAAAATATTCATAACATTGCACAATTCATTAAAAATGCATGAAACATAATTGTGTAAAAACATAAAAGCTTGGCATCATTCTACATGTGCTTGTTTCATGCAATCCTTATATCTATTAAAAGCTTTGCATGTCAACTTTCTAAGAATATTTATTTTTTACATTTATTCTACTCATATGGGGCAAAGAATCAATATAGACATTCAGGGGTCAGAATAATTCTTTTGCGAAACAATTTAGGAAAACATGCATAATTTCATTTATACAGCTCCAAATGTATTCAAACTAGTGGCATATCATTCAGAAGACATAACTCTTTCCATACATGAATACCATGAAATTTTTGGAGCATTACATGATTTAATGCAGCCTTTCAAAAATAGGTAGTATTTGCAGTAAAATATAGTTTTTCCAATAACTATCCAATTTTCACCTTTATTTACCCTGAGCCATAATTCATTCTATCTTTAGCCAAATTATACAAAATTTGACTCATCATATCCTCTATCTAGAAAATCATACTATGGCTCATTTCATTTAACATAGCATTCTTAAACTTTCTTTAACATTAACATCTCATAAAGTTTCCAATAAAAGGAAACATACATAACTTTCAATCCTTAACTACATTTCATCATTTAACATTATCTAGCATGCTATACTATACATCATATGAATTCACTTTACATCACAAATGTATAATCATACATAATAGACAAAGCATGCTTCATCATTTAAAACATTATTACAACATAAACTTTAACTTGCTTTCTCATCTTTTTCTCCTTCCTCTAGTTTTCCTCCATTACCTAGCATGCTTAGTACTAAGGAGGATGAGATTGGGCATCTCAGTCATATACTTGCACATGCTAATACATCATTATGTAACATTGAAAACATTCATAACATTGCACAATTCATGCATGAAAATACCATGTTGGCTGGAAAAATTTTGGTAGCATAACGATTTAAAAAATGACGTCCTGGGCTTAGCCCTCATTACATAAATAGCTAAACAGTCAAGAAAACATTCAAAGCAATAACATGGCAACATTTACATATCATAAAACATGCTATAACATAATTGTGCAATAACATATATAAAAGCAACGCAAGTTATACTACTTTGGAGCTTTACCTTTTCCTTTTTAAACTTAAATCCACTTGCTTGGATCATTTCCCAATCACTTTCTTATGTCTTCCCAAGTCTAGAGGCATCAAGAAAACCATGCTAAGTCATCCTATTCTTAATGAACTCAATTGAGATTCAGTTGAACTCTAATGTTTTCTCATTTCACATACTAGCTTTTTGCCTTAAACCCTTTACCTTTCTTGACTAATTTGGACCCTAGGAACTCATTGGAATCGTTAGAATAATCAAATTACAACCCTAAGGTCTCCTTTCCTCGTAATCAAAACATATACCTTAAAAATTCATATTTTACATCTTTGATTTAATCCTGAAATCCTTACCTCTTCTTTACTAATTTTTGCATAAGGAATCCATTTTTACCATTGGATTTATGAAATTCCAAGTCTAAGACCATCATTTAGTCTTGGATGAAATCACCCTTCCAAGAAGCAAGGGAAATAATTTCATGATTCTATCCTTAAAACTCATGTGAACTTACTTCCTTGTAACTTATGCATGCTTTCTTTAACTTTACTTTCATGAAAACACCATCACTCACATAAACCTTACTTTGGATGAAACTTAGAGAAGATTAGGGAAGGAAGAAGCTTCTAAAACCCTAACCAAACTCATGGGAAAAGAACTTAGATTGAAAGAGAATGCATACCTTGACTTGCCTTCTTGAACTTTAAGCTTACTTCTTCCTCTTCCCCCTTCTTCTTTCTCCTTCCTCCTTTCTTTCTCTCTTGATTTTTCTATATAGTTTTCCCTCTTTTTCCCTTGTATATTTTGTCTAAGAGGGAGTAGTATTTATAGACTCCAAGTTCCTTCCCAAACAAGCTAAGTTTCCCTTGATATTTTGGCTAAAAAAGATAACTTCTTAAGGAAAGCTTCCAAAAATATTAAAATAAAGTTTTCTAACACACGTATAAATATTGGCCACTAAGAGGAGAGGGAGTGTCCTTTATACTATATATTTTTTCTAGTCTATATATGTTATGCATTGGTTACTTTTTATCTAGATAATTAAAGGTACTTTTACAGTATTTTATAATACTGTATATTCCTTTAAGTTTATACATAGAAATAAACTAGTTTGGGATCTGCATTCAACTTAATATCCTATCCCAAATTATATTTATATAGGGTCCACATGCTTTTCTTTTTACTTTTTCTTTATTTGTGGGGCCCATAGTATTTTGTCTTTTTTGCACAATTTTACTGCATTATACAATTTGTTTCTTTTCAATCTGATTTCTTTGGACTGAATAGAATATTTCATTGGGTCCAGCATATCTTAAGGTCCATTTTCAAAATAAAACCATAAATTTCAAAATTTCTGGAAATTACCAAAAGGACCCAAAACTTTTTATAATTACATTTAAGAAACCAGTATTTCAAATTAATTATAATTAAGGCCCCAACATGGAAAATTATCATTTTACCCTTTGTGGTATTCATCCTATGCATTAATATCACATCTTTTCCAACCATGTTTTTCTCATATTCTTATAGAGCACATTATAATCTTTCGTTTGTATAGCCCTGAAATTCGGGATATTACAACATTGTTGCAAATAAAAGCTGTAATTATTAATTTTTTTAGAATGGTGGTACAAAGCATTATCCTAGATTTTAATTTCCAAGATGGTGGAACTACCCAACATCCTAGAAAGTTTTAATTTCCAAAACTATTGCTTATTTCACCATTCTAGGAAAGGTATTACAAAATTAGAATTTTTTTCTCCAAGTTGCAAACTTCAACTCCCTATCTCTACTACAAACTCCAAATTTTCAGCTCTCTCTCATGGAAAACTCATTTTCTACACTCTCTCCTTTAACTCTACTCCATTATCAGTATTCTCTCCCCTTACGTCCATTATAGCCCTAACTTCCTCCACCAAGTGCTATATGTGTTCTCTCTATCATTGGCACTTTCTCCACCATTTTCTCCTCTTTCTCTTCTTCCTTTATCACACTATCATCATCATCTTTGCTTCTCCATGGAATCGCGAGTTCATGGTTTGCTAGAATCCCTAATCCTGCTTGCTTCGATCTCTTGCCTCTCTCACCGCCGTTTGTGAGTTCAAAGGCAACGCATCTTGTCCTCATCCTTCTAGTCATGTTTTGTGGTTTAAATCTACTTCTCGACTTGGCTATATCTGCTTCCATGTGTTCATAGTTCAAAGATGAGATATTACTCTCCTTCTTTTATGTTATTATTGTCATCTTAAAGCTTTCTCTACTATTTTAAAATATCACATTCCCTTGAATTGATTATCTGATGAAATTTCATTTATAGCTCTATAAATACCTCATGTAGCTCATCACATTTTCAAATCAGTCATATTTTCTCAACCTATATTTCATGTTGGGTTAGGATGCCTATTAGATTTAATATAATATAAGTTTTGATGATGACAAATGTAGAGTAATAAGAAACAAATGCATCATATTTGACTAACATATATATTGTTCTTAAAAAAAGTAAAATATGCATTAGCATGCGTCTAATTGTGTTTATAATACATATGTCATTCTATGTATTAATATATTCATTGTGCTTTTATACTTTATAATACAAGTTGGATATATAAATTGGATTAACTACTTGGTTTATAAGTGTAAAACATTAAAGGTAGGATTGTACAAGAAGAAAGAGTGAGCATTGGAATAAAGAAAAGAAAATCAACATTATGTCTCACTCTAAGAGAAGAAGAGAAAAGATGCTCCAAGAATTGAAGATCAAAAGGGAGCATCCTAAGAATGGAATGACCAAGTAAAAGTAGAGCTTAACTTTTGAAGACCTAGCTATTAGGCATATTTTGTTTTCATTTAAGTCTTAAGGTGGTTTAATCTTTGAAATTTACTTCATCTTGTTACCATATGTTTTAAACGAGTTAGATTAAGTAAATCTAATTTTAGCATGTGTTACAAAGTTGGAGTACAAATATTGAAGTGTGAGAGTAAGAGACTTTGAGTAGATGATTTGGCAGAGTTTTAGTATATACAAAGTTAAAATCGTTACCTACAACTTCAAATGATGTTATATTTATAGATTTAGGTCTCAATTATACGTTAGAGACAAAATCTATCCTTTGGAGAAGTTATCCAATAGTTACTCTAAAAAACTATCCGTTAACCAACAGCATTTAATGCTTCTGACATTCTAAAATTCGAATTTCGGTTGGCCAATGGATGAATTTCGCAGAGATCGAAGGCTAAAAACTTCAACGTTGAATATCCGAAGTTTGTCTGTCATGAAGAAAAGTTTGAATTTTGACCTTTGGAAAATGTTTCTATGTTGTGACATAGGAATTTTCATATTTGAAGATGTTCTGTTAAGTGTGAACAGTACTTTCATTTTGCTACAATGCCTTCAAAATTTAAATTTTGGAACCCCAAAATTTTTCTGTCAGTAGCTGGTTTATAAGGCACAGTAGTTCATCTTATTCGAAATTCAAATTTTCAAAGGGCAAATTTTGTCTGTCAGAGAGACCTCTTTTCAGACTTACTTCAAAATTCGAATTTATGAATACTGTCATTCGTATGTCAACATATCATTATAACAGACTCACAGGCTTAGTTTCTGAAATTCAAATTTTCATGTTCAAAGTTCGTCTGTCAGTGAGCAACTTTCAAACTCAATCTAAACTTAGTTTCAGATAAACTTTGACATAATTTTAGACTAATTTCTTTAGTTTTCATAAGTTACATTTTGTCTGAAATTCAAATTTTCAAAACCCAAAGTTCGTCTGTTGCTGAAAGCTCCTTTCAGAGACTTATCAAAATTCAAATTTTCTCAAGTCAAAATTCATTTGTCAGAGAAGCCTCTCTTCAGACTTATTCAGTTTCAATACAAAATTCGAATTTCCAAAGCCAAAGTTTGAATTTCCAAGATGACAGATCAGTATAAACCTTTCAAACTTCGTCTGTTGGTGGGTGTTTTTCAAATATTCCATGAATTAACATAGAATCAAGGTTTTAAAACATTTTTTCACCAAATCAAAGTCTTTTACTCAAATTAAAACACAAATAAACATCCTACATCTATCCTTGCACTTATTTCTCCAAAATTCCTTCACTTGAAACGTTTTGTGCACCTTTGATATCCTTATTCCAAGCTCTTGAAGGTTAGTTTGGAATCATCAAAACAATTGATTCAACAATCAAAGGTGTACAAAAGATCTCAAGTGAAGAAATCCAAGAAAAACAAGTATAAGATTAGATATAGGATTTCTCATTGAATTTAAATGAGTAAATGACTTTGATCTAGCAAGAGAATATTTTAAAAATATGTTTTTACGATAATTCAAGAAGTATTTGAAAAATACCCACTATCAGATGAATTTTGAAGTGTTAAACTTGATTTGTTACTTTGAAAATTTGAATTTTGGTATCTGAAATTTGAATTTTGGAGTGAAAATATGTTAGTTAGAAAAGAGGTCCCTTTGACAGATGAATTTCATCTTTGAAAATTCAAATTTTGGGTAAAGCACAAACTATGAAAAATGAAAAATTCATCTGAAGATATATCAAAGCTCATCTAAAAGTGAAGTTTAGAAAGAGTTCTTAGTTAGTCCTCTGATAGACGAACTTTAATTTTGAAAATTGAAACTTTGGAAAGATAGCTTGCAAGTCTGTTATGATAATCTTTTGACACATGAATTTTAGTATTCAGAAATTCGAACTTTGAATTAGGTCTGATAAGAGATCTCTTTGACAGACGAACTTTGGTATTTGAAAATTTGAATTTCGAAAAGAAGAATTATTGTACCATATTGAGCTACCTACTGACAGATGAATTTTGAGCTCCAAAATTCGAACTTTGAAGGCACTGTAGTAATATGGAACAACTGTTCACACTTACTAGAAGAACTTTAAACTTGAAAATTCATATGTTCCAACGTAGAAACATTTTCCAAAGATAAAAGTTCAAACTTTGCTTTAGAACAGACAAACTTTGAGGTTCAACGTAAAAGTCTTTAGCTTATGGTCTCTGTGAAATTTATCTGTTGATACACCAAAATTCGAACTTTGAATGTCAGACGCATTAAAAACAGTTGGTGAACGGATAGTTTTTCAGAGTAACCATTGGGTAATGTCTCTAATGGCTAGATCTTTCCTCTAACATATAGTTAAGACATAAATCTATAAATAGAACTTCATTTGAATATGTGAGTAATGATTTTACATTGTATATACAGAAACTCTACTAAATTCTTGAGTTAAAGTCTTATGCTCTCACATATTTCATATCTTATACTTCAACTTCATATACACTCTAAATTAGAGAGTTCAATTACTATAATCAATCTTATCTTCACCTGGAAGAAAGATTTTCTTGTGAGGGGATTTCACAAGGGATTTGGGAAGCACTTAGCTAGAGTGCAAAGAGTGGTATTGTAAGCTCTTGGAACAGAGCATCAAGTTATAGTGAGGCATTGCAAGAAGCCCACCGAATTCTTGCAAGATAGTGGAAAATCTCAAGTGGTAGCTTGAGGATTGGACATAGGTCAAGAGAAAGAGATTGAACCAGGATAAATATTTGTGTCTTTTCTTCCGTTATCTTAGTTTTCACTTGGTTATATTTTATACTCTATTTTTACTGTTGCTCTTTCTTTAACCACTCTCTTACATTTTTGTAGAAAATTTTAATCTTCCCAATTCACTCCCCTTTTGGGAAGCCAGCATATCTAACAATATGGTCATTTTTTGAAAATCTAGTTTTTTAGGCTAATTTTAAAAATTCACCATACTTCGTACACTCATCCAAATTGAGTGCTCTTTAGATCATATGAAATCAATTTCTGTGTAGTTTTTAAACATATATAACATTCATACTTTATACTTAAAAAATCCTAAAAAGTAGAATGATTACTCTATATAGGTCAAAATGACCATTTGTATCCTAATATATTGCCAAACAAAAGCTATAAATTTTTACATGGCCATATATCATCTCCAAATCATGTCATACATTAGCTAGGACTTAAAGGAACATAAAAACTTGGAGAAATATATTTATCATCACATTTACAAATTTATACAAAAGCTCAAAATTTATGGCCAATGCTAGCTTTATCAAGCTAATGATCAAATGCTTTCTCTTCCCTGGTGGTCTTGCCATTGTTACTTCCTAATCATGGTTAATTTGTGGGAGGGTGAGATTCAAAGAATCTCAGTAGATAAATCCCATACATGCCATCATATCATCACATTTTTCATAGAAATATTATATAAACTTTAATTCATCAGATAGGCACATTGAAACATATAACTTTTATAAAAATTTCGGTAGAGTTTCATTTTGTAAAATGGAAATCTTGGGGCTCCAAACCCCTCATACAACTCAGCCAACAACATAAAAACATCACAAATAAACATTTCATACATATGCGATAGTGTTAAGTATTAAAGAAACAATAATGACAATGTGATGTTAGTTAAGAGAATTATCTATCTTATAGTACTTCCTTGCTTCCCACACTTTGTCCAACACTTCTTGGACCTTTCAAAACTTCTCCAAGCTTTCTTAGGCTTCCTTAAACCTAAACATATCATTAAACAATTACTCAAACTAATGGTTCCATGACTTTCTTCAAAAAGTGTTCATGAAACCCTAATTCTTCAAAAATTCACCAAAAATTCATTCCTGGCTAAAAAATGATGAATTCTACCTCTATTCCATGTAATTTTTCATGAGGAATCCAAATATGGCCTCATAATTACCAATTCCATCTCTAGCTATGGTTACTTTTCATTCCAAATTAAGCTTCAAAACCCTAAAAATTTCACTTTACTTTCCTTTGATCTTTCTTTGTACAACACACTTTCTTTTAAGGTTTTGGACCATGGGGAATCCATTTTTGAGGTCAAAAACTTGAAATTCCAACTCTAAATACTCCCCCTGTTCTGACCAAAATTCATGGTAAATGGAGGAAAATTGCTACACTTTGTTATACAACAAACTACTTGCATATTCAAGGTTTAAATGAACATTCTATCATTTCCCCTATGATTTATGTTGATTTACCCATTTTCTTACTAAATCCATGACATGGATGAAACCCTAAGGTAAGGAAGAGGGAAATATAATTCACGAACCATGCTTTAAAAACCATAGATAGAAAGCTTGAGGTGATGAAAGACAACTTACCACTTGAGCTTTCAATTTTTACCTTGAGTTTCTTCTTCTTCTTCCTCTCTTTCTCTCTTCCTGTCTTTGCATTTTTTCTCTTCTATTTGCTGTTACTGAACACTCATGAAATGAAGTGGAAAGAGAGAGTTTAATTGGTTAATTACATGCTTATTTAGGTAATTAATCATGGTTAATGACTATGGTTACTTTTTGACCAAAAAAGACTACTTCTTGATGAAGTCTTCTCCAAACAATTATGCTACCCAAGCTGCCCCATTTTGCATGCCCAATGAGAGTTTTGAGTGTCCCAAAAATGCTCAATTTTTCCTAGTTCAGATATATCTTGAACTAGGTGATTTTTAACCATACCGATAAAACTACTTTTTATATTAATTTAGCATTTTTGGGATATAGGACTATTTTAAATTTATTTTTATATTTTCTTAATTATCATGCCCCAAATGGTATCTGTGTATGACCAATATCTTGTCCCAATTACCTTTTAACCATCGATAGGGCCCACAATCTTTATCAGTTTACAGTTACTTTTGGACATTCGGCACTACTTATTTCTTTATTCTTGAACATTAACTATCCGTGCTATATATCATTGGAATTCTATCATCAAGGGCTTCATTTTGACAGTAATTTTGCATATTTACAAAATTATCCTTGACCTTGGGTTAAATTATAATTTTTGAAATGTTCAGGTTATTAGCTGTAATTTTCCCCAAGCACTTTTGCACTTGGACTCGCGTGAATTTATTGACTTTAGGGACATGGATGTCATTTTCATAATTCTTTAGGGAAAAAAAATAATTTCTCATTTTTCAGTTTGACCGGAAAAAATGACCTTTTTGCCTTTTTTCACGTAAAACAGTGATGTTCGTTTTCACAAATTTCTTATACATTTCATAATATTTTAGTTTTCTTAGAATGTTACACTTTCCAGTGTGGGTAGATTTCTTCTCCCCCTTTTTAGCATCATCAGCGGCTTGAGCGTGCATAACAGGAGGAGGTATCTGTGATATTGGAATTGCACGAAGAGGAGCAGGGACAAAAGGCAAGTCAGGGTTAATTTGAGGAAGAGGTTTAGAAGCTTTAGGGCTCTTTTCCTCATCATCAGAGACATCAAGAAGCTCTTGTATTTCTTTTCTAGAAATAGCCAATTGAGCCCTTCTCTCCTCTGTGAGACCATATGTTGAAATGGGTGAAGGTTCAGGAACAGGAGGAGGAAACATCTCATCAAGCCTTAGTTTTTGAGCTTGTATAATGGCATCATATGCAATAGCTTCAGTATTCTTGTATGTCATAAGGCTTCTCTCCTCATTCAGAGCAGCTTGATAATGGGAGCAGAGCTGATGGCTGCTACAAACTTCTCCATTTGTTCAGATTCTTGAATTGATAGAATTGACTCCTGAGCATCTTCAACAATAGGCTAATGGGAGCTTGCTTCCTGAGGAGCTTCTTCCTCCATGCCATAGTCCAAGGGTGGACCAAGACTTGTCTCATTGCTAGAGGCCTGTGGAGTGGCCAAAGTTCTAGTAATCTCAGTATCAGTGTGTTTATCATCATCAGGCTCAGGGGAGGCTAGCTCAAATAGACTTGGAGGTTCAAGAGTAGGAGATTTGGTTGGCTCAGAGGGTTCTAGCTAAGGTCGAGCTGATATGGAGGGAATGATACTTCTAATGTCCTCATATGTATCAGCAACCACTTTCATGTTCTTGGCCAACTGAAAAATTTGATCTTGCAGATAAGCAAACTTGACATTTTCCTAATCTCTGATGCTCAGCATGAGTACAGACAAGCTGTCATACAACTCGGTGATCTTGGTTGGCTTTGCCTAGGTAAAGGGAGTGGATAGCTGAGGTGTCTGAGTAGGCTTTGGTGGAGGAGAAATAGGTTGAGAAGATTGTGGTGAGGGCTGTGAGGGTGGAGCAGCCTTAGAGGTTCCTACTTGCTATTGAGAGCCACTTCCCTCAAAGAACATGTCTTCTGACTTCCTAGCTCCTTTTCTAATCCACCTACCATCTTTTCTCTTAATTTCCATCCTTTGTAGTTCTTCCTCTTTGAATACTTCAGTGGGTTTGCCTTCCCCTTTCTCCAGGTATTGAATTCTTGCATACTGAAGTAGTTTGGAGATAATAGAGGAAAAGGGCAAAGTGGAATCTCTCCTCTAATCTCTTGCTTTGATCATGCATCAAAGGAGAATATGACCCATATTTAATAGCTTTCCATGCATGAGAGCAGTCATCACATATACTTGAGCTCTTATGATCAGATTAAAGCTTCCCCCTTTATTGAATATGATCCTAGACACAATATAGTGTAGGATCTTGACTTGAGCACTAAGGTCAGAAGGCTTCAGCAAACTCAGAGGAGGCCTATTCTCTTGTCTTTTGAACAGGGTATTCAATACTATACTTTCTTTGTAATTCAAGAAAGCACCTCCTTCCTCATCCACAGTTTCATCCTCATCTATGTACCTTGAGATGGTGACGTCAATCTTTAGGCCATCTTGCCCAGGGATTTCCAGTACTTCATTGAAGGTTTCATTAGACAGCCAGATAGTTCTGGACCTCAGATTTACCTCCAATTTCTCCTTGTTGCTATTATACCTCAGAGTAGCATACCAAGTTTTGATAACCTCATCATCATATCTCTCCTTAATTTCCAACAAGTTTTTACATCTTATCATCCATAGCCCAGCATCAAAATTGTTGGAAATAAGAAATTCTTCCATATTTGTACAGTGAGGCTTAATTACCTTCTTGTTGATGAACTTGGTGGTATACTCATTCAGGATATGAGCATTGCTCCATAATGGCTTCATGGTTAACTGGTATTCCTCTGACTCGGTACTGGAGGAGAAAGAAGAAGTAGGAGGTGTTGAATTAAGTGTTTTGATGATTCCAAACCAACCTTCTAGAGCCTGGAAAGGAGATATCAAAGGTGCATGGAAGATCTCAAATGAAGAAATCCAAGTAAAATCAACACAAGATTAGATATAGGAACTCTTACTCAGTTTAATTTGAAAAAAAGACTTTGAATTGGCAAAAGAATGTTTGTAGAAATATGATTCCATGTTAATTCATGGAACACTTGAAAAACACCCACTAACAGACGAAGTTTAAAGTTTTAAAGTTGATCTATTGCTTTGAAAATTCAAACTTTGGCTTCTGAAATTCAAATTTCAAATTGAAAATTAGTTAGTCAGAAAAGAGACTCCTCTGACAAATGAACTTTGAGTGCAGAAATTCAAACTTTGACATGAGTCTGACAAGAGCCCTTTCTGACAGACGAACTTTGAGTTTTGAAAATTTGAATTTCTAATATAACACAATTCATGAAAATGAAAAATTCATCTAAGGATATGTCAAAGTTCATCTGAAAGTGATTTTTAGAAAGAGTCCAAAATTAGCTCACTGATAGACGAATTTTGACTTTGAAAATTCGAACTTTAGAAACAAAGCTTGCAAGTCTGTTATGACAATTTGTTGACATATGAATATTGGTATTTAGAAATTTGAACTTTGAAATAAGTCTGATAAGAGCTCCCTCTGACAGACGAACTTTGAATCTTGAAAATTCAAATTTTGAAAAGATGAACTACTGTGCCTTATTGAGCTGCTCACTGACAAACGAATTTTGGGCA
Source organism: Adenanthera pavonina (assembly GCA_026686845.1). Taxonomy (NCBI): domain Eukaryota; kingdom Viridiplantae; phylum Streptophyta; class Magnoliopsida; order Fabales; family Fabaceae; genus Adenanthera; species Adenanthera pavonina. The sequence continues at coordinate 24,859,216 of JAIVEN010000004.1, forward strand.
CTAAAATTCGAACTTTGAAGGCACTGTAGCAATATGGGATTACTGTTCATACTTATAAAAAGAACTTTAACTTGAAAATTCATATGTTCCAACACATAAATGTTTTTCAATGATGAAAATTCGAACTTTGATTTATAACAGATGAACTTTGAAACTCAACATTGAAGTCTTTAGCTTTCGGTCACTGTGAAATTTGTTTGTTGACTAACCAAAATTTGAACTTTGAATGTCAGAAGCATTAAATGCGATTGGTGAACAGATAGTTTTTCAAAGCAACCGTTGGGTAACTTCTCCAATGGATAGATTTTGTCTCTAATGTATAGTTAAGACCTAAATCTATAAATATAACATCATTTGAAGTTGTGGGTTATGAATTTAATGTTGTATATACTAAAACTCTGTTAAATTCTCAACTCAAAGTCTCTTACTCTCACACTTCATTCTTCTGCACTTAAACTTTCATATACACTCAAAATTAGAGAGTTCATTCCTTGTAATTAATCTTATCTTCATCTGGAAGAAAGATTTTCTTGTGAGGGGATATCACAAGGGATTTGGGAAACACTTAGTTAGAGTGCAGAGAGAGAACTTGTAAGTTCTAAGAATAGAGCATCAAGGCTGTACTGAGGCAATTGTAAGAAGCCCACTGAATTCTTATAGGAGAGTTGAAAATCTCAAGTAGTTGCTTGGGGATTGGACGTAGGTCAAGATAGAGAGATCGAACAAGGATAAACTTCTGTGTCTATCCTTCTTCTTTACTGTTCTTACATTGCTATTCTTTTATACTCTATTTTACTATCTCTTTTATCTTCACTATACTCTTGAATTTTGCAGAAAATTTTAATCTTCCCAATTCACCCCCTCTTGAGAAGCCAGCATATCTAACAGGAGGAACATGGGCAGCAGGTACAAGTTTCTTCGAAGGAGTAGGTACAGGTTTCTTTGAATCTACATTGGGAGTAGTTTTCTGCTTTTTGGATGGAGTATCGTTGCTAGATTTGCCTTTCCTTTTCTAAGTCTCACCTTTCTTTGAGGTGTATTGAGACTTAACTACTCTTTTTAGTCTAGACTCTTCTTTGCCAACTTCTGGATTTTTCACTCTTGCCATTCTCGTGAATGAATGTTGCAGAAAGATGCAAGGAATGAGTTTATAAGGTGCGAAATGAAGTTTAAATAGTGGGAAATGGAGATTCGTGAATGGAATTAATGAGAATTTAAGAGAGGAGATGAATAGACTAGAGAGAGATGAATAGGGTTGTGTCTGTTCAGAGCGAGATCCTTCATTTTAACTACTGTAATTGTTTAACAGACAAATTTTAAGGGGACAAAATTTAAATTTTGAGTAGTTACTAGTTAACGAACACAAGAAGGCTTTCTGACAGACAAATTTTCTTCATGAAGTTCGTCTGATAGAAGCTAAGTTCAAGGAACAAGAAGCAACAGACGAACTTTGATTCATCAAAGTTCAAATTTGGAAGATTCAAGCATTAAGCAAACACAAATAGGACAAGCAACAAATGAGTTTCATTTTTGAAAGACCGTCTAACAGAGGCTTGACATGAAAGCATGCTTCAACAAATGAATTTTGTGATTCAAAAATTCAAATTTCAAAATTTTGTAAAGAGTCTTTAAAATGCGTATTTTGAGGTAATGAAATTTTCATAGAGATCATTTTGAACAAAGTCAACATTCACTTTGTATTCTGAAATTCAAATTTTCAATAGTCAACAGACGAATTTCGAGGGATATGAAAGTACTGTAACAATGTGGAAGTTATTGAAATTCATTTGATAAGCACCTAAGTTGGAATGTTAAGAATACCAATCCATTCAAATACATGATTCAACATCGAAATTCATCTAATAACATCTAAAATGCGAATTTCTGATTTCTGAACTTACAGATATTGCCTGAAAGTTCAAATTTCAGCTTTCCTTCAAATGTTTTGACTGTATAGGTCCGATTAACTCCAGTAAATTGATTTGTTATCTTCTAGACTTATGTGGAGTACCTACAAAATATCTTAAACACACTCCGATGCATATATTAGTATTAATTTAATATCAGAAGATTTAAATGGATTCATTTAGAGACTTGCTTACAATTCATTGGGATTTACCATTCCCAATTCTCTTCTGATTTTGTAGTGTATATCTTTTCCAAGTGGCTTAGTCAGGATGTCTGCAATTTGATCTTCAGTAGGGGTGTATTCTAATTTGATGTCTCATTTCAAAACATGATCCCTTATGAAGTGATGTCTTACTTCAATGTGCTTTGTCCGTGAATGCATAACTGGATTCTTTGTGATGTTGATAATACTTTGGTTGTCACATTTTATTAGTATCTCCATCATCTCAATCTCAAGATCTTCAAGTTACTCCTTCATCCAAAGGACTTGAGCACAGGAACTGCCTACTGCAACATATTTAGCTTCTATAGTGGAGAGAAGTACACTATTCTGCTTCTTGCTAAACCATGAGACCAAGGATCCTCCAAGAAACTAACACGTTCCACTTGTGCTTTTTCTATCAATTTTAGATCCAGCAAAGTCAGCATCACTATATCTTGTGAGCTCTTCTCCATTGCCTTTTGGATACTAAAGTTCTATTTGTGATGTTTCAATTAGGTATCTAAAAATTCTTTTCATAGCTGTTGCATGGGACTCTTTGGGACATGATTGAAACCTTGCACACATATAGACACTAAACAAAATGTCAGGTCTACTAGCTGTTAGGTAAAGCAATGAGCCAAACATCCTCCTATACTAAGTTATGTCAAAGGGCTTTTCTCCCTCATCCATGTCAAGTTTTGTTGCAGTAGCCATATGAGTCCCTATTGATTTGGCGTTTTCCATTCCAAACTTTTTCAGCAGCTCTTTTAGATATTTTGATTGATTCAAGAAGATGCCGTCATTACATTGTTTAATTTGCAGTCTAAGGAAGAAGTTGAGCTTACGTATCATTGACATTTCAAATTTCCCCTACATTAGCTTAGAGAAGTTCTTGCAAAGAGATTCATTAGTAGCACCAAATATAATATTATCAACATAAATTTGAATAATAAGTAAGTCTTTGTTTTCTTTCTTGGTAAATAAAGTTGTATTTACTTTTCCTCTATTGAATCCCTTTTCTGTTAGAAAGTTGCTTAACCTTTTATACCATGATCTAGGAGCTTATTTTAATCCATGAAGAGCTTTCTTCAATTTATGAACATAGTTTGGTTTTGTTGAGTCCTCAAATCCTAGAGGTTGATCAACATAAACCTCCTCCATGATATATCCATTTGGAAAAGCACTTTTTACATCCATTTGATATAACATTATGTTTTTCATGCATGCATAGGCCAATAGGATTCTAATTGCTTCCAATCATGCAACTGGAGCAAAATTTTCCTCAAAATCAATACCTTCTTGATTATATCCTTTGGCAACTAATCTTGCTTTATTTCTAATGATTGTTCCTGATTTATTAAGTTTATTTCTAAAAATCCATTTAGTGCCAATAATAGGGTGATTTTTAGGTGTAGGTACTAAATCCCAAACTTGATTTCTTTCAAACTGATTTAGTTCATCTTGCATAGCTAGAATCCAGTACTCATCAATTAAGGCTTCTTCAGCACACTTAGGTTTAATTTGGGAAATAAAAGCACAATTGATCATTTAATCCCTAAGCTGTTTTCTGGTTTTAACTTTCTTCTGAACATCCCCAAACACTTGATCAATTGGATGATTCCTTTGATATCTCCAAGCTTTAGGGAGTTCTTGAGATATTTTCTCATTGTTCTCATACTTAAGATCTTTCTCCTGAATATCTTCCTCTTCATTTGTAGATTCAGATATTTTTAGAGGTTCAATTTTATCTTCTCAAGAAAGATTTATGTTCTTAAAGCTAGAAATGAGATCATCTTCATCAATGACATGCTTGAAAATAGTTTCATTTTCAATAAAAACATGTACAGACTTTCCTATAGTTCTAGTGTTTTTATTGAAAACCCTATATACTTTACTTCTACTTGAATAGCCAAGGAATATACCTTCATCTAATTGTGCATTAAACTTACCCAGATTCTCTTTTCCATTATTGTGAATGAAGCACTTATGGCTAAATACTTGCAGGTGTGAGAGGTTTGGCTTCCTTCTTTTGTATAGCTTATAAGGTGTCTTCCCTAGAATTGGCTTGATGTAGGCTCTGTTTATGATATTACTCACTGTGTTTACCGCATCACCCCAGAAAACTTGAGGAAGCTCCTTTTCGTTCAACGTTAGTCTAGCCATTTCTCCAATTGTTCTATTCTTCCTTTCTACTACTCCATTTTGCTGAGGAGTTGTTGGTGCTTAGAAGTTGTGATCAATTCCATGCAATCATAGTACTTCAGAAAGCTTGAGTTTTAGAATTCTCCTCCATGATCAGACTTGATAGACACAATGAAAATACCTTTCTCATTTTACACTTTCTTAGCCAAGGTTACAAATACATCAAATATTTCATTCTTGGAAGAAAGGAATAAAGTCCAGGTAAATCTAGAGTAATCATTTACAATGACAAGAACATACAAGTTTCCACCAATGTTTTTTACTCTAGATGGACCTATTAAATCTATATGCAATAATTGCAGTGGTCTAGATTTGGTGATTACTTTTTTAGGTTTGAATGATAATTTAGTTTGTTTCCCTTTGAGGCATGCATCACATTCTTTATCTTTTTCAAAAGAAATTTTTGGTAAACCAGTGACTAAAACATTCTTAATTAATTGTTAGTTGATTTATGTTAACATGTGCTAGTTTTCTATGCCACAACCAACTGCCATTATCTATACTAATTAAACATACAGAGTCTAAAGTGTGAAGTTTGTCAAGATCAATAGTATAACAGTTACTATCCCTTTGATCTTTGAGAATTACTTTGTGATCACTTTTTCATATGACTAGGCAAAATTTTGAGTCAAACAGTACCCAATTTCCTATGTCACATGTCTGATTCACACTTAGCAGATTGTGGTTGAGACCAACTACAAACAACATATCTTCTATAGATGTTTCAGGATTCTTGCCAATAATACTAATGCCAACTATTCTACCATATTGGTCACCTCCAAAGGTCACCTTTATAACACCTTACTTTTAGACTCATTTCCCATGTATTGGACTCCTTTTAAGTCTAATTATACTTGATCCTAAGCTTGAATCACATAAGAATGAAAATCAGAATCTCCAAAATTTTAGGTTACTGTTCATATGGTAGTTTTCACTTTGCCAACTGAATTTTGAAAATTTATAACTAATTCTAAAAAAATAATTTCATAGTGATTCAAGTCTCTAACAATAGATAAAAACCTTATATACATGGAAAAATTATGAAACTGAGCATTCACTTGACCAATTTATACAGTTTATTTCTCAAATATTTACTATATATTTGCTCATTTTCTCTTCCCCAGGATTTTGGCCTTATATTTAAAAATTCATATTTCACTCTACCCTGAGCCAATTTATGCATTTTCTATATCATTAGAAATCCCTGTATGTCCTATTTCTATATATATTTTTCTTGTACATGTATTTTACTTGTACAGGGCATGGTGATAACTTAAATCATAAAGGGTCAGAATCCAACTCTTACTAGAACAGTTTTAAGAAAAACTCCATATCTCCTATTATATAGCTCCAATTAACTTCAAATCAGTGGCATATGAGACGTAAAACATAGATATTTTTACACATATAAACCACTAAATATTTAGAGCTTTGTACGATTTTATATTAGCTTTTGAATTTTCCAGTACCTACTTTTCAGTTTTCAGTTTTCCCATTCTTGCCCTATTCTGAACCCTGAGTTAGAAAATTCACCATTAATTGTATACAAATCCAAATGGGGTGAATAGGGTGTCATATTAAAGGTTAAGATGCCCTCTATCTGGTATAAAAATACCATAACCTAATCTCACATTACGTATAGAATAAGGGTGAATGAAATAGACATGTTTGGAAAATACCCTGTTTCAGTCTATATTGCCATTTGCTTACCAAAACCCTTGTAAATGAACTCATTTTAGCATGAAACTTAGTAGAACATAACTTAACATCATAATATCTATAACTTCAAATTCTCATGCATTTTCCACAACATTAACATAATAATCACCATTTTACAATTTCATATAAAACAAGACATAAATAACCATTCACATTATAACACAATGGCTTGCAACATCATTTCCTTCTTCATGCCTTTTGCTCCTTCCTTAGCTCTTTTGCATTGGTTCTCCCTAGCATGGTTAGTCATTGAAGGGGGGGGTGAGATTCAAAGAATGTCAGTAGCAATCACCATTCATGCAATCATATTATCACATTAAGCATATAATCATCATAAAACATCAAGTGAATGCTTTTAAACATTTATGCCATAATATTTTACAAAAATTTTGGCGGAGTTTTGTTTTATATTTTAAACATCCCGGGGTATCAAAACCCTCAATTAACTCAGCCAACATTCTCAAAGCATCACAATTCATCATATCAAACAATAGGCAAGTCATCAAACTCATTGAAAATCATATGACAATATAAGGCAAGAATAGGCAAATTGCTACCTTCATAGTTTCTCTTACTCTTCAACTTGATACCAATACTCCCACTAGCTTCCTTGGGCTTCTTCAAGTCCTAATGCACCATCAAACAACTATTCAAGCTAATGGTTCCATGACTTTCTTCAAAAAGTGTTCATGAAACCCTAATTCTTCAAAAATTCACCAAAAATTCATTCCTAACTCAAAAATGATGAATTATACCTCTATTCCATGTAATTTTTCATGAGGAAGCCAAATATGGCATCAGAATTACCAAATTAAATTTCTAACTCAGTTATTGTTCATTCCGAATTAAGCTTCAAAAACCTAAAAATTTCACATTCTTAATCTTGAACTTTTTCATGAAACCATCACTTGTTCCTAAGGTTTTCCACCATGAGGAACTCATTTTTGGCATCAAAAACATGAAATTCCAACTCTAAGTGGGAACATTAACTCGTCCAAAATCAGGGAAATTCAAGAAAAATTGCTACATTTTGTTATACAACAAACCACTTGCATATTCAAGCTTTAAATGTGTAGTCTAACATTTCCCCCATGTTCTATGGTTTGTAAACTCATTTCCTTGCTAAATCATGTTTGGATGAAACCCTAAGATAGAAAGGAATCAAACTAAACCATAAACCATCCTTTGGAAACCATAGATAGTAAGCTTAGGGTAGTAGTATGCAAGCTTACCAATTTGTGCTTCAAGTTCCTTTGGTTTTCACTTCTTTTCTCTCTTCCTTATTCCTCCCTTTGTTTGCGTTTTTCTTTTCTGGTCTATGGCTGCAGAAGTCACACACAATACGATGGAGAAGAAGTGTGCTTAGGTGGCTTAATGATATACTTAATCATAGTTAATTACTTAAACCAACCTTAGTTACTTTTTGGCTAAAAATTGACAACTTCTTAAGGAAGTTTTACCAAACAATTATGCTACCCAAACTGCCCCAAATGTCACGCCCAATGAATGATTTGAGTGCTCCAAAAATGCTCAATTTTTTCTGGTCCAGATATATACTGAACCTGGTAATTTTTAACCGTAACAATAAAATCGTCTTTCTAGTAACTTTGCATTTTTGGGCTACAGGACTATTCTAATTTTATTTTTATATTTTCATAATTATTCTGTCCCAAATGGTATCTGTGTATGGCCCATACTTTGATCAGGTTTCTTTTTAACCATCGGTGGGGCCCACATTTACTTTATCGGTTTACTATTACTTTTGGACACTTTGCACTGATTATTTCTTTATTCTTGAACATTAACCCTCAGTGCCATATACCATTGGACTTCTTTCACCAAGACATTTCTAATACTTATTCCGCGTAATTTTATGACTTTAAGGACATGGATGTCCTTTTTATAGTTCTTTGGGGGCAAAAATATAATTTCTCATTTTTCCGTCCCACTGGAAAAAATGACCTTTTTATCCTTCTTCACGCTTAACGGTGTCTCTCCAATTTCTCCAATTTTTCATGTATTTTATGATATCAACATTTATTCTTGGAGTTAAAATGCAATATTCATATTTTTCTATTAATATGGGAAATGACCGTTTTGCCCTTTAGCCGGGTAAAAATATAATTATTCATTCTTTTGGGCACTTTCTTGTAATTTTACCCAAAGACCAATTTTTTTTTTATTTCTTTCTCACTATTCACCCTAACTTCAAATTGACCTATCTCTTAACCTGGACCTCCCGGGTATGCAATACTTATACCATTGCGCTCATCTTGGAGAGTGCTTTCCTTCAAGTGGTATATTGCAAATTTTTTGGGGAAAGTTTTGGAATTAATTTCTACTAAGGACCTTATGGAAAATTAATTTCAATTAAGGACCAAACATAATTTCTTCTAAAAATTAAATGATAAATTAATTCCTTCTAAAGCCTGATTATATATAACATTTTTGTCTCGCTTCGTTTCTCATCTTTTATTCATTTTATAACATCCATAAAAATAGGGATATTACAACCTTTCCTCCTTTCTTGTCTCTAAGGGTGATGAACTTCTCCTTGTTACCAGTCATATGTTTTGAGTAAGCATTGTCCATATAGCATTTGTTTCTTTTGCTAGCTCTCAGACAAACCTGCAAAACAAGGTTCATTTTTGCCTTTTGGGTACCCAAATTTGCTTGGGTCCTTTTCTGTTTGTGGCATTTTCCCTAGATACAGATGTACTTTTGGGAATCCATTCTACCTTCCTGCCAAGTCCATTTTTCTTTAACAAACATGAATTGGAAGCATGTTCCTTCATGTTACAGAAGTGACAGATGATAAAGGGACCACTAGATTGTGATGCAAGAAGAAAGCAATGTAGATAATATTTTTGTTTTACATGTTTTGGTTGAACATAAGATTCAATGCATTTTGAGTTGTAACTTTTCTTTTTATGTCCATTAGCATGCATAAAATGTCTCATATATAGATTTTAATTTTTCTTTTCATTCTTTTCTTTAATTGCACATGGATCATAGTCAAGTCCAACTTTTCCTTGTGTAATTCTCTAACTTCCTAATAAAGCAAACAACATATCTTTACCCTTAGTGAGTTTAGCCATGCTTTTCAAAAGATATTCATTGTTCTTCTTCAGTTCAGTGCATGATGTACAATAAACATATTCAATTTTATGAAGAGATGTAGTGTCAGATATTTTACAATCAGATTCTAACTTGCTAATCTTAGCCAGTTTTAGTTCATTTGCAGTTTTAATGAACTAATCATGCAGATCATGAAATGCATCAAGCAATTCAGAACAGGAAGGTTTAAATTCATTTACCTCATCTTCATGATCACTATTATATGAGTTTAGAGTTTGTTTAGATGCAAGTGCCATCAAGCAAATGTTGGCAATTTCTTCCTCATTTTCATCTTCTTCATCTGAGCTGTTGCCCCAAATTGATGAGACGTATGCCTTTTTGTTTTTGCCTTTGTCAGTAGCTTTCTTTTCTTTTTCTTGTTTTTTTAGGAATTACGGACAATCCCATTTGATGTGCCCTTACTTCTTGCATTCATAGCAGGTAACAGACTCTTTGCCTTCTTTCTTGTTGTCTACGGCTGCTCCTTTCTTAAAGAATCTTTCATTTCTCTTCTTGTTATAGAACCTTCTAAATTTTTTGACCAACATAGCCAGAGTCTCTTCATCTAGTTCTTCTACATCATCAAAATTTTCTTCTTTTTCTTTTGTAGCTTTCAATGCAAGGCCCTTTTTCTTCTTATATTGACTAGCTTCCTTGAGAGCCTTTATTTTACCTTCATACTCTTCAAGGCCACCAAAGAGAGTTGTGATAGAAGCCATTGACTCTCCTCTGACTTCTTTTATTACAGTTACTTTTGGTTGCCATTCCAGAGGAAGAGCTCTAAGGATTTTTCTGACTTTCTCTGGCTGTGTGTACTCCTTGCCAAGACTCTTTAGTTGATTCACAATGAGGGTGAATCTCTTTTACAGCTCTTTGATGCTTTCACCTTCCATCATTCTGAAGCTTTCATACTCACCAATGCATGAGTTCAATTTGTTCTCCCTTACTCCAGTAGTTCCTTCGTGAGCAATTTCTAGAGTGTCCCACATTCCTTTGGTTATGGAACATTGAGACACCCTATAGAATTCATCTTGATTGAGTGCACTGATCAGGTAGTGTTTTGCTTTGTAGTTGAGTAGGACTCTTCTCTTATCTTCCTCATTTCATTCCTCTTCTGGCTTCTCTTTATATTTGCCATCATCCTGCAACTTCATTAAGACGAAATCCCCCTTTTGGATGACTAATCATATGTCTAAGTCAATGGATTAGAGATAAATTTGCATTCTCATCTTCTAGTATCCATAATGCTCTCCACTGAAGCTAGGAGGTTTATTTGTGTTGTTTCCCTCTACAAGAATACTTTCTCCAAAGCCAGACATTGTTTCTCCTAGATTGTTAGATCTTTTACTTGGGAGTCTGAGCTCTTATACCACTTGTTAGTTCTGCTGGCTTCCCAAGAGGGGGGTGAATTGGGAAGCTTGAAATTTTTATGCAAAATTATAAGAGAGCAGTGAAAGCAAAAGTTTCAGAAAAACTGAGTGCAAACTGTAATAAAGAAATAAGCAAGGTAGAGGAAAGAGAGACACAAAGATTTATCCTGGTTCGGTCTCTTTCTCTTGATCTATATCTAGTCCTCAAGCTACCACTTGAGATTTTCCACTATCTTGCAAGAATTCAGTGGTCTTCTTGCAATGCCACATTACAACTTTATGCTTTGTTCAAAGAGCTTACAAATTCACTCCTTGCACTCTAGCTAAGTGCTTCCCAAATCCCTTGTGAAGTCCCCTCGTAAGAAAATCTTTCTTCTAGATGAAGATAAAATTGTTTACAACAAAAGAAACTCTCTAATACAGAGTATGCTTGATAGTTGAAGAGCAATAAATGAGGTGTGTGAGAGTAGAAGGCTTTGTCTGAAGATTTTGACAGAGTTTCAGTATATACAATGAAAAATTGTTACCCATTCCTTCAAATGAAGTTCTATTTATAGATTTATATCTTATGTTAGAGATAAGATCTAATCGTTAGAGATGTTACCTAATGGTTACTCTACAAAACTAGCTATTCACCAACCACATTTAATACGTCTGACATCCAAAGTTCAAATTTTGGAGTGTCAACAGATGAATTTCGCGAAGAGCATAAGTTAAAGACTTTAACGTTGAACTTTAAAGTTCGTTTGTTCAAAGGTAAAATTCTAATTTTCATCTTGACAAATATTTCCCATGTTAGAACATACGAATTTTCAAGTTTAAAGTGCTTCTAATAAGGGTGAACAATTGTTCCATATTAGTACAATCCACTTGAAGTTTGAATTTTGTGGTCCAAAATTCATCTATCAGTGAGCAACTTAATATGGCACAAAAGTTCTTCTTTTTGAAATTCGAATTTTAAGCCTTCAAAGTTTGTCTATCAAAGAGACCTCTTATTAGACTTATATGCTTTCATTCCAAAGTTCAAATTTTGAAAAACCAAAGTTCATTTGTCAGATGGACATCTGATCAGACTTACACATTTTCATTCCAAAGTTCAAATTTTCAAAAACCAAAGTTTATTTATAAGAGGGACATCTGATCAGACTTACACATTTTAATTCCAAAGTTCAAATTTTCAAAACTAAAGTTCATCTATTAGAGGGATTGACTTAGAACTCTTTTTGCACTCTAATTTCAGATGAACTTTTACATAGCTTCAGACGATTTTTTCATTTTTCACAAATTATGCTTGACTCAAAATTCGAATTGTAACAGGCTGAAATTCATCTGTCAGAGGCAACATTTTTGTAAGTTCAAATTTCAGGTATCAAAGTTTGAATATTCAAAGCAATATATGAAATTTAACAATTCAAAGTTCATCTGTTAGTGAGTATTTTTCAAATATATCGTAAGTTAACATAGGATTATTGAAAAACACATTTTAAAAAACATTGGGTGCAAGATCAAAGCCTTTTACTTCTGTGAATACTGTAAGAAATCCTACTAACTAATCTTGCACTCATTTCTTCCTGGATTTCTTCATTTGAGATCTCTTGTACTCTTTTAATATCTTCCTTCCAAGCTCTGGTTATTTGGAATCATCAAAACACTTGATTCAACATATACTACATTAAGTATAGGTGCCAATATTACTTTATCTCTAAAATAAGATAAATCACCAAGAGAATCAAGGAAATCTAGATACGTGGATTCAATTATATACTTAATGTTGAATTGTTCCATCATCTATGGAAATGTTCCACTTAGCAAATTCATTCAACTCCTTATTTTGTTCATGTGAATTCGTTACTAGTAACCTCATGTTTTTTGTGAGAGTCATAAGCTTGCAATCATTCCACAAGTATGATGAGTTAATAGATGCAAAGACTATATCCTCTCATGTACCTCTTGGTATAACTAGAAGGATTTGATGAAAATCTCCTCCAAACATAACAAGCTTACCACTAAACAGTGCACGAGCAGCAGAAGAATTTTGCAACTGTAATATGTCCTTCATTATTCTATCAAGAGCTTTGAAGAATACTTAGTTGCTATAGGTGCCTCATCCCATATGATAAGTGATGTGTGAGCAATCAAATCAGCAAGAAGGCTACGCTACTTTATGTTGTATATTAAATCTTCATTTACTGACAAGGGAATGCAAAATTGTGATTGAGCAGTGCTTCCTCCAGGAAGTAACAATGAGGCTATACCACTTGAAGTAACATTCAAAACAATTTTACCTTTTGATCTCAAAGACATTGACAGGGTATTCCAAATATATGTCTTTCCTGTACTACCATATCCATATACAGAGAACATCGTACCATTTCCAAACTTAATGAACCCAATGACAACATCATATATATTACATTGCTCAAAAGTTAATGTTTAAAGCATTCTCGATAGCCTATTAGCAAGTGCATGCCTATCATAGTTAAGCTGTTCACATATCAACTTGTTGCCAGTCATCTCAATGCATGACATCTTTGGATACGGTATTTGCTGGTAGTCCCTTAGACTTCTACCATTATGCTGCAACATTTTTCCAATTTCTATAAGGGTAAAATTTCGCAAATCATTATCCAAAAGATGTAACCCTGCAATTTTAAATAGAATAAGGTATATATATATATTTAAACATTTAGATCAAATGAAATAAGGAGTTAAATATTAATTTTATCAATTTTATAACATATCAAAGCAATTGATCTAATCATTAAATACCTTGATGTCTAATGACAAGTCTTTGTCTATGTATTATGTCATGAGAGAGCACCATCCATGTCTTCTCCCACACAAATTCTGGTCTTGACAAAGCATTGCAAGTGAGTAGCATGCAATAGTAGGCGGATAAAGTTTGCTGAAGCTCAATGGCTAGCCTCCTTTATGCCATCAATGTACTTATCATCATCTAATAGGCCTAGAGCATAACATGCATCTCTGAATGTCGGATAAAGGATGCCATCTATTGTTTTAATATCTTCATATGATGTGGCCTCTTTAACAAAATTAAGTAGAGAGTACACAGGTAGTGTAACTCATCACTCCCTGGAGGTGTAAAAAAATTCTTCCAATGGCTATTCTAGATTTCCTTAGACGTTGGTCATGCAGATCTCTTTTGTACACAAATAGTGTGGGGAAGTCAGCATAAGTGTCTTCTCTAGCTTCTAGATATTTCTTATTGGCCTTAAACCATGCAAGAAACATTGTGGGCTTATCCGAGTTGTGATCTAAAATAGAATCTAATTGTTCATCATCTTGGAACACAACACTTTGTCAGTCAAATAAATGAAATGACAATCTTTCAACTGATGGCTGTCTATAATTTATTTCAAATGAAAAATCTGCCACACTACTTCACAAACAGACAAGCACCTACAATCATAAAATATATTTATCTTATCATGAACAAGATTGTCAATTGACTTAGATGACCCAGTTAGAATGCTCTAGTTTCCCTGTTGTGTCCTTTATTTACATACTTAAGCAGGTACTTTATTGACTTTAATTGGTTGCAGCACTTTACATTAATGTGTGCATAGTGCTTCAATAATAACTTTGGGTTATATGGAACAATGAACTTGTTATCTAGTGCCATCCCATTCTTCATAATAAACCTACCATTATCAAGTTTTTGGTAGCGTGGATATCCATTAGTACCAAATACAATGATATAGTGAAATGCTTTTGGGTAGTGTTTGGAGCAAATTCCATCAACCATGCATGATGAATTATGGTTCATTGCTCTACAAGGTCCATGCATCATGAAGTTGCTGACCACTTCAAATAACTTAGGATTTGAATTAATATCTGGAATCTCAACTGATATGACCTGGTCTATATCACTTGGAGTTGGATACTTGAACTGATCAAAGAAAAACACTAGGATATGTGCATATGGAAGCCCACGTTTTTCGAATTCAATAGTATAGACAACTGTAAAAAAGAATATAGTATTAATTTATTCCCAAATGATATTTAAAAATGAATTAGTATAAAAATTTTTACATAACAACAAATAGTACTTGCTTTAACCTTACCAAATATACTTTTCATTGTGAATGAAGTAAATTTAAATTTTTAATGGAAAAAATAGGGAGATAGGTAAATGAATATAATAATATTATGTATATATAGATATATATATATGATATAATACACGGTATAAAGGGAACAACAAATACAATTTTTTTTGTGTTATTCATTTATTTAAGGTATGACAGGCAAAATGACATAAATGACAACCTGACTCACATTAAAGCCATATCATAAAAGTTATTGGATCCAAATTGACTAAGCTAACACACTTAACCACACAAATTCTTCATTTTACCCAAATTGACACTGACACATGATACCCATTTAACAAAATACCAACGACCCTCACCCCGAATTCACTTCTCCACCTTAATACGCTTTGTGATGTTGGTTGACAAATCACCGAATTTGCTCCCATTAGCAATTGCATCTGCAACACATTTAGTTAAAAGTGCATCTGTAGGAGTTATTGCATCTAAAGTGCCAACTCTTGAATACAACAAAGATGAGTCAACTTCTTGCATGACAAATCAAGCATGTTATATAATATATGTAGAAGCTAAATATATTTAATAAAAACATCAAATAAAATTGAAGAATGACCAGTTGAATGGTTTCTCCTAAATTAGTAGATCTATGAGTGGGTGTCATTGGAGGATGTTGAAGTTCATCAATGCATGACTGCATCAAATCCATGTCATCACTAATGTGAAGGACAATAAAAGGAGATTGGAATCCCTCGTATGAATTGTTGGTACCTTAACATTGAAAAGGAAATTCTTGCCAAGAACCTGATCAAATTGCTGAGGTGCTTGATTCAAATCACCAATTGCCTAATGAAGGGATGTGGGATAAATAATAGTGAAAGAAATGGTATTCCATTAACACAATAAAAAAAATAGCTTGATATCAGCAAACCTATAAAACAATCTCCTTAAGCTTAGTAGTACTATATCACATAATTTTCTTGAACTCTCTATCAAAAACTATGAATGTTGCAGAGCTACAGTCATCAATCACATTCATTTGTACATTGTTTCTAGGAATAATGCACAATCATGTTTTAATATATGAAAATAATTTTTTATTCACACACGAATAAGAAAACCACACTCACCTAATAGCAACATCCTTTACAGCTAATTTGCACCGTTGACAATAAAACCCTAACCCATCAAGGGTCGACTTTCTTGAAGCATTTTTTCAAGCATTGTAGCACCACCCACGATCAGTAAAAAAATTCATAATTGTTGCAACTATCACGCACACTGAACCCTATAAACATGCAACTAGCACTTTAATGTATTAAATAAAAAATGATAATTAAATGTACATATACATGTTGAGCTACTAAAATTATATACCAGAGGACAATCCATGATCACATCAATCATTTTGCAATCAAATTAGAGGATATCATCATTAGCATTGCTTACCCTATTTCCAGTGAGGGGCTTAAGCTATTGTGGTGATGCTAATTCTTCAATGTTGGACCAAATGAAAAAATATATATAAATTGGAATTAACATTTTACTATTTATCTATATTAAATTATATAAATGATATCAAATTGTTTCAAATATCAAGATTTGGCAGCACCTTAGTCAACCAAATTTAATGCCATGTTAATTGATGATACATTAAAAAAATGAGACTTTAGCAGATTCAATTCTGATATATATATCTGAATATATTACAACATTTTTGTATATGATCAGATATTAAAGGATATAGTAATAAAGGCTATCATATGTCACTAAACCAAATGGAAAAATATGTGTTAAATTTGGATGTACATGGAGGCTCAGAATTGAAGCATTAAAAGAAACTAAAAGAAATAAGTAAAGGCATATATGAATTGTATAAAAAACATGGAAATTGTTTAAATTACTATATATATGATTATCAAGAAAATATGTTGCTAACCTTGAAAGAAGTGATTGGACCTCAGGTATGCTTGGATTAATAAACATTCTAGAAGCATACATAGAGTTTGAGACCTTGCGCTGACCTATAAAACCCATGGTATATAATAAGATGAAGATTAATAAAAATAGGTATGAAAATATTAACCATCAGACCTCAAACAATTAAACAACTTAATCTTACACCACTGTAGAATGATAACACGTGGTGAAGTATTGTTTCCATAGATATAATTAGATAGTTCCTCTACAAAGTTCTCCACAAAGTATAGATCAAGCGGCTATTGCTGAAATTATTGAAAAGAAATAAAATGTGAGATGCAAACATTATACTTAATATTTAATTGAAACAAAGTAATGTTAAGAAAAAAAACCATAAAATAATTTTGTATTTATGGTCCTCTATCTCTATCTCAATCTGTTTTTGATATTTTCCATCCTTGGAAAATTCCTCAATTTCTCCCAAACCATGTAGCTTAGCAATGATATCTGATAAGGATATTTTGAAAAATAATTATAAGCAACATAGAGATGAAACTGAATGAAATTAAACATATTATTTTGACAACTATGTACCCATGGATTGATTAGATGAAAACATAAATAAAAAGGAGTCTCAAACAAACTCACCAACCAAGTAGGTATCATCAGATTGTGTGCCTAATATATCTCGAAAAGGAGTAAAGAGAAAACCAAAACATGGGATGGATCAGTTGTCATCTTGGGGAATGACTTTGGTAGAAAACTGAAAATAAATATTGAAATCATAGTTTGTCAACTTGTATGATCTTGTGTTCTTCCTAATACTGAATTGGGTCATTACATACACCTTTCGCTCATATAGGATTGTTTTGAACTTCAGAACATATGATTGTTTTACAGAAGCATGGATTCAGTCTTGCTAAAATGTAGATTCAACATGCACCATAGTAAACATGGAGAAATTGGAAAACGTAAAAAAAAGATTAACATGGGAAAAATCAACTAACATCGGCATCTTGTAAAACCATCTCAATAGATTGAATCTCATCTGGCATATTGAAGCTCGACATTGTCCAAAGTGGCACCACCCTTACTTTGATTCTCCAGTTCATACAAAGTGCATTTATGGCACATACGTCATCATATCTACTAGCCATGATAGCTATGAATCAACAAATAGGTAATAGTTTATATCAGTTGTCAACATAAAAGGCAATCATTGGGGAAAATGAACAAAAGCCAATAACGTAAATGGTGATTGAGAAAGTTTAGAATCGAAGAGGAAGCCAAAAAAAAAAGTTTATAATGGACAGTAGAAGTTAGTGTCGATTGAAAAGCAATAAAAAATACATATCATATACAAACCTTAGTGGATAGAAGGTTGCAGAAGATGACAACTGAATTGTATATCACCCATTGGATGATGATGATTAACCACAAAAACATGTAATTTATTCTTTTGGTAATCTCATTCATCTAGTGAAGGAACATCTTACCCATTATTGCATGAATCACCATTATTGACGTCAGTTATGCTGGAAGGCAGGTTCCATTGGTTTAAATTTAGATGATACAAAACTATCTAAAATGGTACCAAGATGATTGCATTCATTACGATGTACCCAAATGTAATATGATGATAGTGGGAATGATATTGGCAAAAAACATGCTTATCTAGATTATATATTTAAAGTTGATTGGTTTTCCAAAATTAAATCATTGGATTACAAATATATTAATGTCATAACCGAATGCAATCATTTTAAATATTAAAACAATAACCAAATGCAATCACTGTATTTATTTAAATATTTGTAGCAAAAAATCAGGCTAATAAAAGATATGTATAAAAGAGTTACAATTATCTTACAGTTATATTTTGATATGCATATCTAATGGAACATGTTGACCGAGTTTAATGCCATATTTAATTGCCAAGACAGGAGTATTGAAATGTTGAATCATAACTTAAAGGATTGACCAATAAAAGGAGTATCATAATCTAATTATGAAAAGGAGTATTGAAATTTTGAACTTATAGCCACAAAAAAAAGGATCAATTTACTACCTTAATTATGCATGTCATTCTAGATATGAAAAAATAGTTTAGTCACATATATTTGAATTCATTTGAGTCTTTAATCCAAAATCTAAGAAAAAAATAAAAATATGATCCTTATGCATATAATTCTACAACAACAATAACAACATTAGCCTTATCCTACTAAGTGGGCTTGGCTATATGGATCATATGATGCCAATAAGCTCTAACAAACACCATCGCTTCAAATAAATCATTTATCAGGAGGTCACGCCTTATAACTTCTTTTAGTGTCCTTTTTAGTTTTCCTCTACACTTTTTAATAGGGCTCCAATCCATTTGATCAACTTCCTTACTGGATCTTCTTGTCCTCTTCTTTGTACATGTCCAAACCACCTTAAACACTTTTTCATTATTTTCTCCTCGATAGGTGCTACTCCTATTTGTTAGATAGGCTAGCTTTCCAAGAGGGAGGGTGAATTGGGAAGCTTGAAAATTTTCTACAAAATGTCAAGAAGGTGAAGAAAACAAAGTATGATGGTAAAACAGAGTATAAAAGAATAAACTGTAAAAGTAGCAGTAGGGAAGAGAAAACTCAGATATTTATCCTAGTTCGATCTCTCTACTTGACCTACATCCAGTTCCCAAGTCACCACTTGAGATTTTCTACTACTCTGCAAGAATTCAGTGGGCTTCTTGCAAATGCCTTAGTACAAAGTTGATGTTCTATTTCTATAGCTCACTCTTTCACTCTATGCACTCTTACTAAGTGCTTCCCCAATCTCTTGTGATATCCCCTCACAAGAAAATCTTTCTTCTAGATGAAGATAAGATTATTTACGATGAATAAACTCTCTTAAATAGAGTGAATATGAAAGTTGGAGTACAAATATTGAAGTGTGAGAGTAAAAGGCCTTGAATAGATGATTTGGCAGAGTTTCAGTATATACAAAGTTAAAATCGTTACCCACAACTTCAAATGATGTTATATTTATAGATTTAGGTCTCAACTATACGTTAGAGACAAAATCTATCCGTTGGAGAAGTTATCCAACGGTTACTATGAAAAACTATTCGTTAACTAACCGCATTTAATGCTTCTGACATTCTGAAGTTTGAATTTTAGTTTATCAACAGACGAATTTCACAGAGACTGAAGGCTAAAGACTTCAACATTGAATACCCGAAGTTCATCTATCATGAAGCAAAATTCAAATTTTGATCTTTGGAAAATGATTCTATGTTATGACATATGAATTTTTATGTTTGAAGATGTTCTATTAAGACTTTCAATTTGCTACAGTGCCTTCGAAATTCAAATTTTGAAACCCCAAAATTCATCTGTTAGTAACTGGTTTATAAGGTACAGTAGTTCATCTTATTCGAAATTCGAATTTTCAAAGGGCAAAATTTATCTGTTAGAGATACCTCTTTTCAGACTTACTTCGAAATTCAAATATATAAGTACTGTCATTCGTATATCAACATATCATTATAACATACTCACAAGCTTTGTTTCTGAAATTCAAATTTTCATGTTCAAAGTTCGTCTGTCAGTGAGCAATTTTGGAGCCCAATCTAAACTTGGTTTCAGATAAACTTTGACATAATTTTAGACTAATTTCTTTAGTTTTCATAAGTTACATTTTGTCTGAAATTCAAATTTTCAAAACCTAAAGTTCGTCTATTGCTGAAAGCTCCTTTCAGACACTTATCAAAATTCAAATTTTCTCAAGTCAAAATTCATCTGTCAGATAAGCCTCTCTTCAGACTTATTTAGTTTCAATACAAAATTCGAATTTCCAAAGCCAAAGTTCGAATTTCCAAGATGACAGATCAGTATAAACCTTTCAAACTTCGTCTGTTGGTGGGTGTTTTTCAAATATTCCATGAATTAACATAGAATCAAGGTTTTAAAACATCTTTTCACTAAATCAAAGTCTTTTACTCAAATTAAAACACAAATAAACATCCTACATCTATCCTTGCACTTATTTCTCCAAAATTCCTTCACTTGAAACATTTTGTGCACCTTTGATATCCTTATTCCAAGCTCTTGAAGGTTAGTTTAGAATCATCAAAACTCCTGATTCAACACTATTTTCCCTCATATATAGTTATTTCGTATCTTATCTATTCTTGTATGACCACACATCTATCTCAACATTCTTATCTCTGCTGCATCCATCTTATGCTCTTGTTGCCCTTTCAGAGACTAACATTCACTACCATATAGCATCACTAGTCTTATAGTAGTATGATAAAATTTTCCTTTAAGCTTAGTAGGTATCTTACGGTCACAAATAACTCCTGAAACTTTTCTCCACTTTAACCACCCAGCTTGTATCCTATCCATAACATCCCCATCAATTTCATGATCGTTCTGTAAAATCGACCTCAATTACTTGAACTTTGATACTTCTGGAATGATTTGCTCTACAATTTTTACCTCTAAATTATTTTTAATTTGCCTCTTATCAAATTTACAATGCATATATTCTGTTTTACTTATATTCAGGTAGAATCCTTTTGATTCCAAAGTATGTCTCCATAACTCAAGTTTAGAGTTGACATACTCTCTTGAGTCCTCAATTGAGACTATATCATTGACAAAAAGCATACACTTAGGAATTTCCTCCTATATATGTTTTGTTAGAATATTCAAAAACAAATCAAACATGTATGAACTCAAGGAAGATCCTTGATGTAAATCTATCCTTGTAGGAAAGTCCTTTGTCTCCCTTCCAGGAATTCATACACTTATTGTTGCCCCCTTATACATATCCTTTATGGCTAGAATATAAGCCACACAAACGCATTTCTTCTCTATTACTTTCCATAATACATCTCTTGGTACTCTATCATAGGCTTTTTCTAAATCAATGAAAATCATATGCAAGTCTTTCTCTTTACTCTGATATCTTTTAATCAAATCCCTTAATAAATAAATAGCCTTTGTTGTAGACCGTCCTGGCATGAATCCAAATTAGTTTACTGAAACATGAGACTTTTTTCTTAGTCTATGCTCAATCACTCTTTCCTAAAGTTTCATGGTATGACTTATAAGTTTTATCCCCCATAATTAGTACAATTCTAAATATCCCTCTTGTTCTTGTATATGAGTACTAAAGAGCTCTTTCTCCATTCCTCTAGCATTTTCTTTGACCTTAAAATATCATTAAAAAATTTAGTTAGCCACAAAGTCCCTTTCTCTCCTAAGCATTTTCAAACTTTGATAAGAATGTTGTCGAGGCCAATAGCTTTACCATTATCATTCTCTTAAGAGCTTCTTTTACCTCTCTAACCTGGATCCTATGATAGAAACTTAAATTCACTTCATCTTCATAAGTTGTTAAACCTTCTGTATCACTAGTCATATCCAAGCCATCATTGAAGAGCTTATAAAAGTAGTTCTCTCTGTTAGATTAGCTGGCTTCCCAAGAGGGGGTGAATTGGGAAGCTTGAAAATTTTCTGTAAAATATCAAGAAGGTGAAGAAAGCAATATATGATGATAAAACAGAGTATAAACAAATAACTGTAAAGGTGACAGTAAAGAGAAGAAGACTCAGAAAATTTATCCTGGTTCGGTCTCTCCACTTGACCTACGTTCCGTCCCCAAGTCACCACTTGAGATTTTCCACTATTCTGCAAGAATTTAGTGGGCTTCTTGCAAATGCCTCAGTACAAGAATGTTACTCTATTTCTAGAGTTTCACTCAATCACTCTATACACTCTTACAAAGTGCTTCCCCATCCCTTGTCATATCCCCTCACAAGAAAATCTATCTTCCAGATGAAGATAAGATTGTTTACAAAGATTAAACTCTCTTAAATAGAGTGAAAATGAAAGTTTGAGTACAAATATTGAAGTGAGAGAGTAAAAAACTTTGAGTAGAAGATTTGACAGAGTTTCAGTATATACAATGTTAAAATCGTTACCCACAACTTCAAATGATGTTATATTTATAGATTTAGGTCTCAAATATCTGTTAGAGACAAAATCTATCCATTGGAGAAGTTATCCAACGGTTGCTCTGAAAAAACTATCTGTTAACCAACCGCATTTAATGCTTCTGACATATTGAAATTTGAATTTCGGTTGGTCAACAGACGAATTTTGAAGAAACTGAAGGTTAACAGCTTCAACGTTGAATGCCCAAAGTTTGTCTGTCATGAAGTGAAATTCGAATTTTGAAGTTTGGAAAATGTTTCAGTGTTGTGACATACGAATTTTCAAGTAGAAAGTTTTTTCTGTTAAGTATGAACAGTATTTTCAATTTGCTACACTGCCTTCGAAATTCGAATTTTGGAACTCCAAAATTCATTTGTCCATAGCTGGTTTACAAGGCTCAGTAGTTCATATAGTTCAAAATTTGAATTTTCAAAGGGCAAAGTTCATCTGTCAGAGACACCTCTTTTCAAACTAACTTCAAAATTTGAATTTATAAATACTGTCATTCGTATGTCAACATATCATTCTAACAGACTCACAAGCTTAGTTTCTGAAATTCAAATTTTCATGTTCAAAGTTCATCTATCAGTGAGCAACTTTCAAACTCAATCTAAACTTGGTTTCAGATGAACTTTTACACAATTTCAGATGAATTTATTTAGTTTTCATAAGTTTCATTTTGTCTGAAATTTGAATTTTCAAAACTCAAAGTTCGTCTGTTGCTTAAAGATCCTTTCAGACACTTATCAAAATTAGAATTTTCCCAAGTCAAAATTCATCTGTCAGAGAACCATCTCCTTAGACTTATTCAGTTTAAACACGAAATTCAAATTTCCAAAGCCAAAGTTCAAATTTCCAAGATGACAGTTTAATATAAACCTTTCAAACTTCGTCTGTTGGTGGGTGTTTTTCAAATATTCCATGATTTAACATAGAATCAAGGTTTTAAAACATATTTTTACCAAATCAAAGTCTTTTACTCAAATAAAACACTACTAAACAACCTACATCTATTCTTGCACAGATTCTTCAGAATTTCTTCACTTGAATTCTTTTGGGCACCTTTGATATCTTTATTCCAAGCTCTTGAGGGTTGGTTTGGAATCATCAAAACTCTGAATTCAACACTCCCATCTTTCTTTGATATCATTATCAGTAAACAAAATTTTTCCTTCCTCATCCTTAATGCATCTTACTTGATTCAAATCTCTTGTCTTTCTTTCCCTATTCTTGGTAATTTTGTAAATCTTGCGTTCACTATTCTTTATTCCTAAATCTTGGTAGAATTTCTCAAAAGCTTTAGATCAAGCCTCACTCATTGCTTTCTTAGTCTCCTTTCTAGCTAAGCGATAACTCTTCCAATTTTCCTCATTATTGCACAAGTGTAAGGCTTTGAAACACTCTTTTTTATGTTTAATCTTCTCTTGCACACTCTCATTCCACCACTAAGACTCTTTATCTTTAGGTCCAAAACCTTTGGATTCAACTAAGACTGTTTTTGTGGTATCCTTGATCCTTTTAGCCATCTTATCCTATAAGATATTAGCACTTCCTTGTGAGTGCCAATTACCTTCCTCCAATACTTTTCTCGTAAAGGTCAATTGTTGCTCACCTTTTAGTTGCCACCATTTGATCCTAGGATTTAAGGCTTTTCAACTTTTTAGCTTATGGCTCTTAACTAGCAATCAAGGACCAAAACCCTATGTTGTGAAGTTAAGCTCTCACCAGGGATCACTTTGCAGTCTTTACAACCTCTTCTATCTTAATTCCTTATAAAAAAGAAGTCAATTTGTGACGTTTGGGCTCCACTCTTATGTATGACTAAATTCTTCTCCCGTTTCTTAAAATAAGTGTTTATAATCGTAAGGTTATAAGCTATTAAGAAATGAATAATGGAATGCCCCTCCTTATTTAATTCTCCTACACCAAAATTGCCATCAGCTCCCACATATTGCCTTGTCTCTTTTCTCACATGATCATTAAGGTCCCCACCAATGAAAATCTTTTCCTCTTGTGGGATGTCTCAAACCAAGCCTTCCAAATCTTCCTAAAATTTATCCTTAATATGTGCTTCTGACTCTACTTGAAGTGTATAAGCACTAATAATATTGAAAGAATCGTGCCCAATAGTCAATTTAAAGGATAAGATCCCATCTCCAATCGTTTTGACTCCTACCGCATTCTTTTTCCAAACTTTGTCCACAATAATATCAACTCCATTCCTTGCTTTAACTTTCCCTAAGTACCAAAGTTTAAAACTAGTAGTGTCTATCTCTTTAGCCTTATCTCCCACCCATTTAGTTTCTTGAAGACATAAAATGTTAATTGTCCTTCGAATCATAGCATTCACTAACTCTATAGATTTACCTATTAAAGTGCCAATATTCCAAGAACCGAACCTAATCTTACTTTCTTGGGCTAACTTCTTTACCCATATTTGTCTAGAATGATGCGGTAACCCTTGCTCATTTAACAGTATACTTGGGCACCGATGTAGCGGCTCTAACTCATTTAACACTGTATTGGAGCTATACAACACGTTACTTCTAGGTAATGACCTAGTCTTAGCACAAAAGTATCTTTGATCAATGTCATAGAGATTTGACAAAGTTTTACATTGGCTGTCTAGGGCTTAACACAATCCTCTTCCTTTATCCGGGCTTGGGATCGGCTATGATACCAGATAGGCAGAGCTAAATGAGTAATTAATCCAATTTTGAGGAAAAAAATAATTCTAGATATTAATCCAAATAGTTTAGTCATATATATTTAAATTCATATGAGTAATTAATCCAAATTTGAGAAAAAAATTCAAAAATATTAAGGTCAGCTTTGGAGATAATATTTAAATTAATGTCTTCAAAATATTCTTAAATTTACCACATTAGGAGGAAGCATCAAAACAATAACTGATTGCAATCATTGTATTTATTTAAATATGAGTAGCAAAAAATTAGGCCAATAAAAGATACGTATAAAAAAATTACAATTATCTTATTGTGATATTTTGATTGTGACTCATTATTTATACTTGAAATAATTGTGACTTAGTAATTGCACCTTTTTGAACCAAAATGAGCAATAGAACATCATCATATATGAGCAATAAAGCATATAATGATTGACTAAACCACATGGCAATACATGTGCCTTTCTCATACCTGCATGGAGGCTCACAATTGAAGCTTACTACTTGGCATCACAATATTGCAGCAAATGTGCTTGGGGATGCTGATTTCATATATATATATATATAGATATTATTCTTAATGATCTAAAATAAATAATTATAATTATTTCAAGTTCAAATTTAAAATTTTTAGTTTGGATTTGGAATTCTTCTTTTTATGCACGGATAAATTTAAGTTTTACTTTTTACAATAATCATTGAGATAGTGCTAATTAAGTATCATTGATTCGGTTAATTATTCAAAAGGTAATTAACCTACCCATTCATCGAGGGAACTACAATTGAATTACCATTTATTATTATTTTTTATTTCAATAATAGCATTAATTAAATATCATTGCTTTGATTAATTCTTCAAAATATAAATATTTAAGGGATCCAAACTAATTTATATTCATTTGAACAATTATAATTTTATTTTCTTTATAATTTTTATTTCATATTAACAATACAAATTTAAAAATTTTGAATTTATAAATTATATCAATAGAAAATGTTATAATTAACTATTATTAATTTTTCAATTAGTTACATTGAGTTTAGGGATTTCTATCATAAATTATAATCTAATCACAATTATTATATAATTCGTACTTCTTGATTTGGATTTCTTGCATCAATTTCAACATGTACAGTACCTGTGCAATAAACATGATGCTTCCTTATATGTGCAACAATAAAAACTATCATGTATATATATAGTAAAAAAACATTGAATCATATGTATCATTACTATTAGATCCAACCAATCATACAAGTAAATGTTATCAATCTATATTATTGAAGATCTCTCTGTAAACTACATTTGATGTTTTGTTTGTTAGTTTATCATCAAGATCTAAAATTAAGATTTTCTAACCTTTTCTACTTGTTACATGCGATAGTGCAACACATCATTGTCCATAAGTGAAGACTAGTTTAGGCAAGTATAAACCAACATCATACAAATTTTATTTGTGACTCTTGTTTGCGGTCATTGCAAATGACAACATGATCAAGAGTTGCCTCCTACATATATTAAATGGGAAACTGGAGTTAGAAGCGGTCATAGTAATTCTTAGGATACATACATGCAAACCTTCATTAGAACCAGATATCATTTTTGCCTCAAGCACATGCTTACCTGTCTTGGTTACAATGAGCTATGTACCATTGCACAACCCTAGTGATTTGTCAATAGTTTGCATCAATATGATTGATGCACCAACTTTAACCCATATTGAGTGATTAGGAAGACCGAACATAGATATGGAATTAAGGAACTCGATAGAATGAATATCACCAATAAATTCAACATTCCCATCCTGCTTTGATACACTGTTAGAACTTAAGCATATCGCATCCACACCAGGAAACATGGATGACATATATTGATTTACATCATCCACTATCGATAAGGTAGGAGCCAATATTGTAACACCTTACTTATTTCCTTTATTTTATCATATAATATAGTATGTATAATGTCCAAATAGCTCATATTAAGAGCTTGAACCGTTAATAGAACCAAAATATTTAAATAAAAAAAACGTGCTACTATTCATTTAGTTCTCAAGTTTTCTAGACGAACTTTGAAAAATCATAACTTAATCCAAAAAAAACGTATCAATTTGGTTCAAGTATCTAAATGAAGATAGAAACATGATATACAAGATAAAAATATGAAAATTTCCTTTAACCTGACCAATTAGTACAGTTTATTACTCAAACTTATACTATACAAATAGTCATTTCTCTCTTTTCCAGGATTTTGGCCATAATTTCAAAAATTCATATCTAACTTTATATTGATCCAAATCATGTATTCTTATACCATTGGAAAGATATATATGTTTACTTGCCTTCATATTTTTCTTATACATTTATTTAGTCTAGACAGGGTACAACATCAATTTGAATCACTAGGGATCAGAACATCACTTTTTCTGGAACAGTCTTAGGAAAACTTGTATATCTCTCATTATACAGCTCCATTTGAACTCAAACCAGTGTCATATTAACCTCAAAATGTAAATATTTTCATAAATGTTAACCACTAAATTTTTTGAGCTCTGTATGATTTTATATCACTTTTCGAAAAGAAGTAATATATTCAGTAAAATTCGCAGTCTTCACATCACTGTCCAGTTTTGATCCTAAATTTTAAAATTATACTATAAATTGTACATATATCCAAATTATGTGTTCTTTAGTTCATCGGAAAGCTTGTTCTCTCTAGTTTCAGATAATATATAACACTTGACTTACTTGCCCTGTTTCAGTCAAACAGTGTTAACTTTACTTTCATTGCTACAAAATGAACTTCTAATAATATATCATGGCAAAGTAGACTTCATAAAAAGCTCACATGATCATTCCATGTTTCAAATCCATGCCAAACATTTCATAATGCTCATAAGGAAATAATAGCACAATGGTACAGATCTAAAAGGATATACATGGTTTTATGCATAATTTCAAAATATACAATCATAACTTGAAGACATCATTAAGCATCTTCCTCTTCTTCATTCTCCTTAGCTTTTGGACTCCTTTGCCATAGCTTGTGCCTAGTCATTTGGGATACTTGAGGGGATGAGATTGGGGGCAATCTCAGTAGCAAGTTACATTTCATGCAATTATGTCAATCATGTCAAATAAACTCACATTTGATCACATTTAATCACATCAATCATATTTAAACAATAAATTGCCACATTGGTCATAAAAAACTCGGCAGCATAACAGCTTAGAAAATGGACATCCTGGGGAATAAAACCCCTCATTTTATAGCCAAGACCAATAAAAGAAATCACAATTTCAATATGGCAACACAATTTAATCATAGAAAGACAATGAAAGAACATAAAGCAAGAATATGAAACTTAGCTACCTTTGGTGCTTGCACTTGGATTTCCTCTTTAAACCAAAGCTTTCCCTATTTTTCCCAAGCTTCCTCAAGTCCCTAAACATCATTCAACACATGCTCAAGCCACTGATTTCATGGCTAATCACAAAAAGTTCTCATAAAACTCTTGAAACCCTTAAATTTCCAAACTCTTTATCTTAAGCTCTATCTTTGAGCCAACCCTTGTCTTTAAGGTTTTTCATCATGGGGAATTCATTTTTGCCATCAAATTAATGAAATTCCAACCTTAAGACACTCAAATGATCTGGCAAATAATCTGCTCCAAAGGAAAAAGAATGATTCTTTCACAAACTTGCTTAAAACATTTCATACTTGTTTCCTTTAGAAAAATCTCATGCTTTCTCTTGATTTTATGGTTTAAAAACAACTTTTCTTCCCATTAATCATGCTTGGCTAGATTAGAACAGTGGATGAAGGAGACAAAATTTCAAGGGAACTAACTCATAGAGCTTAGAAACTATACTAGAACACTTAAAGAACACAAGAGGTTTGCTTACCAATTTTCTTAGCTTTTTCTTCCTTATTTTTCTTCTCTTTTTCTTTCCTCCTTCACGTGCTCCCTCCTTTCTCTCAACTTTGCAGACCACTTCTTCCTCTTTCTCTGTAGTGTTTGTTCGATCAAGTCATGAGGGAGTATATATAATATGTCACTAATTACACTTGCTTTTTGGTTAATCATGATTAAGTAAGAAAACTTAATCATTAAGTCTTCCCTTTTCTTGCCCACCAAGACTTCCAATTTGGACACATGGGCTGACATGTGGTATCCTAATAATGGTACACTTGTCCAAGGCACTGCATAATTTTTCCAGTTTAGCATTACCCTATGTTGGTTACTTTATACCTGGACCGGTAAATTTACTTTTTGCAGTGTAAATTCACTTTATTGATACAATATTAAAATGAATTTGTATATGGTATTACTTTAATATACAATCTTTAACAAGCTCATTTTGTGATGTCCAATAGCCTTTCTTTTTTACTTTTTGGCTTTTACAGATCAAAAAGCAGCTTTACCGGTATAAAGTTACTTTTTAACCTTTGGCATTGATTATTTCCTCATTCTTGAATATTAACACTCAGTGCCATATACCATTGGACTTCTCTCATTGAGAGCTTCGTTTTGATAGTAATATTGCATATCAAAAAAATTACCCCTGACCTGAGGTAAATTTATAATTTTTAAAACTTTCGAGTTTTAGGTGTAATTTTTGCCAAAATATTTGACTTTTCTTCCCCACGTTAATTCTTATGCTTATATGCTTGGAGACAAAATTGTCATTTCCATAATTCTTAGGGTCAAAAATGTAATTTCTCATTTTTCCATCTAATCAGGAAAAATGACCTTTTTACCCTATTTCACGCAAAACGGTATCTACCCTTTTTGTAAGTTTCTTATGCATTTTTAGTTATCTAACACTTTAGGAATGTTACAAATATTACTTTATCTTTGAAGTAATATGGATTGTTGAAGTTATCAAGCATATTAGGATATGTGCGCTAAACAATGTATTCGATGGGATCACCATGCACATCTAAAAGAAGATATAGTAGGATTGTAACTTTTGTTTCTCCTTCATTGTTTGGCTCAGTGGTTCCATCACCTACAAAAATTATCCAATCTGAAAAGTCCTTTAATTCTCTAATATACATGTTTCTTGTCAATCTCAAAACCTTAAAATCTCTCCATATATAAGATGAGTTAAGGGATGCAAATACAATGTCCTCTCTTAACCCTCTTGGGATAAGTAGAAGCATTTGCTTGAAATCTCCGCCAAATACAATTACGTTAGCTCCAAATTGTTGGGAATTTCAGCATACATGTAGCGAAAAAACTATTAAGAAATTCCCTCCCATGGATCTGTCAACGTTGTTTAGATTGAGATGTAGAAAAAGAATTTACCTTTGGTGCGTCCCTTGGTATTCTTTTTAATTTTGTCAGACCCCAGGAACTAACGTGACTAGTCAGCTCCCTCTACCGGTATCCACACTAACAGTGAGTCCAACTCAAACGGCGTGCTAGCACCTTTGGTTGTGAAGTCCATATGTCCGTATGTTGCTCATCCTTACAGCCGCTGTTCATCATTCACCCGTACAGTCTCACTCTTTGAGTATACGACCGCTCTCTCTTTAGGGTGATTCAAAAATTGTGTTCATTCTGTATTCTAGTCTATATCAGTATATAGATAGAATTTGATATTTGTTTAATTTAAATTAATAATTTAAACTAAATCAAATATTAATTAAATAGATTAATTTGAATTTAAATCTATCATATAGAATTAAATTTAAAACTAATTCATTTGAATTAATTTGAACAATATATATATCAAATATATATATAAAATTCTATCACGCAAAATTGAATATTAAATTTATTGAATCTAGACACATTTTAGATTCAATAAATCTGGACATTCTAGCTCGATTTGGCACGTTCTTGTGTGTGACCTTGTAGGCCCATATGATGTTGATAGTGGGCTAATAACACTAGTGGACAATAAGTTACAAGTGGCCTCTAGTAAGATATTATGACTACCCAAATCATATGAGTTCGGTGATCCGATTTAACCTATCATATAACCCGATCACATCCCTTTTGTCTCATGATATATAGGTCAAGTATAAGATATGGAAATGTCATCCTCATTTTACTTGACCATCACTTTCTCGATCTCTGAGCAGACTAACAGAAAAAATGGAAACTTTTTCATTCAAGCACAGTCATGCATTTCTCAGTCTCATTCATCGAGGGGCCCAGATATATCTCTCCATTAATTAGAGGGACAAATTCCATCTTGACCATTTATCTACCTCCAAACAAGTCCCACTATGCCCTGTCATAGCCTTTATGTTCTCCCAATTAAAGGTGACTTTTGACTATGTCAAAGTATAGTGTTCCCTATGTAGGAAGCCCAGGTGATCTCAGGTCTGAGGGCTTAGTGACATGGTTATATATGAGATATACCTATGACTTGATCCATGCAACTATCTCATGACGGGTCGCTTCAGTGCCTATTCTCTAATAGGAGCTTATGATTTTGATTTGTATCTTCATACATAATTATCACATAATTATCAATGAAAATCATACTAGCATTAATTCATCATTATTCCCACAAAGATGATTGACTAGGGACATTTAGGATAAAATAATTTATCTAAGGATATTATTATAAAGAAAAAAATGCAAACAATATAATAATGTAAGGAAAAATACATTTTTTTCATAATGAAGTACAATGCTCATAATACAATAATTGGCCTAGGGCACAATCTCCAACACAAATGGCATGTTTGCATAGTTCATGCTTTGCTGCTTGTAACATCCTAACTTTCTAAACCAACCACCTATCACAGAATACACCAAAAGGTAGAAGACATAGATAGAAACAAGGGACGGTGCCATGGTGAGACATGATTCTGGAATAGGATGAAGTTTGAAGTAGTGAGGCACGGCGTCATGGCCGCATATCTTGTGCCGTGGCCCTAATGATAGATTCAGCATTAGTTTTTAACTAATGCATTAGACTAACTTCTGATACGCATGAATCCTTACTCCAACCTCCGATTCACTCAATTTTAAATCCTATAGGTCATGCCATTCATAATTTAACCATATACACCAACCACGCCTCAAAAAATACCTCCATATAGAGATTCTGGATATTCAAAACCAAAATGATCACTTTTGGACCAAAATAAAGAACCAAACAAACCAAATCACCACCAATTGGCCCTTGGCAGCTAGGGACCACTCTAACATGTCACATTAGACTCAAGAACCATGTTCAAGAAGGTTTCTTCCCAAAGAAGCTGTTCCTTTGGGTTTTGACCCATTTGAACCCAATTTCACACTAATAGGTTATATACCCAATTTGCATAACTAGGACTTGTGAACCAACCTAACTTATAACCCAAGAACAAGGTGTCTGGAACCATGGGTTTTCGGCCTAAGAACAACAAGACCACAATGTGTAGGACATCATAAGCCACAGATTGAACATAATTATCAATCATCATACCATAACATAACCTTAGGCCCAAGAACATACAAAGGGCCATTCATGAAACATAGTAGAGTTTAGAGGAGGTATACAGCAAAACCAGTTCACAGGCACACATGTACACAAAATAGAACACATAGAGTTACATGAACACGAGAAATAGCACTTTACTAAAATGGAACAACTACAGCACAGAGGGGACTTAACCCCAACATAGTGCACTCTCAATCCTCCTTTTCGAAGCCCTCCTTGGTCTTCTCCTTGTTAATGCTAGATCCTTTACCTGGGATTTTTAGCCATGTGGTTTGACATATGTCCCAATAACCAGAGGTTTACTCATATATACATATAGACATACTTCGATAACAATATTCAATATTCAATATGAATGCAATATGCATGATATGTAGACACAGATTCCATTAATACACCACTAGAACTATGAGCTAGTTACCCTAACATAGTAACCTTAACCAGTGGCCCCCTTCTAACAACTTGTGATGGCCAATTTTGGGGTTACTTCCAAGCTCTTCTCCTAATAGTCATGACTCGGCCAAAGGCCATTGCACTAAAAGGTTGGACTATGGCTTTCCTTCCCCTGAGCCACTTGAATTGGTGGCTATTTAGAGAAGGTGCACCCTAATTCATAGCCACCTTAGTCTCTCGGCCACAAGACTACTAGTTAGTGACTAGAATACATGAACTACACTACATGAACACAAGACCTTGTGTGCTATTTAGCGGATAAACATACCACGTGGTATTTAGAGTATCATCACCTAAACCATATGTCTCAACAACGTATATCATGTGACAATGCCTAATGCTTGCTAATATATCAACATATATCATTTTCTATTATGCTACCATGCCATATGAACATAGATAGTAAATCATGGGGTGCATCATAATCATTAACATGTTAATATCAATCATACTCATACCATTTCATGTTCACTAATGCCAACAGCCATTTTGGTAATAAATGAAGATAGTAGGTGGTATTGAAAGTCAATCTCATCCCCATAGCCTCCTAAAGGGACCTCTAAAACATAGATGTGAATTGTGGATCTCTATTTGAAACAATGTTCTTTGCGACTCTATGTAACCTAACTATCTCATCCACATATAACTATGCAAGCTTCTCCATAGTAATAGTCTCCTTGATGGGCAAGAAATATGCCAACTTAGTTAACCTATCAATAATCACCCAAATTGCATTGTGTCCAAAGGAAGTTTGATGCAAGCCCATCAAAAAATACATAAAGATCTGGTCCCATTTCCACTCCAGGAGCTCCAATGGCTGTAACAACCATGTGGGACGCTGATGCTTCATCTTCACACATTGATAGACTAAACATTTTGACATGTATTCAGTGACATCTCTTCTCATCCCTAGTCACCAGTAACCATGTCTCAAATTATGGTACATCTTGGTAGTGCTTGGGAAAACGGTGTACTGGCTTTTATGGTCTTCCTCCTTCTCACATAGGCCCTTGACATTAGGCACACAATTCCTCCCATGATATCAGATAATCCCATCTTTATGTACATCAAAATCTTGTGTTTCACCCATCTCAACTTGTTCTCTTACACCCAAAAGGTATTCATATTCTAGCTGCGCATAACAGATCTTGTTTTGCAAATTGCTCAATACATTGATCGATCCCAAAACCAAGGTACCAAGCTTTATAGAGATAGACAAAATCAGACCCCTCAAGCTTTCAATTAATTGTTGTTCCTGCATCATTATAGTCACCACATGAATAGACTTCCTGCTCAACGTGTCCACCACTACATTTGCATTGCCAGGAAGATACTTCTAGGTGTAATCATAATCCTTTAAAAACTCTATCTAACAATGCTGCCTCATATTTGTTGAATCAAGTCTTTTGATGATTCCAAACCAACCTTCAAGAGCTTGGAATAAAGATATTAAAGGTGCACAAAAGGTTTCAAGTAAAGGAATTCTGGAGAAATCAGTGCAAGGATAGATGTAGAATGTTTAGTAATGTTTTAATTTGAGTAAAAGACTTTGATTTGGTGAAAAGATGTTTTAAAACCTTGATTCTATGTTAATTCATGGAATATTTGAATAACACCCACCAACAGACGAAGTTTGAAAAGTTTATATTGATCTGTCGGTTTGAAAATTCGAACTTTGGCTTTGGAAAGTCGAATTTCGTATTGAAAATAAATAAGTCTGAAAAGAGGCTTCTCTGACAGATGAATTTTGACTTGAGAAAATTTGAATTTTGATAAGTGTCTGAAAGAAGCTTTCAGCAACAGACGAACTTTGGGTTTTGAAAATTTGAATTTCAGACAAAATGTAACTTATGAAAACTAAAGGAATTAGTCTAAAATTATGTCAAAGTTTATCTGAAACCAAGTTTAGATTGGGATTCAAAATTGCTCACTGACAGACGAACTTTGAACATGAAAATTTGAATTTCAAAAAGAAAGCTTGTGAGTCTATTATAATGATATCTTGACATATGAATGACAGTATTAATAAATTCGAATTTTGAAGTAAGTCTGAAAATAGGTTTCTCTGACAGACGAACTTTGTCCTTTGAAAATTCGAATTTCAAATAAGATAAACTGCTGTGCCTTATAAACTGACAGACAAATTTTGGGGTTCCAAAATTCAAATTTCGAAGGCACTGTAGCAAAATAAAATTACTGTTCACACTTAACAGAAAAACTTTCCACTTGAAAATTCGTGTGTCACAACATAGGAACATTTTCCAAATATCGAAATTCGAACTTTGCTTCATGATAGACGAACTTCAGGTATTCAACATTGAAGTCTTTAGCCTTCAGTTTCTGTGAAATTCGTCTCTTGATCAACAGAAATTCGAATTTCAGAATGTCAGAAGCATTAAATGCGGTTGGTTAACGGATAGTTTTTCAGAGTAACCGTTGGATAACTTCTCCAATGGATAGATTTTGTCTGTAACGTATAGTTGAGACCTAAATCTATAAGTATAATATCATTTGAAGTTGTGGGTAACAATTTTAACTTTGTATATACTGAAACTCTGCCAATCATCTACTTAAAGTCTCTTACTCTCACACTTCAATATTTGTACTCCAACTTTCATATTCACTATGGTTGAGAGAGTTTATTAGTTGTACACAATCTTATCTTCATCTGGAGGAAAGATTTTCTTATGAGGAGATATCACAAGGGATTGGGGAAGCACTAAGTGAGAGTACAAAGAGTGAAAGTGTGAGCTCCAGAAATAGAGCATTAACTTTGTACTGAGGCATTTACAAGAAGCCCACTGAATTCTTGCAGAATGCTGGAAAATCTCAAGTGGTGACTTAGGGACTGGACGTAGGTCAAGTTAAGAGACCAAACCAGGATAAATATTTGAGTCTTCTCTTCCTTACTGTTACTTTTACTGCTTATTCGCTTATACTCTATTTTACCATTACACTTTACTTTCTTCACTTTCTTGACGTTTTGCAGAAAATTTTTAATCTTCCTAATTCACCCCCTCTTAGAAAGCCAGCTTATCTAACAAGTGGTATCAGATCCCGAATTCCCAATCAAAAGATTTTACAGTCTGGGAATTACAAAGGTTGGCTTTGGAGAAAGTATACTACTAGAGGGAAACAACACAAATAGACCACCTGGTTTCAGTGGAAAACACTATGGATACTGGAAGATGAGAATGCAAATTTATCTCCAATCCATTGATCTGGACATCTGGTCCGTCATCCAAAAAGGAGATTTTGTTCCAATGGTATTACAGGATGATGGGAAGTACATAGAAAAGCCAGAAGCTGAAAGGAATGAGGAAGATAGAAGAAGAATCTTGCTGAACTTTAAGGCAAAACACTGCTTGGTAAGCGCTTTGAATGAAGAAGAATGTTACAGGGTCTCACAATGCTCCACTGCCAAGAAAATGTGGGACACCTTACAAATTGCTCATGAAGGAACAACTGAAGTTAGGGAAAACAAACTGAATACATGCATAGGTGATTACGAAAGCTTCCGAATGGCTGAAGGAGAGAGTATAAATGAGCTACAGAAGAGATTCACCCTCATGGTGAATCAACTGAAGAGTCTAGGAAAGGAGTACACTCAAATAGAAAAGGTTAGAAAGATCCTCAAAGTTCTCCCTCTGGAATGGCAACCCAAAGTAACAGCAATAGAGGAAGCCAGAGGAGAATCAATAGCCTCTGTCACTGCTCTTTTTAGTAGCCTCAAGGATTATGAAGAAAAAATGAAGGCTCTCAAGGAGGCAAGACAAGATAGAAAGAAGAAAGGTCTTGCTCCGAAAGCTGCTAAGGAGAAAGAAGAAGAATATGATGATGGAGATGAGCTAGATGAAGAAACTCTGGCTATGATGGTCAGAAAATTTGGACGATTCTACAGCAAGAAGAGAAATAAAAAAATCTTCAAAAAAGGTGCAACTGGAGATAGCAAGAGAGAAGTAAAATAACCTATCACTTGCTATACGTGTAAAAAGCAGGGATATATCAAATGGGATTGTCCACAATTCCTCAAGAAGCAAGAGAAAGAAAAGAAAGCTACAGACAAAGGCAAGAAGAAAAGAGCTTATATCTCATCAATATGGGGCAAAAGCTCAGATGAAGAAGAAGATAATGAAGATGAAATTGCCAACATCTGTCTAATGGCACTTGCCTCTGAAGAAGCTGAAATCCCATGCAGCAGTGATCAAGAAGATGAGGTATATGAATCTGAACTTTCATATTCTGAATTACTCGATGCATTTCATGAGCTGCATGATGAGTTTGTTAAGGTTGCTAAAGAATTGAAGCAAGCTAAGAAAAAGATTAACAAACTAGAATCTCAATGCAATATCTCTGAAATTACTTCTCTACCTATTGCTGAATTTGCTTGCTGTAAATCATGCATTGAACTAAAGCAAACCAATGAATATCTAGTGAAAAGCATATCTAGGCTTACTAAAGGTAAAGATATATTGTTTGCTTTAATGGGAAGCCAAAGAATATCACAGCAAAAGGCTGGACTTGGCTATGATCCTTGTGCAGTCAAAGAAAAGATTAGGAAAAAGAATCAGAATGTATATATGAGACATTTTGTGCATGCTAGTGGCAATAGACAGAAAGAACATACTTCCCAGCACATTGAATCCTATGATCAACTAAGACATGCAAAATAAAAATATTATCTGCATTGCTTTCTTCCTACATCTCAATCCAGCAATCCTTTTTTCCACCTGTCACTTCTGTAACAAGAAGGGACATATTTTCAGTTCATGTGCCTTAAAGAAAAATGGATTTGACAGGAAGGTTAAATGGGTTCCTAAAGGTACATCTGTATCTAGGGAAAAGACTACTGACAGAAAAGGACCCAAGCAAATTTGGGTACCCAAAAAACAAAATATGAACTTTGTTTTGCAGGTTTGTCTTAAAGCTATAAAGATCAATAAATGGTATATGGACAGTGCCTGCTCAAGTCACATGACCGGTGATCAAGAGAAGTTCATCATTCTGAGAGACAAGAAAGGAGGTAAGGTGACCTTTGGAGGTGATCAATATGGCAAAATAATTGGCATTGGCATTGTGGGGAAGAATCCTGAAACATCTATTGAAGAAGTGCTATTTATAATTGGCCTCAACCACAATTTGCTAAGTGTGAGTTAGACATGTGACAAAGGAAACTGGGTATTGTTTGACACGAAGTTCTGCTTAGTCATCAAAAAAAGTGATCACAAAGTAATCCTCAAAGCTCAAGGGGATGGTAACTACTATACTATTGATCTTGATGAACTTCCTCCCTTAGATTCTGTTTGCTTGATTAGCCAGGATAATGATAGTTGATTATGGCATAGAAGGTTAGCTCATGTTGATATAAATCAACTATCAAAACTGGTTAAAAATGAGTTAACCACTGGCCTACCAAAAATCACTTTTGAAAAAGACAAAAAATGTGATACATGCCTAAGAGGAAAACAAACTAAATCTTCTTTTAAATCTAAAAATGTAATCATCACAACTAGACCACTAGAACTATTGCATATGGATCTGATTGGTCCATCTAGGGTAAAAAGCATTGGTGGAAATCTGTATGTGCTTGTAATTATGGATGATTACTCTAGATTTACCTGGACATTGTTCGTTTCCTCTAAAAGTGATACCTTTGATGCGTTTGTAACCTTAGCCATGAAAGTGCAAAATGAGAAGGGTATTTCCATTGTTTCTATCAGATCAGATCATGGAGGAGAGTTTGAGAACTCATACTTCTTGGAGTATTGTAATAAGCATAGAATTGATCACAACTTCTTAGCCCCAAGAACACCTCAACAAAATGGAGTGGTGGAGAGGAATAACAGAACAATTGGAGAGATGGCAAGAGCAATGCTAAATGAAAAGGAACTCTCTCAATTACTCTGGGCTGATGCAGTAAACATAGCAAGTTACATCATAAATAGAGCCTACATCAGACCAATTCTTGGGAAGACTCCTTATGAGTTGTACAAAAGAAGAAAGCCAAATCTCTCAGATCTACATGTATTTGGCTACAAATGCTTCATCCATAATAATGGAAAGGAGAATCTGGGTAAGTTTGATGCCAAATCTGATGAAGATATATTTTTAAGCTATTCTAGTATGAGTAAAGCATATAGAGTTTTTAATAAAAGGCCTAAATTAGTAGAAGAATCTGTACATGTAGTATTTATTGAAAATGAAACTATTTCCAAACATGTCACTGATGAGGATGATCTTGTTTCAAACTTTAAAAATTTAGATCTTTCTGATGAAGATAAAATTGAACCTCAAAAAATATCTGAATCTATTAATATAGAGAAAGATGTTCAGGAGAAAGACTTTCAGGATGAATATAATGAAGAAATGTCTTAAGAACTCCCTAGAGCTTGGAGATATCAAAGGAATCATTCTGTTGATCAAGTGATAGGGGATATTCAAGAGAGAGTTAAAACTAGAAAACAGTTAAGGGATCAAATGATAAATTGTGCTTTCATTTCACAAATTGAACCTAAATGTACTGAAGAAGCCTTAACTGATGAATATTGGATTTTAGCTATGTAAGAAGAGTTGAATCAGTTTGAAAGAAATCAAGTTTGGGATTTAGTGCCCAGACCCAAAAATCATCCTGTCATTGGCACTAAATGGGTTTTTAGAAATAAACTTGATGAATCAAGATTAATAATTAGAAATAAAGCTAGACTGGTTGCAAAAGAATATAATCAAGAAGAAGCAATTGATTTTGAAGAAACCTTTGCTCCGGTGGCTAGATTAGAAGCAATTAGAATTCTATTAGCATATGCATGCATGAAAAATATTTTATTGTATCAAATGGATGTGAAGATTGCTTTTCTAAATGGATATATCATGGAAGAAGTCTATGTAGACCAACCTCCAAGCTTTGAGGACTCTACAAAACCAAACCATATTTACAAACTGAAGAAAGCCTTTTACGGTTTAAAGCAAGCCCCTAGGGCATGGTATGAAAGATTAAGTAATTTTCTACTTGAAAAGGGGTTCAACAGAGGAAAAATAGATACAACTTTATTCACTAAGAAAGAAAATGAAGATTTACTTATTGTTCAAATCTATGTTGATGATATTATATTTGGTGCTACTAATGAATCTCTTTGCAGGAATTTTTCTAAGCCAATGCAAGGAGAATTCGAAATGTCCATGATGGGTGAACTCAACTTCTTCCTTGGATTGCAAATCAAGCAGTGTGATGATGGTTTCTTTCTCAATCAATCCAAGTATCTAAAAGAATTGCTAAAGAAGTTTCGGATGGAGAATGCTAGGCCAATGCAAACACCTATGGCTACTGCAACCAAACTGGATATGGATGAAAAAGGAAAAATGTTTGACATAACTCAGTATAGAAGAATGATTGGATCTCTATTATACCTAACTGCCAGCAGACCTGACATCATGTTTAGTGTCTGTATGTGTGCAAGGTTCCAGTCATGTCCTATGGAAACCCATGCAACTACTGTGAAGCGTATCTTCAGATATCTTATTGGAACATCACAGATGGGTCTTTGGTATCCAAAGGGCAATGGAAAAGATCTCAAAGGGTACACTAACGCTGACTTTATAGGATACAAAACTGACAAAAAAAGCACAAGTGGAACGTGTCAGTTTCTTAGAGGATCTTTGGTTTCATGGTTTAGCAAGAAGCAAAACAGTGTGGCCTTATCCACGGTAGAAGCTGAATATGTTGCAGCTGGAAGATGTTGTGCCCAAATCATCTGGATGAAACAGCAACTTGAAGATCTTGAGGTTGAGATGAAGGAAATATGAATAATGTGTGACAACCTAAGTGCCATTAACATCACAAAGAATCCTGTCATGTATTCAAGGACAAAACATTTTGAAGTTAGGCACCACTTCATAAGGGATCATGTTCTGAAAGGAGAAATCAGATTAGAATACATCCCAACAGAGGATCAAGTTACTGACATCTTGACAAAGCCTCTATCAAAAGATAGACATTGTAAAATCAGGAGAGAATTGTGTATGGTAAATCTCAATAAACTGTAAGTAAATCCTTGTGCAATTCTATTTTTAGATTTTCTAACATTAAATTAATTCTAACTTTAGCATCGGAGAGAATTTAATTTATGTTGCAGGTGCTCCTCCTGAGATTCAATGGCAATAAATCTGAAAAATGGAGCAAACCAGAATGGAATAATCAAAAGGTGAAGAAGAAAGCAAAAAATTCTAAGTTTCTGATCCATTCTGTAAGTTTATAAGATTAAAATTTGCTTTTTAGATGTTTATTAGATGAATTTACTTGATAAACTGTGTT
Organism: Adenanthera pavonina; assembly: GCA_026686845.1. Taxonomy (NCBI): domain Eukaryota; kingdom Viridiplantae; phylum Streptophyta; class Magnoliopsida; order Fabales; family Fabaceae; genus Adenanthera; species Adenanthera pavonina. The sequence continues at coordinate 24,900,616 of JAIVEN010000004.1, forward strand.
TCTGAACAAGTCAGCATGGTAAACATTCAAATTTAGATGCCCAACAGATGAACTTCAGCTTGGTATACATTGTAATAGTTCTTGGTGATCCCTCAAAATTCGTTTGTTGATCCTTGAAAGTTCAAATTTTCCAAAATAAAAGTTTCAATGTTATGTTTGTCCAACATGATGATTATACAAATGACTATTTCTTAACATACGGATGTTGGAGAACCTTTACAAAGTGTAGAAATTCGAATTTCTGAATCAAAATTCGTCTGTTGGAAAATGCTCATAATGTTGAATCTCTGAAAGATGAATTTCCGTAGCATAATTCATCTGTTATTTGTTTTATTGATTATTGCTTGATGCTTGCTCTTCGAAATTCAAACTTTATTGAAACAAAGTTCATCTATTTATCTTGTGCTACTTGGACCAAGCCTTTGTCAGACGAAGTTTTAGAAGAAAATTCATCTGTCAGTAAGCTTTGCTGAATGGTTTAACTTTTAACTGCTCGAAGTTCGAATTTTGACCCCTTAAAATTCGTCTGTCAGGCGGTTACTTACCTTAAAAGTGACGGTTTTCCATAGAACAAATGCAACCCTATTCATTTCTTCTCTGAGTCTGTTCAAATTCTCTCTTCAATGCTCTTCAATTCTGATCGAAAATCTTCATTTCCCACCGTTTAAACTTTTTTTCGCATCCCATAAACCCATTCTCAGCTTCATTCTGAAACATTCATCCACGGAAATGGCAAGAGTAAAGAATCTAGAAGTTGGAAAAGGAGAGGCACGACCAAAGAGAACGGTCAAATCCCAATATGCCTCAAAGGAGGGTGAAAAACTGAAGAGAAAAGCCGAATCAAGCAAGGGAACTCCCTCTAAATGACAGAAAACAACTCCAAAGGCTGAATCGAAGAAAGCTGGACATTCTTCACCATAGAAAACAGATCCTTCGGTTCCTGTTCCTGCTGCTACTGCTGTTGCTTCCACTTCCTCCTCCAGTATTGAATCTGGAGAATACCAACTCATAACAATACCATTATTGAGCACTCCTCAGATTCAGGAGGAATACTCGACCAAGTTTGCAAGTAAAAAGGTAATCAAGCCTCATTGTGTGAACATGGAAGATTTCTTAGTCTCTAACAATTTTGATGCTGGAATATGGATGCTAAGATATAAGAATCTATTAGAGATACTGGAGAGGTATGATGATGAAGTGGTTAAGACATGGTATGCCTCCCTGAAGTACAATAACAAGAAGAAGAAGTGGGAGGTCAATCTGAGATCAAGGACCATCTGCCTCACAGATGAAACTTTTAATGAAGTATTGGAAATCCTAGGGCAAGATGGCTTAAGATTGACATCACTGCTTCTGGGTATATGGATAAGGCAGAAACTACTGATGAAGAAAGTGGCCCCTCTTTGAACTACAAGAAGAGCACAATCCTGAACACTTTGTTCAGAAGAAAGGAGAATATGCCAACCATAAATTTGCTGAAGCCCACATACCTCAGTGCTCAAGTGAGGATCCTACACTACATAGTATCTAGGATTATCTTCAACAAAGGAGGTAGCTTTAATCTGCTCACAAGGGCAGAGGCACATGTGATGGCAGCAATCATGCGTGCGAAGCTTATCAACATGGGACATATCATTCTTCAATGCGTGATCAAGGCAAGGGATCAGAGACTTTACACTCCCCCATGCAGCAATCATTTCCAAAATTCTACAATATGCTAGAATTCAGCACCTTGAAAAAGGGAAAGGGAAACCCACAGAGATTTTCAAGGATAAGGAGCTACAAAGAATGAGGATTGAGAGAAATGAAGGAAGATGGATTGGGAAGGGAACAGGAAAATCTGAAGATCTCTTCTTTGTTGAAGATGCCTCCCCACAGCAAGAAGGTACCTCTGAGGCTCTTGCAAGACCTACACCTCGGCCTTCTCAGACTGTCCCATCTCTATCTCTGCCTGCTCACATTCCATCTACTCTCTCCTCTCGTGCCAAGCGAACCAAGATCACTGAGTTGTATGACAGTTTGTCTACACTCATACTAAGCATCAGGGATGAGCAAAATGCCAAGTTTACTCATCTGTAAGATCAGATCCACCAGTTGGCCAAGAACATGAAAGTAGTTGCTGATGCATATGAAGACATTCAGAATGCCATTCCTGTCACATCAGCATCACCTCAGCCAGGATTCTCTAAGCCTGTTATTTCTCCAACTCTTGAGCCTCTAAGCCCATTTGAGCTGGCCTCTCCTGTTCCTGATGTTGCTACACGAGAAACTTAAACTGTTGGCACATTGAGCACACCACAGGCCTCTAGCAATGAGGCAAGTCCTGGTCCTCCCTTATACTATGGCATGGGGGAAGAGGGTCCTCAAGAAACAAGCTTTCTTGAGCCCATTCTAGCAAATGCTCAGGATTCAATTCTCTTTCCTCAAGAATCTGAGTAATTTGAAAGACTAGTGGCAGCCATCTCTACTTCACCATTCCTGCAGACTGCCCTAAATGAAGAAAGGAGCATTGTGCCTTTTATTGATTTGGAAGCCATTGCTCACAATGCTCTCTTGTAAGCTCAGAGAAGAAGGCTTGAAGAAACGTTTCGTTCTGATGACCCTGCTCCTTCATCTCTCATGGCATATGGTCTTTCAGAAGAACAAAGGGCTCAATTAGCTCTTTCCAGACAAGAAATGCAAGAACCTCTTGAGGTCTCTGAAGATGAGAATCCTAGCCCTGAGCCTTCTGAAACTCCTCCATCACTAAATCCAGATCTGCCATTTGCTCCTGTACCCCTTAAAGCTATTCAAGTATCTTAGATCCCTCCTCCGGCTGATTATGTCCACCTTCCCGATGATGCCAAAAAAGGGGAGAAGAGTAAGCAAATTGGAAAGTCTGCTGCTGAGCCATTTGGAAAGACTTACAGCAAGAAGACCAAGTCAAAGAAAAAGTGATTAGAACTTAAGCTTGGGTCCTCTTGTAGTGCTATTTTTTTTGTTTCTATTGCTTGTGTTGTGTAATGTGTTGCATTATTGGTTCTTGTAAAGTGACATTTAATGTAATGAAAGAATTCCTTGGTTGCAATGATCTGTTCTTGTTAATCTTTGAATCTCTTTTCTTGATCTACTATACATGATATCTTTTGAAATATAATGCATATGTTGAGGGGGAGGTTGTTAAGGCAAACCCAAGTACTAATCCAGTTTGTAAGTTATTTTGTCATCATCAAAAAGGGGGAGAATGTTGAATCAAGTGTTTTGATGATTCCAAACCAACCTTCAAGAGCTTGGAATAAAGATATCAAAGGTGCACAAAAGGTTTCAAGTGAAGGAATTCTAGAAAAATCAGTGCAAGGATAGATGTAGAATATTTAGTAATGTTTTAATTTGAGTAAAAGACTTTGATTTGGTGAAAAGATGTTTTAAAACCTTGATTCTATGTTGATTCATGGAATATTTGAATAACACCCACCAACAGACGAATGTTGAAAAGTTTATACTGATCTGTCGTTTTGAAAATTTGAACTTTGGCTTTGGAAATTTGAATTTTGTATTGAAAATGAATAAGTCTGAAAAGAGGCTTCTCTGACAAACGAATTTTGACTTTATAAAATTCAAATTTTGATACAAGTCTAAAGAGAGCTTTCTCTTACAGATGAATTTTGGCCTTTGAAAATTCAAATTTTAGATAAAATGCAACTTATGAAAATTGAAAAATTCGTCTGAGAATATGTCAAAGTTCATCTTAAATCAAGTTTAGATTGGGTTTCAAAATTGCTCACTGACAGACGAACTTTGAACATGAAAATTTGAATTTCAAAAAAGAAAGCTTGTGAGTCTATTATAATGATATCTTGACATATGAATGACAATATTAATAAATTTGAATTTTGAAGTAAGTCTGAAAAGAGGTTTCTCTAACAGACAAACTTTATCCTTTGAAAATTTGAATTTCAAATAAGATAAACTAATGTTCCTTATAAACCAGCTACTGACAGACGAATTTTGGGGTTCCAAAATTCAAATTTCGAAGGCACTGTAGCAAAATGAAATTACTGTTCACACTTAACAGAAAAACTTTCCACTTGAAAATTCGTATGTCACAACATAGGAACATTTTCCATAGATCAAAATTTGAACTTTGCTTCATGACAGAGTAACCATTGGATAACGGATAGTTTTTCAGAGTAACCATTGGATAACTTCTCCAACGGATAGATTTTGTCTCTAATATATAGTTGAGACCAAAATCTATAAATATAATATCATTTAAAGTTGTGGGTAACAATTTTAACTTTGTATATACTGAAACTCTGACAATCATCTACTCAAAGTCTCTTAATCTCACACTTCAATATTTGTACATCAATTTTCATATTCACTCTAATTGAGAGAGTTTATTAGTTGTACACAATCTTATCTTCATCTGGAGGAAAGATTTTCTTGTGAGGGGATATCACAAGGGATTGGGAAAGCACTAAGTGAGAGTGCAAAGAGTGAAAATGTGAGCTCTAGAAACAGAGCATCAACTTTGTACTGAGGCATTTGCAAGAAGCCCACTGAATCTTGCAGAATAGTAGAAAATCTCAAGTGGTGACTTGGTGACTGGACGTAGGTCAAGTTGAGAGACCGAACCAGGATAAATATTTGAGTCTTCTCTTCCTTACTGCTACTTTTACTGCTTATTCGCTTATACGTTATTTTACCATTACACTTTGCTTTCTTTACTTTCTTGACGTTTTGTAGAAAATTTTTAATCTTCCCAATTCACCGCCCTCTTAGGAAGCCAACTTATTTAACAATGTTCAACTCCTTCTAGTCAAAGATATATTCTAGACTCTTGTGATCACTGAACACTTTAAATCATGCACCATAAAGGTTATGTCTCCATATTTTCAAGGCAAAAATCACCATTGCTAACCCCAAATCATGAGTAGGGTAATTCTCTTCATGAGGCTTCAACTATCTTGAAGCATAAACTACCACTCTCCCTTATTACATCAAGACACATTCCAAACCCTTCTCAGAAGTATCCATATAAACTGTAAATGTCTCATATGGGTTAGGAATAATTATCATGGTAGTAGATGTCAGGCAAACGCTTAGTTCCTAGAAGGCTCTTTCACACTTGCCATCCCAAATAAAAGGTTGGTCCTTCCATGTTAACCAACCAAGCCTAAAAAGCTTTGAATTTCTATCATAGACTACGACCTTTCCCATTTTAATGTCGCGCCCACCTTACTAGGATCTACTGCTATATCATCGGATAAAATAACAAGCCCTAGAAATTCAACTTCCTTTAACCAAAATTTGCACTTACTCAACTTGGTGTATAATTGGCGATCCTTTAATACTTGTAAGGTTGTATGAAGATACTGCTTGTTATCCTCTTCACAATTAGAGTAAATGAGTATGTCATCAATGAACACCACCACAAACTTGTCCAGATAAGGTCAAAACACTTGTTCATATAATCCATGAAAATGGCAGGGGTATTGGTTAGCCTAAAGGGCATTACAAGAAACTCATAGTGCCTATATTGAGTCTAGAAGGTAGTCTTGGGTATGTCTTTTGTGCGCACTTTAAGTTGATGATACCCGAACCTTAAGTCAATCTTAGAGAAAATAGGCTTACTAGCCAACTAATCAATCAAATTATCAATACGCAGCAACGATTACTTGCTCTTAATTGTCATCTAATTGATCTACTAATAATCAATGCAAAACCATAAACTTCCATCCTTCTTCTTGATAAACAACATCGGAGCTCCCCAAGGTGAGACACTAAGTTGAATGAACCCTTTTACCAACAATTCTTTGATCAATATTTTAAGTTCCACTAACTTTGCTGTTGACATTAGTAGAGAGCTTTAGAAATAGGGCTTGTACTAAGGACCATTTCAATGGAGAATTCTAGCTCTTTCTCTGGTGACAACCCTGAAATCTCCTTAGGAAACACCTCAGGATAATTACACATAACTAGTATATCCTCTAGTCCTTCTTCCACTTATGCTTGTACCAAGAAGAACACAAAACCCTTGACAACTTTTATGTAGACACCTCTTTGTCTTAGCATAAGAATGGCATTGCTTTCCTAGCATAATCCAGAATGGCATTGTTGGCCACTAACCAATCCATACTGATGATGAAATCAATCCTTCTCAACGGTAAGCAAATCAAATCTAGGGTGGTACTTCAACTTTCAAAGTGCACAACACAATTTAAACATGTATAAGTAGTCCTCACAGAGACTCCCATACGTGTTGAAATAGACAGCTTAAAAGGCAACTCAATAGCAACTATGCCCAACCTCTAAGCATAATCAAATGAAATGAAAGAATGTGATGCACTAGAATCAAATAATACATGAATAGTAAATCCATTAAGTTTTAGAATACCTTTAATCATGTTTATAGCCACATCCACCTTTTATTGAGAGATAGCAAAGACCTTTCCTGGCACTATTGGCTTCTTTGCAAGACCATCTTGTTTTAGGGTAGTATACCCATAAGACATATGCCTTGGTTTCCTACAATTATAGCGTATCAGGTAGGGGCATGCTCCATGATGCATTTCATATTTCTCACATGATGATAGGGTATTAGTGGAACTAAGTTTTACTAGCACCATTTCTCTTATATTTAGTCCACTATAGTTAGAGCCTCCCATGTTAAGAGTATCCCTATTATAGCCACCTCTATACTGACAGCCCCTTGAAAAAGAACCCCTCAACCTCTAAGATCTATTACTTCCACTGCTACTACTCCCTTTGTGATTGCCTCTTATATTGATCCTACCAATAGGGCCTAGATGAGAAAATGCCCTAACTATGGAGCTCTTTCTCTCTTCCTCAGATTCCTTCATTCTCCTAGCTGTAGTCCTCATCTTGGCATAAAGGTCCTCAAATGAGGTGAAATCTACCATTAAAAAGCGCTCTTTGATCTCAGGTTATGCACCTTTTAATAAATGTTGTGTTTTCCACTTATCATCCAGATGACTCTTCAAATAAATGCAATATTTTGCCAAGTCAAGGAATTTATCAATGTATTTGTCCTCCAGTAGGTTCCTCTATTTAAAGGCTTGGAACTCTACTTCATTCTGCATCATCAAAGCAGGAGCAAAGTAATGAGTGAAAAATCTCTCCTTGAAGTGTTCCCAGGTCAAATAATTCCCCTACATTCTCCATATCTGATTTCACACTTCTCTTCTGCTGTTTAGCCTTTTTTTTTTGAGCTTAAAAGATGCCAACTGGACCTTCTATTCAGAATTACAGTCCATGACTCAAAAAATAGTCCAACTACTCAATCTACTCCTCAGCGATAATGAGGTCCATCTTTCCTTCAACAGTAGGAAGGTTGAACTTCTTGAAATCCTTCAATTGCTCAAAGATACCCCACTCCAATCGTGGAACTTGATTTTAGTTCCCTGAACCTTCGCTCCTTGTAGCATTTAAGTCAACATACATTTCAACATCTCCCTATGGCTCCTAACCATTGCTTCTTCTTGACTCTGAACACAGTTGCTCAGTCCTGTGAACATTTTGTGCTTCTCCCTCAAGAGTTCATTGTTGTTTGGCTTACCACGCCTTACCATAGGTAACCTAAACACAATAGTGCATAATTCAGATATCAAGATTCTAGTCTAGCAAGCAACCAAGAAATATAAGAGTACATAATCATAACTCAGGTAAAGTGTCAAGCCAAGATATGACATAAGAAAAGAAACAATGGCCTGAACCATTACTTTGATACCAAAATGTAACATTATAACTTTCTAAATCAACTACCCATCACAGAATACACCAGAAAGTATAAGAATTAGACAGAAACAAGGAACAGTGCCACAATGAGACATGATTCTAGAACAAGATGAAGTTTGAAGTAGTGAGACATAGTACTGTGGACTTATATCTAGCGCCATTACGCCAATGATAAATACAACATCAATTATTTACTGATGCATTGACCAACTTTTGACATGTATAAACCTCACTCCGACCATTGATTCACCTGATTCTGAAGCCTACATGTCATGCCATTTCTAATCTAACCATAGACACCAATCACATCTTAAAATATCTCTGTATGGAGATTTTGGATATCCAAAGCCAAAATGATCACTCTTGGACCAAAATTAAGAACGAAACACACCAAATTACCACCAATCGACCCTTGGTAGCCAAAGATCACTCCAACAGGTCACATTAGACTCAAGAACTATGTTAAGGAAGGTTTCTTTCTAAATAAACCACTCCTCTAGGTTTTAAAACCTTGAACCCAATTTCATACTAATGGGTTATATACCTAATTTGCACAACTAGGACCTATGAATCCAACCTAACTTATAACTCAGCCAATCACCTCAGGAGGGGTCCAATACCTTAGGTTCTTGAGCCAAGAACAATAAGACTACAGCATTAGGGATGTCACAAACCACTGATCGAACATAATTATCAATCATCCTACTATAACATAACCTTAGGCCCAAGAACATATAAAGGGCCATTCATTATATATAGTAGAGTTTAGAAATGGTATACAGCAAAACCAATTCACAGGCACACAAGTACTCAAATAAAACACATAAAGTTACACAAACATGACAGATGGCACTTTACTGAAAAGGGAACAATTACAACACAAGGGGGACTTAACCCTAACCCATATTGCACTCTCAATCCTCATTTCCCAAGCCCTTACTAGTGCTGGATCCTTCACCTAGGATTGTTAGCCATGGGGTAACTAGGGTTTTACCTATATGTACATATAGACATACTTCCATAATAATATTCAATGTAATATTTAATATGAATGCAATATGTAGATATGGATCCCATCAATAGATGACTAGAACCATGCACTAGTTACCCTAACATGGTAACCTTAATAGTAGCTCCCTTCCAACGACTTGTGATTGCTAATTTCAGGGATATCAACAAGCTCTCCTTCCAATAGTCATGATTTGGCCAAAGGCCATTATACTATGCTCTATTTGGTTCAAGGGATTTTGGAGAGAGGGGGAGGGAACATTTTCCACCCTATTTTTTTTCTCAAGCCAAATAAGGGAAGGGGAAAGGGACAAGAGGGAAAACACTCACTTTTCCTTGTTTGGTTTGAAAGAAAAATTAAATCAATTTTTGACTTTTGATTTAAATCAATTTTACCATTGGCACCGCAGCACTAGTTAAGATTGCCGCTGCATGAGTCGCTATTGACTCAACCTAGAAACCTAGCCTAACGTTCCACACCGTGGCACCCCTATACCTCATCACAACTCCCTAACTTCTCACTTCCTTATTCTCTCTCTACTCAATCTGACCCTTCCTCCAGTCCTAGTCCCTCTGGTCCTGCACCATTCAACAATGTCTTTCTTGGAATTAGAAAATAGGGTTATTACACTACTTCATAATATCCCTCATGGTTCTATCAAGGGCCTTAATACAATACTTTTGTGCTATTGGTGCCTTGTCCCATATGATTAATGATGTATGAAGCAATAGCTTAACCAAATGACTATCCTGCCTAATATTGCATATAGAATCTTCATTAGCTAACCATGATATGCAAAACTAAGAATGTGCAATTCTACCACCTAGTAGAAGTAGTGATGCCATCCCACTCATAGCAACATTCAATACAATTTTGCTTTTAGATCTTAATGAAGTCGACAAAGTGCTCCATATATATGTCTTACCTATGCCCCCATCCCTACTTGCATTGAAGCTAATATCCCTCAAATTTTAATATAATTTCCTTTGAATTAAGATTTCAATTTTTTATAAACCATGTAGTCAATTCAAAATTATAGCTAGGTGAAATCTTAATAAATATTTTGTCAATTAAAATGTGAACATGTAATGAACTATTTGATCAATCTAAAATTGGAATTTAACTAAACACTAAATAAAAAAAATTTCAAATTAAATTTTCAACATTTCCTAGTTAATTTGAATATTTAATAAAAACTTTCATCCCCGTGTTATAATAAATCAACATTGTAAGATACATTTGATGCAAATAAATGAATGGTATATTTACTTATATAAGATATACAAAAGCTTATTTATGTAATTTGGTAAATCCTTGAAGTTTCAATTAAAAGGTTCAAAGAAAAATTTATTTTTGATAGTGGCCTCATCTTATATTGTAAGTGATGCATGAAACAATAACTAAAATAGATGATGACCCTATCTTATATGATATGTTGAAATTTCATTTATTGCCATATGTATGCAAAATTGGAAATGCGTTACTCTCTCTTCAAACAGCAATTATGAAGCTAGGTCACTAAACACAACATTGACCATAACTTAAGACTACTAAAAAGACAATACAAATATTTTAAAAATTATGTATTTATTCATTAAATATGAAATAATGGATTTTATTGAATGAATTACTATTTTTTCACATTAGGTTGAGATGTTTAACTCATAATTCATCACAAGTTGACTGATTCAACCCATACTTCATAATGGGTTAGCCCATTCAATCCATTACAACAACTTTATTATTAAGCTCAGAATAATTCTACTATTAACCCCTTGATATTTGAATAACATTTTTAAATTATTTTATTTTATTGTTAACAGTCACTCAAACTTCAATTCAAAATTAACAAAATAAAAAAAAAATGACATCCAGTAGGTCTACTTAAATTGAAAATTCAATTATCTTTTGTTAAATTTAAAAATATATATATACCTGTTTCAATTTCAATGTAACATAATCAATGTGGCTAGTTTTTTTAAGGTGTTTTGAACATGGCAATTCAACCTACTATCTAACACATAACACATCTCAATTTGTGCTACTCTAGTTAAAGTGTATTTTACTTGAGATAATAAGCTACACTTTAATTTCAACATAATTAAAAAAATTTAAAAGCAAAGAACTTTTAATTTATAATTTATAAAATATTTTAATACAACTTCACTGAAATCCTACATTTAAAAATAATCAATCATGTAATTATATTAAATTTATTAATTTTTATAATTTATTTATTAATTGTGTATTCAGACTTTCATTCAAGAAATGGTGGACTCTCACCTTTAAACAATTAAAAAAATAATTATATCTATATATATGTATAAATTAATTAAATTTAAAATGTCTCTCACCTACTTTAAATGAAAAATAAGTTAATAAAATTTTATTGAAAACATACCCATTTAATTATTTATGATTTTCGAATTTTAAATCTTTCTGTCGTCAATCATTAATTATTAGTTATAAAATAATAAGCCAAATATTTGATGCAATGATTGTATTTTCAACAGTAGGATGTGATTATATATGTACGTAAAGATTGCAGCCTCAAAAGTATGGATTTATGCTTCGACAGAGGATTGCCAAAAAAAACCAAATCCGTTTGATTTTCAATTTCAGAATAAAATAACATTGAATTAATTGGAAAAATAATTGTTTAATATATATATATATATATAAGCAAGTGACCTGTATAGATATATTTAAAATGATTTTGGTGTTTGAAATGAAATTTGTTGTAATTTTATGCTTCGGACCTTTTTTATAACAAACTCGAATTTGAAATTTCTCCTTATATGATCGACCAATTTGAACCATAATTTATATATAATCAACCACTTAAGTTTTATTCGTTTCCTAATTATTTATATCATTTTATATTTATATAACTATTTATGTGTTTAATGTTCTCCATACAAATAGCTAAATTCAAATAGTTTATGATGTATATAGGTTTTTATAATTTAAAATTATAAGCATTAAACCCTAACCAATTTTGGTTTTTTGTTTGTATCTTTTCTGATTAATTATATTTTTATGGATGTATTTGAATTTTTCAGAAAAAATCTTCTAAAAATCACTAAGCTGTAACTAAAAATCCATGGATATATGATTTTGAAAGTCTATTTCATTTTCAAAGTCTTTTCCTTCGAGTTTCTAATTCTATGTAGATTTCTTTCTCAATCTCATTGACATAGCATAAACACCTCATGTGTACTTAATTTTCTTCTTCTCTCTATCTTCTTCCTTCTTTTCTACATAGGGAAGAAGTTGGCATGAGTTCATATGTTGATGCTATTTAGGCCATAAATCTGGAGCGTAATGATTGGAGTCTCAAGGTCTATATTGTACACTTATGGATGGCATTGAGAACAAAAGGGCTGAGAAAATGTCAAACAATCGAGATGGTACTACAAGACATAGATATAAGTTATCTTTGCCTCGGTAATAATATGTGTGAGTATAGTTTCTTGTAAAAGAATTTATAACTTTTTTATCCAATTTTATTTTTGTTTGACTTTATGTAGAATGATTGAATTGCTGCAGTTGTCAAATAGTCCTTTTTTGAAAGATTGAAGGACAAGATAAAGGAATGCATGGTTTATAAATTAAGGGATTTAATGTAGGACAAAGTAATGGAAAGTATAGAACCATTAATCATCAGTATATGCTATTTTTACTCCACCACAATTTGTGTCAAAGTAGATGATTTAAAGACTGATTCATATGGATTATTTTTTGTACCAATTACCCACATAATTTCTAGAAAAGTATACATTTTTTAGTAGATATGTGTGCCAATAATATTCTTGAATCTATTCTCGCTAATGCATATAATATTTTAATATTGAATAATGCAATGTCATACTCTTGATATTGTGGCACATTTTTTATTGGTAAGTTAGTTGCATTTAGTGATATGATGGACACATGCATCTAATGTAGGAATCTATAACAACCCTTGTTACACTATCCTAGACTTAGTCTCGAGCTAATGGGAAGTATAGTTGATGAAGTGTGCAGGACTAGAGGAACTAGGATAGAAGAAAGACAAAGAGGAGATAAAAAGTGCCCCATGTTGCGACAAGAACAGGGCTACCATGGTGAATGAGTTGAAACTTGGATAATATTTTCGAACAAAAAGGCTCCATGCCGCAGCGAACTTATGGACACCACAGTGCCAGACCCCAAAATTCTTTAAATTGGATGAGATTCAATTGATGGAAAAGAAAGCAAATTGAACAGGAAGGGGAAGGCTCTGCTAGGGTTCAAGAGTTTCAGTATTGGGAGGTGATTGCTGGCCTTGAGAAGCTTCAATCTTGGTTGGTATGTGATTCGTACTCTCCCTTCTCTCTTTTCTCTTCAGTTTTGGTGTTGAAATATGAGTTTATGTATAGGGATTCTTGTTTGATTGAATTCCACTAATTGAAATGTATATAAATGGATTATGGAAGTATGGTTTAGTGTTGTTGAAGCTTGGGTGTGAGTTTAAGAATGATTATGTATAATTTGAAGGAAACCCTAAGTTGAAAATGGTTGAGGAAGTTAGGAATTTAAATTGTTTGTGAATAATTATGATTGGGATGATTATTAGGAACTCATTGATGTGTGTTTGTGCTATTGGATCCTCAGGTTGAGCATAATTGGTTGAATTATGAATTTTGGTTAAGTTATGCATTGGGTTAATTGAGGATATTATGATGTTGTAGTGGTTGTTGGCTTGATCGGAGGAGTTCAAGTCATGGTTGGCAATCCAAAAGCTCATGAAAAATCCGTGTGTGTGGTGTTGGTAATTTAACGTAACCAAGTGTTTGTAATATATGTGTTATGTTTATATATATGTATTTATGCATATTCCTGTTCATACCATGATATTATTTGTGTATATGTATGGTTTCTTATATATATATATACACCATGATATGTACACAGCTATTTGAGGTATGAGTCTTAATCTTGTTACTTGCATATGATGATGATGAATATAATGTTGTATATGTGTATATGTGATTTTGTAGCATCCCCACATGATTGCATGCTAGCATGACCATGATGATAACTATGATGATGATTGCGTATTGTTAGAGGCATGTTAGCATGGCATTGACATCATCATCATTCGATGCATATTATGAGGTGGATGTTGGGGTGATGATGGGATGTGATATGATGATGATGATATGATTTAATGATATGATGAAATATCCTTACCACTAAATACTCTCCTATAGCCAGGAGAGTTAGGTGGTAGTGGATTTGGGAATGCACCTTCCCTAAATCTTCACCAATTCGAGTGGTCCAAGGGAAGGAGAACCATGGTCCAACCACTAGTGTAACCTTTGGCTGGGTTGCATTACTGTGAGGTGAGCTTGGTGATGTCTCAGAATCGGTCATTACCAGCTATTGGAAGAGAATCACTTATTGGATATTATTATGTTCTACTAGCCCATGATTCTAGTCGTGTACAAGGGAGAACATACATACCATGTCATTTTGCATTGCATTGTACCATATACATATATGTGTGAATTACCGATACCTATTGCATGTGTTTTGTTCCTGGTTACTGAGACTTTGTCTCACACCCCATGATTAACATTTCAGGTGAAGACTCTAGCACTAGTCTGGAGAAGACCAAGGAGTCATAGGCCTCTCTACCTTTAGGAGTATCAATTGTAATTCGGTAGTTTTACTGCTTTGGTTTATGTAATGACTTGTGCCAAATAGAGTTGCATGTATGCATGTATGGTCATGTTAACCTAGGAGTATTATCTGTATGCTATGTGAAGATAGGATGATTTTGACAATGATGCTTGGATGATATAGATGATTATGTGATGATATTGATGATGGATGATATATGATAAGTGTGGATATGCTCATGTATGGTTTGTATGTGTGTGATAATGGTTTGAACCTCGGTATGGGTCATTGTTGTTGGTGCACATGTCAGTGAGCCAAATTGGTTGTATGTATGAGCCAAAAGGTGTTTTGGGTTGCGCAGGTATGTTTTGGGGGCATATAGCCCTTTATGTGATTTGGGGGTTCAAGGGGGTCAAATCTCGGAGGAGTGGTTTCCTTGGGCTGTAACCTCCTTGGACAAGTTGGTTAAGTCAAAATTCTATAGTGGTCAAATTGCTTTGGATGGCAATTAGGGCTTGTAAGTTGTGTGTTTTGACCAAAAAGTGTCCAAATCAATCAAGGGTGTCTAAAAACTCCATACAGAGATGGATTTGAGTGAAACCAATACCTATAGTTAGATTGGGACAAGATTGATATGCATGAGTGGGAATCAGGTCCATTGGAGGTCAGAGCACATAGTCATGTACATCGGAAGTTTGCCTAAAAAATCAGCAATTTGTTGATACATGATCTGATATGGGCGTTGTGGCATCAGAAGTTTGGTCTCGGTGCCAAGTGCTACTACCTTTCCTGTTACATAAGCTGGCTTTCCAAGAGGGGGTGAATTGAGAAGATTAAAAATTTTCTACAAAACATCAAGAAAGTAAAGAAAGCAAAGTGAAATTGTAAAACAGAGTATAAGTGAATAAGCAGTAAAAATAGCAGTAAGGAAGAGAAGACTCAGATATTTATCCTGGTTTGGTCTCTCAACTTGACCTACGTCTAGTCCCCAAGTCACCACTTGAGATTTTCCACTATTCTGCAAGAATTCAATGGGCTTCTTGCAAATACCTCAGTACAAAGTTGATGCTCTGTTTCTAGAGCTCACACTTTCACTCTTTGTAGTCTCACTTAGTGCTTTCCCAATCCCTTGTGATATCCTCTCACAAGAAAATCTTTCTTCTAGATGAAGATAAGATTGTGTACAACTAATAAACTCTCTCAATCAGAGTGAATATGAAAGTTGGAGTACAAATATTAAAGTGTGAGAGTAAGAGACTGAGTAAATGATTTGGCAGAGTTTCAGTATGTACAAAGTTAAAATCGTTACCCACAACTTCAAATGATGTTGTATTTATAGATTTAGGTCTCAACCATACGTTAGAGACAAAATCTATCGGTTGAAGAAGTTATCCAACCATTACTCTGAAAAACTATCTATTAACCAACCACATTTAATGCTTCTGACATTCTGAAATTCGAATTTCAGTTGGTCAACAGACAAATTTCACAGAAACTGAAGGCTAAAGACTTCAACGTTGAATATCCGAAGTTCGTCTGTCATGAAGCAAAGTTCGAATTTTGAAATTTGGAAAATGTTTCTATGTTGTGACATACAAATTTTCAAGTGGAAAGTTTTTCTGTTAAGTGTGAACAGTAATTATCCAGCAATGCCTTCAAAATTTGAATTTTGGAACCCCAAATTTGTCTGTTAGTAGCTGGTTTACAAGGCATAGTAGTTCATCTTATTCGAAATTTAAATTTTCAAAAGGCAAAGTTTGTCTGTCAGAGAGACCTCTTTTCAGGCTTACTTCAAAATTTGAATTTATGAATACTGTCATTCGTATGTCAACATATCATTATAATAGACTTACAAGCTTAGTTTATGAAATTTGAATTTTCATGTTCAAAGTTCGTACGTCAGTGAGCAATTTTGGAACCCAATCTAAGCTTGATTTCAGATGAACTTTGACATATTCTCAGACGAATTTTTCAATTTTCATAAGTTGCATTTTATCTAAAATTTGAATTTTCAAAGGCTAAAATTCGTCTGTCAGAGAAAGCCCTCTTCAGACTTGTATCCAAATTTGAATTTTATAAAGTCAAAATTCGTCTGTCAGAGAAGCCTCTTTTCAGACTTGTTCATTTTCAATACGAAATTCGAATTTCCAAAGCCAAAGTTCGAATTTTCAAAATGACATATCAGTATAAACCTTTCAAACTTCATCTGTTGGTGGATGTTTTTCAAATATTCCATGAATTAACATAGAATCAAGGTTTTAAAACACCTTTTCACCAAATCAAAGTCTTTTACTCAAATTAAAACATTACTAAACATCCTACATGTATCCTTGCACTGATTTCTCCAGAATTCCTTCACTTGAAACCTTTTGTGCACCTTTGATATCTTTATTCCAAGCTCTTGAAGGTTGGTTTGGAATCATCAAAACTCTTGATTCAACATTCTTTCCCTTTTTGATAATGACAAAACAACTTACAAACTGGATTAGTACTTAGGTTTGCTTTAACAAGGTCGCCCTTAACATATGCATTATAATCCAAAAGATATCATGTATAGTGGATCAAGTAAAGAGATTTATTAACTCATTCAAAGTCCAACAAGAACAGTTCATTGCAACCAAGGAATTCTTTCATTTCATCAAACATTGCCTTACAAGAAACAATTAACGCAAAATATTTTAAAATACATAAACACAAAACACAAACAACAGAAACATAACAATAGAAACATAATATATCACTACAAGAGGACCCAAGCCTAAGTTCTAATCACTTTTTCTTTGACTTGGTCTTCTTGTTGTAAGTCTTTCCAGATACCTCAGCAGCAGACTTTCCAGTTGCCTACTCTTCTCCCCCTTTTTGGCATCATCGGGAAGGTGGACAAAATCAGCTGGAGGAGGGATCTAAGAAACTAGAATAGCTTTGAGGGGCATGGGAGCAAAAGGCAGATCTAGATTCAGTGATGGAGGAGGTTCAGAAGGCTCAGGGCTTGGATTCTCATCTTCAAAGACCTCAAGAAGTTCTTGCATCTCTTGTCTGGAAAGAGCCAATTGAGCCCTTTGTTCTTTTGAAAGACCATATGCCGCGAGAAATGAAGGAGCAGGGTCATCAGAACGAAACATTTCTTCAAGCCTTCTTCTCTGAGCTTGCAAGAGAGCATTGTGAGCAATGGGTTCCAAATCAACAAAAGGCACAATGCTCCTTTCTTCATTTAGGACAGTCTGCAGGAATGGTAAAGTAGAGATGGCTGCCACTAGTCTTTCAACTTGCTCAGATTCTTCAGGGGAGAGAATTGAATCCTGAGCATCTGATGGAATAGGCTCATGAAAGCTTATTTCTTGAGGACCCTCTTCCTCCATGCTATAGTCTAAGGGAGGACCAGGGCTTACCTCATTGCTGGAGGCCTGTGGTGTGCTCAACGTACCAGCAGTTTCAGTTTCTCATGCAGCAATATCAGGAATAGGAGAGGCCAGCTCAAATGGGCTTGGAGGCTCAGGAGTTGGAGATATAACAGGCTCAGAGAATCCTGGCTGAGGTGGAGCTGATGTGGCAGGAATGGCATTCTGAATGTCTTCATATGCATTAGCAACCACTTTCATGTTCTTGGCCAACTGGTGGATCTGATCTTGTAGATGAGCAAACTTGGCATTTTGCTCATCCCTGATGCTTAGTATGAGTGTAGACAAACTGTCATACAACTCAGTGATCTTGGTTGGCTTGGCACGAGAGGAGGGAGTAGATGGAATGTGACCAAGCAGAGATGGAGATAGGACAGGCTGAGAAGGTTGAGGTGTAGGTTTTGCAGGAGCCTCAAAGGTACCTTCTTGCTGTAGGGAGGCATCTTTAACAAAGACAACATCTTCAGATTTTCCTGCTCCCTTCCCAATCCATCTTCCTTCATTTCTCTCAATCCCCATTCTTTGTAGTTCCTCTTCCTTGAAAATCTCAGTGGGCTTCCCTTTCCTTTTTTCAAGATGCTGAATTCTAGCATATTGTAGAATTCTGGAAATGATTGCTGCATAGGGAAGTATAGAGTCTTTCCTCTGATCCCTTGCCTTGATCATGCGTTGGAGAATGATATGTCTCATGTTAATAAGCTTCCCATGCATGATTCCTGCCATTACATGTGCCTCTGCCCTTGTGATCAGATTGAAGCTACCTCCTTTGTTGAAGATAATCCTAGACACTATGTAGTGTAGGATCCTCACTTGAGCACTAAGGTCAGTGGGCTTCAGCAAATTTTTATGGTTGGCCTATTCTCCTTTCTTCTAAACAAAGTGTTCATGATTGTGCTCTCCTTGTAGTTTAAAAAGGGGCCACTTTCTTCATTAGCAGTCTCTGCCTCATCCATATACCCAGAAGCAGTGATGTCAATCTTAAGGCCATCTTGCCCCGGGATTTCCAATACTTCATTAAAAGTTTCATCTGTGAGCCAGATGGTCCTTGATCTCAGATTGACCTCCCACTTCTTCTTCTTGTTGTTGTACTTCAGGGAGGCATACCATGTCTTAACCACTTCATCGTCATACCTCTCCAGTATCTCTAACAGATTCTTATATCTCAGCATCCATATTCCAGCATCAAAATTGTTAGAGACTAAGAAATCTTCCATGTTCACACAATGAGGCTTGATTACCTTTTTACTTGCAAACTTGGTCGAGTATTCCTCCTGAATCTGAGGAGTGCTCCATAATGGCAGTGTTGTGAGTTGGTATTCTCCAGATTCAGTACTGAAGGAGGAAGTGGAAGCGACAGCAGCAGCAGCAAGAAGAGGAATCGAAGGCTCTGTTTTCTTCAGTGAGGATGGTCCAGCTTTCTTTGATTCAGCCTTTGGAGTTGTTTTTTATTGTTTGGAGGAAGCTGCCTTGCTTGATTCGACTTTTCTCTTCGGTTTTTCACCCTCCTTTGAGGCAAATTGGGATTTGACCATTCTCTTTGGTTGTGCCTCTCCCTTTCCAACTTCTAGATTCTTTACTCTTGCCATTTCTGTGGATGAATGTTTTAGAATGAAGCAGAGAATGAGTTTATAGGATGCGAAAAGGAGTTTAAACCATGGGAAATGAAAATTTTCGATCAGAATTGAATAGCATTGAAGAGAGAATTTGAATAGACTCAAAGAAGGAATGAATAGGGTTACGTCTGTTCTGTGAAAAACCATCAATTTTAATGTAAGTAACCATCTGAAAAACGAATTTTGAGAGGTCAAAATTCAAACTTCGAGCAGTTAAAAGTTAAACTATTCAGCAAAGCTTACTGACAAATGAATTTTCTTCTGAAAGTTCGTCTGACATAGGCTAGGTCTAAGCAGCAGAAGATGAACAGACGGACTTTGTTTCAACAAAGTTCGAATTTTGAAGAGCAAGTATCAAGTAATAATCAATGCAACAAACAACAGACGAATTATGCATATGAAAATTCATCTTTCAGAGATTCAACATTATGAGCAAGTTTCAACAAACGAATTTTGAATCAGAAATTCAAATTTCTTCACTTTGTAAAGGTTCTCCAACATGTGTATGTTAAGAAATAGTCATTTGTATAATCATCATATTGGACAAACATAACTTTGAAACTTTTATTTTTGAAAATTTGAACTTTCAAGGACCAACAAACGAATTTCGAGGGACCACCTAGAACTGTTACAATGTATACCAAGCTGAAGTTTTTCTGTTGGGCATCTAAATTCAAATATTGACCATGCTGGCTTGTTCAGAAACAGTTTATCAAGGAAATTCATCTAATAAACATTTAAAATGTGAATTTTAATCTTATAAACTTACAGAATGGATCAGAAACTCAGAATTTTTTTCTTTCTTCTTCATCTTTTGATTATTCCATTCTGTTGTGCTCCATTTTTCAGATTTATTGCCATTGAATCTCATGAGGAGCACCTGTAACTTAAATTAAATTCACTCTGATGCTAAAGTTAGAATTAATTTAATGTTAGAAAATCTAAAAACAGAATTACACAAGGATTTATTTACAGTTCATTGGGATTTACCATACTCAATTCTCTCCTGATTTTGCAGTGTCTATCTTCTGATAGAGGCTTTGTCAAGATGTTAGCAACTTGATCCTTTGTTGGGATATATTCTAATCAGATTTCTCATTTCAGAGCATAATCCCTTATGAAGTGGTGCCTAACTTCAATATATTTTGTCCTTGAATGCATGACAGGATTCTTTGTGATGTTAATGGCACTTTGGTTGTCACACATTATTGGTATTTCCTTCATCTCAACCTCAAGATCTTCAAGCTGCTGTTTCATCCAGATAATTTGGGCACAACAGCTTCCAACTGCAACATATTTAGCTTCTACCATGGATAAGGTCATACTGTTTTGGTTCTTGCTAAACCATGAATCCAAGGATCCTCCAAGAAACTAACACGTTTCACTTGTACTTTTTCTGTCAGTTTTGGATCCTGCAAAGTCAGTAGCAGTGTATCCTTTGAGATCTTCTCCATTGCCCTTTGGATACCAAAGACCCATCTGTGATGTTTCAATAACGATATCTGAAGATACGCTTCATAGCAGTTGCATAGTTTTCCTTGGGACATAACTGGAACCTTGCACACATACAGACACTAAACATGATGTCAGGTCTGCTGGGAGTTAGGTACAGTAAAGATCCAATCATTCTTCTATACTGGGTTATGTCAAACATTTTCCCTTTTTCATCCATATCCAGTTTGGTTGCAGTAGCCATAGGTGTTCCCATTGGCTTGGCATTCTCCATCCCAAACTTCTTTAGCAATTCTTTCAGATACTTGGATTGATTGAGAAAGATACCATCATCACACTGCTTAATTTGCAATCCAAGAAAGAAGTTGAGTTCACCCATCATGGACATTTTGAATTCTCCCTGCATTAGCTTAGAAAAATTCTTGCAAAGAGATTCATTAGTAGCACCAAATATAATATCATCAACATAGATTTGAATAATAAGTAAATCTTTATTTTCTTTCCTAGTGAATAAAGTTGTACTTATTTTTCCTCTATTGAATCCCTTTTCAGTTAGAAAATTACTTAATCTTTCATACCATGCTCTAGGGGCTTGCTTTAAACCGTAAAGGGCTTTCTTCAGTTTATAAACATGGTTTGGTTTTGTAGAGTCCTCAAAGCCTGGAGGTTGGTCTTCATAGGCTTCTTCCATGATATATCCATTTAGAAAAGCACTCTTCACATCCATTTGATATAACAAAATATTTTTCATGCATGCATATGCTAACAAAATTCTAATTACTTCTAATCTAGCCACCAGAGCAAAAGTTTCTTCAAAATCAATAGCTTCTTCTTGATTATATCCTTTTGCAACCAGTCTAGCTTTATTTCTGATTATTGATCATGATTCATCAAGTTTATTTCTAAAAACCCATTTAGTGCCAATAATAGGATGATTTATGGGTTTGGGCACTAAATCTCAAACTTGATTTCTTTCAAACTGATTTAACTCATCTTGCATAGCCAAAATTCAGTATTCATCAGTTAAGGCTTCCTCAGTACATTTAGGTTCAATTTGTGAAATGAAAGCACAATTTATCATTTGATCCCTTAACTATTTTCTGGTTTTAACTCTCTCTTGAACATCCCCTATCACTTGATCAGCAAGATGATTCTTTTGATATCTCTAAGCTCTAGGGAGTAATTGAAACATTTCTTCATTATCATCATCCTCAAAGTCTTTCTCCTGAATATCTTCCTCTATGTTAATAGATTCAGATATTTTTGGAGGTTCAATTTAATCTTCATCAGAAAGATCTAAATTTTTAAAGTTTGAAGTAAGATCATCCTCATCAGTGACATGTTTGGAAACAGTTTCATTTTCAATAAATACTACATGTACAGATTCTTCTACTAATTTAGACCTTTTATTAAAAACTCTATATGCTTTACTCCTACTAGAATAGCCTAGAAATATACCTTTATCAGATTTGGCATCAAGCTTACCCAGATTCTCCTTTCCATTGTTGTGGATGAAGCATTTGCAACCAAATACATATAGATATGAGAGATTTGGTTTTCTTCCTTTGTACAGCTCATAAGGAGTCTTCCCAAGAATTGGTTTGATGTAGGCTCTATTTATGATGTAACTTGTTGTATTTACTGCATCAGCCCAGAATACTTAGAGAGTTTCTTTTCATTTAGCATTGCTATTGCCATCTCTCTAATTGTTTTGTTCTTCCTCTCTACCACTCCATTTTGTTGAGGCATTCTTAGGCTGATAAGTTGTGATCAATTCCATGCTCATTGCAATACTCCAGAAAGTATGAGTTCTCAAACTCTCCTCCATGATCTAACCTGATAGACACAATGGAAATACCCTTCTCATTTTGCACTTTCTTGGCTAAGGTTACAAATGCATCAAATGTATCACTTTTAGAGGAAAGGAACAATGTCCAGGTAAATCTAGAGTAATCATTCACAATTACAAGCACATACAGATTTCCACCAATGGTTTTTACCCTAGATGGACCAATCTGATCCATATGCAATAGTTCTAGTGGTTTAGTTGTGGTGACTACATTTTTTTATTTAAAAGAAGATTTAGTTTATTTTTCTCTTCGGCATGCATTACATTCTTTGTCTTTTTCAAAAGTGATTTTTGGTAGGCCAGTGACTAACTTATTTTTAACCAGTTTTCATAGTTGATTAATATTAACATGATTATCCTTGCTAATCAAGCAGACAAAATCTAAGGGAGGAAGTTCATCAAGATCAATAGTATAGTAGTTACCATCCCTTTGAGCTTTGAGGATTACTTTGTGATCACATTTTCTAATGACCAGGTAGAACTTCGAGTTAAACAGTACCTAGTTTCTTTTGTCACTTGTCTGACTTACATTTAGCAGATTGTGGTTGAGACTAATTACAAACAGCACCTCTTCAATGGAAGTTTCAGGATTCTTCCCCACAATGCCAATGCCAACTATTTTGCCATATTGATCACCTCCAAAGGTCACCTTTCCTCCTTTCTTGTCTCTGAGAATGATGGACTTCTCCTTATCACCGATCATGTGACTTGAGCAGGCACTGTCCATATGCCATTTATTGCTTTTTCTAGCTTTAAGACAAACCTGCAAAACAAAGTTCATATTTTCTTTTTAGGTACCCAAATTTGCTTGGGTCCTTTTCTGTCAGTAGTCTTTTCCCTATATATAGATGTACCTTAGGGAATCCATTTAACCTTCCTGTCAAGTCCATTTTTCTTTAAAGCATATGAACTGGAAATATGTCCCTTCTTGTTATAGAAGTGACAGGTGGTGAAGGGACTGCTGGATTGAGATGCAAGAAGAAAGTAATGCAAATAATATTTTTATTTTTCATGTCTTGG
The DNA here is from genome assembly GCA_026686845.1 of Adenanthera pavonina. Taxonomy (NCBI): domain Eukaryota; kingdom Viridiplantae; phylum Streptophyta; class Magnoliopsida; order Fabales; family Fabaceae; genus Adenanthera; species Adenanthera pavonina. The sequence goes on from JAIVEN010000004.1 coordinate 24,924,343, forward strand.
TTGATCATAGGATTCAATGTGCTGTGAATTATGTTATTTCTGTCTATTACCACTAGCATGCACAAAATGTCTCATATATACATTCTGATTCTTTTTCCTAATCTTTTCTTTAACTACACAAGGACCATAGCCAAGTCCAGCCTTTCCTTGTGATATTCTTTGGCTTTCCATTAAAGCAAACAACATATCTTTACCTTTAGTAAGCCTAGACATGCTTTTCACTAGATATTCCTTAGTTTGCTTTAGTTCAATGCATGATTTACAACAAGCAGATTCAGCAATAGGTAGAGACGCAATTTCAGAGATGTTGCATTGAGATTCTAGTTTGTTAATCTTTTTCTTAGCTTGCTTCAATTCTTTAGCAACCTTAACAAACTCACCATGCAGCTCATGAAATGCATCCAGTAATTCAGAATAGGAAGGTTTAGATTCATATACCTCATCTTCTTGATCACTGCTACATGGGATTTCAGCTTCTTCACAGGCAAGTGCTATCAGACAGATATTAGCAATTTTATCTTCATCATCTTCTTCTTCATTTGAGTTGTTGCCCCATATTGATGAGACGTAAGCTCTTTTCTTCTTGCCTTTAGCTGTAGCTTTCTTTTCTTTCTCTTGCTTCTTGAGGAATTGTGCACAATCCCATTTGATATGTCCCTGCTTTTTTCACTTATAGCAAGTGACAGGTTCTTTTGCTTCTCTCTTGCTATCTTCAGCTGCTCCTTTCTTGAAGATTTTCTTGTTTCTATTCTTGCTGTAAAATCTTCCAAATTTTCTTGCCATCATAGCCAGAGTTTCTTTATCTAGTTCATCTCCATCGTCAAATTCTTCTTCTTTCTCCTCAACAGCTTTCAGAGCAAGACCTTTCTTGTTTCTATCTTATCCTGCCTCCTTGAGAGCCTTCATTTTTCCCTCATACTCCTCGAGGCTATAAAAAAGAGCAGTGACAGAGGCCATTGATTCTCCTCTGGCTTCCTCTATTACTGTTACTTTAGGTTGCCATTCCAGAGGGAGAGCTCTGAGGATCTTTCTGACCTTTTCTGTTTGAGTATACTCCTTTCCCAGACTCTTCAGTTGATTCACAATGAGGGTGAATCTCTTCTGTAGCTCTTTTACACTCTCTCCTTCAACCATTCAGAAGCTTTCGTATTCACCTATAAAGGTATTCAGTTTGTTCTCCCTAACTCCAATTGTTCCTTTATAAGCAATTTGCAAGGTGTCCCATATTTCCTTGGCAATGGAGCATTGTGAGACCCTGTAGAATTCATCTTGATTCAAAGCACTAACCAGACAGTGTTTTGCATTGAAGTTCAGTAAGACTCTTCTTCTATCTTCCTTATTCCATTCAGCTTCTGGCTTTTCTATGTACTTCCCATCATCCTGCAATACCATTGGAACAAAGGCTACCTTTTGGATGACTGAACAGAGCTGGCTTCCCAAGAGGGGGGGTGAATTGGGAAGATTAAAAATTTTCTGCAAAATGTAAAGAAAGTAAAGAAAGCAAAGTGTAATGGTAAAACAGAGTATAAGTGAATAAGCAGTAAAAATAGTAGTAAGGAAGAGAAGACTCAGATATTTATCCTAGTTTGGTCTCTCAACTTGACCTACGTCCAGTCCCCAAGTCACCACTTGAGATTTTTCACTATTCTGCAAAAATTTAGTGGGCTTCTTGTAAATGCCTTAGTACAAAGTTGATGCTCGATTTCTAGAGCTCACACTTTTACTCTTTGCACTCTCACTTAGTGTTTCCCCAATCCCTTGTGATATCCCCTCACAAGAAAATCTTTCTTCCAGATGAAGATAAGATTGTGTACAACTAATGAACTCTCTCAATCATAGTGAATATGAAAGTTGGAGTACAAATATTAAAGTGCGAGAGTAAGAGACTTTAAGTAGATGATTTGCCAGAGTTTCAGTATATACAAAGTTAAAATCGTTACCCACAACTTCAAATGATGTTGTATTTATAGATTTAGGTCTCAATTATACATTAGAGACAACATCTATCCATTGGAGAAGTTATCCAATGGTTACTCTGAAAAACTATTCGTTAACTAACCGCATTTAATGCTTCTGACATTCTGAAGTTTGAATTTTAGTTTATCAACAGACGAATTTCATAGAGACTGAAGGCTAAAGACTTCAACATTGAATACCCGAAGTTCATCTATCATGAAGTAAAATTCAAATTTTGATTTTTGGAAAATGATTCTATGTTATGACATATGAATTTTCAAGTGAAAAGTTTTTCTGTTAAGTGTGAAGAGTAATTTCATTTTGCTACAGTGCCTTCGAAATTTAAATTTTGGAACCCCAAAATTCATCTGTCAGTAGTTGGTTTACAAGGCACAGTAGTTCATCTTTTTTGAAATTTGAATTTTCAAAAGGCAAAGTTTGTCTGTCAGAGAGACCTCTTTTCAGACTTACTTCAAAATTTGAATTTGTGAATACTATCATTCATATGTCAATATATCATTATAACAGACTCACAAGTTTAGTTTCTGAAATTTGAATTTTCATGTTCAAAGTTCGTATATCAGTGAGCAATTTTGAAACCCAATCTAAGCTTGATTTCAGATGAACTTTGACATATTCTCAGACAAATTTTTCAATTTTTATAAGTTGCATTTTATCTAAGATTTGAATTTTCAAAGGTCAAAATTCGTTTGTCAGAGAAAGCTCTCTTCAAACTTGTATCAAAATTCATATTTTATAAAGTCAAAATTCGTCTGTCAGAGAAGCCTCTTTTCATACTTGTTCATTTTCAATATGAAATTCGAATTTCCAAAGCCAAAGTTCGAATTTTCAAAATAACAGATTAGTAGAAACCTTTCAAACTTCGTCTGTTGGTGGATGTTTTTCAAATATTCCATGAATTAATATAGAATTAATGTTTTAAAACATCTTTTTACCAAATCAAAGTCTTTTACTCAAATTAAAACATTACTAAATATCCTACATGTATCCTTGCACTGATTTCTCCAGAATTCCATCACTTGAAACCTTTTGTGCACCTTTGATATCTTTATTCCAAGCTCTTGAAGGTTGGTTTGGAATCATCAAAACACTTGATTCAACATCACCCAGGCTGCAGTTGCACTGTAACTCACCATAGCCCAGCCCTGTCATGGTCTTGTTCTGAGTTTTTCTGTGTTTTTTATGTTAAAGGAGTAGTTCTCGGGGCTTTTGGGAGTAGGATGTTATAGCATCCGTAAGTTATGCACATCTATCATTAATATTTAGAATACGTCATATAAATTTATGATCTCTAGCTATACCATTAAATATGAAATTCTATGTCCTTCTCCTATCTATTTTGACCAATATCTTCCTCTTAAATTCACCATCTTGATTTTAAAAAAATTTAGATTATATATTTTGGTTCATATTCTTGGATTTAGTTTCACTCCACTAAGTGTAAAAAATTCAAACAGTCCTTATAAATGAGTGGAATCAATGCCTTCAAAGGGGCCACACAACACTCAGTTTAAATAAGCAATTTGATGCAAATGGAGAAAATAACCATGGAGATTATGGCGATAATAAAGATGTTGATATAATGGGTTAAGATGGGGTGACATTATACTGAATTTCAATTATCATATCAAATATGATATTGTAAAGAGTTTATCTTTCATCAGTTTTTAATCAAGTTGAATAATAAGGGTTTGAATCAAATGCAAAATTAAAATCTCAATATGAAAACTTATTAATTCTGAAAATTACTAAGATGTATAGGATATTATGGTTTGTTCAAATTTCATGTGTGTATAGTTTAATAATTACAATTATATTATAATTATAAATAATTTTTTGCAGAGCTAGTATTATTTTAGATTTGGACTGGATTCTAATTTTAAAAATAAAAGATAAACACTATTTTATCTGCTGGCCAAAAAAAGAAAGAAATATGCCTATTATCATAATTTGTGGTGTGCTCCTAATAAGGACTATTGACTACACCCAAAATAATGTTGATAAAATACATATAAGCAATTCACTATTTTTTATTCATAGCAATGGTCATAAATTTCTGCAATTAATACAATAACAATAAATTTTATTGTACATATTGATTTTTTAGTTAATGCTTAGTGTTGCATTTATTTTTTGTTGCTTAAGACTATACTTATATTTATTTAAAATTTTGTATAATTTAATTTTAAATTAAGTTTGAGAAATAACCTATGAGTTTTGTTTAATATCTTAATTTTGCCATGACTATACATAAGAGCGAGGGGCAAAATTTGTTCAACTTTATATTGATGTAGGACGTTAAATGTTGTATATAAAAATGTATTCAATAATCTATGCTAATAAAGTGTATATTGTGTTTTAAATTTAATAGTATTTTTTAAATTTGGGTTACATGTAATTAAGTTTCTTTAATAATATTATTACTATTTATCATATGTTTTGTTATATTTAAATATTTTTTAAATATTCTTTTTGTTTCAAGGAGTTCTTGAATTCAATTTTTATGTCAGATCTTCCTAATTATTCCTAATTATGAAATAAAAATTAAAGAAAGGAGCACATATAATTCTCATGAAAAACATTAATAAATCATTGGATTTATATAATGGCACGCGCCTTATTGTTACTCAATATGGTAAGCATGTACTTCAAGTCAAGGTGATGTCTGATCAACTAAAGGGTTGAAAGTTTATATGTAAAGGATTTCTATGAATCCATTTGATTCCAAACTCCTATTCAATATAAAAAGACAACAGTTCCCTGTTATATTAATTTTTGTTATGACTATAAATAAGAGTCAAAGCTAGAGTTTGTGTATTGTCTAATTGTACTTACCATGATCTGTTTACATACAACCAATTCTATATTGTTGTGTCCCGTGTACAATCTAGATATGGATTGAAGATATTAATTATTAAATAGGATGGCAGTTCAAGTGATACTATATTGTTGTGTCCCGTGTACAATCTAATGATTTGTGCATTATCCCTAACACTTAATGTCATTTTTATAATTTTTCAAACATGATTTTTCTTTACAAAATAAAATTACACATTAATATGACTTTTAATTTCTCATTTTGTTGAATTATCACATGCATTACACGGGTACATATCTAATTGTATCATATATTCCCTATTTAAGTGAAAAAAGTTGTCAATAAAATTTTATTAAAAACATAACCTTCTAATCAAGGAGAAAAACTTAGATACTGTAACTTATATACTATTATCTAATAAATAGATGACATTTGCCTTACTTATTTATTTTATTTTCTGTACCAATATTTACTTTTAACTGCATTAAAATTGAGAAAAATCTTTCATGGGAAAGGGATTGGGAGAAATTTGAGTGATCTCAAATTATTATATATATATATATTTTAAAATCTTTCATCGTAGAACAAATTCTTCTCCTTCTTGTTGACTTTAATTTGAAAATTTAAAATTGATAAGTAGATTAATCAAGAAGATAAACTACTTTTTAATAAATTTAATTAAGACCAATCTTGAAAAATAATGGTAATTTTTGAAAAATTTAAGAACATAAATTACTTTTAATTATTTTTCTTATATTTTTTGAAGTAGTTTAGAGTAATTTTTAATAAGAACAAGATGTAGTATAATTAATCTCTTTATTAGGAGTAACATATATGTACATGATGATAAGGAGTTTAACATTAAGAAACATGTACAATGGACCTAATGGAGTCCATGGGTACTTGGATCTAAGAGTTGAAGAGTATTGCCCCAAAAGATCCATTTTGAGAAAAGGAGGCCCATTAACTATGGGCAGGACTAGGGTTATGAAAGAATCTTTACAAGGCTTCATTAGAGACTTACAAGATAATGAGCCCAACATATTTGAAGAAGAGGTATCCTTGGCTTTGGATAAGAAGAAAATTGTTATATTGATCCAGGCTCAATATACTTATATGGCCCAATTAGATGAATGACCCAAACTACTTAAGATCAGTTTAGGATAAATTATAATTTATTTTAATTTTTTTAGATTTAATTTGAATTATTTTATTTATCTTATTATTTTTTTCTTGAATTTATTTGATTTAGATTAGGATAAATAATTTGTGGTTTCATATTTATATTCAAAGAGACTAATCATAAATTTAGATTTAATTTAATTTAATTAGAACTCTATTAGATAGAACTTATCTTTATCTGATTGAGTTATGAGTTATAGTAGGAATTAGTATTTTACTTCTCTATTTAAGACCATTCATTGTAACATTTTTCTACATATCAATTAATTTAGAATATTTTCTACTTGTGAGTTCTTTACTAGTTCTTCGTGTTCTTTTGAAAATACATCCAACTTATCAAGAGAGTGATGTACTATTATGGCGTCTTCCACAGTTAGAGTTCTTTGAGATAGGTTCTCATTAGGTTCTAGTTCGATCAACCCATTTGAGTCAAGCTTCCGCATTGCTGTCCTTTGAATTTTATGGGTTCCTGAGACAGATTCCTCAAGGATTCCACATCAGTTAGCATTAGAGCAAATGTTGGATTCAGACACCCCATATCATCAACCACGACATCACTAATACTTTATCTTCAATTTTACAGCAGCCAAACATGCCTTTAAGAATTTGGCTTCCCCAAACACAGTCTTCCTTCTCCTTCTACCGATACACGCATCTGTAGTTTCCAGATTTTAGACTCTCAAAATGTGTCTTCCTTCACTTGGTTCAAAATCGTCCATCCCTCCAAAAAAAAAATTCCAAATTCTAGTTCGGTCTTTGTCTTCCTTAACACGGTCACACGTTACCCTTTTATGCTCTTCAGAAATTTGTCTTTATCCAAAAAAAAAATTTAGCTCCATCTTTGTGTTCTCTTTCCCTCAATGTTCGGTCTAGCTGATTTTTTCCTTTTAGAATCACATCGTATCCTTTTCGGTCATCATCACCCTCAGCCATCAACATGTCTTCCCCTTCTTTACAAATCATGCCATTATCATGTCTCCCTCCATGATTTGAATTCGTGCGTTGCTTCTTCCAATCTAGACTCAAATCTAATTTCATCCACTCTTTTCAAATTGGCATCCTTCCATTCAAAGTTTGTTCCTCCTTATTCAGCCATTCATTGATCCCCAAATTAGTTTCATTTTGGTCTCTGCCTCCTTCAAATTTAGAGTCTCTTTCATGTGACATTCGGGCACTGACAAGGGCGGGGAGTGATTGCTGGTGCAAGAAAAGTAGAGGTCAGATAAAGTGATAAAACATAAACAAGGAGCGGCTCCTGGCAAGCTTCTAAGCGGGAGGGGCATATAAATGAATCGAATACTTACCGGAATGAGAGGGATCCAAAGACTGTATAGGTATAGGACTATACGGTTAAGGATAGCTTAAAGGAATTGATAAGTACTACCTATACTAACAAGATGCATCTACCTTTTCGGTAGCCTATCCCTTAAGAACTCCTTAGTTAAGCGTACTCGACTTGGAGAAATTCTAGGATGGGTAACCTCCTGGGAAGGAGGTGTGTGAGTGAGGACAAGGCACAATAAAAAGGCTTGTGTTGATTTATAGGGACAGTAGTCAATCCCAAATAGCGGTCGAACGTTACACTTCATGAATGTAAACTCATTCCTTCCTATTCCATTGCTTGCTGAAAATTTCATCCGTGTTGAACATTATTGGGTGCTGAATATTACTTGTTGGAACTATTAGAATTATTTGCTGCATATTGGAAAATTGCTGAAAAAAAAGTGGTTTATTGAAATTGATTTCTGAATAGAGTTTGTATTGCTAAATTGTGATCTTACTGATTAAAAAAAAAAGAGTGAAAAAAAAGAGAACTAAGAATATAATCTTATTTATCATAGTTTTGAGAGTTGACTCTTGAACTCTAGCATTTTATTTTTTCCATTAGCTCTTGATTAGTAATAGTGATTCTCTTAAGAACACTATAAGATATTAGTTTGAGTGGTAAAAGACAAGAGAGATACATCATTGAAAAAGCTAATTTTAGGTGTGCTAGATGAGTGAACTAACATCTTTTGAGTGAAACACATGAAAAGTGTATGAGATTCCTTTTCTTTGATTTCTTTATTCTATTTTTAGGATGCCTAGAAGTAAAGGAGGAAATGGAGGAAATGAAGCTGAAGGTGTACAAGGTTTAATAGACATGAAAGTCTTGTGGGATTCTTTGAAAGCTGAATTAGCTAACATCAATAGAAGGCTAGAAAGTGTTGAATTTGCTGTTAAAGGAAAAAAGGTACAAAGAAAGCTTCAACCAGAGTTAGAAGATCATGAGTCATATGTGGAAGAGTCTACTTCAAAACACAAGAATTCTTCTAGGTGTGACAAATACCTAGGAGGACTCAAGTTGAAGATCCCACCTTTCCATGGGAGTGTTGATCTAAATGCATATTTGGAGTGGGAAAGGAGAGTAGAACATATATTCGAGTGCTACAACTACTTTAAAGAGAAGAAAGTAAAGTTGGTTGTAGTAGATTCACTGAATATGCAAGTATTTGGTTAGACCAGTTGCAAGTTAGTAGACTAAGGTATGAAGAACATCCTGTGAGTTCTTGGTATGAGATGAAAGCTGTCATGAGGAAAAGGTATATCCTTAGCCATTACTAACATGATTTGTATATTAAATTACAAGAATAGAGTCAGGAACTCAAAATGTTGATGAATTCTACAAAGAGTTAGAAATAACTTTGATATGGGCAAACATAGTAGAAGATCTTGAACAAACCATGGCACGATTCCTTGGTCACTTGAGACTAGAATTCAAGATAAGGTGGAATTAAAGCATTACACAGACATCGAAGAGCTTTTGCACAAGGCCATTCTTGTGAAGAAGCAACTAAAATCAAGAAAATCATATTATTCAACTTCTTCTTGGAAGGAATTTAAGTCTGTTGCTAAATGGAAAGATAGGAAACCAAAAGAAGCCATCAAAGACTTCAAGTCTTCCTCACGGGCTAAGGAGGAAAGCAAGGCTAAGAATTTAGAATAGAGGTAAATATAACACTAGACCTTCTTCTTTTTCTTCTTCTAAGAAGTGTTTTAAGTGTCAAGGTTTTGGACACATCGCCAATCAATGTCCAAACAAAAGAATAATGACCATCCATGAAAATGGTGAACTGGCAAGTGAAAGTGAAGTTAAAGTTGAAGTAGAAAGTGAATATCAAGAGAAATCATTAGATGAATCTTTAGACGATGGATATTTTGAGCCATTGTGTGAAGGGAATTTCTTTGTCAACAAAAAAGCTCTTAGTAGTCAACTTCAAAAAGAGCAAGATAATGAACAAAGAGAGTGACTTTTCCATTCGAGATGTCTTATCAAAGATAAATTATGTTGCTTGATTATTGATGGAGGTAGCTGTACCAATGTTGCTAGTACTGTGCTGGTTGAGAAATTGAATTTGCCTACCTTAAAGTATCCTAATCCCCATAATCTCTTGTGGATGAATGATAGTAGTAGCTACAAAGTTTCCAAACAGGTTCAAATTTCCTTTTCAATAGGCAAATATCATGATAAACACTATGTTTTTAGGACACTTACTGCTCAGAAGGCCATGGCAATATGATAGAAGAGTACTCTATGATAGGTACACTAATTTCTACTCCTTCAAGCATGAAGACAGAAAAGTGACATTAACTCCTTTTACTCCTCTAGAAGCATATGAGGATCATGAGAGAATTCAAAGAGAATATAAAATAAGAGAGTTACAAAAGAAAGATGAGAGTATAAAAGAAAAAAGTGAGAGTGAAAAATGAGAAAAATAAAAAAAATGAAAGGAGAGGAAAAAGTGAGAAAGAGAGAAAAAAGAAAGAAGAAAGTGAGGGAAACAACAAAGTGAGTTTGTTGATAGAAAAAAGGAGAGATAAAAAGAGCATTAATGGCAAGGCAAGAGGTCTTTGTGCTTATGTACAAGGACATATACTTATCCACTAACCAATTTTATTCTTCCTTGCATTCTAGTGTTCTTACTCTTTTGTAGGAATTTGATGATCTTTTCCAAAATAAATACCAGATGGTCTACTTCCCATAAGAGGCATAGAGCATCACATTGATTTTATACCCAGAGCTTCCATCCCCAACTGTCCAGCATATCGTGCAAATCTAGAAGAAACAAAAGAAATTCAATACCAAGTTGAAGAGCTTATGCGAAAAGGATTTGTAAAGGAAAGCCTGAGCCCATGCGCTGTACCGGTGATATTAGTACCAAAGAAGGATAGAAAGTTTGTAGAGCCATCAACAAAATAATGGTAAAATATCGCTATCCTATTCCTAGGCTAGATGATATGTTAGATGAATTATACGGTGCATCATTATTCTCTAAGATTGATCTTATGAGTGGATATCATCAAATTAGAATAAAAAAAGGTGATGAGTGGAAAACAACTTTCAAAAAAAAATTTGGACTTTATGAGTGGTTAGTTATGCATTTTGGATTAACTAATGCACCTAGGACCTTCATGAGTCTCAAGAACCATATCTTTTGTTCCTTTATTGCTAAGTTTGTAGTGGTTTACTTTGATGACATTTTAGTGTATCGCAAAAGTCTAGATGAGCATGTTTTGCAGTTGCGTGAAGTTTTCATTGTCTTAAGGAAAAATAGACCTTTTGTAAATCTGGAAAAATATTCTTTTTGCTTAGATTATGTGGTTTTTCTTGGCTTTGTTGTAGGGGCACAAGGAATCTAAGTAGATGAAGAGAAGGTAAAAGCTATCAAAGATTGGCTAACCCAAAAGAATGAAAATGAAATTCAAAGTTTTCATGGTTTGACTAGCTTTTATAAGAGGTTTGTTGAGGATTTCTCATCCATAGCAGCACCTTTAAATAACTTAGTCAAAAAGAATGTGATATATAAATGGGGAGAAGTTCATGATAGAGCATTTAACACTTTAAAACATAAACTTACAAATGCACCACTCTTAGTACTACCTGATTTTGGTAAAGTCTTTGAAATTGATTGTGATGCATCTAGGGTAGAAATTGGGGCTATTTTAATGCAAGATAAGAGTCTCATAGCTTATTTCAGTGAAAAGCTTAGTAGATCAACTTTAAACTACTTCATATATGAAAAAGAACTCTATGCATTAAAATGGGCTTTAGATACATGACAACATTATCTTTGACCAAAAGAGTTGATCATACATTCTAATCATGAGAGCTTAAAGTACTTAAAATCACATAGTAAGTTGAACAAGAAGCATGCTCAATGGATGGAATTCATTCATTGATACCTTTCCGTACATTCTTAAGCATAAGCAAGGTAAAGAAAACATTGTGGTAGATGCACTATCATGCAGGTATTCTCTTCTTACTGCTTTACATGCTAAAGTGCTTAGATTTGAGCTGATTAAGGGATTGTATGATAATGATCCAGATTTTTCAGAAACTTGGAAATCATGTGAAAAGCATGGATTTCAAGATTTTTACAGATTCAATGGGTTTCTTTTCAAGAAAGATAAAATTTGCATTCCTAATTGTTCTTTGCGTGAATTGCTTATTAAAGAAACTCATAGTGGTGGGTTAATTGGGCATTTTGGAATTCATAAAACTTTAAAACTTTTGTATGAACATTTTTATTGGCCTTCTATGTGGCATGATGTTGCTCAAGTATGTGATAGATGCATTACTTGTAAACATGCTAAATCTAAATTTAATGCTCATGGTTTGTATACCCCTCTACCTGTTCCCCAACATCCTTGAACTGATATTTTAAAGGATTTTGTGTTGGGATTGCCATGTTCTCAAAGCGGTAAAGATATTGTTTTTGTGGTTGTTGATAGATTTAGCAAAATGGCACACTTTATTACTTGCTCTAAAACTAACGATATTGTTCATATTACTGATCTATTCTTCAAAAAAGTTGTTAGATTATGTGGAATTCCTAGGACTATTGTGAGTGATCAAGATGTTAAGTTCCTAAGTCATTTTTTGCAAATATTATGGAAAAAATTATAGACTAAATTGTTGTTTTCTACCACTGTACATCCATAAACTGATGGACAAATAGAGGTAGTAATTAGAACACTCACTACTTTGTTGCATGCAATCATTTAAAAGAATTTGAAAAATTGGGACAACTATTTACCTTATATAGAATTTGTATATAATAGGGTTGTGCATTTAACTACATCCTATTCTTCTTTTGAAATTGTATATGGGTTTAATCCTATGACTCCTCTTGATATCTTACCTTTGCCATGTAATGAGAAAGCTAACTTTGATGGTAAGAAAAAGGCTGAGTTTGTGCAAGAGTTGTACGCAGGAGTTCAGGTTAACATTGAATAGAAAAATGAATAATATGCAAAGCAAGCCAACAGGGGCCATAGAAGAGTTGTATTTGAACTAGATGATTGGGTTTGGGTACACTTGAAGAAATAAAGTTTTCTATAGCAAAGGAAAACAAAGTTACAGCCACGTGAAGATGGACCTTTTCAAATGCTCGAGAGAATCAATGATGATGCTTACAGAATTGATTTTCCAATCTCCTATGGCAATCATGTGAATGCTACCTTTAATGTTTCGAAGCTATCCTATATGATACTACATATTTGAGGACGAATCCTCTCAAGCAGGGAGGGAATGATGGAGTCTATAGGTGGATCCAAGAGTGGAAGAGCACCATCCCAAAAGATCCACTTTAAGCAATAGATGGCTTATTATTGAGGGGCACGACTAGAGCTATGAAAGAAACTCTATAAGGTTTGATTAGAGGTTTACAAGATAATGAGCCCAAGATGTTTGAAGAAGAGGCATCCTTGCCTTTGGGTCAAAAGAAAACTGTTATATTGATCTAGGCCCAATATACTGATATGGCCTAATTAGAAGAATGACCCAAACTACTTAGGATTAGTTTAGGACAAATTATATTATATTTTAATTTTTTTAGATTTAATTTAAAGTATTTTATTTATCTTATTCTTGTTTTTGAATTTATTTGATTTAGATAAGGATAAATAATTTGTGGTTTTCTATTTGTATTCAAAGGGACCAATCATAGGTTTAGATTTAATTTAATTTAGTTAGAATTCTATTAGATAAAGCTTATCTTTATCTAATTTAGTTAGAAGTTGTAGTAGGAATTAATATTTTACTTCTTTATTCAAGACCGTTCATTGTAATGTTTTTCTAAGTTCTTCACTAGTTCTTTGTATTCTTTTGAGAATATACCCGACTTATTAAGAGAGTGATCTACTCTTGTGGCATCTTCCATAACTAGAGTTCTTTTAGCCATAAAGGATATGTATGAGGGGGCAACAACAAGTGAAAGAACTCCTGGAGGTGAAACAAAAGACTTTTCTAGAAGGATAGGTTTACATCAATGATTTTTCTTTAGTCCATACTTGTTTGATTTGGTTTTGAATATTCTAACAGAACATATATAGGAAGAAATTCCTAAGTGTATGTTTTTTACGGATGATATATTCTTAATGGAAGTTGCAAGAGAAAAGGTCAATTCTAAACTTGAGTTATGGAGACAAATTTTGGAATCAAAAAGTGTTCGCTTGAGTAGAAGTAAAACAGAATATATGCATTGCAAATTTAACAAGAGGCTAGTTAGAAATAATTTAGAGGTAAAAATTGGAGAGCTAACCATTTTAGAAGTGTCAAAGTTCAAATATTTGGGGTCAATTTTACAGAGTGATGGTGAAATTGATGGGGATGTAATGCATAGGATATAAGCTGTGTGGTTAAAATTGAGAAAAGCTTTAGGAGTTATTTGTGACTGCAAGGTACCTACTAAGATTAAACAGAAATTTTATCGAACTACTATAAGCCCAGCGATACTATATGGTAGTAAATGTTAGGCTTTGAAAGGGCATTAAAAGCATAGGATAGGAGTAGCAGAGATGAGAATGCTTAGATCGATGTATGGCCATACAAGAATGGATAAAATACGAAATGATTGTATACGAATGAAAATTGGAGTAGCACCTATTGAGGAGAAAATGGCAGAAAATCATTTAAGGTGATTTGAGCATGTACAAAGAAGAGGACAAGAGTAGCCAGTAAGAAGAGTTAATCAAATGACTTGAAGCCCTATCAAAAGGCGTATAGAAAGACCAAGATGAACTGTAACACCTTACCCCAAGACGCCTCCAAACCTGACTAAAACCTTCAATATTCAACCAATTACAACCCATACATCTAAAAACATCCTCCCAAAACTTCATAATAGTGGAAATAAATCCAAAAAAGCCAGAAAATGGGCTGGCGCTGCGGCCACTACAGTATCGCTGCGGCTCTGGCCTCCCCTATTTAGTACACGCTTCTTCCTACTTTGGTGTTGTGGCCTGGACTCTGGCGCTACCCTCTAATTTCATATCAGCAAAACTTAACATCCCGGGCAAACTTCCAAAGCGTATAACTTCATGCTTCCACCTCCAATTGACTTGATTCTAACTTCTACAGATCAATCTAGTCCCAATCTATCTATAGACATCAATGAAGTATATGCCACAACTTTACCTTGCTGTATCAAAACACACCCTAGACCCAAAAATTTTACTTCTTGTAGCCAAAACTCGCATTTACTGAGCTTAGCATATAGTTGGTGATCACACAATACTTGCAACACAATCCGAAGATGGAGCGCATGCTCTTCCTCACTCTTAGAGTAGATTAAAATGTTATCGATAAAAACCACCACAAATTTATCTAAATATGGCCGAACCACCATTTTCATATAATCCATGAAGATTGCAGGGGCATTGGTCAACCCGAATGGCATTACAAAAAACTCATAATGCCCATATGAGTTCGGAAAGCTGTTTTAGGCATATCTTCAGCACGCACTCGTAATTGATCGTATCCTAACCTCAAATCAATTTTAGAGAATACAGACGCACCTACTAACTGATCAATCAAGTCTTCAATCCTAGGCAAATGATATTTATTCTTAATCTTCACTCAGTTTAGCTATCTGTAATCAATGCATAATCTGAGGCTACCATCTTTCTTCTTGACAAACATCACTAGAGCTCCCTAAGGTGAGACACTAGGTCTGATAAAACCTCTTTTCAACAAATCCTCAATCTACTTCTTGAGTTCCTTCAATTCTGACAGTGCCATTCGATATGGAGCCTTCGAAATAGGACTAGTCCCGGGCACCAAATAAATGGAAAAATCTAATTCTCGTGATAGTGGCAAACCGGTAATCTCCTCCAGAAACACATCGGGATATTCATTCACAACTGGGTATCTTTCGATACCACCATCTATATCCACGTTCACAAAGAAGAAAACCAGAAACCCTTCTCAGCTTGGGCAAAGGACAAATAGATATTCTCATCCCTTCAACACTAGGGATATTCATAGACAAAGATATAGTCTTCCGAGCACAATCAAGAATTTTATTGTTCGCTTCCAACCAATCCATCCTAATTATAACATAAATCTCTTGCAACGGCAAACAGATTAGATACAGGATTGTGCTTTGGTGTTCAAAATGAACCACACAATTCAGACAAGCTTAAGTAGTTCCTATTGAAACTCTTGTGGGTGTAGATACCGACAACTCAAAAGCCAACTCCATTACCACAATACCCACTCTCCGAGCATTATCAAAAGAAATGAAGGAATGTGATGCACTTGAGTCAAACAAAGCATGAATAGAGTAACCATTGAGTTTGAATTTACCTTTAATCAGATTAGGCACGACATTTGCTTCTTGTCGAGTGATGGTGAAAACACATCCAGGCATCATGGGTCTCCTCATTGAATCATCACACCTTGGCTCCCAACAATTTCGCGACATATGACCCGATTTCCCACAATTATAACAAACCATGTACGGACGGTCACCATGGCTAAAGCTGCATTTTGTGCATGGATTCGATGCACTACTTGAACTGTACTGAGATGTAGTGGAGTCATTTCTTGTATGCTCACTTTGACTGGAACTCCCTTGCTCAAAGCCTCCTCGATAAAAGGGTCTTCTACCAAATTGACCTATGTTGGACTGATCCCGAGCAAACCTACCTCTTCCTTTACCATGACGGCCTCTATTATGGTGACCTCTTTCTTCACTAGAACTTGTGCTACCACTGCTGCTACCACTACATGAACCACATCCTTTACTGATTCCTTCTGTAGGTCCTAAGTGAGAAAAAGCTTGAATCATGGAATTCCTTCTATGCTCCTTGGCCTTCTTCATCTGCCTGGATAAGACACGTATCTTCGTACACAAGTCCTCAAAGGATACAAACTCCATCACAGATAGCCACTCCTTAATCTCTAGATAGGCTCCCTCAAACAACCTTTGAGCCATCCACCTATTGTTAGGGTAATTATTCAAATAAGTGGAGTACTTAGCCAAGTCTAAGAATTGATCAATATAGTCATCCACCGACAAATTCCCTTGCTGAAAAGTTAGGAACTCAGCCTCCTTTTAGATCATTAAGGTTGGAGGGATGTAGTGTGCAAAGAACCGTTCCATAAACTATGCCCAATTCATAGGAGGATTCACCACTTCAACACTCGAGAGAACACTCCTCCACCAACTCTTGGCCTTCTTCTCAAGCTTAAATGCCACCAGTTAAACCCTTTGCTATGAGGTGCAATCCATTACATTGAAGATGTTCTCCAATTATTCTATCTAATTCTCAGCCTGGGAAACATCCATGGTACCTTTAAAAGCTGGGGAATTAAACTTCCGAAAGTCCTTCAACTGTAAAGAGATACCCCTCCTTTCAACCCTTGGGGCTCTCTCAGACTCCACCATATTCTCATTCTCATCCTCTCCAACATTCAGATCCACAAACATGCCAGCCTCTTCATTCATATCCCCTTGTTCTTTCCTATCCATTCTCTCTTGCAACCTATTCAACGTCTCCCCCTGAGTATTCACTTGATTATTGAGGCCAGCCAACATCTCATGCATCTACCTTATGAGATCATTGTTACTCTATCTTCCTCTGCGAGATATTCTTCCTACACACAAGCAACAACACATTCAATTACCTAGTTTTAGACTAGCATTCTAGTGGGAATATAGTCTATGTATTTAAAATTGTGCCAAGTAGTATTTCAAGTTGGAACAATGGCCCAAAACCATTGCTCTGATACTAAAATGTAACACCCTACCTCCAAACGCCTCTAAACCTGTCCAAAACCTTCAAAATTCAACCAATTACAACTCACACATCACAAAACATCATCCCAAAACTTCAGAACAGCAGAAATGAATCCAAAAATACTAGAAAATGGGCTGGCACCATGGCTGCTACAGTACCGCCAAGGCTCTGGCCTCCCCTGTTTAGTACACGCTTCTGCCTCCTTTGGCTCCGAGGCTTAGACTCTGGCACTACCCTCTAATTTCATATCAGCAAAACTTAACACCCCTAGCAAACTTTCGACGTGCATAACTTCATGCTTCGACCTCCAATTGACTTAATCCCAACTTCTACAAGTCAATCTAGTCCCAATCTATCTATAGACACCAATTTCACCTCAATCCAACTCCATATGGATATTCTGGATCCTTGACACTATTTTGGCTACTTATTGACAAAAACTCACCACTAACAACATCTAATTGCCACCAAAGGCAAATGGTCACTCAAAGACCATTCATACAGGTCCAAAACCATTAAACCAACTTATCCAAAGAGGTTTCACCTCAAAGAAATTACTCCTCTGAGATTTGACCCCTTGAACCCTAACTTAACAAATCGGGCTATAGGCTATAAAACACATCAATGAGGCTTAATTCTACCTTTTATCATACATAACAAATACACACAATATACATAACCATACATACATTCATCCATAACAATCCTTATCCATATCAATCATCCATTACAAACATTCTATCCTACTTGGCACAAGATACATTATCCAAAATTACAAATACTACATGGACTATTCCTATGTATGTAGTTATTCCCGCGTCTTCTCCTGACTAGTGCCAAAACAGTCATCTAAAAGGTTAGTTCATGGGAGAGGGGTGTGAGACAATGTCTCAGTAACCGAGACAACCACACACACACATATATATACATATATATAACTCATACAATGCATGAATGTGATATGAAATGAATGAAATGCATGTCTCCCTCGCACACAGCTAGAATCACGGGTTGTCATCATAACAAGACATTTCATAGAGGTAATTCCCTTCCAACAGTTGATGAAGACTGATTCCGGGACATCACCAAGCTCACCTCCCATTAGTGCATCCGACCAAAGATAACACTAATATTCGGACCGGGGCTCTCCTTCCCCTTGCCTACCACGAATTAGCAGTGATTTAAGGAAGGTGTAGTCCACTGCGTGCCTTTCCCCTCCTGGCCATAGGAAGAGATTAGCTGCAGGGATCCCATCCTTATCCTCCATATCATATATATACATTCCATCCTTAGCCTCCCTAACATATATATATATTCCTTCCTTATCCTCCCTAACATATATCATCATATATCATATCGTCATCACATCATCACCACCCAATCCGCCATATATCACAATCTCACAATGTCATGTGGCGATGTTCATGTATCATCATCATCATGATCTCAATGTTATGCTATGCATTATGTCAAGTCATATCAATATCATCATCACATATATAACTATCATCATCATAATCATAATCATCATCTAATTGTATGCATACCATGATATATAGAAAACAGTACACACAAACTCATCAATATTATGGTATGAAAGAAACATGCATATATACACAAATATGCATGCTATCATACAATGCAATACAAACAAACACTTGGTTACCTCAGGTTGTGAATACCATGCTCACACCAGTTCTACAAGCTTTCTTGAATGCCAATCCCATGACTAGCCAAACAACCTTAACAAGATTACAATTCCTCAATTAACCACATATACCATATAACCAAACATCACAATTCAACCAATTTAGCCTAACCCAAGGTTCCAACACCACTTTCTTGCACCATCAAGCTCCCAGGGACCATTCAAACACTACATAATCTCATTCAACTCAGATTCCTCATACTCTCAACTAAGAACAACATGGGGTTAAGCCCTAAACACATATAATCCCTTCAAAACTCACACCCAAGCAACAAGAACACCAAAACACACTTCATTATCCCCTTTTCATCCATTTCAATTAGTGGATTTCAACCTAAATTAGAAATCCCAACACAAAACCAAAAAGACCCGAAGTTCCAATAGAAGAAAATGGAGAGGGAGGAGTAGGGTTCACTTACCAACTTGAATCTAAGCTTCCAGAGGCTGAAAACAACTCCCAATGGTTGAATCCAGCAAGCCTTAGTAAAGCTCCCTCAGTTCTCCTTCGTTTCTTTCTTTCCCGATCGTCTGAAATGATTCCAATTTAAACAAGATTCTTATTCCTTGCTGCGGCTTTAGGACAGCTCGCGCGGTGCTACCATGCTCAGCCAAAAACATGCCACTAGACTCGCTCTCGTAGCGGTAGCCTTGCTTCTCACCACAGCATGGAGCTCTATTTTCCTCCACTTGAACTTTCCTCCATCCTATTTCCTGTGGTGCTGCACACAATGCCAAGAAAGATACCATGAGGGGTGTTACAAGGACACTAAGAAAAGTTATAAGGCGTGACCTCTTGATAGCAAATAGCACTTTGGTGTAGACTTCAAAGCCTAGAATCACATAGAGATTAATAAAATCAATAAAGGGATCAATAAAATTCACTCACTTATGTGATAGCAAAAAAAAAAAGCATAAGAGAGAAGATATTGTCATTGTGCTATAGCTAGCCATTGATCGCAATGTAAAGTCCCCGAAATTGCCCAAAGTCCTTTCCAAGTGTATTGATTCTAAGCTTTTCTTGCAAGCACCTATAAATTAAAAAATAGTGCACGACACATGAATAAAGCTGAAATTGAGAATAGAAGAAGGGACAATAAAAGAATTCAGGCATCATACCCCAAACACTTTTGCGTACATTAAGTATATGTAGCTATTAGTTTACCGTTTATAATTAAAAAAAAAAAAGATTTAACGCTATACTACTCCATGATCGATGCTCTTAAAAGAGGATGCTTGAATCTTAGTATTTTTATATATTAACTTATTATTAATTATTAATTAATTATAATTACAAATGTCCTTTTCAATATTTTTTCATGAGATTTTTCATATCAATATTTTACCTATCATAAACTGTAATGATATAATCAATTTAAAAAATTAGCCAATAATTGAATTGGATTTGATATAAATTCAAATTTTCAACATGATTTGATAATTTGTGAATTGAAAAATTTTGACATTAACAAATTCATAAGTCAATCCAAATCAACACAGCAAGATGTTCCATTCAGCATAACTTCTTAACCTAAATTCCTAGATTAATATATTATTGATTTACATCATTAATTTTTACAACAAATCGATTTTATACACAAATTAACCCAAACATGGCTGTAATTATTCAATAAATTTCATTTCAAATTGTGTAGATCATCGATCAAGGGAATTCATATCTAAAAAAAAATTCAGTTGGTCTATATATTTATATTGCATATGCTAGCTCTATTTTTTCATTGAAGTTGTTAAAAGAACATTAATTATATAACATTATGAATATAAATTTGTTTTTTATTTTCTAATTTGTATATATATATAATATTTATTAAGATTAATTTAAATATGTGAAACATATAATTTTTTTAGAATTTAAATCATATATATTAATATTTTTCTATTACAGTTTGGAGTTTCTATTACAAATATTTTTTATTTAAATTAGATATATACAATAACTAATAAATATACATCGAAAACTTGGTCATTCTATATATTTTTTAGTTACTTCTTTTTTAAAAAATTATTGATGATGAATTTTAAAAAAAGAATTTTTCCAAAAATATTAAAAAGGCTTAATATATATATATATATTTAAAAATGTGTGTGTGTGCGCATGCACGCTCTAATGTCCCTAGACATCATTTTAAGAAAGACTCCACCAAATGATGTAGGACCAGAGGGATTAGGATCTGAGAAAGGAATAAAATGGGGCAAATTAGAGAATGGAAATAGATAGCAACAGCGCTATGGTGATAAATAGTGAAGCCACAGCGAGGAACAGTAAAAGATTGTGCCCGGGTTCAGACCGAGAGCCCTGGGGCAGGGGCGAACTTAAGTGGCACCGTAGTGCGGGTCGTGAAACTTGGTTAAATCAAATGTCAGAACCAATCATGAATGGAAAGGAAAAATGGAGGGAGGATGATGTACTCTGCTAGGGTTCGACAATTCTGGCCTTGGGGTTCAATTTTTGGCATTTGGAAACTTAATTCTTGTTGCTAAGTTGATCCTCAACCCTCATCTTTGTTTTTCCTCAAGAATATTCGGTGATTTTCATGATTTCAGTTAGGGTTCCTGTTTGGGTATCATTCCACCGATTAATTTGTTCTTAAATGTGTTCTAGAGGTGTTGTTGGATATTTCTATGGATTGGGTGTTGGTTTTATGATGTTTAAGTGGTACATCTTCCAAACCCTAACCCTTAAACCTTGATGTAATTGGGAATCCAAGGTAGTATAGGCATGATTATGGTTTTAAGAGTTGTTTTGGGTGTTTTGATGCTTGAGTTTGGATTGAAGAAGCTCTATTCTCCATTTGTGTTATGTTTGAGTTGGTAAATATGCATGCTAAGGTTGAGAACTTGTGATAGCAAGGGGGAATTGATGTTATGTAGGTTGTTGTTGACTCAATTGTTATCCCTTGGCTCTAGTTTGTGTTTGGGAAGTGTAGAATCAAGTGTTTTGATGATTTCAAACAACTAGAGCTTGGAATGAGAATATTAAAGGACTATTAAAAGCACAAATATGAAGAAATCCAAGGAAAAACATGTGAAGATTTAGTTGTTAGGATTTCTCACGATGTACAAAGGGTAAAAGGCTTTGATTGTTACTTATTTATGTTCCTACAATATTTAAACAAGTGTTTTCATAGTTATCCTATGTTAGCATATATTGGATTTTGAAAACACTAGCTAACAAACAAATTTTGCTGCCAATTCTTATATATTTTGTGAAAAATTTTTAATAGACAAATTTTAAGTTTTGAAATTCAAATTTTGAGTTAAGCATCGTTAGTAAAATGTGCAAAATTCATTTTAGGTCTAGTCAAAATTTGAATGTTATTATAGTTCATAAAGTGTTCAAAGTCACTCCCTTTGACAAACAAATTTTGGATTTCAAAATTCGAATTTGAAATAAGAACTTGTGAGTCTTGTTAAAGCATGACTCTGATAGAAGAACTTTAAAGTGCAAAATTCAAATTTCACAGAGGAGAACTTTTATACCATGTTAAAAAAGCTTCTGACAAACAAATTTTAGATCCTGAAATTTGAATTTCATGTGCATCATAAAAATATGAAACAACTGTTTAAACTCAATATATGCACTTTTAATATGAAAATTCATATGTTCTTACATAGGATATATTTGACAAATTTAGAATTTGAATTTCACTCTTGAACAGATGGATTTTAGAAGTTTAACGTTAAGTCTTTAGCTTATGGTCTATGCAAAATTCATCGTTAACACCCAAAATTTGAATTTTTATGTGTCAGACACATTAAATGTGGTTGGTAAATGACTAGTTTTGCAAAGTAACCATTGGTTAATATTTCTAGCGGCTAGATCTTGTGTCTAATGACTAGTTGAGGAACAAATCTATAAATGAAACTTCATTTGAAGTTATGGGTAACAAATTTAATTTTGTTTGTGCAAAACTCGGTCAAATTTTGAGTCAAAGCCTTTTACTCTCACATTTCATTTATTGTACCTCAACTTTCATATCTACTCTTATTTAGAGAATTTATATTCTATATAAAAATCTTTTCTTCATCTAGAAGAAGGATTCTTTGTGTGAAGAGTCACAAAGGGAAATAGGAAACACTTTGTAAGACTGCAGAGTGTAGAATTTGAAAGCTCTTAGAATAGAGCTTAAGGTTATACTGAGGCATTGCAAGGAGCCCATTGAATTCTTGCAAATAATAAAAATCTCAAGTGGTGATTTGAACACTGGACATAGGTCAAGAGGATTAGATCGAACTAGGATAAGTTTTTGAGTTCATTCTTCCTTTCTCTTGCATTTATTTTCATTATTGACTGCACTCTATTTTTATGCAAACTCTTGCTTTCACTATGTAATTATATTTTTACAAAAAAAAACTTTAAACTTCTCAATTCACCCCCCTCTTGGGAAGCCAGCTATTCCAATAAGAAGGCATCGGATTGTTTGTGGTTGCTTCATTTGGTCTACCACAGTGTTGAGTGTGTTGGACAGTTGAGGTAACCACGCTTTTCTATTTGTGTTTGTGATGTATATTTAGTTATTTTCTTATCATGATATGCATGCTTTATATATATATGTTTTACCTTTTCACATCATAATTTGTCTTATGGCTCTATTATGGTTAGTCATATTCATATTATGATATGTGCACCTACACGGCTAGTAAGTTATCTATCTCTATCCCATTGTGTGATGGAAATGGCAAGAAGATGTTAATGATTATGATATATGTAAATTGTGATGATTATTGATATGAAATGATATTTATGCATCCCACGATGTGTTGTGTACATTCATATAGCATGCTAGGACATTGGAAAGTAAAATATGTTAACATGTTAGCATGCATTAGGCATCGTCACATTGTATACATCATTGAGACATATAGTCTAGGTGACGATGCTCTATATGCCATGTCGTATGCTAATCCACTAAATATATAGCACTTGAGGCCTTGTGTTTAGGTAGTGTGACTTATGTATATTCTAGTTACTAAATAGTCATCCTATGGCTGGGAGATTAGGTGGCTGTGATTTTGGGGTGAACCTTCTCTAAATAACCACTAATTTGGGTGATTCAAGGGAAGGAGAGAAATGGTCCAACCTTTGGTGCAATGGCCTTTAGTCGGGTTATGACCATTGGGAGGAGAGCTGGGTGGTGACCCTGGAATTAGCCATCACGGGTCATTGGAAGGGGACCACTAGTTGAGGTTATATTGTCATGTTAACTAACTCATGGTTCTAAACGTGTATTGATGGGATTGGAGTCTACATATCATGCATGCTATATTGGTGATGAATTGTATCTATTATTAGCATGAAAGGATGATTATGTGTATGTATGTGTTTAACTCTGGATACTGGGACGTATGTCTCACCCTGTGGCTAACAATTTCCAAGTGAAGGATCTAGCTCTAGCAAGGACAAGGAGGGCTTAGGCAAAGAGGATTGAGCGTGTGCTTGTGAGTGCCAGGGACTATATTTCTCATGTCTTTATTACTCCTTTATTTCCAGTAAAGTGCCATTATTTTGTGTAGAGACTCACGAACTGATGTGATTTAGGGCATGATTATTGTACGTTTACTGTTGAACCCCTTTTGGGTGCATTGGGTGGCCTATTCCATGTTGGTGGGCCTAGAACCATGTTAGGGTAGTGTTAAATGTTAACTATGTCATATATATGTTATGTGATGCGTCTATCTTGAATGTTAGCTTGTGTTGGAATTGAGGTTGATGCCTCTAGTCCACATATGGTTTGTATGCCTAGAGTGTGAGTCTAGTGTGGGTTTTGGGCCTTTGGTATGTAAAAAGGGCATACAACCCATTAGCTCGAGTTGGGGTTCAAGGGGGTTGAAACTTGAAGGAGTAGTTTCCTCAGGTTAAAACCTTCTTAAACATGTCTCTTATGTCCCTTATGACTTGGTCTGTGAATGTCATTTGCACATGGGTGGCCATTAGTGATGTTGAGTTCTTGTTTATGGTTAAAAAGTGACAATTTTGCTATTGGATATCCAAAATCTTCATATGGAAGTGTTTTGAGGCATGGTTGGTCTATAGTTAGAGGGGGAGTAAAGTGGACTGTAGGAGTTGAAATCAGGTTAATTGGAGGTTGGAGCACAAACTTGTGTGCATCGGAAGTTCAGTCAAGAAATCAGCAAAATGATGATATGAAATCTGATATTGGCGTCGCGGCACCATGCGTCTCGGGTCCCTTCCCAGATTTGTCTAGAAATGTCTTGGGTCGGGGTGCCACATACAGAGCCACAATGCCATCCCTCTGTTCTGTCTCTTCTTCCCTGTTTTGTTGTGATAGGCATATTAGGGCCTTGTAAGTTTAGGGTACGACACACACATGCTAAATTTTAAGAAAAGAATTTGGTCTGCGATGATCCCATTCTAGATTTATCCATTCCTAAATATATTGTATTTCAAAGAGAAACTTATTAACAATAGAATCATTAAGATATATCGTTGTGGATTGAAAAAAAAAATAAAACTATATTGTTAAAATATGAATTTTCCGTATCACTAAAATTTTTTATTATTTGATTTTTTAATACATATAAATTTTAAGTTGTATTCTTGTTTGCATTTAAATTCTGTAAATTGCCTACAATCTGATTAGCCAAAATAAGTATCAAAATGGACAAAATCTTATAATATGATCTTCCATAATTCTTATCCACTCAAACAACAACTCATTGTATAACAGATATAAGGAAAAAATGTATAACAGATATATAATATCACAACAAACCAAGTGTAAACTTACCTCATGTGTAAAACAATAAAGATTGTGGACAATCTAATTGAAACGGTAACATGGCTCAGAACTGTTAGAATCCACGTGATAATGGGAAAAAAAGGACGACTATGTGATTTATCAAACAACATCCTTAATGCCACAAATTTCTTATTCCTTGTTGATTTCAATCATTAATTCAATATGAAACTAATTAATATGTTATAGTTGAGAGAAAGCACAAATTTTCAGTATATTACAAAACTAGTATATGACCTATGCGATGCACGAGGTATTCTTTAAAATCAAAAGTGGTCATACATAATAAATAATAGGATTAAACTTATATGTTTTTTCTTATATGTTTTTCATGCTATTCTTTAATTAAAATTTAACATGTAGACCTTTTAAATTTTTTTAAGTTTAACAAGTTAACACTTTTATTATATAATTAATGACTATATCCATAATGTATTGAAAAATAATTTACATATTAACTTTTAATTAGAAAACAATATGAAAAGTACATAAGGAAAAACATATACGTATTTTCCTAAATAATAACATCAATCTTTATGTTTAATCATCATATTATACTAATTTTTGAAATTGAAAATAGGTATACATAATTATAGTTATAATTAAACTAATTAATTATCATGTTGAATTATTATGTTACATGAAAATTTTGAAAAATTAATTCTTAAAATGAATTATTTAATCCAAATTAAACAAAAAAAGAATGATTATTAAATTAAATAAATAACAACATGCATAAGGCACACAACAAAACCTAATAAAGTAAGTTGTTAAATATTTCACTATACATAACATTAAAGGTTGTATCTTTTGCTCGACCTCTTCTTCAAGAATTAATATTTTCAAGGGAGAATAACATTTGAAGACCAAAAGTTACATTTAATGCCAATTATGGATCCAAACATTCCAAAATTGCAGAAACAGACCAAGGTTCGAAACTGACCCAAAAGATTGAAATGAAATGACTACACTACCCTTAATGAAGTGTCCCTTAACGCTGATGCTGAGAGACTGCCCTAACTCCCACATTTTCATCCCTGACGGCCTGACTCGGTGAGACGCTGTCGAAGCTCTGAGATGGAGGGAGGTATTTTGCAAATGAAACGAGCACCACGGCCATTGGAAAACTTCATCTTGTCGCGTTGGTGGCCTCTCATCATTGATACGCATTGCCATGGTCAGTTTGATTCGCATTGTCGCTGTTTTCTGCTTTTCTATTTTCTGCTTTAAAATGAAAGGAGCATAAATTGTTTTTCTATTTTCTGCTTTTATTCCCTGTTTTGTACCCAGGCAATTTTTCCATTCTGATGGTTTGTCTGTTTTGCTATCTTAATTTCATAAAGGTCTATTTGTTCTCATATATATTCTATAGTTTTTGTTTGGGTTCTGTCACTTTCTAAAACATGGAAATCAAGAAAATCTTTGTTTTCTATTTACTTAAGCTTTGGACGTATCTGGTAATCTATCATGGTGTAGGTATCAAGTTGCATCGCTGAAAGAAAAACTTAGTTGTTTGTCTGTTTGAGTTTGAGCCTTTGTTTGTATGTACGATCATCCAATTCCAACGAGCTTGAGTATTTATCGCCTAGCATAATCCAGTAGATTTTGTGCACAGTTCAAAACACAATAATTCAGGAGTATAGTAAGCTTCTGAGAAATCTTAGTTCCTCATCTTGGATTTGCATGCCTGCAAGTGGCCGGATTTTTTTTTTGGGTGGGGTGTGGTTGAATAATGATGATGTTTGATTTTTAATCTATCAGGTTGATCTTGCGCAGATTCTTACAATTCGTTTTATTTTGTCTTCCATATTTCTATTAAGTTTAGAGATAAGTGACCCGAATGTTGCTGCAAAGGTTTTCTTCTCTCTGAATATTTGAGTCCATGTCATGGAAATTATATGCTGTGCCAGTTCTGCATTCTGTACAAATAGATGAAACTGCAGTGATTTTTTATAGTTCTTTCCTGACAAAGAAGAATTAATTATATTATCTATGATGCAGTGATCTCTTTTTCAATGGAGTGTATAGTAGACTGAAAATTTGAGTCAAACCTGAAATTATTTTTAATATTTTGTGACTCTGTTTTTGTATTTTAAAAATGTTGTTCCGATTTTCTTTTTTTTGGACGCTTATCAATGTTGATGTTTATCGTAATGTATATTTTTACGAGATCAAGGTGATCATAACCTCTGTCTAATAATTTGCATCATGGGCTGCCTTCTTGCCTTTTGTTGAAAAGACTGTATGGTTTAATAGATGCTATTTGTGGTGTTTTGAAGCTCAACTTATGTGTCAGTGAA
This sequence comes from Adenanthera pavonina, assembly GCA_026686845.1. NCBI lineage: Eukaryota > Viridiplantae > Streptophyta > Magnoliopsida > Fabales > Fabaceae > Adenanthera > Adenanthera pavonina. Next base: position 24,952,168 of record JAIVEN010000004.1, read on the forward strand.
TAAGCCTCTATTTTTTATGGTCCCATTCATCCTTAGAATGGCGTGCAGTGGAAGTTATACTCCTATTTTTACCTTCCTTGCTCCTTATGTGAAGTCTTATACCTATACACTAGCCTTTTGTGTATTCACAATAGAGTCTTTGAACATTTATAAGCATCTTTTGGAGTAACTTAAAGGACTTTTTGACGGTGCTTTACAGATGCCTGATTGATACTTCCCAGGGAATGTTGGCTTTCTTTTACTTTTCTTATTAGAAAGTTAGAGAAGAAATGTCATATTGTTCATCCTCTTTTTTGCTTTGACTTTTAATAATTTTCTCAAGGCGTTCTTTTTAGCCTAGAAGCATTAAAGTACCAATAAGTTGCAATTTGGAGCAAAAAAGAGAAAACTTTTTTTTTCATTACACAACATTATGATTGCTTTGTTCTAATCTAAGTTTTTTTTTCTTGAAAGGCTCTCCTTCCCCTTAAAGCAATTAATGGAACTTGTAATTTTCAATTTCTACCGTTCTATGTCTATGTCTGTCACATCCTGAATAGATATTTTAAAATCCGACACTTTTTTTAAATTATACGCATATTCTTCCATTTTGTTCTGTCATAATTTTACCGGGCCTATGTCAATGTTCATGCTTTCTATTCATACAATCTCCGCAGGAACTAATTGATCGCGTCATCGCTACGCAAAATTGCCTGATTCACATCATCGCTACGCAGTGCCACAACTAACTGATCTCTGCCCGCTGTTCACTGATCTCTGCTAACCAAAAGGTAGCTTATATGCTTCTATGCTCACTAATTTAAGGGTAGTGCATGTTATGGAGTCACCTCCAAATCCAAATCACTTTGATAATGGTGTGCGAGGAATTGCATGAATATGGTCATAATCACTTGCCCTCCTGATTCCCTTATTATAGGCCTGTGAGATCTTCTTTACTGTGTTTTGCTTTCTCAGAGACTCAGACGCTTGACGAGTTCATTTTTTTTCTTCTGGGTTTTACAGGGGAGCTCCGGGCCAGTCTGTTTCTGGAACTTTATCAGGAGCCATAGGAAATTTGACAAATCTTCGACAAGTGTGAGGTAACCTTGCCATTTTTTCTAGCTGCTGCTCAATTTTTCTGATTCCTTGTGCCTTACTTTATTTCTAATATTTTTGGGGAATAGAGTTTCATTAAGGTTTGGAAATATAGTTATCATCGCGACATTGTGAAACATATTTTACCTCTGATAGTGTAGTCTATTTTCCATGCCTGTGAATAACTTTTGTAACCAATATTTGTCACTATCAAACTCTGAGAAAGTTTACTATAATTTTAATTGCAAATTGATTATTTAGAGTTTTAACCCATTTTGTTAATGTGTTTCCCTTGTCTTTGACATTTCTAATCTCAATTTGTTGATTGATTAATGTAGGTAACTGTAGAACAACAATATATGTGGCAAAATCTCATCGGAACTTGGAACCTTTCTAAGCTATAGACTTGAGATCTTTCCAATAATCAATTCTCTGGTGTGATTCCTAGGTTTGTAGGCCACTTGGATAGTCTCTAGTACTTATGAGTTAACTTTTATCTTCTTTTTTCTTTTTGTCCTACTTTGCCAAGAAAAAGCGGGAAAATGGTTTTTAAATGTTTTTTTTTTAAATTTAGAAGACAAATAGGTAAGCAACCATTAGCACTGTTTGCGGTCTAATTGTTGACTTAAGATATCATTACAAGTATTGTTTATCATTCTACCTTATTTATAATTCTCATGTAGAGTTTAATGTCATGTTCTTTGTCCATAATGAGAATAGGAGGCTAAACAACAATAGCTTGTCTGGGCCCCTTCCTGCTTTGGTAGCCAAAATCCCATAGCTTGTTTTCTTGTGAGTATAGGTTTTCTCAGCCCCAAGACATTTGTTGGTTGGCTATCTCAAGTCTATGAAGTGTCTTAAGAAACGAAACAAACCACCACTGGTTGAGTCCTTCTTATTTATGCTGATATGGTAACACTAAACATTCAGGGACTTGTCTTATAACAATCTCAGTGGACCATTGCCAAAGTTTCTAGCCAGGTCTCTCAAGTATGGGCTTTCTTTCATGTTCTCTCTTTCTCTTTACACATACACAGAACCAAATAGTTTGGTCCTTTACAAACATGAGAACTTGTTTTAATTTGGTCTGATGCAGATCATTTTCAGTTTAGTCCCTTAATGATTAATGCCAAACTTAACCATCAATAGAATTTGACATTGTTGGTTGGTAAATTGAACTCAAAGTATTAGGTAGCAAATAACGTGAAAGTGAGCAAATTCTTTTATGTGTTGTTAAAGTTTGGATGAGAAATGAAATGAAATGGTTAATATTTTGACAATTGAATGATTAGATTAACAAAAATGATTTGTGAAGGAATAAATTGAATGTACAATAGATGTGATCGAAATAAGTACATGGAAGTTGAGGTAGTATATGTTGTATATTATTCTACATATTTAATGTATTGAAGAAAAGTTTATGTTATTGGCATGATAAACAATAAAATTTTTAAAATGCATTTTATTGGAGATTTGCTATTTTTCTACCACTTGAGGTTGCCTAATGGTTGCATTACTCATGGTGCCAAAACAAGTTCTGCTTCTGTCTTGTGGGAAGAGGTTTAATCACATAATTTTTCTATGTGATTAGTGACATAATTTTTCTTTCACAGGTAAATAAACCAATAATGGCGAAAGGTGAAGGTCAAAGAATTACTGGTTTCATACAATTTATGTAAGATTGAAATTCCAATTTTGATATAATGTTATGTTGTTAGTTGTTTGTATGTAATGTGTGTTTCATTGGTTTTTTTTTGTGCAGGAAAGAATTTCATTCCAAAAATAAAGGAGTACACAAGAATGCCATTGATGCAAACAAGGCTATACGTGCAACATGGAATAGGCTATTAAAGCCTGAAAAGGATATATATGAGAAGAGAGCCCTTGAGGAGAGAGGAAAACGACAAGAAGAAGGGAGAAAAAGAAGTGGACCACCCTTCTTGACTCAATGCTCTCCAAGTCAATTTAAGGAAGTGGTTGACTATGTCAACCAGCATGAAAGACTGAAGAAGAAGGTTGAAGAAATAGGATTTAGATCCCTATTACAATTTGGATGTAAAAAATTGCAGCGAGAATTGTGTGAGCACCTGCTGATTGCCTTTGATCCTCCTACTAGAACACTTGTGATTAAAGGCAGGAAATATTTTATTCAACTTGAAGATGTGAAATCAATACTTGGGCTACCTTGCGGTGGGAAGGAAATTAATTTAAGTGTTGATCGCACTGAGTTTTAGGCAATGAAGAGGCAATTTGTTGGACAACGGCTAGTTGATTTGAAGGATATGATTCTCAGTGGAAAGGATATGAAGAAGTTTGAAACCCTCTTCATGGTCTTCACACTTGGGACATTTCTTTGCCCCACCTCTAGCACAAAATGCTTCGATAGAATTGTGAAGACAATCTGCAGAAAGGGAGTAGGGAAAGATTGGGACTGGTGCGATTATATATTATCTGAGCTGAGCAGAGAAATTACATCATACAAGGGGTCCTTGCGTGGAGGGCAAAAGAAGAAGACTGTTGGTGGCTGCCTCTTTTTCCTGCTGGTATGATCCATATGAAATTTGTATTTTTTTTTTGTATAAATGTTTGAAGTATATAATGAATATCCTTTGAACAGATATTTTTTTTCCAACATGACCATTTGAGGCCACCACCTAGACTTGATGGAGAAAGTGTAATAGGATACTGGGACCAAGATAGGATAAAGAATCGGTTCATATAGAAAGAACCAGTATCAATGGACTTTTACATGAATCCTCATCCATAAATACTTCAAGTGAGCTTCCAGTAGGCACATTCACACATCTGGTAAGGAAATCATTACAACTTTGAAGCATGATTAGTATTTCTATAATAATTTGAACTGATATTGCTGTTTTCTTGTCGGAAATTAAACAAATATGGGAAAAGTTAGTAAGATGTGTAAATGAAGTTCATCAAGACCTCCTCCGACTGCAAACAAATCTCCTTGTCGGAAGAGATGGACGTCAAAGTTCGGGGGAGGGTGATCGTGAAGGAGAGGAAAACGTGGAAGACCATATATCTCTGTCAAGTGAGGAGGAGCAAAAGGCACAGGATGGTGATGAATCTAAGAAAGATGGAGAAAAGGAAGATGAAGATTATGGTGATGGACAAGATGCAGAGAATGAAGATGAAGATGACAGTGATGAAGAGGAAGATATCGGTCATAGAGATGACAATGATCGAGAAAAGGGCAATGATGGCTAGGATTTGCCAGATTCATCCACCAATGATGATTCATCAAAGAGGAAGGCCAACGATGAGCCGCTCGTTAGGAGATCTCAGAGCGATAGGAAAGCTCCGAAGATGTCACCTTATGTCAACAACCTTTAAAGGGGAAGGGGAAGGGCAAGTCATCTGTCAATAAGAAAGAATTATATGAATTTTGCACATGATGACTTGAGCCTGCAGAATGCGATCAGTAATTTTTTCATATGCTATTTAATTTGGCTGGAAACATTACTATTGTTTTTTATAATTTTAACTTACTCATCTATATGATACACAGGGTGGTTGTTGAGATGTATGATTTCCACCTCACTAGAGATGATTGCACAAGCATTGGTCGTAGAAAGTGTTTAAGAAATACGGTACAAGAGCTTTCACACTTAGATAGCATTTATGCCAATTCATTATAATTTCCAAATTCCTGTGGTCTTCAGGTTGCATTATTGATTTACAGATTATTCATATGGTCGGAAAAACACTGGTTGGTGACCAAAAGAGTAGCAAAGATGGTGTTCGTCGACATATTCTAAATCCTTGGATTACGGTAGGTGTGGTTTTAGTGAAAACATTATAGATTTACTACTCTATATATGGTTCTGTTTAAGACATATTGGTTTATTATGCTATTGTGTAGGCAACTATGTTGGAGTTGCAGCAAAAGTGGAAAATGGATCTTGTGGTGAATGACATAATGCCTAAGTCAGTTGGCTACAATATTGCTGATTGTGACTTTATCTTTGCCCCCACATGTTTCCTAAATCATTGGTGGACTTATGTTATTGAGCCAAAGTCCAATACGTTCTTCATCCTTGATTCCTTGGCCCAAGTGTTCAAGATTGACAAAGAGAAAAAAAGGATGGCAAATTTTGTGGTAAGCTTTCTTTATTATGTGTATGGGCTTTTTGATCATTTTATGGTGGACTGATGTGTTCCTGTATGAAATTCTGATTACAGAAGGATTGCTTCCAAGTGATACTGAAGACAATGAAAACATAACACTATACCAAGCTCCCAGGCCTAAAAGTCCACTTTTCCCCTATCCCATTACAACATAACACGTAAATATGCAATTAAACTTGTGTTATTTCTTAATGTTTTCAGTTAAACTTATGTAATTTTTTTATATGTAGCCATGATTGTGGTCTTCATGTGATTAAATGCTTACAAGAATGGGATAACACAGTGAAGGGACAATATACCATGGATGAATACACAGAGGTAAAAAAATTAAATTCAAAGAAAACAGAACAAGCTATTTTGTGTTGTCTCACTATGAAGTTCCCAATGTTATTCAGGCACAATTTCAGCAGTTTCTGAAGGATTTGATTTGGTGGTTAGTCAAGCTTCCTAAGAACAAGGTTCGTGATGAGGTTTATGCTTGTATATCAGGAAATGGGCCACGGAAGCGGTCTAGGAGAAGCTGAGCCTGTGGTTGGGTTTATTGCTTTGCATTTTATAGTTGCTAGTTGTACTAAATACTATATGTAGTGAAGGTTATTTCATAACCTGTCCGCTCAAGGTTTGAAAGGAAAAGCAATTACCAATGTTGGTGGACTTGGTTAAAGATTAGTATGTTACAATCACTAGTTTCAGATGACTTTTGAATGATGCTAACATAGATGTTGTTTTTCTTCTGTGGATGCCTTGTGTTCAGGAATTCTCACCACTTATCTATTTCCTAATGTAATGAGAAAAAGTCTGATCACAGTAAAAAAAAATTGCTGCTGACCGTGGGTTACCCATATTTAAATGTGTTTTCTGTCCAGACAGAAAAAAATTTAGGGATTCTTTGAATGCACATAGTCCACAGAATTCTTTCTTTTGTTTCTTCAACTATGCAGGTTGGACAATGTCTTTGAAGTGGAGTATTCAGAAATTCACATCTATGTGACTTGCCTTTGCCCCGACTTTAGCCTTGACGCGGAAGACAAGATGTTTTCATGTCAATATCCAGATCCAGGGTTCAGCACCAACTAGTTTCTAATTTTGTCATCATATGTCAGTTTCGGAATCCAGTACTGGAAAATAAGCTAAAGGACCTGTCAGATGTAAACAAAATTTTCATGGCATCGATGATTTTGTCATCTCTTTGGTTTAATGAACTCTGATGTTGTTGTAGTAATAACATTGTATAACTTGATATTTCATATAATAGCACCTCGTGTTTTGTGCAAGTGTAAGGATGAAATTATCTCAAACATGGGCATGAATGAATACGTTACTTGATGATAATTGAAGAGTACATGATTATGCACATTTTCAAAGATTAGATTAATAGCAATGCATTATTAAATTTTAAATGTAAAACAACCTTCTAAAGATAAGAGTAGCCAATTTATATGATCCAGTATTTAACACTCAGAACCCTGGACTTACTACTGAAAGTACAAGATTTGACACTGCACATACAAAAATTGACACTAATGGAATTATGTTCACCCAATTTTGAAGTGATCAGATCCAGTTTTTGACACTCGAAACCCTATATTTACTACTTGTATACAAAGATTTGACATTGAACATCCCAAATTTCACCGTGATAGAATTATGTTCAACCAATTTTGATATGATAAGATCCAGTTTTTGACACTCAGAACCCTATATTAACTACTCTTATACGAAGATTTGACACTGAACATCCCTAATTTCACACTGACGGAATTATATTCACCCAATTTGGATGTGATCAGATCCAGTTTTTGACACTCGGAACCCTGTGTTTACTACTCATATACCAAGATATGACGCTGAACATCCCTAATTTCACACTGATGGAATTATGTTCAGCCAATTTTGATGTGATCTGATCCAGTTTTTGACCCTCGGAACCCTGTGTTTACTACTCGTATACCAAGATATGACAGTGAACATCCCAAATTTCACTGTGATGGAATTATGTTCACCTAATTTGGATGTGATCAGATCCAGTTTTTGACACTCGAAACCCTGTGTTTACTACTCGTATACCAAGATATGACGCTGAACATCCCTAATTTCACACTGATGGAATTATGTTTAGCCAATTTTGATGTGATCTGATCCAGTTTTTGACACTCGGAACCCTGTGTTTACTACTCGTATACCAAGATATGACACTGAACATCCCTAATTTCACACTGACGAAATTATGTTCAGCCAATTTTGATGTGATCTGATCTAGTTTTTGACCCTCGGAACCCTGTGTTTACTACTCGTATACCAAGATATGACAGTGAACATCCCAAATTTCACTGTGATGGAATTATGTTCACCTAATTTGAATGTGATCAGATCCAATTTTTGACACTCGAAACCCTGTGTTTACTACTCGTATACCAAGATATGACGCTGAACATCCCTAATTTCACACTGATGGAATTATGTTTAGCCAATTTTGATGTGATCTGATCCAGTTTTTGACACTCAGAACCCTGTGTTTACTACTCGTATACCAAGATATGACACTGAACATCCCTAATTTCACACTGACGGAATTATATTCACCCAATTCGGATGTGTTCAAATCCAGTTTTTGACACTCAGAACCCTGTGTTTACTGCTCGTATACCAAGATTTGACACTGAACATCCCAAATTTCACTGTGATGGAATTATGTTCACCCAATTTGGATGTGATCATATCCAGTTTTTGACACTCGGAACCCTGTGTTTACTACTCGTATACCAAGATATGATACTAAACATCCCAAATATCAGTGTTCATTAAATTTTCATGGATCAGGTCCAGTATCATACTCCCAACCCTTAATTTACTACCTATTATCTAGTATTTTACACTGAAAATCTGCAAATTTTCACTGATGCAATTGTGGCCATTAAATTTTCATGGATCAGTTCCAGTTTTTGATACTCCAAACCATGAATTTACTGCTTCTAATCCAACATTTGACACTGAATAGCTATAATTTCACACTGATGAAATTGTGTTCATTAAATTTTTCATATGGTTAGATGTGTTATCTGACAATCAGAACCCCATATTTACTCCTTCTATCCACAGATTTAACACTGAACTCCCCAAGTTTAATGTGATCAGATTGGCCTAAATTTTTTTCATGTGGCCAATTCCAGTATTTGACACGGAGAACCCTTTATTTACTAATCATTTCTTAAGATTTTACATTCAACTTCTGCAATTTCACAATGCTAAATTTGTGTTCATCAGATACAGTATTTGAAACATTACATATATGATGTGATATATATAGAAAAGGACCCTTCTTCCCATATGGAGTTATGCCATGTACAATGCCCTTAAATAATCCATCTACATTAGAAGTATTCATATACACAAAAGAACACTATATCAGCTGCATGTACAAAAAGATGCTCATGCCCTTCTACCCTACAATGGTATGTCCTTGGCCCATCTATGTCAGGAGTGTTCATATACACAAAAAGAACACTATGTGCAATTATGAGGTGCATATACAAAAAATTGGCCCCCACACCCAAGTCATAAAGTCAAGTATACTAACAAAAGATATCCACATAATCCATGTTGATGTAGAACTCATGTGGAACTACATTAGCTTGGATTTGGATTTATGCATGTCATCTTAGTATGACCAGCTTGTTGACATCGAGAACAATGATAGGGCTTCTTTTGCTGAAATTGGGACTCAACTCGCTTTTTCTGTGGTCTACCAGGAGGCCTATTTGTCATAGGTGGTCTTAAAAAGGTTTGGTTCATCAAATCAGTTAATCTCAAGGCATTCAGTTTCGGTATGTCATGTGTCTCGACAGGATTTAAAGTGCCGCTATAAATTTTCTCCTGTGAGCTGAGTAGGAAGGATTCATGTACAAAATTATAAACATTGCCATGCACTTTTTTGATGGCTGCACAAGCGTGAGGATAGGGAATTCCACTCATCTCCCAACCTTTACACGTGCATTCCTGTAAGGCTAAATTCACACGAAGATCTACAGAACCAGTTCGCACTAATATCATATTTTCTCCGTAGTATTCAGCAACCATAATTTCCCCTCTCAAAACATTCTCCTTTATCTTCTCATCAACTTTGGGACCAACTCCATTTTTCCACTTCTGCATACCTTCCCTATTTTTAACAAACTTCCTAGCCAACTTGTCTCTATGTTCATTGATCAGTACACAAACAAAATGCCTCCTCTCCTTAACCAACCATGAATTAAATGATTCGGCCAAATTAGTTGTTATATAATCCCACTGATTTTATGGGAACTTGAACATTGACCACCTATCAACATCACCATCAGTTTCTACCCATCTTGCTAATTTTGGACAGAATTTCCATAAATTTCCCATTGCCATGTTAAAATCACGTTGAATTCGTGCATAGGCAATTGCATCAAGTAACTTAAACGCCTCTTCCTTGCTCTTCCTTCCCCTTCCTTTGCAAACTTTTGCAAACTCAGTGCTAAAATTCTCTTTCACATGACGATAACAGAATGCGTTTCTGTCACCTCCAAATATTGCTTGCACAGCACCAATGATTGCATGATGTTGGTTAGACACAATAGTTATTTGTAAAGAACCTGTAATTTCTTTGAGGTTTTGAAGAAACCATGCCCAATCATCAAAGGTTTCACGTCCAACAATACCATATGCCAATGGAAAAAGGTTATTGTCTGCATCATACGCTGACGCTGACAACATAGTTCCTTGGTAAGGACCGCTAAGATGGCATCCATCCACAAAGATAATAGGTCGGGCCCCTTGTAAGAATCCTTTGATAGAAAAACCATATGCAATGAATAATCTTTCAAATATGTTATCATCAGCCACCCACTTGGCTATAGTATCTGGATCAGTTTCCTTCACTCTATTACATAACCAAGGTATTAGGAAATATGATTATTCTGGCATGCCATGTATTTGCTCTAAAGATTTCTCTTTGGCCCTCAATGCTTGATGGTAAGTTAGTTCTAGTCAATAATCTCTTAATAACTCCTTCCTAATGTCATTGGCAGTTTTGTCAGGACTATCCCTGACTATATCAATAACAATTGATGATGTCAATGTGCATCTAGCATTATGAGTAAGTACGAGGCTGTCTTGTGCAGAATGAACGTGCTCCTTATGGAAAGTCTTCACTTGAAGGTAGGACGACTCCTCATCAAATGCATATGCTGTCAGCTTCCAGTTGCATCCTTCAACTTTGCAGTTCACTATCATTTTATCAGGGCTATTCCTTGTGAATTCATAATCAAACTTGTGGGCAAGGCTATACTTGTATAATGCCTTTCTAAACGCATCAGCATTAGGAAATATCTGTCCACTTCCCATAATCACATCCTGCCATTTTGAACTATTTAGCTGAGGCAATGATGATGGAATAGTTGATAGTGCACAAGGTAGATGGTTAATCTCAAGCACAGAGGGAAAGCCAATATGTGAATCACCATTGAAAAGGCCCATCCTGCATGTTCAATTAACATAAATTCATTACTTCCTTCAAACAACAACACAATGATTATATTTATGCACATGTAAAAACTAACCATTCATGTGCATCTATTGCTGCCTCTATATTTTGATGGCCATTCCCGATTATGTATACACAACCAAAATCGTCATTGAACTTGATTAGATTTTCTACCCCTCCATCATCCGTGAGGTCTTAAAATGTTGTATTATCAAACTTTAATGTATACTTCAGCTTCGAATCATGAACATCATAGTTGATCGATGATGATATTAATATTATCAGTTGTTCGAGTGAAGGTCCTTCTTTGATCAAACTTCCACTTGATTGGCCCCTATTATATTGCATAGTGCCATTCAAATCCTTCACCATTTCTCCACCAAAATGAAAATAACAAAAAATTTCCTTCACCATTCCACCACTGATTAATCAACCTGGACAAATAAAACAATATGAAATGTTATAGTATGTTACTTTGTCATTTCATTTTACTTATTAATAACAACAATTAATTCACAAATCTTGTTCCATATTAACTACTACATCTGCTATAATTTACTACTAATATTCAGTTATTTACTACTCCGTCTTGCCTAAAGTTTACTGCTAATATTCAGTCATAAGCACAGGAGAAAATTAACTCAACGTCTATTACCCATTATACAAAACAAATAGTTCAGCAAATATAAGGCTTTAACATGATGACCATGATATGTAATCTATGTTATTCATTACTTTGTTACTCAAAAGATTCATATTAAGTTACAAAAGGGTCATAGGGCTCCTAACTTCAATACCCATTGGATTTCTTCAACTTTTCTTTGTTTTAGAGAATCTCTGACATAAAACACGTAAACTAAATGTTGCTCGTAACTTCATCATAATTTCAACACACATAGCTTAAGTTACCATTTGTTTTGTGCAACGCTAGATTCATTATATAAGGATCATTAGCATATCCTTTACTAAAACCGACATATTATTGTTTGCATTTACCAAGCTTCACCCTAAGTAGAGGAGATGCAACAGAAAGACCGATGCTTACCTATACAATATTCACGAGATTCAATGCATCAGCCACTAAGAGGGGAAGAAGGAATATGATGGAGGGAAAGACTCATTATGGAGGGCAGACAACATTCACATAACACACACACGATCAAATATTGCTGATGGAGAGAAGAAGTCTCATGAAGAAAATGGCGGGAAGAAGAAATGCTTTACAGGAGGGCTGTAAGTGGGAAGTCACGAGCTCAGAGATTACTGAAATAGCTTCACACATAAAAAAGAAGGGTAGTGTAGTCATTTCGTTTCAATCTTTTGGGTCAGTTTCGGACCTTGGTCTATTTCTACAATTTTGAAATGTTTGGATCCATAATTGGCATTAAATGCAACTTTTGGTCTTCAAATGTCATTCTCCCTATTTTCAAACTTCCTCTGCTACGTATATGGAATACTGCAACATACAACTGACCATAGTTAAATGCAGGAATCAGTAAGTTACATGAAAATTTTAAAAAAGTTTTAATTATTAAAATAAATTACTTAAATCCAAATTAACCCTTACAACTACACTTGTTGAATTTTCAACTTCTTTGTTACCATCTAACTATGATCAAACATAGTATATATTACTGCTCTCTCCCACAGCTTCCCGGAGCATTCATTTCGAACAAACCATAAGGGAATGGGTTCAAGAGGCAATACTCAGAATCAGAAACATAGTATATATTATATAATATTTGGGAATTGAATATAAAATAGACAATGATATACAGGAGGCATGCAACAAACCTAATTATACAATTTGTGGAATATTTCTCTATATATAGTATTGGAGGTTTATCTTTTGTGTGATCATCCTCATTAATAATCGGAATTGTTACAACAACTAAAATTGCTAGGGTCTAATGTCTAACTTCCATTATGTCATAAAGTATTCTTTGTCATTGTTTAACAACTCAAGCACATAGCATGCTTTAAGAAAGCAAGGATATATGCATCATTAGCCATTCTTATATCCTCAGATGAAGTACAATAGTTTTAGAGTAGAATTTTTTTGCCGTTGCAATTTGATAATTTTGAATCTTTATCTTACCTTAGGTGGATTAAATTAGTCAACTCATTCGACTCATCAATTATAATTGGTTAACCCATTCAACTAGTGATTCATGGAGGATTAAATTATTTCATTCGTTTGGCCTGTAATTTATAATTGTTTGACTTAGTTATTTGATTGATTTGTGACTCATGATGGATCAAATTATTTAATTCGTTTGACTGATATTTTATAATAGGTTTATACATTGAAAAATATTGACTCGTTCAACCCATAATTTATGTTCGACCCTATGATCGACAGTGGATTAAATTATTTAATTCCTTCAACCCATAACTTATAATAGACTCCTAGCGAATTAAATTATTTAACTCGTTTGACCTGCAAATTATAATAGGTTCATTAGTTAAATTAACATATTGACCCATTTAACCATTATAAAGACCCTATTATTGACCATTTTGTAAGCTATAAAGATATTTTTTAACCCTCAATATTTGAATAAAATATTAATTTATTTTTTAACCCTTAATATTTAAATTGTTTAATTTGGTTTGTTGATGAAGGATGGAATTCCAATTAAAAAAAAAGAATTAATTGGCCTACCTAAGCAAAAAATCCAATTATTTGTTTAGTGTAACAAAATATATGTATTTCAATATGACATAATCAAGTTTAGTAAAAAAATTAACATAATCAACATACATTAAGCTATCAACAAATATACCAATATAATTTGACAAAAATAATTGTTTCCATATAACATATAATTATATGTGAGAATAAATTTTCATACAATTTTTTCATAAAAATTTCATATAACTTTTATTTTGTTTTAGCATGCCTTAAACTTTCACTAAGCTTTGAAAAATTAATCAACTTTTAATAATTATTTAAAAATTTTATATAGCAATTATATTAAACATAGCAATTATAATAAATTTTAAATATTCCAATTTTAGAGCTTTGAATGCACATTGTGAGTTAGCAATAATGCGGGATATGATAGGCTAATTCAGTTTCTAATATGCTGAATTTTTATAGCCCAGCCCATTAAATACGAGCTAATAGGCCCAATGGGCTTGCCTACTTTCCATATTTTTAATAAATCATTTTAGATATAATATTAACTTTTAGGCTTTTAACTATTGAAAATGATATTTCAATTTTTTTTTCCAATTCTTAAATTTCTGTTTCACAAAAAAAATTCAATTACTCACCAAATACAAAAATGAAAAGTTTAATTATTGAAACAACATTTTCAATATAAAAGGTTATAAAAAATAAGAAACACTAAAGCTATGTTATGTATGTCTTGCATCATCATTAGAAATATTTTACTATAAAAATAAACTTGCTTTTCATCTTTGGTTAGATGTGCATCCGTGCAATGCATGGGTTCATCAAGTAGGCCTAAAAAATTGAATATTTGAAAAACATTTAAATATGACAAAACACACAATAAATAGTAATAACATTACTATTGAAAATTAAATAATTACACTTGTGCAATACATGGAGATTTTTATCACCTTTACTAAATACTTTATAATAAGAAGTCATTTTATAAAAAAATTTAATTATAATAATAAATGTTAAAAACATATAATATGTTAAAGTATACAATACAACAAAATGAATGAAAAAAATTATGCATATTAAGACAACAAATAAATCAACAAATAGGAGCGTAAGTGAAAAGATAACATTAATAGCCAATGAATGTTGGTTCAATTAGTAAAAGTGAGACTCATATCCCATATAGGCGTAGGTTTGAATGTCACTATCAATATGAGGACTTCATTGGTTAGTAATTTATAATTTCTCCTATAAGCGCTCTTTAAGTTTTAAAGCCTACCTTAACTCTAATAGCCCTTAAGATCTAATTCATCTAAACTTTCAAATACCGAAAAAAAAATATTAACAATATAATATACACTACATTCTTCTTTGATAGATTGATTCTTGTAATAGTTCAAATAAGTTATTAAGAAGATTGCATTTCCTCTCTTCTTCTTTCTCATATTCTACCAACTCCTCTTCTTTCTCTACTTCTTCATCTTCCCTCCCTCCTCCTCCTTCTCTAATTCTTCCTCTTCTTCTTCTTCCCTTATCCCTTTCCCTTCTTCTTCTCGTTGTTTTTCATCCTTATTTTCTTCTTACTTGTAACACCCTATCTCCTAAAACACCTAAACTTCTAACACCCTCAAAAGACACAGCAATGCAAAATAGGACTGAGCCATATGGAGTCGTGGTTAGCTACAATGCTGCCACAACCATAGTGAGGCAATATCACTTGGTGCCGTGACTAAGATTCTGATACATACATCAACTTCTAATTTTTCTAACTAAACTTCCAACGCATATAACCTCATGCTTCGACCTCCGATTGACTTGATTCTAACTCCTATTGGTTAATATTGTTCCAATCTAACTATGGACACCAGTTTTACTCAAGTCCATCTCAGTATGGAGATTCTGGATGCTCATGACCGATTTAGTCACTTTTGGCCATAAGTTAGAACTCGACACTACTAATAGCTACCCATGAGAAATTGGCATCCGGTGACCATTCCAACAGGTCATAAGCGACAGAAAGAACATGTCTAAGAAGGTTTTAACTTAAGAGCCCACTGCTTCTAGTTTTGACCTCCTTGAACCCCAACTCGGGCTAATGGGCTGCATGCCCTTTTTCATATTGCACGGGCTTAGAACCACACCAAATGTACAAGCAGAACATGAATGACCAAATGGGCTCAAAGCTACTAATTCCAAGTCTAAATAACCCAAACACTAGGGTTTGAACATCACACATCATTCCTAACACATAATTGTCATTCATCAATCCATCGACCTTACCATAGGCCCGTTAACATACTGTATCCATACACATAATCAATAGAGTGTAAGAAGGGGCTCACACACTAGTTACGACCCTAGATATACATATACCAAGATACATAGTATCATACATTCACGATAGTCGCACTTTACTGGAATTAAAAGAATAACATAGACATGGGGAACACAGTCCCCAGCACCCACAAGTGCACTCTCAATCTTCTTTGCCAAGCCCTCCTTGTCCTTGCTAGAGCTAGATCTTCACTTGGAAATTGTTAGCCACTAGGTGAGATATATGTCCCAGTAACCTGGGGTAGACATATACTAACACATCATCATACTTTCATGTTAATAATGAATATAATTGATCACTGATGCAGTATGCATCATATGTAGACACTAATCCCATCAATATATGGCTAGAACCATGAGCTAGTTACCATGACAAGGTAACCTTAACCAGTACCCTCCCTCCAACAACTCGTGACAGCCGATTTTAGGGTTAACACCCAGCTCTCCTCCCATTGGTCATGACTCAGCCAAAGGCCATTACACCAAAAGTTGGAGCATGCTCTCCTTCCCTTGAACCATTAGATCTGGTGGCTATTTAGAGGAGGTGCACCCTAAATTCATAGCCACCTGAGTCTCTCAGCCATAGGATAACCCTTTGGTGACTGGAATATACATAAGCTGCACTGCTTGAACACTATATGATAATGCCTAATGCATGCTAACATATCAATATATATCACTTTCAAATGTGCTAGCATGCTATATGGAGGTATACAATACATTGTGGGGTGCATAATCATTAATTCGTATTAGTAATCATCACCATTTACATATATCATAATCTCTAAAAACATATTGCCATTTTCATCATATAATGAGATAAGGATAGATGCTTGCGAGCAATGTAGCTGCACATATCATGATATGAATATGACCAACCATAACCGAGATTTAAGACATATCATCATATGAAAAGATAAAACATAAATATATAAAGCATGCATATCATGATATGAAAATGACTAAACATATATCACAAATATAGAAAGAAAACCCCTGTTACCTTAGCCGTCCAACATACTAGACACCTCAGTAGGCCAATGAAACCATCATTATCAATCTGATGCTTTCCCAAACACAAACCGGAGCCAAGAGATCACAATTAAGTCAACAAATAACCTACGTAACATCAAGTCCTCGTTACCATCATAAATCCTCAACCTTGCCATATACATTTACCAACACAAACATAGACCAGATAGAAAACAAAGTTTCCTTAAGCAAACCCAAGCATCAAAACACCCTAAACAACTCTTAGAATCATAATCATACTTCCCCAAGTTCTGATTCCCAAATATGTCAACATTTGAGGGTTAGGGTTTGGAAGATATACCATTTAAACGTCATAAAACCTGACACCCAATCCATAGAAACATCCAAGAATACCTCTAGATCACATTTATACACAATTTAATCAATGCAAACTTACTCAAGTTAGAACCCTAACCAAACACCATGAAAAATCTTCAATACAACTTGAAGAAAAAAGCAAAGGTGGGTTAACAGATGACTCACCAACAAGATTCAAGCTTCTAATGCTAGAAATAGAATCCCCAATGCCGGAAAAATTGAACCCTAGCAAAGCACATCGTTTATCATCCATTTTTCTTTCCTTTCAGTGATTGATTCGACTTCTCATTTAAATTGATTCAGCATCGCTCGCCACAGTGCTACTTAAGTTCACTGTAACACTAATGCTTTCTATCTCTTGATGGCCATGACACTACTATTCCTTACCATGACACCATGGCATTCTGTCTTATTTCTCAATTTGTCTCAATTTCAACCTTTCCTCCTGTCATAGCCCCCTCCGACCTTGTACTAATTATCAATAATCATTTTGGGATTAATATTCAGGGTTATTACATTACTCCTCCTCCTCTAATTCTTCCCTCTTCTCCTTCCCCTTTCCCTCCTTCTTCATCTTCGTTATCAATCCTTTTTTCCCTCTTACTCTCCCACTTCTTCTGTAACACCCTACCTCCAGACACCTCCAGACTTGACCAAAACTGACAAAATCCAACCAAACACTACCTAAACAGCTCAAAACAACTTCTCAAAACCTCAGAATAGTGGAAATGAACCCAAAAACACTAGAAAATAAGCTGGGGCCACAGCCGCTATAGTACCGCCGCGGCTCTGGCCTTCCTCTATTTCTCATCATTACTACCTTCACTAGCACCACGGCTTGGACTATGGAGCTGCGGTGCCCCATGCTGGTTTCCACACCAATAAAATTCAACACCTGGGGTGGACTTTCGATGGGCATAACTTTATGCTCCGACCTCTGACAGACTTGATTCTAACCCCTACAAGTCAATCTAGTCCTAATCTATCCATGGACATCACTTTTACCTCAATCCAACTCCGTATGGAGATTCTGGACCCCTGACACCATCTTGGCCACTTCTTGACCAAAACTCACCACTAACAACCTCCAATTGCCATCCAAGGCAAATGGTCACTCAAAAACCATTCATACATGTTCAAAACCCCCAAACTAACTTTTCCAAAGAAGTTTCACCTAAAAGGAACCACTCCTTTGAGATTTGACCCCTTGGAACCCCAACTTGACAAATCGGGCTATAGGCCCTAAAACACACCAATCAGGCCAAATTCCAACTTTCATCATACATAACATAAAATATACATTTCCACATATAAAACCATACATACATCTATCCATAACAATCCTTATCAATTCCTTTAAGCTATCCATTACAAACATCCTATCCTACTTGGCACAAGTTACATAATCCAAAATACACACACATTACATAGACCTAGTATTCCCACATCGGATACTACTCCCGTGTCTTCTCTGGACTAGTGCTAGAACTGTCACTTGAAAGGTTAGTCATGGGATAGGGGTGTGAGACAAAGTCTCAGTAACCGGGAACAACTACATACAATATATATACTGACCCACATAGTCGTGCAATGATCATGCTAATGAATGGTATGCATGTTCTCCCTCATACACGGCTAGAACCACGAGCTGTTGTCATCACAAAACATTTCAATAGATGATTCCCTTCCAACAGTCAGTGAAGACTGATTCCGGGACATCACCAAGCTCACCTTACCTTAATGTAACCTAGCCAATGATTATAATAGAGCTTGGACTGTGGTTCTCCTTCCCCTGGACCATCACGAATTAATGGTGATTTAGGGAAGGTGTATTCCTAAATCCACTGCTACCTAGCTCTCTCAAGGAGAGGATTTAATGACAGGGATATTTCATCATATCATATCATCTTCTGTCGCCTGGCTCTCCCATGGAGAGGATTTAGTGGCAGGGATCTTTATCATATCATCATCTCATATCATATCATATCATCATCACCTTATCATCAATCTCTCACATGCAATCATATGGTGATAATGCCAATGTCATGCCAACATGCCTCTACACACATATATATATCATTATCATCACAAGCATCATATAGACATGCTAGCATGCAATGGTATAGGGATGCTACACATCATACATGCACTACATATACAATCATCACATATCAAATAGCCGTGCATACCACGATATGTAGAAAAACCATACACACACACAATTAATATCGTGGTATGAAAAGGAACATGCATAGATACATATATATCAACATATAATCACATAATCAAACAATTGGTTACCTTAGGTTGTAAATACCATGCTCACACGAGTTCCACAAGCTTTCTTGAATTGTCCAACATGCTTGAACCCCTCTTGATTAACCAAACAACCTTCGCAATACCATAATTCTTCCATTAATAAAATATACCATTAGCCAAAACCACAATTCAACCACTTTAGGCCTAACCTAAGGTTCCAACACCCCTTTCATGCATCAATAAGCTCCTAGGAACCATTCAAACATTACTCAACTACATATACTTTAGATTCCCAAGAGCCCTAACTGAAAACAACCTAGGGTTAAGCTCAAATCATACATAAACCCTTCAAAACTCATACTCAAGCAACAAGAACACCAAAACACACTTCCTTAATTCCATTTTATCCATTTCAATTAGTGGATTTCATCCCAAACCGGAAATATAGACATAAAACTGAAAAACCCCCAAGTTCCAACCGAAGAAATTGGAGAGGGAGGAGTAGAAATCACTTATCAACATAAATCCAAGCTTCCAAGGTCCGAAAATCACTCCCAAATGCTGCAACTCTAGAACCCTCACAGAGCTCCCTCGGTTCTCCTCCATTTCTTTCTTTCCTGATCGTCCGAAATGATCCGGATTTAAATAAAAATCGTGAATCTCGCCACAGCTCCAGGACCTCTTGCCGCGGCACCACCATGTTCAACCAAAACAACGCCATTGGAATGGTTCTCACCATGGTAGCCTTGCTTCTCGCCACAGTGTAGAGCTCTTCCAGACTCCACTTGAGCTTTCCTCTATCCTGTTTTCCTCCGGTTCTGCACACAATGCCAAAACAAAGTCATGAGGTGTATTACATCTCCTTATTCCCCCTCTTCTTCTTAATCTTTTTTTTCGTCTTCTTTTTTCTCTCCCTTTACTTGTTACTCCTTGATTTCTTCTTGTTACTCCTCTTCTTTCATTCTTCCACTTCCCTTTCTTTGCCTTACACTTATTCCTATTTTCTTTTTCTTTTTCTTCTTCCTTAATTTCTTATAGATCCTTCTCATTTTCCTATTCTTCTTCTTCCTTCTATTCTCCTTCTCCTCCTCCTCCTCTTGGTCTTCTTTTGATTCCTATTCTTCTTCTTGTTCTTCTTCCTTATCCTTTTCCTCCTACTCTGCTAACAACGTAAATGGTGTTAATATAATTCAACCTTATAAAATATATGTAATGCTAAATTTTTTTATCATATATTTACTCATATATGATATACAAAAAGTGACTTTTGTAATTCAAGAGCATCTATTAAGATTTAATTAAGAGGTTTAAAAAAAAAATTCTTTTTAATAGTAGTTTTATCCTATATAATAAATGGTGTATGAACCAACAATTTAGTTTAATGGCTACAACATTTTATATGATATATTGAATTTTCTTTTATTGCCATCATTATACAAAAGTGAAAATGTATTGCTCTCCATTCAAGAAAGAATAATGAAACTACACTATTAAACATAATGTTTATGATAATTTTTTTGGCCAATGGTTTTCAACAATTTAAAATTAATCAAAAGATAATAAAAATACTTTAAAAGATATTTATGTATGATTAAATATCAAATAATAAATTTTATTTAATCATTATTTCATATTATGTTGACATATTTAACACATGACCTGTGATAGATTTTCTAATAATAAGTTAACTTATTTAATCCATGACCCATGATAGATTAGCTCATTTATCAATTTCCAGAATACTTGTAACATCCTAAGACTAAACACTCAAAAGCGTACCAAAAAGGAGACTAACAGTAACAATAAAAGGAACAGAGGATGGCGCTGCAGCTTAAGACCATACCGTCACAACATAGAAGCTCTTAGGTTCGAGAGGAAAATAGATAATGAAGGCTGGCGTTGTGGCCACAAAGATGGCACTACGGCGCCTGTATCAAAAACCATATTAGTAATTTGCCAATTTTTCAAGCAAACTTTGACTTGCACAACATTGTACTCTAACCTTCGATTGACTTGATTCTAAATCCTACAGGTCACTTTCATCCCAATCTACCTATAAGTACTAATTTCACCTCAATCTATCTCTATATGGAGATTTTGGATGCCCATCACCGATTTAGTTACTTTCTAGCCAAAACTCATAACTTATACTCTCTAATTGCCACCGAAAGCAAATTGGCATCTTGGGACCATTCATACAAGTCCTAATTGATAGAATAAACTTATTTAAGGGGGTTCATTCCTGGAGAAACCACTCCTCCAAGTTTTGACCCCCTTGAACCTGAAATCAATGCATTAGATTAGATGTCTAATTCACACTTACAAGGCCCAATTGTTAATTCAGATGGTTTTGATAATTCTAAACAACAATGAGCTTGGAAATCCAATATCAAAGGAATACAAGTCTTATGTAGAATAAAGTTGGAGACTCCTGAAGGTTGAAGAGTTATTTCAAGAATTTTAGGAATCCATTTGTAAAATAAGGTAGTTAAGTTTTAAATTTTACTTGACCCAATATTAAATGAGATATCTATTTGAATGATTAATGATAAGCTCATGATTTAAAAATGGTTTTCATGAAAAGAGCTACCTTGTGAGCGTAAAGTCTTAATTTCAAAGATGTTTCTAAGTGATCACTTTGTTTTCATGAAAATGTTTCACCTTATGCGCATAACTATTGAAGGTTATGAGGATAAAGACTCAATCGCAAAGCTTCTCTAAGTGTTCCTTCTTCGATTTCATGAAAAGGGGTTGAGGTTATCCACATAACATAGTTGTGCACCATGTACTCAAGTCTACCCAGGTAGTTATCCTGATAAGGTGGGTACCTTATTCGCATAAGGGAGTGAACAATGAAGGCCAATTGTACTGTGCAGCCCATTATTCGTATAACCTAGGGAGGTTATCCGCATAACGTGTGTTACAGACCACTTGGACTTTCCTTTGTTAGCTAAGTTATCTGGATAATCTAGGAAGGTTATCTACATAACCTAAGTTACAGATCTCATGGTCCTTCTTCAGCTAAATGGGTTATCCACATAACCTTGGGAGGTTATCCTGAGAACCTATGTTTTGGAAAAATTCAATTTGAGAAAAAGTTAATATTATCCAAACAACTAAGTAGGTTTTCATGAAAATGTTCTTAAGCTAAAACTTAATCATTAAGAGGTAAACGTTATCCGCATAACCTAGGCAGGTTGTCCGCATAATGAATGTATAACGTTGAAACTAAGAGCCAACAGTCACATGTTATTCGCATAACCTAAGAAGGTTATCCGTATAACCTCTGACACACATTTAATATGGGTAGGTGAATGGCTATTTTTCTAAGAGCAACAACTAATTCTTGTTTCCAACGGATAGTTTTACTCCAAAACTATAAATAAGACATCATTTAAGTTGTTGGGTAATGACGAAAAACATAAAACGCCAAAACTATGCATAATTGATTACGGATTTATTCAAAGTTACCTACCCTCTGTTTAGCTCATTCATTGTACTTAAATTTTCATATCCACTCTTTTGAGAGAGAGTTTTCATATCTTGACCTATATATTTCTACACACTTGTAGATAGTACTTAATGTGAGGATATACTAAGAGATTTGCTTTTACTCTTGAGTGAGAAGAGTGTGAGTGTTTGTTCAACTTAAAGTTTGAGCGTTGTACTGTGATTTTTGCAAGAATCCATTCAAATCTTGCAAGATATAGTGGAGAAATCTCAAGTGGTGGCTTGGGAACTGGACATAGGTCAAGTAGAGTTGAGTGAACCAGGATAAGTCTCTGTATCCTTTTCTTATTTACTTTTCAAGTGTTCTTTATACCTTATACTCTGTTTTTCAGCAACTTCTATTATTACTACTGTATTTCACTTTTCCCAGAAAAATCCAAACTTCCCAACTCACCCCCCTCTTGGGAAGCCAGCTAAACTAACACCAATAACTGTATTGGTCTTACAAACAAAACATATTAGAGCTATACAAAACACTAGTACAAATATCATCACAGCATGACCCATATTAGGTTCACAATCCCATCGCATACACAAAACAAAAACTTGGCATAAGCCACATCCAAACATACTATTCATCATCATATACACAATAATATCATCATCATACCATATACCAGTAATACTACTTAGGATACAACCTATGGCTAGAGCACATAATATTACACTATTTGGAATAATCTAACACATAAACTAAATAACATACAATTACCAGTACACTTGGATATTCCCATGTGAAGGAGAGCTAAGAATTCTTAGTCCTCTCTGGTTTGTACT
The DNA here is from genome assembly GCA_026686845.1 of Adenanthera pavonina. Lineage (NCBI taxonomy): Eukaryota > Viridiplantae > Streptophyta > Magnoliopsida > Fabales > Fabaceae > Adenanthera > Adenanthera pavonina. The sequence continues at coordinate 24,975,765 of JAIVEN010000004.1, forward strand.
AGAATCTTCTCCTGAAATGTTAACTTCAGAAGGTGAGAAATAGAGTCTCAGTAACCGAAAAAACACACAACATACAACAGATATCCATAAAACTATAATATATTCATACGGTTCAATGTAATGTAGAATGTCATGGTATGCATGTCTCCCTCATACACGGTTGAAACTATAAGCTAATATTATCACAAGACATTTGTAATAGGTGATTTGCTTCCAATAACAAGTGAAGGGTAATTTCGGGACATCATCAAGCTTACCTCACACTAGTCTAACCTGGCCAAAGGTCATACTAATACTTAGACCATGGCTTTCCTTCCCCTGGACTACCTGAATTGGTGGTGATTTAGGGAAGGTACAATTTACTGCCACTTGGCTCTCTTGGCCATAGGAAAGGATTTAGTGGCAAGGATGTATCATTATATCATCATATCATATATCATCATATCTCATCTTATCATCATCACCCAGTCCACCATACCTCATTGTGCTCAATGCGGTAATGATGTTCAATGTCATGCTAACATGTTTATACCACTTTTCAATCATCATCATTACCATAATCATCATCTATGTCATGCTAATATACTATCATGTGAGAATGCTCAAGAATCGTTCATGTATATATATATCTTCATCACATACAAGTACCAAGGATCGAAATACACATATCTCAACTAACCGTGTACATATCACGATGTGAAAAGGGCCACACATACACACAAACAACATTGTGGTATAAAAAGAAACATGCTATATATAAAAATATTGCCAATAATTAACACACATTCATATACACCTAGTCACCTCGAATTGCCGACACAACTCATAGAGGGGATTTGCCAAGCCTCTAAAGCACCAAATCATAGACCAACACTTCTAATCAACTGATTATACACTATAATATCACAATATCCTCAATTAACACAACACACAATATCAATTCATAACTCATAATTCAACCATCTAAACTTGACCCAATGTTCCAATAGCATAATTGTACACTAATGAACCCAAGACAACCATTCAAATCATGAGCATTCATGTATGACTCAGATTTTAAGCAAAACCTTTGAATTCCAAGTTAAGGGTTGGGGCAAATCATGCATGATCCCTCCTAAACTCATACCCTAACATCAAGGATACCCAACAACACTTCAACAACACTAACACACATTTTAATTAGTAGAATCATCCATAAACTCGAAACCAAGCATACTCCTACAAATTCAAACCAGAAACGCATAGAAAAGAGAAGAGAGGGAGTAAGAATCTACTTACCAACAAGATTGAAGCTCCTAGAGTCCAAAAATATCTCCCAAAGGCTGGATCTATTGAATCAAGAGTTTTGATGATTCCAAACCAACCTCCAAGAGCTTGGAATAAAGATATCAAAGGTGCCTAAAAGGTTTCAAGTAAAGAAATTCTGGATAAATCTGTGCAAAGATAGATGTAGGATGTTTAGTAGTGTTTTATTTGAGTAAAAGACTTTGATTTGGTGAAAATATGTTTTAAAACCTTGATTCTATGTTAGATCATGGAATATTTGAAAAATACCCACCAACAGACGAAGTTTGAAAGGTTAATACTGATTTGTCATCTTGGAAATTTGAACTTTGACTTTGGAAATTCGAATTTCGTACCGAAATAGAACAAGTCTGAAGAGAAGCCTCTCTGACAGACAAATTTTAACTTAAGAAAATTTGAATTTTGATAAGTGTCTGAAAGGAGTTTTCAGTAACAGACGAACTTTGGGTTTTGAAAATTTAAATTTTTGACAAAATGAAACTTATGAAAACTAAAGAAATTCATCTGAAATTATGTCAAAGTTCATCTGAAACCAAGTTTAGATTGGATTTCAAAATTGCTCACTAACAGATGAACTTTGAACATGAAAATTTGAATTTCAGAAACTAAGCTTGTGAGTCTGTTACAATGATATGTTGACATACGAATGACAGTATTTATAAATTCGAGTGTTGAAGTAAGTCTGAAAAGAGGTCTCTCTGACAGAAGAACTTTGCCCTTTGAAAATTTGAATTTTGAATTATATGAACTACTGTGCCTTATAAACCAGCTACGGACAGATGAATTTTGAGGTTCCAAAATTCGAATTTCGAAGGCACTGTAGCAAATTGAAAATACTATTCACACTTAACAGAAAAACTTTCTACTTGAAAATTCGTATGTCACAAAGTAGAAACATTTTCCAAATATCAAAATTCGAATTTCACTTCATGACAGACAAACTTCGGGCATTAAACATTGAAGTCTTTAGCCTTCGGTTTCTGCAAAATTTGTTTGTTGACCAACCAAAATTCAAATTTCAGTATGTCAGAAGCATTAAATGCTGTTGGTTAACGGATAGTTTTTCAGAGTAATCGTTGGATAACTTCTCCAACGGATAGATTTTGTCTCTAACGTATAGTTGAGACCTAAATCTATAAATATAACATCATTTGAAGTTGTGGGTAACAATTTTAACTTTGTATATACTGAAACTCTGTCAAATCATCTACTCAAAGTCTCTTACTCTCTCACTTCAATATTTGTACTCAAACTTTCATATTCACTCTGTTTAAGAGAGTTTATTCTTTGTAAACAATCTTATCTTCATCTGGAAGAAAGATTTTCTTGTGAGGGGATATCACAAGGAATTGGGGAAGCACTTTGTAAGAGCGCATAGAGTGAAAGAGTGAGCTCTAGAAACAGAGCATCATCTTTGTACTGAGGCATTTGCAAGAAGCTCACTGAATTCTTGCAGAATAGTGGAAAATCTCAAGTGGTGACTTGAGGACTGGACGTAGGTCAAGTGAAGAGACTGAACCAGGATAAATATCTGAGTTTTCTTCTCTCTACTTCAACTTTTACAGTTCATTTACTTATACTCTGTTTTACCATCTATACTTTGCTTTCTTCACTATCTTGATATTTTGCAGAAAATTTTCAAGCTTCCCAATTCATCCCTTCTCTTGGGAAGCCAGCTTATCTAACAAGTGCTATCAGAGCCCGGATTTTCATTCAAACGATTTCACAGTCCAAGAATTAAAATGGCTGGCTTTGGAGAAAGCATACTACCAAAAGGAAACAACACAAATAGACCTCCTGGCTTCAGTAGAGAACACTATGGTTCCTGGAACATGAGGATATAAATCTATCTCCAGTCAATTGATCTGGACATCCGTTCAGTCATTTAGAGGGTAGACTTTGTCCCAATGGCTTTGGAAGATGATGGGAAGTACAGAGAGAAGCTAGAAGCTGGATGGAATAAGGAAGATAGAAGAAGAGTCTGGCTGAACTTCAAGGCAAAACACTGTTTGGTCAGTGCTTTGAATCAAGATGAATTCTACAGGGTCTCACAATGCTCCACTGCCAATGTGGGGTACCCTGCAAATTGCTCATGAAGGAATAACTGGAGTCAGGGAAAATAAACTGAATACATGCATAAGAGAATATGAAAGCTTTAGAATGGCTGAAGGAGAAAATGTAAAAGAACTATAGAAAAGATTCACCCTCATTGTGAATCAACTAAAGAGCCTGGGAAAGGAGTACACTCAAATAGAAAAAGTAGGAAAGATCCTCAGAGCTCTCCCTCTGGAATGGCAACCCAAAGTAATAGCAATAGAGAAAGCCAGAGGAGAATCAATGGCCCCTGTCACAGCTCTCTTTGACAGCCTTGAGGAGTATGAAGGAAAAATGAAGGCTCTCAAGGAGGCTGGACAAGTAGAAAGAAGAAAGGTCTTGCTCTAAAAGCTGCTGAGGAAAAAGAAGAAGAATCTGATGATGGAGATGAGCTAGATGAAGAAACTCTGGCTATGATGGTCAGAAAATTTGGAAGATTCTACAGTAAAAAAAGAAACAAGAAAATCTTCAAGAAAGGAGAAGCTGGAGATAGCAAGAGGGAAGCAAAAGAGCCAATCACTTGCTATGAGTGCAAAAAGCAGGGACATATCAAATGGGATTGTCCATAATTCCTCAAGAAGTAAGAAAAAGAAAAGAAAGCTGCCGAAAAGGGCAAGAAGAAAAAAGCTTACATCTCATCAATATGGGGCAATAGCTCAGATGAAAAAGAAGATGATGAAGATGAAATTGCCAACATCTGTCTCATGGCTCTAGACTCTGAAGAAGCTGAAATCCCATGTAGCAGTGATCAAGAAGATGAGGTATATAAATCTGAACCTTCCTATTCTGAATTACTGGATGCATTTCATGAGTTGCATAATGAGTTTGTTAAGGTTGCTAAAGAATTGAAGCAAGCTAAGAAAAATATTAACAAACTAGAATCTCAATGCAACATCTCTGAAATTGCTTCTCTGCCTATTGCCGAATCTGCTTGCTGTAAATCATGCATTCAACTAAAGCAAACCAATGAATATCTTGTGAAAAGCATGTCTAGGCTTAGTAGAGGTAAAGATATGTTGTTTGCTTTAATGGGAAGTCAAAGAATATCACAAGGAAAGGATGGACTTGGCTATGATCCTTGTGTTGTAAAAGAAAAGATTAGGAAGAAAAATCAGAATACATACATGAGACATTTTGTGCATGCTAATAGTAATGGAAAGAATGATCATATGTCACATCACATTGAATTATGTAATCAACCAAGGCATGCAAAACAAAAATATTATCTACATTATTTTCTTCCTGCTTCTCAATCCAGTAGTCCCTTTACCACCTGTCACTTTTGAAATAAGAAGGGGCATATTTCCAGTTTATATGCTTTACAGAAAAATGGACTTGACACGAAGGTTAAATGGATTCCCAAAGGTACATCTGTATCTAGGGAAAAGACTACTGACAAAAAAGGACCCAAGCAAATTTTGGTACCTAAAAAGAAAATATGAACTTTGTTTTATAGGTATGTCTCAAAGCTAGAAAGAGTAATAAATGGTATATGGACAGTGCCTACTCAAGTCACATGACCGGTGACAAGGAGAAGTTCATCACCTTTAGAGATAAAAAAGAAGGAAAGGTGACCTTTAGAGGTGATCAATATGGCAGAATAGTTGGCATTGACATTGTGGGCAAGAATCCTGAAACATCCATTGAAGAGGTGCTTTTTGTGATTGGCCTCAACCACAATCTGCTGAGTGTGAGCCAGACATGTGACAAAGGAAATTGGGTACTGTTTGACTTAAAATTCTGCCTGGTCATCAGAAAAAGTGATCACAAATTAATCCTCAAAGCTCAAAGGGATGGTAATTGCTGTACTATTGATCTTGATGAACTTCCTCCCTTACATTCTGTTTGCTTGATTAGTTAGGATAATGATAGTTGGTTGTGGCATAGAAGATTAGCTCATGTTAACATTAATTAGCTTTCAAAACTGGTTAAAAATGAGTTAGTCACTGGCCTACCAAAAATCACTTTCGAAAAGAACAAAGAATGTGATGCATGCCTAAGAGGAAAACAAACTAAATCTTCTTTTAAACCCAAAAACGTAGTCACCAGAACTAGACCACTAGAACTACTGCTTATGGATTTAATTGGTCCATCTAGGGTAAAAAGTATTGGTGGAAATCTGTATGTGCTTGTAATTGTGGATGATTACTCTAGATTTACATGGACATTATTTCTTTCCTCTAAAAGTGATAGCTTTGATGCATTTGTAACCTTAGCCAAGAAAGTGCAAAATGAGAAGGGTATTTCCATTGTGTTTATCAGGTCAGATCATGGAGGAGAGTTTGAGAACTCATACTTTCTGGAGTATTGTAATAAGCATGGAATTGATCACAACTTCTCAGCTCCAAGAACTCCTCAACAGAATGGAGTAGTAGAAAGGAAAAACAGAATAATTGGAGAGATGGCTAGAGCTATGCTGAATAAAAAGGAACTCGCTCAAGTATTTTAGGCTGATGCAGTGAATACAACAAGCTATATCATAAACAGAGCGTACATCAGACCTATCCTTGGGAAGACTCCCTATGAGCTGTACAAAGGAAGAAACCCAAATCTCTCACATCTTCATGTGTTCGGCTGCAAGTGCTTCATTCATAATAATGGAAAGGAGAATCTTAATAAGTTTGATGCCAAATCTGATGAAGGTATATTTCTGGGTTATTCTAGTAGAAGTAAGGCATATAGAGGTTTTAATAAAAAGTCTAAATTAGTAGAAGAATCTGTGCATGTAGTATTTATTGAAAATGAAACAGTTTCCAAACTTGTCACTGATGAGGATGATCTTGTTTTAAACTTTAAAAAGTTAGATATTTTTGATGAAGGTAAAATTGAACCTGCAAAGATATCTGAATCTATTAACATAGAGAAAGATATTCAGGAGAAAGATTTTGAAGAAGAGAATAATGAAGAAATGTCTCAATGACTTCTTAGAGATTGGAGATATCAAAGGAATTATCCTGTTGGTCAAGTGATAGGGAATGTTCAAGAGAGAGTTAAAACCAGAAAACAGTCAAGGGATCAAATGATTAATTGTGCTTTCATCTCACAAATTGAACCTAAATGCACTGAGGAATCCTTAACCGATGAATACTGGATTTTGGCTATGCAAGATGAATTAAATCAGTTTTAAAGAAATCAAGTCTGGGACTTAGTGCCTATACCCAAAAATCATCCTGTCATTGGTACCAAATGGGTTTTTAGAAATAAACTTGATGAATCAGGATCAATAATCAGAAATAAAGTTAGACTGGTTGCTAAAAGATATAATCAAGAAGAAGGTATTGATTTTGAAGAAACCTTTGCTCCAGTGGCTAGATTAGAAGCAATCAGAATTCTGTTAGCATATGCATGCATGAAAAATATTTTGTTATATCAAATGGATGTGAAGAGTGCTTTTCTAAATGGATATATCATGGAAGAGGTTTATGTAGACCAACCTCCAGGTTTTGAGGACTCTACAAAACCAAACCATGTTTATAAACTAAAGAAAGCTCTTTACGGTTTAAAACAAGCCCCTACAGCATGGTATGAAAGATTAAATAATTTTCTAATTGAAAAGGGGTTCAACAAAGGAAAAGTAGATACAACATTATTTACTAAGAAAGAAAATAAATATTTACTTATTGTTCAAATCTATGTTGATGGTATTATATTTGGTGCTACTAATGAATCTCTTTGCAAGAATTTTTCTAAGTTAATGCAGGGAGAATTCGAAATGTCCATGATGGGTGAACTCAACTTCTTCCTTGGATTGCAAATCAGGCAGTGTAATGATGGTATCTTTCTCAACCAATCCAAGTATCTGAAAGAATTGCTAAAGAAGTTTAGAATGGAGAATGTCAAATCAATGGGAACATCTATGGTTACAGCAACCAAACTAGATATGGATGAAAAAGGAAAAATGTTTGACATAACCCAGTATAGAAGAATGATTGGATCCCTACTGTACCTGACTGCTAGCAGACCTGACATTATTTTTAGTGTCTGTATGTGTGCAAGATTCCAATCATGTCCTAAGGAAACCCATGAAATTGCTGTTAAGCGTATCTTCATATATCTCATTGGAACATCACAGATAGGTTTTTGGTATCCAAAGGGCAATGGAGAAGATCTCAAAGGATACACTGATGCTAACTTTGCAGGATCCAAAACTGACAGAAAAAGTACAAGTGGAACTTGTTAGTTTCTGGGAGGATCATTGGTTTCATGGTTTAGCAAAAAGCAAAACAGTGTGGCCATATCCACTGCAGAAGTTGAATATGTTGCAGCTGGAAGCTGTTGTGCCAAAATCATTTGGAAGAAACAATAGCTTGAAGATCTTGAGGTTAAGATGAAGGAAATACCAATCATGTGTGACAACCAAAGTGCCATTAACATCGCAAAGAATCCTGTCATGCATTCAAGGACAAAACATTTAGAAGTTAGGCACCACTTCATAAGGGATCATGTTTTGAAAAGAGAAATTAGACTAGAATACATCCCAACTGAGGATCAAGTTGCAGATATCTTGACAAAGCCTCTATCAGAAGATAGACATTGCAAAATTAGGAGAGAATTGGGTATGGTAAATCCCAATAAACTGTAATTAAATTCTTATGCAATTCTGTCTTTAGATTTTTCAAGATTAAATTAATTCTAACTTTAGCATCGGAGTGAATTCAATTTAAGTTACAGGTGCTCCTCATGAGATTCAATGGCAATAAATTTGAAAAATGGAGCACACAAGAATGGAACAATCAAAAAGTGAAGAAAATATCAAAAATTCTGAGTTTCTGGATCCATTCTGTAAGTTTTTAAAGTTGAAATTCGTATCTTAGTTTTGTATTAGATGAATTTCCTTGAAAAACTGTGTTTGTGAACAAGTCAGCATGGTCAACATTTGAATTTAGATGCCCAACAGACGAACTTTAGCTTGTTATACATTGGAACAGTTCTTGGTGATGCCTCGAAATTCGTCTGTTAGACCTTGAAAGTTTGAATTTTCAAGAGCAAAAGTTTCAAAGTTATGTTTGTCCAATATGATGATTATACAAATGATTATTTCTTAACATACGAATGTTGGAAAACCTTTACAAAGAAAACCTTTACAAAGTAAAGAAATTCGAATTTCTGATTTAAAATTCGTCTGTTTAAGCATCCTTTTCATGTTGAATCTTTGAAAGATGAAGTTTCATATGCATAATTCACCTATTGTTTGCTAATTTAATTGTTGCTTGATGTTTACTCTTCAAAATTTGAACTTTGTTGGAACAAAGTTCGTCTATTGTTGCTTGATGTTTACTCTTCAAAATTTGAACTTTGTTGGAACAAAGTTCGTCTATTCATCCTGTGCTGATAAAACCAAGCCTCTGTCAGATGAACTTTCAAAAGAAAATTCGTCTGTTAGTGAGCTTTGCTGAACAATTTAACTTTTGGCTGCCTGAAGTTCAAATTTTGACCCCTCAAAATTCGTCTGTCAGGTGATTACTTACGTTAAAAATGACGTTTTCCACTGAACAGATGCAACCCTACTCTTTTTCTCTAAGTCTGTTCAAATTCTCTCTTTAATACTCTTCATTTCTGACCGTAAATCTTCATTTTCCACCGTTTAAACTGATTTTCCCACCTTATAAACCCAATCTCTACTTCATTCTGACACATTAATCCACGGAAATGGCAAGAGTAAAGAATCCTGAAGCTGGAAAAGGAGAGGCACGACCAAAGGCCGATCAAGCAAAGGAACTCCTTCCAAACGTCAGAAAACTACACCAAAGGGTGAATCCAAGAAAGCTAGACCCTCTTCCTCAAAGAAAGCAGAACCTTCGGTCCCTATTCCTGCTGCTGTTGATACTGTTGCTTCTACCTCCTCCTCTAGTACTGAATCTGGAGAATACCAACTCACTTCACTGCCATTATGGAGCACTCCTCAGATTCAAGAGGAATACTTAACCAAGTTTGCAAATAAAAAGGTAATCAAGCCTCATTGTGTGAACTTGGAAGATTTCTTAGTCTCAAACAATTTTGATGCTGGAATATGGATGTTGAGATACAAGAATCTGTTAGAGAAACTGGAGAGGTATGATGATAAAGTGGTAAAGACATGGTATACCTCCCTAAAGTACAACAGCAAGAAGAAGAAGTAGGAGGTCAATCTGAGATCAAGAATCATCTGGCTCACAGATGAGACTTTTAATGAAATGTTGGAAATCCTAGGGTAAGATGGCCTCAAGATTGACATCACTACCTCTGGATACATGGATGAGGCAGATACTACTAATGAAGAAGGTGGCCCCTTTCTAAAATATAAGGAGAGCACAATTCTGAACACATTGTTCAGAAGAAAGGAGAATAGGCCAACTATAAACCTGCTAAAGCCCACAAACCTCAGTGCTCAAGTAAGGATCCTACACTACATAGTGTCTAGGAACATATTCAACAAAGGAGGCAGCTTCAATCTGATCACAAAGGCAGAGGCACATGTGATGGCAGCAATCATGCATGGAAAGATCATCAACATGAGACATATAATACTCCAACGTATGATCAAGGCAAGGGATCAGAGGAAAGATTCCACACTCTGTCATTTCCAGAATTCTACAATATGCTAGAATTCAGCACCTTGAGAAAGGGAGAGGGAAGCCAACTGAGATTTTCAAGGAAGAAGAACTGTAAAGAATGGGGATTGAGAGAAATAAAGGAAGATGGATTGGGAACGGAGCAGGAAAATCTGAAGATCTCTTCTTTGAAGACGCATCCCTACAGCAAGAAGGTACCTCTGAGGCTCCTGCAAGACCTACACCTAATCCTTCTCTGCCTGTCCCATCTCCATCCAACCCTACTCACATTTCATCTACTCCCTCCCCTCGTGCCAAGCCAACCAAGATCACTGAGTTGTATGACAACTTGTCTACACTCATACTCAGCATCAGGGATGAGCAAAATGCCAAATTTGCTCATCTAGAAGATCAGATTCACCAGTTGGCTAAGAACATGAAAGTGGTTACTGATGCCTATAAAGATATTCGGAGTGCAATTCCTACCACATCAGCTCCACCTCAGCCAGGATTCTCTGAGCCTGTTCAGTCTCCAACTCCTGAGCCTCCTAGGCCTTTTGAGCAAGCCTCTTCTGAGCATGATGATGCTGTAGATGATACTAAGGCTGCTGGTACAAAGAGCACACCAAGTCCTGGTCCTCCTTTGGACTATGGGATGGAGGAAGAGGGTGCTCGGGATTCAAGCTTTCATGAGCCCATTACAGCAGATGCTCAAGAATCAATCCTGTCCTAGCAAGAATCTGAGCAAGTGGAAAGACTAGTGGCAGCTATCTCTACTTCATCACTCATGGAGGTTGCCAAAAATGAAGAAAGAAGCATTGTGCCTTTTGTTGATTTGGAAGCTATTGCTCGCAATGCTCTCTTGCAAGCTCAGAGAAGAAAGGCTTGAAGAAATGTTTCATTCTGATGACCCTGCTCCTTCATCTCTCATTGCATATAGTCTTTCAGAAGAACAAGGGGCTCAATTGGCTCTTTCCAGACAAGAAATGCAAGAGCTACTTGAGGTCTCTGAAGATGAGAATCCAAGCCCTGAGTCTTCTGAGCCTCCTTCATCAGCTACTCCACATCTGCCTTTTGCTCCTGTGCCCCTCAAAGCTATTCCAGTTTCTCAAATCCCTCCTCCGGCTGATTTTGTTCACCTTCCTGATGATGCCAAAAAGGGGAAGAAGAGTAAGCAAACTGGCAAGTTTGCTGCTGAGCCATCTGGAAAGACTTACAGCAAGAAGACCAAGTCAAAGAAGAAGTGATTAGAACTTAGGCTTGAGTCCTCTTGTAGTGCTGTATTGAGTTTCAGATGTTTGTTGTGTTGTTTGTGTTTTGTGTTTGATCTGTGTATTTCGAAGTACTTTGCATAAATTGGTTTATGTAAAGCAACATTTGATAAAATGAAAGAATTCCTTGGTTGCAATGATCTATTCTTATTATTCTTTGAATCTCTTCACATGATCTACTATATATGATATCTTTTGAAATATAATGCATATATTGAGGGGGAGCTTGTTAAAGCAAACCCAAGTACTAATCCAGTTTGTAAGTTGTTTTGTCATCACAAAAAATGGGGAGAATGTTGAATCAAGAGTTTTGATGATTCGAAACCAACCTTCAAGAGCTTGGATTAAAGATATCAAAGGTGCCCAAAAGTTTTCAAGTGAAAAAATTCTGGATAAATCTGTGCAAAGATAGATGTAGGATGTTTAGTAGTATTTTATTTGAGTAAAAGACTTTGATTTGGTGAAAATATGTTTTAAAACCTTGATTCTATGTTAGATCATGGAATAATTGAAAAATACCCACCAACAGACGAAGTTTGAAAGGTTAATACTGATCTATCATCTTGGAAATTCGAACTTTGGCTTTGGAAATTTGAATTTCGTACTGAAACAAAACAAGTCTGAAGAGAAGCCTCTCTGACAGACAAATTTTAACTTGAGAAAATTTGAATTTTGATAAGTGTTTGAAAGGAGCTTTTAGTAATAGATGAACTTTGGGTTTTGAAAATTCGAATTTCAGACAAAATAAAACTTATAAAAACTAAAGAAATTCGTCGAAAATTATGTCAAAGTTCATCTGAAACCAAGTTTAGATTGGATTTCAAAATTGCTCACTGACAGACGAACTTTGAACATGAAAATTTGAATTTCAGAAACTAAGCTTGTGAGTCTGTTATAATGATATGTTGACATACGAATGACAGTATTTATAAATTCGAGTGTTGAAGTAAGTCTGAAAAGAGGTCTCTCTGACAGAAGAACTTTATCCTTTGAAAATTGAAATTTTGAATTATATGAACTACTATGCCTTATAAACCAGCTACGGACATATGAATTTTGAGGTTCCAAAATTCAAATTTTGAAGCACTGTAGCAAATTGAAAATACTGTTCACACTTAACAGAAAAACTTTCCATTTGAAAATTCCTATGTCACAACATAGAAACATTTTCAAAATATCAAAATTCGAATTTCACTTCATGACAGACGAACTTCGGGCATTAAATGTTGAAGTCTTTAGCCTTCGATTTCTGCGAAATTCATCTGTTGACCAACCGAAATTCAAATTTCAGTATGTCAGAAGCATTAAATGCGGTTGGTTAACGGATAGTTTTTCAGAGTAATCATTGGATAACTTCTCCAACGGATAGATTTTGTCTCTAACGTATAGTTGAGACCTAAATCTATAAATATAACATCATTTGAAGTTGTGGGTAATGATTTTAACTTTGTATATACTGAAACTCTGTCAAATCATCTACTCAAAGTCTCTTACTCTCTCACTTCAATATTTGTACTCAAACTTTCATATTCACTCTGTTTAAGAGAGTTTATTCTTTGTAAATAATCTTATCTTCATCTGGAAGAAAGATTTTCTTGTGAGGGGATATCACAAGGAATTAGGGAAGCACTTTGTAAGAGCGCATAGAGTGAAAGAGTGAGCTCTAGAAACAGAGCCTCATCTTTGTACTAAGGCATTTGCAAGAAGCCCACTAAATTCTTGCAGAATAGTAGAAAATCTCAAGTGGTGACTTGAGGACTAGACATAGGTCAAGTGGAGAGACCGAACCAGGATAAATATATGAGTTTTCTTCTCTTTACTTCAACTTTTACAGTTCATTCACTTATACTCTGTTTTACCATCTATACTTTGCTTTCTTTACTTTCTTGATATTTTGCAAAAAAGTTTCAAGCTTCCCAATTCACCCCCCTCTTGGGAAGCCAGCTTATCTAACAGGATCTTCCAAACCCTAGCAGAAAAATCCTCCTTCTTCTTCCATTTTTCTTTTTTTTATCCGATTGGTTCGCGTTCTGATTTAAAACATTTTCGCGACTCGCACCGTGGTTTGAGACCTCGCGGCCCAAAACTAATAAATTTGTCATGAGCATCTCACTGTGCCAACCCTGCACCTCACCATGGCATGATGCTTTTTTGTTTCAAATTTCAAACTTGTCCTATTTTGATCTTTCTTCTGGTCCTGGTCCCTCTAGTGTTGTACAAGATACAAGGCAATTTCTTATTAGCATGTGACTAAGTCTAGGGTGAGAAATTGATGTTGTGCACAATGTTTTATAATGATAAAAACCAATGAATTACAAAAAAAAATAAAGGGTTTGAAACTAATTAAAAATATGTAAGTTTGTGTCTATCCTTCATTGTTAATCTAAATTTTGAATTATATATATAATTTTAAACCAAATTCTAATTTAATTTTAAAAAAATTAAAAGCTGAATTCATTCAAACCGTCAAAAGTTACTAATTGCTTTTATTGGTAATATAAAGATTCTGATGCTTCAATTTTAAATATATATATATTTTTTCATAAAAAGATTTAAACATTTTATATTTACTTGTCATCTTTAAATTAGAAATTTTGTTGGTGCTAAAGATCAAGATAAATTTCATTTAATGTTTTTAAAAAATTGACATCTCTCATAAGTTAATTTGGTTCTCATTTTTACCCATAATAAATATATATAATAGATTTAATAAAATATTATATTCTAAAATGATTAATGCTCTCTAAAGCAATTTTTAAGATGGGAATTTTTTAATTAAAGTAATTAATATTCACAAATTCTTGCAAAAATGACTTATATTTAAGATTATAAAATTCTTTTAGAATTCAACTTACATAAAAGACCCGAAGGAGTAATTAAAAGGTACATCCAACTTCTATGAAACTTACAAAGAAGTAAGCTACACTCCTTTCTTTGAAATCTTCCCATCAACAACAAAATAAAAAACCAAGTAATTTTAGCATTAAAAACCAAGCCCTACCACTCAACAGCATACAAATTTGCTTATAGGGACATGCCCGAATGTTCCTATCTCTTCTTGTTATTTGATTTTATTAATATATGCATCCACTTTTAATATGTGTAATTAAATATTTAGTATATGGTATTATTGGATCTCATTCAAGCATGATTAGGCCTAAATGGAGGTAGTTCTTCCAATGTGGCATTTTTAATTCATAAAACTCGAATTCAAAAATTCACTTAATAAATGTTGAGTTTCTTATGACTTAATCTAGCTGTTATTGGTTAAATGACCATTGTTTTCAAATAGAATTAAAAAATTTGTTATAATCATAATCATTTGATTGGTTCAAATTTTCCACTGATTAAAAGCATCTTGACGTAAACGCTCATTAGTTATTGCAAGTAAATTTGACTTTACGTATTCAAAATAAGTCAGTATAATTTCATGCAAATGGTAACATTAACATTCAAATACTTGATGTGACCTGCTTATTCTTCAAAATCATATAATTATCTTTGAGTATGTCTTTCATATGTCTTGACTATAAAGAGAGCATAATTTGGATTTAATTGATGTATTCATCAATTACAATTGAAATGCTATTATATAAATTAATATACATATTTATAATATCAAATCATAAGTGGATTAATTGATTGTTTCTCACCTCATTATGAGCAATTAATCGATGAAATATTAATTATGATCTAAAAGAAAAAAAACTGATGAAATATTAATAGATTGTATTACGAAGTATATGAAATATTAATAATACATTCCTTTATCATTTTTCTTTCATTACATAATAACATTAATTTAAAATTTAGGTTTTAGATGTAGATTTCATATTTGATTAAAATATGTTCTAATTACATTTTCATCCTGAATAAATTGCAATTTTGCAATTGATGAGATTCAAAATTTTCATATCACATCAATGAACGAATAACAAAATATTAAAAATGAGTTATATGAGATCAAATTATAATTAAAGTATTTAATATAGGTTTGAAATCAATGTTTAAATTGGAAAATTGATTCCGATTTAAATGGAGATTTATTGCTAATTTTTCAATTAAGTGGACTGGCCACAAAATAGGAAAAACTGAACTGCTTTCATAAGCAATTTGAAAATCTTTGAAGTTGTATTAATATTTAGATGAGAATCTTCTAACGAATTTCTATAAACATGCAATGAGAAATTATAGATATCTAGTTGGCATGGTGGGTCCCATTGCCAACCATGTACTTGAATTGATGTGGAGGCCTGATAAGGAGCTTGAGATCTCTTTTTTATATGAAAGAGATGAGTAAATTAATTTGGGGTATATATGTTGGAGCAAAAATAAATTGCATGAATATACATATATGATAATCATTAGTATATGATTTGAAAATAATCGTTAACTATTAAAACAATTTAGTTAATTTTTTCAATCACATTATCTCATTAATTGCTGATTTAAATGATTGCATAAAAACAATGTGATATATAAGTTAGGCATAAAATTAAATCACAAAGTCTATTTGATAGAATTACATTATCCTAATAATGATGATGGATAATATGACAATAATGACGGTGGATCAAGGACAAATAGTCTCAATTATCCCAATTTGATATAACATGTCATTATATGTTTTATATTCTATAATAGTTTGATTACTTTAAATATATTCATAACAAACTTGTAAATTTAATTTTATTGTTTAACTGATTAATTTTAAAAATTTTAAAAGCTATAATGTTAAAGAAATTAAAAAAAGATTTAGTAGTTAATAGTCAATTGTTATTTTGTCATATCTCAAATTTAATATATAATATGTATTTAGTTTGTTGTATATTTTCAAATAAATACACCACCAATTCACAAAATAAAAAAAATATAAATTTAATTGAATATTATTTTATTTTTCATTTTAAAATATTATTTTATTTGTTAAAAAATTATAAAGTCAGTGATTATTATTATACAAAAAATTGGTCAAATTAACATATTGATGACCCATCCTAATATATTACTATTTCTTCCCTTTTAAAATTTCATAATTTTTAATTACTAAATATACATTAGCTTATTAATATATGATTTTTTTTAATTTGACTTTCATAATTTACAAATTGATGAACTATTGGAATAAAAAATTAAATTGCATGACTAATGTAATTTTAATCTTCATAAAATTTTTAAATTAACAATTTAAATTGCAACAACTTATTCTCATTAATCAATATTTTTTAACTTCATTTTTAGATATGATACACATAATAGATAGCCGGAAAATATTACATATTAGTATTGCATAAAATAAACATAAGTATCGTGCGGTATTAGAATAGGCAAAAGGATCCAAGATCCGATTTTATTGTCATTGTTAACAGTTTCATAAGGCTATTCTCATTATCCAACTGTAGATCAGAAGCGCTGCTGAACATCATCGAAAACTGAACAAAATTAAAAAAGAAATTAATCTTATTTTTTGCATGATGCCCTGTTTATCTGTAAGTTTATAAACATAAATATGCACATAGAAATACATGGACA
The DNA here is from genome assembly GCA_026686845.1 of Adenanthera pavonina. NCBI lineage: Eukaryota > Viridiplantae > Streptophyta > Magnoliopsida > Fabales > Fabaceae > Adenanthera > Adenanthera pavonina. Next base: position 24,992,497 of record JAIVEN010000004.1, read on the forward strand.
TGAATATGGTATGAAAGAAGAAATGTAATTGAAAATTAGGAGAGAAAAATCTTGATTGATCCAAAACATTATGAGAAAAATCACAATGGAACGCAATCTGATGATTTGGATGGAAATTACATGAATATACGAACATGGTTTTCCCAAAAAAATGAATATATGAACCTGCATAAATATCGGATTTGAATGAACCAAACTTTAAATTCTTTGAGGCTGATAACCAATGAATATTCATTTACACTGGAATATTATATATATTATAAATATTTTTTGTAATATTCTAAAATTTTTTGAATATTCAAGGTTCAATATTTTAAAATCTATAAAGAATTTGTAAAAACGGGTGTATACCGTTTGTTATAAAATAGGATAAAGAGGTCAATTATCTTAGTTGAAAGGAATAAGGAGAAAATGATAATTTGTCCATATAAAAAAAAATAGAAAAGAAAAAGGAAAAAGGAAAAAGGAAAGAAAAAAAATAAATAAAAGAAGAAGAAGAAGAAGACGGTGGACGCGACGCTTGGGGGAAGGTCAAGGGAGGTTTATGAATTTTGGGGAAATTACCCCTAATAACCTGAAAGTTTTAAGAATTATAAATTAACCTCTGGTCAAGGGCATTTTTGTTGATATGAAAAATTATAGTCAAAATGAAGCTCTCAATGAGTTAGACCCAATGAAATATAGTATGAAATTTATTAAGGTCAAAATCATATTTATTGGGTGATTAGGATTTAATATTAATATTTTGCCTGATAAAAGTCAGTTTAGACTGCAGGAAAAGGTAGTATTGATCCAAGGACAATGATTGGACCTTGTTAAAATATATTTTGGTTCTAGATAATGATTTTGGACCAAAAGTAATGGTTGGATAATCCTGTACCAATTTAGTGATAATTTTGGCAAAAATACTTAATCGGTACGGGTAAATTTAATCGGTAAAGAGTATTTTAGTCCATTACACTTCATAAAGCAATTTTTGGCAAAAAAAAATGGGGTGAGACACGTGTGAATGAGCAGATGGGATACAAATGGAATTATGTGAAAAACTTTTATGTTATAAAGTAACCAAAGTTAAAAGGATTAATAATGATTAAACTTGCCATTAGATATCTTTCCTAAAAGCCTTGAGTTAAGTGATTATCTTTCATTTCCACCTCCATTCACGTCTGAAACTGCAGCAAGAAGTGGAGAGAAGCACAAAAAAAATTGGAGCCAAGAAGCAAGATCAATTAGAAAAGTTTGGTCCTCAAACTTCTAAGGATCCAAAGGAGTGTTAGAAGATCAAGGAAAGGGTTTGTAAAGTTTGGAGATTAGTGGAAAGCTCAAAGGTTCAAGTTATGGCAAGATTACCCAAGAAAGGAAAGGCAAGGAGAAGCAAGTTAATATTCAAGATAATGATACTTAGGTTGATACTATTCTATGAGAGGTTATGTAAAATCTTATGGGACATGATCATGCTATGTTTTCATGTTAATATGTTCCTCTAGGTTGTTATGGAGTATCATGTAAGATAAAGGCAAGTTATGGCTATTCATGTATATATTAGTGTGTATTTTGGAAAGTTGGAAGAATGCAAGATACTTTTCTGAACATGGTTGGGAATTCGAAGTAGTGTACATACCTCGATATGTTCAATGTATGAGTGTTTTACATGTATGAAAACTAGACATGTGTAGCTTTCCATAGACATAAAGATCACTCAAATTGGAGTTGTGTATGATTTATGGTGATTTTTCAAAGTTATGGTCAGAATCAGAAATTTTCAAAAATGACCATTGCTACAATGCATATAATACTAATTTACTGTATAAGTTGGACGAGTAATTTCCCTGTTCAATATTTTTTCCATGTATAGAATCTTTTAAGCTATATTTAGAGAGTTGAAACATGTCAATATGATTTTTCTTGATTTAGTTATGAATTTTCAAATTTCATCGGGTAAAGTTGATGCAGTCCTAAAGTGGGAGCAACCCAAGACCGTCACTGAGATAAGAAGTTTCCTTGGTTTGGCAGGTTATTACAGATGATTTATATAGGACTTTTCTTGAATTGCATTGCCACTTACAAAACTTACTAGAAAGAATACACCTTTTGTGTGGGATATGAATTACGAAAATAGTTTTAATGAACTGAAGCGCAAGTTAACTACCCCACCTGTATTAACTATACCTAATCCTAAGGAACCTTTTGTGCTTTACACAGATGCAAGTAAGCACGGATTGTGTTGTGTTTTAATGCGGAATGGTAGAGTAGTAGCATACGCTTCTCGACAGTTAAAACCGCACGAAGAAAACTATGGTACACATGATTTAGAACTTGCAGCTATTGTTCATGCTCTAAAGATATGGAGGCATTTTCTCTACGGTGGGACTGTAGAAGTGTTTTGTGACCACAAAAGCCTCAAATATTTAGAAGATAAAAAAGAATTGAATGTAAGGCAGAGGTGCTGGATGGAATTGTTAAAAGATTATGATCATTTTATAAAGTGCCATCTAGGGAAAGCTAATGTAGTGGTTGATGCACTTAGTAGAAAAACTGTTCACGTAGCCTATATGATGATCCATGAAATGAAAATGCTGGAAGATTTTAGGGATATGTCCTTGTTTCTCCAATTACATGAAACCAAAATTGGTAATGAATTTTTACAAGATTTAATGAAAGCCCAGCACAATGATGAGTTTGTACAAGAAGTTAAAGAAAAGATGAGTCAGGGAGAAATGCAGGAATTCAATGAGATAAATGATGGTCTGATCAGGTTTCAGAAGAGAGTATATGTTCCTCCAGTAGCAGAGTTAAAGGAAAAGATACTAACAGAGGCACATCAAAGTAAATACACTATTCACCCAGGTATTACAAAAATGTATCATGATTTAAGAAAATTGTTTTGGTGGCCTAGGATGAAAAGTGATATTACCCAATATGTGTCTCAGTGCTTAGTATGCCAAAGAGTTAAAATAGAACATCAGAAGCCTGCAGGAATGTTACAACCTTTAGATATCCCTGAATAGAAGTGGGATACTATATCAATGGACTTCATTATGGGATTACCAAGAACATTATCAGGATATGATGCTATATGGGTTATAGTAGATAGGCTTACAAAGTCAGCCCATTTCCTAGCCATGAAATCAACATATACACTGGATAAATTGGTACAGTTATATGTTAAAGAGGTAGTGAGACTTCATGGAGTACCCAGTAGTATTATTTCAAATCGTGATCCAAGGTTTACGTCGAATTTTGGAAGTCATTGCAACATGCTCTAGGTACTCAATTAAGATTCAGTACAGCATATCAACCACAAACTGATGGACAAACTGAGAGGACAATTCAGACATTAGAAGATATGCTAAGGGCTTTTGTGCTTGAAATGAAAGGAAACTGGGATGTATACTTATCACTAGCAGAATTTGCATATAATAACAGTTATCATTCTAGTATTCAGATGGCTCCATATGAAGCGCTGTATGGCAGAAAGTGCAGGTCCCCATTATGTTGGATGGAGTTAGGTAAGAGACAACTGATTGGTCCAGAAATTGTTGACCAGACCTCCAGACAAATTGAATTAATAAGAAAGAAATTACTAACGGCTCAAAGTAGACAAAAGAGTTATGCAGATAAAAGGAGGAAGCTGTTAGAATTTGAAATAGGAGATCATGTTTTCCTCAAAGTATCTCCTATAACTGGAGTTGGTCGGTCGCTTAAGACCAAAAAGCTTAGTCCTAAGTATATAGGACCTTTCAAAATTCTCTCAAAAGTTGGACTGTAACTTATAAATTAGCCTTACCACCAAATTTGAGCCAACTACATAATGTTTTCCATGTCTCATAGCTAAAGAAATATCAACCCGATCCTTCACACATTATAGAAAATGAATGGATTAACTTACAAGATAATCTTTACTTTAATGTTATACCTGAAAAGATTATAGATTATCGAGTCAAGCAACTGAGGAACATAGACATTCCTCTAGTGAAAGTGATCTGGAAGGGCTTAACCCCAGAAGAAGCAACCTGGGAGATGGAGTCAAACATGAGACAGAATTGTCCAGAAATATTTATTTAAGGTATGTTTTAAATTTCGAGGACGAAATTTATTTTAAGGGGGATAGAAATATAAAAAATAAGAAAAGAAAAAGGAAAAAGGAAAGAAAGAAATAAATAAATAAATAAAATAAAATAAAAAGAAGAAGGCGGTGGACGCTTGAGGGAAGGTTAAGAGAAGTTTATAAATTTTGGGAAAAATTACCCCTAATAACCTGAAAGTTTTAAGAATTATAAAAGTCAGTTTAGACTGCAGGAAAAGACAGTATTGATCCAAGGACAATGATTGGACCTTGCTAAAATATATTTTGGTTCTAGATAATGATTTTGGACCAAAAGTAATGGTTGGATAATCCTGTATCAATTTAGTGATAATTTTGGCAAAAATACTTAATCGGTACGGGTAAATTTAATCGGTAAAGAGTATTTTGGTCCATTACACTTCATAAAGCAATTTTTGGCAAAAAAATGGGGTGAGACACGTGTGAATGAGCAGATGGGATACAAATGGAATTATGTGAAAAACTTTTATGTTATAAAGTAACCAAAGTTAAAAGGATTAATAATGATTAAACTTGCCATTAGATATCTTTCCTAAAAGCCTTGAGTTAAGTGATTATCTTTCATTTCCACCTCCATTCACGTCTGAAACTGCAGCAAGAAGTGGAGAGAAGCACAAAAAAAATTGGAGCCAAGAAGCAAGATCAATTAGAAAAGTTTGGTCCTCAAACTTCTAAGGATCCAAAGGAGTGTTAGAAGATCAAGGAAAGGGTTTGTAAAGTTTGGAGATTAGTGGAAAGCTCAAAGGTTCAAGTTATGGCAAGATTACCCAAGAAAGGAAAGGCAAGGAGAAGCAAGTTAATATTCAAGATAATGATACTTAGGTTGATACTATTCTATGAGAGGTTATGTAAAATCTTATGGGACATGATCATGCTATGTTTTCATGTTAATATGTTCCTCTAGGTTGTTATGGAGTATCATGTAAGATAAAGGCAAGTTATGGCTATTTATGTATATATTAGTGTGTATTTTGGAAAGTTGGAAGAATGCAAGAGACTTTTCTGAACATGGTTGGGAATTCGAAGTAGTGTACATACCTCAATATGTTCAATGTATGAGTGTTTTACATGTATGAAAACTAGACATGTGTAGCTTTCCATAGACATAAAGATCACTCAAATTGGAGTTGTGTATGATTTATGGTGATTTTTCAAAGTTATGGTCAGAATCAGAAATTTTCAAAAATAACCATTGCTACAGTGCATATAATACTAATTTACTGTATAAGTTGGACAAGTAATTTCCCTGTTCAATATTTTTTCCATGTATAGAATCTTTTAAGATATATTTAGAGAGTTGAACCATGTCAATATGATTTTTCTTGATTTAGTTATGAATTTTCAAATTTCATCAGGTAAAAAGAAGTTAACTAAGGGAATGGTACCCGAAATGAAATAAATTAGTTTAAGTTGTTTTATGTAATCAAGTCTCTAATCAAGTATTAATGGACTTAAATATAGTTTAATAAATGGAAAATGAGTCTAAGTATGAGGTGTTACACTTTTGCTCACCGTTTAATACATGAATATTAAGTTAAATGCAAATCTCAAACTAGTTTATTTCTGTGTAGTTAATGGAATATACAATATTATAAAATATTGTAAAAGTACCTTTAACTATCTAGATAAAAAGTAACCAACACATAGCATATCTAGACTAGGAAACATATGCAGTATGAAGGACACTTCCTCTCCTTTTATTGGCCAATATTTATGCATGTGTTAGAAAGCATTATTTTAATGTTTTTTTGGAAGCTTTCCTTAAGAAGTTATCATTTTTAGCCAAGATATAAGGGGAAACTTGGCTTTTTTGGGAAGAAACTTGGAGTCTATAGATACTACTCCCTCTTAGATGAAATATACAAGGGAAAAAGAGGGAAAATTATGCAGAAAAATTAAGAGAGAAAGAGAGGAGAAAGAAGGAAGAAGAAGGAGGAGGAGGAAGAAGTAAGCTTGAAGTTCAAGAAGGCAAGTCAAGGTAAGCATCCTGAGTTTTTAAGCTATTATACTGCTGAAATTTTTCTAGCCAACATGGTATTTTCATGCATTTTTAATGAATTGTGCAACATTATGAACATTTTCAATGTTATGTAATGATGTATTAGCATGTCTAAGTATACTATAGAGGTGCCCATTCTCATCCTCCTATGTACTAACCATGCTAGGTAATGGAATGATAATGGAGGAAAGCTAGATGAAGGAGAAAAGATGAGAAAGCATTAAAGTTTATGTTGTAATAATTTTTAAATGATGAAGCATGCTTTATATATTATGTATGATTATACATCTGTAATGTAAAATGAATTCATATGATGTATACAAAAGCATGCAAGATAATGTTAAATGATGAAATTTAATTAAAGATTGAAAGTCATGTACGTTTCCTTTTATTGGGAACTTTATGACATGTTAATGTTAAAGAAAGTTTAAGCATGTTATGTTAAAGGAAATGAGGCATAGTATGATTTTCTAGATAGAGGATATGATGAGCTTTATAATGAGTCAAATTTTGTATAATTTGGCTAAAGATAAAATGAATTATGGCTCAAGGTAGATAAAGGTTAAAATTGGACAGTCAATGGAAAACTATATTTTATTGCAAATACTGCCTGTATTTGAAAGGAGGTATTAGATCATGTAATGCTCCAAAAATTCAGTGGTATGCATTTATGGAAAGAATTGTCTTATGAACTATATGTCACTAGTTTGAATACATTTGGAGTTGTATAAATGAAAGTATGCATGTTTTCCCAAAACTTTTCTAGAAAAGAATTATTCTGACCCCTGAATGTCTATATTGATGCTCTAACCTATACAAGTAGAATAAACGTAAAAAATAAATATTCTTAGAAAGTAGATATGCAGAGCTTTAAATTGATATAATGATTACATGAAACAAGCCTGTGTAGAATGTTGCCAAACTTTTGTGTTATTGCAAAATTATGTTTCATGCATGTTTTATGATATGTAAATGTTGTCATGTTGTTGCTTTGAATGTTTTCTTGACTGGTTGACTATTTATATAATGAGGACTAAGCTCGGGATGTCCTATTTTTTAGCCATTATGCTACCAAAATTTTTCTAGCCAACATGGTATTTTCATACATTTTTAATTACTTCTGCAATGATATGAATGTTTTTAATGTTATGTAATGAATTATTATCATGTACAAGTATACTACTAAGATGCCCAATCTCATCCTCCTAAGTACTAACCATGCAAGGTAATGGAAAGGCAATGGAGCAAAGCGAGAGGAAGGAGAAAAGAATGAGAAAGCAAGTTAAAGTTTATGTTGTAATAATGTTTTAAATGATGAAGCATGCTTTGTATATTATGCATGATTATGTATTTGTGATGTAAAGTGAATAAATATGATGTATAAAAAAGCTTGCTAGATAATGTTAAATGATAAAATGTAGTTAAGGATTGAAAGTTATATATGTTTCCTTTTATTGGGAACTTTATGACATGTTAATGTTGAAGAAAGTTTAAGTATGTTATGTTTAAGGAAATAAACTATATATGATTCCTCAAAATAAAAGATATGATGATCTTTATGATAAATCCAATTTTGGTTAATTTGGCCAAAGATATAATGAATTATGGCTCAAGATAGATAAAGGTTAAAATTAGACAATTATTGGAAAACTGTATTTTACTGCAAATACTACCTATTTTTGAAAGGCTACATTAAATCATGTAGTGCTCCAAAAATTCAGTGTTATGCATGTATGGAAAGAATTATGTCTTATAAATAATATGCCACTAGTTTGAATACATTTGGATTTGTATAAATGAAATTATACATGTTTTCCCCAAATTTTTTCAGAAAAGAATTATTCTGACCATTGAATGTTTATATTGATGCTTTGTCCTGTATGAATGAATATACAAAATAAATATTCATAAAAAATGGAAATACCGAGCTTTTAATTGATACAAAGATTGCATCAAACAGGCTTGTGTAGAATGAGATATGAATTTTTAAAGTTATAGGTTAGAATCTGGATAGAAACTAGAACCAAAAAATGAACAGCAAAATTTGATGAATAAACTATACTGATTGACGCTTCTAAACTCTAGTTTCATATTTTGACCATGAACTTCAAGATGTGTATGATTTTTAGAGACATGAAACCTAATGAAATGACTTTTATGCATTTAGTTATTATTTTCAAAAGTTCACTAAGCTCATAAGTGAACTATGCACAAAAATGTAATTTTATGTAACAACCTTCAATATACTATCCTGAACTTAGTCCCAAGCTAATGGGAAGTGTGCTTGTTGACATATGCAGTACTAGAGGAACAATGATGGAGGAAAATAAAGAGGAGGCAAAAGCACTCCAGCCACAGCCAGATACAGGGCCGCGGCGGCAAATGAAACAAGAAACTTCAATATTTTTCTTCGAGCAACAAAGTCTCACACTGCGGTGAGCTTACTGTCTATCATAGTGGCAAACTGAAAACTTATTTAAATCAAATGAGATCTCATTGGATTAAATGGAAAGAAATTGAGGATGGAAGCAATTTTCTTATTTAAATCAAATGAGATCTCATTGGGTTTCATGAATTTTAGCTGGGGAAGCAAATTTTGGACCTTAGGAGCTTGATCATTGGTTGGTAAGTGATTCTTGCTCTCCCTACTCTCTATTCTCCCTGATTTTTGAATGTATGCATGTGGACTCGGGTTTGGCTGAGTTTTATCAATTAAAATGGATGTAAAGGGATCAACGAAGTATTGTCTAGTGTTATTAAGGCTTAGGTGTGAGTTTAAGAGGGATTATATATGGTTTGTGATTAATCCTAAGTGGATTGTGGTTAAGGATGTATGGAATCTAAATTGTATGTGAATGATTATGATTGGGATAGTCATTTGGAGCTCATTGATGTGTGTTTGTGCTATTGGAACCCTGGGTAAAATGTGAATGTTTGAATTATGGATTTTGGTTAAGTTATGCAATATGTTAATTAAAGGTATTATGATATTCTAGTGGTTGTTTGATCAATCGGAGGAGTTCAATTCATTGTTAGTGATTCAAAGGCTTTTGAGAACCCGTGTATGTGGTGTTGGCCGAGGTAACCGGATGTATATATATGTGTGTTAATTACTGGTTATATGTTTATACATATGCATGTTTCTTTTCATAACACGATGTTGCTTATGTGTATGCGTGGCTTTTTTCGCATCATGCATGGTATGTATACATCTAGTTAAGGTAAGTGTACTTCGATCCTTGGTACTTGTATATGATGATGATATATATATGCAAATAATTCTTGAGCATTCTCATATGATAGCATGCTAGCATGATAGTGATAATGATTATGATATTGATGATGATTACATAGTAATATAAACATGATGACATGACATTGAACATCATCACGTATTGAGCATAGAGAGATATAGTGGATTGGGTAATGATGATGAGATGAGATATAATGATAATATGATATGATGGTATGATGAAATATCGCTGCCACTAAATCCTCTCCCATGAGTAGGAGAGCTAGGTGGCTGTGGATTGCACCTTCCCTAAATCACCATCAATTTGGGTAGTCCAGGGGAAGAAGAGCCACGGTCCAACTATTAGTATGACCTTTGGCAGGTTATATTAGTATGAGGTGAGATTGGCGATGTCCTTTAATCAGCCTTCATTGGTTGTTGGAAGGGAGTTACCTATCGAAAATGGCTTGTGATGAGATTAGCCTGTGGTTCTAGCCATGTTTGAGTGAGACATGCATACCATGACATTTTGCATAGCATTGCATTATATATCTATATGTATAGACTTGTTATCTATTGTATGTTATATGTCTTCCTTGTTACTGAGACTTTGTCTTACATCCTCTATGGTAAACATTTTGGGTGAAGACTCAGGTATTAGTTTGGAGAAGACCAAGGAGTTGTAGGCCTCTCTGCTTTCCAGAATTACAAGTGAAACTAGTAGCTTTACCATTCAGTTTATGTAATGTATTGTGCCAAGTAAAGTAGTGTTTCTTGTTCGCTTGTTCAAAGTATTCCTATGAGCATAGTAATGTATGTGTTCATGTATTGTATGATAATGTTGATGGAATGATAATGATAGTATTCAGTTGTATGCTATGTGTGGTTCTTATGTATGCAATATGATGATGTAGACCTCAGTATTGGTTAATGTGGTTTGGTGTATGTTTGTTTGCGTATACTATGCCTAGTTTGTTGTGTTTAAGCCCAATATAGTTCTTGGGCCTTGTATGTGTGGTTTAAGGCATATAGCCCATTGTGTTGAATTAGGGTTCAAGGGAAGTCAAAACTCGGAGGAGTGGTTTCTTTGAGGTGGAACCTCCTTAGATAAGTCTTTTTGCCAAATAAGATTTGTATGGACGGTCTATAGCTGCCACTTGGACAAGGGAGGCTAATTGGAGGTATGAGTTATGAGTTTTGGTCAAAAGGTGACCAAATCAATCATGGTCATCCAAAATCTCCATATAGAGATAGATTCGAGTGAAATTAGTGTCTATGGATAGATTGAGATAATGGTGACTTGTAGGAGTTGGAATGAGGTCAATCAGAAGTTGGAGCATAAAGTTGTGCACATTGGAAGTTCACAAAAAAAAATTAGCAAATTGCTTATATGAATTTTGAGATAGGCGCCACGGCGCTAGAGGCTTGGCCATGACGCCAAGCTTTGCTGCCTATTGTACGCTGCAACAGCACTGTAGCACCTCACAGCTTAGCCCGTTTGGTATGTTCTGTTTGATGTTTTGCATTTTTCAATGGTTTTTGGCATGTTGTTGCTTGTGGTTTTGGGCTTTTAAGAGTGGATTGATACATTTTGGTATTAGAGCCTAGTTCTAGCCATTGTTTCTATTTATGGTAATGCTTGGAATAATATCATTTGCATACACTTGTATATTCCCTTTGCAATACTAGTCTAGAGTCATATAACTAAAAATGTTGCTACTTGTGTATAGGAGAAGATGTCTTGTAGAGGAAGATAAAGCAATAGTGATCTTATGTGGTAAGTGGATGAGATATTAGCTGGGCTAAGTAACCGAGTTAATACCTAGGCGGAAATACCGAACAAAATGCAAGAGCAATTGAATCAACAAGGGTATAGTGACGTTAATGAGGAGGCCAGCATATATGTGGATTTGAACGCTGGAGATGATAATGATGAGGATGAGGTAGAGCCAAAGAGGGCCTTGAGAGCTGGAAGAAGGGGCATCTCCTCTCAACTAATGAACTTTCGAAAGTTCAATCCCCCAGTTTTTTAAGGTAAGATGAATCTTATGGTGACTAAAGATTGGGTGGACCAACTTGAGACCATCTTTGATGTGATGGATTGCATCTTTGAGCAAAGGATGCAATTAGCGGTGTTCAAATTAGAGAAAAGGGCCTACTAGAGTTAATTAGCGGTGAACTTAGACTAACATTCCACTTACTAAAGAATCACCCTCATGATAGGTGGAAGGCTCAATACTTGTTTAAGGGAGCTCGCCTGGAAATCAGGGAGGAGTTGGCTGTGGTTGAATTTACATCCTTTGAGAACTTATGTATGAAGATGCGTGTTCTATCCTGGCGAATGTGGGAGACCAAGGAAGAAAAGAGAAGTTCAATGATTCATGTATTTTCCCATCTAGGACCTACTAGAGTTATTAGCAAGGGAAGTTGATCTAGTAGTAGTAGTGGCAGTGGTAGCTCTAGTAAGGGAAGAGACCGGTAAAATAGAGGTTGTTTTGGTAGAGGCAGAGGTATATTTGGCCGAGATCAATCTAACAGAGGCTGGTTTGGTAGAGGGCAATTCTACATAAGAGGTTTTGATCAAGGGATCTCTAGTCAGAGTGAGTTTACAAGAAGGGATCTAGTTCCCTCTCAACCAAGTTTCAATAGTGCCTCAACTCCTTGCACAAAATACAAAATAAATCATGGTGATCGACCGTGCTTGATATGCTACGATTGTGGGAAGCCGGGTCATATGGCATGAGGTTGTCATGAGCTAAGGCGTAATGATATAATGAGGAAGCCAACAATGCCTGGGCAAGTCTTTGCCATAACCTGATAGAAGGTAGATCCAACATCTAACTTGATTTGAGGTAGACTCAAACTTAATGGTTTCACTATTCATGCCTTATTTGATTCTAGTGTATCACATTCCTTCATATCTTTTGATTGTGCTCGAAAACTGGGAATTGTGGCAATTGAGTTACCTTTTGAATTATCGGTTTCTACACCCATGGGGGTTTTAGTAAGAACCGCTCAAGCTTGTTTGAATTATGTGGTTCGTTTTGAACACCGAAGTACTACCTTGGATTTGATCTATTTGCCATTACAAGATATTGATGTTATTATTGGGAGATTGGTTGGAAGTGAATAATGCTATCATTGACTATGCTCAGAAAATTATGTTATTACCAATGAATATCCCTAGGTGCAAGAGGAAGAAAATGCTTGTTTGTCCTTTGCCCAAGCCAATAGATACTTGCAAAAAGGGTGTCAAGAGATTCTAGTTTTCTTCTCTATTAATGTGAATGTGGAGGAAGGAAGAATAGAAAGATATCCAGTTATTTGTGAATACCATGACATGTTTCCAGAGGAGATTACTAGTTTGCTATAACACCTTAACTATATACCACATTGCCCATGTATTGGGCCTTATTATGCTCCATGAAACATGTTTAGAAATTTGAATCACACACATGATAGAATAAGATAGAAGATTTCCTTTCCCTTGTTACTATTCATTTGGTAAACCCTTTTTCCCAGGCGAATTTTGAAAATTCATAACTAATTGTGAGACAAAAAGGATATGATAGGGTTATATGATAAGTTGATATATAGACAAAAGGGATATTTAAAATTCTCATTTAATCATGTTATACATTGCGGATATTGACTATTATTTTATTTTTGTACAAATTATTTGACCTTAATTGAATATAATTTATATTATTTTTCATTAAATTGGAATTAATGAGATTTATTTGATTTATTAATTTAATCTTGGATTTATTAATTGGATAATGAGGAAAATATAGAATAGGAATTTAAATCCAAGATTAAATTAATAAATCAAATAAATCTAATTAATTCCAATTTAATGAAAAATAATATAAATTATATTCAATTAAGCTCAAATAATATTTACAAAATAAAATAATAGTCAATATTCACAATGTACAAAAGGATTAAATGAGAATTTTAAACATAAAATCGAAGAATTAATCAAATAAATCCCACTAATCCAAACTTAGATGATAAAATAAAATATAGTCCAAATACTTTTAATTAGTCAAAATTCATCAATAAAAAGACTAGGTGATGAGAATAAAAATATATAAAAATACGATTTATTAATTCTCCCGTATTTAGCTTTTTTGCACTCTTAGGCAAAAACTCAACTTAGAACAAAAGTATGAACAAAGATATAAAAACTTTGGACACTCAATGAAGACAAAAATAAAATAGGGACATAAAAGTTGTAAAGCTAGAAACAATCTAAGCCCTAAAGATCCCAACAATAAAAAAATAACCTTTCATGAATTCCAGAAACACAAGTAGCATGGCAATTTCATTTGACAAAGACAAATCAAAGATAAGTAGCCCCTCATAGGATAAGTGTATGCTCTCAGCTCACAAAAGTGTATAAGTTTAGTGTTTTACTCAATTTCAACCTATCAAAATCTCATTAGCATAAGCTTGTTTATCTTCTCAATCTCTACTAACTATGCCTCATGCGATGCACAAATCAAAAGGACTTTGTTCAAGGTTGTAATGGGGCTTGGGTAGAGGTATGGTAGAAAAATATGGGAAAAATAGGGTGAAACCTTAAGAATATAAAAAACATTAAATAAGCAATAATGTGTAATGAAAGAATAAAATAACTTAGTTTCGATTTTTTATTCCTTTTTTTTTCTTTTCAATTTTTTTCATTTTCTACTTCTCACTTCTTTTTATATTGTTGTTTTCTCTTTTTTATTTTATTTATTTTTTTCTACTTCATAACACAAACTATCCACTATGTATACATTCATTCATCCTAACAAATATGATATTATGCTCTTCAATTCCCAAGGTAAGGTAGGAAAGAAAAGAATTTTTTTTTTAATTTGGGTGAAATTTGAAAGAAAAGGTCTAGGCTCAAAGGGGTTAAACAATGGATAAAATGTGTGGGTTGTTTATGTTGAATCAAGAAGTTTTGATGATTCCAAATCAACTCCCAAGAGCTTGGAATAAAAGATATCAAATGTGCACAAAGAGTTCAAGTGAAGAAATCCTGGAGAAATCTGTGTAAAGTTTGTTGTAGGATGTTTAGTTTAGTTTTATTTTGAGTACAAGGCTTTGATTTGGTGGAAAGAAGTTTTAAAACTTTGATTTTATGATAAATCATGAAATATTTGAAAAACATCCACCAACAGACGAAGTTTGAAAGGTTTATATTGAACTGTCATGTTGGAAATTCGAACTTTGGCTTTGGAAATTCGAATTTCAAGTTAAAACTGAATAAGTCTGAAGAGATGCTTCTCTGACAGACGAATTTTTGTTTTCCAAAATTTAAATTTTCATAAGTATCTGAAAGAAGCTTTTGGTAACAGATGAATTTTGAGTTTTGAAAATTCGAATTTCAGACAAAATGCAACTTATGAAAACTAAAGAAATTTGTCTGAAATAATATCAAAGTTCATATGAATTCAAGATTATATTGAGTTTCAAAATAACTCACTGACAGAGGAACTTTGAACATGAAAATTCAAATTTCAGAAGCTAAGGTTGTGAGTCTGTTACAATGATATATTGACATACGAATGACAGTGTTTATAAATTCGAATGTTAAAGTAAGTCTGAAAAGAGGTCTCTTTGACAGACGAACTTCACACTTTGAAAATTTGAATTTCGAAGTAAATGAACTACTGTGCTTTTAAGCCTGCTGCGTACAGACGAATTTTAGGGTTCCAAAATTCGAATTTCGAAGGCATTGTAGCAAATTGAAAATATTGTTCACACTTAACAGAAAAACTTTTTACTTGAAAATTTGTATGTCACAATATGGAAATATTTTCTAAGTTTCAAAATTTGAATTTTGCTTTATGAACAGATGAACTTCGGTATTTCAACGTTGAAGCTGTTAACCTCCAGTATCTGCGAAATTTTTCTGTTGACTAACCGAAATTCGAATTTCAGTATGTCAGAAGCATTAAATGCGGTTGGTTAACGGATAGTTTTTCAGAGTAACCGTTGGATAACTTCTCCAACGGATAGATTTTGTCTATAACGGACATTTGAGACCTAAATCTATAAATATAACATCATTTGAAGTTGTGGGTAATGAATTAGACTTTGTATATACTGAAACTCTACCAAATCTTCTATTTAAAGACTTTTACCCTCTCACTTCAATACTTGTACTTCAACCTTCATATTTACTCTGATTAAGAGAGTTTAATCCTTGTAAACAATCTAATCTTCATCTGGAAGATAGATTTTCTTGTGAGGGGATATCACAAGGGATTAAGAGGCACTTTGTGAAAGTGCAGAAAGGGATTAAGAGAAGCTCTAGAAAACAAAGCATAAACGTTGTACTGTGGCATTTGCAAGAAGCCCACTAAATTCTTGCAGAATAGTGGAAAATCTCAAGTGGTGACTTGGGATCTGGACAAAATTTTTAATCTTCCCAATTCACCCCCCCTCTTGGGAAGCCATCCTAACTAACAAGTGGTATCAGAACCCGGATTGCCAATCAAAGGATTTCACACTCTGGGAATTATAATGGCTGGCTTTAGAGAAAGTATATTACCAGAAGGCAACAACACAAATAGACCACCTGGCTTCAGTGGAGAACACTATGGGTACTGGAAGATGAGGATGCAAATCTATCTCCAATCAATCGATCTGGACATCTGGTCAATCATTCAGACGGGAGATTTTGTCCCAATGGCTCTGGAAGTTGATGGAAAATATAGAGAGAAGCCAGAAGCTAAATGGAATGAGGAAGATAGAAGAAGAGTCCTACTGAAATTCAAGCCAAAACACTGTCTGGTCAGTGCATTGAATCAGGATGAATTCTACAGAGTCTCCCAATGCTCCACTGCCAAGGAAATGTGGGACACCCATGAAGGAACAACTGGAGTCAGGGAAAACAAATTAAATACATGCATAGGAGAATATGAAAGTTTCAGAATGGCAGAAGGAGAGAGTGTTAAAGAGCTACAGAAAAGATTCACCCTCATTGTGAATCAACTAAAGAGCCTGGGAAAGGAGTACACTTAAACAGAGAAAGTTAGAAAGATCCTCAGAGCTCTCCCTCTGGAATGGCAACCCAAAGTAACAACAATAGAGGAAGCCAGAGGAGAATTAATGGCCTCTGTCATAGCTCTCATTGGCAGCCTTGAGGAGTATGAAGGAAAACTAAAAGCTCTCAAGGAAGCTGGACAAGATAGAAAGAAGAAAGGCCTTGCTCTCAAAGGTGCTAAAGAAAAGGAGGAAGAATCTGACGATGGAGAGGATCTAGATGAGGAAACTCTAGCTATGTTGGTCAGAAAATTCAAAAGATTCTACAACAAGAAGAGAAACAAGAAAATCTTCAAGAAAGGAGCTGCTGGAGATAGCAAGAGGGAACCAAAAGAGCCAGTGACTTGCTATGAGTGCAAAAAGCAAGGACATATCAAATGGGATTGTCTACAGTTCCTCAAAAAGCAAGAGAAAGAAAAGAAAGCTACAGACAAAGGCAAGAAAAAGAGAGCTTACATCTCATCAAAATGGGGCAATAGCTCAGATGAGGAAGAAGATGATGAAGAGGAAATTGCCAACATCTGCCTGATGGCACTTGCCTCTGAAGAAGCTGAAATCCCATGTAGCAGTGATCAAGAAGAAGAGGTATATGAATCTGAACCTTCTTATTCTGAATTACTGGATGCATTTCATGAGTTGCATGATGAGTTTGTTAAAATTGCTAAAGAATTGAAGCAGGCTAAGAAAAAGATTAACAAACTAGAATCTCAACACATTATTTCTGAAACTGCTCCTTTACCTATTACTGAATCTGTTTGCTGTAAATCATATATTGAACTAAAGCAAACCAATGAATATCTAGTGAAAAGCATGTCTAGGCTTAGTAGAGGTAAAGATATGTTGTTTGCTTTAATGGGGAGCCAAAGAATATCACAAGGAAAAGCTGGACTTGGCTATGATCCTTGTGTTGTAAAAGAAAAGATTAGGAAGAAAAATCAGAATGTATACATGAGATATTTCGTGCATGCTGATAGTAAGAAAGATCATATGTCACATCAGATTGAATCATATAATCAACCAAGGCATGCAAAATAAAAATATTATCTACATTGTTTTCTTCCTGCCTCTCAATCTAGCAGTCCCTTTACCACCTATCAATTCTGTAACAAAAAGGGGCATATTTCTAGCTCTTCCTGCTTTAAAGAAAAATAGACTTAACAGAACTGTTAAATGGGTTCCCAAAGGTACATTTGTATCTAGGGAAAAGACTACTAACAGAAAAGGACCCAAGCAGATTTGGGTACCTAAGAAGAAAACTTGAACTTTGTTTTGCAGGTCTGTCCCAAAGCTAGAAAGAACAATAAATGGTATATGGACAGTGCCTGCTCAAGCCACATGACCGGTGATAAGGAGAAGTTCATCACCTTAGAGACAAGAATGGAGGAAATGTGACCTTTGGAGGTGATCAGTATGGCAGAATAGTTGGCATTGACATTGTGGGCAAGAATCCTGAAACATCCATTGAAGATGTGCTGTTTGTGATAGGCCTCAACCACAATCTGCTGAGTGTGAGCCAAACTTGTGACAAAGGAAACTGGGTACTATTTGACTAAAAATTCTGCCTAGTCATCAGAAAAAGTGATCAGAAATTAATCCTCAAAGCTCAATGGGATGGTAACTGTTGTACTATTGATCTTGATGAACTTCCTCCCTTAGATTCTGTTTGCTTGATTAGTCAGGATAATGATAGTTGGCTGTGGCATAGAAGATTAGCTCATGTTAACATGAATCAACTTTCAAAACTTGTCAAAAACGAGTTAGTCACTGGTCTACCAAATATTGCATTTGAAAAAGACAAAGAATGTGATGCATGCTTAAGAGGAAAACAAACTAAATCTTCTTTTAAACCCAAAAATATAGTCACCACAACTAGACCACTAGAACTACTGCATATGGATTTAATTGGTCCATCTATGGTAAAAAGCATTGGTGGAAATCTGTATGTGCTTGTAATTGTGGATGATTACTCAAGATTTACATGGACATTGTTTCTTTCCTCTAAAAGTGATACCTTTGATGCATTTGTAACCTTAGCCAAGAAAGTGCAAAATGAGAAAGGTATTTCCATTGTGTCTATCAGGTCAGATCATGGAGGAGAATTTGAGAACTCATACTTTTTGGAGTATTGCAATGAGCATGGAATTGACCACAACTTCTCAGCCCCAAGAACTCCACAACAGAATAGAGTAATAGAAAGGAAGAACAGAACAATTGGAGAGATGGCTAGAGCTATGTTGAATGGAAAGGAACTTTCTCAAGTATTTTGGGCTGATGCAGTGAATACAGTAAGCTACATCATTAATAGAGCCTACATCAGACCAATCCTTGGGAAAACTCCTTATGAGCTGTACAAGGAAAGAAAGCCAAATCTGTCACATCTCCATGTTTTCGGCTGCAAATGCTTCATTCACAACAATGGAAAGGAGAATCTGGGTAAGTTTGATGCCAAATCCGATGAAGGTATATTTCTGGGCTATTCTAGTAGAAGTAAGGCATATAGAGTTTTCAATAAAAAGTTTAAACTGGTAGAAGAATCTGTGCATGTAGTATTTATCGAAAATGAAACTGCTTCTAAACATGTTTCTGTTGAAGATGATCTTGTTTCAAACTTTAAAAGGTTAGATATCTCTGATGAAGGTATAATTGAACCTTCAAAAATATCTGAATCTATTAATATAGAGGAAGATATTCAGGAGAGAAATTTTGAAGAAGAAAATAATGAAGAAATATCTCAAGAACTCCATAGAGCTTGGAAATATCAAAGGAATCATCTTGTTGATCAAGTGATAGGGAATGTTCAAGAGAGAGTTAGAACCAGAAGACAGTTAAGGGATCAAATGATTAATTGTGCTTTCATCTCGCAATTTGAACCTAAATGTACTGAGGAAGCCTTAACTGATGAGTATTGGATTCTAGCCATGCAGGATGAATTAAATCAGTTTGAAAGAAATCTAGTCTGGGATTTAGTGCCTAAACCCAAAAATCATCTTGTCATTGGTACCAAATGGGTTTTTAGAAATAAACTTGATGAATCAGGATCAATCATCAGAAATAAAGCTAGACTGGTTGCTAAAGGTTATAATCAAGAAGAAGACATTGATTTTGAGGAAACCTTTGCTCCAGTAGCTAGATTAGAAGCAATTAGAATTCTACTAGCATATGCATGCATGAAAAATATTTTGTTATATCAAATGGATGTGAAAAGTGCTTTTCTAAATGGATATATCATGGAAGAGATTTATGTTGATCAACCTCCAGGTTTTGAGGATTCTACAAAACCAAACCATGTATATAAACTGAAGAAAGCCCTTTACGGTTTGAAGCAAGCCCCTAGAGCATGGTATGAAAGATTGAGTAATTTTCTAACTGATAAGGGATTTAATAGAGGAAAAGTAGATACAACTTTATTCACTAAGAAAGAGAATAAAGATTTACTTATTGTTCAAATCTATGTAGATGATATTATATTTGGTGCTACTAATGAATCTCTTTGCAAGAATTTTTCTAAGTTAATGCAGGGGGAATTCAAAATGTCCATGATGGGTGAACTCAACTTCTTCCTTGGACTGCAAATCAAGCAGTGCGATGATGGTATCTTCCTCAACCAATCCAAGTATCTGAAGGAATTGCTAAAGAAGTTTGGAATGGAAAATGCCAAACCAATGGGAACACCTATGGCTACTGTAACCAAGCTGGATATGGATGAAAAAGGGAAATTATTTGACATAACTCAGTACAAAGGAATGATTGGATCCCTACTGTACCTAACTGCTAGCAGACCTGACATTATGTTTAGTGTCTGTATGTGTGCAAAATTCCAATCATGTCCCAAAGAAACTCATGCAACTGCTGTGAAACGTATCTTCAGATATCTAATTAGAACTTCACAGATGGCACTTTGGTATCCGAAGGGTAATGGAGAAGATCTCAAAGGGTACACTAATGCTGACTTTGCAGGATCCAAAACTGACAGAAAAAGCACAAGTGGAACATGTTAGTTTCTTGGATGATCCTTTGTTTCATGGTTTAGCAAGAAGCAAAACAGTATGGCCTTATCCACAGCAGAGGCTGAGTATGTTGCAGCTGGAAGCTGTTGTGCCCAAATCATCTGGATGAAACAGCAGCTTGAAGATCTTGAGGTTGAGATGAAGGAAATACCAATCATGTGTGACAATCAAAGTGCCATTAATATCACAAAGAATTCTGTCATGCATTCAAGGATAAAACGTATTGAAGTAAGGCACCACTTCATAAGGGATCATGTTCTGAAAAGAGAGATCAGACTAGAGTACATCCCAACTGAAGATCAAGTTGCAGATATCTTGACAAAGCCTCTATCAGAAGACAGACATTGCAAAATAAGAAGAGAATTGGGCATGGTAAATCCCAATGAATTGTAAGTCAATCCGTGTGTAATTTTATTTTTAGATTTTCCAACATTGAATTAGTTCTAACTTCAGCATCGGAGTGTGTTTAATTTAAGTTGCAGGTGCTCCTCATGAGATTTAATGCTGATAAATCTGAAAAATGGAGCTTACCAGAATGGAACAATCAAAAAGTAAAGAAAATGGCAAAAATTCTGAGTTTCTGGATCCATTCTGTAAGTTGTTAAAGTTGAAATTCGTATATTGATTGTGTATTAGACGAATTTCCTTGAAAAATTAAGTTTCTGAGGAAGTCAGCATGGTCAACATTCGAATCTGGATGCCCAACAGACGAACTTCAGCCTGTTATAAGTTGGAACAGTTCTCTGTGAAGCCTCAAAATTCGTCTGTTGGCCCTTCAAAATTCGAATTTTCAAGAACAAAAATTTTAAAGTTTTGTTTGTCCAACATGTGATTATACTAATGTTTATCTCTTAACATACGAATGTTGGAAAACTTTTACAAAGTGTAGAAATTCAAATTTCTAATTTGAAAATTCATCTGTTGAAACATGCTCCTCAATGTTGAATCTTTGAAAGATGAAGTTTTATACTTAATTCATCTGTTGTTTGATGAGTTGATTGCTGTTTGATGTTTACTCCTCGAAATTTGAACTTTGTTGGAGCAAAGTTCGTCTGTTCATCTTGAGTTGCTTGAACCAAGCTACTATTAGATGAACTTTCTGAAGAAAATTCATCTGTAAATAAGCTTTACTAAACGGTTTAACTCTTAACTGCTCGAAGTTCAAATTTTGACCCCTCAAAATTCTTCTGTCAGACGGTTACTCAGGTTAAAACTGACAGTTTTCCTCTGAATAGATGCAACCCTACTCTTTTCCTCTCTGGGTCTGTTCAAATTCTCTCATTAATGCTCTTAAATTCTGACTGAAATTCTTCATCTTCCACCGTTTAAACTGATTTTCGCATCTTATAAACACAATCTCTACTTCATTCTGAATCATTCATCCTAAAAAATGGCAAGAGTAAAGAATCCTGAAGCTGGCAAAGGAAAAGCTCATCCAAAATGTTAGGTCAAATCACAATATGCTACCAAGAAAGGAGAAAAACTGAAGAGAAAGGCCGAATCTAGCAAGGGAACTCCTTCCAAACGCCAGAAAACTATACCCAATAAAGAATCAAAGAAGCCTGGACCCTCTTCCTCAAAGATAGCAGAACCTTCGGTCTCTGTTCTTGCTGCTACTAAGAATGTTGCTTCTACTTCATCCTCAAGTACTGAATCTGGAGAATATCAACTTACTACACTGCCATTATGGAGTACTCCATAGATTTAGGAAGAATATTTGACCAAGTTAGCAAACAAAAAGGTAATCAAGCCACATTGCGTGAACTTGGAAGATTTCTTGGTCTCTAATAGTTTTGATGCCCGAATATGGACGATGAGATACAATAATCTATTGGAGATATTGGAGAGATATGATGATCAAGTAGTAAAGACATGGTATGCCTCCTTAAAAAACAACAGCAAGAAGAAGAAGTGGGAGGTCAATCTGAGATCAAGGACCATCTGGCTCTCAAATGAGACTGTTAATGTAGTGTTGGAGATCCCAGGGCAAGATGGCCTCAAGATTGACATCACTGCCTCTGGATACATGGATGAGGCAGAAACTGCTGATGAAGAAGGTGACCCCTTTCTGAACTACAAGGAGAGCACAATTCTGGGCACATTGTTCAGAAGAAAGGAAAACTGGCCAACCATCAACCTGCTGAAGCCCACAGACCTCAGTGCCCAAGTGAGGATCCTACACTACATAGTGTCTAGGATCATATTCAACAAAGGAGGCAGCTTCAATCTGATAACAAGGGCAGAGGCACATGTCATGGCAGCAATCATGCGTGGGAAGCTAATCAACATGGGACATATCATACTTCAACGCATGATCAAGGCAAGGGATCAGAGGAAGGACTCCACACTACCCTATGCAGCTATCATTTCCAGAATTCTGTAGTATGCTACAATTCAGCATCTTGAGAAGGGGAAAGGGAAACCCACTGAGATCTTCAAGGAGGAAGAACTTCAGAGAATGAGAATTGAAAGAAGTAAAGGAAGATGAATTAGGAAGAGAGCAGGAAAAACTGAAGATTTTTTCTTTGATAAAGGTGCCTCCCAACAGTAAGAGGGTACTTCTGAAGCTCCTACCAGACCTACTCCTCAGCCCTCTCTGCCTATCCCATCTCCATCCAAGCCTACTCACATTCCATCCACTCCCTCCTCTCGTGCAAAGCCAACCAAGATCACTGAGTTGTATGACAGCCTGTCTACACTTATTCTTAGCATCAGGGATGAGCAAAATGTCAAATTTGCTCATCTGCAAGATCAGATTCATCAGTTGGCAAAGAATATAAAAGTGGTTGCTGATGCCTATGAAGAAATTCGAAGTGCAATTCCTGCCACATCAGCTCTACCTCAGCAAGGGAACTCTGTGCCTGTTCAGTCTCCAACCACTGAGCCTCCAAGCCCCTTCGAGATAACCTCTTCTGAGCATGATGATGTAGATGGTGCTGAGCCCACTAGTGCAATGAGGACACCTAGTCCTGGTCCACCCTTGGACTATGGTTTGGAAGAAGAAGGACCTCAAGAAACAGGCCCTCATGAGCCCATACCAGAAGATACTCAGGATTCAATTTTTTCCATTCAAGAATCTGAGCAAGTTGAAAGATTAGTGGCAGCCATTTCCACTTCATCAATGTAGGAGGTTGCCACCAATGAAGAGAGAAGCATTGTGCCTGTTGTTGATTTTGAAGTTGTTGCCCGCAATGCTCTCTTACAAGCTCAGAGGAGAAGGCTTGAGGAAATGTTTTGTTCTAATGAACCAGCTCCTCCTTCTCTCACTACTTATGGACTTTCAGAGGAGCAGAGGGCACAATTGGCTCTTTCCAGAAAGGAGATGCAAGAGCTGCTGGAGATCTCTGATGATGATGAAGAACCAAGTCCTGAGCCTTTTGAGCTTCCTGCGCCAGTTGAACCAGAAATCCCTTTTGATCCTGTGCCCCTCCAAGCTATTCCAGTCTCTCAGATCCCTCATCCGGTTGATTTTGTTGGGCTTCCTGATGATCCAAAAAGGGGGAGAAGAAGAAGCAAACTGGAAAGCCTGCTGCTGAGCCATCTAGGAAAACTTACAGCAAGAAGACCAAGCCAAAGAAGAAGTGATTAGTTTTTAAGCTTGAGTCTTCGTGTAGTGTTGTACTGTGTTTTTGAAGTCTGTTTTGATTGTTTGTATTTTGTATTTGATTTGTGTATTTGAATGAACTTTGCTTAAAATTCTGTAAAGCAACATTTGGTTATATGGATGAATTTTTTGGTTGCAATGATTTGTACTAATCACTCCTTGAATCTCTTCACATGTTCTGCTATATATGATATCTTTTGAAATATAATGCATATGTTGAGGGGGAGCTTGTTAAAGAAAACCGAAGTACTAATCCAGTTTGAAAGTTGTTTTGTCATCATCAAAATGGGGGAGAATGTTGAATCAAGAAATTTTGATGATTCCAAATCAACTCCCAAGAGCTTGGAATAAAAGATATCAAAGGTGCACAAAGAGTTCAAGTGAAGAAATCCTGGAGAAATCTGTGAAAAGTTTGTTGTAGGATGTTTAGTTTAGTTTTATGTTGAGTACAAGGCTTTGATTTGGTGGAAAGAAGTTTTAAAACTTTGATTTTATGATAAATCATGAAATATTTGAAAAACATCCACCAACAGACGAAATTTGAAATGTTTATATTGAACTGTCATGTTGGAAATTCGAACTTTGGCTTTGGAAATTCAAATTTCGAGTTAAAACTGAATAAGTCTGAAGAGATGCTTCTTTGACAGACGAATTTTGGTTTTCCAAAATTCGAATTTTCATAAGTATCTGAAAGAAGCTTTTGGTAATAGACGAATTTTGAGTTTTGAAAATTCAAATTTCAGATAAAATGCAACTTATGAAAACTAAAGAAATCCGTCTGAAATAATGTCAAAGTTCATCTGAATTCAAGATTATATTGAGTTTCAAAATTGCTCACTGACAGACGAACTTTGAATATGAAAATTCAAATTTCAAAAGCTAAGGTTGTGAGTCTGTTACAATGATATATTGACATACGAATGACAATGTTTATAAATTCGAATGTTAAAGTAAGTCTGAAAAGAGGTCTCTCTGACAGACGAGCTTCACACTTTGAAAATTCGAATTTCGAAGTAAATGAACTACTGTGCTTTTAAGCCTGTTGCGGACAGACAAATTTTGGGGTTCCAAAATTCAAATTTTGAAGGCACTGTAGTAAATTGAAAATATTGTTCATACTTAACAGAAAAACTTTCTACTTGAAAATTCATATGTCCCAATATGGAAACATTTTCTAAATTTCAAATTTAGAATTTTGCTTCATGAACAGGTGAACTTCGGTATTTCAACTTTGAAGCTGTTAACCTCCGGTATCTGTGAAATTTGTCTGTTGACCAACCAAAATTTGAATTTCAGTATGTCAGAAGCATTAAATATGGTTGGTTAATGGATAGTTTTTCAGAGTAACCGTTGGATAACTTCTCCAACGGATAGATTTTGTCTACAACGGACATTTGAGACGTAAATCTATAAATATAACATCATTTGAAGTTGTGGGTAACGAATTAGACTTTGTATATACTGAAACTCAGCCAAATCTTCTACTCAAAGACTTTTACCCTCTCATTTCAATACTTGTACTTCAACCTTCATATTTACTCTGATTAGGAGAGTTTAATCCTTATAAACAATCTAATCTTCATCTGAAAGATAGATTTTCTTGTGAGGGAATATCACAAGGGATTAGGAAGCACTTTGTGAAAGTACAGAAAGGGATTGAGAGAAGCTCTAGAAAACATAGCATAAACGTTATATTGTGGCATTTGCAAGAAGCCCACTGAATTCTTGCAGAATAGTGGAAAATCTCAAGTGGTGACTTGGGGACTGGACAAAATTTTTAATCTTCCCAATTCGCCCCCCTTCTTGGGAAGCCAACCTAACTAACAGTTTATTTGGCTAAGTGGGTAATAAAGTAATGAATACCTTAATCATCTTCATGCATGCATGTGCAATTGTAGTCTTAATCAAGAATCAAGACAAGTTTTAGAGTGATAATCAAGATAGGTGAATACACACATCAAAGAATGATAATATAAGGCTCAAAATCCTCTCGAGGCTAATAGACTACTTAAATCAATCTATCTCAACCAAACTCATTGCCAATTTTCTCGCTTTTAAGGAAAACAAAACTGATTACATAGGGAGATCGAGAAAGTGATGGTCGAGTAAAATGAAGATAATGTTTCCACGCCTCATACTTGACCTATATATTATGAGATAAAAGGGATATGTTAGGGTTATATGATAGGTTACATCAAATCACCGATCTCATATGATTTGGGTAGTCACAATATCTTGCTAGAGGCCTCTTGTGACTTGTAGATCCAATAGTGTCATTAGCCCACTACTAATATCATATGGGCTTACAGGGTCACACACAAGAACAGACTAACTCAAGCTAGAATGTCTAAATTCACTGAACCTAAGATATGTCTTGATTCGATGAATTTAATATTTACATTAAGGTGGAGGAACTGTATCAATATTTGACATATCTTTCAAAATTTGATATATATATGTTTAATGTATATTATATATATTTGATATATTAAATATATATTTTGAAATATATATATATATCATTTAAATTAATTTAAATAAATTAGTTTTAAATTTAATTTTATATGATAGATTTAAATTTAAACTAATATTTTGAATTTGATTTAGATTTGATTCCGTATTTAGATTAAATAGTTAGTTTATATATAATCTATTAGATAGATTTAAATTTAAACAAATTTATTTAATTGACATTTGATTTAATTTAAATAATTGATTTAAATTAATCAAGTAATAATAAACCCTATATATATTGTAAAAGAAGCTAGGGTTATTTTGTATACAAAATCAAAAGAAAAGCCACCTTCTACCCTAGAGAGAAAGTGGCTGTACACTTAGAGTGTTGAATCAAGTGTTTTGATGATTTCAAACCAACTGGAGCTTGGAAGGAAGATATCAAAGGTGTATAAAATATCTCAAGTGAAGAAATCCAAGAAAAACAAGTATAAGATTAGGTGTAGGATTTCTCATTGTATTCACATTGGCAAAAGGCTTTGATCTTGCACATAAATATTTTTAAAATGTGTTTTTATGTTAACTCATGATGTATTTGAAAAATACCTACTAACAAAAGAATTTCGAAGTGTTAAACTTCATATGTTACCTTGAAAATTCGAACTTTAAAGGCTGAAATTCAAACTTACAAAGTTATTACCTCTGACAGACAAATTTCAAACTGAAAATTCAAATTTCAAGTAAAACATAAGTTATGAAAATTAAAAAATTTGTCTATAGATATGTCAAAGTTCATCTGAAAGTGAAGTTCAAAAAGAGTTTCAAATTAGTTCTCTGACAGATGAACTTTAGTTTTGAAAATTTGAACTTTGGAAGAACAATGTGTAAGTTTGTTCAGGTGTTCTTCTGATAGACAAACTTTGGTCTTCAGAAATTTGACCTTTAAAATAAGTCTGAAAGTAGTCTCTTTGATAGAGAAATTTTGATTTTTACAAATTCGAATTTTGAAAAGAAGAGCTTTTATGCCACATTAAGTTGCTCACTGACAGACAAATTTTGGGCATCAAAATTCGAATTTCGAATGCACTGTAACAATATGGAGTAACTATTCACACTCTTTAGAAGAACTTTAACCTTGAAAATTCATATCTTCCAACATGGAAACATTTGTCAAAGATGAAAATTCAAATTTTGGTTTAGAACAGATGAACTTCAAAGTTCAACGTTAAAGTCTTTAACTTACGATCTCTATAAAATTCATCTGTTGACGCCCTAAAGTTTAAACTTTGGATATCAGACGCATTAAATGTCGTTGGTGAACGAATAGTTTTATAGAGTAACTGTTGGGTAACACCTCTAACGGTTAGATCTTGTCTCTAACGTATAGTTAAGATATAAATCTATAAATAGAACTTCATTTGAAGATGTGGGTAACGATTTTACATTGTATATACTGAAACTCTGTCAAATTTTTTAGTCAAAGCCTTTTACTCTCACACACTTCTTATCTTGTACTTCAACTATCATATTTACTCTAAATTAGAGAGTTCATTTGCTGTGAACAATCTTATCTTCATCTAGAAGATAGATATTCTTGTGAGGGGATTTCATAAGGGATTTGGGAAGCACTAAGATAGAGTGCAAAGAGAGGAACTGTAAGCTCTTGGAATAGAGCATAGAGTTGTACTGTAGCATTGCAAGGAGCCCACCAAATTCTTACAAGAAAGTGGAAAATCTCAAGTGGTAGCTTAAGGACCGGACATAGGTCAAGAGAAAGAGACCAAACCAGGATAAATATTTGTGTCTTCTCTTCCCTTATCTTGCTTTCCACTTTGTTACATTTTACACTCTGTTTTTCTGTCACTCATCCTTTTACAACTCTCTTACACTTTTGCAGAAAATTTTTAATCTTTCTAATTCACACCCCTTCTTGGGAAGCCAATAAAACTAACATAGAGAAAATAAGTGTATAGACACATAGAGAGAGAAACGTACGGACACTCATGAATAGTAGTATTAGTACGCCGTTCAAGTTGGACTCACTATTCATGTGGATACCAGTAGAGGGAGCTGATCAGACACGTTAGTTCCTAGGGTCCGACATTGAAAAGAACCGAAAAGACATGCATCAAAGGTAAAATACTTCTCTACCCTTAATTTATGCAACATTGATGGATCCATGGGAGGGATTTTGGCAGTGTTATTCTGCTATGCATATACCGAGATTCTAATTCTTCCCATGGGCATAACTTCATGCTTCAATCTCCAATTGACCTATTTCCAATTTCTACAGATCAATCTAATCCCAATCTAACTATAGACATCAACCATAACTCGAAATGCCTCTGTATGGAGATTTTAGATGACTAAGACTGAAATGGTCAATTTTAGTCCAAAACTTGGCACTTGGGCCTCCAAATGCCATCCTAAAGTAATTGTGACCAATCTAACATCTGACCCATGTCCCAAATACCTTGAGGATTGGGCTTTAGGTGATCTCACCTTAAGGCAACTATTCTTATCGGATTTGACCCCCTTGATAACCGGTGGGGTTACGTGCCCACTTAACCAAACAATCACTAGTGTCATTCATATACATACAAAACAAGCCCAACAAGGCCAATAACAAAGTGCCCATGCAGACTGACCCATATAGCATGGCCTACAATAGGCCCTATCTCATTGATGGGTTTTCCAATCAATACACGGAGCACAAAATGCACAACCATTACATAATGCCTATGTTCTCAACAATGCAGGCAACATAAACAACAATACGCAACTTGGCGTAATATGTTACATAAACTAAGTATAAAAGCTACCAATAACATGGATGCCCTTGTGCAATGGAGAGAACTAAGACTCCTTCATCTTCTCCGGGCTAGTGTAGGAGTCTTCACTTGAAATATTTACCATGAAAGGGTGTGAGGTAGAGTCCTAGTAACCAAGGAACACGTAACAACAATATACACATACCATATAAATATAAGGAAGCAATTTTATGTATGGTTTGGTTGGTCACCCAAGAGGGGGTGAATTGGGTGATGTAAGATTTTCACCCTTTTGAAGCACAACTCAATTTTGCTAAGAGATACAGTAGAATAGGGATGAATAGAGAGAACTGAGTAAAGCAATTGAAGAGAGAAGATGAAGAGAATTACATAGAGATTTATATTGGTTGAGCCTAACCACTTGGCTTACATCCAGTCCTCAAGCCACCACTTGAGATTTTCACCATATCTTACAAGTTTGATCTGGGTACTTGTGAAGCCTCAATATACCCACACGTTTCAGTAGGTACTTCTGAAGCCACTCTCCATATACTTTTACAAGATGTGTAATTTCCCTTAGTATTTCCCCACGCTAAGATTTTATCCAGAAATTATAGAAAAGAATGAATACAGAATTAAAACTCTCTTTTAGAGTAGATGATACGTTGAAAGCTCACTCTAATGATGTGAGATTAACTATGAATGTTGATATAGAAAGATTTTATGTATTGAAGCAGCATTTTGGCATAAACTTACTTAAAATTATTACCCATAAGTTCAAATAAGGTTCTATTTATAGATTTGTAGCTTAACTAGTCATTAGACATAAGATGTATTCGTCAGACACAAGTTCTAGCTGTTACTCTGTAGAAAGAACCATTTAACAACTGCATTAAATATGTCTGACATACCAAAATTTGAATTTTAAGGCTCAATAGACGAATTTCGTAGAGTCAGTATAATTATATGTTTAACGTTGAACCTTGAAATTTGTCTATTACATAGTGACATTTGAATTTCGAGTTTACAAAAGATACCTCATTCAGTTCATGTGAATTTTCATATTGGAAGTGTGTCTATTGAGTTTGAATATTTGCTTCAAATTTTTACAATGCATTTTGAAATTAGAATTTCAGAGACTGAAATTTGTCTATCAGAGGCATGTTCAAAACTCTGTGACTTTTGCACATTTTCACTACTTATACTTAGCCCGAAATTCAAATTTCTGATTCAAAATTTATCTATTAGAGATAAAACTATGTAACTTTGATTTTCATTAAGCAAAGTTTGAATTTTGCACAAAATAAACATGAATAATGAGCAAAATTCATCTGTTAGCCAATATTTTTCAATTCTAACACATGCTAACATCAGATTTACTTAATCTAACTCATTTAAATCATATGGTAACAAGATTAACGAAATTTCAAAGATTAAACCACCTCAAGATCTACATGAAAATAAAATATAGTTAATAGCTAGGTCTTCAAAAATTAAGCTCCACTTTCACTTGGCCATTCCATTCTTGGCATGTTTCCTTCTGATCTTCAATTCTTGGAGCATCCTTTCTCTTTTTTGAGTGAGACATGATATTGATTTTTATTTCTTTATCTCAATGCTCACTTTTCCTGCTTGGACAATCCTATATTTAATATATTATACTCACAACCCAAGTAGTTAGTCCAATTTATATATCTAACTTGTATTGTAAAACATAAAAGCACAGTGGATATATTAGCACATAGCATGATATATGTATTATAAACATAATTAAATATATGATAATGCACATTTTACTTCTTTAAGAAACAAAATATATGTTAGACAAATATGATGCATTTGTTTCTTATTACTCTACATTTGTCATCATCAAAACTTATATTATATTAAACCTAACAATCTCCCCCTTTTTGATAATGACAAATCACTAGTGAAATATATGCTTAATGATGATAAGCAAATATGATGCAATTCATTTTAGATAGTTCCAGATTTAGCATATGCTAAGAAGAATTGTGGGAGAATTTTTCTTCAAACCTTTTTGTTGATGTCAAATAGGGAGAGAAGTTGTGTGAAAAATATCAAAATCTTACCGATATTCTGATTATGCCAATTGTTATTAATATCAAAACTGATACCAATTGTTAGTGATATCAAAACTAATGCCAATTGTTGCTTGAAACTATCATGATGCCAAATGTTATGATGCTCCTTGTTAATATCACACATCACAAGAGTATCTCAGAGTTGAAGAGTTGTTACCTTCTACTTTTAGGATCAAGGAGAGATGTTGAAACATCATTTCCTCCCTTTAGCAAGTTAGTATCAAGCAATAAAACTCTTGAAAATAAAATGGGGTGAGCTAAAGCATAAGCAATTTAATTTCATAAAATGCTCCCCTTCAACTTATGCATTTCATTTGATAAAACCAAGAAAGCACAATACATAAAATAAGCACATGATATAGGTGTTCAAACATTATGATTGAAATTTCTTTCTAAAATCATGAAGAGCTTTTAAAAATATTTATTTGCAAAGTTATAAGCTCCCTCTAAGCATGAACATTTATTCAAGTATACATGCTTTTCAGATCATTGCTCAAATCAAAATCAATATGTAAGGGAAATTTTGAAAAGTATATAAGTTTGGTTATACAAATAAAGAAATATACTTATGCAAATATTGAATCTTCACAGTAAACACCATCATATTCAGATAGTTCATTATTTGAACAAGAATGAGACTTCATTTTAATAATCTCAAATAACAGCATCAACCAAGCATATCTGAAAACATGTTAAACAACTTACAAACCAGCTTGGTTAATAGCTAACTCCTTCCCTTTCTCAGTATGATTCCAGCTAAGCACATCAGATACTCCATCTTTATCAGGCTTTTGCCATTTAACTCAAGGAGTACCTGCAAAAACAAAGAACATCTTTTTCTTTCTTTGGTATCCTTTCTAACTTGGGTCCACTGTTGATCAGTTTAAACATTTTAAGGTTCATATGGGACCAAAGTTCAATCTTACCCCAATATATAATGTAATAATTAAATAGGATAAGTGACAAAGATTATGAAAGATTATCTCCTTATTATATTTAGCTTGTATGCAATGTAGTATTGCTTATGCCTCCCTTTTGCATACAAACTATTGCTTCTCAAGCTTCTGCTCTTTCTATTTTGAAGGTAAGTGGTTTGATTTCTATTTGAGCTGCTTCCTTGAGATGAGTGAGAAGTTTGCTTCCAATGCTTTTCCTTGTGATTTACATTTGCAGTTTCAGAGTTTTGAGAACCTTTCCTTTTCTATGACTTCTTCCTTGCACCAATATATTCTTTCTTCTTGGAGTTACTTTGCACACATGAAACATTAGAAGAACATTTTGATGGCCACTTGTTTTTGGGTCCAGGAGGGTTAGTAGTATTCTTAGGAACCCATTTCATGCATTTACTTAAACCATTTCTCCTAATATTGCATAGATGAGCTATATGCCCCTTTTTACCACAACATGTGCATGATGGTGAGCTAGGTATTACAGTAGGCACAAAAAATTTGAAACACCATTTATTTTTCTCCTTGGATCACTCATGTAGCCAGCACCCAACTTGTCAAACACACAGTTCTATTTGCCAAGTGAAATATTCAACTTATCTTTGCCTTGGTTAAAATTGGCTATAACCATAGTTAACTCATCTTTTTCTTTATTTAATCTATCACATGAATTACAAGAGGAAGTGTGTGTGTGTGGGTTTCACAGATATTTTTCAAATTAGCTATTTTCTTTTTAAGAGATTCCTTTTCATTCTTTTCCAATTCTAATTTATTTTCTAAGGAAATCACTTTCTTTTTACTATGTGCAAGTGCTTTTGCTAATTTAATTAGTTCATCATGCATTTCATTATAAGCATCTTGCAATTCATCAAAAGTGAAATCAGAATTAGATTCGAAGTCAGAATTTGATACCTTATCATTAGATATTGCTATTAAGCATGGATAGGTATCCTCATCATCTTTATCTGAACTATTGCCCCAGATTGCAAAGATTTATGCCACTTTAACCTTTTCACTTTTCTTCTTTCATATCTTCCTCTTTGCCTCTTTGAAAAGTACTACAGTTTATTTGCATAGCAGGACTGCTTTTGTCCGTGAAGCTCCTTTTTTTTTTTTATGTTGGGAAATCTACCAAATTTGATGGTCAACTGTTTCAACTCGTCCTTCTCATTATCACTGTAGCTATTATAACTTTCATCATCAGTATCATCAACTTTTAAGCTCAAAGTATCATCATCAGAATTCTTCTTTCACTCAAAGTTTGAATTTTGCACAAAATAAACATGAATCATGAGAAAAATTTGTCTGTTAGCCAATATTTTTCAATTTTAACACATGCTAATGTTAGATTTACTCAATCTAACTCATTTAAAACATATGGTAACAAGATTAAATATTAAAGCACCTCAAGACCTACTTGAAAATAAAATATACCTAATAGTTAGGTCTTCAAAAATTAAGCTCCACTTTCACTTGGTCATTTCATTCTTAGTATGCTCTCTTCTGATCTTCAATTCTTGGACATCCTTTCTCATCTTCTTCTTTAAGTGAGACATGATGTTGATTTTCCTTTTCTTATTCCAATGCTCACTCTTCATGCTTGGACAATCCTACATTTATTGTATTACACTTACAAACCAAGTAGTTAGTCTAATTTATATATTCAACTTGTATTATAAAACACAAGAGCACAATAGATATATTAGTACGTAGCATGATATGTGCTTTATAAACATAATTAAATATATACTAATGAACATTTAACTTCTTTAAGGAACAAAATATATGTTAGACAAATATGATACATTTGTTCCTTATTACTTTACATTTGTCATCATCAAAACTTATATTATATTGAACCTAACATGTTATGCAATGCAATGCAATGAATGTTCCCATCTGTACACGACTAGAACCATTGTCTAGTCACCATCACAAGGTACACCCAATAAGTGATTCCCTTCCAGCAACCTATAAAGACTGATTACAAGACATCACTAAGCTATCCGTACACTAGTATGACTCAGTCAAAAGCCATACTAATGCTTGGACTGTGGTTCTCTTTCCATTACCACCTAGCTCTCCTAGCCATAGGAGACGATTTAGTGATAAAGATATACAATCATCAACCTCACCACTTAGCCACTAGTGGATTGATATACCACGTGGTATCTCATATCTCATATCATTATCACCCGGTCAACCATGCTTCTGTATGCATAATGTGGGGATGATGCTTAATGCCATGCTAACATGTTCATACCAATATGTAATCATCATTAGCATCATAACGATCATCATTATCATGCTATCATGTGGGGATGCATATAAATATAGATATACTTATCATATCCTTATTCATCATGTATAAGTATCAAAGATCAGGATTTATATACTTCTGCTAGCTGTTCATATGCCACGATATGAAAAGAACAACACATACATAAAAAATATCGTGGTATGAAAAGAAACACACATATAAAATATATATAATAACATACTAATATATACAATAAACACCCTAGTTACCTCGAATTATAGACATAATGCCCATAGAGGTTTAGCAAGACTCAAGAGCACCAACCTCAACTTGAACACTTCCAAACAACTAATTAAATACTATAATATCATAACATTTCCAATTAACATGAAACTCACATAATCCAAAAAATTCATCATCCCATTATCCAAACTTAACCCATTATTCCAATAGCATAATCATGCATCAAGAAGCCCCAAATACATATCCAAACCAAAAACAACAACACACATTTCAGATTCCAAGCTCCCTCAACCATTATCAAGCTAGGGTTTAGCAAAAACCAATCATAAACCATCCAAATTCATACCTAATCCGAAGGAACACCCAACAATACATCAATAGCCCATTCGTGTAACACCTTACTTTAAGATACAATTTCCCATGTATGGTAGCATATTTAAATTCTAATTGACTCGTGTTAGAGTCTTGAATCATCATAGAAACCAAATTGGATAGAATAGAAAAAATGAAGTGACCATTTATTTGGTTCTAAAGTTTTCTGGAAAAATTTTGAAAAATGATAATTAATTTCATAAGAATTCTATCAATATGATTCAAGTGTTTGTATGAAGCTAAGAACATGATCTACAAGGGAAAAATAAAAAATTTGCATTTAACAGCACTAATTTGCATAGTTCACTAGTCAAAATTCTATTGTTCATATGGTGAAAAGTCATATTCCTGGTATATTAGCCTAAATTCAAAAATTTATAACCATTCGAACAAATGTCCAATTATCGTGATATTTGGTTTGTTGGAAAGCCATGTTTATCTAGTTTTTGAAAATATGTAATTATATGTTATTTCATATTTTAAATAAACAGTAACCATGAAACCGAAAGGTACGTAAAATGGTCAGATTCTACTATGCTTTGCAAAATACTTATATATATTACATACATTGTTCAAATTGTTGAATTAGAAGTTTTGATAATTCCAAACAGCTAGAGCTTGGGAAGGAGAATATCAAAGGAATGTGAAAAGATTAAGTGAAGAAATATAAAGAATAACATGAGAAGAATTAGTTGTTAGGATTTCTACTCTTGTAATATAGGTAAAAAGCTTTGATCTTACTTATTTTAGCTTACCATAATGTGTAAATATGTTTTCAAAGGTTAACTTATGGTAGAATTGAAAAATATTGGCTAACAGATGAAACTTTTGCTATCGAATCATGCTTATTTTGGGTAAACTTAAAACTTTGCTTTGTAAAATTTGAAGTTTTAATGGTTTTACCTCTAATAGAAGAATTTCAATTCTGAAATTTGAATTTCGATCTAAGTACTATTAATAAAAATGTGCAAAATTCATCTTAAGCTCAGTCAAAATTGGAGTGTTAGTAAAGTTCAAATTAAGCTCAATATCACTATCTTAGACAAACGAACTTTTGACTCAAAGTACAAGTTTCAAAACTATAACTTTTAAATCCAGTAAGATCTAGAGCATGGCTTTGATAGATGAATTTTAAAACTCAAAATTTTAATTTCAAAGAGGAGAATTTTTATGCCATGTTGAACAAGCCACTGATAGATGAATTTCAGCTTCTGAAATTCAAATTTTGAGTGCATTGTGGAAACATGAGATAACTGTTCATAACTCAACAGATGCACTTTAAATATGAAAATTCATATGTTCTAACATAAGATAATTTTGACAAACTCAAAATTCGAATTTCACTATTGAACAAATGAACTTTAGAAGTTCAACATTGAAATATTTAACCTTCTATCTCTATGAAATTTGTCTATTAACACCTAAAATTCAAATTTTGGCATGTCAGACACATTAAATGCAGTTGGTGAACGACTATTTTTGTAGAGTAACCATTGGTTAATGTTTCTAATGGCCAGATCTTGTGTCTAATGACTAGTTAAGCCACAAATTTATAAATATAACTTCATTTAAAGTTGTGGGTAACAATTTTTATTTTGTTTGTGTAAAAACTCTGTCAAATTTCTGGGTCAAAGATTTTTACTCTCACACTTCATTATTGTAATTCAACTTTCATATCTACTCTATTTAAGAGAGTATTCTTTCTGTATTAAATCTTATTTTCATCTGGAAAAAAGATTCTTTGTGAGGGGAGTCACAAAGGGAATTGGTGAAATACTTAGTAAGAGTGCAGAATGTAGAATTTAAGTGTTCTTAGAACAGAGCATGAGTTTGTACTGAGGCATTGCAAGAAGCTCATTGAATTCTTGCAGATAGTAAAATTCTCAAGTTGTGGCTTAAAGATTGGACATAGGTCTAGTGGATCATATTGAACTAGGTCAAGTGGTAGAAAAGCCATAAGCAAAATGGGATGATGATGATAAAAGAAGAGTTATACTCTACATCAAAGCCCAATTTGCTATAGTGAGTGCTTTGTCACGGGATGAGTACTTCAGAGTGTCCTCATGCACAACTGCCAAAGAAATGTGAGATACTTTGTAAGTAGCTCATGAAGGAACTAGTGGAGTGAGGGATAATAGAATTAGCACCTTCATTGGAGAATATAAAGATTCAGAATGAAAGAGGGAAAAACTATCAAAGAAATGGAAATGAAACTCACCCTCATTGTAAATCAACTCAAAGCTTTGGGCAAAGACTACAATTAGAGAGAAAAAAGTTGGAAAATATTGAGAACTCTTTCCTTCGAGTAGAAGCCCAAAGTTGTAGCAATAGAAGAAGCTAGAGGAGAATCTATGTCTTCCGCTACCTCTTTATTTGGCAGCCTTGAAGAATATGCAGGTAAGATGAAAGGCCCAAAGATATAGGCCAAGAAAAGAAGAAGAACAGTCTAGCTCTAAAAGCTATAGAAGAAGAAGAAGAAGAGGATTCTAATGATGAAGAAGAACTGGATGAAGAAACTCTTGCTATGCTGGTCAGAAAATTTGGAAGATTTTATAGCAAGAAGCAAACCAATAAGTTCTTCAACAAAAGAGCATCAACAAACAACAAAAAAGAAACTAAGGAGCCCATAACCTGCTATGAGTACAAGAAGCAAGGGCACATCAAATAAGAATGCCCACAATTCTTGAAAAAGCAGGAAAAAGAAAAGAAAGCTGCTGAGAAGAACAAAAACAAAAAGGCATACATCTTCTCAATTTGGGGCAACAACTCAGATAAAGAGAATGAAGATAAGTAAGAGATTGCTAACATATGTCTGATGGCATGTGCTGTAGAAGAAGCTCAAAATCCAACTGATAGTGAGCATGAAGATGAGGTAAATGATTCTGACTATTCTTATTTTGAACTACTTGATGCATTTCATGATCTTCATGTGAATTCATCAAAATTGCAAAAGAACTCAAACTAGCTAAGAAGAAGATTAGCAAACTAGAATCAGAATATAAAACTCCTGACATTACATCTCTGCACAAAATTGAATCTGCTTGTTGTGCATCATGGATTGAGTTAAAGAAAAACAATAAATATCTTCTCAAAAGTCTGGCTAAACTTACGAAAGGTAAAGGCATGTTGCATGCATTGCTAGGTAGTTAAAGGATTGCACAAGGTAAAGCTGGTCTTGGTTATGACCCTTGTGCAATCAAGGAAAAGAATCAGAAGAAAAATCAAAATTTATATGAGATATTTTGTACATGTAGATGGGCATAAGAAGAAAAGTGATACTTCAAAAACTATTGAATTTTATACCCAATCCAAATATGTAAAACAAAAACATTATCTGCATTACTTTCTTCCTGCATCTCAATCCAGTAGTCCCTTTATCACCTGCTACTTTTGTTACAATAAGGGACACATTTCCAATTTAGTTCCTTAAGGAAAAAATGGACTTGACAGGAATGTAGAATGGGTTACCAAAAGTACATCTGTACCTAAGGAGAATGATATTGATAGAAAAGGACCCAAATAGATTTGGGTACCTAAAAGAAAAGACTGAATTTTGTCTTGCAAGTATGTCTTAGAGCTAGCAAGAGCAACAAATGGTACATGGACAGTGCATGCTCAAGACATATGACTGGTGATAAGGAGAAGTTCATCACCCTTAGGGACAAGAAAGGAGGAAAAGTAACTTTTGGAGGTAACCAATATGGCAAGGTGGTTGGCATTGGCATCGTGGGTAGAAATCTAGAAACATCTATAGAAGAGGTACTATTTGTAATTGGGCTTAACTATAACTTGCTAAGTGTGAGTCAGACCTGCGACAAAGGAAATCATGTACTATTTGACTTAGAATTCTACTTGTTCATCAGAAAAAGTGATCACAAAGTTATTCTTAAAGCTCAAAGGGATGGTAACTGCTATACTATTGACTTAGATGAACTTCCTAATCTAGATTCTATATGCCAAATTAGTAAAGATAATGAAAGTTGATTGTGGCATAAAAGACTGTCACATGTTAACATGAACCAACTAAACAAGTTAATTCAAAACAAGTTAGTTACTGGGTTGCCAATTTCTTCTGAAAAGGATAGAGAATGTGATGCATGTCTTAAAGGGAAATAAACTAAGTCATCTTTCAAATCTAAAAATGTCATCACTACATCTAGACCACTACAATTGCTACATATAGATTTGATAGGTTCATTTAGAGTAAAAAGTATTGGTAGAAATCTGTATCACTATGCCAAAAATACTTTTTCTTGGCACCTAATAGTTGATGGTTCTAGAGAAAAACGCCAACAAAAATTAGGCGGAGACTTTTGTTGGCGGTTTTAGAAATAACTGCCAACAAAAGTTAACTTTTTCTTGACGGTTATTTTTATAACCACCAACAAAAGTCTTGACATCACTTTTGTTGGTGGTTATTTCTATAACCGCTAAGAAAAGGTCAACTTTTTCTTGGCGGTTATAAAAGTAACCGCCAACAAAAATTTATCCTCACTTTTGTTGGCGGTTATTTCTATAACTGCCAAGAGAATGTCAAATTTTTCTTAGCAGTTATAAAAGTAACCGCCAACAAAAGTCTTAGCAATTTATTTTAAAAAATGCACAAGGCACGGATCAATAAGTATAGTCATTAATTAAAACAAATCTAATGGTTCAAGTTAATACTCCTTTACTTTTCTCTTCCCCAGTTGAACCACTTGTACCATTCCTCTTTCATCCTTCACCTACTTATACCTTTCCCTATTTCCTCCTTCTATCCTATCCCTCTGTTACCACGAGATCCATTCCTTTTTCCTCTCTCCTCTCATTCTCTCACCCTCTTTTTTTTTTTTTGACTTTCTTCTTCTTTCATCCTTCCTCATCACTCTTATGAAAAGGATTTTTAGATATTTTCTATAATAAAGTCTTATAGGCTTTTTGAAAGGGGCTTTTCTTTTGTAGGCAAGATTTGTATCATCAGGCATCCATTACCATTCCCCAACTCTTGACCCAGTGAAGAGGACGAAGTAAAGTAAGGTTGTGAAGCGCAAGGTGTAAAAAATGGTATCGTCTAGAGTGTCACTTCCACTTCTTCCACGCTTTTGGCTTCACCACCCTCAGACTTGGAGTAACAGTATTGTAACACTCCATTTTTAGCTCCCATCAATGAGCTACTCTACACGATCACATAACTAGTAGATCTATTTACTTCCCTCAATTCTTCTTCCCAAAATAGTTTTAGAATTAATTTTTATATTTTGGATATTGCTTGGATATAATTTTAATTTTGGATACATTTTAACTATTGAGTTTTGGATATTTAATTCTGCATATTGATAGTGAAACAAGTTGGTGAGAATATAAAAATGTTAAAATTCTTTTTTGAAAAAAAATTAATACTTACGATGACGATTATTTAGTATAACCGCCAATGTAAGTCTATTCTTTAAATAACCGCCAAGGAATAGAAAAATACTAAATAACCGTCAAGAAATAGAAAAAATACACATTAAATTTTAAAAAATAAATAAACTTTCATTGGCGGTTATTAAATAACCGCCAAGGAAAGTGAACACAAACAAAAAATTATTTTAGATGAAAAATAGTTTTTCTTTGCAGTTTTATTATATAACCGCCAATAAAAGTGGACATTTGTTGGCGGTTATTAATGGCCAATGAAAACGTTAAGTTTTCTCGGTGCTGAAATTCTTGACGGTTCATAACCGCCATGAAAGGCCAAAATAACCACCAAGAAAAGCCTATTTTAGCGTAGTTATGTGTTAGTAATTGTATATGACTATTCTAGATTCACTTGGACTTTGTTTCTTTCTTCCAAAGATGAGACATTTGATGCATTTGTAACTTTAGCCAAGAAAGTACAACATGAGAAATGTATTTCCATTGTGTTTATTAGGTCTGATCATGGAGGAGAATTTGAAAATTCAAGCTTCTTGGAGTACTGAGAAGAAAATGGAATTAAGCACAACTTCTTAGCTCCAAGAACATCCCAGCAAAATGGTCTGCGGGAGAGGAAGAATAGAACCTTGGGAGAAATGGCAAGAGCAATGCTAAATGAGAAAGAACTTCCTAAATATTTCTTGGCTGATGCAGTGAACACAGCAAACTACATCATCAATAGAGCTTACATCAAATTAATTCTAGGGAAGACAACTAATAAGCTCTACAAAAGAAAGAAGCCAAATCTCTTACATCTGCACGTGTTTAGATGCAAATGCTTTATTCACAATAATGGAAAAGAGAATCTGGGTAAGTTTGATGCCAAATCAGATAAAGGTATATTTCTTAGCTATTCTAGTAGAAGCAAAGCATATAGAATATTTAATAAAAAGTCTAGAATCATAGAAGAATCTATGCATGTAGTCTTCATTGAAAATGAAATTGTGTCTAAGACGGTCTTAGAGGAGGATGAACTAATTTCTAGTTCAAAAACATGAACCTCTCTAAGGAAAATAAAACTAAACCTCCAAAAATATCATAAACTATTATTGTAGACAAAAATATTAAGGAGAAAGATCTGGAACTTGAAGGTAATGAAGAAATTTCTCAAGAACTCCTTAGAGCTTGGAGATATCAAATGAATCATCTTGTTAATCAAGTGATTGAGAATGTTCAAGAGAATATTAAAACTAGAAGACAACTTAGGGATCAAATAAATAAATATGCAAGTTGTGATGTTCAACAGAATATTTATCTCTCAGATTGGACCTAAATTTACTGAAGAAGCTTTAACAGATGAATATTGGACATTAGCTATGCGATAAGAATTAAATCAATTTGAGAGGAATCAAGTTTGTGATTTAGTGCCTAAGCCCAATGATCACCCAATTATTGGAACCAAATGGGTGTTTGGAAACAAAATTGATGAATCTGGAGTGATAATTAGACACAAAATTAGGTTGGTAGCTAAAGATACAATCAGGAGGAAGGCATAGATTATGAGAAAACTTTTGCTCCAGCTGCAAGATTGGAGGCAATAAGGATTCTCCTAGCCTATTCATGTATAAAAGATATAATGTTGTTTCAAATGGATGTAAAGAGTGCTTTTCTGAATGGTTACATCATGGAAGTAGTTTATGTTGACCAACCTTCAGGATTTGAGGACTCAACCAAACCAAATCATATATATAAACTAAAGAAAGCTCTCCATGGCTTAAAACAAGAACCTAGAGCATGGTATGAAAGACTAACTTTGTTCACTAAAAAGGAAAAGAATGATTTGCTTATTGTTCAAATTTACGTTGATGATATTATATTTGGTGCTACTAATGAATCTTTGTGTAAGAATTTTTCTAAGTTAATGCAGAGTGAATTTAAGATATCAATGATGGGAGAACTCAACTTTTTTCCTTGGATTGCAAATCAAATAATGTGATAATGGCATCTTTCTCAATCAATCAAAGTACTTAAAAGAGTTGTTGAAGAAATCTAAAATGGAAAATGCTAAATCAATGGGAACTCCCATGGCCACTGCCACCAAGCTCGATATGGATGAAAGAGAAAAACCATTCGATATAACTCAATACAGAAGAATGATTGGCTCCTTGTTGCACCTAACAGCTAGTAGACCTGACATCATGTTCAGTGTCTACATGTGTGCTAGGTTCCAATCATGTCCCAAAGAGTCCCATGCAATAGCTGTGAAAAAGATATTCAGATATTTAATTGGAACATCACAGATGGGACTCTAGTATCCAAAGGCCAATAAAGAAGAGCTTGTTAGATACATGGATATTGACTTCGCTGGATCTAAAACTGATAGAAAAAGTACAAGTGGCACATGCCAATTTCTAGGAGGATCTTTAGTCTTATAGTTCAACACAAAACAGAACAGTACGGCTCTATCCATAGCAGAAGTTGAATATATAGCTGCTGGAAGCTGCTGTGCACAAATTCTTTGGATGAAGCAACAACTTGAAGATCATGAGACTGAGATGAATGAAATACCTATAAGATGTGATAATCAAAGTACCATTAACATCACAAAGAATCTAGTAATGCATTCAAGGAAAAAAAACATTGAGTTCAGACATCACTTCATACGGGACCATGTTTTGAAAAGAGACATCATGTTAGAACTTGTCCCTAAAAGAGATCAGCTTGCCGACATCTTGACTAAGCCAATTATAGAGAATAGATATTGTAAAATTATATGAGAATTGAGAATGGTAAATCCCAATGAATTGTAGACAAGCTTCTAACTGAATCTATTTACTTTCTTAAGTCAAATTTTTAAGATATATACTAACTTGAGCTTCAGAGTATGTCTAAAGTGTTTTGCATGTTCTCCTTATGAGCTTATATGAAAGAGAAATCAATATAATGGAGTATTTCACACTTATTCAGTCAACATTTGCTAAAGGAATATGGAAATTTGAATTTTTAGCTCTTATATGTAAGTTCAATCTTGTAAAATTTGCATTTTGGATGCTAATAGATGAATTTCCATGCTCTATCATATTTTTAAATGAATTGGCATGCTTAAAATTCTAACTTAAGTACCTAACAGACGTATTTTAGTGCTTCAATGTTATACTAGCGTTTCTAGTTCATTCAAAATTCATTTGTTACTAAATTGAAATTCAAATTTTGAATGTTAGTATATGTGATGGTTGTGTTTGTGTTTAACATTCAAATTTTAATGATTCAAAATTCATATTTCAGAAATTTCTTCCCAAAGCCTCAAAATTCAAAATTTGAATCCCAACATTCATCTATTAAATGTCATTTACTTGTTTTCCTTATGTTGAAACCTCAAAATTTGAACTTTGATGGCTCAAAGTTTATTTGTTGAAGTCTCTGTCAATACTAAGTCTTTGACAAATGAACTTCAGGGAAGAAAATTTGTCTATCAAGACAGCTTCTTCATATTAAGTAGGCAATGTAATTCATCAAAATTCAAATTTTGATGGCCAAAATTCATTTGTCAAATGGTTATTTAAGCTAATCCAAAGGGTCACGTTCTAAACAGACACAATCCTATTTGTCTCTCAACCAAAGTTGTTCATCTCCTCTCTTAATTATTCTTAAATTCCTTCGGTTAAACTTCATTTCCCACTGATTAAACTTTTAGTTGAACCTTGTAAACCCCTTCAGAGCATATTTCAACCTAAATTTCTCACAAAAATGGCTAGAGTGAAAAATGCCAGCATCGGGAAGGAGCGAGCCAGGCCAACACATGCAACCAAGTCTCAGTATGCTTCAAAGAAAGGAGAAACCAATAAAAGGAAGGTCAAATCTAGTAAAGGGACCCCCTCTAAGAAACAAAAAACAACTCCAAAAGTCAAATCCAAGAAGCCAATCTTTGCTAATGTCTCTTCATCCTCCACTGAGTTAGAAGAATTGCAGTTGACTATGGAACCTCTTTGCAACTCTAATCAAATCTTGAATAAGTACA
The DNA here is from genome assembly GCA_026686845.1 of Adenanthera pavonina. Taxonomy (NCBI): domain Eukaryota; kingdom Viridiplantae; phylum Streptophyta; class Magnoliopsida; order Fabales; family Fabaceae; genus Adenanthera; species Adenanthera pavonina. Next base: position 25,037,034 of record JAIVEN010000004.1, read on the forward strand.
CCATGAAATTTGTGGCAAAGAAAGTAATAACTCCTTACTGCACCAACTTAGAGGAATTCTTAGTTTCCAATAACTTTGATGCTAGGTTTTGGAGGAGCAAATATAAGAATTTGTTGCAGATTAAGAAAAGATATGATGATGAGGTGATTAAGACTTGGTATGATGCACTAAAAATACAATGATAAGAAGAGAAAGTACCAAGTTACTCTTAGCTCTAGGATTCTTTGTTTATCATATGAGAATAGCAATAAGGTCTTAAAGATTCCTAGACAATAGGGATACAAGATTGATATCACCACCTCCAGATATATGGATAAGGATGATGAAGAAGATGAGGAAGGAGGAGAGTTTCTAAATTACAAGGAAAGAATAATCTTGGATGCCCTCTTCAGAAGGCGTGAAAATAGGCCTCCTTTAAAACTTGTGAAGGCTTCAAAGCTCAGTGTACAAGTGAGAGTCCTGTACTATATAGTACAAAATTCGTCTGACGTCTAGTCAAAATTTGAATGTTATTAAAGTGCATAAAGAGTTCAGAGTCACTCCTTTTCACAGATAAATTTTGAAATCAACATTCAAATTTTGAAATGAGAACTTGTGAGTCTCATTAGAGCATGTCTCTGACAGGTAAACTTTGAAGTGAAAAATTCAAATTTCATACATGAGAACTTTTGTAGCATATTGAGGAAGCCTCTAATAGACGAATTCCATATTTTGAAATTTAAATTGAGTGCAACATGAAAATATGAGACAATTGTTCAAACTCAATATATGCACTTTTAATATGAAAATTCGTATGTTCTACCATGGGATATATTTAACAAATTCAAAATTCGAGTTTTCACTCTTGAGCAAGTGAACTTTGGAAGTTCAATGTTAAAGTTCTTAGCTTATGGTCTCTTCGAAATTTGTTTATTAACACCCAAAATTTCAATTTTGGTGTATCAGAGACATTAAATGCGGTTGGCGAATGACTAGTTTTGCAAAGTAACCGTTGGTTAACATCTCTAACGGCTAGATCTTGTGTCTAACGACTAGTTACATCACAAATATATAAATAGATCTTGATTTAAAGTTGTGGGTAACAATTTCAATGCTGAATATGTAACACTTAAAGCACAAGCACCTTTAAACTTGACCAAAAACTTCAAAATCCAATCAAACACAACCCAAACATTTCAAATAAACTTCCCAATACCTCAGAGCAGCGGAAACAAACCAAAAGACACTAGAAATTAGGCTTGGTGCGCGGCCGTTACAGTACCATCGTGGCTTCGGCTCCTCCCAAAACCTCACATGCTATTGCCTCCACTTGCGCCGTTGCCTGACTTCCTGGTGCCGTGGTGCCCCCTTCTAGCTTCTGTACCAGCAAAATTTAGACTCCGAGGTGAACTTTCGACGTGCATAACTTTATGCTCTGACCTCTGGTTGACCTGATTTCAACTCCTACAAGTCAATTTAGTCCCAATCTATCCACAGACACCAATCTCACCTCAATCCTTCGTATGGAGATTTTGGACACCTAACACCGTTTTGGCCATTTTTTGACCACAACTCACAAATCCCATTTGCTACTAAAGGCAACTTGACCTTTCATGACCATTCACATAGGTCCAAAACCACTTAACCAACTTATCCAAAGAGATTTTACCTCAAAGGAACCACTTCTATGAGATTTGACCCCCTTGAACCCCAATTGAAAAATCCGCCTAAGGGCCCTCAAACGCACTGACAAGGCCCAATTCCACCTTTGGGCTCACATATAACACAACTCAACATTCACAGCACATACAACACAATTCCACATCCAAAATATGCCAACAACATTATATCCATTACAACAATACCAATGTCACCACTTAGCTACAAACCATCTATCCTACTGGGCACAAAGTACAAATCCTAATAAACATGCACTACATAGACCTATTATTCCCATGTCCGATGCTACTCCCTTACCTTCTCCAGACCAGTACCAAAACTGTCACTTGAAAGGTTAGTCATAGAGGGGGGTATGAGACAATGTCTCAGTAATCAGGGACAACTACACATATATATATAACTCATATAATTCATGAATACAATATGAAATGAATGCATGTCTCCCTCACACATAGCTAGAACCATGGGCTGTCGTCATAACAGGACATTTACTATAGGTGATTCCCTTCCAACAGTCGGAAAAGACTCATTCTGGGATATCACCAAGCTCACCTTACTCTAATGCAACCCGGCCAAAGGTTACATTAGAGCTCAGACCGTGGCTCTCCTTCCCCTTTCCCACCATGAATTGGCCGTGATTTAGGGAAAGTATAGTCTACTACGTGCCTTTCTCTCCTGGCTATAAGAGGAAATTTAGTTGTAGGAATCCCATCCTTATCCTCCCTAATTATATATCATCATAATCATATCATATCATATATCATATCATCACCACCCAATCCGCCATATATCACAATCTCACAATGCTATGTGGTGATGCTCATGTATCATCATATAATCATCATCCTCATCATGATCTCAATGTCATGCTATGCATCATGTAATGTCACATCATCATCATTATCTCTAATAATCATCATAGTCATCATAATCATTATATCCTATGTGTTCAGCTATGTGCATACCACTATATAAAGACAAACCATACACACACGCTTATCTATATCGTGGTATGAACGGAAACATGTATATATACACACATATACCATCATAATATACATATACAATACAAACAATACAAACACCCAGTTACCTCTGGTTGTCAATACAATGCACACGTGATTCCACGAGCTTCTCGAGTTGTCCAACATACTTGAACCCCTTTCGGTCACTCAATAACCTTTACATTAACATAATGCCACAATTAACATACAATCCAAATACCCAAAATCCATAATTCAGCCATTTAGGCCTAACCCAAGGTTCCAACCCCACTTTCATGCATCATTAAGCTCCTAGAAACCATTCAAACATCAATCAATCCCATACACTTTGGACTCCCAAGAGCCTTAACCAAAAACAACTTAGGGTTAAACTCAAATCATGCATACACCCTTCAAAACTCACACCCAAGCAACAAGAACACCAAATCACGTTCCATTAACCCCATTTCATCCATTTTAATTAGTGAATTTCGATCTAAACCAAAAATCCCAAGTTTAAACTGAAGAAAATGGAGAAGGAGGAGTAGGAATCACTTACTAACCAACATCCAAGTTTCAAGAGGCTGAAAACTGCTCCCAATGGCCAGAAATCTCAAACCCTAGTAGAGCTCCCTCGGTTTCTCCTCCGTTTCCTTTTTTTTTTCAATCGTCCAAAATGATTCTAATTTAAACCAGTTTCTCAACTCTCACCGTGGCCCCATCACGTTCAACTGAAACATGCCACTGGAATTGGCTATCGCTGTGATTTGGAGTCCATTTCTGCCTTACTTGAACCTTCCTCCGTCTAGTTTCCTCCGGTGCTCCACACAATGCTAAGACAAAAGTTATGAGGGTTGTTACAGAATACATTGAAACTCTGCTAAATTCATTAGTCAAAGCCTTTTTACTCTCACACTTCATTTATTGTACTTCAACTATCATATCTACTCTAATTTAGAGTTTTTCTTTCTGTGTAAAATCTTTACTTCATCTGGAAGAAGGATTTCTTGTGAGGGGATTCACTAGGGAATTGGGGAAACATTTTGTAAAAAAGCAGAGTGTGAAGTTTAAGTGTTCTCAAAACAGAGCACGAGTTTGTATTGAGGAATACAAGGAGCCCACTGAATTCGTATTCATAGTGAAAATCTTAAGTGATGTCTTGTGTAATATCCCTAAAAAGTTAGATAACTAAAAATGCATAGGAAATTTGCAAAAACAAGGAAGCACCATTTTGTGTGAAATTAAGCAAAGAGATCATTTTTCCCGGTCAGACAAAAAAATAAGAAATTATATTTATGTTTCTAAGTATAAGAAGTCACGTGAAGTGGCATAAATCAAATATTTTGACGAAAATTACAGCTAATGACCCGAAAGAAATAAAAATTATAATTTTATCCCAAGTCAAGGGTAATTTTGTATATTTACAAAATTACTATAAAAATAAAGCTCTCAATGTGGCGAGTCTAATCGTATAAGGCATTGAGGGTTAATGACTAAGGATAAAGAAATAATCAGTGCTAAAGATTAAAAAGTAACTTTGTACTGATAAAGTTACTTTTTGATCTGCAAAAGCTAAAAAGTCAAAAAGAAAAACTATTGGACACTGTAAAAGGAGCTTTTAGAGCCAAGATAATAAAGTAATGTGAGACACAAGTTTGCTTTATTCCTATTCAAATGAAGTGAAATTACACCACAAAAAGTAACTTTACCAATCCAAGTATAAAGTGACCAATATATGATATTACTGGATTGGGAAAAATATACAGTCTTTTGGAGATAAACTCCCATCAATAGGGTGCCACATGTCAGTTTATATGTGATAAAATTGGTGTCTTGATGGCTAAGAAAATGTTAACCCAAGTTAACTTACTCAAAGTAGCAAAAGTAATCAAATCATGCAATTAACTTGAGTTAAGCATACTCATCTCTCTCTCCTTTCATTTGGATGCCCCATTTACCGAAAAAGAGAGAGAGAAAGGAGTCTAAAATAGAAGAGAGAAGATGGAGCTCGTGAGAAAACAAGAAGGAAAGAAAAAGAGAAGAAAATCCAAGGAAAATAGGTAAGATGGCTAACTCGACACCTTTAAGAGTTCTAGTTCATTTTCTAAGAGGTTTAGCTTGGTTTTCTTGAATATCTCTCCTATCCCCATGCTATATAATTTTCAGCCTTATCATGAAAGACAAGGGAAAGTGTTTTTGCATCATAAATTTAAGAAAAACTGTGAGATTTTGCAAGAAAAGTAAGTTACAGTAAGATTGAAGCAAGTTTTTGAACAAGCCATTTCTTCCCTTGTCCATGTGGGTTTTGTCCAGACCATTAGTGTGTCTTAAGGTGGGAATTTTATTAATTTGATGCCAAAAATGGATTCCCCATAGCCAAAAACCTTAAGAACAAGTGTTGGCTCAAAGATAAAATTTAAGATAAAGAGTTTGGAAATTTAGGGTTTTATGAGAACTTTTTATGATTAGCCATGAAATCAGTGGCTTGAGCATATGTTTAATGATATTTAGGGACTTGATAAAGCATGAGAAAGCTAGAGGAATCATTGGTTTCAAGAGAAAAGCTGAGTGGTACAAGTGGTACATCAAGACGTAGCTAAGTTTATATATTATTGCTCATGTTATTTCATTGTTTTGCTTTGATGCAAATTAGTTGCCATATTATGTATTGTGTTTTCTTGACTAGCTTTGGCTGCAATAAGAGGGATTTTATTCCCCAGGATGTCCATTTTCTAAGCCGTTATACTACTGAAATTTTTATGACTTATATGGCCATTTGTTGATTTATGTGAATTTATGTGATTTTAAGTGATCATTATGTGAAATGAATAACATGATGCATAAATAAAACTTGACACTGAGATTTCTCCCAAACTCACCCCCTCGACTATCCCAAATGACTAGGCACAAGCTATGGCAGAGGAGTCCAAAAAGCTAAGGAGAATGAAGAAGAGAAAGATGTTTAATGATGCCTTCAAGTTATGATTATATATTTTGAAATTACGTATAAAACTATGTATATGCTTTTAGACCTATGTCATTGTGCTATTATGTCCTTATGAGCATTATGAAAGGTTTGGCATGGATTTGAAATGTGGATTGATCATGTGAGCATGTTATAAAGCCTATTTTCCATGATTACTTTGCAAACAGCTCATTTTGTAGCAATGGAAGTAAAGCTAACACTGTTTGACCAAAATAGGGCAAGTAAGTTAAGTATTATATATGCCCCAATAGTATAGAGAATACTATTTCCAATGAGTTAAAGAACACTTAATTTGGATATATGTACGATTTATAGTGTAATTTTAAAGTTAATGGTCAAGACTGGACAGTTAAGTGAAAGCCACGGATTTTACTGTAAGTATTACCTATTTTGAAAAGTGATATAAAATCGTATATAGCTCCAAAAATCAAGTGGTTTACATATATGAAAATATCAACATCTTAAGTTTAATATCCCACTAGGTTGAAGGAAATTAGAACTATACAATGAGAGTTATGAATGTTTTCCTATAACTGTTCCAATAAGAGTGATGTTCTGACCCTTCTTTCTTCAAGTTAATGCCGTGCCCTGTACTTATGGAATAAATGTGCAATAAAAATTTTGCTGTAAAGCATACCTAGAGATATTTCTAAGGGTATAAAGAAAGCATGAATTGGCTTAGGTTAGAATGAGAAATGAATTTTCAAACCTAAGCCAGAAAATCTAGAACTTAATATTTTGACTATTCAAATAGTAAAAGTTTAAGTACTAAATTGTATCAATTGGTAGATTCAAATAAAAGTTTCATATTTTTACATTGTATATAATATTTCTAGCTTCATTTAGATACTTGAATCACAATAATACCATTTTTCTGGAATTAGTTATGATTTTTCAAAATTTAGCTAGAAAAATAGACAATAGATGAACAGTAAATTTTGAAAAATTTTATTTTGAAGATTTAATCCCTTTAATGATTCGAGCTTCTAAAATGATTTAGTTGGACATTAGAAATGCTATACTACTTGGGAAATTGTATATGAAAGCAAGGTATAAACTTAGGGATTGACATAGGTCAAGTGGATCAGACCAAACTAGGATAAATCTTTTTGTCCTTTCTTCCTTTACATTGCACTTACCTTTATTCTCTTTGCACTCTGTTCTTCTGCAAACTTCTACTATCACTATAATATCACATTTTTTTAGAAAAATTTTAAACATCCCCATTCACCCTCTCTTGGGAAGCCAGCAATTCTAATAGTTTTGTTATCATAAAAAAGGGGGAGAATGTTGAATCAGAATTTTTTATGATTCCAAACAACTAGAGCTTGGGAAGGAGAATATCAAAGGAATGTGAAAGGATCAATTGAAGAAATCCGAAGAAGAACATGAGAAGAATTAGTTGTTAGGATTTCTACTTTTGTAATCTAGATAAAAAGCTTTGATCTTACTAATTTTAACTTACCACAACATTTAAATATGCTTTCAAAGGTTAGCTTATGCTGGAATTGAAAAATATTGGCTAACAGATGAACTTTTGTTGTTGAATCATACTTATTTTGTGCAAAATTTGAACTTCTCTTAGTAAAATTTGAAGTTATAGAGGTTTTACCTCTGATAGACGAATTTCAACTCTGAAATTCGAATTTTGAGCTAAGCACTGTTAATGAAAATGTGTAAGATTCATCTAAAGCTCAGTCAAAATTGGAGTGTTAGTAAAGTTCAAATTAAGCTCAATATTACTATTTTTGACAGATGAATTTTAGACTTCAAAGTGAAAATTTCAAAACTAGAACTTTTATGTCCAGTAAGAGCATGGCTTTGACAAATGGATTTTAGATCTCAAAATTCAAATTTCAAAGAGAACATTTGTGCCATGTTGAACAAGCCATTGACAGACAAATTTTAGCTTCTGAAATTTGAATTTTGAGTGCACTGTGGAAACATGAAACAATTATTCATAACTCAACAGATTCATTTGAAGTTATGAGTAACAATTTTTATCTTGTCTGTGCAGAATCTTTGTCAAATTTCTTGGTCAAAACTTTTTACTCTCACACTTTATTTATTGTAATTCAACTTTCATATCTACTCTATTTAAGAGAGTATTCTTTATATATTAGATCATATCTTCATCTAGAAAAAAGATTCTTTGTGAGGGGAGTTACAAAAGAAATTGGGGAAATACTTCATAAGAGTGCAGAGTGTAGAATTTGAGTGTTCATAGAACAGAGCACTAGATTGTACTGAGGCATTGCAAAGAGCGCATTGAATTCCTGCAGATAGTGAAAATCTCAAGTGGTAGCTTGAGGACTAGACGTAGGTCAAGTAAATCAGACCGAACTATGATAAATTTATGTGTCCTTTCTTCCTTTACCTTGCATTTACTTTCATTCTTTTTTCTCTTTGTTTTTTTGCAAACTTCTACTATCACTGTAATATTACGTTTTTTGTAGAAAAATTTTAATTTCCCAATTCACCCCCTACTTGGGAAGCCAACAATTCTAACACAAACTTACTCATCCCATGTTCTTATCTTCAAAAGAGACTTAACGTAATGGCAGCAAGACATAACTTCAAAAACTCACATACAATCTTACATATAATTAGAAAAACACAAAAAGCTATGGCTAATATAACATTAACCATCCAAAGCCTTCTCCTTGCCCATTGCCTTCTTGGTGGCCTTGCCATCCTTGGAACCTAAACTTTAGGATACTTAAGGGGATGAGATTGGAGACAATCTTAGTAACAAGTCACATTCAATGCATTATGACATTTATTTCACAAAATATATCACATTAAATGACATTTAGTCGTCAATGTACCATATTGGTCATAAAAATTTTGGCAGCATAACGGCTTAGAAAATTGATATTTTGAGGAAGAAAACCCCTCATATTATAGCCAAACCAGTCAAAGAAAGCACAATATACAATGTGGCAGCTCATTTATATCACATGAACATCATATGAACATAGTGAAAGAACATAAAACAATAAATGGACTTTACTACCTTTAGTGATTGCTCTTAACTTTCCTCTTGAAACCAATAGTTCCACTAGCTTCCTTAGACTTCTTCAAGTCCCTAAACACCAATAAATAATGGCTCGAACCACTAGTTTCATAATATTAAACATAAAGTGTTAGTTAGGCTGACTCTCCAAGAGGGGGGTGAATTGGGAAGATTAAAATTTTCTGCACAAAGTGAAAACAATGAAGAAAGCAAGGTATGACAGAAAAATAGAGTATAAAGCAGTAAGATAAAAGAGTAGTAATAGAGAAAAGAAAAACTCTGATATTTATCCTGGTTCGGTCTCTCTTCTTGACCTACGTCCAGTCCCCAAGACACCTCTTGAGATTTTCCACTATTCAGCAAGAATTTAACAGGCTTCTTGCAAATGCCACAGTACAACGTCAGTGCTCTGTTTTCTAAAGCTCACTCAATCACTTTCTGCACTTTTACAAAGTGCTTTACAATCCCTTGTGATATCTCCTCACAAGAAAATCTATCTTCCAGATGAAGATTAGATTGTTTGCAAAGATGAAACTCTCTTGAATAGAGTGAATATGATAGTTAAAGTACAAGTATTGAAGTAAGAGGGTAAAAGTCTTTGAGTAGAAAATTTGGCAGAGTTTCAGTATATACAAAGCTTGATTCGTTACCCACAACTTCAAATGATGTTATATTTATAGATTTAGGTCTCAAATGTCCGTTAGAGACAAAATCTATCTGTTGGAGAAGTTATCCAACGGTTACTCTGAAAAACTATCTGTTAACCAACCGCATTTAATGCTTCTGACATACTGAAATTCGAATTTTGGTTGGTCAACAGACGAATTTCAAAGGAACCGAAGGTTAAAGCTTCCTACGGTAAAATACTGAAGTTCGTCTGTTCATGAAGTGAAATTCGAATTTTGAAACTTAGAAAGTGTTTCCATGTTGTGACATATGAATTTTCAAGAGGAAAGTTTTTCTGTTAAGTGTGAACAGTGTTTTCAATTTGCTACAGTACCCTCAAAATTCAAATTTTGGAACCCCAAAATTCGTCTGTCTGCAGCAGGCTCAAACAACACAGTAGTTCATTTACTTCAAAATTCAAATTTTAAAAGAGTAAAGTTCGTCTGTCAGAGAGACCTCTTTTCAGACTTACTTTATCATTCGAATTTATAAACACTGTCATTCGTATGTCAACATGTCATTGTAACAGACTCACAACCTTAGCTTCTGAAATTCGAATTTTTATGTTCAAAGTTCGTCTGTCAGTGAGCAATTTTGAAACTCAACATAATCTTGATTTCAGATGAACTTTGACATTATTTCAGACGGATTCCTTTGGTTTTCATAAGTTGCATTTTGTCTGAAATTCAAATTTTGAAAACTCAAAGTTCGTCTGTTACTCAACAGCTTCTTTCGGATACTTATGAAAATTCGAATTTTGAAAAATCAAAATTCATCTGTCAAAGAGACATCTCTTCAGACTTTTTCAGTTTTAGCTCGAAATTCGAATTTCAAAGCCAAAGTTAGAATTTCCAATATGACAGTTCAATGTAAACTTTTCAAACTTCGTCTGTTGGTGGGTATTTTTCAAATATTTCATGATTTAACTTAAAATCAAGTTTTTAAAACATCTTTTCATCAAATCAAAGTCTTTTACCCATATTTAAACATAATTAAACATCCAACAATAAATTTTGCACAGATTTCTCCAGGATTTCTTCATTTGAACTCTTTGTGCGCCTTTGATATCTTTTACTCCAAGCTCTTGAGAGTTGATTTGGAATCATCAAAACTTCTCGATTCAACATTCTCCCCCTTTTTGATGATGACAAAACAACTTACAAGCTGGATTATTACTTGGGTTTGCTTTAATAAGCTCTCCCTCAACATATGCATTATATTTCAAAAGATATCATATATAGCACATCAGTGAAGAGATTCAAGGAATGATATTGCAACCAAGGAATTCATTCATTTCAATAAATGTTGCTTTACATAATCTAATTAAAGTAAAAAGTCCTTAAAACAATTTCAAAACACAAAGTAAATACAAAATACAAACAACCCAAACAATCAAAACATAGTACTACACGAAGACTCAAGCCTAAAGTCTGATCAATTCTTCAATCACTTCTTCTTTGGCTTGGGCTTCTTGCTGTACGTCTTGCCAGATGACTCTACAGCAGATTTTCCAGTTTGCTTCTTCTTCTCCCCCTTTTTGGCATCATCAGGAAGGCTAACAAAATCAACCGGAGGAGGGATCTGAGAAACTGGAATGGCTTGAAGTGGCACAGGAGCAAAAGGGATTTCTGGTTCAACTGGTGCAGGAGGCTCAGAAAGCTCAGGACTTGTCTCTTCATCATCATCAGAGATCTCAAGCAACTCCTGCATTACTTGCTTGGAAAGAGCCAATTGAGCTCTTTGTTCTTCTGAGAGTCTATAAGCAGCAAGAGAAGGAGGAGCTGGTTCATCAGGACGAAACATTTCCTCAAGCCTTCTACTCTGAGCTTGTAAGAGAGCATTGGAGCAATAGCTTCATAATCAACAACAGGCACAATGCTTCTCTCTTCATTGCTGGCACTCTCCTGCACTGGAGAGGTGGAAATGGCTGCCACCAGTCTGTCAACTTGCTCAGATTCTTGAATGGAAAGAATTGAATCCTGAGCATCTTCTTGCATAGGCTTATGAGGGCTTGTTTCCTGAAGACCTTCTTCTTCCAAACCATAGTCCAAGGGTGGACCAGGACTTGGTGTCCTCATTTTACCAGCAGGCTCAGCACCATCTATATCAACATCTTGGTCAGAAGAGGCTAGCTCGAAGGGGCTTGGAGACTCAGGGATTGGAGATTGGATATGCATAGAAAACCCTGCCTGAGGTGGAGCTGATGTGGTAGGGATTGCACTTCGAATTTCTTCTTAGGCATCAGCAACCACTTTCATGTTTGTTGCCAACTGATGAATCTGATCTTGCAGATGAGCAAATTTGGCATTTTGCTCATCCCTGATGCTGAGAATGAGTGTAGACAGACTGTCATACAACTCAGTGATCTTGGTTGACTTGGCACGAAAGGAGAGAGTGGCTGGAATGTGAGTAGGCTTGGATGGAGATGGAACTGGCTGAGAAAGATAAGGTACATATTTTGCAGGGGCCTCAGAAGTGCCTTCTTGCTGTAGGGAGGCATCTGTAACACAGAATATATCCTCAGTTCTTCCTGCTCCCTTTCCAACCCATCTTCCTTCATCCTTTTCAATTCCCATTCTTTGCAGTTCTTCCTCCTTGAAGATCTCAGTGGGCTTCCCCTTTCCCTTCTCAAGATGCTGAATTTTAGTATATTGCAGAATTCTGGAAATGATAGCTGCATAGGGGAGTGTGGAGTCCTTCCTCTGATCCCTTACCTTGATCATGTGTTAGAGTATGATATGTCCCATGTTGATCAGCTTTCTATGCATGATTGCTGCCATGACATATGCCTCTGCCCTTGTTATCAGATTGAAGCTGCCTTCTTTGTTGAATATGATCTTGGACACTATATAGTGTAGGATTCTCACTTGAACACTAAGGTCTGTAGGCTTCAATACGTTTATGGATGGCCAATTTTCCCTTCTTCTGAATAAAGTTCTCAGAATTGTGCTTTCCTTGTACTTCAGAAAGGGGCCACCTACTTCATCAGTAGTTTCTGCCTCATCCATGTATCCAGAGGCAGTGATGTCAATCTTGAGGCCATCTTGCCCTGGGATCTTCAACACTTCATTCAAGGTTTCATCTGAGAGCCAGATAGTCCTTGATCTCAAATTGACCTCCCACTTTTTCTTCTTGCTATTGTATTTCAAGGAGGCATGCCAAGTTTTTTATCACTTCATCATCATATCGCTCTAATACTTCTAACAGATTCTTGTATCTCATCATCCATATACCAGCATCAAAACTATTAGAGACCAAGAAATCCTCCAAGTTTACACAATGTGGCTTGATTACCTTTTTGTTAGCAAACTTGGTGGAGTATTCCTCTTGAATTTGTGGAGTGCTCCATAATGGCAGTGTGGTAAGCTCATATTCTCCAGATTTAGTACTTGAGGATGAAGTGGAAGTAATAGTTCAGCAGCAACAGGAATAGGGACCGAAGGTTCTGTTGTCTTTGAGGAAGAGGGTCCAGCCTTCTTTGATTCTCCCTTGGGTGTGGTTTTCTGGCATTTGGAAGGAGTTTCTTTGCTGGATTCGGCCTTTCTCTTCGGTTTTTCTCCTTCCTTCGTGGCATATTGGGACTTAACCGAACGTTTTGGACAAGCCTCTCCTTTGCTAGCTTCTAGATTCTTAACTCTAGCCATTTTCGCGGATGAATGTTGCAGAATGGAGCAAAGAGTAGGTTTAAAGGATGCGAAAGGAAGTTTAATAGATGGGGAATGACGGTTTTTGGTCAGAATTGAAGAGCATTGAATGGAGGATTAGAACATACTCAGAAAGAATAGGAATAAGGTTGCATCTGTTCAAGTGAAAACCGTCAGTTTTAACGTATATAACCGCCTGACAGACGAATTTTGAGGGGTCAAAATTTGAACTTCGAGCAGTTAAGAGTTAAACCGTTCAGCAAAGCTTACTGTCAGATGAGTTTTCTCAGAAAGTTCATCTGACAGTGGCTTGGTTCAAGCAGCACAAGATGAACAGACGAACTTTGTTCCAACAAAGTTCTAATTTTGAAGAGTAAACATCAAACAGCAATCAAACCACCAAACAACAGACGAATTAAGCATACAAAACTTTATCTTTCAAAGATTCAACATTGAGGAGCATGTATCAACAGATGAATTTTCAACTTAGAAATTTGAATTTCTACATTTTGTAAAAGTCTTCCAATATTTGTATGTTAAGAGATAAACATCAGTATAATCACATGTTGGACAAACAAAACTTGAAATTTTTGTTCTTGAAAATTTGAATTTTGAAGGGCCAACAGACAAATTTCGAGGCTTCACTTAGAACTGTTCCAACTTATAACAGGCTGAAGTTCGTCAGTTGGGTATCCAAATTCAAATGTTGACCATGCTGACTTCCTCATAAACTCAATTGTTCAAGGAAATTCAACTAACACATAATCAATATACGAATTTCAGCTTTAGAAACTTACAGAATGGATCCAGAAACTCAGAATATCTGTCATTTTCTTTAATTTTTGATCATTCCATTCTGGTAAGCTCCATTTTCCAGATTTATCGGCATTGAATCTCATGAGGAGCACCTGCAACTTAAATTAAACACACTCCGATGCTAAAGTTAGAACTAATTCAATGTTGGAAAATCTAAAAATAAAATCACAGACGGATTTACTTACAGTTCATTAGGATTTACCATGCCCAATTCTCTTCTTATTTTGCAATGTCTGTCTTCTGATAGAGGCTTTGTCAGTATATCAGCTACTTGATCTTCAGTTGGGATGTACTCTAGTCTGATTTCTCCCTTCAAAACATGATCCCTTATGAAGTGGCGCCTAACTTTAATATGTTTCGTCCTTGAATGCATGACAGGATTCTTTGTGATATTAATGGCACTTTGATTGTCACACATTATTGGTATTTCCTTCATTTCAATCTCAAGATCTTCAAGCTGCTACTTCATCCAGATGATTTGGGCACAACAGCTTCCAGCTGCAACATACTCAGTCTCTACTGTGGATAAGGCCACACTATTTTGCTTCTTGCTAAACCATGAAACTAAGGATCCTCTAAGAAACTAACATGTTCCACTTGTACTTTTTCTGTTAGTTTTGGATCCTGCAAAGTTAGCATCAGTGTATCCTTTGAGATCTTCTCCATTGCCCTTAGGATACCAAATACCCATCTGTGAAGTTCCAATAAGGTATCTGAAGATGCGCTTCATGGCAATTGCATGGGTTTCTTTGGGACATGATTGGAATCATGCACACATACAGACACTAAACATAATGTCAGGTCTGCTGGCAGTTAGGTATAGTAGGGATCCAATCATTTTTCTGTACTGAGTTATGTCAAACATTTTCCCTTTTTCATCCATATCTAGTTTGGTTGCAGTAGCCATAGATGTCCCCATTGGCTTGGCATTTTCCATTCCAAACTTCTTCCGCAATTCCTTCAGATACTTGGATTGGTTAAGGAAGATACCATCATCACACTATCTAATTTGCAATCCAAGGAAGAAGTTGAGTTCACCCATCATAGACATTTCAAATTCTCCCTGCATGAACTTAGAAAAATTCTTGCGAAGAGATTCATTAGTAGCACCAAATATAATATCATCAACATAGATTTGAACAATAAGTAAATCTTTATTTTCTTTCTTAGTGAATAAAGTTGTATCTACTTTTCCTCTATTAAACCCCTTATCAGTTAGAAAATTACTTAATTTTTCATATCATGCTCAAAGGCTTGTTTTAAATCGTAAAGGGCTTTCTTCAGTTTATACATATGGTTTGGTTTTGTAGAATCCTCAAAACCTGGAGGTTGATCTACATAGACCTCCTCCATGATATATCCATTTAGAAAAGCACTCTTCACATCCATTTGATATAACAAAATATTTTTCATACATGCATATGCTAATAGAATTCTGATTGCTTCTAATCTAGCTACTGGAGCAAAGGTTTCCTCAAAATCAATGCCTTCTTCTTGATTATAACCTTTAGCAACCAGTCTAGCTCTATTTCTGATGATTGACCTTGATTCATCAAGTTTATTTCTAGAAACCCATTTGGTACCAATGACAAGATGATTTTTGGGTCTAGGCACTAAATCCCAGACTTGATTTCTTTCAAACTAATTTAATTCATCCTGCATGGCTAGAATCCAGTACTCATAAGCTAAGGCTTCCTCTGTACATTTAGGTTCAATTTGCGAGATGAAAGCATAATTAATCATTTGATCCCTTAACTGTTTTCTAGTTCTAACTCTCTCTTGAACATTCCCTATTACTTGATCAATAGGATGATTCCTTTGATATCTCCAAGCTCTAGGGAGTTTTCGAGACATTTCATCAATATTTTCATCTTCAAAATTCCTCTCCTGAATATCTTCTTCTATGTTAATAGATTCATATATTTTTGGAGACTCAATTTTACCTTCATCAGAAATATCTAGCCTTTTATAGTTTGAAACCAGATCATTCTCATCAGTAGCATGTTTAGAAGCAGTTTCATGTTCAATAAATACTACATGCACAGATTCTTCTACCAAATTAGACTTTTTATTAAAAACTCTATATGCTTTACTCCTACTAGAATATCCCAGAAATATACCTTCATCGGATTTGGCATCAAACTTACCCAGATTCTCCTTTCCATTGTTGTGAATGAAGCATTTACAGCCGAATACATGGAGATGTGACAGATTTGGCTTTCTTCCCTTGTACAACTCGTATGGAGTCTTTCCAAGGATTGGTCTAATGTAGGCTCTATTTATGATATAGCTTGCTGTATTTACTGCATCAACCCAAAACACTTGAGATAGTTCCTTTTCATTTAGCATAGCTCTAGCCATCTCTCTAATGGTTCTATTCTTCCTTTCTACTACTCCATTCTGTTGAGGAGTTCTTGGAGCTGAGAAGTTGTGATCAATTCCATGCTCATTGCAGTACTCCAGGAAGTATGAGTTTTCAAACTCTCCTATATGATCAGACCTGATAGACACAATAGAAATACCTTTCTCATTTTGTACTTTCTTAGCTAAGGTTACAAATGCATCAAAGGTATCACTTTTAGAGGAAAGAAATAATGTCCATGTAAATCTAGAGTAATCATCCACAATTACAAGCACACACAGATTGCCACCTATGCTTTTTACCCTAGAAGGTCCAATTAAGTCCATATGCAGTAGTTCAAGTGGTCTAGTTGTGGTGACTACGTTTTTGGATTTAAAAGAAGATTTTGTTTGTTTTCCTTTTAAGCATGCATCACATTCTTTATCCTTTTCAAAAGCAATTTTTGGCAGGCCAGTGACTAGCTCATTTTTAACCAATTTAGAAAGCTGATTCATGTTAACATGAGCTAATCTTCTATGCCATAGCCAACTATCATTGTCCTGACTAATTAAACAAACAGAATCTAAGGGAGGAAGTTCATCAAGATCAATAGTTTAGTAGTTACCATCCCTTTAAGATTTGAGGATTACTTTGTGATCACTTTTTCTGATGACTAAGCAGAATTTTGAGTCAAATAGCACACAATTTCCTTTGCCACATGTTTGGCTCACACTCAGCAGATTGTGGTTGAGGCCTATCACAAACAGCACCTCTTCAATGGATGTTTCAGGATTCTTGCCCACAATACCAATGCCAACTATTCTGCCATACTGATCACCTCCAAAGGTCACTCTTCCTCCTTTCTTGTCTCTAAGGGTGATGAACTTCTCCTTGTCACCGGTCATATGGCTTGGGCAGATACTGTCCATATACCATTTGTTGCTTCTTTTAGCTTTGAGACAGACCTGCAAAACAAAGTTCATTTTTTCCTTTTAGGTACCCAAATTTGTTTGGGTCCTTTTCTGTCAGTAGTCTTTTCCCTAGATACAGATTACCCTTGGGAACCCATTTAACCTTCCTGTCAAGTCCATTTTTCTTTATAGCACAAGAACTGGAAATATTTCCTTTTTTGTTACAGAAATGACAAGTGGTAAAGGGATTGTTGGATTGAGAAGCAGGAAGAAAACAGTGCAGATAATACTTTTGTTTTGCATGCCTTGGTTGATTATATGATTTAATGTGAGGTGACATATAATTTTTCTTTCTATTGCACTCAGCATGCTTAAAATATCTCATGTATATATTCTGATTTTTCTTCCTAATCTTTTCTTTTACAGCACAAGGATCATCGCCAAGTCCAGCTTTCCCTTGTGATATTCTTTGGCTCCTCATTAAAGCAAACAACATATCTTTACTTTTAGTAAGCCTAGACATGCTTTTCACTAAATATTCATTGGTTTGCTTTAGATCAGTGCATGATTTATAGCAGACAGATTCAGTAATAGGTAGAGGAGCAATTTCAGAGATGTTGCTTTGAGATTCTAGTTTGTTAATCCTTTTCTTAGCTAATTTCAGTTCTTTAGCAACTGTAACAAACTCATCATGCAGCTCATGAAATGCATCCAGTAATTCATAATAGGAAGGTTCAGATTCATATACCTCATTCTCTTGGTCACTGCTACATGGAATTTCAGTTTCTTTAGAGGCAAGTGCCATGAGACAGATGTTGGCAATTTCATCTTCATCATCTTCTTCTTCGTCTAAACTATTGCCCCATATTGATGAGATGTAAGCTTTCTTCTTCTTGCCTTTGTCTGCAGCTTTCTTTTCTTTCTCTTGCTTCTTCAGGAACTGTGGATAATGCCATTTGATATATCCTTGCTTTTTGCAGTCATAGCAAGTAACAGGCTCTTTTTGTTCCCTCTTGCTATCTCCAGCAGCTCCTTTCTTGAAGATTTTTTTGTTTCTTTTCTTGTTGTAGAATCTTCCGAATTTTCTGACCATTATAGCCAGAGTTTCTTCATCTAGCTCTTATCCATCGTCAGATTCTTCTTCCTTTTCTTTAGCAGCTTTGAGAGCAAGACCTTTCTTCTTTCTGTCTTGTCCAGCTTCCTTGAGAGCTTTCATTTTTCCTTCATATTCCTCAGGGCTGCCGAATAGAGCTGTGACAGAGGCCATTGATTCTCCTTTGGCTTCCTCTATTGCTGTTACTTTGGGTTGCTATTCCAGAGGGAGAGCTCTGAGAATCTTTCTTACTTTCTCTGTTTGACTGTATTCCTTTCCCAGGCTCTTTAGTTGATTCACAATGAGAGTGAATCTCTTTTATAGCTCTTTTACAGTCTCTTCTTCAGCCATTCTGAAGCTTTCATATTCTCCAATGTAGGTATTCAGTTTATTTTCCCTGACTCCAGTTGTTCCTTCATGAGCAATCTACAGGGTGTCCCACATTTCCTTGGCAGTGGAGCATTATGAGACTCTGTAGAATTCATCTTGATTCAAGGCACTGACTAAACAATGTTTTGCCTTGAAGTTCAACAAGACCCTCCTTCTGTCTTCCTCATTCCATTCAGCTTTTAGCTTTTCTCTGTACTTTTCATCATCTTCTAAAGCCATTGGGACAAAGTCTTCCTTCTGAATAACTGACCAGATGTCCAGATCGATTGACTGGAGATAGATTTGCATTCTCATCTTCCAGTAACCATAGTGCTCTCCACTGAAGCCAGGTAGTCTGTTTGCATTGTTCCCTTCTAGTAATATGCTTTCTCCAAAGCCAGCCATTTTAATTCCCAGACTGTGAGATGCTTTGAATGGGAATCCAGGCTCTGATACCACTTGTTAGTTAGGCTGACTTCCCAAGAGGGGGGTGAATTGGGAAGATTAAAATTTTCTGCACAAAGTGAAAACAATGAAGAAAGCAAGGTATGACAGAAAAATAGAGTATAAAGCAGTAAGATAAAAGAGTAGTGATAGAGAAAAGAAAAACTCTGATATTTATCCTGGTTCGGTCTCTCCTCTTGACCTACGTCCAGTCCCCAAGACACCTCTTGAGATTTTCCACTATTAAGCAAGAATTTAACGGGCTTCTTGCAAATGCCACAGTACAACGTCAGTGCTCTGTTTTCTAAAGCTCACTCAATCACTTTCTGCACTTTTACAACGTGCTTTACAATCCCTTGTGATATCTCCTCACAAGAAAATCTATCTTCCAGATGAAGATTAGATTGTTTGCAAAGATGAAACTCTCATGAATAGAGTGAATATGACAGTTAAAGTACAAGTATTGAAGTAAGAGGGTAAAAGTCTTTGAGTAGAAAATTTGGCAGAGTTTCAGTATATACAAAGCTTGATTCGTTACCCACAACTTCAAATGATGTTATATTTATAGATTTAGGTCTCAAATGTCCGTTAGAGACAAAATCTATCCGTTGGAGAAGTTATCCAATGGTTACTCTGAAAAACCATCTGTTAACCAACCGCATTTAATGCTTCTGACATACTGAAATTTGAATTTTGGTTGGTCAACAGACGAATTTCAAAGGAACCGAAGGTTAAAGCTTCCTACTCTGAAATACTGAAGTTCGTCTGTTCATGAAGTGAAATTCGAATTTTGAAACTTAGAAAGTGTTTCCATGTTGTGACATACGAATTTTCAAGAGGAAAGTTTTTCTGTTAAGTGTGAACAGTGTTTTCAATTTGCTACAGTACCCTCAAAATTCAAATTTTGGAACCCCATAATTCGTCTGTCTGCAGCAGGCTCAAACAACACAGTAGTTCATTTACTTCAAAATTCAAATTTTAAAAGAGTAAAGTTCGTCTGTCAGAGAGACCTCTTTTCAGACTTACTTTATCATTCGAATTTATAAACACTGTCATTCGTATGTCAACATGTCATTGTAATAGACTCACAACCTTAGCTTCTGAAATTCGAATTTTGATGTTCAAAGTTCGTCTGTCAGTGAGCAATTTTGAAACTCAATATAATCTTGATTTCAGATGAACTTTGACATTGTTTCAGACGGATTCCTTTGGTTTTCATAAGTTGCATTTTGTCTGAAATTCGAATTTTGAAAACTCAAAGTTCATCTGTTACTCAACTGCTTCTTTCGGATACTTATGAAAATTCAAATTTTGGAAAACCAAAATTCGTTTGTCAGAGAGACATCTCTTCAGACTTATTCAGTTTTAGCTCGAAATTTGAATTTCCAATATGACAGTTCAATGTAAACTTTTCAAACTTCGTCTGTTGGTGGGTATTTTTCAAATATTTCATGATTTAACTTAAAATCAAGTTTTTAAAACATCTTTTCATCAAATCAAAGTCTTTTACCCATATTTAAACATAATTAAACATCCAAGAACAAATTTTGCACAGATTCCTCCAGGATTTCTTCATTTGAATTCTTTGTGCACCTTTGATATCTTTTACTCCAAGCTCTTGAGAGTTGATTTGGAATCATCAAAACTTCTTGATTCAACATAAAGTTCTCACAAAACCCTAAGAGCTCATTTTGCTTATCTTAAGTTCTATATTGAAGCATATACTTGTCTTTAAGATTTTTTGCCATAGGGAATCCTTTTTTAGCATAAAAAATAAGGAAATTCCCACTCCAAGATGACTTTTTACTCTAACTAAAATTTTGCTCCTAGGAAGAAAATTGGATTTTCCAGAACTTCCTTCAAAACAAACCTAACTTGCTTTATTTTGCAACACCTCATACTTTCTCATGCTTTTATGGTTTTAAAACATCATTCCTTGAACAAACAATGTCTTGAACAAAATTTACAGAGGTTGGAGAAGGAAAAAACTTCATGAAAAATAGGCTATATAAGCATGAACCCATAGCAATACACTTAAAGATCTCAAGTTAGGACCTTGCTGATTTTCCTTGAATTTGTTCCTATTTGTATCCTATTTTCTTTGCTCGTCAAGTTGGCTACCCCTTCTCTCACTATTTAGGCAGAGTGTTCTCTCTCTTTTCCTTGC
This sequence comes from Adenanthera pavonina, assembly GCA_026686845.1. NCBI lineage: Eukaryota > Viridiplantae > Streptophyta > Magnoliopsida > Fabales > Fabaceae > Adenanthera > Adenanthera pavonina. Next base: position 25,058,129 of record JAIVEN010000004.1, read on the forward strand.
TTTGGACGCACAAAATGAAGGAGAGTGAACAGGTATATATAGTCAACTTAATCAAGCTTACTTTTTGTTAATTACCTTGATTAAAGTTAATCAAAATTTAGCCTTTAAGTTGTCTTAATAATTAAGACTTCCTAAATTCAGCATATGGGCTGCCATGTGGCGCCATTTTGGTGGGGTATTGTCTCTAAAATACTACATAATTTTCAAGGATACAGGAATAAATTAAACTTATGCCTGGTATTACTTTATTATCCTGTCTCTAAAAGAATTTTTTTGTGGCGTCCAATTGCTTTTCTTTTTACCTTTTTAGCTTTTACAGATCAAAAAGTAGCTTTATTGGTATAAAGTTACTTTTTAACCTTCGATATTGATTATTTCTTTATTCTTAACCATTAATCCTCAGTGCCATATACCATTGGACTCATACCGTTGAGAGCTTCGTCTTGACAGTAATTTTACATATTTACAAAATTACCCCTAATTCAGATAAATTTATAATTTTTAAAACTTTCGGGTCATTAGATGTAATTTATAATTTTTCATTTTTTCGTTCGACCAGGAAAATAACATCTTTGCTCTATTTTACGTAAAATGATGTATGCCCATTTTTGTGAATTCCTTATACATTTTAAATTATCTTAGGTTTTTTGGGGATGTTGCAATTTGCATGTATGTCAATCGGTAGAAATAGCTACCCAATCGAAAACACCATAACCCCTACGGATTTCACCATAGAAACAAATGGGAAAAAGACGATGAAGGGTTAGAGATCACTTACCAACCAAGATTGAAGCTTACCAAGGTCAGAAATGGAGCCCAAGAACTAAAAATCTCTAACCCTAGCATAGCTCCTCCATTTTCTCTTCATTTTCTTCTCCTTTGCTTGACTAAGATGTGTTCTGATTTAAGCAAATTTCATGACTTGTGCTGCAGCTCTGGAAATCTCATTGCGGTGTGAGACCTCTTGACTTGAAAATTTTGAATTCCCATAAGTATCTCGCCATGACGGCACTACTACTCGCTATGGTGCTAAAGGGTTCTAGCTCTTTTCTCTAATTTGGTTCATTTTGGTTTTTCTTCTAGTCCTGGCACCCCCAGTGTTATACCAATTACAAGGTAACTTCTCATTAGCTCAAGGCTAATTCCAAGACAATATAAAGAGAGTTGTTACACTTACCCAAGCTTAAAAGCTTTTATCATGGCTAGAAATTCAATAGGTGGAAACATTCATAGTGAGATCTTTCAATTAAAACAACTACAAATGCTTGACTTGTCTTGGAATGAAATTTCCGGTGAGATTCCTCCACAAATTGGAAATGCTTCCATGTTGTGTTGGGAATCTCGGCACACGCGCAACGGAATAATACAACTGAAATCCCTCACATGGATCTATTAATGTTGTTTAAATTGAAATGTAGAAGAGAATATTAGCTTTAGTGCATGTTGTTTCGTTTTTCTTTCATTTCGGACCCTAGGAACTGACGCGTTTGATCAACTCCCTCTACTGGTATCCACACGAAAGGTGAGTCCAACTAGAATGGTGTGCTAACACCTCTATTTTCAAATGTCCATACATTCTCTGTGCGTCTGTACATTCTCTCTATGAGTGTGCAATTGCTTTCTCTCTAGGGTGGATAGAAACTTTCTATTTGATTCTGTATCTAATAACCCTAGCCTATATTAATATATAGATAGAGTTTGTATTATTTGATTAATTTAAATCAAATATTTAAATTAAATCAAATATTAAGTAAATATATTAGTTTAAATTTAAATCTATTTAATAGATTAAATTTAAACTAACTATCTAATCAATATCCAGAATCAAATCTAAATCAAATTCAAATTATTAGTTTAAATTCAAATCTATACTAATATATTTAAATCTATCTAATAGATTAAATTTAAACTAACTATCTAATTAATATCCAAAATCAAATCTAAATCAAAATCAAATTATTAGTTTAAATTCAAATCTATCATATAGAATTAAATTTAAAATTAACTCATTTAAATTGATTTAAATGTTATATATATATTGAAATATTTAATATATCAAATATATATATCAAACAAATATATATTTTGAATTTTATAAAATATATATATATCAAATATATATATACATTTATCTATAAAATTCATAAACCCAAAATTGAATGTTACATTCATTGAATCTAGACACATATTAGATTCAATGAATCTGGACATTCTAACTCAAGTTGGTTTATTCTTGTGTGTGACCATGTAGGCCCATATGATGTTGGCAGTGGGCTAATAATACTATTGGATCCACAAGTCACAAGTGGCCTCTAGCAAGACATTGTGACTACATAAATTATATGAGATCGGTGATCTGATGCAACCTATCATATAACCCTATCATATCCCTTTTGTCTCATGATATATAGGTCAAATATGAGGCATGGAAACATCATCCTTATTTTACTTGATCATTACTTTCTCGATCTCTGAGCAAATTTACAGAACAAATGGAAACTCTTTCATTCGAGCATGGCCATGCATTTCTCAGTCTCACTCATCGAGAGGCCTAGATATATCTCTCCATTAATTAGAGGGACAAATTTCATCTTGACCATTCATCTTCCTCTACATGAATTTCACTATACCCGATCATAGTCGTTATGATCTCCTGATTAAAGGTGACTTTTGACTATGCTAAAGTACAGTGTTCCCATGTAGGAAGCCATGGTGATCTCAGGTCTAAGGGCCCAGTGACATGGTTATTGGCACCGTTGCCGGGGAGTCATTTGTTCTTGCTCAATTAAATTAGGAATTAATTTGTTTGCTTTTCTTTTCTTTTGATATTTTTTCTCTTTTCATTTTCTTTTTAAATTTTTAGGTGTTCTATGATTTAGTGATTATTTAGTATTTTTTTCTTTTCTCTTTTTCTTTTATGCCTGGTGTATGTTTGGATTCCCTTATGTTGATTTAACTGATTTTGATCCTGAAATTAAGAAAACTTTTCATAACAGGATTAGAGAAAGTAAGATCAGGAAAAGTATTGTTAAGGAATTGATTGCTGAATTAATTGAGCGTGCTTGTGAAATCAGTATTGCATTTGAAAATATGGCTGAGCATTAAAATGAACTAACAATTAAAGAACTTGCTGCCCCTAATGCACATTTTCAACCTTTATGCATTCAATGTCCTGAGCTTAATGCTAACTTTGAGCTTAAATCTGGATTAATACATTTGTTGCCCAAGTTTCATGGCCTTATAGGTGAAGACCCTTACAAGCACATAAAGGAGTTTCATGTTGTTTGTTCCACTATGAGACCTCAGGGAGTTTCTAAAGAACAAATTAAGCTTAGACCATTTTCATTCTCACTTGATGGAGCCACAAAGGATTGGCTCTACTACTTGCAACCTGGGGCCATTACTACTTGGAATGAATTGAAGAGGCTAATTTTAGCCAAGTTCTTTCCTACTCCCAGAACTGCAGCTATCAGGAAGGACATATGTGGTATTAGGCAGATAACTGGTAAGACTTTACATGAGTACTATGAGAGATTTGAGAAACATTGTGTAAGTTGTCCCCACTACCAAATTAGTGACCAGCTATTGATCCAGTATTTCTATGAGGGACTGCTTCCTATGGACAGATACATGATGGATCCTACATTAGGTGGTGCTATAGTTGATCTTACTCCAGCAGCTGCATGGGATCTTATTGCTAAAATGGCACAGAATGCTCAGCAGTTTGGTACAAGGACATCTCAACTGATTCAGGGTGTCAATGAAGTTCATGTGTCATCTTATGACCAGAAAATTGATCAAAGGTTTGATGAGATACATCCATGATTAAGCAACTTGCCTTGATTCAGAAACAATCATTGTCTAGTTCTTCTTAGTGATATCCTTCTCAGGCTTACACTTCTCAGCCTCCTAGCTTTTCTACACCAAGTCAATTTCCTTAGTAACCTCCCACCTCTACTGTATTAATGGGACCTCTTTGTGACATTTGCCATCTTGCAACTCATGCCACAACACAATATCCTCTTCTTGATGATAAAACTGAGTCTTACAATTCTATTTATCCAGCTAAGCCTATGCAACAAAGACAGAAATATGACCCCTACTCCAACACATACAATCCTTGGTGGAGAGATCACCCCAATTTGAGATATGAAGGGGGTAACCAACAGAGGTTTAATACTGTAGGGCCCAGTACTCCACAAGCTCCTCAACTTATGAGACAATTAGTTCCTATTCAAGAAGAACCCAAGAAAGAAGATGGCATGGAGAATATGATGAAACAAATGATGTGGCAATTTAAGTAATAGATGTAAAACATGCAAACTCAAAACAGACAAGAGATGTAAAATGTTCATACTCAATTGGGTCAGCTTGCTTCTTCTCTAAATGAAGTGAAAAGCCAAGGGTCAAGCAAATTACCTTCTCAAACGGTGTTGAACCCTAATAATGGTAACATCAATGCTATAACATTGAGGAGTAAAAAGAAAGTTCATTTTGAGGATAAATCTACTCCAGAAGCTTCAACATCTTCTACAGTTTCTGAAGAAGTGCCTATTGAGGATCCATATTGTTCTACATCATTTGATAAGGATAACACAGTTATAGAAAAGACATAAGCTGAACCTAGTGAGTTCAAGGAGAATGAAGAGGAGGAAAAGAAAAAAGATTCTACCATTCCCTAATAGGGTGACTTTGAGTAACAAGTTGAAGGAGCAAGAAGTAGAGAAAGAAATCTTGGACATCTTTAGAAAAGTAGAGATCAATGTTCCCTTGATTGACTTGGTCAAATAGCTTTCTAAGTACATGAAGTTCCTTAAAGAGTTGTGTACTAATAAGAGGCGGCATAGAGGGAAAGAAAGAATGGATCTTGGAAAAAGTATGTTAGCATTATTTCAGCAACTTTACCAGAGAAGTGTGAGGATCTTGGTAGTTTCACCATACCATGTACCATTGGCAACTTGGAATTCACTGATGCCTTGATCGATATTGGAGTTACAATCAATGTTATGCCCAAGTCTGTATACTCTTCTTTACAAGGGGCGGAGCTTAAGCCTACACAATTGGTAACACAACTAGCAGATAGAAGGGAAGCATATCCAGATGGAGTGTTAGAAGATATGCTAGTGAAGGTAAAAGACTTAATATTTCCTGATGATTTGTATGTCCTGAACATGGTAGATGATAGATTTAAGTCAAATGATCATGCTTCATTGATCTTTGCTAGGCCATTCCTAAAAACTACTAAAACTATCATTAATGTTCACTCTGGTACTTTATCAATGGAATTTGCTAGGAATGTGATTCGTTTTGACTTGTTTGATGCCATGAAGTACCTACATGATGATCATTATATTTTAGGTCTTAATTTGATTGATATACTTATTGATGATGCATCCATTGAGTTTAGAGATAGCATGATTCATGATTCTTGTGATGTTGCTAAGCTGGATGATTGCCTTAGTTGTTCTTGTGATGGTTCTTTTACTATGCTGGTTGTAAGGAAATTAATGCTTTCTTGAGTGATAATATGCATGAGTCTAGGGAGTCCTTAGCATATGTTGAGCATGATGTTGTTGTGACTATTGACTGTACTGTTGGCTTTATTAGTTCTGATAGAGTTTCTGGTTCTACTATTTCCAATCATTTAGTTGATGTTGCTAGCACATCTGTGAGTAATGGTACTGCTATATTTGGTTGTGATGATAGTGTTATTCACGTTGATTCTATTCCTTATGGACAAGATACTGTTGCTTGTGATTTGTTTATGAATGTACATAGTTTGGAAGAAATTGGACTTCAACCTCTAGTCTCTTCTATCCAACAACCTCTCACACTAGAGTTAAAGCCTTTACTAGATAATCTCAAGTATGCTTACTTGGAAGATGGAGAGAAGTTACATGTGATTCTAACAAGTGACCTACAGTTTGAGCAAGAGGAGAGATTGCTAGAAGTGCTGAGGAAAAATAAGAAAGCTATTAGATGGACACGGCAGACATACCTGGCATTAGTCTGAAGACTTATATGCATCATATCCTCCTAGAGGAAGGAATTAAGCTAGTAAGACAACCACAAAGAAGGCTCAATCCCATGATACTTGATGTGGTAAAGAAGGAGGTCATCAAACTCTTATTAACAGGTATCATTTACCCCATTTCTGATAGACAGTAGGTAAGTCTAGTGCAAGTTGTACAAAAGAAGACCAGGATCATAGTGGTAAGGAATGGTATGGGAGAGCTTATACCCACTCAAGTATAGAATAGTTGGAGGGTTTGCATTGACTATAGAAAGCTTAATAAAGCAACTAGGAAAGATCACTTCCCTCTGTCTTTTATTAATCAAATGCTTGAAAGACTTGCAGGGAAATCCCACTACTGCTTTCTTGATGGTATTTCAAGATACTTCCAGATCCACATTGCACCTGAGGACCAAGAGAAGACAATATTCACATGCCTCTTTAGTACCTTTGCCTACAGGAGGATGCCATTTGGACTTTGCAATGCACCTGGCACATTCCAGAGATGTATGGTAAGCATCTTTTCTGATTTTCTTGAAAAATGTATAGAGGTCTTTATGGATGATTTCATTGTTTATGGTACTTCATTTGATGATTGTTTAATGTGTCTAGATACAGTCTTAGAGAGATGTATTGAAAAGAATCTTGTGTTGAACTTTGAGAAATGTCATTTCATGGTAAAGAGAGGTATAGTTCTAGGACATGTGATTTCTTAGCATGGTATAGAAGTAGATAAGGCTAAGATTGATGTGATTACTTCTTTACCTTATTTGACTTGTGTTAGAAAGGTGAGGTCATTCTTAGGGCATACAGGTTTCTATCGTAGGTTCATTAGAGACTTTAGTAAGAATGCATTGCCTTTGTCCAATTTATTACAAAAAGATAATGCTTTCTATTTTGATGATGCTTGCAGGATGGCCAGGGATGAGTTGAAGAAGAGACTCACCTCTTTACCTATTATTCAACCACCTGATTACAATCTACCATTTGAGTTGTTGTACGATGCCTCTGACTATGCTTTAGGAGCTGTGTTGGCACAGAGGGTGGACAAGAAGCAACATGTCATTGCCTAACCCTACTCAAGCCCACTACACCACCATTGAGAAAGAGTTGTTTGCAATTGTTTTTGGCTTAGAGAAGTTTTGGTCTACCTCTTTCACACTAAAGTGATCGTGTTTATCAACCATACAACCATCAAATACCTCTTCAAGAAGCCTGATTCCAAGTCATGACTAATCTGTTGGGTGATTCTTTTGCAAGAGTTTAATGTAGAAATAAAGGACAAAAGTGGAGCTGAGAACTTAGTTGCTGATCACTTGAGCCGCATTGAGGCTTCGTTGGTAACATCTTCATTTGCTTTAGACAGTTTCCTTCATAAGGGATTGTATGCTGTTACTGGTTAAGATCATTGGTATGCTGATTTGATTAACTACTTAGTTGCTTCTGAGTTGCCTGCACACTTAAAGAAACATTAATTAGATAAACTTAGGAGTGAAGCTAAGTATTATATTTGGGATGATCCATACTTGTGGTGCATGTGTAGTGATCAAGTTATCAGGAGATGTGTGCCTGACCATGAGTTTACCTCTGTTTTACATTTTTGCCATACTGTAGCATATGATGGCCACTTTGGTCCATAGCGTACTGCTAGGAAGGTCTTAGATTATGGTTTGTATTGGCCTAGTCTATTTAGGGATGCATATGAATTTTATAAGTCTTGTTCACGTTATCAGCATACAGGAAACATTTCTCGTAGGAGTAAGATGCCTCAACAACCATTATTGTTTTGTGAGATTTTTTATGTCTGGGGTATTGATTTCATGGGACCATTTCCTATTTCATTTGGTTTTACTTACATTATTCTAGATGTTAATTATGTTTCTAAGTGGGTGGAAGCTAAAGCCACCAGGACTAATGACTCTATTGTTGTTATAGATTTTGTTAGATCACATATCTTTTACAGGTTTGGTATTCCTAAGGCCATCATCAGTGATCAAGGCACCTACTTCTATAATAGAAACATGCAAGCCTTACTGTGCAAATATTGTGTAATACATAAAGTGGCGACTCCTTACCATCCTTAAACCTATGGACAAGCTGAAGTTTCAAATAAGGAGATCAAGCAAATTTTAGAGAAAATAGTACAGCCTAATAGGAAAGACTGGAGCAAGATATTAGATGATGCACTATGGGCATACCGTACTACATATAAGAATCCTATAGGCATGTCACCTTACAGACAAGTCTTTAGGAAAGCATGCCACTTGCCTATTGAGATTGAGCATAAGGCATACTGGGCAGTGAAGAAATGCAACATGGATTTGGATGAAGCGGGATCTCAAAGGAAACTTCAACTACAAGAGCTTGAAGAGATTCACTTGGAGGCTTATGAGAATTCAAGGATCTACAAAGAGAAAACTAAGTCTGTGCATGATAAGTTGATCACAAGGAAAAGTTCCATGTTGGAGAAAAAGTGTTGCTTTACAATTCTCGCCTTAAGCTTATACTTGGAAAGCTTCTTTGTTGATGGACTGGTCCTTAAAATTAACTAACCTCAATTCCAACTCATCCAAACATTAGGAAAGGAAACGTTACATAACACACATGGGACTTAATCATCGTACATCACACAATTAGGTTTAATATAATATAAGTTTTGATAATGACAAATGTAGTGTAATAAGGAAAAAATATATCATGTGTCTAACATATATATTGTTCCTAAAAGAAGTAAAATGTACATTAGCATATGCTTAATTGTGTTTATAATACATATATCATACTATGTACTAATATATCCACTATACTCCTATATTTTATAATACAAGCTGGATATATAAATTGGACTAACTACTTAGTTTGTATGTGTGATACATTAAATATAAGATAGTCCAAGAAGGAAGAGTGAGCATTGGAATAAAGAAAGCAAAATCAACATCATGTCTCACTCAAAGAAGAAGAAGAGAAAGGATGCCCCAAGAATGGAAGATCAAAAGGAAGCATACTAAGAATGGGAATAACCAAGTGAAAGTGGAGCTTAACTTTTGAAGACCTAGCTATTAGGTATATTTTATTTTCTCTTAGGTCTTGAGGTAATTTAATCTTTAAAATTTACTTAATCTTGTTATCATATATCTTAAATGAGTTAGATTAAGTAAATCTGAATGTTAGCATGGGCTTAAGCTTGTTAGATTTGAATATTCTAGGCTAACCAACGAATTTTGCTTATGATTCATGTTTATTTTATACCAAATTTGTAATTTGTTTGTTGAAATTCAAAGTTACAGAGTTCTCATCTTTGATAGATAAATTTTGATTGAAAACTTTGAATTTCGAACTGAGTATAGTTAGTGAAAGTGTCCAAAATTTGCATGAAATTTAGTTGAAATTCGATTGTTGGTGAAGTTCAAAGTCACTTCCTCTAACAGATGAACTTTGGACTTCAAAGTGCGAACTTCGAAGTGAGAACTTTTGTGTCATGTTAAACATGTCTCTGATAGATGAATTTCAGTCTTTGAAATTCAAATTTTGGTCTCTGAAATTTGAATTCGAAGTGCATTATGAAAACTTGAAGTAACTATTCATACCTAATAGACGCCCTTCCAATATCAAAGTTCAAAGGTTAAAGCCTTAAGCTAACTTTGGAATTCTTATTATACCTTGAAATTTGAATTTTGCCTGCTGAAATTCGAATTTCAAAGTTTAATGTTAAACACATAACTATGTTGACTTTGTGAAAATCTTGCTTCACCCCAATTTACCTCCCATCTTGGGTGACCAGCCAACCTAACACACACTACTAGTATATCCATATGCACAAGCATACACCAAGGACTATACACCAAGTATAGAAAATATAAGAGGGGCCACATAATCGTTTGACCCCGGAATAATAGAGATACACCATGATACACATAATAATTACACAACAACACAAATGACACTTTACTAAGGATGCAACAAAACAATAACAACAAGAGAGGAGTAACCCCTAACACCCCAAGTACTCTCAGTCCTCCTTGGTCCTTTCCCTGTTAGTACTGGATCCTTCACTTGGGAATTGTTAGCCATAGGGTGATACATATGTCCCAGCAACCAGGGGATTTCATATATAAATAGTCTATAAACATAGAAACATGCTACCAAAATAGTATTTAAATGCCATGCTTAATATGACTGCACTATGCAAGATATGCAGACACAAGTCCCATCAATATACGACTAGAACCATGAGCTAGATACCATAACAAGGTGACCTTAACTAGTGGTCCCCAACAACCTGTAATGATAGATTTCGAGATCACAACCCAGTTCTCCTCCTAATAGTCTTAACCCAGCCAAAGGTCAATGCACTAATGGTTGGATCATGGCTTTCTTTCCCTTGAACCACCCGAACTGGTGGCTATTTAGAGAAGGTGCGCTCCAATTCATAGCCACCCGAGTCTCTTGGCCATAGTTTGACCTTTTAGTGACTAGAATAACATAAACCATATCACCTAAACATAATGTCTAGTGTGCTATTTAGCGAATTGGGATACCATTTGGTATATAGAGTATCATTAGCCAAACCATATATCCCAACAATGTATATCATGTGATAATGACCAATGTATGCTAACATATCAACACATGCTAATCTTTACGGTACTAGCATGCCATATGACTATATACAATGCATCATGAGGTATATAACAATCATTTCATATTGATAATCATCATAGATGCTTATATCATACTTACTATCATCATCATACCATTTTCATCATAATTCAAGATAGGGATATAGAACTTCCTAGCCGTGTAACCAATGGCACATATTATGACATGAAAAGGGACAACCATACTCTACCAAATGCATATCATGATATGGAAAGGGTAATTCATATTACATAAGACATGCATATCATGATATAAAAAGGATTAGCCATATACACACACATATATATAAAATCAAGTGAAAGCATAGGAATGAACATCCTGGTTACATCAACCGTCCGAACCCACTCAATACCACAGTAGGCCAAAGAGTGAACCACAATCGATTCAACACTTTCCAACCATTATCCGTAGTCAAAATATCACAATTGAGCAATGGTATGACCTACACAATACCAATTTCCCATTACCATCAAAATTCTCAATCTTTGACATATACCATCATCAATCCTAAGCACCTACCAGTTTCATCAAAGCATTCCAAGGTAAACTTATGCATCAAAGTACCCTAAACAACTCATAGAACCACAACCATATTCATACAACTTCGGATTCCCAAAGATATCAAAATTTGAGGGTTATGGTTTGGGAAATGTACCACTTAACAACTGTAAAATCAACACCCAAACCATAAAAATGTCCAATAACACATCTAGATCACATTTAAACATAATTTAATCAGTGAAACTCCACCCAAATTGGAACCCTGGCCAAAATCAGGAAAAAAAACCTTTGGTAAAACTTTAAGAAAAATGGTGAGAAAAGTTGAGGGATGACTTACCAATAAGATTCAAGCTTCCTAAGTGCTAGAAATTGAATCCTAAGGCTAGAAATACCAAACCTTAGCATAGCTCCTCTATTTCCTTCATTTTTCCTCTTCTCTGGCATCTAGTTCAACTTCTGGTTTTAACAGATCTCGCGACTGATGACGTGGCTCCACTTAAGCTTGCCGCGGCATCAATGGTTACTGACTTGGGCTAGAACCTAAACCAAGCTCATCTATCATGGTGCTATTGCTCATCTTTTCGGCATGATGCTTTCTATCTCACTTCTCCTTCTTTCTCAATTTTAATCCCTTCCTTCAGTTCTGGTCCTTTCAGTCCTATACCATTTAGCCAAGTCCTTTAGAATTTAGTAACTAGGGTTATTACACCCCTCAATAAATAAATAGATAAAGAGATGGACTAATATTATCTTTAACTTTCAAAAAGATAGATAAGGGTATAATTGAAAAAATAGAGTAATTAATGTTGATTTCGAATCCAAAAGTGACACATAACTAAAAACAAAAATTTTGTTCAAAAGTCACGATTAAAAAAAAAAACAAGGGAGTATAAAAAAGATCTCCATGACTGCATAACTAGTAGTTAATGTATGACGAAATTGAATTTAACTAATTATAAAATACTCCATCCAATTCTAATTATAGGACCCGCTGTTTTTGTCCTAAATATAAGACTCTTTCCAGAATATGAGGCAGCATTCATTATACATTACCCAAAAATACTCCTATTTAATTGATGAGAGCGAGAAAGAGAAAGAAATTCAATAAGAGTAATTTTGGAAAAATAGTGTAGTTTTGAAAAGATTGAGGTAGTTAACTAATTTTAATTCCCATCCTTAATAAGTTTGATTCGATTTAAAAAATTTTATATTAAGGCCTGAAAGGAGTAGAAATGAAACCATTTTGTCATCTTAGATTTTTCTTATGCTAACCATTTCATTTGTTAAATGGAGTTTCATTTAATAAAAATGCCATATGTCATCTTAGAATTTTAAGAGCTTATTTCAAATTTCTTGGTACTTTATAAATTAAATATATATATATATATATAATAACCAAAATAAAAATAAATAAATAATAACATCTAAATAAAATATAATTAAAAAATGTGCTCAATCACAGGAGCACTTTTGGAGGTGATGTTCCAAATCCATTTCTTCAAGATTTTGTCACAATCAATTAAAGTTAATCCCAATCATGTTTGCTTTAACATTTACTCCCTCCATTACTTAATGTAAGGGACAATTGAGAGAGTTTCCATACTTCAATATATAACGAACATAGGGGTTTGTTTGGTGTATTTAATAAATTTTTTTCAAAAATACCCCTAATTAAGATGATATTTTTCCAATACAATTTATTTATATTAATTACATGATGTAAAAGTTATTAACATTAAATGAAGGTATTTTTTAAAACTATTTTATATTTCAGATAAATTTATTGCTTTCCTTAATTTGTGTAATTTTGCCTTTTAACCCTTATATTAAGAAACGGAGGGAGTTGCTAGTGCACATAAAGAGCAGCTGACTTTGTTATTAATGGGTGTTGGAATAAACCCAACAAATTCTTAACTTTGACTTGCAGAAACTCATGGTTAAGTAATTTCTGATAAAAAAAATCATGGTTAATAAACCTAAACCCACTTTCATTCAGAAAACAAAATTCAATATATCTAAGAAAGGTTCTATATATCTATGACACACAAGTGTCTATATGTAATAGAATATCTACTTGAGGCACTTGTTTGATATAGGAAGAGAAACCAAGCAAACATACATCAATCATGTCTCATGGGCAATCTCTATTTCAATCATCTGAGCGACACTTCGCATGCTTCGCCAAGATTGAGGGTCCGTTTGTATGCAGGAAAGAGCTAGATGCCAAATCAAAGCCAATTTCTTCTCTAAGTTCTCTTGCTTTACTGATGGTAAGCGATGGTCTAAAATCTCTTTTAAGTTAATCTTATCAATCCCATATGTTTGGGAATGGGATATTAAATCACCAGGATGCTTTCCCATGAGCACCTCAATGGCTAAAACACCAAAGCTATACACATCAATTTTCTCAGTCACTGCCATTGTGTAGGCAAGTTCTGCACGAGGCAACATGAAATGATTATTTGCTAATGACAATATGAAGCTCATATTTTGTTTTACTCAATTGAAAAGTAACATACAAAGCTAACCATATTAATTATATTAACCATGTAGAACTCACCAGGAGCAGCATAGCCATATGTGCCAGCAAATGTTGTCCAAATTAATGAATCAAGCTTCAAGAACCTTGCTATGCCAAAGTCTGTGACATGGGCTTTGAGATTTGCAGACAACAAAATATTGTTGCTAGATATGTCTCTGTGAACAATTGGTGGGTTACAATCATGATGCATGTATGATAAAGCTTGTACTACTCCCTTCACAATATTAACCCTCTCTGACCAATCCAACTCTAATGCTTTTTCATCATTTCTAAGCATATTAACTAAGCTTCCCCTTTCCATGTACTCATAAATCAAAAATGTGTGCAGCTTTTGTGAGCAGAATCCAAACAACTTCACGATGTTCCGGTGGCGAGTTTCTATCAAAGCTTTGATCCCACTCTTGAAAGCTTTTATACTCTCAATGTCTATGTAGTCTGTTTCACATATCAACTTTTTAACAGCAAATACTCTATCCCCTTGCAACTTCAATTTGTAAACTTTTCCAAAAGCTCCCTCCCCAATGCAGTATTTTTCACCAAAGTTCCCAGTTGCCTCAATTATGTTTTCATACGTGACTCTACCATCAAAATGCCATGTTGAGAATAGATTTTGATTATTGACTGTAGTGTTTTATGCCAAAACACTTGATTTTTTCTCATTGAGAATAACAAAAATCCCAACTAACCCCAACAAAACAAATAGTGCACAAACTAAAGAAGTAGCAGCGGCTATCACAAAATTCTTTTTTGTTACTTCCACCATGATGATTTACAATTGAGACATTACAAGGTTTCAAACCTTGGATCCTCCCACATAAGTTTTTATTGTTACTTAAATCCACTTGATTAGTAGAATTTTCATTGAAAATTCTACTATCTTGAACAGGACCCTCTAAATTGTTGTAAGAGAGATTAAGGCTTGACAAGCTTAACATTGTTGTGAGGGAATCTGGGATAGGACCAGACAAATTATTGTGAGACAAGTTCAAGCTTATCAAATGGTTGAGTTTACTAAGATCCGTAGGGATTTCTCCTGAAAGTGAATTGTAACTCAAGTCCAAAAACTTTTGTAAGGCCACAAGATTTCCAATTTGGTATGGGACCTTGCCAGTAAGGTTATTGTTGCTCAAATTTAAATTTAGCAACTTATAGCAATCCCCTAATTGATAAGGGATAGGTCCCATTAGCATATTCATTGATAAGTCTAAAGACTGCAAATTAGAAAGCTTTCCAATGCCTTTTGGTATCACACCTGAAAGATTGTTGCTCCTCAAATGCAGATAGTACAAGCTGGAGGCATTTTCAATTTGTTGAGGAATCTCACCAAATATTCGATTTGAAGACAAGTCAAGCTTTCATAATTGTTTCAATTGAAAGATCTCATCAGGAATATTTCCACCTATTGAGTTTCCAGCCATGATAAGAGCTTACAAGTTCTTGCAGGCACCCCAATTTGAAGAAAGCTCACCGTGCACTCTATTGTAGCTAATGCCAATGTATGCAAGATTAGAATAAACTCCAAAATCTTGATATGCAGAGCCTGTCAACAGGTTATGTTCAAGTCGAACTCTGTACAAGGATGGACAGCTTCTCAGGCTCTTAGGGATTGGACCAGTGAACTTGTTGTTGGCCACACTAAAATTGACAAGCTTGCCACCTTTGCATATTTGTGGTGGTACTTGGCCAATCAAATTGTTTTGACGCAGAACTAATGCAGTTAAAGAAAGGTTTCCAAATTCTTACGGTAAATGACCATATAAACTGTTCTCTTGGAAGTGAACCCTCGTTAGATTGGTCAGCCTTCCAAGACCTGGGGGGATTATGCCTGAGAGACTGTTTCTAGGCAATAAGAGATTGCTTAGATGTGTGCAGTTCCCTAGAGATGCAGGGATAGGTCCATGAATGCTATTTCCTCGTAGAGATAGGATAGTCAAGTGTTTCAAATTCCCTATTTCTTTAGGAATTTTACCTCCAAGGACGTTCTCATGTATCACGGGTTATTTTATCCCAACAAAACCAGTTCTGGGTTGATCAGTGTCATCAGGGAATACACGAGGGTCCAATATCTAGGTTAGATCATTTTCATAAAGATCAATCCCATAAAGTTGGGTAAGATTAGCAAGAGAAAGAGGTATAGTGTCGTTAAGATGATTACAACTAAGGTAAAGGAATTCAAGTTTTGTGAGCAACCCAATGGTTGAAGTATAGGACCAGTGGGTTGATTAAATTTGAGATTAAGAAGAAGAAGATTTGGAAATGATGAGAAGTTCAGGTTTTCAAGGGTACCTTTGAGACCAACGTTATTCAAGTTAAGTTTGATCACTCTTCCAAAAGAATCACACTTGATTCCATGCCATGAACAAGGGGTTTGAGCTGCAGTAGATTTGGTGAGAGGTAGAGAGACCCATGAATCCAAAATTGTTTGGTTTGGGAGACTTTGTTTCCATTTGATTAGGGCTTCAATTTCAGCAAGTCTTGAAGTGAGCTGGCAATGGCATAGTGACCAAAAAATCAAGCAAGTAAGATGAACTGCAAGGAAGATAGACACTTTACCCTGAGCGATTATTCAGAATATGTTCTTTTTTCCAAAGCTGGGCTCTCTCTTATGTATAGCCATTTAGCATCTATTCATTCATAGGCATTTTCATAACCATTTAAAAGAGAAAATGATATTTAGGGTGTAAAAAGATAAATTAACTGACACTTAATGATTAAAAAATTTTAAGTTTTTGTGAAACATCAAAATTATTATTGAAATTTGTAAAAATTAGAATGTGTAAGTGCTAATATTATATGAAGTACCCTGAATAATTGTATAAAATACAAGTGATAACTTCAATTTTTACAAACATCTGTCCTTTAGAAAATATTATGACTAATACTAGCTTTGCATAGATGGGTCTTTAAGCGTTATTTTTCTTCCTATTTGTAATCATCAAGCCAAGTTTTTAATTTGATAGCAAGTTTGCTTCCAAGTTTAATTAGAAACAATATTCCTTATTTGATTATCTTAACTTTGAACAATATTACAAACTATTATATCTTGCTCTTGACATTTCAAAATTGGAGACCAGTCAATTGATAGCATTAAAGAAACATTTGTTTCGTAAATCTGGATCCATAGAAATGGAAATTGAAAGCTAGATAGTTCCTTCCACATAAATGACTGGCTATTAGCTATTGTTTATGTCAATCACTAATAAAGCAAAAGACTCAATTATCACCCACATAAAATATCGACGTTTCTTTTACAAACTCAATAAAAAATTTGTTCATTTGGATGAATGAATGAAGAAGGAGCAAAAAAAATCAAACATCAACTAAATAAAATAATGACTTCTATAACGAAATCAATAGAAAGCGTAAGATTCAAAAGTCAAATATATGAAATTAGCTATTGGGTTCCGTGAATTTTATGGAGCCTGACAAATATTGACGTTTCTATTACAAAATCAGTGAAAAACTTATTTATTCCAATGCATGCTTGAAGGAGGGGGAAAAAAACCAAAATCAACTAAAAGAAATTATGACTTCTACAATTGACTATTATGAAATACATAATTTTTTTAATTTGTATATTTATAAAATTTCTAAACAAGCTACAGAGTTCACAAACTATCCTCAAGCTCCCGGCAATACATAGGTCTCAAGATCTAGTTTATTAATAAATGTAAACTAATCGTGATCCATGTCTACATATTCTTGACAAGTTAATTTACCCAAACTAAGGTTGATAAGTTTGCTTCCAAGTTCAGTTAGAAACATTAATCTTAGTTAAGACATTAATTCGTGGTTCAATGGTTGGATCATGGTCTAAAAATATTTGAACTTACTATGGTTAAATTAATATAATATTGATTATATACTATTACTATTTTAAATAATAAAGATATAAAATATTTACAAAAACATTTAAAAGTTGATTTCAAATAAACAATAACAACAATAATACGAATATTATTATTATTAAATAAAACTTGTTTGGACGAAGAAACTTGTGATCATGAGGTCTCGTTTGCGAACTTTGCATAGCATCGATCTTCCTTTTCAACTCATGGCACAGAAGCGATCTCAACAATGTACCAAGATTCTGTCTTCAACATTCTCTCCAACTTTAGTTCTAAGAACTCCACCTGACCCAGTTTCTAACGAGAGTGATGAACTTTCTAGGGCTCAAAACAAACCGAAGAATCATTTGAATGTCTCGCCTGATCCGTCAGATTTGCAACATGAGGTGTTTACTGGGACAGAGGTAAGCAACGAACTTGACAAGATTGAACAAATTAGTGAGAAGCAAGCCATTTCATCTGGATCTGAAGGTTTACAAGCATTCAAAATAGGGGAAACAGAGGAGCAAACACCTAATATGGAAGCAGGTCAAGCTCCTCCTCAAATTCAACGACCATGGAATGAGGTACTGGTTGGGAATCGACAAATTGAGAATGGGTTTTCACTGGATTATAGTCCACCAAAGGATAATGATATTCTTTACCTTACAAAGGAAGATGTGAAAAAGGAATTGGCATATTGGAATAATGCTTTGATTGGAGCAGTAATTGGGATGAAAGTGCCTTATACGGTGATGACAAAGTATATAGAAGCATGATGGAATATGGTCTCAAGACCAAAAATGTACTTGACAGACAGTGGGGTGTTTATTTTCCATTTTGAAACCGAACAAGATATGTGTTCTGTGCTAAATGGAGGACCTTGGCTCTTTAGGGGACTTAATCCACTGGTACTACGTTGATAGAGCCTTGGCTTGAAGCTAGATCCTACCAATCTCTAATGTCTACCTATATGGGTAACGTTTCCTAACCTCAACCTCTAATTCTGGTCTCTTAAAATGCTGAGTAGGATTGCTAGTATGATAGGCAAACCATATTATGTTAATAAGCTCACTGCCAATAAAGAGCATTTGTCCTATACTGGAGTTCTTATAGAAGTTAATGCAACAAATGATTTAAAAGATACAATTATTTTGAGAGGGCCAGGTGGGAAGGAATTCGAACAAAAAAGTTGAATATGAATGGAAACCATGGAAATGTCCTAAATGCTCAAAATTTGGGCATAGAAAAGGAAATTGTCCTGTGTTTAAAGCAAAACAAGTATGGATTAGGAAGGAGAAAGCTACAGATAATGATGATATGCCTTAGGTCAGCCAAATTGATAAACCTTTAGAAAATCCTTATGAAACAGAAAAGGAGAAATCTCAAGAGGAGTGACAGCATGTGGGAACAAAGAAAGGAAAAAAGAAAAGCAAAAGTAAGCAAACAAAGTAGCTGGAATCGAGTAATGCAAAGCAGAATAAGGTGTAAAAGGGTCTTGATACTCCCCTATAGGCTATAAGGCCAGGTGGATAGTTTTAACATAGCTGCATGGAATATTAGGGGATTAAATGATCTCCTAAAACAGGTTGGTGTCTAGCAACTCACTTGTAAATATAGGTTAAGTCTTTTTGCTATTTTGGAGACTTGGATTAGGAATAACAATTAGGAAGATATTGCTAGAAGATTTCAGGGAAGTTGGAATTTGGCCTCTAACATTCACTATGAGAAGAATTGTAGAATCATGATTCTTTGGAAGACTCAAGATATGTTTGTCTCTATCCTTCATACATCGGATCAATTTATACATTATAAAGTCCTCTCCAAAAATAAGGTATATGCCTTTTATGTAACTTTTATCTATGCCCATAATAATTATGATAAAAGGAAACAACTCTGGGTGGAAATTCATCACATTGCACAAGGGATGACTGACCTATGGATTCTTGTTGAAGATTTTAATGTGGTTTTAGATGCAAATGAGAAGGAGGTGGAATCTGGATCACAATACCATGTGGGTAGAGAACTATCTGATGTGTTTGAATCCAACAATTTGCAAGACTTGAAATTTAGTGGAGGATATCTGACTTGGAATAATAAACATACCTATTGCAAATTAGATAGAGTTGTGTTAATGATGGATAGCTACTAGTATTCCAAGATGCAATTGTTGAATTTGCCCTTCCAGGAATCTTAGATCATTGCCTGGCGGTTATTAGGCTATTGAAGGCCCCTAAACCCTTTAGGATCCCATTCAAATTTAAAAATATTTGGATGGAGGATGCTAGATTCTTAACAATTGTGTCAGAAGTATGGAATGAAGAAGTTCAAGGATGTGTAATGTTCCAAGTGGTAACGAAGCTGAAGATTCTTAAAGGCAAGCTAAAGAATTTAAATTTTGAAAAGTTTCTGAATCTAAAGCATAAAATGGAGAATGCTAAGAATAAATTAGAGCTAGTGTAGATAGGTTTAGAAGTTGATAGATTTAACCAAAGCTTAATAGCTCAAGAGAAGGCTTACTTGCAAGAATTTGTTGAAGTTAATAGATTATATTATAATCAGTTGAAATAATAAGCTCGGGCTTAGTGGCTACAAGAAAGGGATGATAACTCAACTTATTTCCATGCACAAGTGAAACACAAAAGAAGATCCAATAATATCCATCTCTTAATAAATGAAAATAGACAAAGGCTGGCTGATAGATGTAACACCCCCCATGTTATCTTTCTTGGCATTGTGTTCAGGACCGGAGGAAACAGGATGGAGGAAGGCTCAAGTGGAGTTTGGAAGAGCTCTATGCCATGGCGAGAAGAAGGGACACCGTGGCAAGAATCATTCCAGTGGCATTGTTTCAATTCAACACAGTGAAGCTGCGGTGAGGTATGCTGAGGCCGCAGCGAGATTCGAGGTTTTTGTTTAAATTCGGATCATTTCAGACGATCGGGAAAGAAAGAAACGGAGGGAGCAATGAGGAGCTGAGCTAGGGTTTGAGATTTTCGACATCTAGGAGTGATTTTCGGACCTTGGAAGCTTGGATTCAAGTTGGTAAGTGTTCTATACTCCTCCATCTCCATTTTCTTTGGTTGAAATTTGGGATTTTCAGTGTTGAGGTTGGATTTCACGTTTGGGATGAAATCCACTGATTGAAATAGATGATTTGAGGTTAATGGAATGTGTTTGGGTATTCTTATTGCTTGGATGTGAGTTTTGAAGGGTGCATGTATGATTTGAGCTTAACCCTAGGTTGTTTTCGGTTAAAGCTCTTGGGAATCCGAAGTATATATGGTTGTGTAGTGTTTGAATGGTCCCTAAGAGCTTACTAATGCATGGAAGAGGTGTTAGAAACTTGGGTTAGGTTAATGTAGTTGAATTGTGATGTTTGCTTTATTAGTATATTGTGTTAATGGAAGAATTATGGTATTATGAAGGTTGTTGGCTATCGAGAGGGGTTCACATATATTGGACAGTTCAAGAAAGTGCGTGGAACTCACGTGTGTAGTATTGATAACCTGAGGTAACCGGGTGTTTGTTTATATTGTACTATATTGTCGATATTGTATGATAGTACATATATTTGTGTATATATGCATGTCTCTTTCATACCATGATATTGATGTGTTTGTGTGTACTATTTTTATATATATCATGGTATGTATACAATTAGATGCTAATTATGATTATGATGATGAGATATGTGATGATGATGTTGATTTGATATGATATGATGCATACATGACACTATAATGATATGATGATACATTAGCATCACCATATGACATGGTGAGACCATGATATATGGCGGATGGAGTGGTGAAGATATGATGATGATATGATGTATGATGATATATATATATATGTTAGGGAGGATAATGGTGGATTATATATATATGTTCGGGAGAATAAGGTTGGATTATATATATATGTGTTAGGGAGGATAAGGGTGGATTATATATATGTGAGGGAGAATAAGGTTGGATTATATATATGTTAGAAAGGATAAGGATGGATGGTATATATGTTAGGGAAGATAAGGATGGGGTCCCTGTGAGGGCGACATGCATCTCATTCATTTCATATTGCATTCATGAGTTGCATGAGATATATATATATTTGTGTGTGATTGTCCCTGGTTACTGAGACATTGTCTCACCCCCTCTCCCATGAACTAACCTTTCAGGTGATAGTTCTGGCACTAGTTCGGAGAAGACGCATGAATAGCAGCGGACGTGGGAATACTAGATCCATATAGTGTGTGTATTTCGGATAATGTATCTTGTGCCAAGTAGGATAGAGAATGGTTTGTAATGAACATATGGTTATTGTTAAGGATTATTATGGATGGATGGTATGGCTATGTATGTGGTATGTATGGTGTTGTATGGTCTTGGAGTTTGAGGAGTTGTATGTTGGTTTGGTTTAGGGCCTGCAGTCCATTTTATCAAGTTGGGTTCCAAGGGGTCAAATCTCAGAGGAGTGGTTCCTTTGAGGTGAAGCCTTTTTGGACAAGTTGGTTTGGGGGTTTTGAACCTGTATGATTGATCTGGGAGTATCCATTTGCCTTTGATGGCAATTGGAGGTTGTTAGTGGTGACTTTTGGTCAATAACGGCTAAAATGGTGTCAAGGGTCTAGAATCTCCATACAGAGTTGGATTGAGGTAAAAATGGTGTCTTTGGATAGTTTGGGACTAGATTGACTTGTAAGAGTTGGAATCAAGTCAATCGAAGGTAGGAGCATAAAGTTATGTACGTCGAAAGTTCACTCCTAAATGTGGAAATTGCTGATATAGGATATCAGCATGGGGTGCTGCGGCTCCAGAGTCCAGGCCGTGGTGCCAGTGAAGCTAAAAGCGATGGAGAAATAGGAGAGGCCGGAGCCACGGCGGTACTGTAGCAGCTGTGGTCCCATCGCTATTTTTGGTGTTTTGGGAGTCGTTTCCGCTGTTTGAAGTTTTGGAGAGTTGTTTTAAGGTATTGGAGTTGTGTTTGGTTGAATTTTGAAGTGTTTTGGTGAAGTTAGAAGGTGTCAGGAGGTAGGGTCTTACAATAGAGATGTTATAGTCAAGCATGTCATTGAGTTCTATAAGAAGTTATTGGGTTCTTCTACTCCTATGAGTCCAGTAGATCTAGAGGTGATTCAAATAGGTCCATTGGTTTTAGATAGAATGAATGAGGAGCTAATAGATCATGTTTCTAAAGAAGAAATTAAGCAAATAGTCTTCTCCATTAGGGATTCAAAATCTCCAAGGCCAGATGGTTTCAATGCTTTGTTTTACAAAAAATGTTGGGGAATCATTGGTCCTTTGGTTATAGAAGCTGTACAAGATTTTTTTCATAAATGGAAAGACGCTACATTAGATCAATGCCACAGTAGTGTCCCTAATCCCTAACTTTGAGAACTTAATGCAGGTAAAAGACTTTCGACCAATTTCTTACTGCAATGTAATTTACAAAATAATCACTGAGATTATTTCTACTAGGTTAAGCAAGATATTGCCACACATTGTAGGTGACTTCCAAGGGGCTTTTGTCCAACACAGATCAATGACCCAGAATATCCTCCTTAGCCTTGAACTTCTTAAAGGTTACTCTAGGAAAAACATCTCACCTAGATGTACCTTTAAGATTTACTTACACAAGGCTTATGATTCTATTGAATGGGAGTTCCTAAAGGAAGTTATGGAAGGATTGAGATTCAACTCTATATTTATTAACTAGATGCTTACCTGTATACGATCTGCCAAATATTCAATTAATATCAATGCTGACCTAGAGGGTTATTTTCTTAGAAGGGAAGGGGTTAGGCAAGGAGATCCTATGTCTCCTTACCTTTCTGTGCTAGGAATGGAATACTTAAATAGATTGCTGCGTATGGCTTCCATACAAAAAGGATTCAAGTTCCATATAAAATGCCTTAGAGTTCAACTAAATCATATCAGTTTTGCATATGATTTACTAGTCTTCTGTAGAGGTGATATTGCTTCAGTGACTATTATTCACGACATTCTCCAAAAATTCTCTACAGCATCTGGGCTAACAATCAATGCTAGGAAAAGCACTATTTATATTGGTGGAGTGTCCAAATATGAAAAGGAAAAAATTTTGAACTGCTTGGGATTCAGGGAAGGACAACTGCCAGTCAAATACTTGGGGGTGTTAGCAAGGCTGACTTCCCAAGAGAGGGGGTGAATTGGGAAGATTGAAATTTCTCTGCACAAAATGAAATGGGTGAAGACAGCACAGTGTAAGGGAAGCAACGTATAAAACAGAGCAAGCTGAAAAGTAAAGATAAGGAGAAGAAGACTCAGTGATTTATCCTGGTTCAGTCTATCCACTTGACCTACGTCCAGTCCCCAAGACAACTCTTGAGATTTTTCCAATATACAGCAAGAATTCAACGGGCTTCTTGCTAATGCCACAGTACAATGAGTATGCTCTGTTTCTGGAGCTTTCTCAATCTCTCTAAGCACTTCTACAATGTGCTTTCCAATCCCCTTGTGATTTCCCCTCACAAGTAAATCTATTTTCCAGATGAAAAGTAGATTGTTTACAAAGATATAACTCTCTTGAATAGAGTAGATATGAAGGTTAAAGTACAAATATTGAAGTTAAGAGGGTAAAAGCTTTTGAGAAGAAGATTTGGCAAAAATTCGGTATATACAAGTTTGATTCGTTACCCACAACTTCAAATGATGTTGTATTTATAGATTTAGGTCTCAAATATCCGTTAGAGACTAACTCTATCCGTTGGGGAAGTTATCCACCGGTTACTCTGAAAAACTATCCGTTTACCAACCGCATTTAATGTTTCTGACATACTGAAATTCGAATTTTGGTTGGCCAATAGACAAATTTCGAAGAAACCGAAGGTTAAAGCTTCCAACGTTACAGCACAAAGTTTGTCTATTCAAGAAGTGGAATTCGAATTTTGAAACTTACAGAACATTTTCACAATGTGACATACGAATTTTCAAGAAGAAAGTTTTTCGGTTAAGTGTGAACAGTGTTTTCAATTTTCTACAGTGCCTTTGAAATTCAAATTTCGGAAGCCCAAAATTCGTCTGTCAGTAGAACGTTCAAAGAGGCACAGTAGATCACTTTTATCAAAATTCAAACTTTGAATGAGTGAAGTTCGTCTGTCAGAGTGATTCTTTTCAGACTAACTCCAACATTCGAAGTTACAAAACTCTGTCATTCGTATGTCAATGTTTCATTCCAACAGACTCACAATCTTAGCTTCTGAAATTCGAATTTTAATGTTCAAAGTTCGTCTAACAGTTGAAACTTAAATCATTCTTGATCTCAGATGAACTTCAATATTATTTCAGACAAATTTCTTCCATTTTCATAAGTTGTGATTTGTCTGAAATTCAAATTTTGAAGACTCAAAGTTTGTCTGTTTCAAAGAAGTTCCTTTTAGACTTATATGAAAATTCGAATGTTGGAAAGCCAAAGTTCATCTGTCAGAGAGCATTTTTCAAACTCAATTTCTTCTTGATTTCAGATGAACTTCAACATTATTTCAGACGAATTTCTTTGGTTTTCACAAATTGCATTTTATCTTAAATTCAAACTTTGGAGATGTAAAGTTCATCTGTCACTAGAAAGCTTCTTTCAGACTTTGATGAAAATTCGAATTTTGGAGAATCAAAATTCATCTGACAGAGAAACATCTCTTCAGACTTATTCAGTTTTAGCTCGGAATTCGAATTTCTAAAGGAGAAATTCGAATTTCCAACATGACAGTTCAGTTTAAACTTTCAAACTTCATTTGTTTGTGGGTATTTTTTAAATAAGTCAAGATTTAACATAAAATCAAGGTTTAAAAACATCTTTTCTTGAACTCAAAATCTTTTACCCTCTTTTAAACATAACAAAGGATCCTACAGAAGATCTAGTAGCAATTACTCAGAAATTCTTCACTTGAAACACTTTGATCTCCTTTGATATCTTCAATCCAAGCTCTTGGATGTTAGTTTAGAATCATCAAAACTCTTGATTCATCATTCTCCCCATTTTTTATGATGACAAAACAACTCACAAATTGGATTAGTACTTGGGTTTTGCTTTAACAAGCTCCCCTTTAACATATACATTATATTTCAAAAGATATCATATACAGCAGATCAAGTGAAGATATTCAAAGAGTAATATGCACAAAACATTGCAACAAAGAAATCCATTCATTTAATCAAGAGTTGCTATACAGAAACCAAATTAGCCAAAGTTCTAATGCAAATATTTCAAAACAGAAACACAAAGTACTACAAGAGGACTTGGTCTTGGGTTTGGTCTTCTTGCTGTACGTTTTCCCTTTCCCAGATTGCTCAGCAGCAGCAGACTTTCCAGTTTGCCCAGTCTTCTCCCCCTTTTTGGCATCATCAGGAAGGCCAACAAAATCAGCTGGAGGAGGGATCTGAGAGACAGGAATAACATGAAGAGGGACAGGATCAAAAGGTATTTCAGGGTCAGCAGGGGGCTCAGTGCTTGGCTCCTCGTCAGAGATTTCCAGCAACTCCTGCATTGCCTGCTTGAAGAGAGCTAGTTGAGCTCTCTGTTCCTCTGAAAGCCCATAAGTAGCAAGAGAAGGAGAAGCTGGTTCAGCAGGAGGAAACATTTCTTCCAGCCTTCTCCTCTGAGCTTGCAGCAGAGCATTGTGAGCAATGGCAAGATAATCAACAACAAGTACAATGCTCATTTCCTTATTGCTTGCTCCTTCCTGCATAGAAGAGGTTGAAATGGCTGCAACCAGTCTTTCAACTTGCTTTGATTCTTGAATGGACATAATTGAATCTTGAGCATCTTCTTGCATAGGCTCAGGAAGGCTTGTTTCTTGAATTCCTTCTTCTTCCAATCCATAGTCCAAGGGTGGACTAGGACTTGGTGTCCTCATTGCACCAGCACCATCTATATCATCATCATGATTAGAGGAGGCAATCTCGAAGGGGCTTGGAGGCTCAGGAGTTGGAGATTGGATAGGCACAGAGGACCCTGGTTGAGGTGGAACTGAAGTGGCAGGGACTGCACTTCTGATCTCTTCATAAGCATCAGCCACCACCTTCATGTTCACAGCCAACTGATGGATCTGATCTTGCAGATGAGCAAATTTGGCATTTTGCTCATCTCTGATGCTGAGAATGAGTGTAGACAGGCTGTCATACAACTCAGTGATCTTGGTTGGCTTGGCCCGTGAGGAGGGAGTTGAAGGAATGTGAGTGGCCTTTGAGGTAGATGGGATAGGCACAGAGGGCTGAGTGGTAGGTCTGGCAGGAGCCTCAGAAGTACCCTCTTGCTGTAGGGAGGCACCTTCAACAAAGAAGAGATCTTCAGTTCTTCCTGCTCCCTTTCTAACCCATCTTCCTTCATCCTTTTCAATGCCCATTCTTTGTAGTTCTTCCTCCTTGAAGATTTCAGTGGGCTTGCCCTTCCCTTTCTCAATATGCTGAATTCTGGCATACTGCAGAATTCTGGAGATGATAGCAGCATAGGGTAGTGTGGAGTCCTTCCTCTGATCTCTAGCCTTGATCATGCGTTGGAGAATGAGATGCCCCATATTTACTAGTTTCCCACACATGATTGCAGCCATGACATGTGCCTCTGCCCTTGTTATCAAGTTGAAGCTGCCTCCTTTGTTGAATATAATCCTGGACACTATGTAGTGTAGGATCCTTACTTGAACACTGAGGTCTGTGGGCTTCAACGCATTTATTGATGGCCAATTCTCCCTCCTTCTGAACAATGTGCTCAGAATAGTACTCTCCTTGTAGTTCAGAGAGGGATCACCTTCTTTATCAGCCATATTTGCCTCATCCATGTACCCAGAGACATTGATATCAATCTTCAGTCCTTCTTGCCCAGGGATCTCCAGCACCTCATTGAATGTCTCATCAGTAAGCCAAATGGTCCTAGACCTTAGATTGACTGCCCACTTCTTCTTCTTGCTTTTGTACTTCAAGGAAGCATACCATGATTTCACTTCCTCATCATCATATCTCTCTAATACTTCCAATAGATTCTTGTATCTCATCACCCATATGCCAGCATCAAAATTATTGGATACCAAGAAATCTTCCAAATTTACACAATGTGGCTTAATTACCTTTTTGTTGGCAAATTTGGTGGAGTATTCTTCTTGAATCTGAGGGGTGCTCCATAGTGGCAGTGTGGTAAGCTCGTACTCTCCAGATTGAGTTCTGAAGGAACTGGAACCAAAGGTTCTGCACTTTTTGGTGAGGAGGGTCCAGCTTTCTGAGAATCTGCTTTGGATGCAGTCTTTTGGCGTTCGGTGGGAGTTGCCTTACTGGTTTCGGCTTTTCTCTTTGATTTCTCTCCTTCCTTCGAGGCATATTGTGATTTAACATTCCTCTTTGGACGGGCCTCAGCTTTTTCTACTCTAGGATTCTTGACTCTCGCCATTTCTTAGATGAATGATGCTGAATGTGGCTTAGAATAGGTTTTAAATGATGCAAAAGGAAGTTTAATCGGTGAGAAGTGGCAGTTTTTGGTCAGAATTGAAGGGAATTGATGAGAGAATCAGAACAGACTTAGAGGAGTTAAGAATAAGGTTGCGTCTGTTCTTTGGAAAACCATCTGATTTAACGTATGTAACCGTCTGACAGACGAATTTTGAGGGTTCAAAATTTGAACTTCAGGCAGTTACAAGTTAAACTGTTCAGCAAAGCTTACTGACAGACGAATTTTCTTCTGAAAGTTTGTCTAACAGTGGCTTGGAACAAGCAATACAAGCACAACAGACGAATTTTGTTCCAACAAAGTTCGAATGTTGATGAGTAAACAGCAGGCAACAAACAAAACATCAACAAATAGACGAATTAAGCATGCGAACTCCATCTTTCAAGCATTCAACATGAAGAACATGATTCATCAGACGAATTTTGAACTGAAAATTTGAATTTTTCAACTTTTGCAAAGGTTGTCCAACATTCGTATGTTAAGAAGTGAAAATTAGTATAACAGTGATGGACAATCATAACTATGAAATTTTTGTTTTTGAAAGTTTGAACTTTCAAGATCCAACAGATGAATTTCGAGGCATCACCGAGAACTGTTCCAAGGCATAACAGACCAAAGTTTGTCTGTTAGTCAACTGAAATTCGAATGTTGACCATGTTGACTAGTTCAGAAACACAGTTTTTGAAGCAAAATACATCTCACACACATTAAAATACGAATTTAATCTTTAAAAACTTACAGAATGGATCCAGAACTTAGAATTTTCATCATTTACTTCACTTTCTGGTTGTTCCATTCTAGTGTGCTCCAATCTTCAAGTTTATTGCCATTGAATCTTGTGGGGAGCACCTGCAACTTAAATTAAGCATACTCCGATGCTAAAGTTAGAATTCATCTTAAAGATGAAACCTTTGAAAACAAGATTGCACGAGAATAACTTACAGTTCACTGGGATTTACCATACCCAATTCTCTTCTTATTTTGCAATGCCTGTCTTCTGATAGAGGCTTTGTGAGTATATCAGCAACTTGATTCTCTGTTGGGATGTACTCCAGCTTAACTTCTCCTTTTGGAATGTGATCGCTTATGAAATGGTGCCTAACTTCAATATGTTTTGTCCTTGAATGCATGACAAGATTTTTGGTGATATTTATGGCACTTTGGTTGTCACACATGATTGGTATCTCTTTCATTTTAACCTCAAGATCTTTAAGCTGCTGCTTCATCCAGATGACTTGGGCACAACAGCTTCCAG
Source organism: Adenanthera pavonina (assembly GCA_026686845.1). Lineage (NCBI taxonomy): Eukaryota > Viridiplantae > Streptophyta > Magnoliopsida > Fabales > Fabaceae > Adenanthera > Adenanthera pavonina. Next base: position 25,087,396 of record JAIVEN010000004.1, read on the forward strand.
CTGCAACATACTCAGCTTCTACAGTGGATAGGGCCACACTGTTTTGCTTTTTGCTGAACCATGAAACCAGGGATCCTCCAAGAAACTGACAAGTTCCACTTGTGCTTTTTCTGCCAGTTTTGGATCCTGCAAAATCAGCATCAATGTATCCTTTGAGATCTTCTCCATTGCCCTTTGGATACCAGAGACCCATCTGTGATGTTCCAATAAGATATCTGAATATTCTTTTCACAGCTGTTGCATGGGTTTCTTTGGGACATGATTGGAACCTGGCACACATACAGACACTGAACATAATGTCAGGTCTGCTGGCAGTTAAGTACAGTAGGGATCCAATCATTCTTCTGTACTGAGTAATATCAAACATCTTCCCGTTCTCATCCATGTCCAGTTTGGTTGCAGTAGCCATTGGTGTTCCCATTGGCTTGGCATTCACCATTCCAAACTCCTTAAGCAGCTCCTTTAGATACTTGGATTGACTGAGAAAGATACCATCATCAAGCTGTCTGATTTGCAGTCCAAGGAAGAAGTTGAGTTCACCCATCATGGACATCTCGAATTCTCCCTGCATTAACTCAGAGAATTTCTTGCAAAGAGTTTCATTAGTAGCACCGAAGATAATATCATCAACATAGATTTGAACAATTAGTAAATCTTTATTTTCTTTCTTAGTGAATAAAGTTGTGTCAACTTTGCCTCTATTGAACCCCTTTTCAGTTAGAAAATTGCTCAGTCTTTCATACCATGCTCTAGGGGCTTGTTTTAAACCATAAAGAGCTTTCTTTAGTTTATAAACATGGTTTAGTTTTGTAGAATCCTCAAAACCAAGAGGTTGATCTACATAAACCTCTTCCATGATATATCCATTAAGAAAGGAACTCTTTACATCCATTTGATATAGTAAAATATTTTTCATGCATGTATATGCTAGCAGTATTCTTATAGCTTCTAATCTAGCTACTGGTGCAAAGGTTTCTTCAAAATCAATACCTTCTTCCTGATTGTACCCTTTAGCAACCAATCTAGCTTTATTTCTAATTATTGTTCCAGATTCATCAAGTTTATTTCTAAAAACCCATTTGGTACCAATGACAGGATAATTTTTGAGCCTAGGCACTAAATCCCAAACTTGATTTCTTTCAAACTGATTTAGTTCATCTTGCATAGCTAAAATCCAGTATTCATCAGTTAAGGCTTCTTCAGCACATTTGGGTTCAATTTGAGAAATGAAAGTGCAGTTGAGCATTTGATCCCTTAACTGTTTTCTGGTTTTGACTCTCTCTTGAACATTCCCTATTACTTGATCAACAGGATGATTCCTTTGATATCTCCAAGCTCTAGGGAGTTTTTGAGATGTTTCTCCATTATTTTCTTCATCAAACTCTTGCTCCTGGATATCTTCCTCTGTGTTAACAAATTCAGATATCTTTGGAGGTTCAGTTTTACTTTTATCAGAAATGCCCATTTTTTCAAAGTTGAAAGCAAGATCATCCTCATTGGTAACATGTTTTGAAACAGTTTCATTTTCAATGAAGACCACATGCACAGATTCTTCTACCACATTTGATCTTTTATTATAAACTCTATATGCCTTGCTCCTACTAGAATAGCCCAGAAATATACCTTCATCGGATTTGGCATCAAACTTATCCAGATTTTCTTTCCCAATATTGTGAATGAAGCATTTGCATCCGAACACATGGAGATGGGATAGATTTGGCTTTCTTCCCTTGTAAAGCTCGTATGGAGTCTTCCCAAGGATTGGTCTGATGTAGGCTCTATTTATGATGTAGCTTGCTGTATTCACTGCATCAGCCCAAAGCACTTGAGAGAGTTCCTTCTCATTCAGCATAGCCCTAGCCATCTCTCCAATAGTTCTGTTCTTGCTTTCCACTACCCCATTCTGTTGAGGGGTCCTTGGAGCTGAGAAGTTGTGGTCAATCCCATGCTCATTGCAGTACTCCAGAAAGTATGAGTTTTCAAACTCTCCTCCATGATCTGACCTGATTGACACAATAGAAATACCTTTCTCATTTTGCACTTTCTTAGCTAAGGTTACAAATGCATCAAAGGTATCACTTTTAGAGGAAAGAAATAATGTCCAAGTGAATCTAGAATAGTCATCTACAATTACAAGCACAAACAGGTTACCACCAAGACTTTTCACCCTAGATGGTCTAATTAAGTCCATATGTAACAATTCAAGTGGTCTAGTTGTGGTAACTACATTCTTAGATTTAAAAGATGATTTAGTTTGTTTCCCTCTTATGCATGCATCACATTCTTTGTCCTTTTCAAAAGATATTTTTGGCAGACCAGTTACTAGCTCATTTTTAATCAGTTTAGACAATTGATTCATGTTAACATGAGCTAACCTCCTATGCCATAACCAACTATTATTATCCTGACTAATTAAACATACAGAATCCAAGGGAGGAAGTTCATCAAGATCAATAGTATAACAGTTACCATCCCTTTGAGCTTTGAGGATTACTTTGTGATCACTTTTTCTGATGACCAGGCAAAACTTTGAGTCAAACAGTACCCAATTTCCTTTATCACAGGTCTGACTCACGCTTAGCAAATTGTGGTTGAGGCCAATCACAAACAGCACCTCTTCAATGGATGTTTCTGGATTTTTGCCCATAATGCCAATACCAACAACTTTGCCGTATTGATCACCTCCAAAGGTCACCTTTCCTCCTTTCTTGTCTCTAAGGGTGATGAACTTCTCCTTATCACCAGTCATGTGACTTGAGCAGGCACTGTCTATATACCATTTGTTTCTTTTCTTAGCTTTGAGACAGACTTGCAAAACAATGTTTATGTTTTCCTTTTAGGTACCCAAATTTGCTTGGGTCCTTTTTGGTCAGTAGATTTTTCCCTAGATGTAGATGCAACTTTGGGAACCCATTCAACTTTCCTGCCAAGTCCATTTTTCTTCAATGCACAAGAACTGGAAATATGTCCCCTTTTGTTACAGAAATGACAGGTAGTGAAGGGACTGCTAGATTGAGTGGCAGGAAGAAAACAATGCAGATAATACTTTTGTCTTGCATGCTTTGGTTGATTATATGTTTCAATGCAATATGACATATGATCTTTCTTTTTGTTACTCTCAGCATGAACAAAATGTCTCATGTATGCATTCTGGTTTTTCTTCCTAATCTTTTCCTTGACAGCACATGGATCATAGCCAAGACCAACTTTTCCTTGTGATATCCTTTGGCACCCCATCAAAGCAAACAACATATCTTTACCTTTAGTAAGCCTAGACATGCTTTGTACTAAATAACCATTAGTTTGCTTAAGTTCAATGCATGAAGTACAGCAAACAGATTCAGCAGTAGGTAGAGAGGTGATTTTAGAAATGTTGCTTTGAGATTCCAGTTTATTAATCTTTCTCTTTGCTCATTTTAGTTCTTTAGCAACTTTAATAAACTCATCATGAAGCTCATGAAATGCATCAAGTAACTCAGAATAGGAAGGTTCAGATTCATATACCTCTTCTTCCTGATCACTACTGCATGAGGGTTTGGCTTCTTCAGAAGCAAGTGCCATCAAGCAGATGTTGGCAATCTAATCCTCATCCTCTTCCTCCTTATCTGAGCTGTTGCCCCATATTGATGAGATGTAGGCTTTCTTCTTCTTCCCTTTGTCAGCAGCTTTCTTATCCTTTTCTTGCTTTTTGAGGAATTGAGGACAATCCCATTTGATGTGTCCCTGCTTCTTGCATTCATAGCAAGTCACAGGCTCTTTTGCCTCTCTCTTGCTTTCACCAGCTACTCCCTTCTTGAAGAATTTATTGTTCTTCTTCTTATTGTAGAATCTTCCGAATTTTCTGACCATCATAGCCAGAGTTTCTTGATCTAGCTCATCTCCTTCGTCAAATTCTTCTTCCTTTTCATCAGCAGCTTTGAGGGCAAGGCCTTTCTTCTTTCTATCCAGCCCAGCTTCCTTGAGAGCTTTGATTTTTGCTTCATACTCCTCAAGGCTGCCGAAGAGAGCTGTGACAGAGGCCATTGATTCTCCTCTGGCTTCCTCTATTACTGTCACCTTGGGCTGCCATTCCAGAGGGAGAGCTCTGAGTATCTTTCTTACTTTTTCAGACTGAGAGTATTCCTTTCCCAGGCTCTTCAATTGATTCACAATGAGAGTGAATCTCTTTTGCAGCTTCTTTACAGTTTCTCCTTTAGTCTTTCTGAAGTTTTCATACTCTCCAATGCATGTATTCAGTATGTTCTCCCTGACCCCAGTTGTTCCTTCATGTGCAATCTGCAGAGTGTCCCACATTCCTTTTGCAGTGGAGCATTGTGAGACTCTGTAGAATTCGTCCTGATTTAGGGCACTGACTAAACAATGCTTTGCTTTGAAATTTAGCATGACTCTCCTTCTGTCTTCCTCATTCCACTCTGCTTCTAGCTTCTCTTTGTGTCTTCCATCTTCAGTTAGAGTCATTGGGATGAAATCTCCTTTCTCAATGACTGACCAGATATCAAGATCAATTGATTGGAGGTAAATCTGCATCCTCATCTTCCAGTACCCATAATGTTCTCCACTGAAGCATAGTGGTCTATTGGTGTTGTTTCCTTCAGGAAGTATGCTTTCTCCAAAGCCAGCCATCTTAATTCCCAGACTGTGAGATCCTTTGAATGGGAATCTGGGCTCTGATACCACTTGTTAGCAAGGCTGACTTCCCAAGAGAGGGGGTGAATTGGGAAGATTGAAATTTCTCTGCACAAAATGAAATGGGTGAAGACAGCACAGTGTAAGGGAAGCAACGTATAAAATAGAGCAAGCTGAAAAGTAAAGATAAGGAGAAGAAGACTCAGTGATTTATCCTAGTTCTGTCTATCCACTTGACCTACGTCCAGTCCCCAAGACAACTCTTGAGATTTTTTCAATATACAGCAAGAATTCAACGGGCTTCTTGCTAATGCCACAGTACAATGAGTATGCTCTGTTTCTGAAGCTTTCTCAATCTCTCTAAGCACTTCTACAATGTGCTTCCCAATCCCCTTGTGATTTCCCCTCACAAGTAAATCTATCTTCTAGATGAAGAGTAGATTGTTTACAAAGATATAACTCTCTTGAATAGAGTAGATATGAAGGTTAAAGTACAAATATTGAAGTTAAGAGGGTAAAAGCTTTTGAGAAGAAGATTTGGCAGAAATTCGGTATATACAAGTTTGATTCGTTACCCACAACTTCAAATGATGTTGTATTTATAGATTTAGGTCTCAAATATCCGTTAGAGACTAACTCTATCCGTTGGGGAAGTTATCCAACGGTTACTCTGAAAAACTATCCGTTTACCAACCGCATTTAATGTTTCTGACATACTGAAATTCGAATTTTGGTTGGCCAACAGACGAATTTCGAAGAAACCGAAGGTTAAAGCTTCCAACGTTACAGCACGAAGTTCGTCTGTTCAAGAAGTGAAATTCAAATTTTGAAACTTACAGAACATTTTCACAATGTGACATACGAATTTTCAAGAAGAAAGTTTTTCGGTTAAGTGTGAACAGTGTTTTCAATTTTCTACAGTGCCTTTGAAATTCAAATTTCGGAAGCCCAAAATTCGTCTGTCAGTAGAACGTTCAAAGAGGCACAGTAGATCACTTTTATCAAAATTCAAACTTTGAATGAGTGAAGTTCGTCTGTCAGAGTGATTCTTTTCAGACTAACTCCAATATTCGAAGTTACAAAACTCTGTCATTCGTATGTCAATGTTTTATTCCAACAGACTCACAATCTTAGCTTCTGAAATTCGAATTTTAATGTTCAAAGTTCGTCTGACAGAAAGCAGTTTTGAAACTTAAATCATTCTTGATCTCAGATGAACTTCAACATTATTTCAGACGAATTTCTTCCATTTTCATAAGTTATGATTTGTCTGAAATTCGAATTTTGAAGACTCAAAGTTCGTTTGTTTCAAAGAAGTTCCTTTCAGACTTATATGAAAATTCAAATGTTGGAAAGCCAAAGTTCGTCTGTCAGAGAGCATTTTTCAAACTCAATTTCTTCTTAATTTCAGATGAACTTCAACATTATTTCAGACGAATTTCTTTGGTTTTCACAAACTACATTTTATCTGAAATTCGAACTTTCGAGATGTGAAGTTCGTCTGTCACTAGAAAGCTTCTTTCAGACTTTGATGAAAATTCGAATTTTGGAGAATCAAAATTCATCTGACAGAGAAACATCTCTTCAGACTTATTCAGTTTTAGCTAGGAATTCGAATTTCTAAAGGAGAAATTTGAATTTCCAACATGATAGTTCAGTTTAAACTTTCAAACTTTGTCTGTTTGTGGGTATTTTTCAAATAAGTCAAGATTTAACATAAAATCAAGGTTTAAAAACATCTTTTCTTGAACTCAAAATCTTTTACCCTCTTTTAAACATAACAAAGGATCCTACAGAAGATCTAGCAGCAGTTACTCAGAAATTCTTCACTTGAAACACTTTGATCTCCTTTGATATCTTCAATCCAAGCTCTTGGATGTTAGTTTGGAATCATCAAAACTCTTGATTCAACAGGGGGTACCGCTAAATTCCAAAAGACTTGCTGGTGCTGATTATGAACCTTTGATTGCAAAGATGGTGAGTTGAATTAAACATTGGACGGCCAGACATCTCAGTTATGCCGGCAGAGTCCAGTTAACTTCCTATGTTCTATTGAGCATACAAAGATTTTGGAGTCAAATATTCCCTCTTCCACAAGAAGTACTTTAGCGAATTCAGTCGATTTGCAGAAGCTTTCTTTGGTCAAGTATGGAACAAAGTTGGAAAAGTCCAATATCTTGCAATGCAGCTTGTCAACCTAAAGGCAAAGGTGGCCTAGGCTTTAAGGAATTACTAGCTTGGAACAAAACAGCTTTATCTAATCTACTTCTCGACCTAGCATCAGACTCAACTTGTTCTGCTGGGGGCCGGTGGGTAAAAGAATACCAGCTGAAAAATTGTTCAATATAGTAGGTAACCTCTAAATCTACTGTTTCTTGGTGGTGGATAAAGTTCCTTAAAACAAGGGACGAATTTATGAATCACTTCCCTAAATTTGAGATTACAAAATTATTGATGTGCCTTAAAAGGGAAAGAACACGGATGGTATATTCTAGCTTTCATTCTTCCTACCCTCTTGTTTCATGGAAATGCATTGTCTGGAATGGTTATACTCTCCCCAAAATGATTTTCATTGCTTGGCTAGTTTTCATGACAGACTGTCCACCAAAGATAGATTGATGAAAATGAATATGATTCAAAATGACCACTATGTGCTTTGTAATAAGTATGCTAAAACCAGGGATCATCTCTTTTTTAAATGTGATTTCTCTTGTGGTGTATTGAAAAAGTTGATGCAATGGGTGGATTTTGATATTGGCACTTCTTGATTTGAGGCGTGGCATCATGTTTTCATTCAATCCAGACACAAAAGCTAGCCTATCTACAAGATTAGAGTGGCGACGTTTTGTGCAGCTATTTATGTGATATGGCAAGCCAGGAATGATGTTATCTTCAAGCAAGATAATCCCAATTGTGATACTATTTGTCTTAGAGTAATTAATGATATTAAGTTGAGATGGAAACATCTTTTGACTAATAGGAATAGGCATGTGAAAGCTATAGGTATGAGACATAACATTTTTTGAAATTTGGGGTTTTTTTTCCCTTGATTGGTTGTAAATACTTTTGTTCTTTGAATATATCTTCTTCACCTTTCTTCCAAAAAAAATATTATTATTATTAATAATAAAATTAAATTAAGGAAAGATAAGAAGAGCAAATTTCATTCAAGAAGTGAATAAATATTTCATAATTTAGAAAACAAAAAATAGGAGATGTGAGAGATATCTTGAATCTATATATACTTTTTTTATAATTTATAATTGTATAATATATACATAGCTTTTGTCCATTTGACAATTACTCTTCATTTCTCAATACTTACAAAGTATGCTATAAGTATGCATATATATGGTTTAGAAACATGATTTAAATTGTTTGCCAAAAAAGAAAAGCAACATGATTTATATTAATTTTTATAAAAGAATTTGATCAGGTTCTCTACTTAACCAGTTTTATCAGTTTAGACCAATTTGAGGCTAGTGCAACCAGTTCATGATTATTTCATTGGTCCCCTAACTTTCTTTTAATTTTAGACTGGACCAAGTATCGATTCACCCGTTTTCTAGTTAAGAGGCTGCTCAGATCTAATTCTTCTACATTAAAAAAATTATCAACTAAATGAGTTGATGACTTCACAAAATGGATGGAAAGTATGTCAATTTCCTGCATGAGACTATTTGCAATGCACAAAGGGCGCATAACGGAGCTAGCTATAGTTGATAATGAATGATTAATCATCCAAATTTTTTCAATATTAATTAGTTTCCACCAAGCCCACTAACTGCCAAACGATGAAATAACACTAGAGTCAAGATTCTTTGAGATGACAATATATGAACCCAGCTAGAGTACGCTATATTAATTTTTATAAAAAAATTATTAAAACTTATTTATTAAGAAAATAATTTATTTCCTGTATTAATTTGAAGTTTAGGATGGATCAACAACGAATTCAGTAATGGAATATTTTGTTGCTAAATCCATCACTGATGTGGGATTTGTTAGCCAGAAAGATATATATATAACAATAGATTTTGCGCTGGTATTTTCCTTCCGGGAATTTCAAATTTCAACATTTTTCAAAATCTTGCAACTAATTAGTGGTGGAATTCTGATTCTTTTGTGTTGTAAATTTTGTCACTAAATTTTGCAATGTACTTCCTATGTTCAAAATATAGAGCGGATTAAGTGGCCAAGATGAAGGTTTCAAAATAGTAACCATTTAATATTTTTTTTTCAATTTTACCCTTATTTATGATAGTATTTAATTATGTGAGAGAAAAATAAAAACAAATTATGGAGAGTGAGAATAATTTATTTTGACCCCATTTAAAAAAGGTAATTTTTGAAAATTATGAAAATTTTTAAAAGAATTAATGTTTTCTTTGTGGATGTGATGTAGGTAGATATTATTTATATAAAAAATTCTAATCAATTTTTTGATAAATGTTTGACAGAAATTACTGCCATCGTGGAAAAGAAAGCATTTCTTTTTTTAACACCCATTCTAAATCGGCCTGAGTTGGTTAAAAAGACCTTATATTAAGGATTGAAGTGAGTAGAAATGAAACCATACTGTGATCTTATATTTGTCTTATGCTAACCACTTCATTTCTTAAATGGTGTTTCTTTTAATAAAGCCGCCGTATGTCATCTTAGAATTTTAAGAGCTTATTTTAAATTTCTTGGTATTTTATAAATTATATATATAATAACCAAAATAAAACAAAATAAATAATAACATTTAAATAAAATAAAATTAACACTTTTGGAGGTGATATTCCAAGTCTATTTCTTCAAGATTTTGTCACAATCTTTTAAAATTAATTTCCATCATGTTTGCTTTAACATTTACTCCCTCCATTATTTAATGTAAGGGATAATTGGGAGAGTTTCCATACTTAAAAATATAAAAGACATAGAGGTTTACTTGGTGTATTTAATAATTTTTTCTAAAGATACCCTAATTAAGATTATATTTTTTCAATATAATTTATTTGTATTAATTTCATGATGTAAAAGTTATTAACATTAAATGAAGATATTTTTTGAAACTATTTTATATTTCAGACAAATTTATTGTTTTCCTTAATTTGTATGATTTTATTTTTTATCTCTTATATTAAGGAATGGAGGGAGTTGCCAGTGCATATAGAGAGAGCAGCTGACTTTGTTATTAATGGGTGTTGGAATAAACCCAACAAATTCTTAAGTTTGACTTGCAGAAACTCGTGGTTAAGTATTTTCTGTTAAAAAAACGATGGCAGCATATGATCTTCTGTATAAAAATGAAGGAAAGCTTTTTCTCCTTCATCTATAATTTCAAACCAGCATTTAATAAACCTAAACCCACTTTCATTCAGAAAACAAAATTCAATATATTTAAGAAAGGTTCTATATATCTATGACACACAAGTGTCTATATGTAATAGAATATCTACTTTAGGCACTTGTTTGATATAGGAAGAGAAACCAAGCAAACATACATCAATCATGTCTCATGGGCAATCTCTATTTCAATCATCTGAGCGACACTTCGCATGCTTGGTCGAGATTGAGGGTCCGTTTGTATGCAGGAAAGAGCTAGATGCCAAATCAAAGCCAATTTCTTCTCTAAGTTCTCTTGCTTTACTGATGGTAAGCGATGGTCTAAAATCTCTTTTAAGTTAATCTTATCAATCCCATATGTTTGGGAATGGGATATTAAATCACCAGGATGCTTTCCCATGAGCACCTCAATGGCTAAAACACCAAAGCTATACACATCAATTTTCTCAGTCACTGCCATTGTGTAGGCAAGTTCTGCACGAGGCAGAATGAAATGATTATTTGCTAATGACAATATGAAGCTCATATTTTGTTTTACTCAATTGAAAAGTAACATACAAAGCTAACCATATTAATTATATTAACCATGTAGAACTCACCAGGAGCAGCATAGCCATATGTGCCAGCAAATGTTGTCCAAATTAATGAATCAGGCTTCAAGAACCTTGCTATGCCAAAGTCTGTGACATGGGCTTCGAGATTTGCAGACAACAAAATATTGTTGCTAGATATGTCTCTGTGAACAATTGGTGGGTTACAATCATGATGCATGTATGATAAAGCTTGTGCTACACCCTTCACAATATTAACCCTCTCTGACCAATCCAACTCTAATGCTTTTTCATCATTTCTAAGCATATTAACTAAGCTTCCCCTTTCCATGTACTCATAAATCAAAAATGTGTGCAGCTTTTGTGAGCAGAATCCAAACAACTTCACGATGTTCCGGTGGCGAGTTTCTGTCAAGGCTTTGATCTCACTCTTGAAAGCTTTTATACTCTCAATGTCTATGTAGTCTGTTTCACATATCAACTTTTTAACAGCAAATACTCTATCCCCTTGCAACTTCAATTTGTAAACTTTTCCAGAAGCTCCCTCCCCAATGCAGTATTTTTCACCAAAGTTCCCAGTTGCCTCAATTATGTTTTCATACGTGACTCTACCATCAAAATGCCATATTGAGAATAGATTTTGATTATTGGCTCTAGTGTTTTGTGCCAAAACTCTTGATTTTTTCTCACTGAGAATAACAAAAATCCCAACTAACCCCAACAAAACAAATAGTGCACCAACTAAAGAAGTAGCAGCGGCTATCACAAAATTCTTTTTGTTACTTCCACCATGATGATTTATAATTGAGACATTACAAGGTTTCAAACCTTGGATCCTCCCACATAAGTTTTTATTGTTACTTAAATCCACTTGATTAGTAGAATTTTCATTGAAAATTCTACTATCTTGAACAGGACCCTCTAAATTGTTGTAAGAGAGATTGAGGCTTGACAAGCTTAACATTGTTGTGAGGGAATCTGGGATAGGACCAGACAAATTATTGTGAGACAAGTTCAAGCTTATCAAACGGTTGAGTTTACTAAGATCCGTAGGGATTTCTCCCGAAAGTGAATTGTAACTCAAGTCCAAAAACTTTTGTAAGGCCACAAGATTTCCAATTTGGTATGGGACCTTGCCAGTAAGGTCATTGTTGCTCAAATTTAAATTTAGCAACTTATAGCAATCCCCTATTTGATAAGGGATAGGTCCCATTAGCCTATTCATTGATAAGTCTAAAGACTGCAAATTAGAAAGCTTTCCAATGCCTTTTGGTATCACACCTGAAAGATTGTTGCTCCTCAAATGCAGATAGTACAAGCTTGAGGCATTTTCAATTTGTTGAGGAATCTCACCAAATATTCGATTTGAAGACAAGTCAAGCTTTCGTAATTGTTTCAATTGAAAGATCTCATCAGGAATATTTCCACCTATTGAGTTTCCAGCCATGATAAGAGCTTGCAAGTTCTTGCAGGCACCCCAATTTGAAGAAAGCTCACCGTGCACTCTATTGTAGCTGATGTCAATGTATGTAAGATTAGGATAAACTCCAAAATCTTGATATGCAGAGCCTGTCAACAGGTTATGTTCAAGTCGAACTCTGTACAAGGATGGACAGCTTCTCAGGCTCTTAGGGACTGGACCAGTGAACTTGTTGTTGGCCACACTGAAATTGACAAGCTTGCCACCTTTGCATATTTGTGGTGGTACTTGGCCAGTCAAATTGTTTTGACGTAGAACTAATGCAGTTAAAGAAAGGTTTCCAAATTCTTGCGGTAAATGACCATATAAACTGTTCTCTTGGAAGTGAACCCTCGTTAGATTGGTCAGCCTTCCAAGACCTGGGGGGATTATGCCTGAGAGACTGTTTCTAGGCAATAAGAGATTGCTTAGATGTGTGCAGTTCCCTAGAGATGCAGGGATAGGTCCATGAAAGCTATTTCCTCGTAGAGATAGGATAGTCAAGTGTTTCAAATTCCCTATTTCTTTAGGAATTTTACCTCCTAGGAGGTTCCCAGCTATCCTGAGATATTTTATCCCAACTAAGCCAGTTCTGGGTTGATCAGTGTCATCAGGGAATAGATGAGGGTCTAATATCCCAGTTAGATCATTTTCGGAAAGATCAAGCTCATAAAGTCGGGTAAGATTAGCAAGAGAAAGAGGTATGGTGCCATTGAGATGATTACGATGAAGGTCAAGGAGTTGAAGTTTTGTGAGCAACCCAATTGTTTGAGGTATGGGACCAGTGAGTTGATTAAATTTGAGATTAAGAAGAAGAAGATTTGGAAATGATGAGAAGTTCAGGTTTTCAAGGGTACCTTTGAGACCAGCGCCATTCAAGTTGAGTTCGACAAATCTTCCAAAAGAATCACACTTGATTCCACGCCATGAACAAGGGGTTTGAGCTGCAGTAGATTTGGTGAGAGGTGGAGAGACCCATGAATCCAAAATTGTTTGGTTTGGGAGACTTTGTTTCCATTTGATCAGGGCTTCAATTTCAGCAAGTCTTGAAGTGAGCTGGCAATGGCATAGTGACCAAAAAATCAAGCAAGTAAGATGAACTGCAAGGAAGACAGACACTTTACCCTGAGCCATTGTTCAGAATATGTTCTTTTTTCCAAAGCTGGGTTCTCTCTTATGTATAGCCATTTAGCATCTATTCGTTCACCTTCATTTTCATAACAATTTAAAAGAGAAAATGATATTTTGGGCACAAAAAGATAAATAAACTGACACTGAAGGATTACAAAATTTTAAATTTTTGTGAAACATCAAAACTATTATTGAAATTTGTAAAAATTAGAACGTGTAAGTTCTAATATTATATGAACTGAGAGAATGGCGCATTGTGACGTGAGTTTCTTACCAGAGTTAACTATATGAAATAATGACTTTTCTATCTTAAAATTTAAAAGATTAAAAAGTCAATCAGTCGGGACAAATTCTAAAACATCTGCTGGTACAAGAGTTGACTTGATCTCTGTTTAATTAAAAAGAATTTCTTACAAAAATTTTTTTTATAAGGAACATAATTTTACGAGATTTCACATAAAGATTTCTCACAGGGAAATAATGATAAACAAATCCCTTAAAAAAAGTATGAGAGACATTGAGAGAATTGTGATGCATTTTGGCGTGAATTGTAACCAACATTTCTCATAGAATAAATTCATTGAGAAGTTCTCATGAAACTTATGACATTGATAAACAAATCAACAAGGAAGATAGATTTTTCATGATATTCAAACATGTTTCTCACGGACTATCACTTCGTGCGAACTTCCCATGGAGCTGAAGGCCTTGAGAAACACAAATGAGAAGATTATATGAGCTAATCTCATGAATAATTTATATTTTAATTTTCTTTTTCTTTAAATTTGGATCATTATTTTCCTAAAATGATGTTATTTTATATATTATAACAAGATTAAAAATCAAATAAGTGATAGCAGTATCCCCAACACAAATATGAGAGGAGAAAGGTGACCACCACCTCCTTGCGTGAATTAAAAATATATCAAGTCAAGTCTTGTACTAGCAGACGCTTTCGAATTTGTCCCGACATAATGTCTTTTCTCTCTTTTATGTTTCAAGATAGAAAAGTCATTATTTCATATAGTTTGCATTCAAACATTTTACAGGATAAGACACTCAAATGGACAAATTGTCCACTAATTTGGGATATAAAAGTCATTATTTCAAATTCAAATAGTTCACAATTAATGCAAATTCGAATATGTCTGCTAGTACAAGAGTTGGCTTGGTCTCTGTTTAATTCAAAAGAATTTCTTATACAAAAATTCTTTTATGGAACATAATTTTGTGAGATTTCACATAAATATTTCTCACAGGGAAATAATGATAAAAAAACCATTAAAAAATGTGTTAGAAAAACTGAGAGAATTGTGGCGCATTCTGGCGTGAATTGGAACCAACATTTCTCACAGAATAAATTCAGTGAGAAGTTCTCACGAAACTTATGACATTGAGAAACAAATGTATTAATGAGGAGGAAGATAGATCTTGTTAGCAAGGCTGACTTCCCAAGAGGGGGGGTGAATTGGGAAGATTGAAATTTTTCTGCACAAAGTGAAGTAAGTGAAGATATCACAGTATAATGAAAACAATGCGTAAAACAGAGCAAGCTGAAAAGTAAAGATAGGGAGAAGAAGACTCAGTAATTTATCCTGGTTCGGTCCTTCCACTTGACCTACATCCAGTCCCCAAGACACCTCTTGGGATTTATCCACTATACAGCAAGAATTTCAATGGGCTTCTTGCAAAGGCCACAGTACACGAGTTTGCTCTGTTTCTGAGCTCTCTCAAACTCTCCAAGCACTTACACTGTGTGCTTCCCAATCCCCTTGTGAATATCCCTCACAAGTAAATCTATCTTCCAGATGAAGAGTAGATTGATTACAATGAAATAACTCTCTTGAAAGGAGTAGATATGAAAGTTTAGGTGCAAGTCTGGAAGTTAAGAGGGTAAAAGCTTTTGAGAAGAAAATTCAGCAGAGATTCAGTATATACAAGTTTGATTCGTTTTCCCATAACTTCAAATGATGTTGTATTTATAGATTTAGGTCTCAAATATCCGTTAGAGACTAAATCTATCCGTTGGAGAAGTTATTCAACGGTTACTCTAAAAAAACTATCCGTTTACCAACCGCATTTAATGTTTCTGACATACTGAAATTCGAATTTCGGTTGGCCAACAGACGAATTTCGAAGGAATCGTAGATTAAAGCTTCCAACGTTACAGCATGAAGTTCGTCTGTTCATAAAGTGAAATTCGAATTTTGAAACTTACAAAACATTTTCACAATGTGACATACGAATTTTCAAGAAGAAAGTTTTTCGGTTAAGTATGAACAGTGTTTTCAATTTTCTACCGTGCCTTCGAAATTTGAATTTTGGATCCCCAAAATTCGTCTGTTCATTGAACTAAAAAGGGACACAGTAGATAACTTTCTTTGAAATTCGAATTTTGGAAAGGCAAAATTCGTCTGTCAGAGAAACTCTTTTCAGACTCATCTTGTCATTCGAATGTTGCAAGTTCTTATCATTCGTATGTCAATGTTTCATTTCAATAGACTTAAGAACTTAGCTTCTGAAATTCGAATTTCAATGTTCAAAGTTCGTCTGTCAGAGAGCAGTTTTGAAACTTAAATCACTTTTGATCTCAGATGAACTTTAACATAGTTACAGACGAATTTCTTCAGTTTTCTCAAATTTTGTTATGCTTGAAATTCGAATTTTGAGAACCCAAAGTTCGTCTGTTGTAAAGAAGCATCTTTCAGACTTATATGAAAATTCGAATGTTGCAACTTCAAAATTCGTCTGTCAGAGAGCATTTTTCAAACTGAATTTCGTTTTGATTTCAGATGCACTTTATCATAGTTTCAGACGAATTTCTTTGATTTTTACAAACTTCATTTTACTTGAAATTCGAATTTTGAAAGTGTGAAGTTCGTCTGTTACAAAAGGCCTCTTTTCAGACTAGATGAAAATTCGAATTTTGAACCATCAAAATTCGTCTGACAGAGAGCAGTCTCTTCAGACTTATTCAGTTTTAGCTTGAAATTCGAATTTCCAAAGGCAAAGTTCGAATTTCTAACTTGACAGTTCAGTTTAAACTTTCAACCTTCGTCTTTTTGAAGGTATTTTTCAAATGTTCAAAGATTTAACATAAAATCAAAGTTTGAAAACATCTTTTCTTCAAATCAAAATCTTTTACCCAATTATATCAAAAACTAAAGATCCTACAAAAGATCTAACAACATATACTCAGATAATCTTCACTTGAACCAGCTTTGTTCTTCTTTGATATCTTCAATCCAAGCTCTTGGGTGTTGGTTTTAACATCATCAAAACTCTTGATTCAACAGATCTTTCTTGATATTCTCTCACAGACTATCACTTCGTGCGAATTTCTCACGGAGCTGAAGGCCTTGAGAAACACAAATAAGAAGATTATATGAGCTAATCTCATGAATAATTTATATTTTAATTTTCTTTTTTCCTTAAGTTTGGATCATTATTTTCCTAAATTAATGTTATTTTATATATTATAGCAAGATTAAATATCAAATAATGGATAGCAGTATCCCCAATGCAAATATGAGAGGAGAAAGGTGACCACCACCTCCTTGCGTGAATTAAACATAGACCAAGTCAAGTCTTGTACTAGCAGACGCTTTCGAATTTGTCCCGACATAATGTCTTTTCTCTCTTTTATGTTTTAAGATAGAAAAGTCATTATTTCATATAGTTTGCATTCGAACATTTTGCTGGATAAGACACTCAAATGGACAAATTGTCCACTAATTTGGGATATAAAAGTCATTATTTCAAATTCAAATAGTTCACAATTAATGCAAATTCGAATATGTCTGCTAGTACAAGAGTTGACTTGGTCTCTGTTTAATTCAAAAGAATTTCTTATACAAAAATTCTTTTATGGAACATAATTTTGTGAGATTTCACATAAATATTTCTCACAGGGAAATAATGATAAAAAAACCATTAAAAAATGTGTTAGAAAAACTGAGAGAATTGTGGCGCATTCAAGCGTGAATTGGAACCAACATTTCTCATAGAATATATTCAGTGAGAAGTTCTCACGAAACTTATGACATTAAGAAACAAATGTATTAATGAGGAGGAAGATAGATCTTTCTTGATATTCAAACATGTTTCTCGCGGACTATCAGTTCGTGCGAATTTCTCATGGAGCTGAAGGCCTTGAGAAACACAAATGAGAAGATTATATGAGCTAATCTCATGAATAATTTATATTTTAATTTTCTTTTTCCCTTAAGTTTGGATCATTATTTTCCTAAATTAATGTTATTTTATATATTATAGCAAGATTTAATATCAAATAATTGATAGCAGTATCCCCAACGCAAATATGAGAGGAGAAAGGTGACCACCACCTCCTTGCATGAATTAAACATAGACCAAGTCAAGTCTTGTACTAGCAGACGCTTTCGAATTTGTCCCGACATAATGTCTTTTCTCTCTTTTATGTTTTAAGATAGAAAAGTCATTATTTCATATAGTTTGCCTTCGAACATTTTGCTGGATAAGACACTCAAATGGACAAATTGACCACTAATTTGCGATATAAAAGTCATTATTTCAAATTCAAATAGTTCACAATTAATGCAAATTCGAATATGTCTGCTAGTACAAGAGTTGACTTGGTCTCTGTTTAATTAAAAAGAATTTCTTATACAAAAATTCTTTTATGGAACATAATTTTGTGAGATTTCACATAAATAATTCTCACAGGGAAATAATGATAAAAAAAAACCACTAAAAAATGTGTTAGAAAAACTGAGAGAATTGTGGCGCATTCTGGCGTGAATTGGAACCAACATTTCTCACAGAATAAATTCAGTGAGAAGTTCTCACGAAGCTTATGACATTGAGAAACAAATGTATTAATGAGGAGGAAGATAGATCTTTCTTGATATTCTCTCACAGACTATCACTTCGTGCGAATTTCTCACGGAGCTGAAGGCCTTGAGAAACACAAATGAGAAGATTATATGAGCTAATCTCATGAATAATTTATATTTTAATTTTCTTTTTTCCTTAAGTTTGGATCATTATTTTCCTAAATTGATGTTATTTTATATATTATAGCAAGATTAAATATCAAATAATTGATAGCAGTATCCCCAACGCAAATATGAGAGGAGAAAGGTGACCACCACCTCCTTGCGTGAATTAAACATAGACCAAGTCAAGTCTTGTACTAGCAGACGCTTTAGAATTTGTCCCGACATAATGTCTTTTCTCTCTTTTATGTTTTAAGATAGAAAAGTCATTATTTCATATAGTTTGCATTCGAACATTTTGCTGGATAAGACACTCAAATGGACAAATTGTCCACTAATTTAGGATAAAAAAGTCATTATTTCAAATTCAAATAGTTCACAATTCATGCAAATTCGAATATGTCTGCTAGTACAAGAGTTGACTTGGTCTCTGTTTAATTAAAAAGAATTTCTTATACAAAAATTCTTTTATGGAACATAATTTTGTGAGATTTCACATAAATATTTCTCACAGGGAAATAATGATAAAAAAAACCATTAAAAAATGTGTTAGAAAAACTGAAAGAATTGTGGCGCATTCTGGCGTGAATTGGAACCAACATTTCTCACAGAATAAATTCAGTGAGAAGTTCTCATGAAACTTATGACATTGAGAAACAAATGAATTAATGAGGAGGAAGATAGATCTTTCGTGATATTCAAACATGCTTCTCACAGACTATCACTTCGTGCGAACTTCTCATGGAGCTGAAGGCCTTGAGAAACGCAAATGAGAATATTATATGAGCTAATCTCATGAATAATTTATATTTTAATTTTCTTTTTTCCTTAAGTTTGGATCATTATTTTCCTAAATTAATGTTATTTTATATATTATAGCAAGATTAAATATCAAATAATTGATAGCAGTATCCCCAACGCAAATATGAGAGGAGAAAGGTGACCACCACCTCCTTGCGTGAATTAAACATAGACCAAGTCAAGTCTTGTACTAGCAGACACTTTAGAATTTGTCCCGACATAATGTCTTTTCTCTCTTTTATGTTTTAAGATAGAAAAGTCATTATTTCATATAGTTTGCCTTCGAACATTTTGCTGGATAAGACACTCAAATGGACAAATTGACCACTAATTTGGGATATAAAAGTCATTATTTCAAATTCAAATAGTTCACAATTAATGCAAATTCGAATATGTCTGCTAGTACAAGAGTTGACTTGGTCTCTGTTTAATTAAAAAGAATTTCTTATACAAAAATTCTTTTATGGAACATAATTTTGTGAGATTTCACATAAATATTTCTCACAGGGAAATAATGATAAAAAAACCATTAAAAAATGTGTTAGAAAAACTGAGAGAATTGTGGCGCATTCTGGCGTGAATTGGAACCAACATTTCTCACAAAATAAATTCAGTGAGAAGTTCTCACGAAACTTATGACATTGAGAAACAAATGTATTAATGAGGAGGAAGATAGATCTTTCTTGATATTCTCTCACAGACTATCACTTCGTGCGAATTTCTCACGGAGCTGAAGGCCTTGAGAAACACAAATGAGAAGATTATATGAGCTAATCTCATGAATAATTTATATTTTAATTTTCTTTTTCTTTAATTTTGGATCATTGTTTTCCTAAATTGATGTTGTTTTATATATTATAACAAGATTAAATGTCAAATAATTGATAGCAGTATCCCCAACGCAAATATGAGAGGAGAAAGGTGACCACCACCTCCTTGCGTGAATTAAACATAGACCAAGTCAAGTCTTGTACTAGCAAACGCTTTAGAATTTGTCCCGACATAATGTCTTTTCTCTCTTTTATGTTTTAAGATAGAAAAAGTCATTATTTCATATAGTTTGCATTCGAACATTTTGCTGGATAAGACACTCAAATGGACAAATTGTCCACTAATTTAGGATAAAAAAGTCATCATTTCAAATTCAAATAGTTCACAATTCATGCAAATTCGAATATGTCTTCTAGTACAAGAGTTGACTTGGTCTCTGTTTAATTAAAAAGAATTTCTTATACAAAAATTCTTTTATGGAACATAATTTTGTGAGATTTCACATAAATATTTCTCACAGGGAAATAATGATAAAAAAAAACCACTAAAAAATGTGTTAGAAAAACCGAGAGAATTGTGGCGCATTCTGGCGTGAATTGGAACCAACATTTCTCACAGAATAAATTCAGTGAGAAGTTCTCACGAAACTTATGACATTGAGAAACAAATGAATTAATGAGGAGGAAGATAGATCTTTCGTGATATTCAAACATGCTTCTCATAGACTATCACTTCGTGCGAACTTCTCACGGAGCTGAAGGCCTTGAGAAACGCAAATGAGAATATTATATGAGCTAATCTCATGAATAATTTATATTTTAATTTTCTTTTTCGTTAAATTTGGATCATTATTTTCCTAAATTGATGTTATTTTATATATTATAACAAGATTAAATATCAAATAATTGATAGCAGTATCCCCAACGCAAATATGAGAGGAGAAAGGTGGCTACCACCTCCTTGCGTGAATTGAACGTAGACCAAGTCAAGTCTTGTACTAGCAGACGCTTTCGAATTTGCCCCGACAGAATGTCTTTTCTCTCTTTTATGTTTTAAGATAGAAAAGTCATTATTTCATATAGTTTGCATTCGAACATTTTGCTGGATAAGACACTCAAATGGACAAATTGTCCACTAATTTGGGATATAAAAGTCATTATTTCAAATTCAAATAGTTCACAATTAATGCAAATTCGAATATGTCTGCTAGTACAAGAGTTGACTTGGTCTCTGTTTAATTAAAAAGAATTTCTTATACAAAATTTCTTTTATGGAACATAATTTTGTGAGATTTCACATAAATATTTCTCACAGGGAAATAATGATAAAAAAAGCCATTAAAAAATGTGTTAGAAAAACTGAGAGAATTGTGGCGCATTCTGGCGTGAATTGGAACCAACA
Organism: Adenanthera pavonina; assembly: GCA_026686845.1. Taxonomy (NCBI): domain Eukaryota; kingdom Viridiplantae; phylum Streptophyta; class Magnoliopsida; order Fabales; family Fabaceae; genus Adenanthera; species Adenanthera pavonina. The sequence goes on from JAIVEN010000004.1 coordinate 25,108,443, forward strand.
TTTCTCACAGAATAAATTCAGTGAGAAGTTCTCACGAAACTTATGACATTGAGAAACAAATGAATTAATGAGGAGGAAGATAGATCTTTCGTGATATTCAAACATGCTTCTCATAGACTATCACTTCGTGCGAACTTCTCACGGAGCTGAAGGCCTTGAGAAACGCAAATGAGAATATTATATGAGCTAATCTCATGAATAATTTATATTTTAATTTTCTTTTTTCCTTAAGTTTGGATCATTATTTTCCTAAATTAATGTTATTTTATATATTATAGCAAGATTAAATATCAAATAATTGATAGCAGTATCCCCAACGCAAATATGAGAGGAGAAAGGTGACCACCACCTCCTTGCGTGAATTAAACATAGACCAAGTCAAGTCTTGTACTAGCAGACGCTTTTGAATTTGTCCCGACATAATGTCTTTTCTCTCTTTTATGTTTTAAGATAGAAAAGTCATTATTTCATATAGTTTGCCTTCGAACATTTTGCTGGATAAGACACTCAAATGGACAAATTGACCACTAATTTGGGATATAAATGTCATTATTTCAAATTCAAATAGTTCACAATTAATGCAAATTCGAATATGTCTGCTAGTACAAGAGTTGACTTGGTCTCTGTTTAATTAAAAAGAATTTCTTATACAAAAATTCTTTTATGGAACATAATTTTGTGAGATTTCACATAAATATTTCTGACAGGGAAATAATGATAAAAAAACCATTAAAAAATGTGTTAGAAAAACTGAGAGAATTGTGGCGCATTCAAGCGTGAATTGGAACCAACATTTCTCATAGAATATATTCAGTGAGAAGTTCTCACGAAACTTATGACATTAAGAAACAAATGTATTAATGAGGAGGAAGATAGATCTTTCTTGATATTCAAACATGTTTCTCCCGGACTATCAGTTCGTGTGAATTTCTCATGGAGCTGAAGGCCTTGAGAAACACAAATGAGAAGATTATATGAGCTAATCTCATGAATAATTTATATTTTAATTTTCTTTTTTTTTCTAATTTGGATCATTATTTTTCTAAATTGATGTTATTTTATATATTATAGCAAGATTAAATATGAAATAATTAATAGTACTATCTCCAACGCAAATATGATAGGAGGAAGGTGACCAACACGTCCTTGCTTTAATTAAATAGAGACGAAGCCAACTCTTGTACTTGAAGACGTTTTTAAATTTGTCCCAACAGACTTCTTTCCTATATATATATATATCAGTCAATGCCATAAGAGAACTTCTTCCTACTTACAGGAGTTCTAGTTCCTTCTTGACGAGTGGGGTCCATCCACCACTCGAGGGATGCTTTGTAGCGAAACACACAATGTAATATCCTCATTTTTATGGGATGTTATAAAATGAATGAAAGATGAGAAACAAAGTGAGATGAAAATGCAGTATATAATCAGATTTTAAAATGAATTAATTTCTCATTTAATTTTTAGAAGAAGTTATGTTTGGTTATTAATTGAAATTAATTTTCCATAAGATTCTTAATAGAAATTAATTCCAGAACTTATCTCAGAAAATATGCAATATACTACTTGAATAAAAGCCCGCTCTGAGCTGAGTGTAATGACATAAGTATTGCATAGCCGGGAGGTTCAGGTTAAGAGATAGACTAATTTGAAATTAGTGTGAATAATGAGAAAGAAATAATAAAAAATTGGTCTTTGGGTAAATTACAAAAAAGTGCCTAAAAGAATGGATAATTACTTTTTGACCTAGCTTAAGGGTAAAACGGTCATTTTCCAAATTAGAAGAAAAATGTGAATAATTCATTTAAGGCCCAAAAATGAAAGTTGACATCATAAAATACAAAAGAAATTGAGAAAAATAGAGAAATACCGTTAAGCGTCAAAAGGGGTAAAGATATCATTTTTTTAGATTAAACAAAAAAAATAATAAAATTATATTTTAACTCCAAGAAGTAAGAATATTTGTAAGTTGGTCCCTTAAGAATGAATCTAGTGAAAGGGGAAAAGAGAAAATAAGTTTGGGAAAAATTACAGTTAAGGACCCAAAAGTTCTAAAAATTATAAATTAGCCTGAGTTAAGGGCATTTTTTGAAAATATGACAAATTATAGTCAAAATGAAGCTCTCAATGAGTTAGACCCAATGAAATATATTATGGAATTTATTAAGGTCAAAATAACATTTATTGGGTGATTAAGATTTAATATTAATATTTTACCCAATAAAAGTCAGTTTAGACTGCAGGAAAATGCAGTATTGATCCAAGGACAATGATTGAACCTTAATAAAATATATTTTGGATTTAGATAATTATTTTGGACTAAAAGTAATTATTGAATAATCCTATACTCATTTAATGACAATTTTGGCAAAAATATTTAATCAATACGGGTAAATTTAATTGGTAAAGGGTATTTTAGTTCATTAAACTTTATGAAGTAATTTCTGGCCAAAAAGAGAGTGAATCACTTCTGAATGAGCAGATGGAATACAAATGGAATTATATGAAAATCTTTATTATTTAAAGTGACCATGATTCATAAAAAATAACTATGATTAATTGTTTATTAGATCTCTGTCCTTAATGACTTGAGTTAAGCCATTTTCACCACTTCAAAAACATCTGGTTCAGCAGCCCGTAGGGAGAGAGAGAGCACAAAAACTTGAGAGGAAAATAGAGAAGCAAGGGGCATAAGTTGGAGCTCATGTGATTAAGGTAAGCTTTTATGACTATTATCTTGTGTAATCAAGTGTTTAAGAGAGTTTCCATGGAGTTTTTCTTTCTCTCTTACCCTAGAGAATTTCTGCCATGGATGTCCTAGAGAGGGAAAATTGAGTTATGAAAAAATTAATCCATGGAAAGGCTAAGTAATGTCCCTAGATGCATGGATGTACAAGTTGTTTGAAGTTTCATGGAGTAAATAATTTTCTATCATTTTCTATAATTTTTGAATGACTAAGGGTTTGTATTAGGAAAGGAATTTCGTGATTTTGACCCCAAAAATGGATTTCTTGGGTCCAAATTATGTAAGAACAATGATGTTGTACAAAAGAAAATCAAGGGAAAACAAAATGGAATTTTTAGTTGAAGTATCTCACTTTGTGAATGAGCTTAATGAATCAGTGGCTCATGGTATTATTTCATGATGCTATAGGATTTCAAGAAGTGTTTTAAGATCAATGGAAATGTCCATAAAGTTTGGAGATCATTGGAAAGCAAGAAGGTAGTTATTTTCTCATTTATGCCTAATGTTATCATGCTTGATTTTCATGATTCTATAACTGTCATATATTTGTTTGGATACTTTGTGATGAATTTGCATTGTTGGCTGGTTGTTTGAAGGGTTTTATGACCCTAGGATGTCCATTTTCTAAGGTGTTACCATATCAAAATTTTTATGAAATTGTATAGCATAATATGAATTTATGATCTTTTGATTACCATTGATGATTTTATGAGATGCTATGATAATATGCTAGCATAATTGGGTGTAACTACTGAGATTCTTTGAATCTCATTCCTTTCCAAATATTAACTGTGCTAGGGCAAGGACATGGAATTATTCAAACAAATGCAAGGGAAATGAAGAAGATGATGGAAAATTACTTGATTTTGCAAGTTATAATGTTAAGCTGAGAAAATATGTATCATGTATGTATGAGATGAAATTCTGTAATTATATATGATTATGTTCCTTAAAGTCTTGTTATGATGTTATATGTGGATTTGGAACAATAAATGTTGATGTATGAGGTTTATGAAGTTTACTATATGAGTTATGGCATAAGTTTGTTTGAGATGACCAGTATTGATTTGAGCAGGGGAACTCTATTCAAAACAGAGCATCCTATATAAGTGTTATACATGTTCTTACATTAGACAGAACAAGATTTTCATAGAGCTAAAGAACACCTAAATTGGATAAATGTATGAATTATAATGAATTTTTGAATTTAGGGTTTAGAACTGGACAATGTTAGAAAAACTGGAGCCTATATTGTGAACACTAGATTTTTCAAAAGGCATTATAAAATCGTGTATAGCTCCAAAAATTTATTGATTTGCATTTATGGAAATTTCTAAGTCTTGAAAAATGAATTCCACTAGTTTGAAACCATTTGGAGCTATAAAGAAGGAGTTATATAATTTCTCCTAAAACTGTTCCAGTGGAGGTAGTGTTCTGACCTATAATAGTTAAGTTAATGTTATGCCTTGTACAAGTTGAATAAATGTACAAGAAAATTATTTCTAGAAAGTAGACTCACAAGGCTTTCCAATGACATAATGAATGCATAAATTGGCTTCGGGTAGAGTGAGATATGAATTTTTAAATATAAGGCCAAAATCCTGGGGAAGAGAAAATGACCAAATGTATAATAAATGTTTGAGAAATAAAATGTATAAATTGGTCAAGAGAATGCTCTGTTTCATATTTTTTCCATATATAGAAAGTTTTTATCTATTTTTAGAGATTTGAATCACTATGAAATTATTTTTATAGAAATAGTTATGAATTTTCAAAGTTCAGTTGGTAAAGTGGAAACTACCATATGAACAGTAATCGAAAATTTTAGAAATTCTGATTTTTATTCTTATGTGATTCAAGTTTAAGATCAAGTATAATGAGACTAAAAAGGAATCCAATACATGGAAAATGAGTCTAAAAGTAAACTATTACACACAACTTACAAAAAGTCAAAAAATTGGAATTGTAAGAATCTTATGGAGACTTTAATGGAGTGGCGGATCCAAAATCAAAGGTATGTATATATATATATTGTTTTTTGGGTTGGATTTTATTTATTTTTAATATTAGTTATAATATGATAGAAATATCATTAATTTGATAATACATTATGTATAAAAATGTAAAATATATGGAAGTAAGAATACAGAGCCAACGCTATACATTTAAAAAAAATTAAAAGAAAAAGGTTCAAGTTTTTAATTAATAGTCTTCAAGAATGAGGTAAACAGAGTGTATTTTTACCCAAATTAAGGTTGATAAGTTTGCTTCCAAGTTTAACTAGAAACATTAATTTTAGTTAAGACATTGATTCATGGTTCAATGGTTGGATCATGATCTAACAATGTTTGAACTAAATGTGATTAAATTAATATAATTTTGATTATATACTATTACTGTTTTAAATAATAAAAGTAAAATATTTACAAAAATGTTTAAAAGTTGATTTCAAATAATAATAATAATAATAATAAAATTAAAGTAAGGAAAGATAAGAAGTAAAAATTTAATTCAAAAAGTGAATAAATATTTCATAATTTAGAAAATAAAAATAGGAGATGAGAAAGATATCTTGAATCTATGTATACTTGTTCTATAATTTATAATTGTATAATATGTACATATTTTTTGTCCATTTGACAATTACTCTTCATTTCCCAATACTTACAAAGTATGCTATATGCATGCATATATGATGGTTTTGAAATGTATCAACCCTCATTACATTATATTGAACATAGTATATAGCTAATCAAGTATAAGTGATGACATGTGTAGAACTGGAGGAACCAGGATGAAGGAAGAGCAAAGTGGAGGCAGAGAAGCTCTACGTCGTGGTATGACACAAGGCCATGGCAGTGGTTGAGCTTCAACTTTAGGACATTTTCACACAAAAAGGGGCTCCATGCCATGGGGTACTTACTTGACGCCATGGTGCCAACCCTTAGATTTTTATAAATTAGAGGCATATCAGATGATGAAGCAGAAAAGAAATGGAGGGAGAATGAGGAAGCAGAGCTAGGGTTCGTGAAATTTGACCCTTAGGAGTGATTTTCGGCCTTTGGGAGTTTCAATCTTGGCTGGTAACTGGTTCTTGATCTTCCCTCTCCATTTTTCTTCAATTTTTTAGTTGGATTTTCATATATATATTGGGTTTTTGGTTTTGGCTGAGATCCACCTATTAAAATGGATGAAATAGGATTAATGTACTGTGATTTAGTATTTATGATACTTGGGTATGAATTTTGGTTGGATTATAATGGGTTTGAGTGGAACCCTAGCCTAGAATTGCTTTAGGGCGTAGAAAATCTGAATTATATGTGATAGGATAAGGTTTGGATAGTTGTTTGGGGTTTATTGGAACATGATTATGCTAATGAAATTATGAGTTAAGTATAATTGGTTATGGATTTTGGTCAAGTTGTGTATTATGTTAATTGAGATATTATGGTATTGTAGAGGTTATTTAGTTGACCAGAGGAGTACAAGTTGTATTGGACAATCTAAGAAGCTCATGGAATCTGTGTGTGGTAGAGTTTCAATCTTGGTTGGTAAGTGGTGATTCTAGACCCTCTCTCTCCATTTTTCTTCAGTTTTTTAGTTGGATTTTCATATATATATATATATATATTTGGGTTTTTGGTATTGGCTGAGATCCACCTATTAAAATGCATGAAATAGGATTAATGTAGTGTGATTTAGTATGTATGATGCTTAGGTATGAGTTTTGGTTGGATTATGATGGGTTTGAATGGAACCCTAGCCTAGAATTGCTTTAGGGGGTAGAAAATCAGAATTATATGTGATAAGATAAGGTTTGGATAGTTGTTTGGGGTTTGTTGGAACATGATTATGCTAATGGAACAATGAATTAAGTATAATTGGTTGAGTTATGGATTTCAATCAAGTTGTGTATTATGTTAATTGAGATATTATGGTATTGTAGAGGTTGTTTGCTTGACTGGAGGAGTACAAGTCATATTGGACAATCTGAAAAGCTCATGAAATCTGTGTGGTATTAACAACTAGAGGTAAATGGGTGTTTGTATTGTATATATTATATGTTAGTATATATATATGTATATATGCATGTTTCTGTTTATACCATGATATTGTTATATGCGTGTAGGGTTTTCATATATATTGTGGTATGCACATGTCTAGACATTATAGTAGAAGATGATAATTGTGATGATGATTACATATGATGATGATATGACATCACATGAGTCCATAGCATGACATTGAGAATCATGATGATGCTGAAGATTACATGATGATATGACATGAACACCATCACATGACATTATGAGGAAAGATGGATCGCGTGGTGGTGATGATATATGATATGATATGATAAAATATGTTATGGGTGAAATAAGGAAGGGATCCTTATCACTAAATCTTCTCCTATGGCTAGGAGAGAAAAGCGGGAATGGATTGCACCTTCCCCAAAATCACCAACAATTCACAGTGGTCACGGGGAAGGAGAGCCACGATCCAAGCATTAGTGTTACCTCTGGCCGAGTGCACTTATGTGAGGTGTAACATCTAAATTTCTATGATTTTGTTTGAATTCTTGTTTAGAGAATTATTGCACAATTAGAATTAAAAGAGCTTAAATATCTTATTTAGATCAAACTAGGGACTAAATTGTAAAGGATGATCAGGGACTAAATTGCAAAGAAAGTTGGATGACATCATTGAAAATATTAATTATTAGCAAAAAGATAAAAAAGGGGACATAGATGTCATTTCCTCAAACAAAATATTTGTCCATTATTTGCTAAGACTGATTATAGGAGATGATTTAGGAAAATTATCGTAAGAAATTATACTCTAATAAGCAAAACCAGAAAATAGATATATTGGGTAGAAAATTGATCCAAAGTTTCATAATTTGTAAATTAATAAGAATTAGAAAATAAGTCTAGATCAGGAAACTCAAATATATTATGGCATAAGAAGAGATACTGGATTTTTCTATAAGTTTAAATAGCCATAGAATTGGTCTAATGAATATTGGGTCAAAATCGAAGTCCGGGTCCAGTAAGACTGCACCGATTTCTTAATGGGCCAAGAGTACTATTCATAGAGGCCCAATAAAGGTGTAGAAAACCCTAATATGCCAAGGATGATTTTTGGGAAGCCCAGAAGTATTATTGAGAAGAATAGTTCAAACTAGGTCAAGAAAGAATAAAGGGCCCAATAAACCCAATTCACCTAATTTCCATATTGATTAAATTATAGGTGACCCAGTAGACTATGAAGTAATCAAGAATAAGTCCCAAATAATATTTTAAGTTTTATAATAATCCTCGATGCAGAGAGGTCACAGGAAAAACTAACCAGGACTAATTTTATTGGTGTTTTCGGTTTGAGCCCAATGAGATAAAATATTTTCTAAAATAAATTATATGGGCCTAGAAATGATTAATTAAGGTTATAATGAGTTTGAAATTCATCTTTTAAATATATTTATGCATAAAAAATTTTACTGGACAAAATTTACATAATCAGAGGTCGAAAACCCAGTATATGTTAAAATTGGGCCCAAAATTAAATGGTCTAAGCCCAAATAATTAAAGGCTTCATCTTGGGCTGAATTTTCACTCAAAATGGCGAGCAAATAAGAAGAAAAAGGAGTGGAGAAGAGTTATCCACCATGCATGATACTATTTCAAAGATTAGGTGTCAAAATTGGAAGTTTGGATGAAGTAAGTTTATGTAAGCATAATGATGCAATATTTACCTTATTTGGAGATAAAAGTGGCATCCAAATTAATGACAAGAGAGGAAAAATTAATTAGATAACAATTATGTGAAGAAATTAGGTGTATGGCAGAGAAAAGAGGTGATGTAGTGCAATTTTGGTCATTCGATCAAAAGTTAATCCAATGGATAGAGTTGCTTCTTGTTGTCTATAAATAGGCTCTTCCTTCCCTGCATTTTTGACACCAAAAAAAGAAAATCCATCATATATTAGTGAGAGAGTGAGTTATAGAGAGAAGGAGGAGAAGAGGAAAGGAAAATTTGCAAGTTTAAGGTAACATCTTTTCCCTTTCTTGCATTTTATTTCTGAATGGTTGTTTAAATCTTATATTTTTATGATTGGTAGGTAGAAAACATGTTTATGTTATGAATATGATGATGATGTTGGATCAAAATTGTTGAATCAAGAGTTTTGATGATTCCAAACCAATACTCAAGAGCTTGGATTGAAGATATCAAAGAAGATCAAAGTGCTTCAAGTGAAGATTTTCTGAGTATTTGCTGCTAGATCTTTTGTAGGATCTTTAGTTTTAGTTGTGATTGGGTAAAAGATTTTGATTTGAGAAAAAGATGTTTTCAAACCTTGATTTTGTGTTAAATCTTGACTTATTTGAAAAACACCCACAAACAGACGAAGCTTGAAAGTTTAAACTTAACTGTCAAGTTGGAAATTCGAACTTTGCTTCAGGAAATTCGAATTTTGAGCTAAAACTGAATAAGTTTGAAGAGATGGCTCTCTGTCAGACGAATTTTTGTTGTTCAAAATTCGAATTTTCATCCAAGTCTGAAAGAAGCCTCTTAGTGACAGACGAACTTCGCATCTTTAAATTTGAATTTCAGACAAAACACAACTTGAGAAAATAGAAGAAATTCGTCTGAAACAATGTTAAAGTTCATCTGAAATCAAGATAAAATTGAGTTTGAAAAATTCTCTCTGACAGACGAACTTTTACTTTCCAACATTCGAATTTTCATATAAGTCTGAAAGGAGCTTCTTTGAAACAGACAAACTTGGAGTCTTCAAAATTCGAATTTCAGACAAAACAAAACTTGAGAAAATAAAAGAAATTCATCTGAAACCATGTCAAAGTTCATCTGAGATCAAGAATGATTTAAGTTTCAAAACTGCTCTCGATAGACGAACTTTAAACATTAACGTTCGAATTTTAAAAGCTAAGTTCTTGAGTCTGTTGAAGTGAAACATTGACATACGAATGATAAGAACTTACAACATTCGAATGATGAAGTTAGTCTGAAAAGAGTCTCTCTGACAGACGAATTTCACCCTTTCAAAATTTGAATTTCGAAGAAAGTGATCTACTGTGCCTCTTTGAACGTTCAATAGAGAGACGAATTTTGAGCCTTCAAAATTCGAATTTCGAAGGCACTGTAGAAAATTGAAAACACTGTTCACACTTAACCAAAAAACTTTCTTCTTGAAAATTCGTATGTCACATTGTGAAAATGTTTTGTAAGTTTCAAAATTCGAATTTCACTTCATGAACAGACGAACTTCGTGCTGTAACGTTGAAAGCTTTAACCTTCGGTTTCTTCGAAATTCGTCTGTTGACTAACCAAAATTCGAATTTCAGTATGTCAGAAACATTAAATGCGGTTAGTAAACGGATAGTTTTTCAGAGTAACCGTTGGATAACTTTCCCAACGGATAGATTTTGTCTCTAAGGGACATTTGAGACCAAAATCTATAAATATAACATCATTTTGAAGTTGTGGGAAATAAAATCAAACTTGTATATACCGAATTTCTGCTGAATCTTCTTCTCAAAAGCTTTTACCCTCTAGCTTCAATATTTGTACTTTAACCTTCATATCTACTCTATTCAAGATAGTTATATCTTTGTAAACAATCTACTCTTCATCTGGAAGATAGATTTACTTGTGAGGGGAAATCACAAGGGGATTGGGAAGCACACTGTGAAAGTGCTTAGAGTGTTTGAGAGAGCTCAAGAAACAGAGCATACTCGTGTCCTGTGGCATTAGCAAGAAGCCCGTTGAATTCTTTCTGTATAGTGGATAAATCTCAAGAGTTGTCTTGGGGACTAGACGTAGGTCAAGTGGATAGACTGAACTAAGATAAATCACTGAGTCTTTTTCTCCTTACCTTCACTTTTTAGCTTGCTCTGTTTTATACGTTGTTTACATTATACTGTGCTATCTTCACCAATTTCAATTTGTGCAGAAAAAAGTTCAATCTTCCCAATTCACCCCCCTCTTGGAAAGTCAGCCTTGCTAACAAAAATGATGAAAGAATGATGAACATGCTATAGATTTTGCATGAATAAGCATGAACATGTGATGAACATGCTAAAGATGCCTTTTGATCCTAAATGTTACCATACCAAAATAAAATTATGTTTCTTGCAACTATTTCTAAATATTATGCTAAGAATGAGATTATGATGTTATTGATCTCACCCCATCAAATATCTAACCATGATTAGGTCCAAATCATATGAAAGGCAAGGAGATAAAGGAGGATCTATGAAAAAATATCTAGAAATAGGAAGGATATTTTGGATGCTTATGTAATATCAAGTCTAATGACATTTTATGTTACAATTATGTAAATTATGTGTGACTCCTAGATGATGAATAAAAGTCTATTTTGGATCAATTTTACATGTGTTATGTGACTATTATTAAAAGTATGGCATTATGGAATGTTATGGAATGAAATTTGGAAAAATTAGGGTAAAATTGCAAGTAAGTTCATGATATTTACAGCAGTGATTTGCCTAATAAAATTCCAAATTAATATGTTTCCTGATAGAGTATTTTAACAAATGAATTTAGCAATTTGAACCACTCTTAAACAATTTTTCTAGAATTAGTTATGATTTTTTGAAGTTCAGCCAAATTATTATATTTGCCAAATGAATAGTAACTTTTGGTAAATTTTTGGAATTTTTGAATTTGACCCAAATTTGCTTCCAAATGCATGTAATTGCAACCTAAACCACTAAGGATGAATAGTAAATGGTTCCTAAGGTTAAGGTTTGACATGAGGCGAGCTTGGTGATGTCACGAAATCAATCTTCACTGACTGTTTGAAAATAACCACCTATATGAAATGTCATGTTATGATGATAGCTCGTGGTTCTTGCTGTGTGCGAGGGAGACATTCAATCCATTACATATTGCATTCATGTGCAGTATTGTATGAGATATAAATATATGTTACTTGTAGTTGTCCTTGGTTACTGAGACATGGTTTCACACTCCTCTCCCATGAACTAACATTTCATGTGAAGGTTCTGGCACTAGTACGGAGAAGACAAGGGAGTAGTGTCTCGGACGTGGGAATTTCCAAGTCTCGGTAGTATATTGTAATGTTTGTTATATGTTGTGCCAAGTAGGATAGTATGATTGTAATGAATAGGAGGATTATGTTAACTGTAATGATGATGGTTGTACAATATGTGTATGTATGATGATGGTGATTGATATGGAATGATGTGATGTAATAAATATATATTTTGACGTGTTTAGGAGTCAGAATGGTTGTGTGCGCCCCTAAAGGTAGTTTTTGGGCCTGGATGGTATGTTTTTGGCATATATCCCATCAAGTGGAATTGGGGTTCAAGAGGGTCAAATCCCAGAGAAATGGTTTCTTTGAAGTGAAACCTTTTTAGATAAGTTGGTTGAGTCAATTAGGACCTGTGTGAATGGTCCATGATGGTCAAACTGCCTTTGGTGGCAATTGGAGGTAAAAAAATTGCAAGTTTTGGTAAAAAAGTAGCCAAAATGGTGTCGAGTATGAAAAATCTCCATACTGAGATATATTTGAGTGAAATTGGTGTTTGTGGACAAACTGGGATAAGATTGACTTATAGGAGTCAGAATCAGGTCAATTGGAAATCGAAGCATAAAGTTATGTGCGTTAGAAGTTAGCCCGGAGAATCAGCAATTTGCTAATATAGATGCTGATGCTGGCACTACGGTGCCAAGTATTACTACTTGGCTGAGGCTATGGCGGTACTATAGCAGGCCGCAGCCCTAGCCTATTCTAGTGCCTATTGGTGCTTTTTTTGCTGTGCTGATGGTTTTAGGAGTTTAAGTTGAAGTGTTTTGGTTTAATTTGGTTAGTTTTTGAAGTAATTGGTAAAGTTTGGAGCTGTGTTGGAGTAGGATGTTACAAGAAACATGATTTAAATTGTTGGCCAAAAAAGAAAAGCAACATGTGTAATATCTTGAAAATTTTTAATAGTTCTAATGAATTCTTAAGGTCCAAAATTGTTAAGAAACAGCAATGGATTAATGATAGAAGTTAGTTTCCAAAATGTCAAAGTTTAGGATCAATTATGCAAAAATGGATCCAAATTGTGCAGCAAATTGTTTGGTGGGCTATTTATGATGTTTATAGGCTCACAACAAGTCAAGGAAGGGAATTAAAGCAAGTTGAATTCAAGTATGAAGTTAAAGTTTGTAAAGCTCCTAGGTAGTAACTTGTAATGCTTTTATGTTATTGTACAGCAATTTTTATACTTGTTTTTATGTTATGAAAATGTTGCCATGTTATTGCTATGACTATTTTTTTCTATACTGGTTAGCTGTTTATGAAAATGAGGGCTAAGCCTGGGATGTCCTATTTCTAAACCAAGATGCTACCGAAATTTTTTAGATAACATGGTATTTTTGTGTTTTCTTAAAGGTTGTGCAACATTTTCAATGTTTTTAGTGTGATGTAATTACATGTGCAATTTTATTACTAAGATTTCTCAATCTCACCCCCTTAGTTCCACAATGATAAAACAAGTTATAGCAAAAAAAAGAATAATGGCATGAATGATTGACGAAGCTAGACTATTTGTTGGAAATTGGTTTAATTGTGAATTTTGTTTGTCTTAGGAACATTGTATAAAATTACATAATGATCCAAAAATTTAGATGTTTCATGGATGTGTAGAGCTGTGTCTTGTGAACATTTTTGCACTGTTTGACTCCATTTGTAGTAGTATAATGGAAGTTATGAATTATTTCCCAAAACTATTCTAGTGTTAAACAATCTGGTATACTAAAAGTATATGATAGCATTCTGTCTAGTAGGTATATAATAAATATACAATGTTTATATGATTAGAAAGTAGACATTTAGAACTTTTCAATAATATGAAGCATGATTAAATTGGCTTTGTATACTAGGAGAACAGAATGCCTAAATTAGTAGCTCAGATTTTGGATAGAAACTGGAAGCTAAAAATGAATCGTAAAGTTTAATGAATAAACTGTACAAAGCTCAATGATAAAATTTCAATTTCATATTTTTTCCATAAAATTCAAGGTGTGAAAGATGAGTTCCACTATGAAAATATTTTTTTATATTTAGTTATGATTTTTCAAAATTTACTGCGCAATTAAATAACTGTGCTTAGAAAACAGTTTTTACTGTTTTGAATTTTCAATTGATTAAAGTTGTCAAAGACTTTTTAACTACATCTAAGTGAGGCAGTTTACATGGAAAAGGTATTGAGATGTTAGGTGTGATAGGATGCATTAGAAGATCAAAGAAACTCCATTAATATTGGTCTGTAATTGAAAAACTATGCAAAACAGAATCTACGCAGAGGCCAAACTCTTCTAATCCTAGGCACATGTAAAGACTGAATAATAGAATTTCACCAAGAAACATTTAAGCCTAGGTGCCAATGTCTAAGCCTAGTGTGACCAACATTAGTGATACACATAGCTTAGGCTATGCTTGTAACTTCTGAAAGGGTTTTGTATTTTAACTCATCCATACCTTCATTTTTGGCATCTAGGACCAGCGGAGAGTGCTTGGGGGCTTTGGAGGCTTCTAGGGCTTAGGGAATTTAGAGCTAGATGCAAGATTTGAAGCTTTAAAGACATTAGGAGCTATAAATCCTAAGTTTTTCTTCCCTTCCTCTTCTCTTCTCTTTTGTTTAGCTTATGTTTCAAATTTCAAGGAGATTTGCAGTTGCAATTTTAACATGAATAGCTAGCTTTTCAATTCTTAGGATTATTTTGAGCACTTGTATGGATTGGGTACTTATTTCCCCTTTATATATGTGATTAATGATATGATTATATTGATAATTTAACTCTTTGCTTTATGCTTCTTGTTGCTTGACCACCAATGAGGTTGTTATGTTCATTTGATTGATCCTTAAGAGGGCTATATTAAGTGTAAAACCTAGGTTAAATCATGTGAGAACTTGAATCTTGGTGTGATGAGTGGAGGGTTTTGTTGGTGGCTTAGAGATATACATACTAGCCTCATATAGTCACATTAGGGAATGAGTTGAAATGAGGGGTTTAATTAATTGATTAAGAGATCAAGAAATTTATGAAGCGAAACATCTGTTTAGAGACTCAAGAGAGCACTTATAGGTAAATAGGTACTCTTGACTAGCATAATCTATCATTAAGAGCATATATAATAGGGATTTATTTAAGTATTCTTGAAATATAAGGGGAAGAAATAATCCTAGGCTTCATTGCATTTCTAAGGTCCTAAATCAACTTTATTTCCATTTTAATAGTCTCTTGCATTTTATATTTTCCATTAGATAGTAAATCCTCATGGGAGCAATTCTTTTCTCAGCACTTACTACTTGTCATAACTCGTGTGCTTGCAGTGTAGCTGGGTGGTGATGTGACCATATTTTACCATGTTTTTATCCTCTAAATCTAGCATTTTTATCACATTTATTTTGCTATTTTGTGTGTTTTAATGTATTTTCATGTTCAAGCCGATTTTATGTAGTTTATGAAAAAATGTGTTAAATCCTTGGTTTTAAGCATATGTTATCATGTTTTATGGATTTGGTAGATAATTCTTTCAATCGATGCATTTTCCACATTAATTAACTTGTTAAGCGCTTGATTTGACTTTTCTAGATAATTAAATTAGGGTTTTCCATGTGATTTTGGGTGAAATCTTTCTAAGGAGTTTCCATTCTATCACCTATTTACTGTCATTAATCATCCAATGTGATTAGATTTTCATCTATGTTGAGCTCATTTCCATGTCCTATTTACTCATTTTTTACTTGTTCAAAATGCTCCAAGTTATTGTCCCACTTGAAATTATATTTAATTTTTCTTAATGATTTTTGAATTAATCATCTAATCATCATCTAGAGCACTTAATTAGGATTGATTTGAGTTAACTAAAATGACCCTATTTTCAAATTCTAAAAATGACTTTATTGGGTGATGTAGAACCAAAGGGACCAGGACCAAAGAAAATGTCAAATTAAGCAAAAAAGGAATAAGGAGATAGAAGGCATTGCCATCATGGCGAGAAACATTGGAGTTAGGCTTGGGCCAGGTTAGTGAGTACTAATTCTGCTGCAAGATTAAGTGGTGTCATGGCACTAGTCATGAAATATGTTTTAATTAGAAGATAAATTAATCGGCAGAGAAGGGGAAAAATGTGGGAAAATCTCAGTGCTTTGTTAGGGTTTGGCTAGTTTGAAGCCGGGGAACACGATTTTGGCCTTGGAGAAGCTTAAATCTTGTGGGTAAATGGTCTACTTTTTCCTCCCCTATGTTTTCTTCAAGATTTTTGGTGGTTCTTCATGGTAGGAGTTGGGATTCTGACCTGGGTTGTGTTTTCACCAATTAAAATTAGTTTAAATGCTTCATTAATGTATTTTTGGATGTGTATAGGCTCAGGGTTAAGGATTTTAAGTGTTATACAATATATTTCCTAAACCCTAACCCTTAACTCTTCCTATTATTAGGAATCTAAAGTTGTTTAGGGCATTTTAATGTATGAGTTTCCTTGGGGAAGCTATGTTTGAACCGGTCATGCATTTGGATATGAATGTATTAAGGGTTGAGAAATTATATTGGTAATGAGAATTTGACTATGTAGGCCATAATATTGCTCAATTGGGACATCTTGACTTCGGATTGTAATTGGAAATCATTGTAGTGGTTACGGATCTTACTTTCTTTGGCCTACTGAGGTGTCGAGTGTGTTTGATGTTTGAGGCAATTGAGGTGTCTTTTCTATGTTTTGCCAACTGATTATATATATGTTTAATCCATTTCATATCATGATATACCCATATTATATTTATATATATGTTTTGCTCTTTCATATCATGATATATGAGGTCACACGGCTTGTGAATAATCTATCTCTATCCTAATTTATGATGCAAACAGTTATTAAGATGTTAATGTTCGTGATGTACCCCACGATTTACTATGTATGTTCATATGGTATACTAGCATGATAGAGAATGATACATATTGATATGTTAGCATGCATTAGGCTAAATTGTTAAGACATATGGTTTGAGTGATGATACTCTAAATACCATGTCGTATGCCAATCTTCTAAATAGCACATGAGACCTTGTGTGCAGGTGGTGCGCGGCTTATGTTATTCCAATCACTAAATAGTTATCCTATGGTCAAGAGACTCAGGTGGTTGTGAATTGGGGTGCACCTTCTCTAAATAACCACCAATTTAGGTGATTCAAGGAAGGAGGGCCATAATCTAACCTTTAGTGCAATGGTCTTTGGTCTGGTAATGACTATTGGGCGGAGAACTAGGTGGTGACCCCAGAATTGGTCATCGCAGGTCATTGGAATGAGGCTACTGGTTAAGGTTACCTTGTTATGGTAACTAGCTTATGATTTTAGCTGTATGTTGATGAGATTTGTGTCTACATATCATGCATAGTGCAGTTCATGTTTGCATTATATCTAAACATGTTCTGATAGTATGTTTATATGAATGTATATGTAAATCCCTGATTACTGGGATGTATGTCTTACCTCGTGGTTAACAATTCCAGATGAAGGATCTAAATCTAGCAGGAAAGGACCAAGGAGAGCTTGGGAAAGGAGGACTGAGAGTAATCTCGTGGATGTTAGGTTTATTCCCCTGTTGTCTTTGTTTCGTAGTTTTTAGTAAACTGACAACTTTTGTATTGTGCCATTCTGTGTAAACTATTATGTACACATGTGTATATAGGCTGCATTGATGAATAACCCTTTCTAAATTCCTTTACATTCCATTGTTGTTTGCTTGGTATAGTTTTGGACCCATGATTGAATATGTGATATGTTGTATGGCAAGTATACTTAGCATGTGACCTTTGATGTCTAAAATGTGTTGTCTTGTTGTTGCCTTTTCTACAGGGACCAATGGTCCTATATTCCGATAGATGGAGTTAATTGAGAGATAAGTTCGGTTGGGATCTTGGGTTCTGTTTGTGTGAAGTGGGTATATAATCGATTAATGTAAAGTTGGGTTCAATGGCATGAAAACTCGGAGGAGTGGTTTCTTCGGGAGGAAACCTCCTTGGACATGGTTCTTGGGTCCAATGTCACTTTTTGGTATGGTTACTAGCTACCAAAGGCTTATTAGTAGCATTTAGGGAACTCTAGTTCCTTGTATTGGTCAAAAAGTGACCATTTTGGTGTTAGGTGTCCATATGGTTAGAGTAGAGGTAGAGTAACTTGTAGGCTTTGGAACCGGGTTAATTGAAAGTCGGAGTGAAAATTTATGTGTATTCGAAGTTGGCTCAAAAAGTTAGCAAATTGAATATATGGTATCAGCATGCGGCGCCATAGCGCTAGAATTCAAGTTGCGGTGCCATATCCCACTGTCTCATTTTCATTTTCATCTAGAATTCTTCCACGCCATGATACCGTGTGTAATACCTTATTCTTAGACTCATTTTCCATGTATTAAATTATTTTAGAGTCCAAATATACTTGAAGAGAAACTTGAATCAATTTAATTTCAAAAACAAAATTTTCTAAATTCTCGAGTATTGTTCATATTGCCATTTCTATATTACTCGATAAATTTTGAAAATTCATAACTAAATCCGTAAAAATTGTATGAAAGTGGTTTAGTTTTTAAAAATAGCTAAAACAATTGTCTACAAGGGAAAAATAAGCAATAGGGCAAACACTGGCCTAATTTGTATAGTTTATTCTTCCTAAAAGTACTATAGATTTGGTCATTCCTAAAAATTTCTAATTCTAACCATAACTAAAAAAATCATATATCCTTTTATTTTGAGACAAATACTGCATACTTTATGTGTTCCAAAATCGCTATATGTCTACTTTCTAGACATATTTTCTTGTATATTTATTTAACTTATACAGGGCATGACATTGACTTAAACATTCAAGCATTAGAATTCAACTTCTACTGGAACAGTTTTAGAAAAACTTTCATTTCTCTTATTACACAACTCCAATTACTTCCAAACCTTTAAGCATGTTAAACTCAAAATATAGACCTTTCTGTATATACAAATGGTTGAATTTTTTGAGCTCTATACAATTTTATATTCCTTTTTGAAGTTTCTAGTACCTATGTTCAAGACTTCCAGTTTTCCAATCTTGCCCTAAACCCTAAATTTGAAAATTCATATTAATTAGTACACATATCAAATTAAGGTGATCTTTCAACCAAATTTAAGCTCTATCTGTCTGTTTTAAGAGCATATATAACATTCATACTAATTTCTGAGTTCATCTAAATAATAGCAGAATTTCTACACATAGGTCAAGATGGTCATATATGTTCCTTAGCTTTGCAAAATAGTACCATAACATGTATATATGGCCATTTCTTGTACCAAATCCATACATAACATTATGAGAGGATTTTAAGGGACATGATCATGCATCATAACAGAGTTTACATCCCATACATAAATTGGTTCACATTCTCATAACAAAACTTTAAAACTTGTAAAATCAATTTACCCATCATTCCTTCTCCATTCCTCTTGCTCCTTCTTTGGCCATTTTCATGATTTTTCCCTGGCATGGTTAGTCATTTAGGGAGGGTGAGATTTAAAAAATCTCAGTAGTTACCACCAATCAAGCAAATATATCATCACATAATGCAAACATACATAATCAAATCATCATTTAAACATTTAAAATCATTTGTTCTCAAACATTTTGTAGAAAATTGGATAGAGTTTTCCTTTGTATTTTAGACATCTCAGAGTCACAAAACCCCTTGAATAACTCAGTTAATATCAACAAAACATCACAATACATCATTACAATCATTCACCATAACATAAAAATCATTGCAATTATATAACAATATAATGCAAGATTAGGTTAGTAAACTACCTTTGCACTTTCCAAACATTTCCAAACTTTGAACACCCTTTCCTTGATCTTCAAATACCTCTTGGAATCCTATAGCATCATAAAATTAAGTCTTAATCCATTGGTTCCATCCATTGCTTCACAAAGTGGCATTTAAACCTTAAAATTCTATATAGTTATTCTTTGGAAATTTCTTATACAATACAATTGTATTAACTTAATTTGAACCCAAGAAATCCATTTTTTGGGTCAAAATTATGAAATTCTCTACAAACCCTAAATAGGCCAAAAAATAACAAAAATTGTAGAAAATTAATAAATCAGCAAACTTTCAAACTAATGATATATTGTCGTATCTTGTGGCTTATACATCACTTTTTATGATTTGATTTCCCTATTGCTTCACTTTCTCTCTCTAATTTCCCTCTCTAGGTGAAATTTCAGTGATGAAAATGAGAGAAAATAATCCATAAAACTCTTTTAAACTCAATGTTATACAAGAAAATAGACATAAGATTTTACCTTGGAAGTTTGAGGACCAAACTCTGCCTCTTGTCTCTTCTTCCTCTTCAATGTTTTTCACAAGCTCTCTCACTCTCCATCCTCTGGTTCAGACATGTTCAAGGCAAGAAAATGAAGACCTAATAGCTTAACCACGGTGGTTTAGGAAAGATATCAAATGGCAAGACAAAGCATAGTTATTTTTATCTAATCTTAGTTACTTTTATTCAATAGCTTTTCATGAAATTCCTTTTGTATCCCAACTCAGCATTTTAGATGTGCTTCACTCCCCTTTTGGCCAAAAATTACTTCGATAATTTTTATGGACCAAAATATCCTTTATTGATTTAATTTTGCCTGTATAGATTGAGTATTTTTGTCAAAATTGTCATTAAATTGGTACATGATTATCCAAAAATTATTTTTATTCTAAAATTATTATCTTGATCCAAAATATATTTTATTAAGGTCGAATCACTATCCTTGAATTGGTACTACCTTTTTTTGCGGTCTGAAATAACCTTTATCGGTATAATTTGACCTAATAGCTTAAATGTCCAAAATACAATTATTTTTATCTAACTAACTTCCATATAGTATTCCATTAGACTAGACTCATCAAAAGTCTCATTTTAACTGTAATTTTTTATATTTACAAAAAGCTCTTAACTCAAGGTCAATTTATAATTTTTAAATTTTTTTTGTCATTAGCTATAATTTTCTCTAAAACTTATTTCCATTTTCTAATCCCGTTAATCTCCTTCTTTAAGGGACTCAAAGGAAATAAATTTTATTTCTATGGATAAATTCATATTAATCCATACTTTTTGGGGACTAAATTGCAAACAATTCTTCTTTCTTGGGGTAAAATTATGATTTTCTACTTTTCAGCATTAATATGCAAAATTGTCCTTTTTTCCCTTTTCTACCCATTTCTGTGTCTCTTTATTTTGTATAGTTCTAGACACATTTTAAAATGTTCTCTATTTTATCTTACTACCTCATTTAATATCCCATAAAATGCCAGATATTACACCATATATCCAAGCCTCAGCAGTACTATTCTATCTTGTCTCCTTTTTCCTATTTCTAATTTGTGTTGTGGAGATTTCAGGGTTATAGATTTTAAGGTGATACAAACTTGGCTAAAGTGATTAAGGTTTCTAATGTCAGTTAATGTGTGATCAACGAAGGGCATCTCAATCAACTTTCCTAAGAAGCCTATTTTCTCAGGGATTTTTTCTTGCTTTCTTTTGTATCATTTCAGAGAGCTTTTCCTTGATTTTCCATGTTAGAACTCATGTTAATCCATGTGTCAATCATGCTTAATTTGATTTTAAAATTTTATACCTAAGTTCTATGTCATTATGTTACATGGTCGAATATGTCACTTCTTGATTATTTCTTATAACATATTTTGATAGGTCTTTGGCCAGGACATGTTGGCAAGTCAATGTACTATAGGATTACAAAAATAGCACAAGGAATGAGGCCTATTGGTTCATACATTCCCTATCGTATCTTAATCACGATTTACAAATCCACCTAAATACCTTTACTGGAAATCACCTCCATTTTCTTTCCTAAAGCCCTAAATATCTAACCTAGCTCATTTGGCCTCATTATTCAAATCTAAAAGAGTCTTATTTTATGTGCTCCCTCCATTCTCTCTCTCACTCTTTCCATTATTCTTCATCAATTCTTTCAAATTTACTAAATTCCTTCCAATTCCACTGATTATTTCATCAAATTATTACATCTCTTCCCAACCATTTTTCAACTTAAATTTCAGCCAAATCTCTCCTAATCAGGTCTAAAACAAACTAGAACTATAACATTCCTAATTTTTTGGATATTATTTATAAAATATGATGTTATATCATTAAAATATGATAAATAACTTGAAATGCATGATCTGGATGAGAAAAAGGGTAAAAATGTCATTTTTTGAGGCCAGGGCTATGAATAGTATGAATTTACAAGAAAAAAAATTATTTACAGTTTAGTCCCTAAAGAAAATTTGCAATTTATTCCCTCCAAGCGTATTTTATAAATATGAAAAGGTATAGTCAAACGGAAGCTTATGACATGCTAGACCTAATGGAATGGTATATTGAATCTGAAGGGATCAATTTAGAAAGAAATTGATTGTTGAAAGTGTTAAAAATAATACTAATAAAGAAAAAGTATTGTGGGCCTTACAATATTGATAAAGTAAAAAGGAAAAGTAAGTAGCTCCACATAAGACGCCGTTTCGAACATGAATTAAGTTATCTACATATCCCAATCTACCTTATTTCCTATATGGAATAAAGTATAAATAGTATTACAATACTACAAAAAATACCTTTAACTATCCAAGTAAAGGTAATCGGTACATGATATTTCTAGACTAGAAAAAATATGTAGTATTTTGGACACATAACACCCTAGGCGGCGTTATTTTATGGAACACATGGAATTGAGTATTTTGAAAAGGATAAAGAATATGATGCATATCTCAAAGGGAAACAAACTAAATCATCATTCAAACCTAAAAATGTAATTACCACATCTAGACCACTATAATTATTACACATGGATTTGATAGGTCCATCTAGAGTAAAAAGCATTGGTGGAAACTTGTATGTGCTTATGATTGTGGATGATTACTCTAGATTTTCTTGGGCTTTATTCCTTTCTTCCAAAAATGAAACTTTTGATGTGTTTGTAACCTTAGCCAAGAAAGTACAAAATGAGAAAGGTATTTTCATTGTGTCTATCTGGTTTGATCATGAAGGAGAATTTGAAAATTTAAGCTTTCTGGAGTACTGTGAAGAGCATGGAATTGATCATAACTTCTCAGTACCAAGGACTCCTCAACAAAATAGAGTGGTGGAGAGGAAGAATAAAACAATTGGAGAAATGGCTAGAGCAATGCTGAATAAGGAAGAGCTTCCTCTAGTTTTTTGGGATGATGTAGTAAACACAGTAAGTTACATCATTAATAGAGCCTACATTAGACCAATTATGGGGAAGACACCTTATGAGCTATATAAAGGAAGGAAGCCAAACCCCTCATACATGCAAGTGCTGTTGGAGATTATGCCTTAAGCCAATCATTGTATTATGAACACTGTACTTCATTATGAAAAAGAAGGTGTTTTTTCCTTTTTATTACATTATTATATTGTTTGCATGTCTATCTTTATAATAATATCATTGGATAAATCATTTTATCCTAAAGTTCCCTAGTCAATCATCTTTATGGGAACAATGATGAATTAAGGCTAATATGATTTTGATTGATAATTATGTGATAGTTATATATTAAGATGCAAATCAAAATCATAAGCTCTTGTTAGAAAATAGGCACTGGATCGACCCATCATGAGATAGTAGCATGGATCAAGTCATAAGCATATGTCCCATATAACCTGTCACTAAGCCCTCAGACCTGATATCACCATGGCTTCTTACATGGGGAACACTATATTTTGGCATAGTCAAAAGTCACCTTTAGTCGGGAGATCATAAAGGCTATGATTGGGCATAATGGAACTCGTGTGGAGGAAGATGAATGGTCAAAATGGAATTTGTCCCTCTAATTAATGAAGAGATATATCTGGGCCCCTTAATGAGTGAGACTGAGAAATGTATAGTCATATTCAAATGGAGGAGTTTGCATTTGTTCTGTCAATCTACTTAGAGATTGAGAAAGTAATGGTCGAGTAAGATGAGGATGATGTTTCCATGCCTCATACTTGACCTATATATCATGAGACAAAAGGGATGTGATCAGGTGATATGATAGGTTATATTGGATCACCGTTCTCATATGATTTAGGTAGTCATAATATCTTGCTAGAGGCTACTTGTGACTTGTGGGTCCAATAAGTTATTAGCCTACTACCAACATCATATGAGCCTACAGAGTTGCACACAAGAACGAGCCAACTCGAGCTACAATGTCCAGATTCATTGAATCTAAAATGTGTCTAGATTCAATGAATTTAACGTTCACTTTAGGGTGATTGAATTATATAATATATATATCAAAGTATATATATATGTTTGATATTATAAATATATTTGATATGTTATATTATTATTTCAAAATATATATATTATTCAAACTAATTTAAATGAATTAGTTTTAAATTTAATTCTATGTGATAGATTTAAATTTAAACTAAAATATAAATTTGATTTATATAATAAATTTAATTTAGATTTGATTCTGGATATAGATTAGATAGTTAGTTTATATTTAATCTATTAGATAGATTTAAATTTAAAATATTCTATTTAATTAATATTTGATTTAAGTTACAAGCAAATAGATAATCATATCTATATATTGATATAGACTAGGGATTATTATATATAGAATTAAGAGAAAGTCTCCACTCATTAATATTTGATTTAAGTTACAAGAAAATAGATAATCATATCTATATATTGATATAGACTAGGGATTATTATATATAGAATTAAGAGAAAGTCTCCACTCATCCTAGAGATTGAGCAGTCGAACACTCACACAAAGAAAGTGTACGGATGAATGGAGAACGTACGGATGAATAGAGGATGTATGGACAAACACAAAACGTACAAACATTCAGAAATAGATGTGCTAGCATGCCATTCGAGTTAGACTCACCATTCGTGTGGATACTGGTAGAAGGAGCTGATCAAAGGCGTTAGTTCCTAGGGTCTGATGAAATGAAAAGAAACTTAAAGGGACGCTCCAGAGGTAAATTCTTCTTCTATATCTTGATCTAAGCAACATTGACGGATTTGTGGGAGGGATTTCAGTGGAGTTTTCCACTGTGTGTATACCAAAATTCCCAACAAGTGCTTCATCCACAAAAATGAAAAAGAGAATCTGGGTAAGTTTGATGCCAAATCAGATAAAGGTATATTCCTTGGCTATTATAGTAGTAGTCAAGCATATAAGGTTTTCAATAAAAAGACAAGAACTATAGAAGAGTCTGTGCATGTTGTTTTTATTGAAAATGAAACTGTTTTCAAGCATGCCATTGATGAGGGTAATCTTATTTCTAGCTTTAAGAACTTGAATTTTTTTGGAGAAGATAGAATTGAACCTCCCAAAATATCTGAGTCTACCAATGTAGAGGAAGATATCCAGGAGAAAGATGTTGAATGTGAAAACAATGAAGAAAGTTCTCAAAAACTCCCTAGAGGTTGGAGATATCAAATGAGTCATCCAGTTGATCAAGTGATTGGGGGTGTTCAAAGAATGTTAAAACCAGAAGATAGCTTAGGGATCAAATAAACAACTATGCATTTATCTCTCAAATTGAACCTAAGTGTGCTGAAGAAGCCTTAACTAACGAATATTAGATACTGGCTATGCAAGATGAACTTAATCAATTTAAAAGAAATCAAGTTTGAGATTTAGTACCTAGACCCAAGAATTACCTAATTATTGGAATTAAATGCGTTTTTAAAAATAAACTTGATGAATCAAGAACAATCATTAGAAACAAAGCTACTAGGAACAATCATTAGAAACAAAGCTAGATTAGTAGCCAAAGGATATAATCAGGAAGAAGGCATAGATTATGAGGAAACTTTTACTCCAGTTGTAAGGTTGAAAGCAATAAGAATCCTCTTAGCCTATGCATGCATGAAAGACATAATGCTATATCAAATGGATGTAAAGAGTGATTTTCTGAATCGTTATATCATGGAAGAAGTTTATATTGATCAACCTCCAGGTTTTGAGGACTCAACGAAACCAAACCATGTTTATAAACTAAAGAAAGCTCTTTATGGCTTAAAACAAGCACCTAGAGCATGGTATTAAAGGTTAAGTAATTTCCTAATTGAAAAGGGATTTAATAGAGGGAAAATGGATACAACATTGTTTACTAAGAAGGAAAATAAAGACTTACTCATTGTTCAAATTTATGTTGATGATATTATATTTGATGCTACTAATGAATCTTTTTGCAAGAATTTCTCTACGCTAATGTAGAGTAAATTTGAAATGTCAATGATGGGTGAGTTCAACTTCTTCCTTGGATTGCAAATTAAACAATGTGATAATGACATCTTCCTCAGTCAATCAAAATATCTGAAGGAGCTGTTGAAACAGTTTGGAATGGAAAATGCCAAATCAATGGGGACTCCTATGACCACTGCAACAAAACTGGATATGGATGAGGGAGGAAAGCCTTTTGACATAACTCAGCATAGAAGAATGATTGGCTCCCTACTCTACCGAACAGCAAGTAGACCAGAGATTATGTTTAGTGTTTATATGTGTGCAAGATTCTAATCATATCCCAAATAGTCCCATGCAATAGCTGTGAAAAGAATTTTCAGATACCTAATTGGAACATCACAGATGGGACTTTGGTATCCAAAAGAAAATGAAGAAGAGCTCATGAGATATATTAATGCTGACTTTGCTGGATCCAAAATTGATAGAAAAAGCACAAGTGGAACATGTTAGTTTCTCAGAGGATCCTTGGTTTCATGGTTTAGTAAGAAGCAGAACAGTGTGGCTCTTTTCAGAATAAAAGCTGAATATATCACAACAGGCAACTATTGTGCTCAAGTCCTTTGGATGAAGCAGCAACTTGAAGGTCTTGAGATTGAGAAGAAGGAGATACCAATAAAATGTGATAATCAAAGTACTATCAATATCATAAAGAATCAAGTCATGCATTCAAGGACAAAGCACATTGAAGTAAGACATCACTTCATAAGGGATCATGTTTTGAAAGGAGACATCAAATTGGAATACATCCCTACTGAAGATCAAATGTAGACATTCTGACTAACGCACTTGCAGAAGATAGATACTGCAAAATTAGAAGAGAATTGGAAATGGTAAATTTCAATGAATTGTAAGCAAGCCTCTAACTAACTCTATTCAATTATTTGGCATTGATTTGATACTAACTTTAGTATCATAGTATGTTTAAGATGTTTTACAGGTACTTCTCATGAGTCTAGATGATAAGAGATCAGTTTACTAGAGTTAACAGACCTGCATAATGAAAAGATACTGGAGGAAGCTAGAATTTTGAACTTTCAGGCCTTATCTGTAAGTTCAGAAATCTAAAATTCGTATTTTAGATGTTATTAGATGAATTTCCATGTTAAATTGTGTTTTTGAATGAATTGGTATGCTCAATATTCAAACTTAGGTACTCATTAGATTAATTTCAGTAGCTTCCACGTTGTTATAGTACTTTTATGTCCCTCAAAATTCTTCTGTTGATTGCTGGAAATTCAAATTTCTGAATTACAATATGGATATTTACTTTGCTCAAAATGCTCTCTGTGCGAATTTTAATACCTCAAAATATGCATTTTAGAGATTCTTTACAAAACTTTGAAATTCAAATTTTTGAATCACAAAATTCATCTGTTAAAGCATGCTTTCTTGTCAAGTCTCTATAAGACAAACTTTCAAAAAATGAAATTCATCTATTGCTTTTCTCATTCTCTAATTACTTAATGTTTGACTCTTCGAAATTCGAACTTAGATGATTTAAAGTTTGTCTGTTGATATTTGTTTCTTGAACTTAGCTTCTGTCAGATGAACTTCATGAAGAAAATTCATCTGTCAGAAAGCCACTCTTAGTTGGTTAACTCGTAACTACTCGAAATTCAAATTTTGAGCCCTCAAAATTTGTTTGTTGAATGGTTACAGAAGTTAAAATGAAGGGTCTCACTTTGAACAGACGCAACCCTATTTGTCTCTCTCCTAAGTCTATTCATCTTCTCTCTTAATTTCTCATCAATTCAATTCATAAATCTTCATTTCCTACCATTTAAACTTCTTTTCACACTTTATAAACCCATTCCTTGCATCTTTCTATAACAATCATTCACGAGAATGGCAAGGGTTAAGAATCCTGATGTTGGAAAAGGAGAGTCCAAACTAAAGAGAGTGGTTAAGTCTTAATATGTCTCCAAGGGAGGTGAAACTCAGAAAAGGAAAGGCGAATCTAGTAAAGGAACTCCACCTAAGAAGTAGAAAATCACTCCTAAAGCTGATTTGAAGAAATCTGTCCCTACCTATGCTGCCCCTACTGCTCCTGCTTCTTCTAGTACCACGTCAGAGGAATTCTAGTTGACCATGAAGCCATTATGGAGCAATGCTCATATCCTGGAAGAGTATACCTCCAAGTTCATCAATAAGAAGGTAGTCAAACCTTACTGTACAAATATGGAAGATTTTCTTATTTCCAACAATTTTGATGCTGGGCTATGGATGATAAAATATAAGAACTTGTTGGAAATTAAGGAGAGGTATGATGATAAGGTTGTCAAAATATGGTATGCTGCTTTAATGTACGATAGCAAAAAGGAGAAATGGGAGGTAAATCTGAGGTCCAGAACTATCTGGCTATCTGATGAGACCTTTAATAAAGTACTAGAAATCCTTGGACATGATAGCCTAAAGATTGACATCACTACCTCAAGGTAAATGGATGAGGATGAAACTGTAGAAGAAGAAGGTGGTCCTTTCTTGAACTACAAAGAAAGTATGGTACTAAATACCCTATTTAGGAGACGTGAGAATAGGCCTCCTCTGAGTATAATAAAGCCTTCTGATCTAAGTGCTCAAGTTAGGATCCTACACTATATTGTGTCTAGGGTTATATTTAACAAAGTAGGAAGTTTTAATCTGATCACAAGGGCTGAAGCACATGTGATGATTGCACTTATGCGTGGCAAGCTGTTAAGTATGGGCCATATCATCCTTCAACACATGATCAAAGCAAGAGATCAGAGGAGAGACTCCGCTTTGCATTTTGCCGCCATCATTTCCAAAATACTTTAGTATGCTAGGATACAACACCTGGAGAAAGGGAATGGCAAGCACACTAAAGTCTTCAAGGGGGAAGAATTGCAAAGGATAGAAATTGAAAGAAAAGATGATAAGTGGAATGGAAAAGGAGCTGGGAAGTTAGAAGACCTGTTATTTGAGAAAGGGCACTCACAATAGCAAATAGGAACTTTTGAGGCTGCTCCACCCTCACAGCCCTCACCACAGCCTTCCTATCTTGTTTCTCCTCCACCATAGCCCACTCAGAAACCCCAGCCATCTAATCCTTCCACCTGGGGAAAGCCAACCAAGATCACTGAGTTATATGACAGCCTGTCTGCACTCATGCTAAGCATCAGAGATGAGCAAAATGCCAAGTTTGCTTACCTATAGGATCAAATCTTTTAGTTGGCTAAGAAAATAAAAGTGATTGCTGATGCGTATGAGGACATCAGCAGTGCTATCCCCTTTAAATCAGCTCTACCTCAGCTAGGACCCTCTGAGCCTACGAAGTCTCCTACTCTTGAACCACCAAGCCTATTTGAGTTAGCCTCTCCTAAGCTTAATGCTGAAAATCTTACTGCTAAGGTTACTGGAACTTTGACCACTCCACAAGCCTCCATCAATGAGAGAAGTCCTAGTCCACCCTTGGACTATGGCATGGAGGAAGAGGCTCCTCAGGAAGCAAGTCCCCACGAGCCTATGGTGGAAGATGCTCAGGAATCAATTCTATTCCCCCAAGAATCTGAGTAAATGGAGAAACTTGTAGCAGCCATAATCTGTGCACCAATCATTCAAGCTCTCTGAATAAAGAAAGAAGCCTGTTCCTTACATGGATATTGCAGCTGCTGTACATTATGCCATTGTACAAGCTCAAAGACCAAGGCTTGATGACTTGTTTCCTCCTCCTACTCCTCAACCTTTATCTCATTGATTTGGCATGACCATAGAATAGAAGGCAAGGTTTGACAACCTTAAGAAGGCAATTCAGGAAATCGTTGAAGATGCTGAGGATACCTTTCCTGAGTCACCACCATCTATCCTTCTGATTTGACATTTGTTCCTGTTCCTCTTCATACTATTCCAGTGTCACAATTTCCTCCTCCTGTTATGCTTGTTTAAGCCTCTAATGATGCCAAAAATGGGGAGAAGAAATCTAACCAAACTAGGAAGACTGTTGTAGGATATTTCGGTAAGACCTACAGCAAGAAATCCAAGCCCAAGAAGAAATGATTAGATCTTAGGATTGCTTGGTTTTACTTGTACTGCTTTATGTTTGATGTATCTCTCTTGTTGTACTAAAATACTATGTTTGCAATGTCATATCACTGTACTAAACCCTTAATGAAGTAATTCAATAAGATTCCCTATTTTCCTTCTGATCTAACTAAATATGATGCACTTATTTTTGAACTTTAATGCATATATTAAGGGGGAGCTCTTATAAACAAATCCAAGTACTAATCTAGTTTGCAAGTTATTTTTTCATCATCAAAAAAGGGGAGAATGTTGAATCAAGTGTTTTTATGATTCCAAACAACTTGAGCTTGGAAGGAAGATATCAAAGGAGTACAAGCGAACTCAAGTGAAGAAATCCAAGAAGAAATGAGTGTCAAATTAGTTTGTAGGATTTCTCACGATGTTCATAGAGTAAATGGATTTGATCTTGCACCCACTGGTTTTAAATAAGTGTTTTTCAACTATTCCATGCTAATTTATGATAAATTTGAAAAAAAAACTAACTGACAGACAAATTTTGAACTATTAAACTTCATATGTTTCCTTGAAAATTTGAACTTTGATAACTGAAAGTCGGAGTTACAGAAATGTTGCCTCTAACAGACAAATTTCAACCTGTTGAAATTTGAATTTTGATTCAAGCATAATTTGTGGAAAATGAAAAAAATTCATCTAAAGCTATGTCAAAGTTCATCTAAAATTAGAGTAAATAGAGTTCAAAGTCAATCTCTCTGACATACGAACTTTAGTTTTGAAAATTCAAACTTCGGAATGACAATGTATAAGTTTGATAACAAATGAATTTTGAAGGCTTAAAATTAGAATTTTGAAAAGAAGAACTTTTGTGCCATATTAAGTTGCTCACTGATAGATGAATTTTGGATCCCCAAAATTTGAATTTCGAGTGTACTGTAGCAGTACGGGATAACTGTTCACACTTAATAGAAACACTTTAAACTTGAAAATTCATATGTTCTAACATGGAAAATATTTGTCAAGATCAAAATTTGAATTTAATCTTTGAATAGATGAACTTTGAAGTTCAACGTTAAAGTCTTTAACTTATGGTCTCTGCGAAATTCATTTGTTGATATCCCAAAATTCGAACTTTGGAAGTCAGACGCATTAAATACGGTTGGTTAATGACTAGTTTTGCAGAGTAACCATTGGGTTACATCTCTAACTGCTAGATCTTGTCTTTAACATATAGTTAAGACATAAATCTATCAATAGAACTTCATTTAAAGTTGTAGGTAACAATTTTATGCTGTATATACTGAAACTCTGTCAAAATCATTAGACAAAGCCTTCTACTCTCTCACACTTCTTTTATTGCACCTCAACTATCATATATACTCTATATTAGAGAGTTTCTCTTGTTGTAAACAATCTTCTCTTCATCTAGAAGAAAGATTTTCTTATGAGGGGATTTCACAAGAGATTTGGGAAACACTTTGCCAGAGTGCAGAGTGAGATTTTGTAAGCTCTTAAAACAGAGCATATGGGTGTATTGTGGCATTGCAAGGAGCCCACTGAATTCTTGCAAGATAGTGAAAAATCTCAAGTGGTAGCTTGAGGATTGGATGTAGGTCAAGAGGAAGAGACCGAACCAGGATAAATCTTTATGTCTTCCTTTTCTTCTACCTTGCAAATTGCTCTTTTATATTTTGCACTCTATTTTTCTACTACTACTGCTTTCACTGCTCTTTTACAATTTTACAGAAAATTTCAAACTTCCCAATTCACCCCCTTCTTGGGAAGCCAGCAGACCTAACACTTAAAGTGTCTAAGCAGTTGCATTTAGCTAAAAAGAAAATAAGCAAGCTTGAAAATGAAGATCATGCATCCTGGATTGTATCACAACCTTCTCCTTCCATAAATTCTGTTTGCACCTCATGTAGTGAGTTGAGAGATGAGAATACTTATCTCTATAAGACTCTAACCAGATTCACAAAAGGGCAAGATATGTTAAAAGTGATACAAGGAACACAAATAGTAAGTTAAAGCAAAGCTGGTCTAGAATATGATCCCTGTGCTATCAAAGAGAAACTAAAACACAAGAAACAAAATCTTTATCTAAGAAATTTTGTGTGTGCTGATAGCATTAAATCAAATCAAAATATATAGTCATTTCCTACACCTAGAAGTCAGAAGGATAGAAATTATTTACATTATTTTAGACCTGCATCTCTTTCTTCTAGTCTCTTTTCTACTTGCCACTTTTGTAACAAGAAGGGTCATATATCCTTCTCTTGTGTATACAAGAAGGAAGGAAATGACAATGGATTGAAATGGGTTCTTAAAGGCATTTCAGTGCCCAAAGGAGGAACTAACAAGAAAGGACCCAAACAAATATGGGCACCTAAAAGAAATAACTAAAAGCTATTTTGCAGGTGTATCTCAAGGCCATGAAAAGCAACAAATGGTATATGAACAGTGCTTACTAGAGACACATGACTAGGGATAAAGAAAAATTCATTATGCTGATAGACAAGAAAGAATGAAAGGTTACTTTTGGTGATAACTAGTCTGGCAAGGTTTTTGGCATTGGAATTATGGGAAGAAACCCAGAAACATTAATAGAAGAGGTGTTATTTGTAATTATCCTGAACTACAACCTGTTGAGTATAAACCAAACTTGTGATAAAGGCAACCTGGTTCTGTTCGATTCCAAATACTGCCTAGTCATAAGAAAAATTGACCAAAAAGTCATTCTCAAGGTTCAAAGAGATAGTAACTATTATACAATTGATTTAGATGATTTACCTAGTTTAGACTCAATATGCTTAATCACTAAAAATGAAGAGAGTTGGCTATGGCATAGGAGATTAACTCATGTTAGCATGCATCAATTAAACAAGCTAATTAAGAATGAACTTGTTCTTGGATTACCTAATATATTTTTTGAAAGGACAGAGAATGTAATGTTTATCTTAAAGGGAAACAAACTAAGTCCTCTTTCAAATCTAAAAATGTTGTTTCTACAACTAGACCACTACAATTGCTTCAAATGGATTTGATAGGTCTTAGTTGTGTTAAGAGTATTAGTAGCAACTTGTATGTGCTTATTGTAGTAGATGACTATTCTAGATTTACCAGAAATTTATTTCTTTCCTCTAAAGATGAGACATTCAAAGCTTTTTTGATCATGTTGGTGAGCTTAAAAATGCTCAATTTGCTAACTACTATGAAGAGAATGGAATATAGCACAACTTCTCTGCTTCAAGAACACCTCAACAAAATGGAGTTGTTGAGAGGAAAAATAAAGTACTAGAAGAAATGAGTCATGCAATTCTGAATGAAAAAGGATTGCTAAAGTACTTTTGGATTGATACAATGAGCACAGCATGCTACCTAATGAACAGAGCCTACATCAGACCTATTCTAAGCAAAACTTTACATGAGCTGTACAAGGGAATAAAGCCCAACCTCTCTCATCTTCATGTTTTTGGATGCACTTGCTACATACACAACAACAGCAAAGACAACTTGGGTAAGTTTGATGCCAAATCATATGAAGGTATATTTATTGGCTAATTAAATGGAAGTAAAGCATGTAGAGTATTTAATAAAAAGTTTAAGACCATAGAAGAATCTGTGTATGTAGTATTCATTGAAAATGAAACTATTTCTAAACCTGACTTAGATGAGGACGGGTTGATTTCCAGTCTTAAAAACATGAACCTCTTTAAGGAAAATAAAATAGAACCTCCAAAAATATCAAAATCTACGGCTGTAAAGGAAGATATACAGGAGAAAATGAAGTAATTTCTTAAGAACTACCAAAGCTTGGAGATATTAAAGGAGTCATCCTATTAATCAAGTGATTGGGGATGTTCAAGAAAATGTTAAAACTAGAAGACAACCTAGGGGTCAAATAAACAACTGTGCATTTATTTATCAAATTGAACCTAAGTGTATTGAAGAAGCATTGAAACATGAGTACTGGATAATAGGTATGCAAGAAGAACTAAATTAGTTTGAAAGGAATCAAGTTTGGGACTTAGTGCCTAGGCCCAACAATCCCCCAATTATTGGAACCAAATGGGTATTTAGATACAAACTTGATGAATCTAGAACAATAATTCCAAGTTGTTGGCTAAAGGGTATAATCAAGAAGAAGGTGTAGATTATGAGGAAAGTTTTGCTCTAGTTGTAAGATTGGAAGCAATAAGGATCCTCCTAGCTTATGCTTGTACAAAAGACATTATACTGTATCAAATGGATATAAAAAATGTCTTTTGAATGGTTATTTCATGGAAGAAATTTATATTGATCAACTTCCAGGATTTGAGAACTCAACTGAACCGAATCATATATATAAAATGAAGAAAGCTCACTATGGTTTAAAACAAGCACCTAGAGCATGGTATGAAAGATTAAGTAACTTAGTAATTGAAAAGGGATTCAATAGAGGCAAAGTTGATACAACTCTTTCTACTAAAAAGAAAAACAATGACTTACTTATTGTTTAACTTTATGTTGATGATGTTATATTTGGTGCCACTAATGAATCTTTGTGCAAGGATTTCTCTAAGCTAATGTAGAGTGAATTCGAGATGTCAATGATGGGAGAACTCAACTTTTTCCTTAGACTGTAAATCAAACAATATGATGATAGTATCTTCCTAAATCAATCAAAATACCTAAAAGAGTTGCTAAAGAAGTTTGGGATGGAAAATACTAAATCAATGGGAACTCTAATAGCCATTGCCACAAAGCTTGATATGAATAAAGGAGAAAAACCATTTGACATAACTCAATAAAGGAGAATGATTGGTTCCTTACTGTATCTAATGGCTAGTAGACCTGACATCATATTCAGTGTTTGCATGTGTGCAAAGTTCCAATCATGTCCTAAGGAGTCCCATGCAACAATTATAAAAAGAATATTCCGATATCTAATTGGAATAATATAGATGGGACTCTGGTATCCAAAGGACAATAGAGAAGAGCTTGTTGGGTATACTGATACTGACTATGCTGGATCCAAGACTGACAGAGAAAGCACAAGTGGCACATGCTAATTTCTTGGAGGATCTCTAGTCTCCTGGTTCAACAAGAAGCATAATAGTGTGGTTCTCTCCACAGTAGGAGCTGAATACATAGCTATTAGAAGCTGCTGTGCTCAAGTCCTTTGGATGAAGCAGTAACTGGAAGACCTTGAAATTTAGATGAAAAAAATACCTGTGAGATGTGATAATCAAAGTGTCATAAACATCACAAAAAATCCAGTGATGCATTCAAGGACAAAGCACATTGAAGTCAAACACCATTTTATAAGGGATCATATTCTGAAAAGAGACAATACATTGGGATTTGCCCCTACAGAAGATCAGCTTGTAGACATCCTAATCAAGCCACTTCTAGAGCACATATATTGTAAAATTAGAAGAGAATTGGGAATGATAATTCCTAATGAATTGTAAGCAACCTTCTATCTAAATTTGTTTACTTTCTAAATTTAACCTGTTAAGTCATACTCTAACTTAAGCATAGGAGTATGCTTAAAGTATTTTGCAGGTACTATTGATGAGCTTATATGATAAAGAAATCAATATAATGGAGTATCTCATACTTACTCAACTAACGTCTACTGAAGAAATATAGAAATACGAATGTTTAGTGTCTATCTGTAAGTTCAATCCTGTAAAATTCACATTTTGACTTCCAATAGATGAATTTCCATGCTTTATCCAGTTTATTAAATGACTGTGCATGATTAAAATTTGAACTTCAAGCTTTAACAGTCATATTTTAGTGCTTCACATGCCATACTAGTGTTTCAGTCTATTCGAAATTCATCTATTTATTAATTGAAATTCGAATTTTGAATATTGGTATATGTATTTGCTTTGTCTGTATGGACAACATTCGAATTTCAATGATTCAATATTTGCATTTTAGACAATTCTTCATGAAGTCTTAAAATACAAACTCTGAATCCTAACATATATCTGTTGGATCTCTTGTGTTTGCATGTCTTCAGTAGAAGACCTCAACATTCAAACCTTGAGAGCACAAAGTTCATCTATTGAATTTTTTGTTGATGATATGTCTCTGACAATCAAATTTCAAGACTGATATTCGGCTGTTAAAGATATCCTTCATATGTTAAGTCTCTGATAGACAAACTTTAAGGTTGAAAATTTATTTGTCAAGACAGTTTCTCTATGTTATATAGGTAATGTAATTTACCAAAATTCTAATTTTGACGACCAAAATTCGAATGTCGAATGGTTACATAAGAAAATATGAAGGGTCATGCTCTAAATAGACGCAACCCAATTCATATTTCAACCGAAGCTATTCCTCTCATTCCTCAACCTTTCTCAAATTCCTTCAGTTAGACCTCATTTTTATCGATTAACCTTTAAACTAAACCTCATAAACATCTTTAGAGCATCTTTCAACATAAATCTCTCAAAAAATAGTCAAATTAAAGAATACCAATGTTGGAAAAGAGTAGTCTCAGTATAAACGATATGCAAAATCCAAATATGCATCAAAAGAAGGTGATTTCTAGAAAGGAAGGCCAAATCCATAAAGGAAACACCATCATAGAAATAGAAAACAACTTTAGAGGTAGAGTTGAAGAAACCAATCCCTGCTACTCTTATGACAAGCACTAAGTCTGAGGAACTTCAGATGACCACAGAGCCTCTCTGCAGCTCTGAATAAATCTTGAAGGAATTTACCACAAAGTTTGCTGGAAAGAAGGTAATAACTCCTCATTGCATAAATTTGGAGAAATTTCTAGTTCCAAATGATTTTGATGCTGGAATATGGTTGGAAAAGTATAAAATTCTTTTGGAAATTAGAGAAAGATATGAAGATGATATGATCAAGACTTGGTATTCTACATTAAAATATAATGACAAGAAGAGGAAGTATCAAGTAACTCTTACGTCCAGGAATCTGTGACTATCAGATGAAAATATCAATGATGTTTTAGAAATTCCTGAACATGAGGAATTTAAGATTGATATTTCCACCTCTAAATACATGGATGAGGCTGATGATGTAGATGAGGAAGGTAGAGAATATCTGAACTATAAAGAAAGCAAAAATCGTGAAGCCTTTTGACCTTAGTGTACAAGTGAGAATATTGCACTATGTAATGTCAAAGATTATTTTCAATAATGGAAGAAACTTTAATCTAATCACCAGGGATGAAGCTCATGTAATGACAACTTTAATTCAAAGAAAGGAGCTCAACCTGGGTCACAATTTTTTAGTCAATGATCAAGGCAAGAAACCAAAGAAAAGACTCCACTCTGCCCTATGCCTCCATCATCACCAAGCTCCTCAAATTTTCCAAGATACATCATCTGGAGAAAGGCAAAGGGAATTCGACTGAGGAGTTTACAGAAGAAGAGGTGATAAGAATAGGGATAGAAAGGAAAGAGGGCAGATAGATTGGGAAGGGGAGAGTCATAACAGCAAAAGGCTACATCTAAGGCTACCCCAACCATCCAACTTAAACCATAGTCAACCCAACCTTAGCCTACCTAGCAACTTGAACCTTCCATTCCAACCACTATGGCCACCCCTAATACCATACCTAAACTCTTTGATTGCCTATAAAAGATGAAGCTCAGTATTAGGGAGGAACAAAATGCTAAGTTTGCATACTTGCAAACTGAAATAACTAACCTGGCCAAGAAACTCAAGGTAATTGCTAATGCCTATAAAGATATCTAAAACTCTCTTCCAACTACATTAGTCGGCCTTGAGACTGGCATCTTAGAACCTCTTGAATCTGTCTCTCCTCAAATCCTAAGTCTTTTTGAAATAGGCTCTCCTAAAGCTACTACTATGGCTACTAGTACTGCTGCTATTCCTCAAGCCTCCAACAATGAAACCATTCCTAGTCCATCTCTAGACTATGCTATAGAGGAAGAAACCACTCAAGCAGAGGGATCTCACAAGCCAATAATGAAGGATGTTGCTTAAGACTCAATCCTGTCATCACAAGAGACTGGGCAAATGGAGAAGCTTTTTGCAGATCTTACCACTACACCAATTATTCAAGCTACCCTCAATGAGGAAAGGGGCATCATGCCTTACATTAACTTTGCCACTATTGCACATGATGCTATAGTGCAAGCTCAAAAGCAAAGGCTCAGTGAAATATTTCCTCAACCTTCATCCTCTGGATTTGGCCTCTCAGTGAAATAATGGGCTAGGCTAGCCAACATTCAAAGGAAGGTTCAAGAATTAACTTTAGCATTTGATGATAAACTTCCTCAAGTCCCTACCTCTGTGCCATTCATACTAGTCCATCTTTAGGCTATTCCTATATATCAGACACCTGTTCTCTTTATTATTGCTCTTGCTCCTGATGATGTCAAAAAGGGGGAGAAGAAAACTAGGCAAACTAGAGAAGCTACAACTAGATAAATCGAAATTGGACTATCTGAAGCTGTTGGGCAATTAGGAAAGACATATGGCAAGAAGAAGATTAAGCTCAAGGCCAGAAAGGAATGACAAGCTACAGAATCTTAGGGCTTAGATCTTAGGATTTTGTGATTTCACCTCTGTTGAACCTTGAATCTATGTTATATGATCACATGTACTTGTTTTGAATTTGGTTGAATATTTGTACTGAACTTATAAGTATCAATGAATCAACACAACTTGCTTCCACATTTCATTTTCTATTCTTCTACATTGTCAACTCTGGTACATGTGCTATATTGATATTTGAATTTTAATGCATATGTTGAAGGGAAGCCCTTAGAAGCAAATTCAAGTACTAATCCTATTTGCAAGTTGTTTTGTCACCATCAAGAAGTTTTAATGACTCCAAACAACTAGAGCTTAGAAAGAAGAATATTGAAGGAGAATGAAATGACAAAGTGAAGAAATCCAATGAAGAACATGTGAAGATTTAGTCGTTCAGATTTTTCACTATGTACACTAGGTAAAAAGCTTTGATTCTTACTTATTTATGTTACCACAGCACTTAAACAAGTAATTTCGTAGTTACCGTATGTCAGCAATTGTTAAATTTGAAAAATACTGACTAAGAGATGAATTTTGTTATTGACTCATGTGTTTTTTGCGCAAATTTTGAACTTTACTTAATAAAATTTGAATATACAAAGGTTTCATTTCTGATGGATGAATTTCAATTATGAAATGCGAATTTTAGGCTAAGCATTGTTAGTGAATGTGTGAAAATTCGTATGAAACTTAGTCAAAATTCAAATATTGGTGAACTTCAAAGAGAGTTAAGAGACACCTCCTCTAACAGACGAACTTTGGACTTCAAAATATGAATTTTGAAATGAGAACTTATGAGTTATGTTAGAGCATGCCTCTGACAGATAAACTTTTGTAGTTCAACATTTGAATTTC
Organism: Adenanthera pavonina; assembly: GCA_026686845.1. Classification (NCBI taxonomy): domain Eukaryota; kingdom Viridiplantae; phylum Streptophyta; class Magnoliopsida; order Fabales; family Fabaceae; genus Adenanthera; species Adenanthera pavonina. Next base: position 25,147,949 of record JAIVEN010000004.1, read on the forward strand.
ACTTAAGAAAACTTTTGTGCCATATTGAACAAGCCTCTGACAGATAAATTTTTGCTTCTAAAATTTGAATTTTGAGTGCACTATGAAAATATGAGACAACTGTTCAAACTCAACAAATACACTTTTGATATGAAAATTCATATGTTCTAACATAGGATATTTGACAAACTTAAAATTTGAATGTTAGATTTGAACAGCTGAATGTTGAAGTTCAACGTTGAAATTCTTAACCTTTTGTCTATGTGAAATTCGTTTGTTGAATCTCGAAATTTGAATTTTGACATGTTAGACGCATTAAATGCGGTTGGTAAATGGCTATTTCTGCAGAGTAACCATTGGTTAAAGTTTCTAACGGTTATTTCTAATGTCTAATGACTAGTTAAATCATAAATCAATAAATATAACTTCATTTGAAGTTATGGTAATGAATTTGAGCTTATCTTTACAATAACTCTACTAAATATTTATGTCAAAACATTTTCACCCATATACAGTATTTATTGTTCCTCAACTTTCATATCTACTCTATTCTAGAGAGTATTCGATTTGTATAAAAATCTTTTCTACATCTGGAAGAAATATTTTTTATGAGGGGAATCACAAAGGGTATTGGAAAATCCTTGTAAGAGTGTTGAGTGTAAAGTTTGAGTGTTCTTAGAACAAAGCACAAGTCTATACTAAGGCATTGTAAGGAGCCCATTGAACTCTTGCTGATAGTCAAAATTTCAAGTGGTAGCTTGAAGACTAGACATAAGTCAAGGGGATTGGACTGAACCAGGATAAATCTCTGAGTCATCTTTTCCCTTATCTTCCATTTACATTTATTTTCACTACACTAAATTTTTCTGCAAGCTTTTGCTTTCACTGTAAACTTACGTTTTTGCAGAAAAATTTTAAACTTCCCAATTTACCTATCTCTTGGGAAGCTTGCAATCCTAACACCATATTACTATTGTGATGATTGGTAATTATTTTGGCTAAGATTATGTAAGGGTTTTGACATCAAAATGTTCATTTTCTAAGGGAAAACTCTGTCAAAATTTTTATGAAATATGGCTCATTCTATTTTAATGTGCTTACTTGATAATTTTGTGACACATTTGATAATATTTATCCATAAATTGATATTGCTACTGGGATTCTATGAATCTTAGAATTCTATATCACTAACATGTTTAGGAACAAGTCATGGCAAGGCTCAAATGAAGGGCCAAGGAAAGGAAGAAGAAATTGATAGTTAAACTAGTCCTTTTAGCCGTGATCTTCTATTTTGAAACTTTATGTAAATTTATGTGTGTTCTTTTAAATCTCTATCTTGAGGTCATAATGTCCCTTTGAGTTTCACATGATGTTTGGGATAGATTTGGAATAAGAAATGATCATGTAAATATCTTATGGAATTTATTTTGCAAAGTACATGGATGTAAATATTCATTTTGACACCCTGATAGTAAAGTGGTTATTGTTTAAACAAAACAGAGTATAATTATAAGTCTTATATATGTCTGAAAGGTATATAGAATATGCTGTCCATAGAAGGAAAAAGCACACAAATTTAATAAGTACTATTTATTATGATTTTTCAAAGTTGGTGCAAGAAAACTTAAAAATAGGGGAATGACAAAATGAATAGTTGTTTCATGCTTAATCTTGTATAAATTAGCACGTTAAAGCTACTATTTCATATTTTCCCCATGTAAATATGATTTTAAACTATTTTAGAGACTTAAATCACATTGATACAATTTTTCTAGATTTAGTTATAAGTTTTTAAACTTCATCCAAGAAAAAGAGTTTACCAAATGCACAGTAACCCAAAAAAAGAAATTTTTCCATGTTAGTCTTTTGGTTGATTCAAACCTCTCAATGTAATATCATAAAGTTTTACTGGATATCAAGTAATGAAAGAGAAAATAATAAATGATAATATAAAATGTACAAGAAATTTGTGAAAACAGACCGACACCATTTTACGTGAAATAGGATAAAGAGATTATTTTTTCTGGTTGGACAAAAAAAATTATATTTTTCCCTCTAAAAAATTATAAAAATGACATCTACGTCCCTAAATTTACAAAAACTTACGTGTAATGAGAATAGAAAGCTCTTGGGGAAAATTACACCAATGACCCAAAAGTTTCAAAAATTATAATTTAACCTTGTGTCAAGAGCAATTTTGTAAATATATAAAATTACTGTCAAAATGAAGATTTTAAGGAGAGAAGTCCAATGGTATATGGTACTGAGGGTTAATGTTCAATGATAAAGAAATAATAAGTACCAAGTGTCTAAAAGTAACTTTATACCAATAAAGTAAAATGTGATCCCCACAGATAGTGAAAAGACAATCGGGAAAGGATATGGGCCTTACATAGATACCATTTAAGACAAAATAATTAATAAAATATAAATATAAATTTGAAATAGTCTTGTAGCTTAAAAATGCTAAGTTATTATAAAAAGTAGTTTTATCGGTACAGTAAAAATTACCCGATTCAGGATATTTCTAGACTAGAAAAAATTGAGAAATTTTGGACACTAAAACCTCTCTCATTGGCATATGAAATTAGGTAGAATGGGCACAAATTTTTGGAAAAAACTTATCCTAGAAGCCATGGATTTTGGACATAAAAAGTAACAATAGTTAGGTTAAGTAACTAACCATGATTAACAAGGTAAGTAAACACTTAATCCTTCTCTTTCCTCTCCATTATGCAAGTTATTTCTAGCAGCAAAAACAGAGGAGAAAACACAAGAAAGAAAGGGAGAAAAGAGAGAAAGAAGAAGAGAAATCTTGAGGGAAATCAAAAGCTCAAGTTTAGGGTAATTTGATCTACCACCTCAAGCTAGTTGTTTGAAGTATTTGGTGCATGATTCATGGTGTTGCTTCTCTTCCTTGCTCCCTTAGATTTTTCGACCAAACCTTGATCTAGGAAGAAAATGAGTTTTCCAACCACTAAACTTGGGGAAAATGCTAAACTAGTAACCTAAAGCATGAATATGGAAGTAGTTTGAAGTATTATGGAACATAGCAATTTTTCCTTATTTCCCCTAATTTTTTACTAGCTAGGGTTTACATTTAGAATTGTAATTTCATGTTTTTTGGATTCCTTGGATCCAAGTTAGTCAAGTACAAGTGTTGGTTTCAAGAAACTCTCAAAGGAAAGCTAAGTGAGAATTTTAGGTTTTATAAGTATTGTATAGTGTTACTCTTGAAACCAATGGCTAAGATGCTTAAATGGTGATATGGCTAGGTTCAAAGAAGTTGTGAAAGTCCCAAAAAGTGGTGTAACAAGTGTGGGAAGCTAGGGAACACTCAAAGGTAATTAAATTTCCTTACTAGCATCACATTGTCATAATTGTTTCTTTTGCATTTGACATTATGGCATATGAATGAAATGTTATCTTGTGATATTTCTATGTTTTTGGCTAATTTGTATAAGGGGTTTTGAGTCCCAAGATATCCATTTTCCAAAATGAAACTCTGCTAAAATTTTTGTAAAATTTATATCTAAATGTGCCTAAGTGATGAATGAAAGTTTATATGATGTTTCCATGCAAATTTTGATGATATGGTTGCATGTTTGGAATTTACCTACTAAGATTCTTTGAATCTCATCCTCCCACATACTAACCTTGTTTAGGAAGAAACTATGGCAAGGCCACGAAGAAAGAGAAAGGAAAGGAGAAAGAACATGGTAATTAACTTGATTTTGCTTGCAATGATCATGAGTTTTGAACTATTATGTAAATTTGTAAAAATGATGTTAAATCTATTTCTTCAACCTTTTATGTTCCTCTAGGTTTATGTAATGTATGTCAAGATATAAGGTTAAGTTATGGACATATGAGTAGGTTTTGATCTTTACTTTGTAAAACTAAAGGATGGATATGTTCACCCAGACTTCTTGATGGTAAACTCGCCACTGTCGGGACATTCGATGGTAAGTACGAATGTCATATATGGTTAGAAAGTAGACCAAAATATATTTCAAATAGTCCAAAGAATACTCAATTTGGACATATGTACGAATTATAATGATTTTTCAAATTTAGCTTTAGAAATCTGGATTTCCTGAATTTGACCATATGAACAGTAGAAAATTATGAAATTTACTGTACTAATTAGCTTTTTTTATGGCTGTTTTTTTTTAAACAACCGTAGAAAGGTCACTCATTTTAATTAAAAAAATATCTAAAGCTATCTACGGCTATTTTTCCAAAAACAACTGTAGAAAGATCACTCATTTTAATTTAAAGGATTTTGTAGTTATTTTTCAGAAAAGTAGCAATAGAAAAATTTTCAAGTAAAAAGAATATTTTTTATTTTTAATTATTTTTTGGTTTTTTAAAGAGAGTTTTCTATGGCTGTTTTGTCACCATAGAAAGATCAATAAAATATTCAATGTATTAGATTAAAAATGTTGTATATTTATTTTTAAAAAAAATAAAAAGGAAGTTTTATTTTTTTAAATTAAAAAAATTAAAGGTTTTTGTGGTTATTTTTCAAAAAAAGTAGTGATAGAAAAATTTTTAAGTAAAAAGAATATTTCTATGGTTATTTATTTTTTGGCTTTTTAAGGAGAGCTTTCTATGGCTGTTTTTGACAAAACAACCATAGAAACATCAATAAAATATTCAATTTTTTAGATTAAAAAATGTATATTTATTTTCTTTTTTTAAAAATAAAATGGAAGTTTTATTTTCTTAAATTAAAAAATTTAAAGGCTTTTGTGGTTATTTTTCAGAAAAGTAGGAATAGAAAAATTTTCAAGTAAAAAGAATATTTTATTTTTATTTGTTTTTTGGCTTTTTAAGTAAATCTTTCTATAGCTGTTTTGTCAAAAATAGCCATGGAAATATCAATAAAATATTCAATGTTTTAGATTAAAAATGTTATATATTTATTTTATTTTTTTAAAGGAAGTTTTATTTTTTAAAATTAAAAATTTAAAGGCTTTTGTGGTTGTTTTTAAGAAAAGTAGCAATAGAAAAATTTTTAATTAAAAAGAATTTATTTTTATTTTTTATTTTTTAAGGAGAGTTTTCTATATTTGTTTTTAGAAAAATAGCCATATAAAGGTTAATAAAAAATTTAATATTTTAGATTAAAAAATGTTGTATATTTATTTTCTTTTTTAAAAGTTAAAAAGGAATTTTTATTTTGTTTCAATTAAAAAATTTAAAGTGTTTGTTGGTTATTTTTTAGAAAAGTAGCAATTGAAAATTTTTCAATTAAAAATATTTTTATTTTTTGTTTATTTTTTGGTATTTAAAGGGGGGCTTTCTACAGCTATTTTTGGGAAAACAGCGGTAGAATGGTTAATAAAAAATTCAATTTCTAGATAAAAAATGTTGTATATATATTTTATTTTTTAAAAATAAAAAAAGAAGTTTTATTTTGTTTAAACTAAAAAATTTGAAGGTTTTTGTGGTTATTTTTCAGAAAAATACAAAAGAAACATTTTCAACTAAGAAGAATATTTTCATTTTTGTTTATTTTATAGTCTTTTAAGGAGAGCTTTCTATTGCTGCTTTTCCAAAAACAGTCATAGAAAGGTTAGTACAAAATTTAATGTTTTAAATTAAAAAATGTTGTGTATTATTTTCTTTTTTAAAAAATAAAAAAGAAAGTTTTTAAAGAAATAGTTATAATTAGTGAAGTATTTTGTGGTTATTTGTTAAATAATAAGAGTAAAAACGATAATATTTATTTATTTTTAAATAAAAATAGTATTTTGATATTTTAAAATAAAATAAATTAAGTCAAATTTTTTAATTAAAAATTATTTTAAATTAAAAAAATAATATGTTTTAGATTAAAAATGTCATTTATTTATTTGCTTTTTTAATTTGAAAAAGAATGTTTTTTTTTTTAAATTAAAAAATTTGAAGGCTTTGATGGTTATTTTTCATAAAAGCAGCTATTGAAAGTTTTTCAATTAAAAAGAATGTTGTTTTTTTTTTTGTATGATTTGGATGAGCTTATTCATAAGTGATTATGAGGATAAGTGATTATGTGAAAAGTGAATTGCGTTTAGATATTTTGAATTCAGAAGTAATTTTTCATAATTGATTATGTTTGGATAAATTGATCAAAATCACTTTTGGATGGATAATTACTTGAAATATCTAAAATACCCTTGGTGCTTAAATGATTGTAATTTCTTTTAAATGAATGTTTTAATACATAATAAAATGGTTTACGTGAATAATAAAACTTTAATAGCTTTTTAATTAAACTTCTAATTTATAAATAATATGAAAATATTACATAACAAATGGTCGTGCACATATTAATAAAAATTAAAAATTCTAAAATTAAATATTAAAAAAGAATAATACATAACTAATTTTTTTTAAAGATTGTACAATTTGATCTCTAATTAAATAACGAATATAATCAATTTCCCTTAAAGATGTCACAGTTGAACTTGTGGTTGAGGGTCGATACTCATCACCGTGATTATCATCTTCATACTCAACTATATCTTCAGTTTCAAACCGTAAGAATTTAGAGTCTGTTTGGGAATTCTTTCTAATGAAATTGTGTATAGCCATTGTTACACATGCTATTTGAACTTGTGTTTGAAATTTGTAGCTAGGCATTCGATATAAAAATGGAAATCTGTTCTTCCAAACTCTAAAAGTCCTTTCTATTATACATCTTAAACTTGAATGGTAATAATTGAATTGTTCATTGTTGTTTGCATATCCAGATGAACGCCGAAAATCTGGGAGATGGTAGCGCTCACGTTTGTATGGACCTAGATATCTAGTTGGTGTTAGATAACCAGCATCCACCAAATAATATTTACCTAATAATCAATGAAAATATTATTAGTCATTTGTAATTTCGAATCCTACACTAAATAAAGGTATGAACAAAAAACATACCGAGAGGTGGATGAGGAAAATTCATGGATGTAGTTGAGGGTATTGCCAAAAACATGAGCATCATGTGCAGTGCCCTCCCATCCAGGCAATACAAAAGTAAAGCATATATCCCAATCACATACAGCCATGACATTTTGTGTTGGATATCCTTTTCCTCCAATAAATTTTGGTTGTTCACTAGGATTGACAATACATGGAATATGAGTACCATCAATAGCTCCTATAGTATTTCTGAAAAATGGCCAATATCGCTTATCATCTCGTATTTTTGATGGTATACCATGAAATCTATCATCTTTTGGCTTGATATATTTCTTTGATAGTCGAAGGCAAGCCAGTAAGACTTGATGAAAATGTTTGCTTATAGTCTCTCCTAAGCATTGAAATCTCTCTTGTAGCATCCTATTTCCCACCCCATGACCAACCAAGTTCAAAAACATTGCAAGCATTTCTTGTACCCTCATTCTCCTAATTTCCTTTAACCCATGTTCTTCTACCAGTTTAGTGCAAAGTTGATAAAACATATTCTTTTCCATACGAAACATCTCATAACAACGAATTGGATGACCTTGTAAAATTTCATTTACCCATGAATGACTGGTATACTTACTAGTTCTCCGAGGATCCTTATACATATAATTTACCGCATACAATCCAACTAATGCAGTGACGTTTGCAACTTCATTAAAGTCATCTTCGGAGGAGTCTGAGTCTCCCATTTTTTTTTTCAACCTGTAAGGTGGAAGATGAAAATAAATATTTAAACCATAGTCTAGTAATCATAATTCTTTGAAAATTAACTAAACAAGACTTCAATATAAAGGAGACAACTATAGATTTCACATTAAGAACAAAGTTAATAAAAGTCACAAAAGAGACCTACAATAACAAAGTTAAATATCCTAAATTGGCAAATCTAGCAGTCACATGAAAAACTAAAGTTGAACATCCTAAATTCTAGAAGCTGCAAGCTTCAACCATGTTAACAATCTTTCTTCATCATGTCTTAAATGTATGAGGATATCCCTTTTGGTGGGGTTTGAAAGCACTTCACAACATTTTGAATACCATTCAACATCACTATGAATAGTGTCTATTGAACTTAGTTCAGCCATGACTTCACCCATAGATATTGCAGCCTTCCGTTTTCCTCGTGACTCTTGTGCATCAGCAATCCTACTAATAGCATCAACTACCAGCCTTGCATTTGTGGCTTTCTATTTATTGTTGCCTTCTGAATGTTCCACCCTCTTTCTCTTGCCAATGCTTATTTCACTAGAGTACCCTTGCGAAGTGTTTAAGTTCATATCCCTAAGCTCAGAACTCACTCCTGCACTTGGCGTGATAGTACCATTACCAAGATCTTCTTCACCATCTCTTGATCCTTCCTATAGGTCAACACATGGACGATACACATCATCATCCTCTCCAACATCATCAGGTAATGTCCCCGATGAGGATGTCCATGCATGCACCCCGCTTGCCACTGCACTTCTAAATAAAATTATTAATTCATCCTCAAATTGAATTCCTTTGTGTCTGAATTTTTTATTGTCTGGATTTTCTTGCATATTTACATATAATTAGTATGACATATTACACAAAAGTTCAATAAATTCAGCATATTATAACAACAAATAAAGTAGACTACATACTGATATCTTTTTCTCCCACCATGAATCAGGTGCATCAATAGTTTGTTGCCCAGGATGCCACCCTACACCTGACTCTTTCTCAAGTATCTTGCACCATAAATTCCAATCTTTTCTTAGGACATCCAACCTATTATTAAGTTGTCCCCTATTGTAGTTCCTACTAGTCTTTTCCTTAAACCCAGCTACTACCACAACCCACCCAATTTAATTTAGACTACTGCCCTGCCGCTGCCTTTTTGAACTTGTTCCACACATAGTTTGATCAGAATCTCAGTTGCATTCATGTCCCAAGTTGTTTTCATTCTCTCATTACTCATGACTCTATAAACATAAAGTTTAGCTAAATAATCCAATACTACTATAACAACAAAAAACATAATAAATTGATAATCAATATGTCTATAAGAACAAAAAAGACCCACAATATATTTCACACTATGCTGTCAGTTTAATTGCATCATCACAGTTTAATTAGTTAACACCCACTCTACCACTCTGCCACACATTCTTCCTAATTGCATCACACATTCCCCAATTACACTTCACATGCATCTAAGATTTGATCAGCATACCATCAACCCAATATGGGAATCAGAATCAACGCAAAGCATCAATTCAAATTTGTGGTGCAAGCTACATATATACAAAAGGTCAAGTCTTCATAAATACATGCTAACTAGAAATTCTATAATAGACTCATGGAGGAAAGGCAACACTAAAATCACATCCAATAAAAGTGAAAAGCATGAAGTTTTTATGCCTAGAGTGCTACAAATCTCTAACCCATTTTATTTTGTTAAAGTGGTCTCTTCATGCTGGGGCACATATAATCTCAAAACACAATTTTGCTTTAAATGCAGACTCGGTAAAGATAACATAGCAGACCTTTTTCCAGTTTTCTAGTTCAGCACAATCAATCATGATCCTCTTGTAACAATGACAAAAAATTATTGGCAAGTCTCTAAGACCCAACTCACCCTAAATTTTTTAATTAAAAACAAAATTATAACCCCCTTCCCTAACCTGCCCATTATTTCTAGTAGTCCAACTGAAACAAAACCAACCGAGTTATACAAAATTACTAGAGAACAAAGGTTATATGCTAGATTGTAAAAATTGATTACTGATGGCATGATAGTAAAAGAAACCCTGTGGATGCCTATTCGTTGGAAAACAAACTCATAGATACATCATATATCACTTTTGACACATGCTTAATTACATTGCAAAAATTAATTTGCATCATTTGATACAACCATTGAAGCAGCAAAAAAAAATTTTGGATGGCACATATTTACTTTATAAATGGCACACAAATGATTCGAGAAGAAACATCAGCCCTCTGCCTCATTTCCCAGAACTTAGATTCGTATGCATACCAGTTTCTTTCAAAAATAAATATTTTATAACAAAAATAAGTCATGAAAGGCATGTAGATGGCATCTAGAGTCTAGACTTAAATACTCACACAAGGATATTCTACTATGAAACAAGAATAGTAGGAGCACACATGTTTAGGAATATATATAACATGTACAGGAAAAGAGGCTACAAAATATAGAAATCAATTAGGTCCTATGATGAGAAAACTCATTTCCTTTTTTTTTTTTTGTGATAAGCAGAACAAGCACAACCACATAACAGAACAAAACAAAATAGAACAGAAAGCATGGGGGAGGTACTAATGGAAGAAGCACAACCATGGAGGCAGAAGACAGAGGACGAGTCACCAAGCACAACCACGGATGATGACGGAGCTACAAGCCTAGAATAGTGGAGTGTTAGAGATATTAGATCAGGGAACCAAGAACCATATGGAGGACAATACACAGCTTAAAGTCCAAATCTGAGAAATCAAGCAATATGAGAAGTGGATCAAAACCTTATGTGTAGAGATCGGTTGGATCACCGGTGAACTGGCTCCGAGAACTCTCACATGAACAGATCGAGCTTCAGGCAGTGGAATGATTCTTCGAATGCTGACGGGAGTCCATCTTGGTGAGCAGCAATGAAGACTTGATGGAGGTGATGAGCAAGAAAGTACAAGGCATAGGACAGTTTGATGGAGGAGATCACCGGACAGGCTGACTGGATCTGCGCCAATAGACAACGCAGAGAATGGTTTGCAGGAGAGCTGAAATTGTGTCTTAGATACGGTGAAGACAAAGAAAGGGGAAGGTAAAGCAAGCTTGTCTGGAGGAGTGCATAGGAGAGGCCGATGGGTTAAAGGTGGAGGACGGTTTGTGGAAGGCCGAGGATGGTTTATGGAAGATGAGGACACCTGGGTTACATAGAGATGAGAAACAAAGTATGAGCCTCATGAGTTTGTTCCTTCATTTAGGGTGTTTTTGGTAAACTGGTAGGTAAATAATTAATAATCCCCATAATGCTCCCAATGGTCATATTTTCTCCATAATAGATTATCAAAAGCTACAAATCATAGCTTATTTCAATCAAGCTTTTTCCAAGATAATCACTTTTTGCAACTCATCTGGGTGTTTGGTTAATAACACTATAAGCTATTTTTTTGAGGGAATAATCACTTATAATCGATTATGATAGAAAACCAAACAGGTACTTACATGTTTTTTAAAGAGGTAACTTATCAAGCTTTCTATGGTTATGTTTTATAAAATAGTCATAGAAATAATGTAAATTAAAATTATATATTTATTTGCTATTTTTTGATTAAAAATATTTTTATTTTTTAAATAAAAAAATTTTACTTTCTATATCTGTTTTTCAGAAAACAGCCATAGAAAACCATCTAAATCTAGTTTCCCGCAGTCAATAAAATTAGGCACCTTTATACTTTTCATTTTTGGGTTCCTCATTTTTTTACTCAACTATTCAAATGCTCCATTGAAATCCTTTCTGAAATGTGGTGCTCATGTAGTTAACTAGCCGAAAGCCCTTATTCCTGCTCCAAACTTCAGTCTTCGTTAGTTTCATTCCTCCTTTGGCATCCACTTCTGCCATGGTATTCGTCTCTGTATTACTCCTTCGATTTGTTGGCCTATCACTAGTTATTTGCTCCACTGAAATCCCTCCCTAAATCTGACCCTACCTCAAGCCCTAAAACCCACCTTCATTGCCTCCGTCTCCACCTACATGTTCAAAGTTGTCCCCTAGTTTGCTTCACTTTTATTGATGCCTTCATTTCCACTTGCTGCATTTTCTCTTGGGTTTGCTTTACTTCAGTTCTATTCGCTTGGTTTGGCTAATATGCTCCATTTTGGGCATTTTTGTTTCTGTTTCAAAGTGGACGAGGAAGCCAAGGTTTTGCTCCCGGCATTGAAGATTCTCTCTTCTCCAGAATCTTGGTCTCAAGCTTGACAAGGAGGTTCTTCTATGAATCATTTTATTTACACAGGTTGCCATTACTAATTTGTCACTTGACCTTGAAATTTCAAGGGTCTTGAAACAGAAGTAGACATTGCAAGAAGAGGTGATAAAATTGAAGGTAAAGCAAAGAGGTTTAACTTCAGAGGAATGAGGCATCCAGGGGTTGAGTCACCTAATGAAGCAAGGTAATGAGCCCAAGTCTAGATCTGTAAAGTAAATGCATGGTAGGATTTAGGCAAAACATGTATGTGTATAGAGCAGTACATAGGTGTTAATCATGTCTTTGAACAAAACTCTTTCAATTTCCAAATGGAAAAGACAATTTTTGGTACTGTAGGTAAATAAACCATCTGAGAACTAAGAAAACAAACTGCCTTGCAAGAATACGAAGCTATTGTCTACATTTGACTCCCTGCTCTAATTAAATGCTTATATATTCTGTGCTCTTTCCCCAAGCTGAATGCATGGCTTTTAATTAGGATTGCTAAATTTTTAATTACTTGTTTGCTTACATGTTTAACAAAATTATGATGTATGGATAGAATGGCACAACACGATAAAAAAATTATATCCAAGATGCACATGTCTTTTAATTTAGTCATCTTTCTCTTTAATTTGTAGCAGGCCATTAATGGTATGTAGAAAAGGAACACTATAGCAGGTCATTCATGTCAAGAAATTCAATTACTCTATCATGAGGTTACCAGAAGTATATTGTCTTTATTTTTAACAGCAAGCAACCGCAATTGTTAAGCCTAAATTTATTGAAAACACTTGAAATGATTTTAGGACAAAGGCTTCTAAGCAAAACAATTGAAACCAAACACGTTGGAAGACTAATATCCAGCACCATTTTTATAAATATATAAAGCTTGAAAGACAGACGTAGGTATCCCTTATAACAGTAGTCAATGAGGTATCATTGGTAAAAGACAACTAGAGAAGTTTGAATTAGGGGCTTTAAAAGACAAAGCTTGAATTCATAGCACACTTCATTTGAATCAAGGGCTGTATTTTTCTTGACAAAAAATAAAAGACAACTTAAAATAAATAAGTATATATCGATGGTATCATTGGTGAGTTTCTTGATTGTTCTAAATTGTAATTGCATTTGATTGTCTATGAAGACATTTTTCTCTGAAAGTGCGTAGTCATATGATAGTCCCTCCCCATTAGAGAACTATGGGTCTGAAGACCATGGTCAAATACCTGCTACAACCGGTTGTGCATATAATAATAAACCCATTTTTCTATTATTATAAATTCTAAAAGTCAAATGTGAAGCATATATGGGACAAGCAAGCAACACTAATAATTTGACTCATGGGTCCTTCCAGAGAGATCTTGTATTTATTTACTTATTTGTTTTTACACTACAAGGGACAGGGGAAGACTTAGACAATTTCCGAATTAAATTGTTGGAAAAAATTAAGGTATGTATGGTTAATCAGAGATAGAGATGATTTTAACTGTTCATAAATCTTGGAGTATAGTTGTTCCCAGACTTCATATCATATTGAGAATGAGGTTTAGCATTTGATCCTCAAGAGTATGATTCTATTCCCAATTTTACTATTCTTTCCATTTGATTGTCCTAATACGTAATTGCATCTATATTTAGAAAAAATAATTAAATTGATAATGATTATATATATTATTATTGTTAAACTTTATGACAATACTTGGAGAAGATCAATATATTTTATAAATATGTAAGAAAGTGTATTGTTTTCAAGTTGGGAAGTGCCATTATAAAACCTCACATTGCGTATTTGATCATTTCATCATCACATTTTACTTTTGATCATCACATAATCATTGTTTGTTTTAGTCCTAAATGATTGTCTTAAGGGGAGGAATATCTAATTTGATATATGTGAAGTTGATATAATTCCACATGATATGATTCGATCAAATTAATAAATTCACAAGCGCTACAGGATTAATTAATTAGAATAATATATATTTACATCTCTTTGTTGGTATTATTAATTCTTAATTATTTACACAATTTATTTGTATTAAAAACATATATATACATACATCATCAAGGTCTTAAATTATATATATATATATATTCTTGGTGCTATTAAAAAAAAAAGACACACACATATATATGCCACCTAATTTGAAGTGTTTCTTGTTTTCTGCTTGTCATCCTATACACACACACACAAAAGATTGACAACAAAAACAATGATGGGTATGATAATATCATCCACTCCTCTGACCCATGTCTGATATCTTATTCTATATATATATATTGTTGGGTCTTAAACTAGTTTATAACAACCTAATGTAAATAGTAATGGAAGGAAGAAGAAGAAGATCAGCTGGAGACATATTGAAACAATGTGTGTTTAGCTTGAAGCTCTTTGGATATCATTTTCTCTTTAAAGTTTTGTGATTATGTATTACCAACTAGTTTTGTTATATTTCATTTGCCATTTCTCTTATATTGTAGCATAATAGGTACTATAAGTACTTGAAGTTGAAAGCCATATATATTCAAATATCCCCAAAGGACTCAAAAGGTACATTCCTCTTCTAGCTTGAAAATACTTCTATCAATTACATTAGTAATTGTATTCTCATATATGTCAAAAAAAGTTAAGATTAATAATTTATAAATAATGTTAAAAGTAGACTACAATATATTATAGGGTATACTTCAATAACAAAATTATCTTCCTATATTACTTGGATTATTCACTAGTCTTACATAATTGACATTATGGGCTGTGAGAATCTGGTTCTTTCTCCCTTATCTTGAATGAAAATCAGGCCTCTGAAAACATGATGTGAGCAAAATTTCTAGAACAAAAATGAATCTATTTACTGCTTGATTAAGTATTTATATTGATTGGAGGTTTGGTTATCCATTTCCCTTATACAGTTGGTTATATATGCATTTGAATTATTTACACTTCAAATTTGATTTGTTCATTCATGGATGTTTAGTTAGGCAATGTCCTTCAAAGGTGTTATGGTATCTTCCAATAATACCAAGGTTCAAGTGCTTGTTTGCTAATGCAAAGAATGCAAAGAACTAGATATGGCATGTAGATGAGAGGAAATTTGACGGAATGCTTCGACATCCAGCTGATTCTCCACAATGGAAAACCATTGATAAACTGTTTCCAGATTTTGGCCGTGAACCAAGAAATTTGAGGCTTGGACTTTGTACAGATGGAATGAATCCTTATGGCAACCTTAGCAGTATACATTGCTCATGGCCTGTTCTTCTGGTGGTTTACAACCTACCTCCTCAATTGTGTATGAAACACAAGTATATGATGTTGTCTATGATGATTTCGAGCCCAAAAAAACCAGGAAATGATATAGATGTCTACTTGGGACCTTTGATTGAGGACTTAAAGGTATGGGTGGAAGGTGTGGATGTGTTTGATGCATATCACAAGGAGTCTTTAAGCTTCATGCCATGAATGTTTGCATGATAAATGACTTCCCTACATATAGGAACTTGTATGGATATAGTGTTAAAGGCCACAAAGCATGCCCTATTTGTGAACATGGCACATGCCATAAACAACTTGAACATGGAAAGAAACCTATCTTCCTCGATCATCGAAGATTTCTCAAAAGGCACCACCCTTATCATAGATTGAAAAAAATCTTTCAAAGGCCTACAAGAGTATGAAAATGCTCCGAAGGCAATAACTGTAGAGCAAGTTTATCAACAAGTGAAAGACATCAATGTGATCTTCGGTAAGAACCAAAAGCTTGCAACAGAGAAGAATTTATGGAAAAAGAGTAGTCTAACTTCTTTGACATTCCATATTAGCAGAGTCTTGAGGTTAGACATAGTTTTGATGTGATGTATGTTGAGAAAAATATGTGTGATGGTCTTATCATAACACTTTTGAACATAAAGGGGAAGAGTAAGGATGGTGTGAATACAAGAAAAGACTTAGTTTAAATGGGAATACAAGAAGACTTCGCTCTACAACTAGTGGGAGAGAGGACTTATTTGCCTTCGGCTTGTTATAAATTGTCCAAAAAAGAGAGAAAAAGTTTTTGTGATTGTTTACATGGCATCAAAGTACCACAAGGGTATTCTTCAAATATCAAGAGGGTCGTGGCAATGAATGATTTGAAACTAGTGGGCTTGAAGTCTCATGATTACCATGTCTTGATGCAGCAGTTGTTACTAATAGCTATTTGGGACATATTGCCAAAAAATTGAGACATACTATAACTAGATTGTGTTTCTTCTTCAATGCCATATGTAGCAAGGTGATTAACCCCTATAAATTGGATGAATTGGAAAAATGATATTGTTATTACCTTATACCAACTTGAAATGTACTTTCTACCATCATTTTTTGACATTATGGTTCATTTAATTGTTCATTTGGTGAGAGAGATAAGGCTTTACGATCCTGTTTATTTGAGGTGGATGTACCCATTTAAGTGATATATGAAAATCTTGAAAGGATATATGAAGAATCCATATCGACCTGAAGCATCTATTGTTGAAAGATATGTTACTAAAGAGGCAATTGAGTGTTGTAGTGAATACTTGTCAACAATAAAAGCCATTGGGCTTCCAAATTCCCACAATAAAGAAAGAGGTGCAAGTAAGGGTACATGAGGGCTTAGAGTGAAAAGCATGGGTTGTAAAGAAGTGTTACAAGCATATATATACATCTTAAATAACACTGATAAAGTTCAGCCTTAGTCAAGCATAAAAACATTATCATAGAACAAAAGCCCTCGAAAGAGAAATAAATGGTTGGTAAATGAACATAATAGGACTTTCAAATTGTGGTTCAAAGAACAAGTTATGAATGATGACAACGTTTTTGATACAATAAATTGGTTAGCTAATGGACCACGCTTAGAGGTCATATGTTGGAATGGTTATGACATCAATGGGTACTCATTCTATAAAAAAGCCTAGGATGACAATAGCACTATGCAGAACAGTGGTGTTATGATGACAGTAGAAGTAATGCATTTTTCTATCCTCAATTATCTCCATTTGAAAACTATCATTTTTCATCGATTAAACTCCTTTTCGCACCCTATGAACCCACTCTTTGCATCTTTCTAAATCGTTCCTCACCGAAAATGGCAAGAGTAAAGAATCCAAAAGTTGGGAAAGGAGAATCATGGCCAAAGAGGTCTGTCAAATTCCAATATGCCTCAAAAGAGAGTGAAACATAGAAAAGAAAAGGCGAATCCAGCAAGGTAACACCCTCTAAAAGGCAGAAAACAACTCTAAAAGCATATTCGAAGAAATCTACACCCTCTCCTTTGAAGGAAGTAGAGCCTTTTGTTCCTGTTACTCTTCCTCCTACAGCACTGAATATGGAGAATATCAATTGACCTCACTACCAGTATAGAGCAATGATCATATCCTTGGTGAATACTATTAGTTAGGATGGTTTCCCAAGAGGGGGTCGAATTGGGAAGCTTGAAAATATTCTGCAAAATGTCAAGAAAGTGAAGAAAGCAAAGTATAGAAGGTAAAACAAAGTATGAGTAAATAAACTGAAAGGTTGCAGTAAAGAGAAGAAAACTCATATATTTATCCAGGTTTGGTCTCTCCACTTGACCTACGTCCAGTCCCCAAGTCACCACTTGAGATTTTCCACTATTCTGCAAGAATTCAGTGGGCTTCTAGCAAATGCCTCAGTACAA
Organism: Adenanthera pavonina; assembly: GCA_026686845.1. Classification (NCBI taxonomy): domain Eukaryota; kingdom Viridiplantae; phylum Streptophyta; class Magnoliopsida; order Fabales; family Fabaceae; genus Adenanthera; species Adenanthera pavonina. The sequence continues at coordinate 25,165,513 of JAIVEN010000004.1, forward strand.
AGATGCTGCTCTGTTTCTAGAGCTTCACTCAATCACTCTATGCACTCTTACAAAGTGCTTCCTAATCCCTTGTGATATTCCCTCACAAGAAAATCTATCTTCCAGATGAAGATAAGATTGTTTACAAAGATTAAACTCTCTTAAACAAAGTGAATATGAAAGTTGAAGTACAAAATATTGAAGTGAGAGAGTAAGAGACTTTGAGTAGATGATTTGGCAGAGTTTCAGTATATACAATGTTAAAATTATTACCCACAACCTCAAATGGTGTTATATTTATAGATTTAGGTCTCAACTATCCGTTGGAGAAGTTATCCAACGGTTACTATGAAAAACTATCCATTAACCAACCGCATTTAATGTTTTTGACATACTGAAATTCGAATTTTAGTTGGTCAACAGATAAATTTTGCAGAAACTGAAGGTTAACAGCTTCAATGTTGAATGCCCGAAGTTCGTCTGTCATGAAGTGAAATTCGAATTTTGATATTTTGAAAATGTTTCTTCATTGTAACATATGAATTTTCATGTTGAAAGTTTTTCTGTTAAGTGTGAACAGTATTTTCAATTTGCTACAGTGCCTTCGAAATTCAAATTTTGGAACCTCAAAATTCGTCTATCCATAGTTGGTCTATAAGGCACAGTAGTTCATTTAATTCAAAATTTGAATTTTCACAGGTCAAAATTCATCTGTCAGAGGACCTCTTTTCAAACTAACTTCAAAATTCGAATTTATAAATACTATCATTCGTATGTCAACATATGATTCTAACAAACTCACAAGCTTAGTTTCTGAAATTTGAATTTTCATGTTCAAAGTTTGTATGTCAGTGAGCAATTTTGAAATCCATTCTAAACTTGGTTTCAGATGAACTTTGACATAATTTCAGATGAATTTCTTTAGTTTTCATAAGTTTCATTTTGTCTAAAATTGGAATTTTCAAAACCTAAAGTTTGTCTGTTACTGAAAGCTTCTTTTAGACACATATCAAAATTTGAATTTTCTCAAGTCAAAATTCATCTATAAGAGAAACCTCCCTTCAGACTTATTCAGTTTCAATGCGAAATTCGAATTTTCAAAGTCAAAGTTCGAATTTCCACTATGACATATTGGTATTAACCTTTAAAACTTCGTCTGTTGGTGGGTGTTTTTCAATTGTTCCATGATTTAACATAGAATCAAGGTTTTAAAACATCTTTTCACCAAATCAAAGTCTTTTATTCAAATAAAACACTACTAAACATCCTACATCCATCTTTGCACAGATTTATCCTGAATTTCTTCACTTGAAACTTTTTGGGCACCTTTGATATCTTTCTTCCAAGCTCTTGAAGGTTGGTTTGGAATCATCAAAACTCTTGATTCAACAAATACACTTCCAAATTCATCAGCAAAAAGGTAATCAAGCTTCACTATGTAAATTTGGAAGAATTCCTAGTTTCTAACAATTTTGATACTGGGCTATGGATGATAAGATACAAAAATCTGTTGGTAATACTGGAAAGATATGATGATAAGGTAGTAAAAACCTGTTATGCCTCTCTGAAATTTACTAGCAAAAAGAAGAAGTGGGAGGTGAATCTGAGGTTAAGGACCATCTGGTTAATGGATGAAACATTTAATGAGGTTTTAGAAATTCCAGGGCAAGATGGTTTAAGGATAGACATCACAGCCTCAAAGTATATGGATGAGGCTAAAACCACTAATGAAGAAGGAGGGCATTTTCTGAACTACAAGGAAAGTACAATTCTGAACACTCTGTTTAGAGGAAAAGAGAATAGGCCATCCCTCAGCTTGCTAAAGCCTATTGAACTCAGTGCTTAAGTCAGAATCCTGCACTATATTGTGTCTAGGATTATCTTCAACAAAGGAGGCAGTTTCAATCTGATTACAAGGGCTGAAGCACATATGATGGTAGCTATTATGCATGGGAAGCTCATCAACATAGGACACATCATTCTCTAATGCATGATCAAGGCAAGAGATCAGAGGAAAGATTCAACTCTTCCCTATGCAGCAATCATCTCCAGGATACTTCAGTATGCCTGAATCCAACATCTTGAGAAAGGAAAAGGGAAGCCTACTGAAATCTTCAAAGAAGAAGAGCTGCAAAGGATGGGAATAGAGAAGAAAGATGGAAGATGGATTGGAAAGGAAGCTGGAAAGTCTGAAGACCTCTTCTTTGATGAGGAAGCCTCCTAACAATAAGAAGGAACATCTGAGGCTACTATAAAATCCATACCTCAGACTTCTCAGCCTATATTATCTCCATCTCAGACCCCTCAAGCTCATGCACCATCAAAGCCAACAAAGATCACTGAGTTATATGACAGTCTGTCTACACTCATACTTAGCATCAGAGATGAGCAAAATGCCAAGTTTGCTCATCTGCAAGATCAGATACACCAGTTGGCAAAGAACATGAAAGTGGTTGCTGATGCATATGAAGACATAAGGAGTGCCATTCCTTCCACATCAGCCAGGATTTTCTGAGCCTGTCATGTCTCCTACACCAGAGCCTCCAAGTCCTTTTGTGTTAGCATCCCCTGAACCTGATGATGCAATGCATGATACTGAAGCTGCTGGTACATTGTCCACACCATAAGTTTCCAATGATAAGAAAAGTCCTGGTCCTTCCTTAGACAATGGAATGGAGGAAGAGGTGTCTCTGGAACCAAGCTCCCATGAGCCCATTCTTGAAGTTGCTCAGGATTCAATTCTCTCATCCCAAGAGTCTAAGCACGTTGAGAAACTAGTGGTAGCTATTTCCTCATCACCATTCATGCAAGCTGCCTCGAATGACGAAAGAAGCATTGTGCCTTATGTTGATCTCAAGGCAATTGCATATAATGCTCTCTTACAAGCTCAAAGACAAAGGCTTGAAGAAATGTTTCGTTCTCCTGCTCCTGCTCCTTCATCTCTCTTTGCATATGGTCTCTCAGAGGAACAAAGGGATGAATTAGTTCTTTCTAGACAAGAAATGCAAGAGCTTCTTGAGATCCAAGCCCTAAGCCTTTTGAACTTCCTCCAAAACTTAATCCAGATCTATCATTTGCTCTTGTACCTCTTAAGGCAATTCCAGTATCTCAGATCCCTCATCCTGCTAATTTTGTACACCTTCTTGTTGATGCCAAAAAGGGGGAGAAGTTCGAGTAAACTGGAAAGATTGCAATTGAGCCTTCTATCAAGACCTACAACAAGAAGTCCAAGTCCAAGTTCAAGAAGAAGTGATTAGACCTTAGGATTGCTTAGTCCTTCTTGTAGTATTATTTTATGAATAATATAAATCTTTGTTCTGAACTCTATTTTATGATTGCCATGTTCTATCTCTGTATTAAAACTTTGAATGAATCAATAAATCTCTCTATTTGATCCGATGCACTTGATATCTTATCTTATGAATTATAATGCATATGTTAAGGGGAAGCTTGTTGAAGCAAACCCAAGTACTAATCCAATTTGCAAGTTGTTTTGTCATCATCAAAAAGGGGGGGAATGTTGAATCAAGTGTTTTGGTGATTCCAAACTAACCTTCTAGAGCTTGGAAAGAAGATATCAAAGGTGCATGGAAGATCTCAAATGAAGAAATCCAAGTAAAATAAGCACAAGATTAGATAGAGGAACTCTCACTGTGTTTAATTTGAATAAAAGATTTTGAATTGGCAAAAAAATATTTTTAAAAATATGATTCCATGTTAATTTATGGAATACTTAAAAAACACCCACCAACAGATGAAGTTTAAAGTTTTAAGTTGATCTATTGCTTTGAAAATTCGAACTATGGCTTATGAAATTTGAATTTTGAATTGAAAATTAGTTAGTTAAAAAAGAGACTCCTCTAACAGATGAACTTTGAGTGCAAAAATTCAAACTTTGACATGAGTCTGATGTAATATCCCTATTTTTATGGGATGTTATAAAATGAATAAAAGATGAGAAACGAAGTGAGACGAAAAATGTTATATATAATCCGGCTTTAGAAGGAATTAATTTCACATCTAATTTTCTAAAGAAGTTATGTTTGGTCTTTAATTAGAATTAATTTTTCATAAGGTACTTAGTAGAAATTAATTCTAGAACTTACCACGAAAAATATGCAATATACCACTTGAATGAAAGCCCGCTCCAAGATGAGCGCAATGGTATAAGTATTACCATTGCCGGAAGGTCCAGGTTAAGAGATAGACCAATTAGAAGTTACTGTGAATAGTGAGAAAGAAATAATAAAAAAAATGGTCTTTGGGTTAAATTACAGGAAAGTGCCCGAAAGAATGGATAATTATGTTTTTGACTCGACTTAAGGGCAAAATGGTCATTTCCCATATTAGAAGAAAAATATGAATATTGCATTTAAACCCCAAGGAATAAATATTAATATCATAAAATGCATGAAGAATTGAAAAAAATGGAGAGACACCGTTAAGCGTGAAGAAGGGTAAATAGGTCATTTTGCCCGGTTGAACGGAAAAATGAGAAATTATATTTTTACCTCCAAAGAATTATGATAAGAACATCCATGTCCTTAAAGTCATAAAAATTGCGTGAAATGAATATTAGAAATGTCTTGGGGAAAATTACACCTACTGACTCGAAAGTTCTAAAAATTATAACTTAGCCCAGGTCAAGGGCATTTTTGTAAATATTAAAAATTATGGTCAAAATAAAGCTCTCAATCAGTTAGACCCAATGAAATATAGTATGGAATTTATTAAGGTCAAAATAATATTTATTGGGTAATTAGGGTTTAATATTAATATTTTACCCGATAAAGGTCATTTTGACTGCAGAAAAAGGTAGTACTGATTCAAGGACAATGATTAGACCTTAATGAAATATATTTTGGGTCTAGATAATGATTTTGGACCAAAATTAATTATTAGATAATCCTGTACCAGTTTAATGACAAGTTTGGCAAAAATACTTAATTGGTACGGGTAAATTTAATCGGTAGAGGGTATTTTAGTCCATAAAAATTTAATCGGTAGAGGGTATTTTAGTCCATAAAAATTTAATCGATAGAGGGTATTTTGGCCAAGAATGAGACACATGGTGTGCTGCAGCTCATTGGGACACAAAGGGAATTTTTATCAAAGCTTTATTTTCCAAAAAGTAATCAAAGTCAAAGATTTAATTAATTAAAGCTGCTTTATGATTGTTAGCACTTAATCAGTTAAAAGGGTTCAACACGTCTTCTCCAGCTCAAAACACACACAACTAGAGAAGAAAAGGAGAAAGAAGGCGTGAAGGAGAGAGAGAAAAAGGGAGAAGGAAAAATCACAAATTTGATCCCAAACTCTCAAGAAAAGTTCCTTTGGTGATTATCTTGCATCTACTTAAGTATGATAGTGTTTCATGAAGTATTTCTCTTTATTTTTGCTCTGAAAATTTCTTCCTAGAGAGAGAGTAGAGAGAGAAAATGAAGCCATGGAGAAAGTGATCCATGAAAAGTGTTGTATAGGCTTCAAGATGCAAAGATATACCATTAGATTGCAAATTAATCGGGTAGATATTTTTCTACAAATTTCTAAAATTTTCTGCCCATTTAGGGCTTGAAAAGGAGAGGGAATTTCAAGTTTTTGACCCTAAAAATGAATTTCTTGGGTCCAAAAAAGGTAGATACATTTATGTGGTACAAGAAAAAGCTTAAGATTAAGAAAGTGAAGTTTTTAGCTTTTTGAATCTTAATTCGGAATGAACAGTAACCAAGCTAGAGATGGAATTTGGCAATTCTGAGGCCATATTTGGATTCCTCATGAAAAATTACATGGAATAGAGGTATAATTCATCATTTTTGAGTTAGGAATGAATTTTTGGTGAATTTTTGAAGAATTAGGGTTTCATGAACACTTTTTGAAGAAAGTCATGGAACCATTAGCTTGAATAATTGTTTGATGGTGCATTAGGACTTGAAGAAGCCCAAGGAAGCTAGTGGGAGCATTGATATCAAGTTGAAGAGTAAGAGAAAGCATGAAGGTAGCAATTTACCTATTCTTGCCTTATATTGTCATGTGATTTTCAATGAGTTTGATGACTTGCCTATTATTTGCTACGATCAATTGTGATGCTTTGAGAATGTTGGCTGAGTTAATTGAGGGTTTTGAGACCCTGGGATGTCCAAAATACAAAACAAAACTCTGCCGAAATTTTTGTAAAATATTATGGCATAAATGTTTAAAAGCATTCACTTGATGTTTTATGATGATTATATGCTTAATGTGATAATATGATTGCATGAATGGTGATTGCTACTGAGATTCTTTGAATCTCACCCCCCCTTCAATGACTAACCATGCTAGGAAGAACCAATGCAAAAGAGCTAAGGAAGTAGCAAAAGGCATGAAGAAGGAAATGATGTTGCAAGCCATTGTGTTAATGTGAATGGTTATTTGTGTCTTGTTTTATATGAAATTGTAAAATAGTGATTATTATGTTAATGTTGTGGAAAATGAATCCGAATTTCCAGTTCTGGATATTGTGATGTTAAGTTATGTCCTACCAAGTTTCATGCCAAAATGAGTTCATTTACAAGGGTTTTGGTAAGCAAATGACAATATAGACTGAAACAGGATATTTTCCAGACATGTCTGCTTTATTCGCCCTTATTCTATACTTAATGTGAGATTAGGTTTATGGTATTTTTATACCAGATATAGGGCATCTCAACCTTTAATATGACACCTAATTCACCCCATTTGTAGTTGTGTACAATTAATGGTGAATTTTCTAAGTTAGGGTTCAGAACAGAGAAAGATTGGGAAAGCTGGAAACTGAAAGTTAGGCACTGGAAAATTAAAAAAGATGATATAAATCTTGCAGAGCTCAAAAAATCAGTGGTCTGTATTTATGAAAATTTCTATGTTTTGAGTTTCATATTCCATTGATTTGGCGGTAATTGGAGCTATATGATAGGAGATATGGAGGTTTTCCCAAAACTATTCCAGCAAAAGTGGAATTCTGACCCTTTATGATTTAAGTTAACACTATGCCCTGTGCAAGTTGAATAAATGTACAAGAAAAATATTTCTAGAAATTAGACTCACAGGGATTTACAATGACATAAAGAATGTATGATTTGGCTTAGGATATAATGAGATATGAATTTTTCAATATAAGGTCAAAATCCTGGAGAAGAGAAAATGACCAAATGTATTGTAAAAATTTGAGGAATAAACTGTACAAATTGGTCAATATAATGATCTATTTCATATTTTTCCCATGTATATTATGTTTTTATCTATAGTTAGGGACTTGAATCACTATGAAATGATTTTCCTAAAATTAGTTATGAATTTTCAAAATTCACTCGGCAAAGTGAAAACTACCATATGAACAATAACCAAAAATTTTGGAAACTCTGATTTTCATTCTTATGTGATTCAAGCTTAGAATCAAGTATAATCAGACTTAAAAGGAGTCTAATTCATGGTAAATGAGTTTAAAATTAAGGTGTTACATCTGATAAGAGCCCTTTCTGACAGACGAACTTTAAATTTTAAAAATTCGAATTTCTGATATAACACAATTCATGAAAATGAAAAATTCATCTGAGGATATGTCAAAGCTCATTTGAAAGTGAAGTTTAGAAAGAGTCCAAAATTAACTCACTGATAGGCGAATTTTGACTTTGAAAATTTGAATTTCTAGAAACAAAGCTTGCAAGTATGTTATGACAATCTATTGACTTACGAATATTGGTATTTAAAAATTTGAACTTTGAACTAAGTCTAATAAGAGTTTTCTCTGACAGACGAACTTTGAATCCTGAAAATTTGAATTTTGAAAAGATGAACTATTGTGCCTTATTTAGCTGCCCACTGACAGATGAATTTTGGGCAGCAAAATTCGAACTTCAAAGGCATTGTAGCAATATGGGACTACTGTTCACACTTATGAGAAGAACTTTTAACTTGAAAATTTGTATGTTCCAACACAGAAATGTTTTTCAATGATGAAAATTAGAACTTTGATTTATAACAGACGAATTTTGAAGTTTAACATTGAAGTCTTTAGCTTTCGATCTCTGTGAAATTCGTCTGTTGACCAACCAAAATTTGAACTTTGAATGATAGAAGCATTAAATGCGGTTGGTGAACGGATAGTTTTTCAGAGTAACCATTGGGTAACCTCTCCAATGGATAGATTTTGTCTCTAACGTATAGTTAAGACCTAAATCTATAAATATAACATCATTTGAAGTTGTGGGTAATGAATTTAACATTATATATACTGAAACTCTATCAAATTCTCAACTTAAAGTCTCTTACTCTCATATTTCATTCTTCTACACTTAAACTTTCATATACGCTCTAAATTAGAGAGTTCATTCTTTGTAATCAATCTTATCTTCATTTGGAAGAAAGATTTTCTTGTGAGAGGATATCACAAAGGATTTGGGAAGCACTTAGTTAGAGTGCTGAGAGAGAACTTATAAGCTCTAAGAACAGAGCATCAAAGCTGTACTGAGGCAATTGCAAGAAGCCCACTGAATTCTTGCAAGATAGTTGAAAATCTCAAGTAGTTGCTTAGGGGCTAGAGATAGGTCAAGATAGAGATACTGAACCAAGATAAAGTTCTGTGTCTACCCTTCTTCTTTACTGCTCTAACATTGTTATTCTTTTATACTCTATTTTACTGTCTCTTCTATCTTCACTATACTCTTGACTTTTGCAAAAATTTTCAATCTTCTACTTCACCCCCTCTTGGGAAGCCAGTGTATCTAATAGGGAAGGCTAGCTTAAATAGGCTTGGAGGCTCAGGAGTAGGAGATCTGAAAGGCTCAAAGGGTCCTGGCTGAGGTGGAGCTGATGTGGAGGGAATGGCTTTCTTGATGTCCTTATAAGCATCAGCAACCACTTTCATATTCTTTACCAATTGATGAATATGATCTTGTAGATGAGCAAATTTGCCATTTTGCTCATCCCTAATGCTCAGCATAAGTGCAGACAGGCTATCATATAACTCAGTGATCTCAGTTAGCTTATCCCAAGTGGAGGGAGTGCATGCAACATGTGTTTGAGTAGGCTGAGATGGAGATGAGACAGGCTGAGAAGGCTGAGGTATGGACTTTGGAGCAGCCTCAGAGGTTTCTGCTTGTTGTTAGGAGACATCTTCTTTAAAGAATAGATCTTCTGTCTTCCCAGCTCCCTTGCCAATCCATCTTCCATCCTTCTTTTCTATCTCTATCCTTTGCAATTCTTCCTCTTTGAAGACTTCAGTAGGCTTTCCCTTTCCTTTCTCCAGGTGTTACATCCTGGCATACTAAAGTCCTCTGATCTCTTGCCTTGATCATGCGTTAAAGGATGGTATAGCCCATATTGATCAGCTTGCCATGCATGATTGCTGTCATCACATGTGCTTCAACCCTTGTGATCAGGTTGAAATTGCCTCCTTTGTTGAATATAATCCTAGACATAATGTAGTGTAGGATTTTAACTTAGGCACTGAGGTCAGTGGACTTAAGCAAATTCAAAGGTGGTCTATTCTCCTTTCTTCTGAACAATGTGTTCAGTATTGTGCTTTCTTTATAATTCAGGAAAAGACCTCCTTCCTCTTCTACAACTTCATCTTTATCCATGTATTTTGAGGTAGAGATGTCAATTTTCAATCCATCTTGCCCAGGGATCTCCAAAACATCATTAAAGGTCTCATCTATTACCCAGATGGTCCTAGACCTTAAATTTACTTCCCATTTTTCCTTCTTGCCATTGTACTTTAGGGAGGCATACCAAGTCTTAACAACCTCATCATCATATCTTTCCAAAATTTCTAACAAATTCTTTTATCTAATCATCCATAGCTCGGCATTAAAGTTATTAGAAATGAGGAATTCTTCCATATTTACACAATAAGGCTTAATTACCTTTTTGCTAACAAACTTGGTAGTATATTTTCCCAGAATATAGGCATTGCTTCATAGTGGCAGCGTGGTCAACTAGTATTCTCCAGACTCAGTGCTGGAGGAGGAGGAAGAAGTAGGAGGAATAGAAGCAACAGGTAAAACAGACTCAGGTTTCTTCAAGGTAGTAAGAGCAGATTTCTTTGAGTATGCCTTGGGAGTTGTTTTTTGCTTCTTGGACGAGGTTCCCTTGCTAGATTCTCCTTTCCTTTTATAAGTTTCTCCTTCTTTGGAAGTGTATTGGGATTTGATAGCTCTCTTTAGTCGTGACTCCCCTTTCCCAACTTCTGGATTTTTAACTCTTGCCATTTTCACAGATGAATATTGATACAGAAAGACGCAAGGAATGAGTTTATAAGGTGCAAAAAGAAGTTTAATCGGTGGGAAATGAAGATTCATGAATGGAGTTAATGGGAATTTAAGAGAGAATGTGATCAGACTTAAGAGAGAAATGAATAGGTTTACGTCTGTTCAGAGGGAGACTTTTGGTTTTAACATCTGTAATCGTTCAACAGATGAATATTGAAAGGTTGAAATTTGAATTTCAAGCAGCTATAAGTTAACCCACAAGAAGAGGCTTGCTGATAGGCAAATTTTCATCCGGAAGTTTGTTTGACAGAAGCTTAATTCAGAGAACAAGAAGCAACAGACAAACTTTGTTTCAACAAAGTTCAAATTTCACAAGATACAAACAATAAGCAAACATGAACAATACAAGAAATAGATGAATTCACTTATGAAAGTTCATCTTGTAGAGACCCAGTATGAGAGCATGTTTCAACAGATGAATTTTGATTCAAAACTCAAATTTCAAAATTTTGTAAACGGTTTCTAAAATGTGTATTTTGATATATGGAAATTCATGTAAAAGCATTTTGATTAGAGACAACATTAGCATTTATTTCTGAAATTTGAAATTCCACAATTCGACAGACGAATTTTGAGGGTTATTAAAGTACTGTTACAGTGTGTAGACAACTGAAATTCGTCTGATGAGCATCTAAGTTCAAATGTTGAGCATGCTAATTCATCCAAAAACACAATTCAACATGGAAATTCATCTAATAATCATTTAAAATGTGAATTTTAAATTTTTAAACTTATAGAACTGGTCTAGAAGTTTGAATTTTTAGCTTCCTTCAGCATCTTTTGATTGTGCAAGTATGTTTAGCTTTGGTATATAAATCTAAGCACATGTATAGTACCTACAAAACATCTTAAACACACTTCGATGCTAAAGTTAGCATTAATTTGATATCAAAATTTTAAACAAATTCAGATAGAGATTTGCTTACAATTCATTGGGATTTACCATTCCTAATTCCCTGCTGATTTTGCAGTGTCTATCTTCTGTAAGAGGCTTAGTCAAAATATCTACAATTTGATCTTCAGTAGGGATGTATTCTAATTTGATGTCTCCTTTCAGAACATGATCCCTTATGAAGTGATGCCTTACTTTAATATGCTTTGTCCTTGAATACATGACATGATTCTTTGTGATGTTAATAGTACTTTGATTATCACACTTTATTGGTATTTCCTTCATCTCAATCTCAAGGTCTTCAAGTTGCTACTTCATCCATAGGACTTAAGCACAACGGCTACCAGCTGCAACATACTCAGCTTCTGCAGTAGAGAGAGCCATATTATTCTGCTTCTTGCTGAACCATGAGACCAAGGATCCTCCAAGAAACTAACATGTTCCACTTGTACTTTTTCTATCAGTTTTGGATCCAGCGAAGTCAGCATCAGTATATCTTGTGAGTTCTTCTCCATTACCTTTTGGATACCAAAGTCCCATCTATGATGTTCTAATTAGATATTTGAAAATTCTTTTCACAGCTGTTACATGGGATTCCTTGAGACATGATTCAAACCTTGCACACATACAGACACTGAACATGATGTCAGGTCTACTAGCTGTTAGATATAGCAAGGAGCTAATCATTCTCCTATATTGAGTTATGTTAAAGTTCTTTCCTTCTTCATCCATATCAAACTTTGTTGCAGTAGCCATAGGAGTCCCTATTGACTTGGCATTTTCCATGCCAAACTTTTTCAGCAACTCTTTTAGATATTTTGATTGATTGAAGAAGATCTCATCATCACATTGATTAATTCACAATCCAAGGAAGAAGTTGAGCTCACTCATCATTAACATTTCGAATTCACCCTGCATTAGTTTAGAGAAATTCTTACAAAGAGATTAATTAGTAGCATCAAATATAATATCATCAATATAAATTTGAACAATAAGCATGTCTTTATTTTCCTTCTTGGTGAACAGAGTTGTATCTACTTTTCCTCTATTGAATCCCTTTTCAGTTAGAAAATTACTTAGCTTTTCATACTACCATTTAGGAGCTTGTTTTAAGCCATAAAGAGCTTTCTTTAATCTATAAACATGGTTTGGTTTTGTTGAGTCCTCAAAACCTAGAGGTTGATCAACATAAACCTCTTCCATAATATATCCATTCAGAAAATCACTTTTTATATTCATTTGATATAACATTATATTTTTCATGCATGCATAGGCCAATAGGATTCTAATGGCTTCCAATCTTGCAACTAAAGCAAAAGTTTCCTCATAATCAATACCTTCTTCTTGATTATACCCTTTGGTAACTAATCTTGCCTTATTTCTAATGATTGATCCTGATTCATCAAGTTTATTTCTAAAAACCCATGTAGTGCCAATAATAGGGTGATCTTTTGGTCTAGGCACTAAATCCCAAACTTGATTTCTTTCAAATTGATTTAGTTCATCTTACATAGCTAGTATCCAGTATTCATCAGTTAAGGCTTCTTCATCACACTAGGGTTCAATTTTGAAAATAAAAGCATAATTATTCATTTGATCCCTAAGTTGTCTTCTGGTTTTAACTTTCTCTTGAACATCTCCAATCACTTGATCAATTGGATGATTCCTTTGATATTTCTAAGCTCTAGGGAGTTCTTGAGACATTTCCTCATTGTTTTTAAATTCAAGATCTTTCTCCTGGATATCTTCCTCTATGTTAGTAGATTCAAATATTTTTTGAAGTTCAATTTTATCTTCTTCAGAAAGATTTAAGTTCTTAAAGTTCGAAATAAGATCATCTTCATTAATGACATGCTTGGAAACAGTTTTATTCTCAATAAACACAACATGCACAAATTCTTCTATAGTCTTAGTCTTTTTATTGAAAACTCTAAATGCTTTACTTCTACTTGAATAGCCAAGAAATATACCTCCATCTGATTTGGCATCCAACTTACCTAGATTCTCTTTTCCGTTGTTGTAAATAAAGCATTTGCAGTCAAATACATGTAAGTGTGAGAGGTTTGGCTTCCTTCCTTTGTACAGCTCATAAAGTGTCTTTCTTAGAATGATGTGGGCTCGATTGATGATATAGCTTGCTGTGTTTACTGCATCAGCCCAGAAAACTTGAGGTAACTCCTTTTCATTCAGCATTGCTCTTGCCATTTCTCCAATTATTCTGTTCTTCCTTTTCACTACTCCATTTTACTGAGGAGTCCTTGGTGCTGAAAAGTTGTGATCAATTCCATGCTTGTCACAGTACTCTAGAAAACTTGAGTTTCAAATTCTCCTCCATGATCAGACCTGATAGACATAATAGAAATACCTTTCGCATTTTTCACTTTCTTAGCCAAGGTTACAAATGCATCAAATGTTTCACTTTTGGAAGAAAGAAACAAAGTCCAAGTAAATCTAGAGTCATCATCTACAATCAAAAGTACATATAGGTTTCCACCAATGCTTTTTACTCTAGATGGACCTATCAAATCCATATGCAATAGTTGCAGTGGTCTAAATGTGGTGATTACATTTTTAAATTCAAAAGATGATTTGGTTTATTTTCCTCTGAGGCATGCATCACATTCTTTATTTTTTTCAAAAGAGATTTTCAGTAAACCAGTGACTAAATCATTCTTAATCAGTTTTGATAGCTGGTTTATGTTAACATATTCTAGTCTTCTATGCCACAACTAACTATCATTATCTTTACTAATTAAACAGACAGAATCTAAGGAAGGAAGTTCATCAAGATCAATGGTATAACATTACCATCCCTTTGAGCCTTGAGAATTACTTTGTGATCACTTTTTTGGATAATCAGATAGAACTTTGAGTCAAATAGTACCTAATTCCCTTTATCACATGTCTAGTTCACACTCAGCAGGTTATGGTTGAGTCCAACTACAAACAGCACCTCTTCTATAGATGTTTCAGGGTTCTTACCCATAATACTAATGCCAACTATTCTACCATATTAGTCACCTCCAAAGGTCACGTTTCCTCCTTTCTTGACTTTAAGGATGATGAACTTCTCCTTATCACCAGTCATATGACTTGAGCAAGCACTGTCCATATATCATTTGTTGTTTTTTCTTGCTCTAAGACATACCTGCAAAACAAGATTCTTTCTTTCTTTTTAAGTACCCAAATCTGCTTGGGTCATTTTATGTCAGTGGCATTTTCCCTAAATACAGATGTACCTTTGGGAACCCATTTTATCTTCCTGTCAAGTCCATTTTTCTTCAACAAACATAAACTGGAAACATGTCCCTTCTTATTACAGAAGTGACAGGTGGCAAAAAGATTACTAGATTGTGATGCAGGAAGAAAGAAATGTAGATAATACTTTTGTTTCACTTATTTTAGTTGGACATAGGATTCAATGCATTTTGAAGTGTGACTTTTCTCTTCATGTCCATCAGCATGCACAAAATACCTCATATAAAGGTTTTGATTTTTCTTTTTATTCTTTTCTTTAATTGCACAAGGATCATAGCCAAGTCCAGCTTTTCCTTATGCAATTCTCTAACTTCCTAACGAAGCAAATAACATATCTTTTCCCTTAGTTAGTCAAGCCATGTCTTCAAAAGATATTCATTAGTCTACTTTAATTCAATACATGATGTATAGCAAGCAGATTTAGTTTTAGGCACAGATGCAGTGTCAGAGATTTGGGAATTAAATTCTAACTTGCTAATTTTTTTCTTAGCCTATTTTAGTTCTTTAGCAGTTTTAATAAACTCATCATGTAAATCATGAAATGCATCTCTTTTGTTGATTCATAATGAGGGAGAATCTCTTTTGCCAAGACTCTTCAGTTGATTCATAATGAGGGTGAATCTCTTTTGCATTTCTTTTATGCTTTCACCTTCTACCATTCTCAAGTTCTCATACTCAGTGGTATATGAGTTCAATTTGTTCTCCCTTACTCCAGTAGTTCCTTCGTGAGCAATTTCTAGAGTGTCCCACATACCCTTGGCTGTGGTATATTGTGTCACTCTATAGAATTCATCTTAGTTGAGTGCACTAACCACGCAGTGTTTTGCCTTAAAGTTCAGCAGGACTCTTCTCTTATCTTCCTCATTCCATTCGTCTTCTAGCTTTTCTTTGTATTTGCCATCATCTTACACCTTCATTAGGATAAAATCTCCCTTTTGGATGAAAGACTAGATATCCAGATCAGTGGACTGGAGATAGATTTGCATTCTCATCTTCCAATATCCATAATGCTCTCCATTGAAGCCAGGAGATCTATTTGTGTTGTTTCCCTCTGGTAGAATACTCTCTCTAAACCAACCATTGATTTTCTTGGATTGTTAGATCCTTTGTTTGGGGAACCAGGCTCTGATACCACTTGTTAAATTTGTTGGCTTCCCAAGAGGGAGTGAATTAGGAAGATTAAAATTTTTTGCAAAAATCCAAAAGAATAGTGAAAGCAAGAGAGACAGAAAAATAGAGTATAAAATATAACAAATTGAAAATCAAAATAAGGGAAGAGAAGACACAGATATTTATCTTGGTTCAATCTCTTTCTCTTGACCTACGTCCAGTTCTCAAGCAACCACTTGAGATTTTCCACTATCTAGTAAGAATTCAGTGGGCTTCTTGCAATGCCATAATACAACTCTATGCTCTGTTCTAAGAGCTTGCAGTTTCATTCTTTGCACTCTATCTTAGTGCTTCCCAAATCTCCTGTGAAATCCCTTCACAAGAATTTCTATCTTCCAGATGAAGATTATATTGTTAACAGCAAATAAACTCTCTGATTTAGAGTAAGTATGACAGTTGAAGTACAAGATAGGAAGTGTGTGAGAGCCACACTTTTAAATGAAGTTCTAAAGAATTTTGCAAAGTTTTAGTATATACAATGTAAAATCGTACCTACACTTTTAAATGAAGTTCTATTTATAGATTTATGTCTTAACTATACATTAGAGACATTACCTAATGGTTACTCTGCAAAACTATATATTTACTAACCACATTTAATGCGTATGACATCTAAAATTTGAATTTTGGAGAGTCAACAGACAAATTTTGCAGAGACTGTAAGCTAAAGACTTTAACGTTGAACTTTAAAGTTCGTCTGTTCTAAAGTAAAATTCAAATTTTCATTTTTGACAAATGTTTCTATGTTGGAAAATATGAATTTTCAAGTTTAAAGTTCTTCTGGTAAGTGTGAACAGTTGTTCCATATTGCTACAGTACCTTTAAAGCTCGAATTTTGATGCCCAAAATTTGTCTGTCAGTGAGCAGCTCAATATGGCACAAAAGTTCTTTTTTTCAAAATTTGAATGTTAAAATGCCAAAGTTTGTCTGTAAGAGAGAACTCTTTTCAGACTTAATTCAAAGTTCAAATTTCTGAAGACTAAAATTTGTCTGTCAGAAGAACATTTAAACAAACTTATAAACTATCTTTCCAAAGTTCAAATTTTTCAAAATCAAAGTTCGTCTGTCAGAGGACTGACTTGGAACTCTTTTTAAACTTTACTTTCAAATGAATTTTGACATAGCTTCAGATGAATTTTTCATTTTTCACAGATTGTGTTTTACCCAATTCAAATTTTCAAGAACTGAAGTTTGTCTGTCAGAGGAACCTCTTTTCAGACTAACATATCTTAAATCTGAAGTTTGAATTTAAGTTATCAAAATTTGAATTTTCAAAGTAACATATCAAATTTAACACTTCAAAATTTGTCTATTAGTAAGTATTTTTCAAATACTTCATGAGTTAACATGAAAACATATTTTTTAAAACATTTGTGTGCAAGATCAAAGCCTTTAACTCATGTGAATAAAATGAGAAATCCTACATATAGTCTTATACTCATTTTTGCTTGGATTTCTTCACTTGAGATTTTGTAAACTCTTAGAATAGAGCACAAAATTATATTGTGGCATTACAAGGAGCCCACTAAATTCTTACAAGATAGTGGAAAATATCAAATGATAGCTTGAAGACTAGACGTAGGTCAAGAGAAAGAGACCAAACCAGGATAAATCTTTGTGTCTTTCTTTCCTCTACCTTGCTTATTGCCTTATTACATTTTGTACTTTGTTTTTCTGCAACTTTTGCTTTCATTGCTCTTTTATATTTTTACAGAAAATTTCAAACTTCCCAATCCACCCCTCTCTTGGGAAGCTAGCAGACCTAACAAACAGTGGGCCAATGACATTATTATACCCAAAAGTAACAAGTTGCATCTAGCAAGACATTGTGACTACCCAAATCATATGAGATCGGTGATCCAATGCAACCTATCATATAACCTTATTACATTCCTTTTGTCTCACAATATCTAGGTCAAGTATAAGGTATGGAAATGTCATCCTTATTTTACTCGACCATTACTTTATTGATCTCCGAGCAAACTGACAGAATAAATGGAAACCCTTCCATTTGAGCACAACCATGCATTTCTCAGTCTTACTCATTGAGGGACCTAGATATATCTCTCCATTAATCAGAGGGACAAATTCCATCTTGACCATTCATCTTCCTCTACATGAATTCAACTACACCCGATCATAGCCTTTATGATCACCGATTAAGGGTGACTTTTGACTATGCCAAAGCACAGTGTTCCTCACATGGAAAGCTATGGTGATCTTAGGTATGAGGGCTCGATGACATGATTATATATATGAGATATACTTATGTCACAACAGGTCGATCTAGTGCTTGTTCCCTAATAGATGCTTATGATTTTGATTTGTATCTTCATACATAATTAACACATAATTATCAATCAAAATCATACTAGTATTAGTTCATCCTTGTTCCCACAAAGATGATTGACTAGGGATGTTTAGGATAAAATGGTTTATCCAATGATATTATTATAAAGAAAAATATGCAAATAATATAATAATATAATAAAAGAAAAAAAACTCCTTCTTTTTCATAATGAAGTACAATGTTTATAATACAATGATCGGCCTAGGGCACAATCTCCAACCATCTCATCTAGCCATATGTATACTATGATATGTAGAAAAAATATACACACACACACATAACAATATCGTAGTATGAACGGAAACATGCATATATATATATAGATACAATCAACAAAACATACAAACATAGACACTCGGTTACCTCAAGTTGTCAATACCACACACATAGATTCCACAAGCTTCTTAGATTGCCAACCATGACTTGCACTCCTTCGATCAACCAAACAACCATAACTAAGATTAAAGCTCCTAGAGGCCAGAAATCACTTCTGAAGGCCAGATTTCTCAAACCCTGGCGTAGCTCTTTGTTTCTCCCTCCAATTCTTTCTATTTCATCCATCTAAAATGCTTCCATTTTAAACAAATTCTGTGACTCTTACCGCAGCACCAGTAAGTTTGCCGTGGCATGAATGATCTTAGCCAAGAAAATTTTCAAGCTTCTACTGGCGTCTTGCTGTAGCGGCCCTGTACTTCACCGTGACATGACCCTTCTTTGTCTCTATTTTTAGATTTGTTTCATTTGGACCCTATCTCCGATCCTATTCCTCCGATACTGCACAAAAGCCTTTAGATATGCTTCCAAAAAGCGTACCCAAAGTATGTTATTTTGGTACGTTTTTTAAGACGCATACCAAAGGCCTTTATTTCTCAAAAAAAGATTTTCATTTTTTTCTCTCCTTACTACAATTTTTTTAGCCAAAAAAATGAAAGTTTATAATATCAAAAAAGGATTACACACATCCAATCAAGAAAACAAAAAAACCCTATCATATAACCTACAAATTAAAGAACAAAATAAAATAGACAAATCACTAACAAACAACCTACAACAAATAAATACAAAAAAACCATCAAGAATATAATAGAGCCAATCATGCAACACCACTTTTAGCATAAACCTTTTCATCCCTGTGATACTCAACCTCACAATGAACAACTATTCCTCTATTATTCTTGTATAAATAAGATCGATTCTACACTTTACCCAAATTTCACACAATTATATTAATCCAATTTAGAAATGTCATATATACATCTTAAAACAAGGCCTACCTTAAGAATGTCATAAGTAAATATGATTCCAACTAATGGTGAATATTCTAATAAGCACGCAAAATCACAGTCAAAAAGTTGTTTATTGGATACTCTACAAGAAATAAAGCTTATTCTGTACAAGAAATTATCTAAGAATGCAAAGCAACTATGAAGTCAAGTAATATATATGCTAGAAGATATATTTTGTGACCTTATCCACATCAAGAATGTCAAGCTTATTAAGGAGAGGCAAAACTTGGTTAGCACTTAGCATATACAGAATGTATGGGTCATGTCCAATGTTACCACAAAATTCCCCTAAATATCATCAAGCATCTCATCAAATAAAAAATCCTGAATAAAAAGTATCGCAAAAAAATTCTAACCCTAACCCAAGAAAGTAAGAGATCAAATAAAGTTTTAATAAAGCAAACTCATGCTGACAACTCATGACCCATGAAACAACCTCATTGTCATCCACAATGTCTAGCTTTCCAAGAAGATCAAGGGTAGTCAATCCCCAATATGCCCCATTGATTTTTAGATGCTCAATTACCATTAACTCAAAATCATCTTTTCTTTGAGAATCAAGGATGGAAAATGATAGAGAAAAAATTACAAAAAACAAGACATATAAATCTCAAGCATAAAGTTTGAAAGTAGCCAGCCACTCAAGATGACATCTTTCCTTAAATTATAATAATGCATATTAGATGCCTATTCAATGGATAAAATATATTGAACATGCTTCTCAATCACCAATTACCCTATCTTGCAAGTAAACTGCACCAACAAATTAATAATGACTTGATCAGAGATTAAAGAGCTTAGTTGAGCTTAACAAAACAAGTTTCTATATATATTTTTGTGGCATATAGGATCTCCATATGCTGAATTTTCCTATGTAAAAAAAAAAAAAGAGCAACTAGGCAGTACCCTATTATCAGACATAAGCATATCAAATAAGTTTCATACATCATCGTTGTCATTCTCTGAAGTATTGACATTTCAAACATAAAGAATCAATACAAGTACAACAATTTCTATCTAGAAAACTTGGGAAATAGGTTTCACACCTTGCCAAACCAGATCATGCATAATAACATATGCAGGCTATATTTTTGACACCTCTATTCACAAACACTACCTACCAGCCTGCTTTCCTACCTTGTAATAGATTGATGAACATTTATATAAGCTATGCCAAACACAATTTTGCCCATCTCTATTTCAAATTTACATAAAACCAAATCTTCTAAGTGCGCAATAGACTGAGAACTAACCTATTTATATTGATATACTATGCCAAATTCTTTGAAAGTATAAAAAGTGAATCACCCGTATGTTAGAAGTACCTAATGATAAAAAATTAAGGATTACCTTACATCAATAACAATGCATATATATGTGAATAAAATATATACTAAGCTATTAGCCATCAAGTAAAGGTAAATATAGCCAAATAGTTGTATAAACACCAAAGACCACTTAAAGACCATCTTTGCAAATAAAAAGAAAAAAATAAAAAAGAAAGTTTCATGTAATCTTCCTATCCAAAACTTAGACCACTTACATTTTCTCATCCCCAGATTTCCACAAGACCCTAGTTTCCTTTTGAAGGGTTCATTTGCAAAAGCTAGGAATGTTAGCCTTCTACCCTCTAGCTTAAAGGGGAGAATGAAACATCACATGCTTACTCCACTTAAGGCTTATTGATAATTAGCATTATCCTTTCATGATTTATCTCCCTTCAGTTTCCTTTTGTATATATCTTGATTGTTATTAGTTGTCATTATACTTTATTTAAATTTTGAATTAGCTAAGTCAGTGGGATTCATCGGGAGTCTTATTTCCTACCTTCATGTATACACCTTCTCTATTCACAATGAAAAAAAGCACTCAGAGCATTAATTCCTTTGAATTTCTACACTTATCAAACTTTTAAAGTGAGATGCTATTATTAGGATTATCTTCTCATAAGAAAGCTGTTTGGATTATAATTCTTTACAAAATAAATGAGTAAAATTTGTTTGGGGAATAAAATTATGATAAGCAAATAAACCCACAAATCATGTTCTTTAGCAGTTTCAAACTTCAAATAAAATATAACAAATTGAGCATGGAAGAAATATTGCAACTAAGGGAAGAGAAACATGCACTGTCATAGTGAAGATGAATAGAAAATAGGGAAGAACTTAATATGGTACATAAAAATGAAGTGTCTTTTTCCTGCATGTAACCAATTTATATAATAATGAATCTTAGAAATGAACAACAAAGCAGATATAAAGAAACTGATGAACAAAATCAAGCATAAAAAATATAGGCCACACAATTATATTCAAATTGTCTTCAATTAGTAAACACTGTTTATTTGATATGCATTTAACTTTCTCAGCTTAAAACTAAAAGTGCTTTTTTTTTTTACTAGAGCTTAAAACCGAAAGTCATCATTTGTTGAAATGGGATCATCCAAATGTCTCGTTTTATAATTCCAAAGAAAACCAAAACCTTCCAAGGATGAAGGTTATCAATGGGTTTGAAAAATGATAATTTTGGGGCCACATTGATTAGAGTTATTAGCATAATTATTCTTTTTTCTTTAGCATTTGAAAATATACCCAAGGAAAAAAAAGATTAACATCTTTCTCAACAGATTTATAAACAATACACACAACATTTGATGTTATATACCTCAACAAAAGAGAAACCTATAGCCAATTGACACCCACATGTACAACCGATAGCCAATCGAGGGCGGAGCATATGGAGGAGAGACTTATGAGTAGAAACTCACGAAACATACGGAGGAGAGAGAACCACAAAGCTCCAATGACCCACACGTATATTCAACAACTGTAACTCGTCAGAGACACACGCACATATGAGAAGCTCTTGTAACTCGATAGAGAATGGCAAAATAAATCACCATGAATAGAGCATCAACACGAGACCCAAATACCTAGTGACCCACACATAAACAACAAAGAATAAGGGTGGGAGTATTGAAATGTAGAGGAAGGGAGAATGGGTGACGACCAAACAAAGAAGGCAAAGGCTTTAGACAAGTTCGTACAAATGGAAATTAAGGGTGAAAGGGGTTTTTTAT
The DNA here is from genome assembly GCA_026686845.1 of Adenanthera pavonina. Taxonomy (NCBI): domain Eukaryota; kingdom Viridiplantae; phylum Streptophyta; class Magnoliopsida; order Fabales; family Fabaceae; genus Adenanthera; species Adenanthera pavonina. The sequence goes on from JAIVEN010000004.1 coordinate 25,187,813, forward strand.
TTGCCACAGAAGCAAAGTTTTGGTTTTGATTTTGGGTATGCTTAGGACAATAGCGCGTCAAAGAAACCCACTATATGGGTATGCTTTAAAACAAAGCATACCCAAATATATTTGAATAACTATATTTGGTACACTTTTACCAAGAAGCGTGCCAAAATATGCTTGTTTGGGTATGCTTATAATATACCCAAAGGTGTTTTTTGGTACCCTTTTCAAAAAAGTGTACCCATACTTGCATACCTAATTCCTAAATCTATAGTAGTGTCTAGATATCCATTTTATAAAATGAAACTCTACTGAAATTTCTATGAAAGTATATGGCTTGTTATGTTTAAGTGAGTAATGATTATTTTTATGAAGCTGGTATGATAAATGTGATGATATATGTATGCTTGAATGATGACTACTATTGAGATTCATTGAATCTTACCTTTCCAAGTGATTAACATGCTAGGCCAAAGACATGGAAGAAGCCAAAAAGAGAGCAAGAGGAATGAAGAAGATAGTAAAGATAACTTGTTTTTGCAAGTTATAGTGCTGTTATGGAAATATGTATCAATTAGTGATTGGAATGTAAATTGTGTAATGATGCATGTTGACACTCTTTTATATTCCCTTATAATATTATCTATGGAATTAGAGCCAAATATGATGATGTATATAAGTTATGGAATTTGTTATACAAGGTTCATGAATCAAAAGCTAGTTCTAACCCTTGCCAGTAAACATGTTACTATTTGGATGAAATGTTAATAAATGTATAAATGTTATATATGCTTTGAAATAGACAAGTAGATCTTTAAAATGGTTTAAAGAACACCTTAATTGGATGAGTGTATGAATTATTATGAATTTTTTAATTTATCAGGACAGGATAGAGATGGAAAACTATAGGTTTTGACCACAGGTATTGCTTGTTTAAAAGACAGTATAAAATTATATGGAGTTCCAAAAATTCATTGGTTAAAATGACCATTTAAACAGTAAATTTTGCTCTAAAAACTATATCAGTTGGCTCTAAATATTATAGTTTTAAGCTAATTTTGGAGACTTAAACTACCCTCATATAGTTTTTCTAGATTTATTTATGATTTTTCAAAGTTCGCCGGGAAAAAGGGACTTACCAAATGAACAATAACTCAAAAAATTGAATTTTTTTTATTTAGTCCCTCAAGTAATTCAAGCTTGTAAAATTGTACGAGTGGACTCTAATAGAGTCTAAATCATGGGATTTACGATCTAAAACTAAGGTGTTACATTTCAGATTGTTTAGGTATTGTTGATGCTTTACATGTTTTTGATCCAAGAGACACTATTTGACCTATTATGACTGTTTTGCATTGTGATGATTTATCTTTTGATGTATTGCATGAGACTGGAAGTTTTGCTATTTAGGACAATTCAAGGATTTTGGATTGGCAAGATGACTTCTCCAAGTTTTGTTTACACCTTAATACTCCTCTCTTTTGACCTCTATAATTCAAAGAAATCTACTCCACTGAATGTGAATGTTAGAAGCTGATTCCTTAGTCAAGAAGGCCTTTGCATATTAACATATTGAAGTACTAATTCTGCCTTTCTTAGTCTCTGTATCCCTAGTTCTAAAGCCTCTTGCTATTCCTATTAAACAAAAATCTCACAACACATTCATATAAGTAATCTCATAGATCAAGTAGGTTAAAATATTCTCTGCCAAATAAGCCTTAGAGCTCAATTGTAATTGTCAACTCTTATTGTGTGATCTTTACTAAGGTACTTAATGGCTTTTTAGAGCCTATTGAGGTTTCTTCTTTAGAATTTCCTAATCCCTAATAACTCATCAATCAACATACAAGACATCAACACACATTATAAAAGAAATGGTCATTAGACCTACCTATATTTGACTGCATTAATGTGGCTAAAAAAAGCTAATAAACATAAGTCTAATAATATTTGAAGTAAGAAAAAAAGCCATGGAATTGGCTTTACAGTACAATGTGACATTAAACATTTACTGCATAAAAGAATACTTTAAGGAACTACATTGTTTGGCCATGTTCACGGCCTTCTCTCTACTCTTACTTATAAAAAATTATTTCCTACCTAGTGGGAACATACCTCTTTTTTCCATTGATGAACTTGTAGCGTATCTTTCCAGGATGCATTTCCAATCTCTCCCTTTATATTGTTCCATGATAATTTCCTTGAAAACTATAGATAATATTAAAGATTTATCAATATACAATGGCATAAGAACCTATTAAAACATAAGAATTATCTTACTTTTGGCATGTTTTGCTCTTCTCTCCAGTATGGCTCTCCTATTATTGCAATTCTAACTTTCTCCTTGCAATAGCTCTTTTTCTTTAGAGCCTTCTCTTCTGTATTCTAGTAAATAATTGGGGAAATTCCTTATGCCTTGCTACCTACCACTGTGTTGATGATATATACTAAGGATGAAACCTAGGTTGCTTCCCATTGAATTGCTTGTGACCTTGTGACCAGTTCCATGTTGACTTAGTGGGTTTTCTACATCCCGATAGCTTAGTTGTTGGTGTTATTAAGGAGCTCTTTCTTTTCCTGGTGCACTAGAAGCCCCAATCCTCCTCCACACATTTTTGGGGTATGAGAGGTAGTATTTAGGCCTCTACTCCTTTTTATACTTCTTTCTTAGATGAAGAAGAGGTTGATTAAAAAATTCTCTTAGCCTTTTTTTTTTTTGCATCAATGTGTAAACACAAGTCCACTATCATTGTATTGATAGTAGCCACTGGTGGAGGCTTTGGCTAAGGAACTGACTGCTCTTTGCTAGGAATCTCTTGGACATTATCTCTTGAGCCCTCTTTCATAGAGGTTGGGACTTCTTCTTAGCTTGAAGGTTAGCATGAGGAACCAAGATTTCTTCTAGGGAACCACTAAAGGAATTCCCCTAAGCTCCTTAGGAATAACTTGTTTCACACCATAAGAGGAACACCCCCTAAGTTTTTTAGCAACTTGTTTTGAAGGCCTAGAATTGGCCTTCGATTCCTCTTTTTCTTTTTTTTTTATGAGTGGCTTTTAATTCTTCTATCTTGAAGGTTTTTGTTTGTTGTAATAGTTGGCCCAAATATTTTGATGCATTCTTGCATGTTGCATGTAGAATAGCTTTCCATTCTTCTTCTTGTAGCCTTTGTTGCTATTTCCTTTGTTTTCTTGCTTCTTCTAGTACTCTTCAATCATTCTATGAGTTGTATCAGCAAACTTTTTGCAATATTCACTAAAGGCCCTACAAACAACAAATAACATATTAGATGAATTGTTATTGAACCTCCATATTGGCAAACTTTTCTCTAGAATAGTATCTTACATTAGTGCTTTAAAATTATCATTGTTCATTTGGTAAATTCTATTTTATCGAATGAATTTTGGAAATTCATAACTAATTCTAAATAAATCATATGCAAGTGATTCAAGTCTCTAAAATTAGATAAACATATTTTCTACATGGAAAAAATATGGAACAGAGTATTGATTGGGCCAATAGATATAGTAAATTTAAAAAATAATCACTATTTATTTGTTCTTTTTCAGAAATTCTTGTTTCCTAAACTAAATTTGAAAAATCAGATAAAATTGTACAATTGTCCAAATTGAGTGCCCTTTGGACTATTACAAAGCTCTTTTTGTCTAGTTTCTTCCATATTTAATACTTATATTTAATACAAAAACATCCAAACTGTAATTGGTTAACCATACAAGGGTCAAAGTACCATTTACATCCCTGAACTTAGCAAAATAAAGGCCACAAAGCATATACATGGCCACAACTTGCCTTTACATTGCATAATACACATAAGACTTAAGGAAACATATTTACATGTAGGTACAGATTTCTGGCAAACCATATGATTTTACATAACATCTCATAATAAAGGACTATTTGAAGCAAAAGTAACTTAATTATTAATTTGTCTTTCCTCGCCTTTCTCCTTTTGAGCAATCTTGTCATGGATTAGACCTAAGCAAAGTTAGCATTTGGAAGGAATGATATTTAAAGAATCTCAATTGTTAATGCCCACATATGCAATCAAATCATCACATTTAGCATGAAAAATCAAGAAAGCATTGTTCAATCACATTGGCACATTTAAGTCATATGATTCCATAAAAATTTCAGCAGAGTTTCATTTTGAAAAATAGATATCCTAAGTTCTCGAAACCCCTCATACAACTCAGCCATCATCACAAAAACAACATGAAACAACAATACAATCATATGACAATGCATTAATCATATATAAATCCATTATGATAATATAGTGTAAGGGGATTATACTATCTTATGCAATTCCTTTGCTTTCCAGGCTTTATATACATTCCTTTGATCTTCTACAACTTTCTTGAATCCTAATGCATCATAAAATAAGATTGTAAGCCATTGGTTTAATGTCCTCTTTCACAAAGTGCACACTTGAATCTTAAAATTCTATCTTGCATGTCTCTTGGATTTTCTAATACACCATACATATATTTACCTCTTTTGGACCTAAGGAATCCATTTTTGGGGTCAAAATTTTGAAATTTCTTCTCTATCCTAGACCCTAATTAGGCCAAAAATGAGCTTAAAATGAGAGGGAAATATTTGCTCTACAAAACATACAACTTGTGATTTCTTGCTTGAACATGTATAGCAGGAGGAGGTAGATACTGGAATAGCACAAAGAGAGACAGGGACAAAAGATATATCAGGATTAATCTGAGGAAGAGGTGTAGAAGCCTCAAGGCTTGCTTCCTTATCATCAAAAACCTCGAGAAGCTCTTGCATCTCTTGTCTAGAAAGAGCCACTTAAGCCCTTTTTTCCTCTGTCAGACCATAGGTAGACAGCGGTGAAGGTTTAGGAGGAGGAGGACGAAACATATCTTTAAGTCTCAATCTTTGAGCTTGTGCAATAGCATCATGTGCAACAACTGCAAGATCCACATATGGCACAAGGCTTTTCTCCTCATTCAAAGCAGCTTGAATAATTGGTGCAGTAGTTATAGCTGCTATAAGTTTCTCCATTTGCTTAGATTCTTGAGTTGAAAGGATTGAATCTTGAACATCTTCAACCCTAGGTTTATGGGAGCTAGCTTCTAGAGGAGCCTTTTCATCCATGCCATACTCCAATGGTGGACTAGGGCATGCCTCATTGCTGGAGGCCTGTAGAGTGGCCAAAGTTCCAACAGCCTCAGCAGTAGTATGTTAATCATCATCTGGTTCAAGAGAGGCTAGCTCAAATGGGATTGGAGGCTTAGGAGTAGGAGATCAGATAGGCTCAGAGGGTCCTGGCTGTAGTGGAGCTGATGTAAATGTAAAAGTACTTCTGGTGTCCTCATATGCATTAACAACCACTTTCATGTTTTTTGCCAACCAAAAAATCTGATCTTGCAGATGAGCAAACTTAGCACTTTGCTCATCCCTAATACTAAGCATGAGTATAGGCAGGCTATCATACAACTATGTGATCTTGATTGGCTTAGCCTAGGTGGAAGGAGTGGATGACACATGTGTCTGAGTGAGCTGAGATAGAGGAGAAACATGCTTAGAAGGTTGAGGTGTGGGCTGTGAGGGTAGAGCAACCTTAGAAGTTCGTGCTTACTGTTGTGAGCCACCTTCCTCAAAGAATAAGTCTTCTAACTTCCTAACTCCTTTTCCAATCTATCTTCCATCTTTCCTTTTATTGGCCATCCGTTGCAATTCTTCCTCTTTAAACACTTTCGTTAGCTTGCCTTTTCCTTTTTCCAGGTGTTGAATCCTAGTATACTGAAGAATTTTGGAGATGATTGAGGCATAGGGCAAAGTAGAGTTTCTCCTTTGATCTCTTGCTTTGATTATGCATTGAAGGATGATGTGTCCCATATTAATCAACTTGCCAGGCATGATAGCAGTTATCACATGTGCTTCAGCCCTTGTGATTAGATTGAAACGTCCCTTTTTTATTGAATATAATCCTAGACACAATGTAGTGTAGGATTTTCACTTGGGCACTAAGATCAGTGGACTTTAGCAAACTTAGAGGAGGTCTATTTTCATGCCTTCTGAATAGGGTATTAAGCACTGTACTTTCTTTGCAATTCAAGAAAGCACTACCTTCCTCATTTGCAGCTTCATTCTCATGCATGTACTTTGAGGTGGTGATGTCAATCTTTAGCCCATCTTTCCTAGGGATTTCTAGCACCTCATTGAAGGTCTCATCAATTAGCCAGATGGTTATAGACCTTAGATTTACCTCCCATTTTTCTTTCTTGCTATTATACCTTAGGGCAGCATACCAAGTTTTAACAACCTCATCATCATATCTCTTCATAATTTCCAACAAGTTTTTGTATCTAATCAGCCATAACCCATCATCAAAATTGTTGGAAATAAGAAACTCTTCCATATTTGTATAGTGAGGCTTGATTACCTTCTTACCGACAAACTTGGTGGTGCATTCTCCCAGAATATGAGCATTGCTCCATAATGGTTGCATGGTTAACTGATATTCCCTTGACTCAGTGCTGGAAGAAGAAAAAGTGGCAGGAGGAATAGGAGCATCAGGTATAGGTTTCTTTGAGGGAGTTGGAGCAGGTTTCTTCAAATCTACCTTGGGAGTGATCTTCTATTTCTTGGAAGGAGTTCCCTTGCTAGATTCGCCTTTCCTTTTCTGAGTCTCACCTTCCTTGAAGGCATATTGAGACTTGACTACTCTTTTTGGTCTTGACTCCCCTTTTTGAACTTTTGGATTCTTAACCCTTGGCATTCTCGTTGATGAATGTTGCAGAAAGATGAAAGGAATGAGTTTATAGGGTGCGAAAAGAAGTTTAATCGGTGGGAAATCAGGATTCGTGAACATAATTAATGGGAATTTAAGAAAGATATGAATAGACTTGAGAGAGAGACGAATAGGTTTACGTCTGTTCAGAGAGAGACCTTTGGTTTTAACATTTGTAACTGTTCAATAGATGAATTTTGAGGGGTCAAAATTTGAATTTCGAGCAGTTATGAGTTAAAAACACAATTCAATATGGAAATTCATCTAATGATCTTTTAAAATGTGAATTTCAAATTCCTAAACTTAATATATGGCTTGAAAGTTTGAATTTTTAGCTTCCTTCAGCATCTTTTGATTATGCAAGTCTGATTAACTCCAGTATACATATTTGTTATCATTTAAACTCATATGGAGTACCTATAACACATCTTAAACACACTTCGATACTAAAATTAGTATTAATTTAATGTTAGAAACTTTAAATAGAAGTAGATAAAAGCTTACTTACAACTTATTGGGATTCATCATTCCCAATTCTCTTCTAATTTTGCAGTGTCTATCTTCTGCAAAAGGCTAAGTCAGAATTTTTGCAATTTGATCTTCAGTAGGCATTTATTCCAATTTGATGCCTCCTTTTAAAACATGTTCCCTTATAAAGTGATGCCTTACTTCAATATGCTTTGTCCTTGAATGCATGACAGGATTCTTTGTGATATTATAGCATTTTGATTATCACACTTTATTGGTATCTCCTCATCTCAATCTCAAGATCTTCAAGTTGTTGCTTCATCCAAAGAACTTGAGCACAACAATTGCCAGCTACAACATACTTAGCTTCTACTGTGCAGAGAGCCATACTATTCTGCTTCTTGCTAAACCATGAAACTAGAGATCCACCAAGAACCTGACATGTTCCACTTGTACTTTTTTTATTAGTTTTGGATCCAGCAAAGTCAGCATTAGTATATCCAGCGAGTTGTTCTCCATTGCCTTTTGGATACCAAAGTCTCATCTGTGATGTTCCAATTAGGTATCTGAAAATTCTTTTCACAGCTGTTGCATGGGACTCTTTGGGACATGATTGGAACTTTGTACACATACAAACACTGAACATAATGTCAGGTCTGCTAGCTGTTAGATACAGCAGGGAGCTAATTATTCTCCTATACTGAGTTATGTCAAAGAGCTTTCCCTCTTTATCCATATGAAATTTTATTGCAGTAGCCATAGGAGTCCCCGTTGCCTTGGCATTTTCTATACCAAACTTTTTCAGCAACATCTTCAGATATTTTGATTGATTAAGGAAGATACCATTATCACATTGTTTAATTTGTACTCCAAGGAAGAAGTAAAGCTCACCCATCATTGCTACTTCAAGTCCAAATTTTTAAAAACCAAAGTTCGTTTGTCAGAGAGACCTTTTATCAGACTTGCTCCAAAGTTTGAATTTCTAAAAACCAAAGTTCGTCTGTCAAAGGAACATATGATCAAACTTATACGCTTTCATTCTAAAGTTTGAATTTTCATAACTAAAGTTCATCTGTCAGAGGGACTGACTTGGAACTCTTTTTACACTTCACTTTTAGATGAACTTTGACATATCTTCAGATGAATTTTTCATTTTTCACAAATTATGCTTTGCCCAAAATTCAAATTTTCATAGACTGAAATTCATCTATCAAAGGCAACAACTTTGTAAGTTCGAATTTCAACTATCACAATTCGAATTTTTAAAGGCATCATATGAATTTTAACAGTTCAAAATTCATCTGTTAGTGAGTATTTTTCAAACATTTCATAAGTTAACATAGGATTATTGAGAAACACATTTTAAAAACATTTAGGTGCATGATCAAAGCCTTTTATTCATGTGAATATCGTGAGAAATCCTACAAACTAATTTTGTACTCATTTTTTCTTGGATCTCTTCACTTGAGATCTCTTGTACACCTTTGATATCTTTTTTCTAAACTCCAATTGCTTTAAAATCATCAAAACACTTAATTCAATAACTTTTGTAATTCGAGAACATCCATTAAGCTTTCATTTAGAAGCTTAAAGAAAAACTTCATTTTAATAGAATTTTCATCCCATATAATAAATGATGTATGAACCAACAACTCAGTTTAATGGCTATAACATTTTATATGATATATTGGGTTTTCTTTTATTGCCACCATTATATAGAATTGAAAATGTATTGCTCTTCATTCAAGAAAGAATAATGAAAATATGCCATTAGACATAATGTTTAAGATAATTTTTTTGGCCAATGGTTTACATCAATTTAAAATTAATCAAAAGATAATAAAAATACTTTAAACGATATTTATTTGTTATTAAATATCAAATAATAAATTTTATTAAGTTATTATTGTTAGTAAGGCTGACTTCCCAAGAGGGGTGGTGAATTGGGAAGATTGAAATTGTTCTGCACAAAGTAAAATATGTGAAGATAGCACAGTGTAAAGGAAGCAGCGTATAAAACAGAGCAAGCTGAAATGTAAAGATGAGAAGAAGAAGACTCAGTAATTTATCCTGGTTCGGTCTATCCACTTGACCTGCGTCCAGTCCTCAAGACAACTCTTGAGATTTTTCCACTATACAGCAAGAATTCAACGGGCTTCTTACTAATGCCAAAGTACAACGAGTATGCTCTATTTCTCGAGCTTTCTCAATCTCTCTAAGCACTTCTACAATGTGCTTCCCAATCCCCTTGTGATTTCCCCTCACAAGTAAATCTATCTTCCAGACGAAGAGTAGATTGTTTACAAAGATATAACTCTCTTGAATAGAGTAGATATGAAGGTTGAAGTACAGATATTAAAGTTGAGAGGGTAAAAGCTTTTTGAGAAATTGATTTGGCAGAGTTTCAGTATATACAAGTTTGATTCGTTACCCACAACTTCAAATGATGTTATATTTATAGATTTAGGTCTCAAATGTCCGTTAGAGACAAAATCTATCCGTTGGGGAAGTTATCAAACGGTTACTCTGAAAAACTATCCGTTTACCAACCGCATTTAAGGTTTCTGACATACTTAAATTCAAATTTTGGTTGGCCAACAAACGAATTTCGAAGGAACCGAAGGTTAAAGCTTTCAACGTTACAGCACGAAGTTCATCTGTTCATGAAGTAAAATTTGAATTTTGAAACTTACAAAACATTTTCACAATGTGACATACGAATTTTCAAGAGGAAAGTTTTTCGGTTAAGTGTGAACAGTGTTTTCAATTCTCTACAGTGCCTTCGAAATTTGAATTTTGGAAACCCAAAATTCGTCTGTCTGTAGAACGTTCAAAGAGGCACAGTAGTTCACTTTCTTCGAAATTCGAATGTTGAAGTAGTGAAGTTCGTCTGTCAGAGAGATTCTTTTCAGACTAACTTCAACATTCGAAGTTACAAAGCCCTGTCATTCGTATGTCAATATTTCATTCCAACAGACTCACAAACTTAGCTTCTGAAATTCGAATTTTAATGTTCAAAGTTCGTCTGACAGAAAGCAGTTTTGAAACTTAAATTATTCTTGATCTCAGATGAACTTTAACATTGTTTCAAACGAATTTCTTCCATTTTCATAAGTTGTGTTTTGTCTGAAATTCGAATTTTGAAGACTCAAAGTTCGTCTGTTTCAAAGAAGCTCCTTTCAGACTTATATGAAAATTCGAATGTTGGAAAGTCAAAGTTCGTCTGTCAGAGAGCATTTTTCAAACTCAATTTCATCTTGATTTCAGATGAGCTTCAACATTATCTCAGACGAATTTCTTTGGTTTTCACAAACTGCATTTTATCTTAAATTCGAATTTTCGATATGTGAAGTTCGTCTGTCATTGAAAAGCTTCTTTCAGTCTTTGATGGAAATTAAAATTTTGAATAATCAAAATTCGTTTGACAGAGAGACAACTCTTCAGACTTATTCAGTTTTGACTCGAAATTTGAATTTCCAAAGGCAAAGTTCAAATTTCCAATATGACAGTTCAGTTTAAACTTTCAAACTTCGTCTGTTTGTGGGTATTTTTCAAATAAGTCAAGATTTAGCACAAAATCAAGGTTTAAAAGCATCTTTTCTTAAAATCAAAAACTTTTACCCTCATTTGAACATAACAAAAGATCTTACAAAAGATCTAGCAGCTAATACTCAGAAATTCTTCACTTGAAGCACTTTGATCTCCTTTGATATCTTCAATCCAAGCTTTTGGATTTTAGTTTGGAATCATCAAAACTCTTGATTCAACAATTATTTCATATTATGTTGACCTATTTAACCCATGACCAATGGCAGATTTTCTAATAATAATTTAACTTGGTTAATCCATGACTCATGAGAAATTAACTCATTTATCATTTTAAGAATACTTCCTTAGAAAGTAAGAAATTGATGTTATGCACAATATTTTCTTAACGATAAAAAACAATGAATTGTGAAAAAAAAAAGGTTTTGAAACCAATTAAAAATATTTAAGTTTTTGTCTATCCTTCATTATTAATCAAACAATTTAAGTAAATAAATTTAATATTACTCAGTCAACATATTTTTCAAATATTAATAACTACTTCACCTTTTAGTCTGTGGTTTAGGAAAGAATATTATTTGTGGATTACACACACATTAACTAATATATGGGTAAAAAATTACATAATAATATATATAAATAAATTGAAAAATTATAGAAAAATGAAAATAATAAAATTTTATCGTAAATTAAGTTGTTTAATAATTCATAAACTCGCTCCTTTTTTTTTACTATTTCAATTTAAAAACCTTCCAACCAACACATTCTAATTTATAAATTAAATAAAATTTGAATTATATAAATAATTTTAAATAAAAATTCTAATTTAATTTTTAAAAAATTAAAAGCTGAATTAATTTAATCCATCAAAAGTTGCTAAATGCTTTTATTGGTAATATGAAGATTTTAATGCTTCAATTTTGAATATATATATATTTTTTAATAAAAAGATTTAAACATTTTATATTTATTGCTTGTCATCTTTAAATTAGAAATTATCTTGGTGCTAAAGATCAAGATAAATTACATTTAATGTTTTTAAATAGTTGACATCTCTTATAAGTCAATTTGGTTTTCATCTTTATCCCTAATAAATATATATATATATAATAGATTTAATAAAATATTATATTCTGTAAAATGATTAATACTCTCTAAAGCAAGTTCCAAGACCGATATTTTTTAAATAAAACAATTAATATTTTATAAATTCTTTTAAAAGTAAATTTTATTTAGGATATGAAAGACCAGAAGGAGTAATTAAAAGATATATCCAACTTCTATGAAACTTACAAAGAAGTAAGCCACACTCCTTTCTTTGAAATCTTCCCATCAACAACAAAATAAAAAACCAAGTAATTTTAGCATTAAAAACCGACACCTATCACTCAACAGCTTACAATTTTGCATATAGGGACACGCTTCATGCTTGAATGTTCCTATCTCTTTGTGTTATCTAATTTTATTAATATATGCATCCACTTTTAATATAAGTAATTAATTATTTGATATATAGTATTATTGGATCTCATTCAAGCATCGTCAGGCCTATATGAAGGTAACACTCTCAATATGACATTTTTCATTCATAAAATTTGAACTTGAAATTTTACTTAAGAAGTATTGAATACCTTATCACTTAATCTAACTGCTGTTGGTTAAATCTACCATTTTATTCAAATAGAATTAAAAAATTTGTTATAATCATAATCATTTGATTCATTCAAAATTTTTAAATCATCTTAGTTGGTATTTACAAGGAAACGCCAACTAAAATGATTCACTTTAGTTAGCATTTTTTTTTAAAATACTAACTAAAGTATCCCACATCCCACTTTAGTTAGCGTTTTCAGAAGAAATGTCAACTATTGAGTACCAGGAAATTCCAAAATTGGCATAGTGAAGCATCCTGACGTAAATGCTCAATAGTTATTGCAAGTAAATATTTGAGTTTACATATTCAAAATAAGTCAGTATAATTTCATGCAAATGGCAATATTAAGATTCAAATACTTGATGTGACCAGCTTATTCTTCAAAATCACATAATTGTCTTTGTGTATTTCTTTCATATGTCTTGACGATAAATAGAGCATAATTTGGATTTATTGATGTGTTCGTCAATTACCATTGAAATGCCATTATATAAATTAACATACATAATTATAATTATCAAAATCATAAGTGGATTAATTGATTGTTTCTCACCTCATTATGAGCAATTAATTGATGAAATATTAATTATGGTCCAAAAGAAAAAAAAAATTGATGAAATATTAACAGATTACATTACGGAGTATATGAAATATTAATAATACATTCCTTTATCATTTTTCTTTCATTTCATAATAACATTAATTTAAAATTTAGATTGCATATTTGATTAAAATATGTTCTAATTACATTTTCATCTTGAATAAATTGCAAATTTGCAATCGATGAGTTTCAAATTTTTCATGTCACATCAATGAACGAATAACAAAACATTAAAACGAGTTATATGAGATCAAATTATAATTAAAGTATTTAATATAGTTTGAAATCAAAGCTTAAATTGGAAAACTGATTCCGATTTAAATGGAGATTGATTGCAAAATTTGCAATTAAATTCGACTAGCCACAAAATAGGAAAAACTGAACTGCATTCATAAGCAACTTGAAAATCTTTGAAATTGCATTTGTGTTTAGATGAGAATCATCTAACGAATTTCTACAAACATGCAATGAGAAATTATAAATATCTACTTGGCGTAGTGGGTCCCATTGCCAACTATGCTCTTGAATTGATGTAGGGGCCTAATAAGGTGCTTTAGATCTCTTTTTTTATATGAAAGATCTGAGTAAATTAATTTCGGCTATTTCATAAAAAAAATAATTTGTGGTATATATGTTGAAGCAAAAATAAATTGCTTGTATATACATATGTGATAATCGTTAATATATAATTTAAAAATAATCCTTAACTATTAAAACAAATTATTTAATTTTTTCAAACACATTATCTCATTAATTGCTTATTTAAAAGATTGCATAAAAACAATGTGATATAAGTTAGGCATAAAATTAAATCACAAAAGTTGATTTGATAGAAGAACATTATCCTAATAATGATGGTGGATAATATGACAATAATGACGGTGGGTCAATGACAAATAGTCTCATTATATTTCCCCAATTTGATAAAACAAATCATTTTATGTTTTATACTATATCATACACTACACCAAAAATGGGATTTTTTTGCGGTTATTTTGGTTTTTATTGGCTGTTTAAAACCGTCAATCAATTGAGCGCCGATATAAGAGATAACTTTTATTGGTGGTAATTAACCGCCAACAAAAATAGACCTTTGTTGGCGGTTATTTGAAATAACCGCCAACAAAGGGTATTTTTTTTAATAAAATATTTACCTTTTGTTGGCGGTTGTTTCAAATAACCGCCAACAAAGGGTAAATTTTTTATTAAAAAATAATCTTTCTTGGCGGTTATTTGAAATAACCGCCAACAAAGGGTAATTTTTTTTTAAAAAAAGTAATCACATAACAAGCATCCTTAATAAGTAATTCAGAATCATCGAAAGGTAAAAAAAATATACAACATAAATTATAGATAGATCTAATTGAAATTTTACGTAAACACACCGTAACAAAAAAATCAAAATAAAAAAGAAGAAGAAAAAATTTTGCCACAGAATCAATATTTATACCTTAAGTCATAAAAAATTACAAGCTTTAAAAATTTCTTCAATCTTCAAGATTCATTTTCTTACTTCAGAGTCAAGATGAGATGAGAGAGAACGAAGCCGTCAGCGAAGGTAGACACAAACACTGTAGTCGGCGATGAAGGCAGTGGACAAAGTCACCGATGAAGAAGCTTGTAATTTATTGGTGCCAATATGAGATGTGGACCATGCTTCGAGATTTGTACAAGATCTTGATCAAGCTTTGAAAATCTTGATTGAGGGAGAAGAGAATAGAAGAAAACAAAAAAGGAGAGAATGATAAAATTTGATTGAAAGAGTAAGAATGATGATTTGAATCTGATGAAAGAGGAAGAAGACATGTAAGGGAGAGAGAGCTCGCAGATCAAAGAAGAAAGAGATTGGGTGTGGAGAGAGAAAGAGAGGGAAGGAAAGTGATTAGGTGTGAAAAGAGAAAAAATTCAAATATATGAAAGTGATGAAGTTTGATGCGTAACATGAAAATGTATGAGTGGGTGTAGAAAAAGATGTGTTAAGGAAAGAGATGGAAAGAAAGGAAGGCCGTCAGATCTTTTTTATCAATGGTTATAAATATTGATCCATGACTTGCTTACTGATCCGTGCCTTGTGTGTTTTTTTTTAAAAAAAATTGTAAAAACTTTTCTTGGCGGTTCTATAAATAACCGCCAATAAAAGTCAGACTTTTCTTGGCGGTTATTTAGAGAACCGCAAAGAAAAGCCCCCGCGTTATTTTTGTTGGCGGTTCTCCAAATAACTGCAAAGAAAAAGTCAGACTTTTATTTGTGGTTATTTCTAGAACCGCCAACAAAAATGATACGAGGCTTTTCTTTGCGGTTCGCCAAATAACTGTTAAGAAAAGTTAGACTTTTCTTGGTGGTTATTTCTAGAACCGCCAAGAAAAGCCTCCGCATCATTTTTATTGGCGTTTTTCCCTATAACCGTCAACTATTAAGCGCTAAGAAAGGCTATTTTTGACGTAGTGATAGTTTTATTGATTTAAATATATTCATAACAAACTTGTTTAATTTTAAAAATTTTCAAAACTATAATGTTAAATAAATTTTAAAAATTTAATAGTTAAAAGTCATTAGTTATTTTGTCATATCTCAAATTTAATATTTAATATGTATTTAATTTGTTATATATTTTGAAATAAATGCACCACCAATTCACAAAATAAAAAATTATAAATTTAAGTGAATATTATTTATTTGTCATTTTAAAATATTATTTTATTTGCTTAAAAATTATAAATTCAATGATTATTATTATACAAAAAATAGGTCAAATTAACATATTGATGACCCATATATTAGATTTGCTAGCTTCCCGTGAGGGGGTAGGAAGTTCAAATTTTTTCTGTGAAAATCAGATAGAATAGTGATAGTAGAAGTTTTGCAGAAAACAATGTATAGAGGAACAAAGCAAATGCAAGGTAAGAGAGGACATCACATAGAAATTTATCCTAATATGGTCTGATCACTTCACCTATGTCCAGTCCTCAAGTCACCACTTGAGATTTTCCACTATATTGCAAGAATTCAATGGGCTCCATGCAATGCCACAATACAAGTTTATACTCTATTCTAAAAGCTCTCAAATACACACTATGTGCTCTTACAAAGTATTTCCCAAATCCCTTGTGAAAACCCCTCACAAGAAAATACTCCTTCAAGATGAAAAAAAGATTTTATACAGGATGAAAAATTCTCTAATACAGACTAAATAAGACAATTGACGTGAAATAAATGAAGTGTAAGTGGGTAAAAGACTTCGACTAAAGATTTTAGCAGAATTTTAGTATTTTCAACATAAATTCATTACTCACAACTTCAAATGAAGTTCTATTTATAGATTTGTGACTAAATGAGTCGTTAGACACAAGATCTAACCGTTAGAGACATTACCTAATATGCGTTTGACAAGCTGAAATTCAAATTTTAGGTTCCAATGGATGAATTTCACAGAGATCATAAGCTAAGGGCTTTAACACTGAACTTCTAAAATTTGTCTGTTGAATAGTGAAATTCAAATTTTGATTTTGTCAAATACATCCCATGTTAAAATATACGAATTTTCATATTCAAAGTACATCTGTTAAGTATGAATAGTTGTTTCATGTTTCCACTGTGTACTCGAAATTCAAATTTTGGGATGCCAAAATTCATCTGTCAATGACAAGATAACCATGGCACAAAAGTTCTATTTTGAGAAATTCAAATTTTGCACTTTCAAAATTCGTCGGTTAAACAGACCTTTAACTAGACTTACAAATCTTAATTCCAAAATTCAAATTTTGAAAACTAAAATTCGTCTATCACAGGGACTGTTCTTAAAGTCTTTTTGCACTCTATTATCTGACGAACTTTGACATGACTTTATACAAATTTTGCACATTCTACTAACTATACTTGACTCAAAATTTAAATTTCAGTACTTCAAATTCATCTGTCAGAGGTAACATCTCTGTAGCTTTGAATTTCAATCAGCAAAGTTTGAATTTTCAACAAAGTATATATAGTTTAACAACTCAAAATTTGTCTGTTAGTTTGTGTTTTTCAAATTTAATACATGTTAACATAGGATAACGTGAAAAACACATATTTAAATGCTGTGGGAGTTTAAGTAAGTAAAATCAAAGCCTTTTATCCTGTGTACAAAATAAGAAATCCTAACAACTAATTCTTCACACATTTCTTCTTAGATTTCTTCAATTGGATGCTCTTACACTCCTTTAATATTTTCCTTCCAAGCTCTAGTTGTTTAGAATCATCAAAACACTTGATTCAACATTCTCCCCCATTTTGATGATGACAAAATAACTTGCAAACTAGATTAGTACTTGGGTTTGCTTCTAAGAGCTCCCTCTCAACATATGCATTAAAATTTAAAGATAAGCACATCACATATAGGGGAGGAGAAGGAAAATATAGAATCACATTATATTATTTCATTCAAAGTTCAGTACAGTGATTCAACAAGTACATGAAATTGCAAGATTAGCATTTCAAAAACAAGATTAAAATTTCAATACAAGAGATACTACAAATAGAAACAAGCAGCCCTAAGGATCTAGCAGTCACTTCTTCTTGGGCTTGGATTTCTTGCTATAGGTCTTGCCAGATTGCCCGGCTTCAGATTTCCCAGTTTGCTCAGTTTTCTTCCCCCCCTTTTTGGTATCATCAGGAGTTGGAACATGCATAACAGGAGGAGGAATTTGTGACACTAGAATAGCATGAAAAGGGATGGGGATGAATGGCACTAAGGAGGGAATCTGAGGAAGAGGTGCTGAGTCTTCATCTCCATCATCTTCCTCATCAGATACTTTGAGGAATTCCTATATTTCCTTTCTAGTGTTGGCCAATATAGCTCTTTGCTCCTTTGAGAGACCAAATCCAGAGAGTAATGGTGGAGCAAGTGGTGGAGCAAACATCTCATCAAGTCTTTTCTTCTAAGCCTACACAATTACATTATAAGCAATGGTAGCAGTGTCCACATATGGCACAAGACTTCTCTCCACATTTAGTGCAGTTTGGATGATAGCTGCAACTAGCTTCTCCATTAGCTTAGATTCTTAAGATGACAGAATTGATTCTTGAGTAACATCTTCCATTATAGGCTTATAAGAGCCTTCTTCCTAAGGAGCCTCTTCCTCTATGGCATAGTCCAAGGATAGACCAAGGCTTATCTCATTACTGGAGGCCTGTGGGGTAGTAGCAATATCAGCAGCCCTAATAATAGTATTTATGCAACCGGCTCAGGGGATTCCAGTTCAAATGGACTTGAAGGTTCAGGAGTTGTAGATTTGGCAGGGTTAAGCTAAGGTAGAGCTAATATGGAGGGGATAGCACTTCTTATCTCTTCATACGCATTAGCAATCACTTTCATGTTTTTGGCCAATTGTGTGATCTTATCCTGCAGGTGAGCAAACTTGGCATTTTGCTCTTCTTTGAAACTTAACATAAGTGCAGATAAGCTATCATATAGCTTAGTGACATTAGTGGGCTTAGGCCAAGTGTATGATGTGGCAGGTTGAGGTGTTTGAGTGGGCTGTGCTGGAGGTGAAATAGGTTGGGATAGTTATAGTGGAGGAGAAACATGCTGGGATGGCTATGGTGAAGGCTGAGTGTGTGGTATAACCTCAAAGATTCCTTCTTACTATTAGCCTTCCTTAAAGAATAGGTTATCTGACTTCCCTGCACCTTTGCCAATCCACCTCCTTTTTTTTCTTTCAATCCTCATTCACTACAACTCTTCCTCCTTGAATATTTCAGTAGCCTTTCCTTTTCCATTTTCCAAGTGCTTGATCTTTGCATAATGAAGCATCTTGGTGATGATGGAAGCATAGGGCAAGGTGGAATTCTTCCTCTGATCCCTTGCCTTGAGCATATGCTGGAAGATGACATAGCCCAGATTTAGCAACTTTCTACTTATCAGAGCAGTCAACATATGTGCTTCAGCCCTTGTGATCAAGTTAAAGCTTCTCCCTTTGTTAAAGATAATCCTGGACACAGTGTAGTACAGGACCCTAGCTTGAAGGCTCAAATCAAAGGACTTTATCTTTCTCAGGGAAGGCCTATTCTCTTTCCTTTTGAATAAGGTGTTCAGGATTGTGCTCTCCTTGTAGTTCAAGTATGGACCACCTTCCTCATCTACTTCTTCATCCTCATCCATGTATCTTGAGGTGGTGATGTCAATCTTGAGGCTATCTTGTTCAGAGATCTCCAGAACTTCATTAATTGTCTCATTAGAGAGCCATAAAGTTCTAGACCTCATATTAACTTGACATTTCTTCTTTTTGCTATTGTATGATAGGGTAGCATACCATGTTTTGATTACATCATCATCATACCTTTCTTTAATCTCCAACAGATTCTTATATCTCACTAGCCATAACCCAATATCAAAATTGTTGAAAATCAAAAAATCTTCCAAGTTGGTACAATGAGGATTGATTACCTTCTTACTCATAAACTTTGTGGTGTATACCTCTAGGATATGGGAAATGCTATACAAAGGCTCAATGGTTAACTGGAGTTCCTCAAACTCAGTGCTAAATGAGGCAGAAGCAGTAACACTAGGGACAAGTTTCTTCAAATTAGCCTTGGGAGTTGTTTTCTACCTTTTGGAAGGTGTTCCCTTGCTGGATTCAGCTTTTCTTTTCATTGTTTCACCTTCTTTAGACACATATTAGGACTTGACAGCTCTTTTTAGTCTAGACTCTTCTCTACCAACGTTGGGATTCTTAACCCTAGCCATTTTTGTGATAGGTTGTTGATGAAAGATGCTAGGAAGGGGTTTAAAAGGTGCAGGAATAGGTTTAATCAGTGGAAAATAAAGATTCATAGACAAAATAAATGATAAATTAAGAGTGGAGATGAATAGACTTGGGAGAGAGATGAATAAAGTTGCACCTATTTAGAGCGATACTCTTTAGTTTAGCTTTTGTAATTGTTCAACAAACGAATTTTGAGGGCCAAAATTCAAATTTCGAGGGGTTTCATAGCTTATCAAACAAAGAAGGCTGTCTGACAGACAAATTTTCATCTTTAAAGTTCATTTGTCAGTGGCTTAGTTCAGAGAACATTTCTCAACAGATGAACTTTGAGTCATCAAAGTTTGAATTTTGAAAGATCAATCATTATGCAGGCAAAGAAGGAAAAAGTCAACAGACGAATCTCATCCCTGAAATTCATCCAACAGAGACTTGTCATGTATGCATGCTTCAATAGACAAATGTTGTACCCTTAAAGTTCAAATTTTAAGAATTCATTGTGAGCCTCTCGAGCAAAGAATGTTCAACAGATGAATTTTGAGAGTCAAAAATTCAAATTTTAAGATTTTACAAAGAGATTTTTGAAATGCGAATTGTGAGCTACTAACATTTGTATGTTAAACACTTGCACATAGTCAATATTTATATTAACATTCAAATTTTGACCAACCAACAGAAAAATTTTGAGCAACTTAAAAGTACTGTAACAGCATGTGAGACACTAAAATACATCTATTTATCTCTTAAGTTCGAATTTTAGGCATGTCAATTAATTCAAAATCATAATATAATGTGGAAATTCATCTAACGACATCCAAAATGCTAATTTCAAATAACTAAACTTATAGATAGGGCCTAAAAATTCGAATTTTCAGCTATGCTTCAACATCTATTGACTATGCAAGTCTGATAAACTCCATTATATTGATATTACTGTCATTCATGTTCATGAGGAGTTCCTGTAAAACATCTTAAATGCACTTTGATGCTTAAGTTAGTATAAATTTTAACAACTTAACTTCAGGAAATTAAATGGATGTAGTTAGAAACTGGCTTACAATTTATTAAGATTTACCATTCTCAATTCTCTCCTAATCTTACAGTATTTGTCTTCTACATGTGGCTTTGCCAAGATGTCTGCTAGCTGTTCTTCAGTGGGCACAAATTCTAATTTGATGTCTCCTTTCAAAACATGGTCCCGTATAAAGTGATGTCTTACTTCAATGTGCTTAGTCCTTGAATGCATGACTGGATTCTTTGTGATATTTATGGCACTTTGATTATCACATTTTATTAGCATTTCCTTCATTTCAATTTCAAGATCTTCAAATTACTATTTCATCCAAAGGACTTGAGCATAACAGCTGCCTGCAGCTATATATTAAGCTTCTCTTGTGGAGAGAGCTATACTATTTTGCTTCTTGCTGAACCATGAAACCAGGGATCCTCCCAGAAATTGGCATGTTCTACTTCTTGTACTCTTTCTATCAATTTTGGATCCAGTAAAATTAGTATCAGTTTATCCTATGAGCTCTTCTCCATTGCCCTTTGGATAGCAAAGTCTCATATGTGATGTTCCAATTAAATATCTGAATATTCTCTTTACAGCTGTTACATAGGACTATTTAGGACATGATTGGAATTTTGCACACATACAAACACTAAACATAATGTCAGGTCTATTTGTTATTAGATATAGTAGAGAACCAATCATTCTCCTATATTGAGTTATATCAAAGGTTTTTCCTCCTTCATCCATATCAAGCTTTGTTGCAGTATCCATAGGAACTCCCATTGACTTGAAATTTTTCATTCCAAACTTTTTCAACAACTCCTTTAGATATTTTGTTTGATTGAGAAAGATTTCATCATCACATTGTTTGATTTGCAATCCAAGGAAGAAGTTGAGCTCACCCATCGTTGACCTCTTAAATTCACTCTACATAAACTTAGAGAAATTCTTGCAAAGAGGTTCATTAGTAACACAAAATATGATATCAACATAAATTTGAACAATGAACAAGTTTTTAATTTCCTTTTTAGTGAACAATGTTGTATCAACTTTCCTTCTACAAAATCCTTTTTCAATTAGAAAGTTACTTAGCCTTTCATACCATGCTCTAAGAGCCTGTTTTAAGCCATAAAGAGCTTTCTTCAGTTTATATACATCATTTGGCTTTGTTGAGTCCTCAAAACCTGGAAGTTGATGAATACAAACCTCTTCCATGATATAACCATTCAAAAATGAACCTTTTACATCCATTTGATGCAGAATTATGTCTTTTATGCATGCAGAGGCTAAGAGAATTCTTATTGCTTCCAATCTTACAACTAGAGCAAAAGTTTCCTCATAATCTATGCCTTCCTCCTGATTATATCCTTTTGCTACTAATCTAGCTTTGTTTCTAATAATTGTTTCTGATTCATCAAGTTTATTTCTAAATACCCATTTAGTTCCAATAATTGGGTGATCCTTAGGTCTAGGCACTAAATCCCAAACTTGATTTCTTTCAAACTAATTAAGCTCATTTTAGCTAATATCCAATATTCATCAGTTAAGGCTTCTTTAGTACACTTAGGTTCAATTTGAGAAATAAATGCATAGTTATTTATTTGATCCCTAGGTTGCCTTCTGGTTTTAACATTCCCTTGAACATCCCCAATCACTTGATCAACTGAATGACTTCTTTGATATCTCTAAGCTCTAGAGAGTTCTTGAGAAATTTTTTCATTATTCTCAAATTCAATATCTTTCTCCTAAATATCTTCCTCTACATTAGCAGATTTTGATATTTTTGGAGGTTCAATTTTATTTTCTATAGAAAGATTCAAGTTCTTAAGGCTAGAGATTAGTTCATCCTCATTTAAGACATGTTTAGAGACAATATCATTTTCAATGAAAACTATATACACAAATTCTTCTGTTATTCTCGACTTTTTGTTGAATACCTTATATGCTTTACTTTTACTAGAATAGCCAAGGAATATACTTTCATCTGATTTTGTATCAAACTTACCCAGATTCTTTTTTCCATTGTTGCAAAAGAAGCACTTGCATCCAAACACATGTAGGTGTGAGAGATTTGGCTTTCTTCCTTTGTAGAGCTCATAAGGTGTCTTCCCCATAATTGGTCTGATGTAGGCTCTATTAATGATGTAGCTTGCTGTGTTCACTGTATCAGTCTAGAAGTATTGAGGGAGCTCTTTCTCATTCAATATTGCTCTTACCATTTCTCCCAACATCCTATTCTTTCTTTCCACTACTCTATTTTGTTGAGGTGTCCTTGGAATTGAGAAGTTATTATCAATTCCATACTCTTCACAGTACTCCAAGAAGCTTGAATTTTCAAATTCTCCTCCATATCTGACCTAATAAACACAATGGAAATACCTTTCTCATTTTGCACTTTCTTGGCCAAGGTTACAAGTGCATCAAATGCCTTATCTTTGGAGGAAAGAAATAAAGTCCAGGTAAATTTAGAGTAATCATCTACAATTACAAACACATACAAATTTCCACTAATGCATTTTATTCTAAATAGAACTATCATGTACAGCAATTGTAGTGGTCTAGATGTAGTGATTACATTTCTAGGCTCAAAAGATGATTTAGTTTGTTTTCCTTTGAGACATGCATCATATTCTCTATCTTTTTCAAAAGAAATTTTTGGTAATCCAGTGACTAATTCATTCTTAATCAATTTAGTTAGTTGGTTCATGTTAACATGAGCTAGTCTTCTATGCCACAACCAACTTTCATTATCTTTGTTAATTAAACATACAAAATCAGAAGTAGGAAGTTCATCTAGATCAATGGTATAGTAGTTACCATATCTTTGAGCTTTAACGATAACTTTGTGATCACTTTTTTGGATGACTAGGCAGAATTTTGAGTTAAACAGTACCCAATTCCCTTTGTCACATGTTTGACTCACACTTAGCAAGTTGTGGTTGAAGCCAACTACAAATAGCACCTCTTTTATCAATGTTTCAAGATTCTTGCCCATGATGTCAATGCCAACTATTTTGCCATATTGATAATCTTCAAAGGTCACTTTTCCTCCTTTCTTATCTCTCAGGGTGATAAAATTTTCCTTATCACCAGTCATGTGTCTTGAGCATGCACTATCCATATACCATTTGCTGCTCTTGCTAAATCTAAGACAGACTTGTAAAACAAAGTTCAATCTTTCTTCCTAGGTACCTAAATCTGTTTGGGTCCTTTTCTGTCAGTGGCATTCTGCCAAGATAAAGATGTACCTTTGGGAACCCATTCTACCTTCTTGTCAAGTCTATTTTTCTTTAACCAACATGAACTGGAAATATATCCCTTCTTGTTGCAAAAATGGTTAGTGATAAAGAGACTGCTAGATTATGATACAGGAAGAAAGTAATGTAGATAATATTTTTGTTTCACAAATTTAGGTTGGACATAAGATTCAATAGTTTTCAAATTGCAGCTTTTCTTTTTATGTCCATCTGCATGTACAAAGTGTCTCTTGTATAAATTTTGATTTTTCTTTTATTCTTTTCCTTGACTACACAAGGATCATAATCAAGACTAACTTTTCCTTGTGCAATCCGTTAACTTCCTAGCAAAGAAAATAACATGTCTTTACCCTTGGTGAGTTTAGCCAGACTTTTGAGAAGATATTCATTATTTTTCTTTAGTTTAATGCATGATAAACAGCAAGTAGATTCAACTTTATGTTGAGATGCAATGTCAGACATTTTGCAATCTGATTCAAACTTGTAAATCTTCTTCTTAGCTATTTTTAGTTCTTTTGCAATTTTAATGAATTCATCATGCAGATCATGAAATGTATCGAGTAGATCAGAATATGAGGGGTCAAAATCATTTACCTCATCTTCATGATCACTATCAGATGAATTTTGAGTTTCTTCTGCTGCACATGCCATCAAATATATGTTGGCAATTTCTTCTTCATCTTCATCCTCTTCATCTAAGCTGTTGCTCTAGATTGATGAGATGTAGGCTTTTTTTCTTTTTGCCTTTGTCAGCAGTTTTCTTTTCTTTCTCTCATCTTTTTAGGAATTATGGGCATTCCCATTTGATGTGCCCTTGCATCTTATATTTATAATAGGTGATGAGCTCTTTGCCTTCTTGTTGTTTGAAATTGCTCCTTTCTTGAAGGACTTCTTATTTTGCTTTTTGCTGTAGAATTTTACAAATTTTCTTAGCAACATAGCTAGAGTTTCTCCATCCAGTTCTTCATTATTATAATCTTCTTCTCTTTCTTTTGCAACTTTCAACACCAGACCCTTTTTCTTCTTGTCTTGTCCAGCATCCTTGAAAGCTTTCATCATACCCCTACATTATTCAAGATTGCTGAAGAGAGCTGAGACAAAAGTCATTGATTCTCCTTTGACTTCTTCTATAGCTGTTACTTTCGGTTTCCATTCAAGAAGGAGAGTTTTAAGGATTTTTCTGACCTTCTCTTGTTGTGTGTACTCCTTGTCGAGGCTTTTTAGCTTATTCACAATTAAGGTAAATCTCTTATGCAAATCTTTGATACTTTCATCTTCCTTCATTCTGAAGCTTTCATACTCACCTATGTAGGAGTTCAATTTATTTTCTCTGACTATAGTTGTTCCTTCATGAGTAATTTCTAGAGTGTCCCCCATACTTTTGGCAGTTATACATTGAGATTCCCTGTAAATTCATCCTAGTTAAGTGCACCGATCAAGCAGTATTTAGCATTGTAGTTGAGTAGGACTCTTTTTTTATCTTCATCATTCCAGTCCTCCTCTGGCTTTTCCTTGTACTTGCCATAATCTTGTAACTTTATTAGGACAAAGTCTTCCTTCTGGATGACTGACTAGATATCT
This sequence comes from Adenanthera pavonina, assembly GCA_026686845.1. NCBI lineage: Eukaryota > Viridiplantae > Streptophyta > Magnoliopsida > Fabales > Fabaceae > Adenanthera > Adenanthera pavonina. Next base: position 25,213,427 of record JAIVEN010000004.1, read on the forward strand.
AAGTCAATAGACTGGAGATAGATCTGCATCCTCATCTTTCAGTATCCAAAGTATTCTCCACTGAAGCCAGGAGGTCTGTTGATGCTGTTTCCTTGAGGAACAATGTTTTCTCTCAAGCCAACCATATATTCTTCTAGATTGTTAGATCCCTCAGTTGGGAGTCTGAGTTTTGTTAGGTTTGCTGACTTCCCAAGAGGCGGGTGGCAGAAAACAAAGTATAGAGGAACAAAACAAATGTAAGGTAACAGAGGAGACAACACAGAAATTTTTTAGACCACTTGACCTACGTCCAGTCCTCAAGCTACTACTTGAGATTTTCCATAACTTGCAAGAATTCAGTAGGCTCCTTGCAATGTCGCAGTATAAGCTTATGCTCTATTCTAAAAGCTCTCAAATATATACTCTGCACTCTTACAAAGTGATTCCCAAATCCCTTGTGGAAATCCCTCACAAAAAAATACTTCTTCCAGATGAAGAAAATATTTTGTACATGATGTAAAACTCTCTAATACAGAGTAAATAAGACAGTTGAGGTGCAATAAATGAAATGTAAGTGGGTAAAAGACTTTGACTAAAGATTTCAGTAGAATTTCAGTATTTCCAGCATAAATTCATTACCCACACTTCAAATAAAGTTCTCTTTATAGATTTGTGACTAAACTAGATATTAGACACAAGATCTAGCTATTAGAGACGTTACCCAACGATTACTCTGTAAAACTATTCATTCACCAACCACATTTAATACGTCTACCACACTGAAATTCAAATTTTGGGTGCTAACAGATGAATTTCACAGAGACCATGGGCTAAGGGCTTTAACATTGAACTTCCAAAATTCATCTTTTCAAGAGTAAAATTTGAATTTTGATTTTTATCAAATGCATCTCATCCTAAAATATACGAATTTTTATATTCAAGTGCATCTGTTGAGTGTGAACAGTTGTGAAACGGATCAAATTACTCTACCGTCAGCTGCGTAACTCCCTCTTAATGCCGTGTCGTATAACTCCCTCGTTTAATGCCGTGTAACTCCCTCGTAATTGTTTTTTTCTGTAACACCCTCTTTTATTTTCTTTTAACATTCTGTAACCCCTACCCTCCCTGGAAGCTAGTATAAAAGGGGCTCCGGCTAGTGTTCAGAGGCATCGAAGAAAAGAAAAAAATAAATTCAGTTTACAGTGTTTGTGTTTGAGTTCTGTGCCATTTTGGTATCAGAGACTGGTGAGAGAGTGTCCAGAAGCTTCGAAGAGTGAGAGAGCCGTCGACGAGTCGCCTGAAAGTGAGCAACCGCCGCCACCGCCGCCGTCGGAATCAAGTTCCAGCCACTTTTCAGCCAAACGGATCTCACCATCAAGCTCGGAAGGCCGGAAAACCTCAGACTGGAGAGTTTCGCCGCCATCTGACCCTCCACGCGCCTTCACGCGCCGTCACCTGAAGTCCACGCGCAGCCCACGCTGGAGGTTGAAGACGATGACGTCATCTGCCACGTCATCCTGACCTGTCCAGTCAGCGACAGCTCAGCCACCCCGTGTCTGCCACGTGTCAATTATGCCACATCATCCTGCCCAGTCAGCCAAGCTTCTCATATTTACAGTTTGACCCCTAAACTTTTACACATTTACATTTTTTCCCCTAATCTTTCCATAATTACATGTTTACCCATTTACTTCCTTAAATTTCATTTTTGCCCTTGAACTTTTTGAAATTGCAATTTGACCCCCATATTTTCCAGAATTACAGTTCCACCTCAAACTTCCCGTAAAATTCTTTTTCCACCCCTATACTTCATAAAATTACCTTTTCACCCCTATTCCTTTATAATTGTTTGTTTGCCTAAGTTCTGACCTTACAAAAAAGGCCGAAAAAAAAAATGCCTCCAAGACGCAGGAATGTACAGGACGTTGCGATGGACGGGATGAGATGACGAATACAAGAATTGCAAGCTACCGTAGAATTGCAGCGAGCTTTGCTAGAAACTCATAGAGAAAACCCAGAGGGTGATTCGGGTAGCAGCAGTTCGTCATCCACTGACAACCACCGCCGACCTCAACAACAACTATTCCGCTCTAGTGACATCAAAGTAGACATTCCTGAATTTGAGGGAAGACTCCAGCCAGACGAGTTTGTAGATTGGCTTCAAACAGTTGAGCGAGTGTTTGAATACAAGGAGATTCCAGACAGACAGAAAGTCAAGATAGTCGCTCTTAAACTCAAGAAGCATGCTTCCATATGGTGGGAGAATCTCAAAAGGAAGCGAGCACGAGAGGGAAAGCGCAAGATTGAGACTTGGGAGAAAATGAGACGACAGCTCACCAGAAAGTTCCTACCGGAGCATTACCATCAGGATAATTTTATCCAATTGCAGAATCTTCGACAGACATCCTTGTCTATAGAAGAATTCACTAGAGAGTTTGAAAAACTTATGATGAAGTGTGACATACAGGAGAAGGAGGAGCAAATGATAGCTCGTTATCTTGCAGGGTTAAACACTGACATCAGTCGTCCAGTCCAGCTACAGCAATATTGGACTTTGGATGATGTGATTCGCCTAGCCATCCATGTGGAAAAGCAAACGCCCAAGAGGTCTTCTTATCAACCTTCTTCCTCTAGGGGTTATTTTGATGGTCGAAAGGCAGAATTTCAGCAGCCCGCTTCATCAAGCAAGCCGCAGCCTAGCACTATGCGCAAGTCTCTAGCAAATACTGTCAAGGAATATGGATCTAAAGCACCCCAATGCTTTAAATGCCAAGGTTTTGGTCACATCGCCTCAGACTGTCCTACTCGAAGGGTTATCACCATTAGGGAAGGGCAAGCTTATGAAGCACCTGACGAAGATGAAGAGGAGACTACATATTATGAGGCCGAACCAGTATATGATGAGGAGATTACGCCTGCAGATCAGGGAGAGGCTTTGGTTATCAGACGAAGTCTACATGCAGCTGTAGTTAAGGAATAACCCTGGCTACGACGTAACATTTTTCACACTCATTGCACTGCCCAGGGCAAAGTTTGTAATGTCATTATTGACAGTGGGAGCTGTGAAAATGTAGTGTCTGACTACATGGTACAGAAGTTGAAGCTACCAACGCATGACCACCCGTATCCTTACAAGCTTCACTGGCTTAATACTGGAAGCGAGGTAAAAGTTTCTAAGCAATGCCTTGTTACTTTCTCTATTGGGAACAGATATTGTGACGATGTTTTGTGTGATGTTGTTCCCATGGATGCATGCCACCTTCTGTTGGGAAGGCCATGGCAATATGACCGATATGCTTTGCATGACGGACGCACAAACACCTACTCATTCACTAAAGACGGTGTCAAGATCAAGCTAGCGCCTCTACCGCCTAGTGAATTTAGCAAAGCTTCAACAGAAGCTAAGCCATTGGTGACTTTGATGACGAAAGAAAAGTTCAAGGTGACGAAATCTGAAACCCAGACAATGAGTTTCATACTGGTACTCGAGGCAAATAGTAAGTCCACCATCTCACCAGCAGTTATGCCCTTATTATCCGAGTTTCCAGATGTGATAGCTGATGAGATACCACCCGGGTTGCCACCCATGCGAGACATACAGCATGCCGTTGATTTTGTTCCAGGAGCAGTCATTCCTAACAAGCCTGCTTATAAGATGAGTCCTCAGGAATATGCTGAAGTACAACGACAAGTTGAAGAGCTATTGAAGAAATGGCTGGTTCAGGAAAGTGTTAGCCCTTGTGCTGTACCTGTTCTGCTAGTACCCAAGAAAGATGGAAGTTGGAGAATGTGCATCGATTGCCGAGCTGTTAACAAAATTACTATCAAGTATCAGTTTCCGATACCCCGGCTTGATGACATGTTCGACCAGCTGCATGGTGCCACTATTTTTTCCAAGATTGACCTTCGTAGTGGGTATCACCAAATTCGGATTCGACCAGGAGATGAATGGAAGACCGCCTTCAAGACAAGAGATGGGTTGTATGAATGGAATGTGATGCCTTTTGGACTAACCAATGCCCCTAGCACATTCATGCGCCTGATGAATCAGGTATTGCGACCCTTCACTAGCCAATTTGTTGTTGTTTACTTTGACGACATTCTTATTTACAGCAAGAGTCAAGAAGAACACTTTGATCACTTACGGCAAGTTTTGCAAGCGCTGCGAGATCAAAAGCTTTTTGCCAATCTAAAGAAGTGTACCTTTCTCACCAATGAAGTTGTTTTCTTGGGGTACATCATCACTGCAGAAGGTGTTCGAGTTGATCCAAGTAAAGTTGAAGCCATTAATAGTTGGCCAGTGCCAAGATCTCTTCAAGAAGTCCGAAGCTTCCATGGATTAGCTTCTTTCTACAGGAGGTTCATCCGAAATTTTAGCTCTATTGCTGCACCCATCACAGATTGCACTAAGGGAGACAAATTTCAGTGGACAGAGCAAGCTCAGAGGAGTTTTGAGGAGTTAAAGAAGCGATTGACTGAAGCTCCAGTTCTAGCTCTTCCAAATTTTGATCAGGTGCTCGAGGTTAGCTGTGATGCCTCCAACACTGGGATTGGGGCTGTCTTGAGCCAGGAAGGCCATCCCATTGCCTTTTTCAGTAGAAATTCAATGATGCCAAGCTCAGGTATTCTACTTATGAGAAAGAACTCTATGCCGTTGTTCGAGCTCTGCAATATTGGAGTCACTATCTCTTGAGCAAAGAGTTCATACTCTTTTCGGATCATGAAGCTCTAAAGTATTTGAATTCTCAACAAAAGATCAGCCGAAAACATGCCCATTGGAGTGAAATCTTGCAGTCTTATCCTTTTCTTATTAAGCACAAGGCTGGGATTTTAAACTCGGTAGCTGATGCCCTTGGCCGACGACATGTGCTGCTAACAATAATACAGGCCAAAGTTATTAGTTTTGATCTTGTCAAGGAGCTGTACCAAGATGATCCTGATTTCCGTGGAGCGTGGGAAGCTACAGCTGATCAATCATTCCACCAGTATTACCGACATGATGGATTTTTATTCCGAGGTAAAACCCTGTGCATTCCTCAAGGTTCTTTAAGGGAGGCGATAATTTGGGAAGCTCACGATGGAGGATTAGCTGGTCATTTTGGCAGAGACAAGACAGTTGATCTGGTTAAAGAGAATTTCTATTGGCCAAGACTTGAATGAGATGTTAACCGGCATATACAGCGATGCCGAATATGTCATTTGGCTAAAACGAAAGGGCAAAATACAGGATTATACATGCCACTGCCAGTTCCAGAAGCACCATGGGAAGATGTAAGCATGGATTTTGTTCTTGGTTTACCCAGAACACAGAGGCAAAAAGATTCCATTATGGTTGTTGTGGATCGATTTTCAAAGATGGCCCATTTTATTCCATGCCAGAAAACTAATGATGCAGTTCAAGTTGCAGATTTGTACTTTAAAGAGATTGTCCGTATCCATGGCATTCCTAAGACTATCACCTCTGATCGTGATGTCAAGTTTCTCAGCCATTTTTGGCCGACGTTATGGAAGAAGATGGGAACTAAGCTCCAATTTAGCAGTGCTGGCCATCCACAAACGAACGGTCAAACTGAAGCTATTAACAGAGTTCTGGGAAATCTTCTTCGAAGTTTCGTGGGGAAGAATTTGAAACAGTGGGACCTCGTTCTTGCTCAAGTTGAATTTGCCTACAATAATTCTGTTAATCAAGCAACTAGGAAATGTCCGTTTGAAGTTGTTTACGGCACTCGTCCCCTAAGTCCACTAGACTTGACCCCTTCAATTGATAAGCAGCAGTATAGTTCTGATGCAGATCAAAGGGTTAAAGAAATCAAAAAGTTGCATGAACAAGTTCATGAAAGAATCCAGAAGCAGAATTTCAAACTCAAGACACAGCGAGACAAGCATCGGAAACAACAGAACTTTAATGTGGGAGACTTGGTTTGGATACATCTCAGAAAAGAGCGTTTTCCAAAACAACCCAATGCCAAGCTGTCACCCAGAGCTGATGGTCCTTTCAAGATTGTACAAAAGATCAACAATAATGCTTATAAAGTTGAATTGCCTGGTGCTTATGGAGTTTCTGCCACTTTCAATGTTGCTGACTTGACACCCTATTTGGATGATGATGTTGACTTGGACTCGAGGGCGAGTTTCATCCAACCCGGGAAGAATAAAACGGATCAAATTACTCTGTCGTCAGCCGCGTAACTCCCTCTTAATGCCGTGTCGTATAACTCCCTCGTTTAATGCCGTGTAACTCCCTCGTAATTGTTTTTTTCTGTAACTCCCTCTTTTATTTTCTTTTAACATTCTGTAACCCCTACCCTCCCTGGAAGCTAGTATAAAAGGGGCTCCGGCTAGTGTTCAGAGGCATCGAAGAAAAGAAAAAAATAAATTCAGTTTACAGTGTTTGTGTTTGAGTTCTGTGCCAAGTTGTCTCATATTTCTATTGTGCACTCAAAATTTGAATTTTGGGATGCCAAAATTCATCTGTCAGTGACAAGCTAACAATGGCACAAAAGTTTTATTTTGAGAAATTCAAATTTTGCACTTTCAAAATTTATCTATCAGAGAGACCTTTAACCAAACTTATAAGTCTTCATTCCAAAATTTGAATTTTGAAAACCAATTCGTCTGTCAGAAGGACTATTTTCAAACTCTTTTTACACTTTAATAGCAAACGAACTTTGACATGACTTCAAACAAATTTTGCACATTCCACAAACTATGCTTGACTCAAAATTCAAATTTCAATACTTGAAATTCATCTGTCAGAGGACATATCTCTATAACTTTGAATTTCAGTCAGCAAAGTTCAAATTTTCAACGAAGTTTATATAGTTTAACAACTCAAAATTCGTCTGTTAGTTTGTGTTTTTCAAATTTAACATATGTTAACATAAGATAACGTGAAAAACACATTTAAATGCAGTGGGAGTTTGAGTAAGTAAAATCAAAGCTTTTTATCCTATGTACAAAGTGAAAAATCTTAACAACTAATTCTTCACCCATTTCTTCTTGGATTTCTTCACTTGGATGCTCTTACACTCATTTGATATTTTCCTTCTAAGCTCTAATTGTTAGAATCATCAAAACACTTGATTGAATACCATCCTAATATATCACTATTTCTTTCCTTTTGAAAATTTCACAATTTTCAATTACTAGATATATATTAGCTTACTAATATATGCTTTATTTTATTTTGACTTTCATAATTTAAAAATTGTACTATTGGAATAAAAAATTAAATTGCATGACTAATGTAACTTTAATCCTCATAAGATTTTTAAATTAACAATTTAAATTGCAACAACTTATTCTCATTAATTAATATTTTTTAACTTCATTTTTAAATATGATACACAATAGATAGCTTGAAAAGGTTACATATTAGTATTGCATAAAATAAATATAAGTATCTTGTGGTATTAGAATTGGCAAAAGGATCCAAGATGCAATTTTATTGTCATAGTTGATGATTTAATAAGGCTATTCTCATTATCTAACCGTGCTGCAAGTCAGAAGCGCGGGTGAACATCATCGAAAACTAAACAAAATTAACAAAGAAATTAATCTTATTTTTGCATGATTCCCTGATTATCTGTAAGTGTATAAACATAAACACACAAATAAAAATACTAATGAGTTCTGTACCCATTTTCTCCAAAACCTCTCAAATATCAAAACCAGCCTCATAAACCACTCAAACTCAACAAAAAACACATGGGGCAACTATTGCCCAGGACCAAACACACCTTCATGACAAATGGGTCACACCTCTTTGACACGCAAAACAACCACAACATCAAACCTCACGAGGGCATCCAAATGGCTTAAACCACCATTACATTAATGCATACATCTACACATAAACTCATCATACACATCCATAGACAAGATAGCCTCAACCAATCTTAAGGTTATGGGTGACATGAGTCATACATAAAAGACAAGAACATATCGACAATCCCAAGGAACACATACATAACAATTACATATGACATCATATAGTGTCCTATACTTAACACAATACTATAACATAACATGTACTCTCAAATAAACACATACCAAACACAGGTACTTAGATATCCTATATGTGCCCGAGGGGACTTATCCGTCTCTGCTTCCTTTTTGCTAGAACTAGATCCTATTCCTGTAAATATTTTCCACAAGGGATAAGATAAAAGTCCCACTAACCAAGAAGCAACCAAACAAACAAAAATAGGGGCTTTTAATATAGAAGATTCAATATAATAGTTATATCATAAAACGCAATATAAGTTTGGGTACAAAAGAACGGTACAAGCTTATATATATATGCAAATTATGCCATGCATGATGCAATGCTCATGATATCCAACAAAACCCTACATCAAACATGGCTTACCACCATAAGGTAACCTCAACAAATAGCTCCTTTCCAATGTCCGAGGAAGGATAATTCCGAGGCAACCACTAAGGTCACTTCCCACTAATCATGCCAAAGGCCATTCCACTAATAGTTGGACCATGGTTCTCCTTCCCCTGAACCATCCAAATTGGTGGCTATTTAGAGAAAGTGCATCCCCCAATCCACTGCCACCTAAATCTCCTAGCTGAGTGTAAGATCCTAATAAAATTGGACCCAAACTACTTCCATGACTCGTAACCAAACCAAAGGATCCCACAACCACTTGAAAGGATAAAGGATTCAGGGAGAAAAAGCTAGCAAATTAAGAATAATACAAGAAAATGACCCAAAAACCTCAATTGAGGGAGGAAAGGACAAAGGAGGAGAAATAGGGGTCTTGTGTTGTGACCCCATTGTCTGTTGTCAAATGACAGCAAACTAGATTTTTGGGATGAACTTCGGATGCAAACATCTCTCTAACTAGATCTCTGAATGGCGTGATTCCAATGCCTACAAGTCATTCTTCATCTCCTCTAACTATAGACACTAATCTTACTTCGAAATTCCTCCGTATGGAAAATTTGGACACTCGTGACCAAAATGGTCACTTTTAGATCAACACCCAACATCAATGGCTCGAAATCACAAAATATCGACCCTTTGTTCATCAAACCTTTTTCAAAAGATTAAAAATGACACAAGAACATTGTTTAAGGAGGTGACACCCCAAGAAAACAATTCTCTTAGGTTTTGACCCACTTGAACCCAAACCTAACTTATCCAGTGACATACCCTTTTTCTACTAGGTACACCAAAATTCCTGAATGACTGCATATACAACTCTACTTAACAAGTACACATGGGTTACCAATGCCCTAAACCTTGAACTCTCAGAAACAAAGAATAGGGTGTATGCTCAAAAACACATGATAACCACCAAGATTAGAGCTCCAAAATTCACCACAACTGGTCTATACATATGCCAGCCTCAAACTGGCTGGTCACCCAAAAGGGGGGTGAATTAGGTAATGTAAAATTCTTCACCCTTTTGATGTGTAACCTAATTTTACTAAGAGATGCAGTAGAATAGGGATGAGTAGAGTGTGATGAAGCAGATAGATGAACTGAGGAGATGAAGAATAATACACCATAATTTATACTAGTTCGGCTCAAACCATTTGTCCTACTCCAATCCTTAAGCCACCACTTGAGATTTTTCACTATAGCACACAAGTTTGATTCAGGTACTTGTGAAGTATTAGTAAATCCCACAAGTTTCAGTAGATACTTGTGAAGTCACTCTCCTCATACCCTTATTGTAACGTTCAGCCGCTTTTTAGGATTGATGACTGTCCCCACAAACTAACACAAACCTTTTCGGTGTGCTTTGTCCTCACTCACACAATTCCTTCCAAGGAGGTCACCTATTCCAGAATTGCTCCAGGTCAAGCACGCTTAACTGAGGAGTTCTTAAGGGATAGGCTACCAAAAAGATAGGCCCACCTTGTTGGTATAAGTAGCATCTATCAATTCCTTTAAGCTATCCTTTAACTGTATAGTCTCATACCTATACAGTCTCTGGATCCCTCCCATTCCGGTATGTATTCAATTCATTCATATGTCCCTTCCCCTTAGAAGCCTGCCAGGAGTCGCTCCTTGTCTGTGCCTCATCATTGCACCAGCGATCCCTCCTTGCCCTCTTCAGTGCTCGGATGTCACACTTATAAGATGTGTAATTTCTTTAATGGTATCCCCACATTAAGATCCTACCCAAAAAATAGTAGAAAAGAATGAATGCAAAATTGAAACTCTCATTTAGAGTAGATGATACATTGAAAGCTTACTCTATTGAGGTGAATTTAGTTTTGAATGCTAACATAGAAAGATTTTATAAGTTGTAGTAGTATTTTGACACAAACTTACTTAAATTCGTTACTCATAAGTTTAAATAGGGTTTTATTTATAGATTCATGGCTTACTATACGTTGGACATAAGATCTATCCATTAAACACAAGTTCTAACTGTTACTTTGCAAAAAGAGCCATTCAACAACCGCATTAAATGTGTCTAACATATCAAAATTTGAATTTTGAGGCTCAATAAACGAATCTCGCAGAGTTAGCATAGTCATTTGTTTAACGTTGAACTTGAAATTCGTCTGTCACAAAATGACATATGAATTTCAAGCTTGCCAAATATATCCCATGTTACTTCATGTGAATTTTCATATTGGAAGTGCGACTGTGGAGTTTGAACAATTCTCTCAAGTTTTCACAATGCACTCAAAATTTGAATTTCAGAAACTGAAATTCATCTATTAGAGACATGTTCAATATACCACAAAAGTTCTCTTTTATGAAGTTTGAATGTTGAACTATAAAGTTCGTCTGTCATAAACATACTATAACAAGACTCACAAGTTCTCAAATTGAAATTCGTACTTTGAAGTCCAAAGTTTGTCTATCAAAGGTAGTGACATTGAACTCACCTTGAACTTCACCAACATTCAAATTTTAGCTAAACTTCATGCGAATTTTACACACTTTCACTAACAATGCTTAGTTTAAAATTCAAATTTCATAACTGAAATTCATCTATCAGAGATAAAACCTCTGTAACTTCAAATTTCACTAAGTTCAAATTTTGTGCAATATAAACATGAGTCAAATACAAAATTCTTCTGTTAGTCAATATTTCTCAATTCTAACTTATGCTAGCATCATATTTACTTAATCTAACTCATTTAAAACAAATAATTACAAAATTAAGTAGATTTCAAAGATTGAAGCCACCTCAAGACCTAAGTGAAATCAAAATATACCTAATAGCTAGGTCTTCAAAGATTAGGCTCCACTTTCACTTAGTCATTCCATTCTTGGCATACTCCCTTCTAATTTTCAATTCTTGGAACATCCTTTCTTTTCTTCTTCTTTGAGTGAGACATGATGTTAATTTCCCTTTCCTTATTTCAATGCTCACTTTTCCTACTTGGATAATCCTACATTTAATGTGTTATACTTACAAATAAAGTAGTTAATCCAATTTATATATTCAACTTGTATCATAAACTATAAAAGCACAGTGGATATATTAGTGTAGCATGATATGCACATCATAAAAATAATTAAACACATGCTAATACACTTTTTACTTATTTATGTACAAACTATATTTTTGATAAATATGGTGCATTTGTTCCTTATTACTCTATATTTGTCATCATCAAAACTTATATTATATCAAACCTAACACAAACAACCTCAGAGTCACAACAATATGAGACTAACAACATGATTTAAGTCTTAAAACAACCCAAGAAATGAATAAAGCATCATCATATATGGCATCCAGTCATAAAACCACACTTGACACAGTACTATATATATAACATGTGTGCTCATATAACTCATACCATTTATGAGTACTCGAATATCCCATGCTCATCCAAAGGGGAAAACCTACCTTCGTTATAACACCTTAAACTCACATCTATTTCTCATATATTAGACTCCAATTATATCCATTATTGCTTGATTAGAGACTTGATTGCATAAAAAAATCAAAACAGAATTTTCTTTATTTCGGGTATTGCTCATTGTGCACTTTCCATTTTACCTGATGAACTTCAAAAATTCAAAACTAATTATGGAAAAATCATGTCAGAGTGATTCATGTCTCTAAAAATAGCTTAAGAGATTTTATACATGGAAAAAATATGAAACGAAACATTTTATAGACCAATTCATACAGTTTATTTCTCAAACATTTACTATACATTTGGTTACTTTCTCTTTCCCTGGATTTTGGTCTTATATTTAAAACTTCATATCTCCTGATATTCTAAGCCAAATCTTGCATTCTATATGTTTTTTGGAAATCTCTGTGTGTATACTTTTTAGAAATATTTCTTTTGTACATTTCTTGTACTGGAATAGGGCAAGGCATTAATTTAAACTAATAGAGGTCAGAGCTCAACTTTAACTGGAATAGTTTTAGGGAAATATATATAACTCTTGTTATATAGATCCAATTGCACTCAAACTAATGGCATATTAAAGCTAAGACATAGACCTTTCTATAAATATAGACTAATAAATTTTTGGAGCTATATACAATTTTCTACTGCACTTTGAATTTTCCAGTACCTAGGTTCAAGGTTCCAATTTTCCAATCTTGCCCTGTTTTTTAACCCTAAATTTGAAAATTCACCATAAATTGTACACTTATCCAATTCAGGTGTTCTTTTACTCTATAGAAAGCTCATTCTATATACTTTTTTAGCATATATAACACTTTCATATGAATAGTACCTTCATTATCCTCAGAGTATTCTAATTGAGCATTTCCAATAATAACTTAACAAAATAAGCTTCATAAACATAATACATCATCATTCATTGTACTAAATTCATACATAACATTTCATAATACTTTAATGATCATAATAGCATGGAGATACAGATTTAGTAACATACTCATAACTTTACATATCATTTCAAACAACTAGATCATAACTTGAAAACAACATTATGCTTCATCTTCTTTCTTCTTTCTCCTTGGCACTCTTGACCCCTTTTTACCATAGCTTGGACCTAGTCATGATGATTATTTGGAAGGGTGAGATTCAAAGAATCTTAGTAAGTATATCCAATTATACATTCACATCATCATATTATTTTATAAAATCATCAATAAAAGCCATAACTCCGTATTACGCCATACAATTCGATAAAAATCTTGGCATGGTAACACTTTATAAAATGGGCATCCTAGGGTCATAAAACCATTCAAACAAGCATCCAACAATGTAAATACTATTGGAGATTGTACCCTAGGTTAATCATTGTATTATGAACATTGTTCTTCATTATGAAAAAAAAAGGTATTTTTCTTACATTATTATATTGTTTGCATGTTTTCTTTATAATAATATCATTGGATAAATTATTTTATCCTAAATGTCCCTAGTCGATTATCTTTGTGGGAACAATGATGAACTAAGACTAGTATGATTTTGATTGATGATTATGTGATAACTATGTATGAAGATACAAATCAAAATCATAAGCTCCTGTTAGAGAATAGGTGCTGGATCGACCCGTCATGAGATAACTGCATGAACTAAGACCTGAGATCATCATGGCTTCCTACATAGAAACACTATACTTTGGCATAGTCAAAAGTCACCTTTAATCGGGAGATCATAAAGGCTATAATCGGGTATAGTGGAACTCGTGTAGAGGAAGATGAATGGTCAAGATGAAATTTGTCCCTCTAATTAATAGAGAAATATATCTGGGCCGCTCGATGAGTAAGACTGAGAAATGCATGGCCATGCTCAAATGGAAGAGTTTCCGTTTGTTCTATCAGTCTGCTTGGACATCGAGAAAGTGATAGTCAAGTAACATAAGGATGTTATTTCCATACCTCATACTTGACTTATATACCATGAGACAAAACGGATGTGATCGAGTTATATGATAGATTACATCGGATCTCTGATCTCATATGATTTGGGTAGTCACAATGTCTTGCTAGAGGCCACTTGTGACTTGTAGATCCAATAGTATTATTAGCCCATTGCCAACATTATATGGGCCTACAAGGTCACACACAAGAACGGGTCAACTCGAGCTAAAATATCCAAATGTTCAATTTGGGGTGATTGAATTATATATATATTTGTTATATATATATATATTAAAATTCAAAATATATATATTTGATATATATATTATATTATTTCGAAATATATATATATTGTTCAAATTAATTTAAATAAGTTAGTTTTAAATTTAATTCTATATGATAGATTTAAATTTAAACTAAAAATCTAAATTTGATTTATGTGATAAATTAAATCTAGATTTGATTCTGGATAAAAATTAGATAGTTAGTTTAAATTTAATCAATCAGATAGATTTAAATTCAAAATAATCTATTTAATTAATATTTGATTTAGTTTAAATTATTAATTTAAATTAACAAATACCAAATCCTATCTATATATTGATATAGATTAGGGTATGGAATTAAGTGAATTTGAATCACCCTAAAGAGCGAGTGGCCATACATTCAAAGTAAGAAACAGTACGAACGAATGATGAAAAGCAAAGGTGTACAGAATTGTAAGGACATCACAACCAGAGGTGCTAGCATGCCGTTCAAATTGGACTCACCGTTTGTGTGGATACTGATAGAGGGAGCTGATCAATCACATCAGTTCTTGGGGTCTGACAAAACGAAAAAGAACACCAAGGGACGCACTGGAGGTAAATTCTTTTTCCTACATCTCAATCTAAACAACATTGATGGATCTATGGAAGGGAATTTCTTATAGTTTTTCCACTACGTGTATAGTTAACTCAACAAACTTGCAATTTAATGGCATAGTCTTGTATTTTGAAGCCTATATAACACTTTTCATGGCTTAGTTTCTCTATATCTTCACTTTATCTCTCTACTCTCTCTCTAGGAAGAAACTTTTAGTGAAAAAATAGGAGAGAATAAGCCATAAAACTCTTCCAAACTCAAGGATACACAAGATTATGGCCATAAGATATTGCCTTAAGCTTGTGAGCACCAAACTTTAACTTTTGTCTTTTCCTTTTTGGCTTCAAAATTCACGAGCTCTCTCAATCTTTTCCTCTCTACTTCTAGCATGAAAGTGTGCTGAAGGAGATGGATTAAGTGGCTATCATGAGTGGTTAAGTGATTAAGTAATAAAACCTAACCTTAGTTACTTTAATACTTAACTTTAGTTACTTTAATTTTAATAAAGTTTTTCTAACAATTCCCTTCATGTCCTACTTAGCAAATCAGATTTGGCCAAAAATTTCTTAAATAATCTTTATGGACCAAAATATCTTTTACCGATTAAATTTACTTATACCGATTAATTATTTTTGCGAAAATTGTCACTAAATTGGTACAAGATTATTCAAAAATAACTTTTTGACTAAAATTATTATCTTGACCCAAAATATATTTTATCAAAGTTTATTCAGTGTCCTTAAATTGCTACTATATTTTTCTGCAATCTAAATTGATTTTTATCGGGCAAAATATTAATATTAAATCCTAATTACCCAATAAATATTATTTTGATCTTAATAGATTCCTTGCTATATTTCATTGGGCTAGGCTCATCAAGAGCTTCATTTTGATTATAATTTTTTATGTTTCCAAAAATACCCTTAACTCAGGATAAATTTATAAGTTTTAAAACTTTCAAGTCATTAGCTGTAATTTTCCCCAAGCTTCTTTTCTTTCCCTCCCCTTCTAAATTTCTTTCTTCAGGGGCTAAATTGCAAATATTCTTAATTCTTAGGACCAAAATATAATTTTCTCATTTTTTTGTTTAACCTGAAAAATACCTTTGTCCCTTATCACGCTTAATGATGTCTTTCTGTTTTTTCCATTTATTTATACATTTTATGATATCAACATTTTTTCTTTAAGGTTTAAATGTAATATTTACATTTTACTTCTAGTATGAGAAATGGCCGTTTTATCCCTAAGCTAAGTAAAAACATAATTATCCATTCTTTTGAACACTTTCTTGTAATTTTACCCAAATACCAATTTTTTTATTATTTCTTTTTTACTATTCACATTAATTTTTAAATTGGTCTATTTCTCAACCTAGACCTCCCAACTATGCCATACTTATACTATTACATTCAGTTTGAAGCAGACTTTCATTCAAGTAGTATATTTCATATTTTCTGGGGAAAGTTATGGAATTAATTTTTGTTAAGGACCTTATGGAAAATTAATTCCAATTAAAAATTAAACATAACTTCTTCTGAAAATTAGATAAGAAATTAATTTCTTTTAAAACCCGATTATATATAGTCTGTTCGTCTCACTTTGTTTCTCATCTTTTATTCATTTTATAACATCACATATAAATAGGGATATTTCATTAGTTACTGTCTTACTAGAGCTAAGCATCATCTTCCTGAAAAAAGGGTGTCAATAAAAAAAGGGTGTCAACAGGGGTGAGACAAATGTCCTAATAACTAAGGGGTATCAGAATTCAAAAAGCTTTCCTTTTATAAATCGCTTGGTAACACCATAGTTTAATAATAATCAACTACAAGAAAACAACCTACAATATGCATATATAGTATGGATTATGTAAAATGCTATGCACATGATATGCAAAATCCACATCAATCACAGCAGGAAGTATAAGCTAGTTACTATCACAAAGTAACTTTAATAAGTAGCCCCCTTCCAACAACTGGGGAAGATCGATTCCGGGGCATTACTAAGCTCACTACCATTAGTCATAACTCGACTAAAGATCATTTCACTAATCAGTAGACCATAGTTCCCCTTCCCCTAGATCACCCTAATTGGTGCTGATTTAGGGAAGATGCATCTCCAAATCTACTACCACCTAGCTTTCCTAGCCATATGAGAGTTTTAGTGGTAAGGATATACATATATCATCCTTAGCACTTGGACACGAGGCCTTGCATGTCCCACCAATGGATCGATATACCATGTAGTACCATCATATTATAAGTCATCATAACCCAAACAACAATGTCTCAATATGCATAATGTGGTGATGATGCCTAAATATCATGCTAACATGTCAATACATTACACAATCATCATCATCGTCATCATCATGCTAGCATGCTATCATATAGGGATACACAATAACAATAAGTGTATCATCATAAGTCAACATCCAATACATGTATACTTGACCAATTACTTTCTCATCATCATAATCATTGTTATCACTATCAGTAAAACTATACACATTAACACTAAGAATATAATATTTATGGATTAAACACGTGTATTCCTATCTACATAAACACATATATGTATAGATACAAAATGAACTATTTTCACTTCTTTATTGTAGTTTTCAAAGAATAAGGGTTTCGAGAAAACTTAGAATTTCCTATTGTGATATAACCAGCATATCATGATATGAAAATGCTTTAACATATAAGACAAATAAAATTACTTCCCAGTTACCTATGTTGCTGCACACCCATAATACCTCAAGACGCCAAAAGATCACCAACTACAACATGCACAAGGAAAAACAATTCACAACAATTAATTAACACTTAACACCAATCTAAGCTCAAACATTCAACAAGACTCAAATAAAACCATTAAAATTAATAACTCCAAGACCCAAATCCACCATAACACAATTCAGCCACTTATTGATGAATTCACCACTTCCAAATAACTTCTCCAAATCTATGTACCTCATCAAAACCTACACACACCATATACAACACCAAACACAAGAATCAATACCAAAAACGTGCTTTGGTAGAACTCAAATAAACAACTCAAGCCCAAACCCAATGAAACTAAGTCTCTAATACCATTTCCAACCATCTTTATACTCCAAACAACCCATAAATCCATAATTAAGCCTAGTCAAATTTGGGTATCAAGAAAACCCAAAGCTTAGAGATTAGGGTTTGGAGAAAACACCATACAACCCATCAAAATCCATACCCCAAAGCCTAAACACATCCAATAATACCTCATAGAAGAATTTAAGCACAATTTAATTGGTGGAAATCATCCTAATAGGACCCCTACTCAAACAACACCAATAATCCACCATCAAACTTAGAAAAAAAGGAAGAGGGAGGTAAAGAAACATCATACCTACAAGATTAGGACCATCCAAATCCAAGATTCAAGCCCTTTGGACTAGGCTTTTCAAACCCTAGCATAGCCATTGTGATCTCCTCTATTTTCTTTCTCTTATGTCAAACTGATCTCACCATTTAAAAACAGAGTTTGTGACATGGTACCATAGTGGAGGATACAAGCACCGAGGTGCCAATGCTTTTTCTTTCAAAATGACACTTGCCAAATTTTGACTCTCGCTACAGTGTGAAAGGAATTCACCACAGCATGGAGAGCTTTTGTCTTCAATGTAGCACCTTACTATATCATACATTTTCCAAGTATTAGAGCATGTTTAATGTTCAAATGACTCATGTTAGAGGCTTGAATCATCATAGGAATCATATTGGATAAAATAGAGAAAATATTACTATTCATTTGGTTCTAAAGTTTTCCAATGAAATTTGAAAAATCGTAATTAATTTTAGAAAAATCATATCAATGTGATTTAAGTGTCTAGATGAAGTTGGAAACATACTCTATAAGGGAAAATATGAATATAAGTTTTGACCATGCTAATTTATACAATTTAATGCTTAAAAATATACTATACAAATGGTCAAAATTCATGTTTAAGATTTTTTAGCCTAATTTCAAAACTTCATATCAAATCGTATAGTCATCCAATTCACATGTTCTTTAGCTCATTGAAAATCCTTGTCTATCTAGTTTTCAAAAATAAATGTCACTTATATGTTATTTCCTATTTCCAATGAACAGTAACCATGAAACTGAAAGGTGTGCAAAATGGCCAGATTCTACTATGCTTTGCAAAATACTTATATACATACCATACATTGTTCAAACTTGCTCATGCCATGCTCTCATCATCAAAAGATACCTAAAATAACATAATGGCAACAAGACATAATTTCACAAAATCACATATAATTTTACATGTCATTACATAAATACAAAAAGCTATAGCTAATATAACATTAGTCATCCAAAGCCTTCTCCTTACCCATTGCCTTCATGGGGGTCTTGCCATACTTTGAACCTATAATTTGGGATACTTGAGGGGCTGAGATTGGAACAATCTCAGTAGTAAGTTATAATTCATGCATTCATGTCAATCATCACTTTGTCCTTCTTAACCTATACCATTAAATATATACTTGTTCTTAAGGTTTTTGGCCATGGTGAATTCTTTTTTGACATCAAAACAATGAAATTCCCACTCTAAGATGGCTTTCTATATTGACCAAAATCAGCCCCAAAGGAAAAGAAATTTACTTTTCCCAAAACTTACTCAAGTCATGCTATACTTGCTTTATTTGGCAAAATCTCATACATAATCATGATTTTATGATTTTTAAACAACTTTCCCCCTTATACAAGCTTAGGATGAAACTATTCAGTCGTTGAAAGGGAGAAAATTTCAAGAAAACCAAGCCAAACGAGCAAGAAAAGATGCTAGGATACTTGGAAACCATAAGGGAAGCACTTACTAATTTTCTTCCAATTTTTCTTCTCACCTCATGTTGCTGCCCTCTCCCTTCTCAACTGCAGACTTCTCTTTCTCTCTCTCTTGCCAAAGTCTCAGCCAAATGAAGCTAAGAGGGAGTATATATAATACCATTAATCATACTTACTTTTAGGCTAATTACTTGATTAAAATTAATGAAAATTTAGCCGTTAAGTTTTCTTAATCATTAAGACTTCCTTTTTTGTCACATGGGAGCTGCCAAGTGGTGCCATCTTGCGGGGTACATTCATCCAAAAATACTTCATAATTTTCTTAGTTTAGTATTACTCTATGTTTATTACTTTATACTTAGACTAGTAAAGTTATTTTTTGCAGTATAAATTCACTTTATTGATACAGGATTAAAATGAACTTGTGTCTGATACTGCTTTATTATCCTGTCTCTAAAAAGTTACTTTTGTGGTGTCCAACTTCTTTCCTTGTTGACATTTAGCTTTCATAGATCAAAAAACAGTTTTATCGGTATAAAGTTATTTTTTAATCTTCAGCATTGATTATTTCTTCATCATTAAATACTAACCCTTAGTGCTATATACCATTGGACTTCTCTCGTCAAGAGCTTTATTTTGATAGTAATTTTACATATTTACAATATTACCCCTAACTCGGGTAAATTTATAATTTTTAAAACTTTTGAGTCAATATGTGTAATTTTCATCAAGGACTTTCCTACTCTAAGCAAGTTTATGGACATAAATGTCATTTTCATCATTCTTAAGGGGTAAAAATGTAATTTCTCATTTTTTCGTCCAACCCAGAAAAATGACCTCTTTACTCTATTTTACACAAAATAATACCTGCCTATTTTTGCAAATTTCCTATGCATCTCTAGATATTCTAACTTTCTAAAGATATTACATGCAACCTCATTCCAATCCTGCACAATTCTATGGGTGCACTTCCATAAGTCCTTTAACATGTCCAGGTGAATCGAATAACGGTGGTTACACTGAGGACGACTATTTAGTGGCAAGGATATCATAAGCAGTACCACTTAAACACATGGTCTCGTGTGCTATGTAGCATATTGACATACCATGTGGCATTTCATCAACATCATCACACAACCTACATATGCTCAACCATGCATAATGTAGTGACAATGCTCGTTTGTTATGCTAACATACCATCATACAATACACATACACCATCATCATCATCATCATGCTTGCATTTATATCATATGAAACTAAGTATGGGGATGCACATTAAACCATATACCAAACTACTAATCACATGCTCATAGACATGCACATGTATACATGTGTATTAGCTATTCTCTTTCATCATCATCATTATTATCACCAGTATTATCATCACACTAACATAATATCTTTTCACAAGATAAGGATAAGGCAATGTACAATAATCATGTGTTAAATTCCAACATACTTACATTTATATATATATACATATAACTAGTCATTTTCATTATCTCATCATAGCTTTCAAAAGAATAAAGGGGTTTGAGAAAAACTTTCTAGCCATGACATAAAATCGCATATCATGATATGGAAAGTTCAAAATGTATATGGTATATAAAAGTTACTCCCCGGTTACCTCAAACCATCAAAAAACTATGAGGTGCCATGGCAAGTCATCATATTGTCCAAGTTACATACACAAAAGAGATAACAATAATTAACCAAACTGGCCCAACAAGCCTGAATAAATTGTAAATAGAGCTATAAGCATCAAATATGGTGATTAAGTCCAAAACCAATAAATCCATCAACCTCAACTTGACCAAAAGCAAAAACCAACTTTGGGGCAAGCCATTCAAGTTTGAAATTGCCAAGAGTTTAGGATACAACTCTTTGAATCCAAAAAATAAGAGTGTTACTATACACTTCCAAGCAATGTCACAAGAAACCATCAAGAGTCCCAAAACCATGAATTTTACTTACCTAACTATTTCAATACAATATCACCACTAAATAAATTGTTCACCACTAAGCTACACCACAAGCGTACGGGCCGAGGTAATAGTTAAGTAATGAGTAGAGTATTGTTTCCACAGGGACTTGAATCAAATGCGGTCAAGCATTGGACATCGCATTTTCAATTAATTTGAGCAACGCAACTAAATTGTTCACTATTTAATTAAATAATGCAGTGATAAAAAAGTATATAAAAATAGCAACAATAATGACTAAGGACTTGAGGAATTCAAAGATACCTAGGATTATTTATCCCTCTTGTATTTCATAAACCCCCCATTAAATTACTTTTATATTTGCTCTTAATGCTAGATTATGTTAGTTAGGATACCGATTTAGCTATATGTGCTCTCTCGAGTCTCCAAATAGTTGTTTAGTTTAATCAAATAATTAATCTCTTAAATAGTTAATTAAATTCCCCAATTCAATTCAAATTCAAAGGTGACTATATGAGGCTAGCGAGTATATCTTTACCCTACTAATACAACTTTTCACTCAACAAGGCAAGATTCAAGTTTTCATATAATCTAACTCAAGTTCTCTACTTAAGCTAGCTTCCTCAAGCATCACTTAAATGAACAAGACAATCTTATTGATGGTCAAACAATAAGAAGCATTAAGAATGGAGCTAAATCAACATAAATATAGCATTAATCACAAATATAAAGGAGGAATGAGTATTCAATTCATACAAGGGTTCAAAATAACCCTGGAAATGGAACAACTAGCCACTCATGTTCAACAAAACTACAAGAAAATATATTCTATTTAGTACAATTATTGAACACAAGTAACGAAAGGAAGAAGAAGATGAAAGAAAACCAAAGAATGAAGCTCAAATCTCTTCAATGCTTCAAGCCCTAGCTTTAATCTCCACCAAGAAGCCAAACCCTAGCAGAACCAAGCTTTCAAAATGCCCTCTGGATGTTCCTCTTCATGCCTTAGCTCGGAATGCTCAAATATTTCTCTTAACTTCTTCAAATACTCAGTTCAAGTGAAGCTTGGTGTTTTGCTGACGAGGGTCTTACGCCGCGGCTACACTATCTAGGCTGCAACTTCATGAGTTGTTGAGTGATGTTAAGCTGTGGCTTCAGTGTGCCAAGCCACGGCTTCGTTTCTCAGGCATGGTTTCATCACTTCTACCTATTATGAGGCCGCGGTGTGGGAAGTTTCTAATGCCTACTCCCTTCTTTGTGCCCTTCTTCTCATATCTTTCTCAAGTTGCAATATCTCCTTCTTTTTCTGGTCTCCCCACTCTAGAAAAGAGGCTTGGTTACTCCATTGTTCTCCCCATGAGGTCTGCAACAAAGATGATAATTTATAATCTCCCATGGGAGCAAAATAATGCATAGTAGGGCAAAAACATACTACCATGCATTACAAAGATTAAATTGTACATTTTCCTATCCTGAGTGTCTAGTATGTACAAATATATATGCGTAACTCACAGAAAATGTGCTAAAAGGATGTAATTTGGTATGATTAACATAACCTCCCAAGGGTTACACAAAGTATCCAAGGAACTTTCTTTTACTTTAAACATACAAGAGAAATCACGTTAAATCACAACATCGAGCTAGTACTTCATGAAGCACACAACAACAAAACATCTTGAAAATGTGCATACATCATCATTCATCATCCTAAAAAGCTAAATATGAAGTTTCATGGCTCACAAACTAGAATTACCATCCTTTCCAAAGTTCACATTCTACCGATAACCTTTCAGTTACATTTTCGAGTAAGTTGTTAATATAGCTAATCAAGTTTAAATGCTACCAAACATGATATACACAACCTTTATAGTCCAATGAAGCATATTATAAAAATTTCATGATCCATTATCTTGCACTTTTGGGTTTTCCAAGCCATCCAATTAGGGTTTATGCCAAATTCAAAATCATAAGCTTAAACTTAAAAAATCCACCATTTAAGAGTAACCCAATGTTATTACTAGCTTCTACCATATTTATCTATCAAAACCCATCAAGAAATTCGAAGCCCTGGCTCAGCTATATCATCATACACATCAAAAGCCCAACATCCGACTTTAACATTTGGAGATAAGGATGAGAGAGATGTAAGGATCATCTTACCTCAATGATTTGGAGTAAAATAGCTTGAGATCATTCCCAAAAGCTTTAGAAAATTGCTTGCCAACGTTCTTCTCCATTCTCCCACTCAAAACTCTCATTTCTAATTTGTTTCAAGGTCTTTTTATAAAATTTTTGCAACTCCTGCCGTGTCACCACTGTTTCACACTACGGCCATGGTTAGGTCTATGTGGAAAATATTTCTACACACGAGTACCAACTTCTGAATCCCATAACTTGAGGTAAAGACATTAGAAAATAGCAAATAAGGACTCTTTGAAAAGCTTGAGATGTCTATTTTTCAATGCAACAAATATCACTTCAAAATAATGTCATTTGTCCTCCAAATTTCCAAAACTCTAAAGTTGTGCAGTTTTCGTTAGAGAGAAAATACTATATCATGATTTCTATAACCAACGCTCAATTAAAGCACTTCAAAACACCTTCAGAACCTTTCCAACAAAGTTTAGTATATGAGAGGTCATTAAGTTACACTAACTTACTCATCATAATTCTTTGAATCAGATTTTAACCATTTGAATTCCAGTTTTCTTCTAGTTATGTTTTAAATCATACAAGATGTTACATTTTTCTAATGATAGCCAAAAAAAAGGATAATATTATATCAACGAAAAAAATAGTCTAGAGCTATAAAAATTTAGCTATAGGATAAATAATATATGAAAAAATCCACTTGCCCTGATTTATTAAGAATAAAATATCTCAAAGTATATTTCTACAAAGAAAAAAAAAATCTCAAAGTATATAAGGTTGTAATGGGTAGGAACTTGTTCATAATTCCTTAACATTGTTTTATTTGCATCAATCTACCTCATTTCTTTGAGCCAAAAAAAGTATATAAGGTTAAGTATCTAAATTCCTTCCTTATGCACTATGGTTAAATTTTCTGCTATACAGGGAATCGGAGTCCAGGGTACAAGCCAATTACACTGTTCAAGTCAAATGATTCATATACTATGTTATACATGGAATTGGAGTCCATGGTACAAGTCAGTTACACTGTTCAAGTCAAATGATTCATATAACTTTTATAGATACTCTCTTCAGCCTTATTTATAAGATATTTTTAATCAAACAACACATATTAAAAGAAATGATTAAAATTAGTTGCGGTCTTTTTAAAAAAAATATATCATAATATTGTAAAATTATCCTTAATTAATTAGAGTCATCAAAAGTGGCTCTTTTTTATGCATATGAAAGATAAAATAAAAAGCCCTATTTCCAATACAATAACTATGAAGTGCATTTTTAGGGAAAAAAATAATAAATAATTCACAAGAATATTAAATATTATGAAAATTTTCTAAAATATATCATGTAATTAGGACTAGAGAAAATATATAGATAGACTATTGTCTCTTAGAAGCCATCACTTCTACTTTTTAAAATTTCCCTACAACTCCAATTTTTCGATATTTATTTATCACCTGTACTTCTATCACTTTGCTAAATGTTACCACTCATGATTTTATAATTACTATGGAGCTCCCATTTTGTTTTTTTACCAATTTAGTTAATGAAAAATTGACCTCCTTGAAATTATGACTTATGCTTTACAATTATCACTCATCCTGATCCCTTATAACATTTATCATTCGAGGTTTTCATCTTTAATGATTTTAGCTATTATGCTTTTGCAGAAAATTTGCAATTACAAAAATGAAGAGACACGATATTATGAATGAGAGATAAATGGGGAAAGTTATAATAATAACAAACAGCAATATTAGCTTTATCTCACTATATGAGGTTGGTTACATGGATCATATGACGCCAATGGGTTCTATCAAATATCATCCCCTCAGATAAATTATTTTTTAAAAGGTCATTTCTTATAACTTCCCTTAGTGTTATTTTTAGTTTTTCTCTACGTCTTTTGATAGGGTTTCAAATGATTTAAACAACTCTCCTCACTGACTCTTCTTGTCCTCTTTTTTGTACATATATAAACCACCTTAAATGATTTTTCACTATTTTTTCCTCAATAGGTGCTACTCCAACTTTCCTTTATATACAGGCATTTCGTATCTTATCCAATTTTATGTGACCACATATTCATCTCAACATTCTCATCTCTACTACTCTTATTTTATACTATTGTTATCCTTTCAAAGCCCAATATTCACTATCATATAGCATTGCTGGTCTTATAACAGTTCGATAAAATTTTCCTTTAAGCATAGTAGGTACCTTGCGGTCACAAACAACTCTTAATACTTTTCTTCACTTTAACCACCCAACTTGTATCCTATGCATAACATCCCCATCAATTTCACCATCTCTTTGTAAAATTGATTCCAAATATTTGAACTTTGATACTTCGGGAATAGTTTGCTCTCCATTTGTTACCTTTAAATTATTTCTAATTGGCCTCTTATTAAATTTGCAATGCATATATTCCATATTACTTCTACTCAAATGAAAACCTTTTGATTCCAAAGTGTGTTTCCATAACTCAAGTTTAGAGTTGATATTTTCTCTTGAATTCTCAATTAAAACTATATCATCAGCAGAGAAAGTTATAAGGAAAAAAAATTAATATATATAATAAAATTTTGGTCCAAAAAAAAACTAAAGACGAGATGAAATTTTGGCAAAATAAAAAGAAAGAAAAATAAAAAATGAGATGGAAGAAAAAAGAAACGATAAAAGTTATAGTTACGAGGAAGAAATGATAGGTCTGTTCAAGCACACCGACAATTTTGTCTTCTTAACTTTCATATCTTCATATCCATGCCAGAGACTTTCAAAATTAAAGTAATTGTTTAAATTTAACTAGTGTTGTAGGTTTCTAACTATTATTTTTTATTAAATTATATGTGAATTTCATATTTTATTTATATAAAATTTAAAAATGAGGTATGATATTTATGATTTATAAATATAGTATAATTTATTTTGACAAAAAAATTGTATACTTTATGGTAAATTTTACATTTTATATTGATAATACATATTTGACATCAATATTGTTGCATGCTTTTCGACAAGAAATGTATTTTTTAATATATGTTCAATGAATGAAAGTAAGACTGAAAAATTTTTAATGTTAAATTTTTTTATCAAATTAAATCTTATGTAGGAAAATATAAAAAATAAAAATGCATATAAAAGTCATTTTATTATATTAATCTTTCCGTTGCATTATATGTAGTATTTTGATTGCTCTCCAATTATCAACTAAATATTATTTAGGGTATGTGGGAGAGTATAATATGGTATGGAATAAAATGGTCATTAATAAAATAAAATGGAATGAAATATAATATTTAATTATTTGAAAGTTTTAAGATGGAAAGAAACAGTTTCATTTAACTATTGTTTATAAGTTATTATAAAATTTATGAATCAGAATAATTTATAATATTTTCTTTCACATGTTATCCTTATAATTTAATTTAGATAAAAAATATGAAATTACTTCCAATTAAAAGTATAAATTTTTTTTAAATAAACTTCAAATATTTTTCCCAAGTAGCATTTATACAATGAGATTTTTTTATTTATTATTCTTTATAAATATATAAGACTACAATTACTATTTGTTAGGGAAAAGTTATTCACCATTTTTTAATTCAAAATCTCCAATAGAAAAAATTAAAAATCCTCATGCTATAAAGACAATGGATGGATAGCTTGATGTAGTTAAGAGACCAGCGGATGACTCTATATAGTGAAGATAATAAGAGTGAAGAGAAAGAGATCAATGATAAATATTATTAGATATATTTGTATTTTAATAAAATTTGAGGTAATTTTGTAAATATAATATAAATCATAAGTCATTCCATCTATAATTTCCAATTTGAGATAATAAAAATTGAGTTTTTGATAGTTAAGGAGAGCTTGAGAGATCTATCCTTACCATTTCATTCCCTTATAAAAAATCCATCAAAACAAATGCTTTATTTCCTTTAATTATTCTACTTCATTTTATGTCATTAGAAAAAAACTCATAAACATCGGATGAATTTTACTTTCACAATCTATGTTTATTTAATTATACATTTATTTAAAAGATATAAAAAATCATTGGGTAAAAAATTATAAAAAATCATAGTAACTATTATAGATAATTCCGACAGATCCTGAAGATATCAAATCATGGTACAGCTTTTCTGAAATAACCCACTCTTTGAGGCAGAGAGAGGAGAGTTGCCGCCGGGGGGGGGGGGGGGGGGTTTGTGGTTGGGGAAGTTTGAACCGTTTGCTCTTATCAGTTCATTAAAAATGAGTTTTAGTATAATTGGTTTTGTAATATAATTATGATAAAAATTAATTTTAAATTAATATGTTTATATTTAAATGATTTATTTGAAAATTAGTTTTAATAAAACTCATATTTTTCTTCTAAATTAAGCTTAAATTTTATCCCATAATTAATTTAATTTACTTAGACTAAAATTTAATTTGTATTTATTTAATTGAGAACATAATATATATGATATAACATTTTTTTACAAATTATAATCTATAAAAATTAAAATTTTGAAGGAACATTTTGATCAATAGATAGAAGAAATTTTATGAAAATTTTAATTTTCTAATTTTTTTATTTTTTCTCATTTTATTAGTTTATTTTTATTTTACTTTAAAATAAATACAAGTAAAAATAAAAAAGAGAACGGAAAAGCAGCAACTCATATGCTTCTCTCCCAACTCCATTTTCGGCCAAATTCATGGTGGTAACGTGACTACTTTTCAACATCCAAACATTAACAAAAATGAAAAATGTAGTTTTAGGCTTCAAACAGGTTTTGAAAATAGAAAACAAACAGGCCCTTACTCGCTCTTTTTTTCTTTTTTTGTTAAATCTTGACTTTTTGACGACCAAAAAACCACTTTCTCTTGTGTCGCCACCCAATTGACACGCCACCTAATTACTCGTCAGTTTACAGTCCGTTTCCCTTGTTCTCTGGTTTTGTCCATTTTTGATGGAAATATATTAGAACTTTGAAAATAAATCTTATCAATAATTGATGACTGAAAAAAAAATCTTATGATTAATTGAATTGTTTTATTTCATTCTATAAATTGAATCTTTTTATTTATATTTTTACATTGAAAAATAGAAAATTAGCACAAAATATAGCTATATGTAATATTTATATTTAATTTTCACTTGAAAAAGTATTTTTAAAAAATATTTATTTAACTCAAATTTATTTTTCATTTAGGATATAAAAATTTAGCATATTGTTGTTGAATTAATTCCATTTGTCTCAATTTAAAATTTTTTAAGATTATAATCCTGACCTGAATATATTTTAGAATCCCCATCCAAAATTGAATGCCACTGCAAATGTGAATGGAAATATCTAAGAAATAAAACTAACTTCACCGAATATGTCTTTGCACTGCTTTTGAATAGCAGACGAGTAGTAGACATGCTGAGTGAGATTAAACGCCACGAAATCAAATTAAGCTAAATATCCCACCAAACTGAAACCAGAAAGGAAGGCAAATTAGTATGGTAAAAGGAAATTAATGAATGGAGGAAGAAGCTGATTTATATATATATAAATCTTGAAGATAGAATATTAATTCAAGAACCTGACATCAAGCTTCTCTTATGAAATCTCCCTCTCCTCTGTGAACTTTATTCCCTTCGCCTCTATTTCCATCAATTCCCCATGAAGCATAAAGTGTCTGAAATTTTCAAGTTCACTGATTTCTTCACTCTACCACCTTCTTTCTCAGAATTGAAAATGATGTCATTGAAATACCCTAAAATTAGCCAAGGTGTGTTCCACACAGGCTTCATTAATCTCATATATAAGCCCCCCACCACCAAACATCTTTACTCTGTCTATCGGGAGGGCCATAAACAAAAATAATATAGAACTCATGTGCATATCTATAAATTATAACATATTTTTTATATTGGCAGTTATATTTATTTTAATGTTATTATATTTATTTAAATTTCTTTAAGTTTTTATGATTATTTGTTTTTTACATTTTAATTTTAATAAAATTATTATTTTTTAATTTAATAAATATTTCAAATTATATTTCCTTTTATTATTAATACTTATATATTTAAATATAGATTTTTGCCCCATTTATGATTTTTTTTTCCTGGTATTCCTTTCCTGATGTTCATCTAACTAGGATAATTATTGTTTTTTATTTTTTATTTACATATAGCATTTATACTTTTTTTGCTAACCATAGTATTTATACATTTGGTACTTCATTAATATATAGCATACACGATATAATATTATAGTTTTCATTGAACTTCAAACACCAAATTCCCTGGTTAACATTGGGAATAATTTTCATAATGACCACTGCCATTGGGGCCCTCCATTGACCCATCTTCATGCACAACCTTTATGCTTCTCTTGGGCTCCCTGCTAATCTTGCCATCGTCTTCCTTTTCATTGACGAAGGAAATAAACGATCGGATTCGAGCCGAGTGCGATGAGCCGACGAGGCTGCCGTCGGAGTGGCGGCTGAAGCGGTAGGCCATGCGAATGACATAGCAAAGGAGAGCCACGAAGCAGGCTATGCCACAGAGAAGGAAGAGACCCCAGAAGCTCTTGAGTTCTAATCTGTCTACGCCTTGCTTTGCTCCGTCTGAACTGCATGCACTTCCTGAAAGCCATTTGTCATTTATTCTTTGAAGATCTCCATTTTCTGATAGTTTTAAGATCGCTGTTGACATGTCTATTGCTAATGGAGAGTCCCTTGGGAAGGCCTGTAATGCAATATGTGCAAAACATGGCCAAGCAAAAAGATCAATGACTTCATCAGTAACTCATCTATATGACTTCATAAGCATAGAACTATATATATAGAGAAGAAAAGGCACTTACAAAACCCCAACCCATTTTGGTGAACTCTTGACCGACGATTCCAAACTCACATCTGGTAGCAAGAAAGAGCTCCATGTAAGCACGTTCATCGATTATGGCGGCAACACCGCCATTGGCAGGCCCATCCTTCAAGGCTCTCTCGTATTCCGACGGAGAGTTCAGAGGCACAAGCCGGGATTTCAGAATATTGAGCTCGTCGGTGAGATAGTTTTCTGCAAATGAACCTCGCAGAAAGCCGATGAGGTCGTTGCTGGTCACTAAGCTCTCGATACCCTTCACCGGGGAAGAGAGCTGTTCCACCGTGAGAATGGAAGTGAGGCTAGCAATGTAGCTTGAGTTTAGGATTAGGACTGCAAATAGCCATATGATCAGAACTAAGCGACCCAGTGTGGTCACTGTTTTCTCTCCTGCAAAATGTGATAGTTTTTTTTTTTTTGGTATTACACCGCCAGTCGACCTAAGCGTTGCAAAATGTTAAGATAGTATTTGATTGAACACGGGCAACAACACTATAACCAGAGTTTAATGACGGGAATTAATTTAAAATTTTGAATACACAAAACATAGGTCACGTGCAACCTGCAAACAAAGTATTTATGAGAAAAGATACACGGTTTATGATTGGTAAGTAGGGTAGATTTTTAGAAGTTTTAATATATATATATATATGCGCATATATTTTCTCTGAATTTTATTGCAATTACCTATGCATCCCTTCTACTTTTAAAATTAGTACAAACTCCTCTCGAATTTTATTAAAATTTTACTTTTTTTTTAATTTAGTTTTAAAATTGACATGAACCTTACCTTGAACAAAAAGTAAATTACGTAAAGTTTATTTCGTAAACTTCTTTTGAATTTGGTTGTTTTTGGCCATGTTTCTTTTCAATTTAAAACACAACCAAACTCAAAATTGTTGAGAAAAGTTTCATAACAGGAATTAAATTAAAATTTTTACTAAATTATACAAATATATTTTCATTTTTTTTTTAATTATATTGATGTTGCATTTTATTTTTAATACCAATATAGACCTCCTTTCAGTTTCAATAAAATTATTCATTTTTCTATTATCAAAACTTAAACACTTAATTTCATGAAAATAAATATTAAATTACAAAAGCTACCTTTGAGTTTTTTTTTTTTTACATGTACACCCAGTATTCTAGAATTTTCTTTGAGTTTTATTAAAATTATACAAAACTTCATTTTATTTTAAAAATGTATACACAAAATTTCTCTCAAAATATATAGAAGAAAGATAACTTTGTTATAGAAAAAATCACATTAGAAGAGTTACTTCAATTGAGTTCAATAATGTTCAAATCTAGTCTAGTAGTACCAAATACCAGATAGTTAAATCACAGAAAGAAAATAGAAAGAAAGATTTGTGCATTTAGGAAAATTGAAGCGAGGTCTATATAATTTATTTTCTATTTTAAGGAAACATTTGTATAGGTTTTACAATAGAGAAAAAATAAGTATAATTTTCAAAAACTTAGGAAAAGCTTATAAACTTTACCTCTTATTTTTAGAGGAAGTTTACGTGAGTTTTAAAAACACAAAGTTCTTGTAATTTCAACAAAGCAGAAAAAGTTCTTGTACTTTCAACAAAGCTTAAAAAGGAGTTTGAGTAATTTATGATAAAATATTTGTGTAAACATGAAATTGCAGTCTATCACTTACTATGCGCAAAAAACAGGGTTGAAAAGCTAAACCTGCAAAGAGAAAATTCAAATGTTAGAAACAAGATATACAGCTTATATTTATGAACAACCAAAAAAAGGAGCTTGATCAGTTTATTTTTAACTCACCATATAATGGTCACAAACTGTCTTCCTGGAGGACCTCTAAAATCATCATTTACTCGTCGTTCTAAAATCCACACAACTGCTCCAACAACAAAGAAAGACATTCCAGTCACAAACCACATCATTGGTGTAAATGGTCTCAGGAAAGCCCAAGCACTGGAGTTCAACTTCCTGATAGGAGCCACAACAACTAGCCCAGATTCAATATATGGTTGTGTGAAATCCACAATCTTTGTCCTGCTTGTGGTAATGGTGATGTCACCTACCACAGCATCAAAATCCTGCATATACAAAGGAAGAGTCTCAAAATACAGCAGAACTTATAAAACACATGAAGATGATGAGAAAATAGTTGTGTCATAGCCAACCCATTCAATGCAGTATATGAATTTTTAGTCCAATACAGTCAGAAAGATGTTATTTTGGCTTGTTTTGATCTAAAAACTATGATCACATTATATCATCTATTGCGCTAAGTGAAACAACTCCATTTTAAAACCAACATCAGATTATGTGGTTTGATGACAGTCATCAAATCAAAGCAGACAAACGAGATTCTTTTGATTGGATTGGACAGAATACCACAAAAATGCACAGAAGCCAAATCATGTATCACTTATACTCACACCAGTTGTGATTTTGTGCAGAAGCTGTGAGTTTAATGGGTTAGTTTTACCATCTCCAAATGGGATAAATTTGTATGGAACTGGATAAGGCAACAGGTCCAATGCAGCAGTAAACACATCAACACAATAACCACCAAACTTATCCACTTCTTTGATTTTCGACACAAATTCGGGGTAACTGATTCTCAGAGGCACCCCAATTCTCAAATGTTTTGAATTGCTAGCAAAAACCCAACCACGAGGTGTCATAGTCGTTTGGCCAGGCCATATCACACCATAAAGCCCTTTACTTGAGTTTGAATGATCAGGTGCTTGTCCTTTGTGTAAACCACATGAATTGGACCAAAAGCCAATCCTTCTAACCCCAGTACCAATCACATTAATGACTTCATATGCAGGATTTATAAGTTCCCCATCTGTACTAAACACCATTTGACCTGTTAAACCAGTTCTATTGACCTCCATAACTTTTTCCAGCAACAAACTACCATTAGCAAAGACCCCTACAGAATTTAGGTCCAGTCTATCCCCTTTTAGTTTGTTTAGACTTGAATCATTTGAAAATGATAAAGTGCCTCCACTACTGAAAAATGAATCAAGTGCATACGCAAGGACCCAAACAGTGTCATAGGCATAAAGGCCGTAAGTGTTCAACATAAAAGGAGATTGATCAGAAGCTTTCTCCTTTGTTAAGCTACTCCACCTGGAAGTGAAATTCCTTTTGATTTCAGAGTCAGGTGTGTACATTCTCAAGGTTATAACACCTTGGAGAACATTCATGTTTGAAGATGACACAGATGGATCAGTATCTAGTAGTGTAGAAAGCCAATCAGTGGCTATCCAGACATACCCACATCCCATCATGCCCAGTGAATCAGCCACATTAAGTACATCTAGACCGAAACTAGGGTGTATGTGGAGGACTATGACTCTAGACTCCCTTAAAATGATCTCAACTAATGCATTGTTTATCTCTTCTCTGCTTATGTGAGTATCAGGCCTAAGAGGAGCTTTATAGGAGATCCTACAACGTTTCTCAGCTAGCTTATCCTCTAAGGCAACTATCCCATTTCTTCCATGATCATCATCGATGTAGATTGCTATCACATCTCTCCACTGATAGTAGTCTACAATTTCTGCCACGGCTGACATTTGGAACAGATCACTCTGTGTTGTCATTACAAAAAATGGGAATTGAAGAGAAGACAAGGTAGGATCTGTTGCTGCAAATGACAGTAAAGGTACTTGCAGTTCATTGGCTATGTGTGAAATCACATGAGCCATTACTGAGTACTGAGGACCAATTATGGCTACTGTGTCTTTCTCCATCAATAATAATGCTGCCAATACAAATCAACATAGTCATTAGGAACTTGAATCCTCTTCAGTGCCCGGAATGTCCAACGATAGAGAAAGAAAGGTTAGATCCACAAATTTGGATCTTTGATATTCATACATTTGAAGAGAGAGTAACACAAAAGAATGTGAGCATATGGAGCTCGCATCTTACTTTTACATTCATAATCTCTTTTGTCTTTATCTCTCTTCCAATGCACCATCAATATTCACAAATTGATTCTCCACAGTTGTTACACCGTGCAATAATAAGAGAAAGACCAAGCCACCTAGGGGTGGAGTTGGGGCTCATCCACCCCAAGTCTTTCTCTCTCTTCGTTACACTTACGGTGCTGTAGAGAAGCAAAAACCGACATATTCAATGTTATGAATATATAGGATCCAAATTTATGATCTACCTTGGTAGGTAGATTTTACTATTCGCTTTTTCTCCCTCTTCGGTGGACCTTCCAGTATCACTAGCCAATATGAAAAATTGCGAAAGGAAAAAAGAGAACATGTTTGAGAAGGACTTACAATCAATGATGCCCAGAAAACCAGTAGAGAACATTGTGTCTTGGAAGGAAATATTGAGTTTAGTTCCATTAAGAACTGATTGGTTGGAGTTTATATCATCCTTGGCTGCATCAATTGCAACTTTTGCGACTTTGCCAATGGTTGAATTGAAAGATATAAGTGCTCCAACGTTGACGGAATTGGGTCTTGCAGGAACACCATTCGATCCATTTGAATAAATGCCGCAGTGGAAAATCACAACCAGAAACAGCCAAATTTTCTGCATGTTGTGCTGTACTGCAAACACAAACAAAACATATCTACGTTCACCAAAAATTGAATATATGCACACACACAGACGTGTGTGCGTGTATGGTTTATTTGGAGAGAGATAGAGAAAAAAAACAAAAACAAAGAATAAATTAAGCATAATGATGACATATAGATCAACATACAAACTGCAAGCATTACATCTTTTTCGTGTCACCTCTCTCTTGGAATGTACGATTTGATGAACTTAGTTTTTCTTATAAAGAGAAGGAAGGAAGATGAAAGATGAGGACTAAGAGGTTGATGAATGGAATGATCCCTCCTTGCGCTCTACGCTGAAACAGGCAATTGTTGTGTATGGATGACGAAATGAGCGTACATGAAATCCCTTAATATAGGAGGAAGTGGCCAAGCTGAGATCATCAGTTATGACCTATTTTGTGCTCCCATTGCTCCCTTCCCCATTCCCTTTTCCCTAACTACATGTTGCTTTTCTGAGTCATCTTCCTCTATATTGTTTTTTTGGGGTCAACTGAGTCATCCGAGGTCCGAGCTTTTTTTTTTTTTTTTTTTTTTTTCCCGGTCAACTGAGTCATCGGAGCTTAACTGAAATTATATACGAAAATAACCTAAACTACAATATTTTGGTGCAGCAATTCTATTTTCAAAACCTATCCTTTAGTTGATTTTTAGCTCTTTTAGGAATATTTTATTAAATATTCTAAAATATCTGTTTTATTTTTTAAAATGTATATTAAAATGATTTAAAATTATTAATATACCTTGATAACTTATAGACCTAAATAAATTTAAAATATTTATATAAAAAAATTCATTCTTATATATTCTATTAGTTTTACACTAAATACAAGGAAAACTGACTTTTTGGTCCCTAAACTTTGCATTGATTTTGAAATCAGCCCCTGAACTAATTTTATTGTATAATACTCCATAATCTATTTAATGGTGGTATAGTTAGCCCTCAACTATTAAATTATTTGTGAATTGGTCCCTATGAGTGCCATGTAACAAGATTGAGGTGAAATGGTATTGACATGGTAAGCAGGATTTTTGATGTGGCAGGCAGAGTTACTAATATGGTAGACACGTGAACAAGGGATACTGCCTAGAATTAAAGAGTAGTTAATTTTAGTCTCTACATTTTACCATAATTTAAAATTTAATTTTTAAACTTTATTATTTTACTTAAATTTATCCCCAAACTTTACTTCCATTTAAGCATTCATTTTTCAGTTATTTAAACGTTAACCATCTCATTCATACATGTGATAAGTGGCAAGGAAAACACGAAGATAAAGATGACGAGATCAAATTAGTATACAATGAAGAATAATAATAAGAAATTGTGTTAGTGAGTGAAGGTCACCATTTTTTTAGTCCCTATTTTAAGCTTGGACATTCAAGGAGAGCTTCTGACTCAGACTTTTAAATGTAAGGTGGTTCATCATGGAAGATGATGATATTTTCTTTTTTTCCTAAAGCACTTGTTTCAATTCTAGAGAAGTATTCTTTAAAATCTAAAGAGATAGTTTATATTAGTGATTTTAATATTTAGAACTTGTATTTTACTTATCTCAATATTATTTGAAATCCAAATTTGCAGTATGAATGTTTAAGTTTAAAGCAAGGACTCATAAAAAATATTGATTTTCACTCTCTAGGAAAATTCCTCATCATTATTTTTCACTACTCATGTAACAACTCTCATTACATTGTCTCTAACTTGGTCCGTAACTAATTAAGTGTATTTAGTGTTGTGTACAGAACCGAAGGACAAGGACAAAGGAAAGAATCAAAGTGGAGAAAAAGAGCTCCATGCCATAGCGTAGGGTTTGATCACCACAGGCTAGAGAGCTGTATTTTGGCTAAAAATTTTTAGGTTGAGAAGCTCCATGCCATAGTGGGTTTTTCTAGAGCCGTGGCAAGCGGGGAAAATTTGGTATGAACCAGAATCATTTTAGACAAACAAACGAAGGAAAACGGAGGGAGAAAGAAGGAGCAGCTTAGGGTTTGTAATCTTCAGCTATTGAGAGTGATTTTCAGCCTCTGGAAGCTTGATTAAGTGTTGGTAAGTGATCTCTACTCCTCCCTCTCCATTTTTCTTCGGTTTTAAGTTAGGTTTCTTGGGTATATGTTGGGATTTTCGGTTTGGGCTGAAATCTATCAATTAAAAATGGATGAAATGGGATCCATGAGGTGTGATTTGGTGTGTATGATACTTGGGTATGAATTTTAAAAGGAGTATGTATGATTTAAGCTTAACCCTAGGTTGGTATTGTGTGTGAAAGCAAGGAATCCGAAATGTATGTGGTTGATTGAGTTTGAATGGGCTTTAGGAACTCAAATATGTATGGAAATGGTGTTGGAACCTTGGGTTAATCTGATATAGTCGAATTATGGTTTTTAATTAAGTGATATATTGTGTTAATTGAGGATTTTATGGTATTGTAGAGGTATTTTGTTGACCAAAAGGGGCACGAGTGTGTTGGGCATCCCAAGAAGCTTGTGGAATCGCGTGTGTGTGAAATTGATAGCTAGAGGTAACCATGTGTTTATATTGTTTGTATTTTATATGATATATATGTATATATGCATGTTTTCGTTCATACTACAATATTGATATGTGTGTGTGTATGATTTTTCTATATATTGTGGTATGCATAGGCTAGACATATTGAGGATGATGATTATGATGATGATTAGAGATGATGATGATGATGTAACATTACATGATGCATAGCATGACATTGAGAACATGATGATGATAATGATTACATGGTGATATAGCATGAACATCACCACATGACATTGTGAGATATATGGTGATTGGGTGGTGATGATGATATGATATATGATGATACGATATGATAATATATGATAAGAGAGGATACGGATGGGATCCCTACAACTAAATCACCTCTTATAGGTAGAAGTGAAAGGCTGGTAGTGGACTGCACCTTCCCTAAATCGCTACCAATTCATGGTGGGAAAGAGGGATGGAGGAGCACGGTCTGAGTTCTAGTGTAACCCTTGGCTGGGTTGCATTAGGGTAATATGAGCTTGGTGCTGTCCTGGAATCAGTCTTCACCGACTGTTGGAAGGGAATCATTTATATGAAATGTTATGTTATGACAATAGCTCATGGTTCTATCTGTGTGTGAGGGAAATATGCATTCCATTTCACATTGTATTCACAATATTTTTGTATGAGTTATGTATATATATGCGTGTGATTGTTCCCGGTTATTGAGACATTGTCTCATACCCTTTTTCCCATGAACTAACATTTCAAGTAAATGTTCTGGTACTAATCCAGAGAAGACAAGGGAGTAGTGTACCGAACATGGGAATATCAAGTCCTTGTAGCGTATGTGTATATTGTCTATGTATGTTGTGATAAGTAGGATAAGCGGTTTGTAATTCAAGTGATGACAATGATGTCGTGATTGTATTGGATAATATGTATGTGATGATATTGATGTGGAATGGTGTTGGACGTGATGACTGTGATGTTTTGTGATGCATCCATGCTATGGAGTGTTGACGAGTTAGTATGGTAGTGTATGTAAGTCCATAGGGAGTTTTGGGCCAAGTATATGAGTTTTGGGCCTATAACCAACTTTACAATTGGAGGTTCAAGGGGGTCAAATCCCAGAAGAGTGGTTCCTTTAAGATGAAACTTCTTTGAACAAGTTGGTTAAGTGGTTTAGGACCTATGTAAATGGTCCCGAATGATCAAATTACCTTTCGTGGCAAATGGGAGTTGTAAGTGGAGTATTTTGGTCAAAAGTGGCTAAAATGATGTCGTGTGCCCAAAATCTCCATATGGAGATGGATTGAAGTGGCATTGGTGTCTATGGTTAGATTGAGACAAAATTGACTTGTAGTAGGTGGAATCAAGTTAATCGGAGATCTGAGCATAAAGTTATGCGCGTCGGAAGTTTGTCCCAGAAGTTCGCCGCAGTGCCAGCCCCTCTGTTTGACAGCTCTGGAAACCTAGAGCACCAAAGCCACAGTAGTTCTATAGTGGCTATGGCCCTGCACCCTATTTTCTGCTGTTCTAGTGTTTCTCCAGATGTTTTGTGGCGTTTTCCGCTATTTTGATGTTTTGGGAGGTAAATTTGAGATATTTGAGTTGTGTTTGGTTGGAATTTGAAGTATTTGGTCAAGAGAAAAGGTGTTATTAGGGTAAGGTGTTACAACTCACCTATTTAAGCTCATCATCTTTATCTTCGTGTTTTCCTTGCTACCTATCACACTTTTGGATGACATGGCTAATGTTTAAGGAGTTAAAAGATGAATGATTAAATGGAAGCAAAGTTTGAGGATAAATTTAAGAAAAATAATAAAGTTTAAGAACTAAATTACAAATTATGGTAAAATATAGGGACTAAAATCGGTTACTCTTTAATTCTAGCTATCATCCTTTGTCCACATGCCTACCACATTAGTAACTCCATTTACCATGTTAGCACTGTTTTACGTCAATCTTGTCACATGATACTCTTATGAATCAATTTATAATATGATAGTTGAGGGACTAGTCATATCACCATTAAATAGATTAAGAAGCATTATCTAAAAAAAATTAGTTTAGGAACTGATTTCAAAATTGATATAAAGTTCCAGGACTAAAAGATTCATTTTCCCTTAAATCAAAGTACAACATATTTATTAAATAATTAAGTATAGTAATATCTAAATAAATGCATTTAAAATATTAAATTAAAAAATAATAAGATTTATAATAAAATAAAAATATATAAAATTAATCAATCTAAAAGATAAAAAGTGTTTAATGAGCTCACCAGCTATTGACAAATCACCAATAATATATCTTATATTGGACTCCATGCAAATGTATATGACTTATCTAGTTGAAAGTTAAAAAGTAAAAAAAAATGTGTTAAAAATATTAAGTAAAGGTATTTTGGGAAGAAAAAAGTTAAATTTGGTGAGCTAATAACTCATTTATTAGTTAGATGGATGAAAATGAAATCTAAAAAATAAAGAAGAAATTTGTATAATATGACTCCTGATTTCTTGGGAGGTTTGTATATGTATTTTCAACAATAAAAGGGAGATTTTTATAATTAGGGCATAATACAGGCCAGAGGTTACAATATTATATTCTTATAAAATCATTTTTTTAAGAAAATGAAAAGTTAAAGGATATATAAAACAATATTGTTCTTTAATGTAATCTCAAAAATAATAATAACATGTTGGCGTGAGTGAAGGAAGATCTGGCTCCTTTACATTGGGTTCAGCTCAATGGAGGGGAGAGGAGATATATATATATATATATTTAATCGAAATAACAAATCCAGTACATCATAATGACTACAGAAAATAACACCACAGCAGAAAAATAAATGCGACCACAGAAAAAATAAATGCGACCACAGAAAATTCAACTACCAAAGGAAAAACTACACTAGATTCAAAATACACTGTATTCCACCATGATATCCGTAGAGGAGATATTTTAAAGATCCCATATTTAGTTTAAAAATAGAGAGGAAAGCTAATTATGATTTGACTGTCACATGTCCTAATGTAATTTCAATTTTTTTTTATATTTTTTCTCTTAAAAAAAGGTAATTATATTATAATTTATTATTTTTTCTAATTTTTAAATCTTAAAATCTTTTACCTCATTTATCTATGATAAATTTTTTTAAATATGCTTTTGAAAATATTATTTGATTATGTTTAACGTATTACCTCGTTATAAAATTTGACATCAACTTAATCTTTTTATAATATTAAAATTAAAATTTTTTTGTCACATTACACAAAAATCAGTTTCATTATAAAAGGGAAGTTTAGATTTGAGACAATGCTAGAGATCAAAGGGGAGACATGTAAGAGTTTAGGGTTTTGAATTAGTAAAGGACAATTTTGAAATATTAAGAAAAGGTGAGGGTAATTTAATCACATTGTAACAAAATTATACCCCTCCCCTAAGCCCCAATTTTGGAGGGTAATATTTTAAACTAAACAAGGGTTCTTCTTCCATTTCTTCCAAAATCCCTCAACCAAACAGTGCAGACCCTAAGTTGAAAATTAGACCTCTAGTCTTGAAAAAAAGGTTATTTGTAAAAGAAGTAACAAAAAAAAAATATACTTAATGACCTGATAGTAGGGATGGAATCACGTTAAGTGAATAAGGGGAGTTCGACCCCCACAAGGCAATGAATATGCATGGATAATATGTGTATATTAAATCCTCAGCCCTCCTGAAGATTTTCTCTTTGCCCCTTAATTTTTGCAAACAACAATAAATATAAAGAAATTTTCACCAAGATTTCCTAAAAGTTTCATCATCCATCCCCCCAAAAAAAGAAATTTATGGTTTCATCCCTACCGATAGATTGATAAATATTAAGAATACTCTTGAATAGCTTGGGAGCCTGTAGAGAATTCAAGAAGCATTTTAAAGTAAAGGAGTTAGGATTTGGATTTTAGACGTACTCTCGTGCATTATCCTTTTTCTTTTATGTGTTGTTTAGAGTCGGAAATATGAGTTAAGCTCAATGGGCTAACTAATTTAACCTAAAGAAAATAATGAATTTAGCTAGAAATTTTGCAATCTATATAAGAAATGAACTTTTAGATTCTAGCTTGTTTAGCGTGGCAAAAAACTTAAAATAATGTCATATATATTTTAAAAATGTATGGCTGTGTGTGTGAGTGCTAAATTTTAAGAAAAGAATTTGGCCCGCGATGATCCCATTCTGGATCCATTCCCAAATGTACTGTATTTAAAAAAAGAAACTTAACAATAGAGTTATTAAGATAAATCATTGTGGACTGGAAAAAAAATAAAACTATATTGTTAAAATATTAATTTTACATATTACTAAGAAATTTTATTATTTGATTTTTAATACATACAAATTTTAAGTTATATTGTTGTTTGCATTTAAATTCTGTAAATTTAGTAAATTGCTTACATTCTGATTAGTTAAAATTAGTAAATCAAAATGGACAAAATCTTATAATATGATCTTCCATAATTCTTGTCCACCCGAACAACAACTCAATGTATAACAGATATAAGAAAAAAAATGTATAACAGATATATAATATCACAACAAATCAAGTATAAACTTACCTCATCTGTAAAACTATAAAGATTGTGGACAATGTAATTGAAACGGCAACATGGCTCAGAACTGTCAGAATCCACGTGATAATGGGAAAAAAAGGACGACTATGTGATTTATCAAATAACATCCTTATTGCCACAAATTTCTTATTCCTTGTTGATTTCAATCATTAATATGTTATAGTCGAGAGAGAGCACAAATTTTCGAAACAAAGCTTTCGTTTATTACAAAACTAGTAGATGACCTGCGTGATGCACAAGGTATTCTTTAAAATTAAAAGTGATCATATGTAATAAATAATATGACTAAACTTATATAGTTTTTCTTATATACTTTTCATGTTATTCTCCA
The DNA here is from genome assembly GCA_026686845.1 of Adenanthera pavonina. NCBI lineage: Eukaryota > Viridiplantae > Streptophyta > Magnoliopsida > Fabales > Fabaceae > Adenanthera > Adenanthera pavonina. Next base: position 25,255,883 of record JAIVEN010000004.1, read on the forward strand.
ATTAAAATTTAATATGTAGACTTTTTAAATTTTTTTAAATTTAAGAAGTTAACACTTTTAATATATAATTAATAACTAAATCTAAAATGTATTAAAAAACAATTCAGATGTTAACTTTTAATTAGAAAATAACATAAAAAATACGTAAGGAAAATCATATAAGTATTTTCCTAAATATAATAACATTAGTATTTATGTTTAATCATCATATTACATTAATTTTTCAAATTGACAATATGTATACATAATTATAATGATAATGAAACTAATTATCATGTTGAATTATAATGTTACATTAAAATTTTAAATAGTTAATTCTTAAAATAATTTACTTAATCCAAATTAAACAAAAAAGAATGATTATTAAATTAAATAACTAACAACATGCATAATACACAAGCAAAACCTAATGAAATAAGTTGTTAAGTATTTCTCTGTACATAACATTAGAGGTTATATTTTTTACTCAACCTCTTCATCAAGAATTAATATTTTCAAATTTCCTTTGCTACATACATAGAATACTATAACATATTATTGACCATAGGTAAATACATGCCTTGATAATTTACATGAAAATTTTAAAAAAGTTTTAATTATTAAAATAAATTACTTAAATCCAAATTATCCTTTACAACTGCACGCGTTGAATTTTCAACTTCTTTGTTATCACCTAACAATGATCGAACATTGTATATATTATATAATATTTGGGAACTGAATATAAAATAAACAATGATATACAGGATGCATGCAACAAACCTAATTATACAATTTGTGGAATATAGCGTTAGAGGTTTATCTTTTGTGTGATCATCCTCATTAATAATCAGAATTGCTACAACAATCGAAATTGCTAGGATTCAATGTCTAGCTTCCATTATGTCATGAAGTATTCTTTATCATTATCTAACAACTCAAGCACAGAGCATGCTTTAAGAAAGCAAGGATATGTGCATCATTAACCATTCTTATATCCTCATATGAAGTACAACATTTTCAGAGTAGAATTTTTTTACAATTTGATAATTTTGAATCTATATCTTACTTTAGGTGGATTAAATTATTCAACTCATTTGACCCATCAATTATAATTGGTTAACCCATTCAACTAGTGACTTATGGTGGATTAAATTATTTCATTTATTTGGCCTGTAATTTATAATTGGTTGACTTAGTTAATTGGTTGATCTGTGACTCATGATGGATCAAATTATTTAATTCATTTGACTCATAATTTATAATAGGTTTATACGTTCAATTAAAATATTGACCCGTTCAACCCATAATTTATTTTCAACCCTATGATCGATAGTGGATTAAATTATTTAACTCCTTCAACCCATAATTTATAATAGATTCATTAGTTCAACCCATGAACACTGGTGGATTAAATTCTTTAACTCGTTCAACTTGTAATTTATAATTGGCTGACTCGTTTAACCCATGACTCATGATGAATTTGTTAGATAATCTAGCTTCCCAAGAGGGGAGTGAATTGGGAAGATTAAAAATTTTTCTGTAAAATATCAAGAAAGTGAAGAAAGCAAGGGGTGATAGTCAAACAGAGTATAAATAAATAAACAGTAAAAGTAGTAGTAGGGAAGAGAAGACTCAGATATTTATCCTGGTTCGATCTCTCAACTTCACCTACGTCCAATCCCCAAGTCACCACTTGAGATTTTTCACTATCCTGCAAGAATTTAGTGGGCTTCTTGCAAATGCCACAGTACAGCGTTGATGCTCTGTTTCTAGAGCTCACACTTTCTCTCTTTGCACTCTCACTAAGTGCTTCCCCAATCCCTTGTGATATCCCCTCACAAGAAAATCTTTCTTCCAGATGAAGATAAGATTGTTTACAATGAATAAACTCTCTTAATCAAAATGTATATGAAAGTTAAAGTACAAAGAATGAAGTATGTGAGAGTAAGAGACTTTGAGTTGATGATTTTGCAGAGTTTTAGTATGTACAAAGTAATTTTCATTACCCACATATTCAAATGAAGTTCTATTTATAGATTTCTGCCCCAACTATAGGTTAGAGACAAGATCTAGCCGTTACCCAACGGTTACTCTTAGAAACTACCCATTCACCAACCACATTTAATGCTTCTGACACTCAAAATTCGAATTTCAATTGGTCAACAGACGAATTTCACAGAAACTGAAAGCTACAGCCTTTAACATTGAACTCCCGAAGTTCGTCTGTCATGAAGCAAAATTCAAATTTTCATCTTTAGAAAATGATTATATGTTGGAACATACGAATTTTCATGTTGAAAGTCTTTCTGTTAAGTGCGAATAGTAATTTTATTTTGCTACAGTACCTTCGGAATTCAAATTTTGGAACCCAAAATTCGTCTATCAGTAGCTGGTTTAATAAGACATAGTAGTTCATCTTATTTGAAATTCAAATTTTCAAAGGGCAAAATTGTAACAGACTCTCAAGCTTTGTTTCTGAAATTCAAATTTTCATGTTCAAAGTTCATATGTCAGTGAGCAATTTTGAAGCTCTCTCTAAACTTGGTTTCAGATGAACTTTAACATATTCTCAGACGAATTTTTCAATTTTCATAAGTTGCATTTTATCTGAAATTTGAATTTTTAAAAGCCAAAGTTTGTCTGTCAGAGAAAGGTCTTTTCAAACACGTATCAAAATTCAAATTTCTCAAGTCAAAATTCGTCTGTCAGATAAGCTTCTTTTCAGACTTGTTCTATTTTCAACTCAAAATTCGAATTTTCAGAGCCAAAGTACAAATTTTCAAAACAGTAGATCAGTATAAACCTTTCAAGCTTCATCTGTTGGTGGGTGTTTTTCAATTATCCCATGAATTAACATAGAATCAAGGTTTTAAAACATTTTTTCACCAAATCAAAGTCTTTTACTTAAATTAAAATATTACTAAACATTTTACATCTATTATTGCACTGATTTTTCTAGAATTCCTTTACTTGAAACTTTTTGTGCACCTTTGATATCTTTATTCCAAGCTCTTGAAGGTTAGTTTGGAATCATCAAAACACTTGATTCAACATTCTCCCCCTTTTTGATGATGACAAAACAACTTACAAACTAGATTAGCACTTGGGTTTGCTTTAACAAGCTCCCCCTCAATATATGCATTATAATCCAAAGATATCATGCATAGTAGATCAAGTAAAGAGATTCATTAACTCATTCAAAGTCCAACAAGAACAGTTTATTGCAACCAAGGAATTCTTTCATTTCATCAAGTGTCACTTTACAAGAAACAACAATACAAAATATTACAGAATACATAAACATAATACATAAACAACAGAAACATACTACAGCACTACAAGAGGACCCAAACATAAGTTCTAATCACTTTTTCTTTGAGTTGGACTTCTTGCTGTATGATTTTCCAGAAGGCTCTGTAGTAGACTTTCCAGTTTGCTCACTCTTCTCCCCCTTTTTGGCATCATCAGGAAGGTGGACAAAATCAGTAGGAGAAGGGATCTGAGACACTGGAATAACTTGAAGGGGCACATAGACAAATGGCAGATCTGGATTGAGCTTTGGCAAGGACCCAGAAACTTCAGAACTTGTGTCCTCATCTTCATCATCAGAAATCTCAAGAAATTCAGAAATTTCTTGCCTTGTAACTGCCAATTGTGCCCTTCTTTCCTCCGAGAAACCATAATATGTAATAAGTGTTGGTGCAGAAGGACAAAACATTTCTTCAAGCCTTCTCCTCTAAGCTTGTAGAAGAGCATCATGTGCAATGGCTTGCAAATCAACATATGGCACAATGCTCCTTTCTTCATTCAGAGCAGCCTGCATAAATGGTGAAGCGGAGATGGCTGCCACTAATCTTTCTACTTGCTTAGATTCTTGCTGGGACAGGATTGACTCTTGAGCATCTGCTAGAATGGGGTCATGAAAGCTTGAATCCTGAGGGACTTCTTCTTCCATACCATAGTCCAAGGGAGGACCAGGACTTGCTTCATTGCTGGAGGCCTGTGGTGTGCTCAGTGTGCCAGCAACCTCAGTATCATGTACATCATCTTCAGGCTCAGGAAAGGCTAGCACAAAGGGACTTGGAGGCTCAGGAGTTGGAGACTTAGCAGGCTCAGAAAATCCTGGCTGAGGTGGAGCTGAAGTGGAGGGAATGACACTCCGGATATCTTCATATGCATCAGCTATTACCTTCATGTTCTTTGCCAACTGGTGAATCTGATCTTACAGATGAGTAAACTTGGCATTTTGCTCATCCCTGATGCTGAGTATGAGTGTAGACAAACTGTCATACAACTCAGTGATCTTGGTTGGCTTGGCACGAGATGAGAGAGTTGATGGAATTGGAGCTTGAGCAGGCCGAGATGGGGATGGAACAGGCTGAGAAGGCTGAGGTGCAGATCTTGGAGGAGCCTTAAAGGTACCTTCTTGCTGTAAGGAGGCATCTTCATCAAAGAAGAGATCTTCAGATTTTCCTGCTCCCTTCCCAATCCATCTTCCATCTTTCCTCTCTATCCCCATTCTTTGTAGCTCTTCTTCTTTGAATATTTCAGTGGGTTTCCCTTTTCCCTTCTCAAGATGCTGGATTCTGGCATACTGCAGGATCTTGGAAATAACTGATGCATAGGGAAGTGTAGAATCTTTCCTCTGGTCCCTTGCCTTGATCATGCGTTGGAGAATTATATGTCCCATGTTGATAAGCTTTCCATGCATGACTACAGCCATTACATGTGCCTCTGCCCTTGTGATCAGGTTGAAGCTATCTCCTTTCTTGAAGATAATCCTAGACACTATGTAGTATAGGATTCTCACTTGAGCACTGAGGTCAGTGGGCTTCAGCAGGCTTATTGGTGGCCTATTCTCCTTGCTTCTGAACAAAGTGTTCAGGATTGTGCTCTCCTTATAGTTTAGGAAAGGTCAACCTTCTTCATCAGCAGTCTCTACCTCATCCATATACTAGAAGCAGTAATGTCAATCTTCAATCCATCTTGCCCTGGAATCTCTAACACCTCGTTAAGGGTTTCATCTGTTAGCCAGATGGTCCTTGATCTCAGATTGACCTCCCACTTCCTTTTCTTGCTGTTGTATTTCAAAGAGGCATACCACGTCTTGACTACCTCATCATCGTACCTCTCCAATATCTCTAACAAATTCTTGTATCTCATCATCCAAAGCCCAGCATCAAAGTTATTAGAGATTAAAAATTCCTCCATATTGATACAGTAAGGCTTGATTACCTTCTTGCCCACAAACTTGGTCGTATACTCTTCCTGAATGTGAGCATTGCTCCATAATGGCAATGTGGTTAGCTCATATTCTCCTGACTCAGTACTGGAGGAGGTGGAAGCAACAACAATAGTAGGAACAGGGACCGAAGGCTCTGTTTTCTTCGGTAAAGAAGGCCCAGCTTTCTTTGATTCAGCCTTTGGAGTTGTTTTCTGTCTTTTGGAGGGAGTGGCTTTGTGTGATTCGCCTTTTCTTTTCGCTTTCTCACTTTCCTTAGAAGCATATTGGGATTTCACAGTTCTCTTTGGCTGAGACTCTCCCTTTCCAATTTTTGGATTTTTCACTAGACCAATTCCGTGAATGAATGATTCAGAATGAGGCTGAGAATGTGTTTATAGAATTCAAAAAGGAGTTTAAACAATGGGAAATGAAGATTACGGTCAGAATTGAAGAGTACTAAAGAGAGAATTTGAACAAACTCAGAGAAGAGATGAATAGGGTTGCATCTGTTCAGAGGAAAACCGTCGATTTTAACGTAAGTAACCACCTGACAGACAAATTTTGAGGGGTCAAAATTTAAACTTCGAGCAGTTAAAAGTTAAACCATTCAGCAAAGCTTACTGATAGATGAATTTTCTTCTGAAAGTTCTTCTGACAGAGGCTTGGTCCAAGCAGCACAAGATGAACAGACGAACTTTGTTTCAACAAAGTTCAAATTTTGAAGAACAGGCTTCAAGCAATAATCAATACAATAAACAACAGACAAATTATGCTTATGGAAATTCGTCTTTCAGAGATTCAACATTGTGAGCATGTTTCAACAGACGAATTTTGAATCAGAAATTCGAATTTCAACACTTTGTAAAGGTTTTTCAACATGCGTATGTTAAGAAATAGAAATTTGTATAATCATTATGTTGCACAAAGATAATATTGAAACTTTTATTTTTGAAAATTTGAATTTTCATAGACCAACAGATGAATTTCGAGGGACCACCGAGAACAGTTACAATGTAAACCAAGCTGAAGTTCGTCTGATGGGCATTAAAATTCGAATGTCAAACATGTTGACTTGTTCTGAAACACAATTTATCAATGAAATTCATCTATTACACATCTAAAATGTGAATTTTAACTTTATAAACTTACAGAATGGATTCAGAAAGTCTGATTTCTAGCTTTCTTTCTCACTTTTTGACTTGTTCCATTTTGGAGTGCTCCATTTTTCAGATTTACTGTCATTGAACCTTATGAGGAGCACCTGAAACTTAAATTAAACTCACTTCGATGCTAAAGTTAGAATTAAATTAATGTTAGAAATTCTAAAAACAGATTTACACAAGGATTTACTTACAGTTCATTGAGATTTACCATACCTAATTCTCTCCGGCTTTTACAATATCTATCTTCTGACAGAAGCTTTGTCAAGATGTCAGCCACTTGATCATTTGTTAGGATGTATTCTAATATGATTTCTCCTTTCAGAACATGATCCCTTATGAAGTGGTGCCTAATTTCAATATGTTTTGTCCTTGAATGCATGACAGGATTCTTTATGATGTTAATGGCACATTGGTTGTCACACATTATTGGTATTACCTTCATCTCAATCTCAAGATCTTCAAGCTACTGTTTCATCCAGATGACTTGGGCACAACAGCTTCCAGCTGCAACATATTCAGCTTCTACCGTGGATAAGGCCACACTGTTTTGCTTCTTGCTAAACCATGAAACCAAGGATCCTCCAAGAAACTGAAATGTTCCACTTGTACTTTTTCTGTCAGTTTTGGATCCTGCAAAGTTAGCATTAGTGTATCCTTTCAGATCTTCTCCATTGCCTTTTGGATACAAAAGACCCATCTGTGATGTTCCAATAAGATATCTGAAGATACGCTTTACAGTAGTTGCATGGGTTTATTTGGGACATGATTGGAACCTTGCACACATACAGACACTAAACATGATATCAGGTTTGCTGGCAGTTAGGTATAGCAGAGATCCAATCATTCTTCTATACTGGGTTATGTCAAACATTTTTCCCCCTTCATCCATATCTAGTTTGGTTACAGTAGCCATAGGTGTTCCCATTGGATTGGCATTCTCCATCCCAAACTTTTTCAGCAATTCTTTCAGATACTTGGATTGATTGAGAAAGATACCATCATCATATTGCTTAATTTGCAATCCAAGAAAGAAGTTGAGCTCACCCATCATGAACATTTCAAATTTTCCCTGCATTAGCTTAGAAAAATTCTTGCAAAGAGAGTCATTAATAGCACCGAATATAATATCATCAACATAGATTTGAACAATAAGTAAATCTTTATTTTCTTTCTTAGTGAACAAAGTTGTATCTACTTTTCCTCTGTTGAACCCCTTTTCAATTAGAAAATTACTTAACCTTTCATACCATACTCTAGGGACTTACTTTAAACCGTAAAGGGCTTTTTTCAGTTTATAAACATGGTTTGGTTTTGTAGAGTCCTCAAAGCCTGGAGGTTGGTCTACATAAACTTCTTCCATGATACATCCATTAAAAACAGAACTCTTCACATCCATTTGATATAACATAATATTTTTCATGCATGCATATTCTAACAAAATTCTAATTGCTTCTAATCTAGCCACTGGAGCAAAGGTTTCTTCAAAATCAATTCCTTCTTCTTGATTATATTCTTTGGCAACCAGTCTAGCTTTATTTCTGATTATTAATCCTGATTCATCAAGCTTATTTCTAAAAACCCATTTTGTGCCAATGACAGGATGATTTTTGGGTCTGGGCACTAAATCCCAAACTTGATTTCTTTCAAATTGATTCAACTCATCTTGCATAGCTAAAATCCAGTATTCATTAGTTAAGATTTATTCAGTACATTTAGATTCAATTTGAGAAATAAAAGCACAGTTTATCATTTGATCCCTTAACTATTTTCTGGTTTTAACTTTCTCTTAAACATCCCCTATCACTTGATCAACAGGATGATTTCTTTGATATCTCCAAGCTCTAGGGAGTTCTTGAGACATTTATTCATTATATTCATCCTCAAAGTCTTTCTCCTGAATATCTTCCTCTATGTTAATAGATTCAGATATTTTTGGAGGTTCAATTTTACCTTCATCAGAAAGATCTAAATTTTAAAAGTTTGAAATAAGATCATCCTCATCAGTGACATATTTGGAAACAGTTTCATTTTCAATAAATACTACATGCACAGATTCTTCTACTAATTTTGACTTCTTATTAAAAACTCTATATGCCTTACTTCTACTAGAATAGCCCAGAAATATACCTTCATCAGATTTGGCATCAAACTTTCCCAAATTCTCCTTTCAATTGTTGTTGATGAAGCACTTACAGCCACATACATGTAGATGTGAGAGGTGTGACTTCCTTTCTTTGTATAGCTCATAAGGAGTCTTCCTAAGAATTGGTCTAATGTAGGCTCTATTTATGATGTAACTTGCTGTGTTTACTGCATCAGCCCATAATACTTGAGAGAGTTCCTTTTCATTTAGCATTGCTCTTGCCATCTCTCCAATTGTTCTATTCTTCCTCTCCACCACTCCATTTTGTTAAAGAGTTCTTAGGGCTGAGAAGTTGTGATCAATTCCATGATCATCACAATACTCCAGGAAGTATGAATTCTCAAACTCTCCTCCATGATCTGACCTAATAGACACAATAGAAATACCCTTCTCATTTTGCACTTTCTTGGCTAAGGTTACAAATGCATCAAACGTATCACTCTTAGATGAAAGAAACAATGTCCAGGTAAATCTAGAGTAATCATCCACAATTACAAGCACATACAGATTTCCACCAATGCTTTTTATCCTATATGAACCAATCAGATCCATATGCAATAGTTCTAGTGGTCTAGTTGTGGTGACTACATTTTTAGATTTAAAATAAGATTTAGTTTGTTTTTCTCTTAGGCATGCATCACATTCTTTGTCTTTTTCAAAAGTAAGTTTTAGTAGGCCAATGACTAACTTATTTTTAACCAGTTTTGATAGTTGATTCATGTTAACATGAGCTAATCTTCTATGCCACAATCAACTATCATTATCCTGGCTAATCAAACAGACAGAATCTAAGGGAGGAAGTTCATTAAGATCAATAGTGTAGCAGTTACCATCCCTTTGAACTTTGAGGATTACTTTGTAATCACTTTTTCTGATAACCAAGCAGAACTTTGAGTCAAACAGTATGTCACATGTCTGACTCACACTTAGCAGATTGTGGTTGAGGCCAATTACAAACAGCACCTTTTTAATGGATGTTTCAGGATTCTTCCCTACAATGCCAATGCCAACTATTTTGCCAGATTGATCACCTCCAAAGGTTACCTTTCCTCCTTTCTTGCTCTAAAAATGATGAACTTCTCCTTATCACTGGTCATGTGACTTGAGCAGGTACTGTCCATATACCATTTATTGCTCTTTCTAGCTTTAAGACAAACCTGCAAAACAAAGTTCATATTTTCTTTATAGGTACCCAAATTTGCTTGGGTCCTTTTCTGTCAGTAGTCTTTTCCTTAGATACAGATGTACCCTTAGGAACCCATTTAACCTTCCTGTCAAGTCCATTTTTCTTTAAAGCACATGAACCGGAAATATGTCCCTTCTTGTTACAGAAGTGACAGATGGTGAAGGGATTGCTGGATTGAGATGCAGGAAGAAAACAATGTAGATAATATTTTTGTTTGGCATGCCTTGGTTGATCATAAGATTCAATATGACGTGAAGTATGATCCTTTTTTCTATTAGTACTAGCATGCACAAAATGTCTCTTATATACATTCTAATTCTTTTTTCTAATCTTTTCTTTGTTGCACAAGGATCATAGCCAAGTCCAGCTTTTCCCTGTGATATTCTTTGGCTTCCCATTAAAGCAAACAACATATCTTTACCTTTAGTAAGCCTAGACATGCTTTTCATTAGATAATCATTGTTTTGCTTTAATTCAATGCATGATTTACAGCAAGCATATTCAGTAGTATGCAGAGAAGTAATTTCAGAGATGTTGCATTGAGATTCTAGTTTGTTAATCTTTTTCTTAGCTTGATTTAGTTCTTTGGCAGTCTTAACAAACTCATCATGCAACTCATGAAATGCATCCAGTAATTCAGAATAGGAAGGTTCAGATTTATATACCTCATCTTCTTGATCATTGTTGCATTAGATTTCAGCTTCTTCAGAGGCAAGTGCCATTAGACAGATATTGGTAATTTCATCTTCATCATCTTCTTCCTCATCTGAGCTGTTGCCCCCATATTGATGAGATGTATGCTCTTTTCTTCCTGCCTTTGTGCACAGCTTTCTTTTCTTTCTCTTGCTTCTTGAGGAATTGTGGACAATCTCATTTGATATGTCCCTGCTTTTTGCACTCATAGCAAGTGACAAGTTCTTTTACTTCTCTCTTGCTATCTCTAGTTGCTCCTTTCTTGAAGATTTTCTTGTTCCTCTTCTTGCTGTAGAATCTTCCAAATTTTCTTACCATCATAGCCAGAGTTTCTTCATCTAGCTCATCTCTATCGTCAGATTCTTCTTCTTTCTCCTCAGCAGCTTCAAGAGCAAGACCTTTCTTCTTTCTGTCTTGTCCTGCCTCCTTGAGAGCCTTCATTTTTCCTTTATACTCCTCGAGGCTACCAAAAAGAGCTGTGACAGAGGCCATTGATTCTTCTCTGGTTTCCTCTATTGCTGTTACTTTGTGTTGCCATTCCAGAGGAAGAGCTCTGAGGATCTTTCTGACCTTTTCTGTCTAAGTGTACTCCTTTTCTAGACTCTTTAGTTGATTCACAATGAGGGTGAATCTCTTCTGTAGCTCTTTTACACTTTCTCCTTCCATCATTCTGAAGCTTTCGTATTCACCTATGCAGGTATTCAATTTTTTTTCTCCAACTCCAGTTGTTCCTTCATGAGCAATTTGCAAGGTGTCCCACATTTTTTTAGCAGTGGAGCACTGTGAGACCCTGTAGAATTCATCTTGATTCAATACACTGACCAAGCAGTGTTTTGCTTTGAAGTTCAGTAAGACTTTTCTTCTATCTTCCTCGTTCCATTAAGCTTCTGGCTTCTCTCTATACTTCCGATCATCCTACAATGCCATTGGGACAAAATCTCCCTTCTGGATGACGAACTAGATATCCAGATCAATTGACTGAAGATAGATTTGCATCCTTATCCTCCAGTATCCATAGTGTTCTCAACTAAAACCAGGCGATCTATTTGTGTTGTTTCCCACTGGTAGTATGCTTTCTCCAAATCCAGCCATTGTATTTCCCGGACTGTTAAATCCTTTGATAGGGAATTCGGGTTCTGATACCACTTATTAGATAAGTTGGCTTCCCAAGAGGGGGGTGAAATGGGAAGATTAAAAATTTTTCTGCAAAACGTCAAGAAAGTGAAGAAAGCAAAGGGTGATAGTAAAACAGAGTATAAATGAATAAACAGTAAAAGTAGTAGTAGGGAAGAGAAGACTCAGATATTTATCCTGGTTCGGTTTCTCAACTTGACCTACGTCCAGTCCCCAAGTCACCACTTAAGATTTTCCACTATCCTGCAAGAATTTAGTAAGCTTCTTGCAAATGCCACAGTACAGCGTTGATGCTCTGTTTCTAGAGCTCACACTTTCTCTCTTTGCACTCTCACTAAGTGCTTCCTTAATCCCTTGTGATATCCCCTCATAAGAAAATCTTTCTTCCAGATGAAGATAAGATTGTTTACAATGAATAAACTCTCTTAATCAGAGTGTATATGAAAGTTAAAGTACAAAGAATGAAGTATGTGAGAGTAAGAGACTTTGAGTTGATGATTTTGTAGAGTTTCAATATGTACAAAGTAATTTTCATTACCCACATCTTCAAATAAAGTTCTATTTATAAATTTATGCCCCAACTATAGGTTAGAGACAAGATCTAGCCGTTAGAGATGTTACCCAATGGTTACTCTTAGAAACTACCCATTCACCAACCGCATTTATTGTTTCTGACACTCAAAATTCGAATTTCAATTGGTCAACAGATGAATTTCACAGAAACTAAAAGCTACAGCCTTTAACATTGAACTCCCGAAGTTCGTCTGTCATGAAGCAAAATTCAAATTTTCATCTTTAGAAAATGATTATATGTTGGAACATACAAATTTTCATGTTGAAAGTCTTTCTGTTAAGTGTGAATAGTAATTTTATTTTGCTACAGTGCCTTCAAAATTTGAATTTTGGAACCCAAAATTCGTCTGTTAGTAGCTGGTTTAATAAGACATAGTAGTTCATCTTATTCGAAATTTGAATTTTCAAAGTGCAAAGTTCGTCTGTCAGAGAGACCTCTTTTCAGACTTAGTTCAAAGTTCGAATTTATGAATACTGTCATTCGTATGTCAACATATCATTATAACAGACTCTCAAGCTTTGTTTCTGAAATTCAAATTTTCATGTTCAAAGTTCATCTGTCAGTGAGCAATTTTGAAGCTCTATCTAAACTTGGTTTCAGATGAACTTTGACATATTCTTAGAAGAATTTTTCAATTTTCATAAGTTGCATTTTATCTGAAATTTGAATTTTCAAAAGCCAAAGTTTGTCTGTCAGAGAAAGCTCTTTTCAGACACGTATCAAAATTTGAATTTCTCAAGTCAAAATTCATCTATCAAAGAAGCTTTTTTTCAGACTTGTTCTATTTTCAACTCGAAATTCGAATTTCCAGAGACAAAGTTCGAATTTTCAAAATAGTAGATCAGTATAAACCTTTCAAACTTCGTCTGTTGGTGGGTGTTTTTCAATTATCCCATGAATTAACATAGAATCAAGGTTTTAAAACATCTTTTCACCAAATCAAAGTCTTTTACTTAAATTAAAACATTACTAAATATTCTATATCTATTCTTGCACTGATTTTTCTAGAATTCCTTCACTTGAAACTTTTTGTGCACCTTTGATATCTTTATTCCAAGCTCTTGAAGGTTGGTTTGGAATCATCAAAACACTTGATTCAATAGAATTAAATTATTTAACTTGTTCAACTTATAATTTATAATAGGTTCATCCATTATTCTGTAGAATTGGTTGACCCGTTATCAGTTAACTTATTTAACTTATGATGTTAGGTTGGCTGGCCATCCAAGAGAGGGGTGAATTGGGTGATGTAAGATTTTTGCCCTTTTTGGATCACAACCTAAATTCACCAGATGTGCAGCAAAATAGGGATGAACAAAAAGAGTTAAGTACAGTAAATGAATATTGAAGATAAAGAGCAATACAAAGCAATTTATATTAGTTCAGCCCAATCACTTAGCCTAAATCCAATCCCCAAGCCACCACTTGGGATTTTCCACTATATCCCATAGGTTTGATCCGGGCACCTGTGAAGTCTCAGTACATCCCACAAGTTTCAGTAGGCACTTATGATGCCACTCCCCCCACACCCTTACAAGATGTGTAATATCCCTTAGTGATACCCCACACTAAGTATCTACCAAGAATTTGTAGAAAGAAATATTTACAGAATGAAAACTCTCTTGAGGAGTAGATAATACATTGAAAGCTCACTCTATTGAGGTGGGTTTTTCATATGATGCTAATACAGAAATATTTTATGTATATGAACAACATTTTCATATAAACTCACTTTTTGATTGTTACCCATAAGTTCAAATGATGTTCTATTTATAGATTTGTAGCAAAACTATCGGTTGAAAGCAAGTTCTAATCGTTGCTCTGCAAAAAGAGCCGTTCAAATACCGCATTAAATGCGTCTGACAAAGGTTATACGGATAACCTCCTCAGGTTATGCGAATAACGGGTGACTGTTGGCTCTTAGTTTCAATGTTAGACTTTCATTATGTGGATAACCTAGTTAGGTTATGCGGATAATGTTCATTCCAAAATGATTGAATTTTAGCTTTAGAATATTTTATAAAAACCTTCTTAGTTGTCGAATAACGTCTCACAAACTTGGATACCTTTGAGGATTATTAGAATAACCTCTTAGGATGTTATTCCTTGTTTGGATAACGTTTAATCAACACAAACTAAGTTTCTGAAAAACAATCAGTACAAACTAAGTTTCTGAAGAATATAGGTTATCAGGATAACCTCCCAAGGTTATACTGATAACGAATTTAACATTGGAAGGTCCAAGAGTACTGTAACATAGGTTATCAGGATAACCTCCCTAGGTTATGTGGATAACCCACATGTTATAGGGATAACCTCCCTAGGTTATTCTAATAACGGGCAGCACAGAACAAGTGACCTTTACTGTTAGGCCCTTTATACGAATAAGGTAAGCACCTTATCAGGAAATCGAACTAGACAGAAGAAGAGACATAGTGCAGACCTTAGTTATGCAGATAACCTCATCTCTTTTCATGAAAATGAATAAAGAACACTTAGAAACAACATTGAGATTGAGACTTTATCCCCATAACTTCTGAATGTTATGCACATAAGGTAAAACTTTTCATAAAAACCATCTTGAAAACATGAGCCAAACACAAAACCAATTTGTTAGCCACTATTTTTCAATTCTAACTTATGTTAATATCATATTTATTTAATACAACTCATTTAAAACATATGGTAACAAGATTAAGTAAATTTTCAAAAATTAATCCCACTTCAAGACCTAAGTGAAAATAAAATATACCTAGTGACTAGATCTTCAAATGATGAGTTTCACTTCCACTTGGTCATTTCCTTCTCGGCATGCTCCCTTCTGATCTTTAGTTCTTTAACACTTAAATTATTCATATCTTGGAGCATCATTTTCCTTCTTTTTCTTTGAGTGAGTCATGATGTTGATTTTGTTTTCTTTATTCTAATGCTCTCTCTTCTTTCTTGGACAATCGTACACTTAATGTATTACACTTACAAGCCAAGTAGTTAGTCAAATTTATATATCCATATTGTATTATACAATATAAGAGCACATTGGATATATTAGTACATAGCATGATATATGCATTATAACCATAATTGAATATATGCTAATGCACATTTTACTTATACAAGGAACATTATATATTTTAGACACATATAATACTTTTGTTCCTTATTTCTCTATATTTGTCATTTATATTATCCATTGTAAAAGTACAGTGGATATACTTGCACATAGCATGATATATATGCATTATAATTATAATTAAATACATACTAATGCACATTTTATTTCTATAAGGAATATTATATATGTTAGACACATATGATACTTTTGTTCCTTATTTCTCTATATTGGTCATTATCAAAACTTATATTACATTAAACTTAACATATGACTCTTGGCAAATTAAATTATTTAATTTGTTTGACCCGCAAGTTATAATTGGTTCATCGGTTAAATTAACATATTGACCCATTCAACTATTATAAAGACTCTATTATTGACCATTTTGCATGCTATAAAGACATTTTTTAACCATTAATATTTGAATAAAATATTAATTTATTTTTTAACCCTTAATATTTAAATTGTTTAATTTGGTTAGTTGATGAAGGTTGAAATTCCAATTCAAAATTATAAAAAAAAAAGAATTAATTGGCCTACCTAAGTAAAAAATCCAATTATTTGTTTAATGTAAAAAAATATATGCATTTCAATATGACATAATCAAGGTTAGTAAAAGAAAATTAACATAATCAACTTACATTAAACTATCAACAAATACACCAATATAATTTGATAGAAAAATTGTTTCCATATAACATAATTATATGTGAGAATAAATTTTCATACAAATTTTTTATAAAAATTTCATATAACTCTTATTTTGCTTAAACATGCCTTAAACTTTTACTAAGCTTTGAAAAATTAATCAAATTTTAATAATTATTCAAAAATTTTATATAGCAATTTATTAAACATAGCAATTATGATAGATTTTAAGTATTCTAGTTTTAGAGTTTTGAATGCCCATTGCGAATTAGCAATAATGTGGGATATGATAGGTTAACCTACTTTCCAATATGTTGAAATTTTTATAGCCCAGCCCATTAAATACGAGCTGATAGGCCAAATGGCCTAGCCCACTTTTCATGTTTTTAATAAATCATTTTAAACATAATATTAACTTTTAGGCTTTTAACTATTAAAAATTATATTTCAATTTTTTTTCTAATTTTTAAATTTCTGTGTTACCAAAAAAAATTCAATTACTCACCAAATACATAAATGAAAAGTTTAATTATTGAAACAACATTTTCAACACAAAAGGTTATAAAAAATAAGAAACACTAAAGCTATGTTATGTATCGCATCATCATTAGAAATATTTACTATAAAAATAAATTTGTTTTTCGTTTTTGGTTAGATGTGCACCCGTGTAATGTATGGCTTCATCAAGTAAGCCCCAAAAAATGAATAAATGAAAAACATTTAAATATAACAAAACACATAACAAATAGTGATAACATTACTGTTGAAAATTAAATAATTGCACTTGTGCAATGCATGTAAATTATTATCATCTTTATTAAATATTTTATAATAAGAATTAATTTTATCAAATGTTTTTATTATAATAATAAATGTTAGAAGCATATAATATGTTAAAGTGTATAATACAACAAAATGAGTGAAGAAAATTATGCATATTTAGACAACAAATAGGAGCATAAGTGAAAAGATAACATTAATAGACAATGAATGTTAGTTCAGTTAGTAAAAATGTGACTCATACCCCATATGGGCGAGGTTCGAATGTCACTACCAATATGAGGACTTCACTAGTCGGTAATTTATAACTTCTCCTGTAAGCACTCTTTAAGCTTTAAAGCCTACCTTAACTCTAATAGCCCTTATGATTTAATTCATCTAAACTTTCAAATACAAATAAAAAGGAATAATATTAACAATATAATATACACTACATTCTTCTCTTCTTTTTCTTTCTTCCATTCTACCAACTCTTCTTCTTTCTTCACTTCTTCATCCTCCCTCCCTCCTCCTCCTTCTCCTATAATTCGTTCTCTTCTTCTTTCTTTTTCATCCTTATTTTCTTCGTACTCCTCCTCCTCCTCTAATTCTTCCTTTTCCCCTTCCCCTTTCCCTCCTTCTTCATCTTCTTCATCAATCCTTATTTTCCTCTTACTTGTCCACACTAGTACAAAAGATCCATTCTATGACGCTATCAGAAGACGATTGTATGAAGAACTGTCCTTGAAAATTTGACCCGTGGCATTTTTGTAAATAATATTTTAATTTTTTAACTTAAGAGGATGGTTGCTCATATAACCGTCCTCTTAAGAGTTTAAAAGCACGGTTATATTGGGAACCCATCCTCTTATATTTTTCTTTAATTTTTTTATGCTTCTCTTCTCTTATATTGCTATACCCTTTATTGCTTTCGTTCAATATATTTTCCCCCAATGTCGATTTTGCGCCCTCACTCCCTTCTCCCATTGCCACTGATTTTTGCTTTTACTCTCACCTTCAAGCTCTCTCCCAATTTACATTCACTGCTTTTTCTTTAATATGGTACTCTCATTGAACCCTAGAGGGCCGCACACCATTGAAGTCATCTTCGATTTGTTACTCTTGCCACTAGTGAACACTGAGGTCATTCGTCTTCAAATCCAAGCTCCCTTCCATGTAGTCTTTGTTGTCCACTCTACTTCGTCTATCAACCTTCGTCGTTATTTTCTCCATCACTGGAAAACCCATGGTACTTCACCTCTACTCCAGTCCCTCGTGCTGCACTTTTCTTTGGCCTTCATCTTTAGAAGCATGAACCTTTGGCTTTACAGGTGAGTTTTCTTTTTTTCTTTTCTGTTTTCTTTATAAATACTAGTTCAACTGAATCGCCCCTAGAATTCTAGGTTTTTTTCAATGATTAAGTCAAGTTGTGCAAACTTGATTTTGTGGCTAGAGTTAACGGTGCAATTAGTTACTGGTTCTAATCTTAATTTATAGAATTAAGAGTCTCTACACTCTTTGGTTTTGCATTAAATTTAGTCTTATCGATTGGATGATTGAATTGATGAGATTACCATATTATTTGCATTTTCTGAGTGTTGATTTTCTTAATAGATTGATTGGGCAAAATGGCTCTATCATGGCAAGAAATAGAGATTCCTAAGTGCTAATTTCATCAATTGTTTGAAAATTATTAGCTTCACTATGTGGGATGTTGGGGGTCAGGATAAGGCAAGTACCATCTCTTGCAAAATGCGTACTCATCATTGTCTTCTAAACTGCAAAGTAGTTGGCAAAGATTTTTTATATGTTTTTCCAAATTAATATCACCTTAAAGCGTTTTATTGATGAAGCATGATTGAGTAAGGGGTTAGTGGCTCATTGTATTTGTGACCCTTAATGGCTAATGTTCTTAGTAGTTGTTCTTAAATCAATCTGGTTTATTTGAATTCTAAGATTTAACAGCATGACTGTAACACCCTACTTCCAGACATCCCAACTTGACCAAAGAACTTCAAAAACCAACCAAGCAACCCAGACATCTCAAAATAACTTCCCAAAACTTCAAAGCAACGGAAAAACACCTGAAAGGCACCTGAACAGGATAAGGCCACGGCCTGCTATAATGACGCCGTGGCTCCAACCCTTCACAAATTCACTGACACCCACTAACTTGCTGGCACCACGGCCTGGATTTCTAGAGCCGCAGCCCCAGCATCAGAACTTGTATAAGCAAATTGCTGATTTGCTGAGCTAATTTTTTATGTGCATAACTTCATGTTCCAGTCTCTGATTAACCTGATTCTAACTCTTACAGGTCACTCTCGTCATTATCTAACCATGGATATTAATTTCACTTGAATCCAACTCCATTTGAAGATTCTGGATGCTTAACACCGTTTTGGCTACTTTTTGATCAAAACTCACAACCTATCACCTCCAATTGCCACCAAAGGCAAATGAACACCTAGAAACCCTTCACACAGATCATATTTAGCTAAACTAACATGTCTAAGGGGGATCTACCTCGAAGAAACCTTTCCTTCAAGAGTTGACCCCTAAAACCACATAATGGGCTATATGCTTAAACTCACATACATGGCCCAAAATCAACTTTGGCCTCATATTCAACCATTCTAGCATATAAATACCTGCTCATACATTAAAGACCCATACCGGGATCCACTATCAATATCACACATCATTACATCACATACATTTCTATACTCCTAGGACACTCATCCAAGCAACCAGACCTCGGAATTGTTTAAATTAGAAACATTTCAGTTAGCCAAAAGAAAAAGAAACGGAGGGAGAATGAGGGAATTATGCTAGCGCTCATGAAATCCGACCAAGGGAGGTCATTTCTGGACTCTAGGAGCTTGATAAATTGTTGGTAAGTGGTTCTTGATCATCCCTTTTCCTTTTTCTTTCAGTTTTGAGTTGGATTTTTTGGATATATAGTTGGGTTTTTGGTTTTGGATAAAATCCACTGATTAAAATGGATGAAATAGGATTAATGAGGTGTGATTTAGTGTTTATGATGCTTGGGTATGAGTTTTGGTTGGATTAGGATGGGTTTAAGTGGAACCTGAGGCTAGAATTGCTTGAAGGAGTAGAAAATCTGAATTGTATATGATAGGATAAGGGTTGGATATTTGTTTGGGGTTTATTGGAACATGATTATGCGAATGGAATGATGAGTTAAGTATAATTGGTTGAGTTACGATTTTTAGTCAAGTTGCATATTATGTTAATTGAAGGTATTATGACATTGTAGAGATTGGTTGGTTGATTGGAGGAGTACAAGTTGTGTTGGACAATTCGAGAAGCTTGTGGAATCTATGTGTGGTATTGACAGCCTAAAGTAACCAGGTGTTTGTAGTATATGTTATATGTTGATATATATATGCATGTCTTCGTTCATACCACGATATTGTTATGTGTATGTGTATGGTTTTTCTATATATCGTGGTATGTACACGGCTAGATGAGGTAATGATATGCGATGATGATAAGTGTGATATTGTATATATGCATATGTCATTGTGGCATTCACATATGATTACATGCTAGCATGACCATGATGATAACTGTGATGATGATTATATATGTTGTTAGAGGTATGTTAGCATGGCATATACATCACCACCCATGAGCATAGTAAGACATGGTGGATTGGGAGGTGGTGGTGAGATGAGATATAATGATATACGATATGATGATGTGAAAAAAGATCCCTGCTACCAAAATCCTCTCCTATGGCCAGTGTAGTGGACTGTAATATGATATGATGATAATATGACTTAGTGATAGAATGGAATATTCCTGCCACCAAAATTTTCTTCTATGGCCAGGAGAGCTAGGTGGCAGTGGATTGCACCTTCCCTAAATCACCACCAATTCATGGTGGTCCAGGGGAAGGAAAACCACAGTCTAATCACAAGTGTGAACTTTGGCTGGGTACACTAGTGTGAGGTAAGCTTAGTGATGTCTTAGAATCAATCTTCACCGGCTGTTAGAAGGGAATCACCTATTTGAAATATTTTGTGATAATGTCAGCTCATGGTTCTAGTCATGTTTGAGGGAGACAAGAATCATATGACATTTGGCATTGTACTACATCATTGTATATATGTGTGATATTGATGGTATTATATATGTGTGTATTTGTCCCAGTTACTGAGATATCATCTCACACCCTCCTTCATGACTAACCTTTCAAGTGAAAACTTTGATGCTTGTTTGGGGAAGACCATGGAGTCATAGGCCTCTCTGCATTTGGGAATTTAAAGTAATTGGTAGTTGTTATTTAGTTTATGTAATATTATGTCAAGTATATTGTTATGGTTTGGTTGCTTGTATATGTATCCTGGGAGCATAGAGATGTAAGTGGTATAATGATGTTGAGTAATGACAAATGGTATAATTGTAGCTATATGCTGAGTTTGTGATTGAGGTGCTAGGTATAGTTTATATGTGTGTGATGATAATAGTGGACCCTGGCATGAGTCATTAATGAAGGAGCAGATGTCTGTGTGCTATAATGGCCATATGAGTGAGCCCAAAGGGGCGTTTCGGCTATGTATGTGAGTTTTGGGCATATAACCCATTATATGAATTTGGGGTTCAAGGGGCTCAAATCATAAAAGAGTGGTTTCTCTAAGACAAAACCTTCTTGGACAAGTTGGTTAGGCCAAATAGGACCTGTGTGAATAGCCCTTGAGTGTCAAATTGCCTTTGGTGGCAAATAGAAGTGGTAAGTTATAGGTATTGACCAAAACATTGTAGAACATGCAAAATCTCCATATGGAGTTAGATTAAAGTGAAATTAGTATCTATGGTTAGATTGAGATGAGAGTGACCTGTAAGAGTTGGAATCAGGTTAATCGGAGGTCAGTGTACGAAGTTATACATGTCAAAAGTTAGCCCCGAAGAACTGCAAATTGCTGATATTATATCAGCAGGAGGTGCTGTGATGCCAGAAGCTTGGCTGTGGTGCCATATGCTACTGCCTCTTTGAGGCACTAGCTACACTATAGCTTGCTATGGCCCTAGCCCTTTTTTGGCTTTGTTGGTGTTTTTCTGAGCATTTAAGTTTATGAGTAATGAGTTTACGGTATTTGAAAGTAGGTTGTTACATTTTTGGTATCAAAGCCATGGTTCAGGCCATTGTTTCTGCTTGTTGTAATATTTGTCACATTTTGGATTACATAAACTTGTATATTCCCATTGCAATACTAGTCCAGAGTCTTATAATTGAATAAGTTACCATTAGTGCATAGGGGAAAGATGTGTCGTAGGAGGTCAACAAAGCAATAATGAGCTCATAGGAGAGATGCATGAGATAATGGCTAGATTAAATGACTGAGATAGCAATTGAGAGAAATATCAAATAGAATGCAGGACAAGTTGAACTAGCAAAGTTATGGTAATAGGAATGAGGAAGTTAGTGTGTGCAAATTTGAATGATGGAAAAGAAGTGAAGGTAATGGAGCCAGAGAAGGCCCCAAGGTTTGGAAGAAGAGGAATCTTCTTTCAACTAAAAGACTTTTGAAAGTTTAATCCACCTGCTTTGAAAGGTAATTTGAATCATGCGATGGTTAAGGAATGGTGGACCAATTGGAAATAATATTTGATGTTATGGATTGTACCTCAGAACAAAAGGTGCAATTGGTGGTGTTTAAGTTGGAGAGGAAGATAGAATGATGGTGGAAGAGTGTCTTACTAAGTGGTAAGGCTATGAAAGCTTGCCTGGAAATCAAGGAGCAGATATTAGTGGTGGAGTGTACATCCTTGGAAGATTAGTATGCGAAGATCTGTGTTCTATCCCAACAAATGTGGGAGACTGATGAGGAGAAGAGAAGTTGATAACCATACTGAATTACATCATTTCAGTGTATTTTCCTTGAGTTATGCACACATATTTGTACATACTAGACACTCAGGATAGGAAAATGTGCAATCTAACCTTAATAGATGATGGTAGTATGTTTTTGCCCTATTATGCATTATTTTGCTATCAATTGGATCCCATGATAGAATTCTTATCTTTGTTGTAGGCCTCATGGGGAGAACAGTGGAGCAACTCAAGCCCCTTTTTCTAGAGCTGAGAGACCAGGAAAAGAAGGGGACCTTGTACCTTGAGAAAAATCTGAGAAGGAAGGAAGCATGGAACAAAGTAAGCTTTAGAAGCATCTCAGGTTATAGATAGAGCATGTGAGGCTGCGGCCTAAGCCAGATAGAGATTGATGAAGCCATGGCATATGAAGCTGAGGCATGGCTTGAATCTCATAAAAACACAAGAAGCTGCAACCTAGAGCAGTCCATTGCGGCACCGCACCTTCATCAGCAAAATGTAGAGCTTCATTTTGATAGAAAAACTCAAGGGTATTAGGATATATTCGAGTTCCTGCAGCTAGGGCACGAATCTGGACATTTTGGAAGGGTTTAGAGGCTTTGGATATGCTACGGTTTAAGCTCTTAGTGGAGATTGAAGCTAGGGCTTGCAGCATTAAAGAGATTTGAACTTCCTTCTTTGGTTTTGTTTTATCTCCTCCTTCCTTTCCTTACTTGTGCTCAACAATTGTAATGATTTGGATGTATTTTCTTATAGTTTTGTTGAACTTGAGTGGCTAGTTGCTTCATTTCTAGGATTATATTGAACCCTTGTATGGATTGAATGCTCAATCCTCCTTTATATTTATGATTAATGTTACATTTATATTGATTTAGCTCTATTCTTAATGCTTCTTATTATTTATCCACCAATAAGACTGTCTTGTTCACTTAAGTGATGCTTGAAAAAGCTAGATTAAGTAGAGAACTAGAGTTAGGTCATGTGAGAACTTGAATCTTGCCTTGTTGAGTGGAGAGTTTTGTTAGTGGGGTAGAGATATACTCACTAACCTCATATAGTCACTTTAGGATTTGAATTGAAATGGGGAGTTTAGTTAATTAGTTAAGAGATTAATTAAATAATTGAACTAAACACTTATTTGGAGACTCGTGAGAGCACGTATAGTTAAATCAGTATCCTGACTAACATAATCTAGCATTAAGAGCAAATGTAAAAGGAGTTTAATTGAGTATATATAAAATACAAGGGGGATAAATAATCCTAGGTCTCTTTGCATTCCTAAAGTCCTTAACCATCCTTGTTGCTATTTTTATATACTTTTCTATCCTTTTATTTTTTATTTAATTAATGAACTATTTAGTTGCCTTGCTCAAATTAATTGAAAATACGATGTCTAATATTTGACCACTTTTGATTTAAGTCCCTATGGGAATGATACTTTGCTCATCACTTTACTATTACCTCAGCTCATACGCTTGTGGTGTAGCCCAATGGCGAATAGAAGTTCAATGATCCATGCTTTTTCCATCTAGGATTCCCAGGAGGAAATTAGCAAAGGAAGTTGAGTGACCCTAATTAAGGGAGATAAGGAAGATAAATGGTAAGTTGTGGAGTAACATTAAGCGATAGGCATTATAAAGATTAATTATGGAGATGATGATTGTATCCTGAAGGTTAAATGTTGAGGTGTTTCGAAGTAGTAGAAAGACCGTGGAAGAATCCAATCTGTTGGTTTAGATACAAAGATGGATATAGCGATGATGGAAAAGAGTTAATTAGTAGGAATGATAGTCAAAGAGAAGAATATGTGTCCAAGAACCAAGATAGTATTGGATAATAGAGGCCTTGACAGTAACGGTGATGGTGATTTCAGTGCCATCAAAAAAGAAAGTGAAGAGGCAGTGACTGTCATCTAGAATGTCATATTCACAGATGGTGAAGGTAGTCGTTGGATATTTTTGGAATGAAAAAGAAGGTCAAGCAGTGCTGAACAAATATGAGATAGTGTTAAGAGATCATTAGAGTCTTTTGGGAGGAACCCAAATTGGGAAAGAGACTCTTGTCTATTCTCTAGTTGATAAGAGTCTAGAAGGAGGTGGAGTTGAACTGCGAGATAGAAGTTTTGTTTGAAAATAGATATATCAATGAGTTTTGTAATTGGAAGGATGATCAGTATAGGTTTGAACAAGAACTATTATGACATTTTGTAAGGAGCAGTATACGGCAAGCAAGTTACAACTTTGAGTTGTAAGAGGTCAAACGAGAGTTTCACAAGTAGGAACAAATTGCTGGAGATACTTTGAGTTATGAGAATTTTGGGAAGCAAATATTATGTATGAATTCTGAAGTGGATGGAAGAGTTTTTGAGACTCTATTTATGACATAAAGTAAGGTTTGTATGGAAAATGTGTCGTTAGTTTATTGTGGAAGAGAAGTTGCCCCTAGTTGGTGACATTGATCAATGATAATGATTTAAGCATTGAAATGCCATGGTATGGACTGAAGGAAGTTCTTATTTTTGGTATGTCCCTAGGTCATAAGGTGAATGGTAGAATGTTATATTACAAATGTAAAGTGGCAGTTACCCTCAAGATGCCTAAGGATAAAAGTTGTTGAGCTAACCCATTTCCATATGCTGTTGTCTCTAGAATTTCCTAGTAATAGCTTTGGAGAATGTGAGGAGTTGTTGTTATTGGAAAGTTTGAGGAAACCCCGTATGGTATGGAATCGCGAGTCTAGAACTAGATGTTAACTAGCTGAGGCTTAATGCCAGCTGGCTACACATTTGACACACCAGTTACTCGAGGTGCAAGACACTAGTAGACTGAGAGTAAAAGACTTAGTGATGATACCAAACGGGAACCTAATTCTGCTTAAGCTCATGGTCAATTGGATGTTTATCTTTTGAAAGATTTTAAAATCTTTCAATGACAATGAGAAGAAACAAAAGGATTAAAGACCCAAAAGTAGAACTCATATAGATTTATAAAGACTGATGCAAGTAGTGTATTATAATGGTTGAATGGGATTGGAAGAAGAACTTTTGAGTCTTAAGGAGGAACCCCAATTATTGTTGGTAAAAGATCAGTAAGTTGTGATCATGGTTGATCAAGCATAGTCGCATCACTTGCAAATTAACTAGAAAGCAACTATCAAGTATAGTGCAACCTAGATTGTATCTCTCATGGAACTTCTAGCTTAACTTTGATTAATTCAAAACACTTTATAAACACAAGCAATGGGGATTTGATTTTAAATCTTAATTGAAAAACAATTTTGCAAAAAGAAATTAAATGTTTGTAACTTTTCAATTATTTTGGAAACAAGGAAACAAATAAGAAATTCTAGTTTGTTTGATTAATGATAAGCATTCCTCAAGAGTTTTAGATTTCACCTCATCATCACATATCCTAATTAATTTCTATAATCCTTCAATTGGGAATTAATGAAGTCTACTTATCAAAAGATTTTGACATTAGACATAATATATAAACCTTGGGCCCTAAAGTTATATATAATGTATCTAACACCTAAAAATGTCCAAATTAACCATAAACTTCATTTGAATCATCTCTGCCCTTGCTAACCAATGCTAAATCAGATTAGAAAGAACACAAAACAGCTTGCTAAACATCATCAAAATGCATTATCATGACTCACTTGAACAATGTTAACAAGAAGCAATAATAACATCAAGGGACTATATATAGTTATAATTTTCTAGCACACTAACAACTCAAATAAAATCTTGGTATCCTTAATTATAACTAAAATCTAGTCATAATATAGCTAAATCCATCAATTCATCTTTAATCAGATGTTCCAGACAAAACAAAAATTAGGAAATAGCTATAAGGAATGATTCCAGAAATTATAAACTCTCGTATAATGTTCAGAGGAGATAATCCAATCTCTTAAGGAAGCAATCAACTCAGCTACTCATAGATGGATGCTTGGTACTCCTCTCCAATTTTGCAATCTGGATGAACAACATCTTGAGTGAAAATACAGATCTAAGAGATTGGGAATGGAAGATATCTCAAGCTTGATGGTGGATGGAAACAAAGGAGCTGCGACAAATTGCAATGGAGGAGAAACCGAGAAATAGAAAACTAGCCGTGAGCTTTTGAAAGTGGAAATATTTTCAGATCTGAAAAACAATTGAAGATAAGCTCTTCTCTCCTTGCGTCCACCCCCTCTGAAGTCTTCTTCAATGGAAGCTTCAGAATTGGACCCCCTCTGCAAGCAATGATAACGATGAAGGTTGGAAGGAATGAAGACTTGAAACTTGAACTTGAAAAACTAACTCTAGGGGCCGTGGCTGAAAATGTTGTCCAATCTCCAAAGAAGCAAAGAAGCTACGATGAAATTGCAATGGAAGAAACCCTCCTCTAGAAAGTACGATAGTAGTCCTCTGCTTTTTCAGAAATAAAGAGATAAGGAGCTTTAAATGAATTAGTTTTCTCTCCCTCACGTGAGCTCTGCGTCCTAAAAAGAATAAAAGAAACCAAAAGAAATATTAAAATAATAATAACTATATTAATAGAAAAAGTGAGTATATTATATATATATATATATTCATTTATTTATCTATTATCATCATTGAATTTTTTACAATTTCTGAAAATTATTAAGAAAATTAACAAAATGACATTAAACTTCAAAAATAGTCTTTTTGGTTAAAAAAATATAGAAAATACTCAACTAACTCAAATAGATCCAAAATGCCTCAATAAATCTAAAAATGTCCCTAAAATGTGCTAAAAAGCTAAAGAATTGATATAAAATGATATGCAAAATAACAGACTAAATATGAAATATCAATGGTGTAACAATGAGTAATAGGTAATGGCTCGTAGTCTCTTGCTATATGCATGATGACTATGGGGTCTGTAGTAGAAATGAAATTAGAACAGTAGGATAGAAGTAGGATGGTGGTGTTCATGGGTGATGCGGGTGCACCGTATGGCCCTATGTGTAAGAATAGAGGAATCAAAGTGCGAAGCAAAAGCAAACTTAATGAGTATGCAGATAAGATACTGGAAAGGCTACAAGCCCTCAAGATTGGAGGGGTCTACTGACAGACAATATCATTGGAGAAGTGTAGTATAAAAGTCAGACATGTGGAAGGGAATAGCATGAAATTAAAAGGATACGTTTGAGTAGGAACAAGAATGTTGTGCATAAGACAAAGGGATGTATTTGATTGGAAACAAGAATATAGTGTTAAAGATGAAAAGAGAATTGGAAGGACTTTTCTAAAGTATATAAGTAATTAATGATTGGCTTGTTGGTACGAAGGTTTTGTGAGATCATGGAATTATTTGGAAAAGTGGCCTTACTACAAGGAAACATAGTTCAGTCACTAGACAAGTTGTGTTGATGATAATGAGGTTACGAAAATTTTGTGGATTTCAAAGATATGATGGTTTTGCCTATGCCTTTGGTAGTGTTTGGTTGAGAAGTGGAGGATAAAGAGTTTTTATATGGTGTGAGTGCATGGACAGAGCAATAGGAATAACCTTTGAAATGCTTGGTGACAACTTTAAATTAGTTAATGCCAAAGATGTAGCGAGTAGATTTCCACGAGATTCGATAGACGTGGTTAATCCAGTGTATACTAGTAAGTTAAGAAAGGACTCAGTATTGACATACAAATTGATACTGAAGCAAGATAGTGATATGGAGTTCAACAAGTAATGATGTAAAATTTTGAACAATAATTCATGGGGTAAGAGAAATGGTGACAATAAGTTTGATTGAGTGAATTCTCAATCAAGGTGATAATTTGCTTGACACATCTCAGCTTTAATGGTAGAGATAAAGAGAGAGCTATTGGTTGAAGAGAGATGTGTGAATAAAGTAGTGATCCATATAGTAGAAGAAGTGGTAGTGAGAGATCAGATTTGTCGAATTGTTACTTGTAGAGGCCATTGCTTAAGGAAATCTCAAGGTTAATGGTATGAAAGGAGAAGGTTTCCGACAAAAAAGGAACATGTAGATAGTGCAAGGAGGAAGTTTGGTCAACAAGGATCACTAAAGAGGATCAATATGTAAGGAGTCTATGTATGGAGCGACCATGTCTTGAGGTGTAACTTGAACAAGTAGTCAATATGGTGAAGAGGTAACGAGAAATGAGGTGTTCCCCTTAAAAGTAGTCAATATGGTAGAGATCGAGTTCGCGCACAATCTTCCGCGGGCGCCTAGCAAAGGGGGTGAGGATGCAGCCTGCCAGGTTTCGTGATTTTCGGGCACCCATGCTATTTCCTGCGAATTTTTGAACCTTCGAGGGCCGTGCGGGGGCCGCCGCGGGTGCCGGCCCGGGCGGCCGGACCCGGGGACACGTTCCTTTGGACGAGTGCTTGCTAATAAAACCAAGAAATCGCAAATGGAACGGGCAGATTTAAATTTGGTACGCGCACAACTTTCTCCGCAGTTATGCGTCGTATGGAGTGAATTTTGGATATTATGAAGTAACTAAGACAAGTTATGGAAATCAGTGTCGTTGGGTTAGTGGAACCTTGTTAGTGTAATGTGGCAATTTGTGTGACTTGAATCCTAAGAGAAGTTATTAAAAGCAATTAGTCATTGAGTAGACAAAATGATTAAATGGATAAGAGAGAGAGAAAGTCGAGAGTTGAGGAAAATGATTGTATGCCCTAGATGTTTTGATGGAACAATTGTGTGAAAAACCTGTTTTAAGACGAAGGATTTCATGTTAAGGTGATTGTCCAACCTTTCTTATGTTTGAGAACATAAGAAAGATTTCACATTATGGTTAATTATTCGATGTAAGTTACATGGATTAGTGAAGATAGAGATGAAGTAGAAGAGAGAAGCTTATCCTATAAAGGTGTTATAGGAAGTTGATATTGAGAAAAGCTACTAAGAAGTGAAAGGATTCATATGAAAGGAGAATGTTGGTTTACAATTGAGATAGTACTTCCAAATTTTAAGGATGAAATTTCTCTTAAGGAGGGGAGAATGTAACAAACCTCAGTGTACTATCCCAAACTTAGACTCGAGTTAACAGGAAGTATATTTGATTATGTGTGCAAGATAAGAGGAAATAGGATGGAGGAAGAACAAAGAGGAGATAGAAGCACCACACCGCGGTGAGAAGTAGGGCCACCATAGCGAATGAACTGAAACTTGGAAAAATATTTTGGACAAAAAGGGCTCATGCCGTGATACACTTACCCACAGACCTCATATTTGTTTAAATCAAAAACATTTGAGCCGGCTGAGAGGAAAGGAAATGGAGGGATAACAAGGGAGCTGTGCTAGGGCTCATAAAAGCTAACCAAGGGAGGAGATTTTTGGACTATAGGAGCTAGATAAATTGTTAGTAAGTGGTTCTTGATCCTCCCTCTCCATTTTCCTTCGGTTTTGAGTTGGATGTTTAGACTATATAGTTGGGTTTTCAATTTTGACCGAAATCCACCAATTAAAATGGATGAACTGGGATTAATGAGGTGTAATTTAGTTTTTATGATGTTTGGGTATGAGTTTTAGTTGGACTAGGATGGGTTTGAGTGGAACCTTAGGCTAGAATTGCTTGAGGGAGTATAGGATAAGGTTTGGATAGTTGTTTAGGGTATATTAGAGCATGATTATGCTAATGGAATGATGAATTAAAGTATAATTAGTTGAGTTATAAATTTTGGTCAAGTTGTATATTATGTTAATTGAAGGTATTACGACATTGTAGAGGTTGGTTGGTTGACCTAAGAAGTACAAGTCATGTTAGACAATCCGAGAAGCTCGTGGAATCTGTGTGATATTGACAACCTAAGGTAACCGGGTGTTTGTAGTATATGTTATATGTTGATATATATATATGCATGTCTTCGTCGTACCACAATGTCGTTATATGTATGTATATGATTTTTCTATATATCATAGTATGTACATGGCTAGATGAGGTATTGGCATAGGATGATGATGAGTCTGGTATTGTATATGTGTATACATGATTATGGCTTTCACATATGATTGCATGCTAGCATGACCATGATGATGATTATATATGTTGTTAGAGGCATGTTAGCATGACATATATATCACCACCTATGAGCATAGTGAGATGTGATGGATTGAGAGATGGTGATGAGATGAGATATGATGATATATGATATGATGATGTGATAAAAGATCCTTGGCACTAAATCCTCTCCTGATCAAAAGAGCTAGGTGGTAGTGAACTATGATATGATATGATGATAATATGATTTGGTGATAGGATGGAAATCCCTACCACTAAATCCTTTTCAATGGCCAGGAGAGCCAGGTGGCAGTGGATTGTATCTTCTTTAAATCACCACCAATTCGTGGTAGTCCAGGGGAAGGAAAGCCATAGTCCAATCACTAGTGTGACCTTTGACCGGGTACACTAGTGTGAGGTAAGCTTGGTAATGTTCTAGAATCAGTCTTTACTGGCTGTTGGAAGGGAATCACCTATTTAAAATGTCTACTGATGATACCATCTCATGGTTTTAGCTGTGTTCGAGGGAGACAAGCATTGCATGACATTTGGTATTGCACAACATCATTGTATATATGTGTGATATTAATGGTATTATATATGTGTGTGTTTGTCCTGGTTACTGAGAAATTGTCTCACACCCTTCCTCCATAACTAACATTTCAGGTAAAGACTCTGGTTCTAGTTTGGGGAAGACCATGGAGTCATAGGCTTCTCCACATTTAAAGGTAATTGGTAGTTGTTATTTAGTTTATGTAACATTATGCTAAGTAGATTGTTATGGTTTGGTTGCCTATATATGTATCCTGGGAGTATAGAGATGTATGTGGTATAATGATGTGTGTAAGATGATGTTGAGTAATGACGAATGGTATAGTTATGTCTATATGCCAAGTTTGTGGCTTATGTACTAGGTATAGTTTATATGTGTGTGCTAATGATAGTGGACCTTGATATGGGTCATTAATGTAGGAACATGTGACTATGTGCTAGAATGTCTGTGTAAGTGAACCCAAAGGGGTGTTTGGGCCATGTATGTGAGTTATGGGCAAATAGCACATTATGTGAATTTGGGGTTCAAGGGGTTCAAATCTCAAAGGAGTGGTTTCTCTGAGATAAAACCTTCTTAGATAAGTTAGTGGAGCCAAATAAGATCTATATGAATGGTCCTTGAGTGCCAAATTGCCTTTGGTAGAAAATAGAAGTGGTAAGTTGTGGGTTTTGGTCAAAAAGTGGTCAAAACGATGTTGGGCATTTAGAATGTCCATATGGAGTTAGATTTAAATGAAATTAGTGTCTATGGTCAGATTAAGATAAGAGTGATATGTAGGAGTTGGAATCAAGTCAATTGGAGATCGGAGTACAAAGTTGTACATGTTGAAAGTTTGTCCCAGAGAGCTACAAATTGCTAATATTGTATCAGCAGGGGTCGCCACAATGCTAGAAGCTTGACCGTGGTGCTATATGCTACTGCTTCTTTGAGGCCGCGGTTGCACTGTAGCTCACTGCGGCCCTATCCATGTTTTAGCTTTGTTGGAGGTTTTATGAGCACTTGAGGTTATAAGTAATGAGTTTAGGGTGTTTGAAAGTAGGTTGTTATAGTGTTCATGTCCTACTACACATCTGATTAGTACTAGAAAGTAGGTTGTTATAGTGTTGATGTCCTACTACACATCTGATTAGTATTGGAATGGGCGGTCCTTTCTTATTCTTATTGTTCTCTGTTACTGATCCATAGCTACATCAACTATGGATCTTTATGTTTTTTCTCATCCATTGAATTATGTAAATTGTTTGAATCCCATCCATTCTCTGTTACTGATTTATTTTACCCTTTCCTCTCTTCGTACGATATAAATTTGGGAGGTTCAAGCTTTGAGAGGGTTCAAACAGCTTTCATAGTTAGTAACCCTGTTGATTGAAGCAAAGACATAGACGTTACTAAGATTCTACGGCTTACCATGTGAATTTTCTGAATTTGATGTTTACATATTTTAGTGGGGTATATATTAGTTGTCATGCATGGTTTATGGCTAATGTTTTTGAATCTAGGATGTAATAGTTATATGCTTGATTAATTACATATTGTACAGTTAGCATCCAATGGTCAATAAAGGTGTGACCATTGAATGAAATTGATATTTTCATGGTTAAGCACCATAGTTTGTGTGATACTATTTCTATGATAGAATAATATTAGAAGTAAAAGATATGTGGATTTTAGTAAAACTTGATATGGGATGCTAGACATAAACTAACATCTCTCAATTTTCTTTTATATCGAATTTGTGCTTATGGTTGGCATATTGATGCATGCTTCTCTCTTTTAACTAATAGTGCTAAGGCTTGGCTAAAGAGCTTCTTTGTATTACTTTGTTATCTTAATTAATCCGGAATTTATTAATAAAAAAGGGTGCTAGTGTTCTCACAGTTTGTTGCATCTAGCACTTCATTTAATCTTATGCAATATTTTGTTTGCAGTTAGTGATTAATTTGCTGAAAATCCTATGTACCAATGCTGCATGGCAAAGGCATAAGCTTGGGAAAATGTTACAAAATGGGTGAGTCTTCTATGTTCAGGTGCATCCTATTCTTGCTTTTAGAAAAATGTTGCTTTCTTAATGTACTACCCTATGTGCCATGATTTTTACATGCTGTAAAACCTGTTTGAATATGTTAATTTCAAATTGCAAATCACAATGGTGTTTTAAGCATGTTCTTTTAGCATAAATAGTTTTATGTTAATTTTAGGTCTCCCAACATTATGAGCACTCATTTAGAGCCTATAGTACAAAATTTGATGGAGCTTCTGACCTCAAGATACACTTGATTCTTAGAGCCTATAGGAGCAATATGAAGTGTTGTCTAGAGTTTGAAAAGAGAGTTGGTCACAAAGTGACTTAATTTTGAAGTATCAGTTTTTACTTGCTAGGTAGCAGTTATAGGGGATAAATTAATACCACTGACACCCACATGGCTGAATGTTCTTGATAATAATTCTCTACCTAAATGCAATTTTAATTTGTTGGCTACCTAAAGTTCTTTAAACTTATGTACATTGGATGCTCTATGTATAGAATTATAGTTAAGAAAGATTATATTATCCTTTATGTGTTTGACTGAATAAATGTATATGTGTTGGGAATTTCAGCACACACACAACAGAAAAACTATCAAGAAATTCCCTCACATGGATCCGTTAATATTGTTTAGATTGAGATGTGGAAAAAAATTTACCTCTGGTGCATCCCTTGTGGGTTCTTTTCATTTAGTCTGCTTCCTCTGCTGGTATCCACATGAATGGTGAGTCCAACTCAAACGGTGTGCTAGCACCTCGAGTCGTGATCGTCCGTATGTCCATACACTGTTTGTCTGTACAGCTGCTGTTCATCATTTGTTCGTACAATCTCACTCTCTGAGTATACGGCTACTTTCTCTTTAGAGTGATTCAAAATTGTATTAATTCTATACCCTAGTCTATATCACTATGTAGATAGGATTTGATATTTGTTTAATTTAAATCAATAATTTAAACTAAATCAAGTATTAATTAAATGGATTAGTTTAAATTTAAATCTATCTAATAGATTAAATTTAAACTAACTATCTAATATTTATCTAGAATCAAATCTAGATTTAATTTATCATATAAATCAAATTTAGATTATGACATTAGTTTAAATTCAAATATATCATATAGAATTAAATTTAAAACTAATTAATTTGAATTAATTTGAACAATATATGTATAGTTTGATATATATAATATATCAAACATATATATATTTCGAATTATATATATATATAGTTCTATCACCCTAAATTGAACATTAAATTTATTGAATCTAGAAACATTTTAGATTCAATGATTCTAGACATTCGAGTTGACCCATTCTTGTGTGCAACCCTGTAGGCTCATATGATGTTGGCAGTGGATTAATAACACTACTGGATTTACAAGTCACAAGTGGCCTCTAGCAAGACATTGTGACTACTGAAATCATATGAGATCGGAGATTCGATGTAACCTATCATATAACCCAATCACATCCCTTTTGTCTCATGATATATAGGTCAAGTATGAGGCATGGAAATGTCATCCTCATTTTACTTGACCATCACTTTCTCGATCTCTGAGCAGACTGATAGAACAAATGGAAACTCTTCCATTCAAGCACAGCCATACATTTCTCAGTCTCACTCATCAAGTGGCCCAGATATATCTCTCCATTAATTAGAGGGATAAATTCCATCTTGATCATTCATCTTCCTCCATACGAGTTCCACCATATTGATCATAGCCTTTATGATCTCCCGATTAAAGGTGACTTTTGACTATACCAAAGTATAGTGTTCCCCATGTAGGAAACTATGATGATCTCAAGTCTGAGGGCTTAGTGACACTATTATATATGAGATATGCTTATGACTTGATTCATGTAGCTATCTTACGACGGGTCGATCCAGCGCCTATTCTCTAATAAGAGCTTATGATTTTGATTTGTATCTTCATACATAATTATCAATCAAAATTATACTAGTCTTAGTTTATCATTGTTCCAAAGATGATTGGCTAGGGACATTTAGGATAAAAATAATTTATCCAAGGATATTATTATAAAAAAACATGCAAACAATATAATAATGTAAGAAAAACACCGTCTTTTTCATAATGAAGAACAATTTTCATAATACAATGATTAGCCTAGAGCACAATCTCCAACAATATGTAGTTATTGTATGAGAATATGATGCTTCGAAACTATTGTGCTTTAGTTTGTTCATGGGAAAACCATACTTACTACAGGTTACTCAGTATTGGTCACTATACTTGTATCATAAAAGTTCAGTTTTGGGGTTGAACTATTTAATATATGTATATGCAATGATATTTTATAGGTAATTACAATTGCAATATTTAAAAAAAATTACCACTTTTAAGGACGGTTGTGCGTACAGCCGTTCTTGAAAGTGCACTTTCAAGGACTAATAATGGCTAAAAGTACTTTCCAAGATGGTTAGAGAACTGTCATGGAAAGTCATACTTTTAATCACTGTCACTTCTACCACAACATGAGAACCATCCTTGAAAGTCCATTTCAACTATCCTTGAAAGTCTTCCCTATAGTAGTGCCACCTCTTCTTCTTCATCTTTATTTTCGTCTTCTTCCTCCAGTTCTTCTTCCCCTTCTTATTTTTTTGCTCCCTTTACTTCTTGTTACTCCTTGATTTCTTCTTGTTCCTCCTCTTCTTTTACTTCTTCTCCTTCCTTTTCTTTGCCTTCTACTTATTCCTCTTTTCTTCTTCGTCTTCCTTAATTTCTTCTAGATCCTCCTCCTCTTGGTCTTCTTTCGATTCCTATCTTCTTCTTCTTCCTCTTCCTTACCCTCCTCCTCCTCCTCTACTAACAACATATAGGGTGTTAATATAATTCAACCTTATAAAATATATGTAATGCTAAAATTTTTTTATCATATCTTTACTCGTGTATGATATCCAAAAAGTGACTTTTGTAATTCAAGAACATCTATTAAGATTTAAGTAAGAGGTTTAAAGAAAAAACTTCTTTTTAATAGCAGTTTCATCCCATATAATAAATGGTGTATGATTCAACAACTCAGTTTAATAGCTACGATATTTTAGATGATATATTGAATTTTCTTTTATTTCCATTGTTATGTAGAAGTGAAAATGTATTGCTCTCCATTCAAGAAAGAATAATGAAATTGTGCCATTGAACATAATGTTTACAATAATTTTTTTGGCCAATGGTTTACAACAATTTAAAATTAATCAAAAGATAATAAAAATACTTTAAAAGATATTTATTTGTAATTAAATATCAAATAATAAATTTTATTAAATAATTATTTCATATTTTGTTGACCTATTTAACTCATAACCAGTGGTAGATTTTCTAATAATAAATTAACTTATTTAATCCATGACATATGATAGATTAATTCATTTATCAATTTCTAGAATGCTTCCTTAGATAGTGAGAAATTGATGTTGTGCACAATATTTTTTTTTAAAAATACTTATATATTTTTTTATGTACTTTTTGTAATATTTTGAAATTTTTATGGATATTCAAAACTCAATATTTTGAAATCTATAAAGAATTTATAATAATGGGTGTATATCATTTGATATGAAATAGAATGAAGAGGTCAATTATCTCAGTTAAAAGGAAAAATAGAAAAATGATGATTTTACCTCTGAAAGAAAAAAAAAATTTAAGTCGGTGGACGCAGGGACGGAAAGTTGATAAATTTTGGGGTAAATTACATCTAATGACCTGAAAATTTTAAAAATTATAAATTAGTCCCGGGTCAAGGGCATTTTTGTAAATATAAAAAATTATAGTCAAAATGAAGCTCTCAATGAATTAGACCCAATGAAATATAGTATGAAATTTATTAAGATCAAAATCAAATTTATTGGGTGATTAGGATTTAATATTAATATTTTACCTGATAAAAGTCAGTTTAGATTACAGGAAAAGGCAGTATTGATCCAAGGACAATGATTGGACCTTGTTAAAATATATTTTGGGTCTAAATAATGATTTTTGACCAAAAGTAATGGTTGGATAATCCTGTACCAATTTAATGACAATTTTGGCAAAAATACCCAATCGGTAAAGGGTATTTTAGTCCATAAATATTATTTAGGCAATTTTTGGCCAGAAAGGGGATGAAAAATATATGATTTCTGAATGGGACATGAAGGGAATTTTTGGAAAAGCTTTTTAAAAGAAAAGTAAATGAAAATAGATATAAAAGTTAATTAAGTTATTATATGACATAATTATCATTATAAAACACACCATTTCATCTTCCTCACAAAAAAAAAGACGCTGGTTCAGTGGAGAAGAAAGCTAGGAAGGCGTGAGAGAGAGAGAAAAAAAGGGAGAAGAGAAAATCACAAGATTTGTCCTAAAACTTCAAGGTATTATCTTATAACCCTTTTCTTGTGTCTCCTAGCAATTTTGAGGTATTTTAATGATTGTTTTCCCTCTATTTCCTTGCTAAAAGTTTCTACCTAGAGAGAGAGTAGAGAGAGAAAATGAAGGTATGGGAAAACTAAGCCATGAAAAGGGTTATATAGGCCATAAGGTGCAAGAATATGTCATTGGATTACAAATTAATCGGTTAGTTATTTTTCTATGATTTATGATAATTTTCTGCCCAATTAGGGTTCATTATAGGAATGGAATTTCAAGTTTTTGACCTCAAAAATGGATTCCTTGGGTCCAAAATAGGTTAGAACAAGTATGTTGTACAAGGAATGCATGATGGATAACAAAGTGCAAATTTTAGTTCAAGTGAGTACTTTGTAAATGAAATTGGATAACTAGTGGTTAATGGCATTATTTTATGATGCTATAGGATCCAAAGGAGTGTGAAAAGATCAAGGAAAGGGTCTACAAAGTTTGGAGACTATTGGAAAGCTCAAAGGTAGTTAACTCACCTATCTATGCTTATGTATTGTCATTGATGTTGCTTGGTTTGAATGATATGTTTAATGTTTGGAATGTTGTCTTGTGATGATTTGGCATTGTTGGTTGGATTGTTTGAAGGGTAATGTAACCCTGGATATGTCCAAATACAAGGGGAAATGCTGCCCAAATTTTTATATAATGGTTATGCCAAAATGATTTGATTGCATGTTTAATGTGTTTTGAGATGAATACTTGCAATATATATGATGATATGTGTGCATGATGGTAGTTACTACTGAGATTCTTTGAATCTCACCCCTTTCCAAATGTCTAACCAATTTTAAGTTCAAGTTATGGCAAGAGTACCCAAGAAAGGAAAGGCAAGGAGAAGCAAAGTAATATTCAAGATAATGATACTTAGATTGATACTATTATATGAGAGGTTATGTAAAACCTTATGGGACATGATCATGCTATGCTTCCATGTTAATATGTTCCTCTAAGTTCTTATGGAGTATCATGTAAGATAAAGGCAAGTTATGGCTATTTATGTATATATGAGTGTGTATTTTGGAAAGTTGGAAGAATGCAAGAGACCTTTCTGAACACTATTGGGAATTCGAAGTATTGTATATACCTCAATATGTTTAATGTATGAGTGTTTTATATTTATGGAAACTAGACATGTGTAGCTTTCTATAGACACAAAGATCACTCAATTTGGGGTTGTATATGATTTATGGTGATTTTTCAAAGTTATGGTCAAAATCAGAAATTTTAAAAAATGACCATTGCTATAGTGCATATAATACGAATTTACTGTATAAGTTGGCCAAGTAATTTCCCTGTTCAACATTTTTCCCATGTATAGAATCTTTTAAGCTATATTTAGAGACTTGAACTATATCAATATGATTTTTCTTGATTTAGTTATGAATTTTCAAAGTTTACCGGGTAAAAAGAAGTTAACCAAGGGAATGGTACCCGAAATGAAATAAATTTGTTTAAGTTGTTTTATGTAATCAAGTCTCTAATCAAGTAATAATGGACTTAAATATAGTTTAATACATGGAAAATGAGTGTAAGTATGAGGTGTTACACTTTTCGTATTATTTTCTAATTAAAAGTTAACATGTGAATTGTGTTTTAATACATTATAGATTTAGTCATTAATTATATATTAAAAGTATTAACTTCTTGAACTTAAAAAAAATAAAAGATTTACATATTAAATTTTAATTGGAGAATAACACGAAAAATATATAAGAAAAAATATATAAGTTATGTTCAAAAAATAAAGGGTTTGAAACCAATTAAAAATATTTAAGTTTGTGTCTATCCTTCATTATTAATCTAACAATTTATGTAAATAAATTTAATATTACTCACCCAACATATTTTTCAAATTGTAATAACTACTTCACCTTTTAGTCTGCGTTTAGGAAAGAATATTATTTGTAGATTATATATACACACATTAACTTAATATATCGGTAAAAAAATACGTAATAATTTATAGATAAATTGAAAAATTATAGACAAAATGAAAAGAATAAAATTTTATTGTAAATTAAGTTGTTTAATAATTCATAAACATACCAATGGTCATCTGATCAAGTGGTAAGGGGTTTGATTAGCA
Organism: Adenanthera pavonina; assembly: GCA_026686845.1. Lineage (NCBI taxonomy): Eukaryota > Viridiplantae > Streptophyta > Magnoliopsida > Fabales > Fabaceae > Adenanthera > Adenanthera pavonina. The sequence goes on from JAIVEN010000004.1 coordinate 25,295,431, forward strand.
TTCTACGGGGTCGAGGTTTCAATTTATGAAGGGTGTAGTAGCATTAAAAAAATTAAGGTTTCAAAGAAGTCTTCCCATCGGTACTCGTCTACCACTGTAAGGTCTTACAGAACGAGGTCCAGATTAGTTTGGGGCAAGCAATGAACCTAGGATATCCCAGGATACCGGTTAATATTATAAAAAAAAAAATTCATAAACTTACTTTTTTTACTATTTCAATTTAAAAACTTTCCAATCAACACAGTCTAACTTATAAATCAAATAAAATTTGAATTATATAAATAATTTTAAATCAAAATTCTAATTTAATTTTAAAAAATAAAAGCTGAATTAATTTAAACCGTCAAAAGTTACTAATTGTTTTTATTGGTGATATAAAGATTCTGGTGCTTCAATTTTGAATATATATATTTTCGTAAAAAGATTAAAACATTTTATATTTATTGCTTGTCATCTTTAAATTAGAAATTATCTTGGTGCTAAAGATCAAGGTAAATTACATTTAATGTTTTTAAAAACTTGACATCTTTCATAAGTTAATTTGGTTTTCATCTTTACCCATACTAAATATAGATATTAGATTTAATAAAATATTATATTCTCTAAAATGATTAATGCTCTCTGAAGCAATTTCTAAAATGAACATTTTTTAGATAAAGTAATTAATATTCACAAATTCTTGCAAAAGTTACTTATGTTTGGGATTATAAAATTCTTTTAGAATGTGATTTAAAGACTAGAAGGAGTAATTAAAAGGTACATCCAACTTCTATGAAACTTACAAAGAAGTAAGCCACACTCCTTTCTTTGAAATCTTCCCATTAACAACAAAATAAAAAACCAAGAAATTATAGCAATAAAAACCAAGCCCTACCACTCAGCAGCGTACAATTTTGCTTACAGGGACATGCCTGAATGTTCCTATCTCTTCTTGTTATTTGATTTTATTAATATATAAGTCCACTTTTAATATGAGTAATTAATTATTTGGTATATGGTATTATTGAATCTTATTCAAGCATGATCAGGCCTAAATAGAGGTAGCTCTCTCAATGTGGCATTTTTCATTCATATAACTCAAATTTGAAACTTTATTTAAGAAGTGTTGAACCTCTTATTGCTTAATCTAACTGTTGTTGGTTAAATCCACCATTTTTTTCAAATAGAATTAAAAAATTTGTTATAATCATAATCATTTCATTGATTCAAATTTTTCATTGATTAAAAGCATCTTGACGTAAACGTTCATTAGTTATTGCAAGTAAATATTTGACTTTACGTATTCAAAATAAGTCAGTATAATTTCATGCAAATGGTAACATTGAGATTCAAATACTTTGTGTGACCTATGTGACCTGCTTATTCTTTGAAATCATATAATTATCTTTGTACATGTCTTTCATATGTCTTGACGATAAAGAGAGCATAATTTGGATTTAATTGATGTGTTCATCAATTACCATTGAAATGCCATTATATACATTAATATACATAATTATAATATCAAAATCATAAGTGTATTAATTGATTGTTTCTCACCTCATTAAGAGCAATTAATTGATGAAATATTAATTATGGTCCAAAGGAAAAAAAAACTGATGAAATATTAACTGATTATATTACGAAGTATATGAAATATTAATAATACATTCCTTTATCATTTTTCTTTCATTTTATAATAACATTAATTCAAATTTAAGTTTTAGATTTAGATTGCATATTTGATTAAAATATGTTCTAATTACATTTTCATCCTGAATAAATTGCAATTTTGCAATCGATGAGTTTCAAAATTTTCATATCACATCAACGAACGAATAACAAAATATTAAAAATGAGTTATATGAGATCAAATTATAATTAAAGTATTTAATACAGGTTTGAAATCAAAGTTTAAATTGGAAATTTGATTCCAATTTAAATGGAGATTTATTGCAAATTTTTCAATTAAAGTGGACTGGCCACAAAATAGGAAAAACTGAACTGCATTCTTAAGCAATTTGAAAATCTTTGAAATTGTATTAATGTTCAGATGAGAATCATTTAACAAATTTCTATAAACAATAAGAAATTATAAATGTCTAGTTGACATGGTGAGTCCCACAGCCAACTAAGTACTTGAATTGATGTGGAGGCCTGATAAGGTGCTTTAGATCTCTTTTTTATATGAAAGAGATGAGTAAATTAATTACGGGTATATATGTTAAAGCAAAAATAAATTGGATGAATATACATATGTGATAATCATTAGTATATAATTTAAAAATAATCGTTAACTATTAAAAGAATTTAGTTAAATTTTTCAATCACATTATCTCATTGATTGCTGATTTAAAAGATTGCATAAAAACAAGGTGATATATAAGTTAGGCATAACATTAAATCACAAAAGTCGATTTGATAGAATTTCATTATCCTAATTAATAATGATGGTGGATAATATGACAATAATGACGGTGGATCAATGACAAATAGTCTCAATTATCCCAATTTGATAAAATATATCATTATATGTTTTATATTATATAATAGTTTGATTATCACTATTTCTTCCCTTTAAAATTTCATAATTTTCAATTACTAAATATACATTAGCTTATTAATATATGATTTTTTTTAATTTGACTTTCATAATTTACAAATTGAACTATTGGAATAAAAAATTAAATTGCATGACTAATGTAACTTTAATCCTCAAAAAATTTTTAAATTAACAATTTAAATTGCAACAACTTATTCTCATTAATCAATGTTTGTTAACTTCATTTTTAGATATGATACACATAATAGATAGCTGGAAAAGATTACATATTAGTATTGCATAAAATAAACATAAGTATCGTGCGGTATAGAATAGGCAAAAGCATCCAAGATCGAATTTTCTTGTCATTGGTAACAGTTTCACAAGGCTGTTCTCATTATCTAACTGAGCTGTAGGTCAGAAGCGCTGCTGAACATCATCGAAAACTGAACAAAATTAAAAAGGAAATTTATCTTATTTTTGCATGATTCCCTGTTTATCTGTAAGTGTATAAACATAAATATACACATAGAAATACATGTACATGAATATGGTATGAAAGAAGAAATGCAATTGAACAGTAGGAGAGAAAAATCTTGATTGAACAAAAACATGATGAGAAAAATCACAAATCTGATGATGTGGATGGAAATTACATGAATATACGAACATGGTTTTCCAAAAAAAATGAATATATGAACCTGCATAAATATCGGATTTGAATGAACCAAACTTTAAATTCTTTGAGGTTGATAACCAATGAATATGCAACTACACTGGAGTACGCTCACCGCCGCCACTCTGCATCATCGTCAATCATGAAGCTGCAAAACACAAAAATCATATTTTAGATATATAAGAAATATAAATATTTTGTGCGAAGACAAAAAATCGCATAAGCATCATTGTAGAATTGGTAATTAATGGAATTCACTCATTATCCTAACAAAGACGGGAATGATAGATAAATATAGAAACCAATAACAAGAAGAACGCTCTCTCAACCATGGTGGAGGAGAGCAACTTCACGCTAATTTATGGAGTAACTACAACCAAACACATCAATTTTAATTATTTATAGAGCAAAAAGATAATAATCTCAACACCAGTATCATAATCATTGAAATAAATCTGCCGAATATCAAGGAAAATATTTTATAGATTGATTACAACTAAATGAATTATTTTTAAATTAATTTAGCTTTGAAATGCTGGCATGATAGTCTGAGCTTGCAGCTTTTGATTCTACTTATATATACATAACTAGACGTGCACTCGTGTGATGCACATGTTCATTTGTTTATATGTCCAAGAAAATAAATATTTAAAAAATTTAAATATAAGAAAATATATGATAAATAATAAAATTAAGTATTAAAAAACTAAAATTAAGAACTAACTTTAAATGAATTTAAGTCATAATACATATTCAAAAAACTTGAAATTTATTAATTTTTAAAAACAAAGTTGTGAATATTGTCTCTCTCCATACATTCAAGAGAATCCTATCAAATCAACTAATTTCATAAACAAAATCCTAAGCGCTCATTGCAAGCCAATTAGTTGATTAACATAAATCATGATAAATTCATTTCAAGGTAACAATCCTAACTTTATTTAGTAATTGTCTAATTTCATCAATAATCCAATTATAATCAATATCTTCAGGTTATGTCTATTTTGCACACGTAACACAGTAGTATAAAATTAACCATGCATGAATACAACTCAAGATATGGTAAGTACTATCAAATACTACACAGCATGTTTTATTAATATTTTTTTTTGTAAAATCATCTAATATCCGATTCACATTTTATGCTTAACTAATCTAGACACTTAATTAACTCTATATAACTCTCACAGTTCATTTTAAGATTTTTTATGTGTGTGAAAAGATGGGGCAAAAGCTCAATTACTTAAGATATTTACTACAAACTAAATATTTTCTATATGTATAACTAACATATGTCTTATATCTTATGTAATTTTTTTGTTTCTTGTACTTTTTTTTATTAGAAGAATTACATGCTTGGACTAAAATAGGAAATTTGTTGTAATTTAAAATCAACTTTTCAATTAATTTAAAATTTTAATATGATAGATCATATTGTTATTTAATTATCTTTGTCACCTTATATAATTATTTAAAAAAATTATGATAGATCTTAAGGATATAAAATTTAAAATAAATGATATATATATATATATATATTAATTTTTTAAGAAAGAAATTTAATCTTCGATAGTTTTTATTTTCAATGTTCCTATTTTAATCAATAATTTTTTTACCACATTTTGTTGCCATAAAGAATGATAAAAGAAATAAAATTTTTTGTTTATTAACTAAATGTAGCAAATAAATTTTATTAATTCAATCATAAAATTATATATATTTATTATATTGATCTTATATATGAAATTTTAAAAAACATTTAGGTGACTCATGTAAGTAAATGTATATCACATTTAATTTTTTAGTATATATAGTCAAGTCAAGTTTAAGTTAAAATAGATTTAATGTTTATTGGTTATAATCTATTATAAAATAAAAATTTATTCTGCTATATGTAATATAACATTTATATGTATGCGTATATGCATTACGAAGTAAAAATTACATTAATATCAAATAGAAAATTTTCTCAATATGCCCATTAAATTTTATTATAAAGATTTAAAATCAATATGATTTCAAATAGATAATTTTTTTACCAAAGATATCAAATAAATTTGATTTATAAATAATAAGTAAGAAAATCTTACAATTATTAAATCATTTTTTATTCTTTGTTTTCTTTTATATGTACATATATTTATACCAATATTATATTAAACTTAATATTATTTTATGAATAATATACTGGAACTCATATTATTTATAGTAGTTGATTTGAATATTAAAATTTTTAAATATTTAAATTGAATTTTGTTGTACAAAGAAAAAATTGAAGTAAAATTCAAGAAATTCTAAAACTCTTAAATATATAAATAATAAAAAACTAAAAAAAATAAATTTTTTATAATTAATAGCATCTAATATGATTTAGTTCACATACTTTTAAATTATAAAATCAAATAGTAAGATGTGAATTTAGAATATTTTTACGGAGATTTTTTGAAAAATATTAAGACACATAAATAAATTATTTAAAAAATTTCTTATAATTTAAACAAAATAGATATAATTAGTTATAAAAAATAAAAATAATTGATTATGGAATGTAGCATGTGGTGCCTCTTATCACCACTCATGCTGTTATCGTCCCCATCCAAAAAGTCTCCTGTTGAACACCGGTAACCCATCGTAGAAGGTCTTTAATGGTGGTTGTTACTCTCAAATACGATTAATAACATCTAATAAGAATTAATTATTATAATTTTAAATTATAAAATTAAATAATAAAATGTAAATTTAGAAAATTCTTAAGGAGATTTTTTTGGAAAAAATTGAAGCATATAAATATATAAATAATAAAAAAGATAAAAAAATATAAATAATTTGATTATAAGTAAAAAAATCTCATAAGATTTAGTGTTTTAATTTTAAATTATAAAATCAAATACTATCATACTAAAAGACATAGTTTAAGGATTTTTTTTAGTAAAAAATCAAAACTCATAAGATTTTAAAAAATAAATATTCATTATGATTAAAAGAATTTTATTAGATTTGGTGTTTTTAATTTCAAAATGTGAAATAAAAGAATAGGTCTCAACTTCAAAGTAGAGATTTTAAAGCATGAAATTGTGATGCCTAGATTTTGAAAAAGGAAAAGAAAAATTTTCTTAGTGATCGATGAGATATAAAAAATAAACTTACATGAAATTAGAAATACAAAAGAGAAGGCGATTTTAATTGGAAATGAGGAGAGTGAAAAAAATCTAGAAACAATGATTTTTAATAAAGTGTAAAGTATTATGTATGAAAAAAAAGCCAGATATCACAAAAATTTATGCAATCTTTCTCAACTTAAATGAAATAAATATAATTAGTTGTGTTTTAGCACTTTTAAGAAAAATTTTCAGCAAAATATTAAAACACGCAAATAAGGTATATAAAAAATTACATTTAATTCAAATGAAATATATATAATTGATTAGGAAAAAAATTAAAACACACAAATAAATTATATAAAAAATTAGATATAAGTTAATATATATATATATAATTAGTTATAGAAAAAATTAAATCATATAATAAATATTATAATTAATTGAAATAGATATAAAAATATAATTCTAAACTAAAAAAAATCTAATAATAGGTCTTAGGATATTTGGATTTAAAATATTTTTACGGAGATTTTTCTAGAAAATATTAAAACGCATAAATAAATTACATATAATTTAAACAAAATAGATATAATTAATTATAAAAAAATAAATATAATTAGTTATGAAAGAATATTTGTGGTGGCATGTTATGTCACTCATTACCACTTACGTCATTGTTATTTAGAAAGTCTCCCACTGATTAACCATCATAAAAAGTTTTATTACTCTTATTGATACTTTTATACACAATTGACGTTGGGTGAGAGGAGAAATGTATATAGGCAACAATTCCATCGAACTGAATCCATTCCATCGAGTTCTTGATGGAATTAGATTATGGCAAATTTGACAAAATTTGATTCCTTGATAATCCAAAATCTGTCATACCAAACATGCTAAACCTAAGAACTTCCATCTAATTTTATTTCTAGCCTCTTGATTCTTGCATATCAAATGGAATCTAAAAGCGAATAGAAATTTAAATTCTAAAGTCTGAAAGAAACTAAATATACTTAAAATCATAAACATGAAAAAATATATAGAAAAAATTACAAAAAAAGTGTTAAATTGAAATCAAATTAGATAAGTATATGCATTTATCTGCCATAATAGAAATTTTTTTGGAATTAATTTTTATAAGAAAAGATGAACAAAAGGGATAGATGAAGAAAATTAAATAAACATGAGGTTTTGAAAAAAGAACAAAAAATTTTCTTGGTGATCAAATACAAAAATAAACTTGCATAGAATTGGAATCAGAAATACAAAAGAGAAGGCAACCTTAGTTTGAAATACGTTGTAAAAGAGAAAAATCCAAAAATAATAATTTTGAATAGAATATAAAGAATTATATATATAAAAAATTGTTAGATATCATAAAAATCTATATAATTTTTATTAATTTAAATAAAATAAATATAATTGGTTATGTTTTAGCATTTTTAAGCGGATTTTTCTACAAAATATTAAAACATTCAAATAAATTATATAAAAATTACATATAATTTAAATAAAATATATATAATTGGCTACAGAAAAATTAAAATACATAAATAAATGATGATAAAAAGTCACACAAATAAATATTAAAATTGACGGAAACAAATCTCAAAAATATAATCTTAAATTATAAAATATAATAATAAGTCTTAAACCATTTGAGTTCCGAAGATTTTTATGCAGATTTTTCTAGAAAAATTAAAACATACAAATAAATTATATAAAAAAATTAGATATAAATTAAACAAAACATACATAATTAGTTATGGAAAAAATTAAACCATATAAATAAATATTATAATTGATTGAAATAGATCTAAAAAATATAATTCTAAACTAAAAAAGTCTAATAATAGGTCAGAGATCATTTGAATTTAGAAGATTTTTATGGAGATTTTTTTTAGAAAATATTAAAATGTATAAATAAATTATATAAAAAAGTATATATAATTTAAACAAAATAGATATAGTTAGTTATGGAAAAAATAAATATAATTGGTTATGATTAAAAGAATCTCATTAGATTTGGTGTTTTTAATTTAAAAAAATTAATAGTATCAGTTACGAACCTAAATCCAAAACAGAGTTTTTGAAGCACAGAATTACAATAAATCTCATTCGAAGCACTAGAATCATTCCAAAGATATCTATACACGTTACCTACTTATATATATATATAATATATTTGTATAATAGATTTTTCACATAATTTAATTAAGCATTTACATTTTACAAAATATTGGCTCAAAGCAAAGTTTAAAAAAAATCCCTAACTACATTAGTTGTTTGAAAAAAAAAAAAAGAAAGCATGTCCGAAGAAGAATAGAAGTAACTTACAAATAAATAGAATAAAAAAGAATATGATTGTAGATCCAGATGAAAAAATATGGATGGAGGAAGGGATACAGGGGAAAATATAAGCCTAGGCAACAAATAGATAAGTGCCAATTTGATAAATGGATATCCTTCAACTTGATAGTAAGCAGTAGATGATTGCATTATTAAGTTGGCTGGTCACTCAAGAGGGGAATAAATTAGATGATACAATATTTTCATCTCTTTTCAAGTACAGCCCAATTTCACCAGATGTTGTAACAGAACAGGAATGAATATAGTACGATGAAGGATACAGATAAATAAGAAAATAAAGAATCAAGACACAAGAATTTATATTGATTCAGTTCAAACCAATTGGCCTACATTCAGTCTCTAAGTCACCTCTTGAGATTTTTACCATATCCCACAAGTTTAATCTAGGCACTTATGAAGTCTCGATACATCCCATAAGTTTTAGTACGCACTTGTGAAGCCACTCTCCCTAGACCCTTACAATATGTGTAATTTTCTTAGTGTTTTTCCACACTAAGATTCTATCTAGAAGTTGAAGAAAGAAATATTACAGAATCAAAACTCTCGTTAAAAGTAGATAATACATTGAAGCTAACTTTAATGAGGCGGGTTTAACTCTTAATGATAACATAGAAAGGTTCTATATATTGCAACAACATTTTAGTACAAAATTTACTTAAATTCGTTACTCATAAGTTCAAATGAGGTTCTATTTATAGATTTGTGACTTAACTAGTCATTAGACACAAGATCTATCCATTACTATATAGAAAGAGTCATTCAACAATAATATTAAATGTGTTTGACATACCAACATTCGAATTTTGGGACACAATAGAACAACTTCACAGAGTCAGCATAGTGATGTATTTAATGTTGAACTTCAAAATTCTTTTGTTATAATGTGACATTCAAATTTAAAGTTTACCAAAGATATTTCATGTTAGTTAGTGCGAATTTTCATATTGAAAGTGCGTTTGTTGGGTTTGAATAGTTACTTTAAGTTTTCACAATGCGCTTTTGAAATTCAAATTTTAGAAACCGAAATTTGAATTTCAAGGACCGAAATGCCAATTTCAGAGACTGAAATTCAAATTTCATACACTCAAATTCATCTATTAGAAGCATGTTCAACATGACCCAAAAGTTCTCACTTTGAAGGTCACACTTTGAAGCCCAAAGTACGTCTGTCAAAGGAAGTGACTTTGAACTTACTTTGAGCTTCACCAACATTCGAATTTTGACTAAAATTCATGCAAATTTTGCATACTTTCACTAATAATACTTAGCCTGAATTTTGAATTTTAGAACCGAAATTCATCTATCAGAGATAAAATCTCTATAACTTCAAAATTTCAACAAATAAAGTGCAAATTTTGCATAAAATAAGCATGAGTCAAATAGCAAAATTTGTTTGTTAGCTAATGTATTCCAATCATACTCACTCTGATTGAGAGAGTTTATTAGTTGTGCACAATCTTATCTTCATCTGGAAGAAAGATTTTCTTATGAGGGGATATCACAAGGGATTGGGGAAGCACTTAGTAAGAGTGCATAGAGTGAAAGAGTGAGCTCTAAAACAGAGCATCAACTTTGTACTGAGGTATTTACAAGAAGCCCACTGAATTCTTGTAGAATAGTAGAAAATCTCAAGTGGTGACTTAAGGACTAGACATAGGTCAAGTTGAGAGACCGAACCAAGATAAATATCTGAGTCTTCTCTTCCTTACTGCCACTTTTACTGCTTATTAATTTATACTTTATTTTACCATTACACTTTGCTTTCTTCACTTTCTTGACGTTTTGCAAAAAAAAATTTAATCTTTCCAATTCAACCCCCTCTTAGGAAGCTAGCTTATCTAATAAGTGGTATCAGAGCCCAGATACCCAATCAAAGGATTTTACAGCCCGGGAATTACAATGGCTGGCTTTGAAGAAAGCATACTACCAAAGGGAAACAATACAAATAGACCACCTGGATTCAGTAGAGAACACTATGGTTACTGGATGATGAGAATGCAAATTTATCTCTAATCCATTGATCTGGACATCTGGTCCGTCATCCAAAAAGGAGATTTTGTTCCAATGGTATTGCAGGATGATGGGAAGTACATAGAAAAGCCAAAAGCTGAATGGAATGAGGAAGATAGAAGAAAAGTCTTGCTAAACTTCAAGGCAAAATACTGCTTAGTCAGTGCTTTGAATCAAGACGAATTCTACAGGGTCTCATAATGCTCCACTGCAAGGAAATATGGGACACCTTGCAAATTGCTCATGAAGGAAAAACTAGAGTTACGGAAAACAAACTGAATACATGCACAGGTGAATACGAAAGCTTTCGAATGGCTGAAGGAGAGAGTGTAAAAGAGCTACAAAAGAGATTCATCCTCATTGTGAATCAACTGAAGAGTCTGGGAAAGGAGTACAGTCAAACAAAAAAGGTCAGAAAGATCCTCATAGCTCTCCCTCTAGAATGGAAACCTAAAGTAACAGTAATAGAGGAAGCCAGAGGAGAATCAATGGCCTCTGTCACTGCTCTTTTTGGTAGCCTCGAGGAGTATGAAGGAAAAATAAAGGCTCTCAAGGAGGCAGGACAAGACAAAAAGAAGAAAGGTCTTGCTCTGAAAGCTGCTGAGGAGAAAGAAGAAGAATCTGACGATGGAGATTAGCAAGATAAAGAAACTATGGCTATGATGGTCAGAAAATTTGGAAGATTTTACAGCAAGAAGAGAAATAAGAAAATCTGCATGAAAGAAGCAGCTGGAGATAGCAAGAGAGAAGCAAAAGAACCTGTCACTTGCTATGAGTGCAAAAAGCAGGGACATATCAAATGGGATTGTCCATAATTCCTCAAGAATCAAGAGAAAGAAAAGAAAGCTACAGACAAAGCCAAGAAGAAAAGAGCTTACATCTCATCAATATGGGGCAAAAGCTCAGATGAAGAAGAAGATATTGAAGATGAAATTGTCAACATCTGTTTGATGGCACTTGCCTCTGAAGAAGCTGAAATCTCATGCAGCAGTGATCAAGAAGATGAGGTATATGAATCTGAACCTTCCTATTCTAAATTACTCGATGCATTTCATGAGCTACATGATGAGTTTGTTAAGGTTATTAAAGAATTGAAGTAAGCTAAGAAAAAGATTAACAAACTAGAATCTCAATGCAACATCACTGAAATTACTGCTCTACCTATGGCTGAATCTGCTTGCTGTAAATCATGCATTGAACTAAAGCAAACTAATGAATATCTAGTGAAAAGTATGTCAAGGCTTACTAAAGGTAAAGATATGTTGTTTGCTTTAATGGGAAGCCAAAGAATTGTTGAATCAAGAGTTTTGATGATTCCAAACTAATACTCAAGAGCTCGGATTGAAAATATCAAAAGAGATCAAAGTTGTTTCAAGTGAAGATTTTCTGAGTATTTACTGATAGATCCTATATAGGATCTTTAGTTTTAGTTGTGATTGGGTAAAAGATTTCGATTTGAGAAAAAGATGTTTTCAAACCTTGATTTTGTGTTAAATCTTGACTTATTTGAAAAACACCCACAAACAGACGAAGTTTGAAAGTTTAAACTTAACTGTCAAGTTGGAAATTCGAACTTTGCCTTAGGAAATTCGAATTTCGAGCTAAAACTGAATAAGTCTGAAGAGATGGCTCTCTGTCAGACGAATTTTGATTGTTCAACATTTGAATTTTCATCTAAGTCTGAGAGAAGTTTCCTTGAAACAGACGAACTTTGGTTCTTCAAAATTTGAATTTCAGACAAAACAAAATTTAAGAAAATAGAAGAAATTTGTCTGAAACTGTGTTAAAGTTCATCTGAGATCAAGAATGATTTAAGTTTCAAAACTGCTCTCTGACAGACGAACTTTGAATATTAAAATTTGAATTTTAGAAGCTAAGTTCTTGAGTCTGTTGAAGTGAAACATTGACATACGAATGATGAGAACTTACAACATTTGAATGATAAAGTTAGTCTGAAAAGAGTCTCTCTGATAGATGAACTTCACTCTTCAACATTCGAATTTCAAAGAAAATGAACTACTGTGCCTCCTTTTCACGTACTGGGAACAGACAAATTTTGGGCTTCCAAAATTTGAATTTCGAGGGCACTGTAGCAAATTGAAAACACTGCTCACACTTAACCGAAAAAAATTTTTCTTGAAAATTCGTATGTCACATTGTGAAAATGTTCTACAAGTTTCAAAATTTGAATTTCACTTCATGAACAGACGAACTTCGTGCTATAACGTTGAAAGCTCTAACCTTCGGTTCCTTCGAAATTCGTCTGTTGACCAACCAAAATTCGAATTTTAGTATGTCAGAAGCATTAAATGCGGTTGGTTAACGGATAGTTTTTCAGAGTAACCGTTGGATAACTTCTCCAACGGATAGATTAAAGTCTCTAACGGACATTTGAGACCTAAATCTATAAATACAACAACATTTGAAGTTGTGGGTATGAATCTAACTTGTATATAACGAATTTCTGTCAAAACTTCTTCTCAAGAGCTTTTACCCTCTCAACTTCAATATTTGTACTTTAACCTTCAAATCTACTCTATTCAAGAGAGTTATTTCTTTGTAAACAATCTACTCTTCGTCTGTAAGATAGATTTACTTGTGAGGGGAAATCACAAGGGGATTGGGAAGCACATTGTGAGAGTGATTAGAGTGTTTGAGAGAGCTCCAGAAACAGAGCATACTCATGTACTGTGGCATTAGCAAGAAGCCCGTTGAATTCTTGTTGTATAGTGGATAAATCTCAAGAGTTGTCTTGGGGACTGGAAGTAGGTCAAGTGGATAGACCGAACCAGGATAAATCACTGAGTTTTCTTCTCCTTATCTTTACTTTTCAGCTTGCTCTGTTTTATAAGTTGCCTTCATTACACTGTGCTATCTTCACTCATTTCAGTTTGTGCAGAAAAATTTCAATCTTCCCAATTCACCCCCACTCTTGGGAAGTCAGCCTTGCTAACAAGAATATCAAAAGAAAAGGCTGGACTTGGCTATGATCCTTGTGTAGTTAAAGAAAAGATTAGGAAAAAGAATCAGAATGTATATATGAGACATTTTGTGCATGCTAGTGGCAATAGACAGAAAGAACATAATTCACAGCACATTGAATCCTATGATCAACCAAGACATGCAAAACAAAAATATTATCTGGATTACTTTCTTTCTGCATCTCAATCCAGCAGTCCCTTCACCACCTGTCACTTCTGTAACAAGAAAGGACATATTTCCAGTTCATGTGCTTTAAAGAAAAATGGACTTGAGAGGAAGGTTAAATGGATTCCCAAAGGTACATCTGTATATAGGGAAAAGACTACTGACAGAAAAGGACCCAAGCAAATTTGGTTACCTAACAAGAAAATATGAACTTTGTTTTGCAGGTTTGTCTTAAAGCTAGAAAGAATAATAAATGGTATATAGACAGTGCCTGCTCAAGTCACATGACCGGTGATAAGGAGAAGTTCATCATTCTTAGAGACAAGAAAGAAGGAAAGGTGACCTTTGGAGGTGATCAATATGGCAAAATAGTTGGCATTGCCATTGTGGGGAAGAATACTGAAACATCCCTTGAAGAGGGGCTATTTGTAATTGGTCTCAACCACAATATGCTAAGTGTGAGTCAGACATGTGACAAAGAAAACTGGGTATTATTTGGCTCGAAGTTCTACTTGGTCATCAGAAAAAGTGATCACAAAGTAATCCTCAAAGCTCAAAGGGATGGTAACTGCTATACTAGTAATCTTGATGAACATCCTCCCTTAGATTCTGTTTGCTTAATTAGCCAAGATAATGATAGTTGATTATGGCATAGAAGGTTAGCTCATGTTAATATGAATCAACTACCAAAACTGGTTAAAAATGAGTTAGTCATTAGCCTACCAAAAATCACTTTTGAAAAAGACAAAGAATGTGATGCATGCCTAAGAGGAAAACAAACTAAATCTTCTTTTAAATCTAAAAATGTTGTCACCACAACTAGACCACTAGAACAATTGCATATGGATTTGATTGGTCCATCTAGGGTAAAAAGCATTGGTGGAAATCTGTATGTGCTTGTAATTGTGGATGATTAATCTAGATTTACCTAGACATTGTTCCTTTCCTTTGAAAGTGATACCTTTGATGCATTTGTAACCTTAGCTAAGAAAGTGCAAAATGAGAAGGGTATTTCCATTATGTCTATCAGGTTAGATCATGGAGGAGAGTTTAAGAACTCATACTTCCTGGAGTACTGTAATGAGCATGGAATTGATCACAACTTCTCAGCCCGAAGAACGCCTCAACAAAATGGAGTGGTGGAGAGGAAAAACAGAACAATTGGAGAGATGGCAAGAGCAATGCTAAATGAAGAGGAACTCTCTCAAGTATTCTGGGCTGATGCTGTAAACACAGCAAGTTACATCATAAATAGAGCCAACATCAGACCAATTCTTGGGAAGATTCCTTATGAGCTGTACAAAGGAAGAAAGCTAAATCTCTCACATCTACATATATTTGGCTTCAAATGCTTCATCCACAACAATGGAAACGAGAATCTAGGTAAGTTTGATGCCAAATCTGATAAAGGTATATTTCTGGGCTATTCTAGTATGAGTAAAGCATATAGAGTTTTTAATAAAAGGTCTAAATTAGTAGAAGAATCTGTACATGTAGTATTTATTGAAAATGAAATTGTTTCCAAATATGTCACCGATGAGGATGATCTTGTTTCAAAATTTAAAAATTTAGATCTTTCTGATGAAGATAAAATTGAACCTCCAAAAATATCCCAACAGAAGATCAAGTTGTTGACATCTTGACAAAGCCTCTATCAGAAGATAGACACTGCAAAATCAGGAGAGAATTGGGTATGGTAAATCCCAATGAACTGTAAGTAAATCCTTGTGCAATTCTATTTTTAGATTTTCTAACACTAAATTAATTCTAACTTTAGCATCGAAGTGAATTTAATTTAAGTTGCAGGTGCTTCTCATGAGATTCAATGGCAATAAATCTAAAAAATGGAGCACACCAGAATGGGATAATCAAAAAAGTGAAGAAGAAAGTAAAAATTCTGAGTTTCTGATCCATTCTGTAAGTTTATAACATTAAAATTCACGTTTTAGATGTTTGTTGGACGAATTTACTTGATAAACTGTGTTTCTAAAAAAGTCAACATGATCAACATTCAAATTTAGATGCCCAACAGACGAACTTCAGCTTGGTCTACATTGTAACAGTTCTCAGTGGTTCCTCGAAATTAGTCGGTTGGTCCTTGAAAGTTCAAATTTTCAAAAATAAAAGTTTCAAAGTTATGTTTGTCCAACATGATGATTCAATAAATGACTATTTCTTAACATACGTATGTTGGAGAACCTTTACAAAGTGTAGAAATTCGAATTTCTGAATCAAAATTCATCTGTTGGAACTTGTTCATAATGTTGAATCTCTGAAAGATGAATTTCCATAACCATAATTCATCAGTTGTTTGTTGCATTGATTATTGTTTCATGCCTGCTCTTCGAAATTTGAACTTTCTTGAAACAAAGTTCATCTGTTCATCTTGTGCTTCTTAGACCAAGCCTCTGTCAGACGAACTTTCATAAGAAAATTCATCTGCTAGTAAGCTTTGCTGAATGGTTTAACTTTTAGCTGCTCAAAGTTCAAATTTTGACCCTCAAAATTTGTCTGTCAAGCGGTTACTTACGTTAAAACTGACAGTTTTCCACAGAATAGACGTAACCCTATTCATTTTTTCTGAGTCTGTTCAAATTCTCTCTTTAATGCTCTTCAATTCTGATCAAAAATCTTTATTTCCCACTGTTTAAACTCTTTTTCGCATCCCATAAATCTATTCTCAGCTACATTCTGAAACATTCATCCACAGAAATGGCAAGAGTAAAGAATCTAGAAGTTGAAAAAGGAGAGGTACAACCAAAGAGAATGGTCAAATCCTAATATGCCTCAAAGGAGGGTGAAAAACTGAAGAGAAAAGCCGAATTAAGCATGGAAACTCCCTCCAAACGATAGAAAACAACTACAAAGGCTGAATCAAAGAAAGCTAGACCTTCTTCACCGAAGAAAACAGAGCCTTCGGTTCCTGTTCCTGCTGCTACTGCTGTTGCTTCCACTTCCTCCTCCAGTATTGAATCTGGAGAATACCAACTCACAACAATGCCATTATGGAGCACTCCTCATATTCAGGAGGAATACTCGACCAAGTTTGTGAGTAAAAGGTAATCAAGCCTCATTGTGTGAACATGGAAGATTTCTTAGTCTCTAACAATTTTGATGCTGGAATATGGATGCTGAGATATAAGAATCTGTTAGAGATACTGGAGAGGTATGACGATGAAGTGGTTAAGACATGGTATACCTCCCTGAAGTATAACAATAAGAAGAAGAAGTGGGAGATCAATCTGAGATCAAGGGCCATCTAGCTCACAGATGAAACTTTTAATGAAGTATTGGAAATCCCAGGGCAAGATGGCCTTAAGATTGACATCACTACTTCTGGGTATATGGATGAGGCAAAAACAGCTGATGAAGAAAGTGGCCCCTTTTTGAACTACAAGGAGAGCATAATCCTGAACACTTTGTTCAGAAGAAAGGAGAATAGGCCAACCATAAATTTGCTGAAGCCCACTGACCTCAGTGCTTAAGTGAGGATCCTACACTACATAGTGTCTAGGATTATCTTCAACAAAGGAGGTAGCTTCAATCTGATCACAAGGGCCAAGGCACATGTGATGGCAGTAATCATGCATGGGAAGCTTATCAACATGGGACATATCATTCTTCAACGCATGATCAAGGCAAGGGATCAAAGGAAAGACTTTACACTCCCCTATGCAGCAATCATTTCCAGAATTCTACAATATGCTAGAATTCAGCATCTTGAAAAAGGGAAAAGAAAACCCGTTGAGATTTTCAAGGAAGAGGAGCTACAAAGAATAGGGATTGAGAGGAATGAAGGAAGATGGATTGGGAAGGGAAATGGAAAATTTGAAGATCTCTTCTTTGTTGAAGATACCTCCCTACAGCAAGAAGGTACCTCTGAGGCTCCTACAAGACCTACACCTCAGCCTTCTCAGCCTGTCCCATCTCCATCTCTGCCTGCTCACATTCTAGCTACTCCCTCCTCTCGTGCCAAGCTAACCAAGATCACTAAGTTGTATGATAGTTTTTCTACACACATACTAAGCATCAGGGATAAGCAAAATGCCAAGTTTGCTCGTCTGCAAGATCAGATCCACCAGTTGGCCAAGAACATGAAAGTAGTTGCTGATACATATGAAGACATTCAGAATGCCATTCCTGCCATATTAGCTCCACCTCAGCCAAGATTCTTTGAGCCTGTTATATCTCCAACTCCTGAGCCTCCAAGCCCATTTGAGCTGGCCTCTCCTATTCCTGATATTGCTGCATGAGAAACTGAAACTGCTGGTACGTTGAGCACACCACAGGCCTCCAGCAATGAGGCAAGTCCTGGTCTTCCCTTGGACTATGGCATGGAGGAAAAGGGTTCTCAGGATACAAGCTTTCATGAGCCCATTCCAGCAGATGCTCAGGATTGAATTCTATCTCCTCAAGAATCTGAGCAAATTGAAAGACTAGTGGCATCCATCTCTACTTCAGCATTCTTACAGACAACCCTAAATTAAGAAAGGTGCATTGTGCCTTTTGTTGATTTGGAATCCATTGCTCATAATGCTCTCTTGCAAGCTCAGAGAAGAAGGCTTGAAGAAATGATTCGTTCTGATGACCCTGCTCCTTCATCTCTTGTGGCATATGGTCTTTCAGAAGAACAAATGGCTCAATTGGCTCTTTCCAGACAAGAAATGCAAGAACTTCTTGAGGTCTCTGAAGATGAAAATCCTAGCCCTAAGCCTTCTGAACCTCCTCCACCCCTAAATCCAGATCTGTCGTTTGCTCCTGTACCCCTCAAAGCTATTCTAGTATCTCAGATCCCTCCTCCGGCTGATTATATCTACCTTCCTGATGATGCCAAAAAGGGGGAGAAGAGTAAGCACACTGGAAAGTCTACTGCAGTACCTTCTGGAAAGACTTACAACAAGAAGACCAAGTCAAAGAAAAAGTTATTAGAACTTAGGCTTCACTCTTCTTGTAGTGCTATATTATGTTTCTGTTGTTTGTGTTTTGTGTTTATGTATACTGAAATGTTTTGCATTAATTGTTTCTTATAAAGAAACGTTTGATGAAATGAAAGAATTCCTTGGTTGCAATGATCTATTCTTGTTAATCTTTGAATCTCTTTACTTGATCTATTATAAATGATATCTTTTGAAATATAATGCATATGTTGAGGGGGAGCTTGTTAAAGCAAACCCAAGTACTAATCCAGTTTGTAAGTTGTTTTGTTATCATCAAAAAGGGGGAGAATGTTGAATCAAATGTTTTGATGATTCCAAACCAACCTTTAAGAGCTTGGAATAAAGATATCAAAGGTGCACAAAAGGTTTCAAGTGAAGGAATTCTAGAGAAATCAGTGCAAGGATAGATATAGAAAGTTTAGTAATGTTTTAATTTGAGTAAAAGACTTTGATTTGGTGAAAAGATATTTTAAAACCTTGATTCTATATTAATTCATGGAATATTTGAAAAACACCCACCAACAGACGAAGTTTGCAAGGTTTATACTGATATGTCATCTTGGAAATTCAAACTTTGGCTTTGGAAATTCGAATTTCGTATTAAAACTGAATAAGTCTGAAGAGAGACTTCTCTGACAGACGAATTTTAACTCTATAAAATTTGAATTTTGATAAGTGCCTGAAAGATGAACTTTGAACATGAAAATTCGAATTTCAGAAATAAAGCTTGAGAGTCTGTTATAATGATATGTTAACATACGAATGACAATATTCATAAATTTAAATTTTGAAGTAAGTCTGAAAAGAGGTCTCTCTGACAGACGAACTTTGCCCTTTGAAAATTCAAATTTCGAATAAGATGAACTACTGTGCCTTATAAACCAGCTACTGACAGACAAATTTTGGGATTCTAAAATTTGAATTTTGAAGGTACTGTAGCAAAATGAAATTACTGTTCACACTTAACAGAACATCTTCACTTGAAAATTTGTATATCACAACATAGAAACATTTTCCAAATATCAAAATTCGAACTTTGCTTCATGACAGACAAACTTCATATATTCAATGTTGAAGTCTTTAGCCTTCAGTTTCTGTGAAATTTGTCTGTTGACCAACTGAAATTCTAATTTCAGAATGTCAGAAGCATTAAATGCCATTGGTTAACGGATAGTTTTTCAGAGTAACTATTGGATAACTTCTCCAAAGGATAGATTTTGTCTCTAACGATTTTAACTTTGTATATACTAAAACTCTACTAAATCATCTACTCAAAGTCTCTTACTCTCACACTTCAATATTTGTACTCCAACTTTCATATTCACTCTGATTGAAAGAGTTTATTAGTTGTGCATAATCTTATCTTCATCTGGAAGAAAAATTTTCTTATGAGGGGATATCACAAGGGATTGGGGAAGCACTTAGTAAGAGTGCATAGAGTGAAAGAGTGAGCTCTAAAATAGAGCATCAACTTTGTACTGAGGCATTTGCAAGAAGCCCACTAAATTCTTGCAGAATAGTGGAAAATCTCAAGTGGTGACTTAGGGACTGGATGTAGGTCAAATGGAGAGACCGAACCAAGATAAATATCTGAGTCTTCTATTCCCTACTGCTACTTTTACAGTTTATTCTTTTATACTGTGTTTTACTATCATAATTTGCTTTCTTCAACTTCTTGACATTTTGCAAAAAATTTTCAATCTTCCCAATTCACCCCCCTCTTGGGAAGCCAGCTTATCTAACATTGATATCTTTCTTCCAAGCTCTAGTTGGTTTAGAATCATCGAAACACTTGATTCAATATTCTCCCCCTTTTTGATGATGACAAAATAACTTGCAAATTGGATTAGTACTTGGGTTTGCTTCAAAGAACTTCCCCTCAACATATGCTTTAAAATTCAAAGATAAGTGCATCATGTACAACAAATTAAATAGGGAATCTCATTAATTTGTTCGTAGTTTTAGTACAGAGATATGACATTGCAAACACAGAATTCAAAAGCAAGATTATCATTCAAGAAAAAAAATAGCACTACAAGAAAGACCAAGCAATCCTAAGATCTAATTACTTCTTCTTCGGCATAGACTTCTTGCTGTAAGTCTTGCTAGATGGTTCTACTGCAGATTTTCCAGTTTGCTTGGATGACTTCTCCCCCTTTTTGGCATCATCAGGAATTTGAGCATGTACAGGAGGAGAAGGTATCTGGGATACTAGAATTGCTCTAAGAAGCACAGGAATAAAAGGCAGTTCAGGATTAAGCTTTAGAAGAGATGCAGAAGCTTCAGGGCTTGTTTCCTCATCATCAGAGACCTCAAGAAGCTCTTGCATTTCTTGTCTAGAAAGAGCCATTGAGCCCTTCATTCCTCTGAGAGACCATAAGCAGAAAGAGGTGAGGGAGCAAGAGCAGGAGGACGAAACATTCCTTCAAGCCTCAGCCTTTGGGCTTGCAAAATAGCATCATTGGCAATGGCTACTAGATCTATATAAGGTACAATGCTTTTCTCCTCATTCAAGGCAGCTTGTATGAATGGTGCAGTAGAGATGGCTGCCACCAGTTTCTCCACTTGCTCAGGTTCTTAAATAGAAAGAATTGAATCCTGAGCATCTTCAGCAATAGGTTCATGGGAGTTTGATTCTTGAGGAGCATCTTCCTTCATGCCATAGTCCAAGGGAGGACCAGGGCTTGCCTCATTACTAGAGGCTTATGGAGTGGTCATGGTGCGAGTAGCCTCATTAGCATGTACAAATCATCTAGTTCTGGGGAGGCTAGCACAAAAGGACTTGGAGGCTCAGGAGTAGGAGACATGATAGGCTCAGAGAATCCTGGCTGAGGTGAAGCTGATATGGAGGGAAAGGCACTCCTAATGTTCTTATATGCATCAGCAACCACTTTTTTATTCTTTGCCAACTAATGAATCTGATCTTGTAGATGAGCAAATTTGGCATTTTGCTCATCCCTAATGCTCAGCATGAGTGCAGACAGGCTGTCATACAGCTCATTGATCTTTTGGTTTTGCCCAAGTTGAGGGAGTGGATGGCATATGTGTCTGAGTAGGCTGAGATGGAGATGAGACAGGCTGAAAAGGTTAAGGCATGGACTTTGAAGCAGCCTCAGAGGTTCCCGCTTGTTGCTGGGAGACATCTTCTTCAAAGAATAGATCTTCTGTCTTTCCAGCTCCCTTGCCAATCCATCTTCCATCCTTCTTTTCTATCCCCATCCCTTGCATTTCTTCCTCTTTGAAGACTTTAGTAGGCTTACCCTTTCCTTTCTCCAAGTGTTGCATCCTGGCATATTGAAGTATCTTGGAGATGATTGAGGCATATGGTAGGATGGAATCTTTCCTCTGATCTCTTGCTTCAATCATGCGTTGGAGGATGATGTGGCCCATATTGATTAACTTGCCACGCATGATTGCTGCCATCACATGGCTTCAGCCCTTGTGATCAGATTGAAACTGCCTCCTTTGTTGAAAATAATCTTAGACACAATGTAGTGTAGGATTCTGACTTAGGCACTGAGGTCAATGGGCTTCAGCAAACTCAGAGGTAGCCTGTTCTCTTTTCTTCTGAATAACGTGTTCAGAATTATACTTTCTTTGTAATTCAAGAAAAGCCCTCCTTCCTCTTCTGCAGCCTCAGCTTCATTCATGTATTTTGATGCAGAGATGTAAATTTTCAATCCATCTTGCTCAGGAATCTCTAGTACCTTATTGAAGGTCTCATCTGTCAGTCAGATGGTCCTTGACCTTAGATTTACTTCCCACTTCTTCTTCTTGCTATTATACTTCAGGGAGGCATACCAAGTCTTAATAATCTTATCATTATATCTTTACAAAATTTCTAACAAATTCTTGTATCTAATCATCCAAAGCCCAGCATTAAAGTTATTAGAAATTAGGAAGTCTTCCAAATTTACATAGTGAGACTTGATTACCTTTTTACTGACAAATTTAGTAGTATACTCTCCCAGAATATGAGCATTGCTTTACAATGGCAGCATGGTCAACTGGTATTCTCCAGATTTAGTACTGGACGAGGAAGAAAAGGCAGGAGAGATAGGAGCAATAGGAACAGTAGGCTCAGATTTCTTCGAGGGAGTAAGAGCAGATTTCTTTGAGTCTGCTTTAGGAGTTATTTTCTGCTTCTTGGAAGGAGTTTCCTTGCTAGTTTCGCCCTTCCTTTTTTGAGTTTCACCCTCCTTAGAGGCATATTGGGATTTGACAGTTCTCTTTGATCATGACTCTCATTTCCTAACTTCTGGATTTTTAACTCTTGTCATTCTTGTAGGTGAATGATTTAGAAAGATGCTAAGAATGGGTTTATAAAGTGCGAAAAGAAGTTTAATCGGTGAGAAATGAAGATTCATGAATGAAGTTAATGGGAATTAAAGAGAGAATTTGAATAGACTTGAGAAAGAAATGAATAGGATTGCGTCTGTTCAGAAGAAGACCTTCAGTTTTCCTATATGTAACTGTTAAATAGACAAATTTTGAAAGGTCAAAATTTGAATTTCGGGCAGTTACAAGTTAACCCGTATGGAGAGGCTTACTGACAGATGAATTTTCATCTAGAAGTTCATCTAACAGAAGCTTAGCTCTGAGAACAAGAAGTAAACAGACAAACTTTGTTTCAACAAAATTCAAACTTCACAACATTCAAACAATAAACAACCATGAACAATACAAGAATCAAAAGAATTTCACTTATGAAAGTGCATCTTACAGAGACCCAATTATGAGAGCATATTTCAACAGACAAATTTTGATTCAAAAACTTGAATTTCAAAATTTTGTGAAGAGTTTCTAAAATGCATATTTTAAGAAATGGAAATTCATATAAGAATCATTTTGAACAGAGACAATATTAGCATTTTATTTCTGAAATTCAAATTTCCACTATTCAATAGATGAATTTTGAGGGTTAAGAGAGAACTGTTACGGTGTATAACCAACTAAAATTCATCTAATGGGCATCTAAGTTCGAATATTGAGCATGCTAATTCTTCCAAAAACACAATTCAACACGGAAATTCATCTAATAATCATCTAAAATGCGAATTTCAAATTTCTGAACTTACAGAATAGATCTAGAAGTTTGAATTTTTGGCTTCCTTCAGCATCTTTTGATTGTGCATGTCTGATTAGCTCCATTATACAGATCTGTTGTCACTTAAACTTATGAGGAGCACTTGCAACTTATATCAAACTCACTCTGATGCTACAGTTAGTACTAATCCAATGTCAGAAA
The DNA here is from genome assembly GCA_026686845.1 of Adenanthera pavonina. Classification (NCBI taxonomy): domain Eukaryota; kingdom Viridiplantae; phylum Streptophyta; class Magnoliopsida; order Fabales; family Fabaceae; genus Adenanthera; species Adenanthera pavonina. The sequence continues at coordinate 25,319,441 of JAIVEN010000004.1, forward strand.
TTTTAAATAGATGTATATAAGGGCTTACTTACAGTTCATTGGAATTTACCATTCACAATTCCCTTCTCATTTTGCAGTGTCTATCTTCTGCAAGAGGCTTGGTCAGTATGTCAGCAACTTGATCTTTGGTAGGGATGTATTCCAATTTGATATCTCCTTTCAGAACATAATCCCTTATAAAGTGATGCCTAACTTCAATACCGTTTGTTCTTAAATGCACAATAGGATTCTTTGTGATGTTGATAGCACTTTGATTGTCACACATTATTGGTATTTCCTTCATCTCAATCTCAAGATCTTCAAGCTGCTGCTTCATCCAAAGAACTTGAGCACAACAGCTGCCAGCTACAATATATTCAGCTTCTATAGTGGAGAAAGCCACACTGTTATACTTCTTTCTAAACCATGACACCAATAATCCTCTAAGGAACTGACATGTTCCACTTGTGCTTTTTCTGTCAGTTTTGGATCAAGTAAAGTCAACATCAGTATATCTCGTGAGTTCTTCTCCATTGCCCTTTGGATACCAAAGTCCCGTCTGTGATGTTCCAATTAGATATCTGAAGAATCGTTTCACAACCGTTGCATGGGATTCTTTAGGACATGATTGGAACCTTACACACATACAGACACTAAACATAATGTCAAGTCTACTAGCTGTTAGGTATAGTAAGGATCCAATCATTCTCCTATATTGAGTTATGTCAAAGGTCTTTTCTTCTTCATCCATATCAAGCTTTGTTGCAGTAGCCATAGGAGTTCCCATTGACTTGGTTTTTTCCATGCCAAACTTTTTCAGCAACTCTCTCAGATATTTTGATTGATTAAGGAAAATGCCATCATCACATTGCTTAATTTGCAATCCAAGGAAGAAGTTGAGCTCACCCATCATTGACATTTCAAATTTCCCCTGCATTAGCTTAGAGAAGTTCTTGCAAAGAGATTCATTAGTAGCACCAAATTTAATATCATCAACATAAATTTGAACAATAAGTAAGTCTTTGTTTTCTTTCTTAATAAACAGAGTTGTATCTGCTTTTTCTCTATTGAATCCCTTATCTGTTAGAAAGTTTCTTAGCCTTTCATACCATGATCTAGGAGCTTGTTTTAATCCATGAAGAGCTTTCTTCAGTTTATAAATATGGTTTTGTTTTGTAGAGTCCTCAAAGCCTGGAGGTTGGTCTACATAGACTTCTTCCATGATATATCCATTTAGAAAAAGCACTCTTCACATCCATTTGATATAGCAAAATATTTTTCATGCATGCATATGCTAACAGAATTCTAATTGCTTCTAATCTAGCCACCGGAGCAAAGGTTTCTTCAAAATCAATAGCTTCTTCTTGATTATATCCTTTTGCAACCAGTCTAGCTTTATTTCTGATTATTGATCCTGATTCATCAATTTTATTTCTAAAAACCCATTTAGTGCTAATAATAGGGTGATTTTTAGGTCTAGGCACTAAATCTCAAACTTGATTTCTTTCAAACTGATTTAGTTCATCTTGCATAGCTAGAATCCAGTACTCATCAGTTAAGGCTTCTTTAGCACACTTAGGTTCAATTTGGGAAATAAAAGCACAATTGATCATTTGATCCCTAAGTTGTTTTCTGGTTTTAACTTTCTCCTGAACATCCCTAATCAATTGATCAATTGGATGATTCCTTTGATATCTCCAAACTCTAGGGAGTTCTAAAGACATTTTCTGATTATTCTCATACACAAGATCTTTCTCCCAAATATCTTTCTCTATGTTAGTAGATTCAGATATTTTTGGAGGTTCAATTTTATCTTATTCAGAAAGATTTAAGTTCTTAAAATTGGAGATAAGATCATCTTCATCAATGACCTGCTTGGAAACTGTTTCATTTTTAATAAACATAACATGCATAGTTTCTTCTACTGATCTAGTCTTTTTATTAAAAACTCTATATGCTTTACTCTTACTAGAATAGCCAAGAAACATACCTTCATTAGATTTGGCATCAAACTTACCCAGATTCTCCTTTCCATTGTTGTGGATGAAACATTTACAGCCGAATACATGCAGATGTGAAAGGTTTGGCTTCCTCTTTTTGTACAGCTCATAAGGAGTCTTCCCCAGAATTGGTCTGATATAGGCTCTGTTAATGATATAACTTACTGTGTTTACTGCATCAGCCCAGAATACTTGAGGGAGTTCCTTTTTATTCAGCATTGCTCTTGTCATTTCTCCAATTGTTCTGTTCTTCCATTCCATTACTCCATTTTGTTTAGAAGTCCTTGGTGCTGAGAAGTTGTGATCAATTCCATGTTCAACACAGTACTCCAGAAAACTTGATTTTTCAAATTTTCCTACATGATCAGACCTAATAGACACAATAGAAATACCTTTCTCATTTTGCACTTTCTTAGCCAAGGTTACAAATGCATCAAATGTTTCACTTTTGGAAGAAAGAAACAAAGTCCAAGTAAATCTAGAGTAATCATCCATAATCACAAGTACATACAGGTTTCCACCAATGCTTTTTACTCTAGATGAACCTATCAAATCTATCTGCCATAGTTGCAGTTGTCTAGATGTGATGACTACATTTTTAGATTTGAAAGATGATTTGGTTTGTTTTCCTTTGAGACATGCATTACATTCTTCATCCTTTTCAAAAGAGATTTTTGGTAAACCAATAACTATATCATTTTTAATCAGTTTTGATAGCTGGTTCATGTTAACATGTGCCAGTCTTCTATGCTACAACCAACTATCATTATCTTGACTAATTAAACAAATAGAATCTAAGGAAAGTTCATCAAGATCAATGGTATAGCAGTCACCATCCATTTGAGCCTTGAAGATTTCTTTACAATCACTTTTTTCGGATGACCAGGTAGAACTTTGAGTCAAACAGTACCCAGTTCCCTTTGTCACATGTCTGACTCACACTTAGCAGGTTGTGGTTAAGGCCAATTACAAATAGCAGCTCTTCTATAGGTGTTTTAAGATTCTTACCCACAATGTCAATGCCAACTATTTTGCCACATTGGTCATCTTCAAAGGTCATCTTTCTTCTATTCTTGTCTCTAACAGTGTTGAACTTCTCCTTATCACTAGTCATATGGCTTGAGCAAGCACTGTCCATATACCATTTATTGTTTTTTCTTACTCAAAGACAAATCTGCAAAACAAAGTTCAGAATTTCTTTTTAGGTACCCAAATTTGCTTGGATCCTTTTCTGTCAGTGGCATTTTCCCTAGATACAAATGTACCTTTGTGAACCCATTCTACTTGCCTATAAAGTCTATTTTTCTTCAATAAACATGAACTGGAAATGTGTTCCTTCTTGTTACAAAAGTGACAGGTGGTAAAGGGACTGCTAGATTATGATGTAGGAAGAAAGCAATGTAGATAATGCTTTTGTTTCACATATTTGGGTTGGACATAGGATTCAATGCGTTTTGAAGTGTGATTTTTCTTTTCATGCCCAGCAACATGCACAAAATACCTCATATATAGATTTTGATTTTTCTTTTTAATCTTTTCTTTGACTGCACAAGGATTATTGTAACACCTTAACTTACATCCATTTTCCATATATTAGACTCCAATTATGTCTATAATTACATGATTAGAGACTTGATTGCATAAGAATATTAAAACAAAATTTTTTTTATTTCAGGTACTGTTCATTGTGCATTTTCCATTTTACACGATGAACTTTGAAAATGCATAACTAATTCTAGAAAAATCAATTCATAGTGATTCAAGTCTCTAAGAATATATAAAAATCTTATATACATGGGAAAAATATGAAACAGAGCATTCTATTGACCAATTCATACAATTTATTTCTCAAATATTCACTATACATTTGGTCATTTTCTCTTTCCTAGGATTTTAGCCTTATATTTAAAAATTCATATCTCATTATATCCTGAGCCAAATCATACATTCTTTATGTCATATGAAATCCTGAATGTAAACTTTTTAGACATATTTTTCTTATACATTTATTTTACTTGCACAGGACATGGTGTTAACTTAAATCATAAAGGGTCAAAATTCCACTTTTGCTGGAATAGTTTTGGGAAAACCTTCATATCTCCTATCATATAGCTCCAATTACCTCCAAATCAGTGGCATATGAAACTTAAAACATATACCTTCCTCAAATATAAACCACTAAATTTTTGGAGCTCTACACAATTTATATTATCTTTTTAATTTTTCAGTACCTAACTTTTAGTTTCTAGTTTTCCCAATCCTTCCCTGTTTGAACCCTAAATTTGAAAAATCACTATAATTCATACATATCTCCAAATGGAGTGCTCTTTAGACTATTTTAAATCTCTACTTGTGTACTTTAAGAGCATATATATTACTTAAACTAGCTGCGCTTTCTTAAATGAACAATACCTATGTATCTATCTAGGTATCCAGATTGTATATCTCCATTCATGTCTTGGCAAAGTAAGCTTCATATCATATATATATCATCATTCATTGTACCATATTCATACATAATATCAAAAGGTATCTCAAGGAACACACTTGCATCAGTATACATGATTCATCCTTTACATACACATTTACACATATTACCAAAAACTAACATCAATCCTTGCAAGAATATAATTTCCACCAATTTCTTTCTCCTCTCTTTTGGCTCTTCATGAACTTTTTGCATTGCTTGACCTAAACATGGTAAGCATTTGGAAGGGATGAGATTCAAAAAATCTCAGTAGTTATCACTAATCAAGCAAATATATAACCATAGAATGCAAGCGTACTTCATCAAATCATCATTCAAACATTTAGAATCATTTATGCTTAAACATTTTATAGAAAATTAGACAGAGTTTCCCCTTACATTTTTGACATCTCGAGGTCACAAAACCCCTCAAATAACTCAGCCACTATCAACAAATCATCACATAACATCATTGCAGACATTTGGTATAACATTAAAACCATTGCAACTATATAAACATAGAATGCAAGATTAGGTTAGCAAACTACCTTTTAGCTTTTCAATCCTTTCCAAAATTTGCACACCTTTCCTTTGAACTTCTAACACTTCTTCAAGTCCTATAGTATCACAAAATGAGGCCATTAGCTACTAATTACATAACTCCCTTCACAAAGTTTCACATTGAAACCTTAAATTTCCAACTTGATTACTACTTGGCTTTTCTTGTACAACATACTTATTCTTACATAATTTTAGACTCAAGAAATCCATTTTTGGGGTCAAAATCATAAAATTCCCTTCCTATCACAAACCCTAAATAGGCAGAAATTTGGGAAAATCATAGAAAAATAATAACTCATCAAACTTGCAAACCAATGCCATATTCTTGTATCTTGTGGTCTATACTTCACTTTTCATGGTTTGATTTCTCCATGGCTTAATTTTCTTTCTCCTCTTTTTCTCTCTAGATGAAATTTCAATGGTGAAAATGAGAGAAAATAGCCCAAAAAACTCACCCTAAGTGCTTAGAATCACAAGATAGGAAGAATAAAAGCTTACCTTGAACACCTAATCTTTCTATTGTGCCTTCAAGCTCTCCCTTTTTGCTCCAAGGTTCTCATGCTCTCTCTCTCACTCTTGCTTCTGTTTTAGTCATGTAAATGGAGTAGATGAAGTGTTGGTGAAGGCTTAACTCAAGGCTTAGATGAAAGATATCAAATAAGAGATAAATCATGGTTAATTATATTTCCCTTGGAGTCCACTCAGTTGTCCAGCACATCAATTTTCCTTGTTTTTGGCCAAAAATTTGCTTTAACAATTTTTATGAGGTAAAATACCCTTTACCGATTAAATTTACTTGTACCAATTAAGTATTTTTACCAAAATTGACATTAAATTAGTACAGGATTATCCAAAAATAAATTTTGGACTAAAATCATTATGTTGACCCAAAATATATTTTAGGAAAGTCCAATCATTGTTCTTGAATCAATACTACATTTTCCTACAATCTAAACCGACTTTTATCTGGTAAAATATTAATATTAAATCATAATTACCCAATAAATATTATTTTGATCTTAATAGATTCCTTGCTATATTCTATTGGGATTAGCTCATTGAAAGCTTCATTTTGACTATAATTTTTCATATTTCTAAAAATACCCTTGACTCAAGGTAAATTTATAATTTTTGAAACTTTTGTTTTATTAGCTGTAATTTTTTCCAAAATTCCTTTCATTTCCTCTCCGGAGACTTTCTCCCTTTAGGGACTAAAGTACAAAAATTCTTAATTTTTGGAGCCAATATAAAATTTTATCATTCTTCCATTTAACCAGAAAAAATGACCTATTTGCCCTTTTTCACGCTTAATGATGTCTCTCCATTTTTCCCAATTCTTTTTACAATTTATGATGTTAACTTTTTCATTTTTGGGCCTTAAATGCATTATTCACATTTTACTTCTAATTTGGAAAATGATTGTTTTGCCATTAAACTAGGTCAAAAATGTAATTACCCATTCTTTTTGGCACTTTCTCGTAATTTCACCCAAAAATTATTTTTTAATTATTTCTTTCTCACTATTCACACTAACTTCAAATTGGTCTATCTCTTAACCTGGACCTCCTGGCTACGCAATACTTATACCGTTACGCTCAGCTTGGAGTGAGCTTTCATTCAAGTGGTATATTGCATATTTTCTAGGGTAAGTTCTGGAATTAATTTCTACTAAGGACCTTATGGAAAATTAATTTCAATTAAGGATCAAACATAACTACTTCTAAAAATTAAATCATAAATTAATTCCTTCTAAAGTCTAATTATATTCAGCCTTTTCGTCTCACTTCATTTCTCATCTTTTATTCATTTTATAACATCCCATAAAAATTGGGATATTACAATCATAGCCAAATCCAGCTTTTTCTTGTGCAATTCTCTGACTTCCTATTAAAGCAAACAACATATCTTTGCCCTTAGTAAGTCTAGCTATGCTTTTCAATAGATATTCATTAGTCTGCTTCAATTCAATACATGATGTACAGCAAGCAAATTCATCTTTGTTCAGAGATGCAGTGTCAGAGATTTTGCAATTAGATTCTAACTTGCTAATCTTTTTCCTGGCCTATTTTAGTTCTTTAGCAGTCTTAATGAACTCATCATGCAGATCATGAAATGCATCAAGCAATTCAGAATAGGAAGATTCAGATTCATATACCTCATCTTCATGATCACTGTTAGATGAGCTTGAAGTTTCTTCAAATGCAAGTGCCATCAAGCAAATATTGGCAATTTCTTCCTCATCATCATCTTCTTCATATGAGTTATTGCCCTAGAATGATGAGATGTATGCCCTCTTCTTCTTGCCCTTATCAGCAGCTTTCTTTTTCTTCTTTTGCTTTTTTAGGAATTGTAGACAATCCTATTTAATGTGCCCTTACTTTTTGCATTCATAGCATGTGACAAGCTCTTTTCCTTCTTTTTTGTTATCTCCAGCTACTCATTTCTTGAAGAATCTTTTATTTCTTTTCTTGTTATAGAACCTTCCGAATTTTCAGACCATCATAGCCAAAGTCTCTTCATCTAGTTTATCACCATCATCAAATTCTTCTTCTTTTTCTTTTGCAGCTTCTAAAGCAAGGCCCTTCTTTTTCCTGTCTTGACCTACTTCCTTAAGAACCTTTATTTTTCCCTCATACTCTTCAAGGCTACCGAAGAGTGCTATGACAGAAGCCATTGACTCTCCTCTGGCTTCCTCTATTGCTATTACTTTTGGTTGCCAATCCAAAGGAAAAGCTCCAAGGATTTTTCTGACTTTATCTGGCTGAGTATACTCCCTGCCAAGACTCTTTAGTTGATTCACAATGAGGGTAAATCTCTTTTGTAGCTCTTTGATACTCTCACCTTCCACCATACTGAAGCTTTCATACTCGCTAATGTAGGACTTCAATTTGTTCTCCCTTACTCCAGTGGTTCCTTCATGAGTGATTTCTAGAGTATCCCACATACCCTTGGCTGTGGAATATTATGATACTCTGTAGAATTAGTCATGGTTTAATGTACTAACTAGGTGGTGTTTTGCCTTGAAGTTTAGTAGCACTCTTCTCTTATCTTCTTCATTCCACTTATCTTCTGGCTTCTCCTTGTATTTCCCATCATCCTCTAGCTTCATTGGGACAAAATCTCCCTTTTGGATGATAGACCAAATGTCTAGATCAGTGGACTGGAAATAGATTTGTATTCTCATCTTCCAATATACATAATGTTCTCCACTGAGGCCAGGTGGTCAGTTTGTGTTATTTCCCTCAAGCAGAATACTTTCTCCAAAACCAACCATTGAATTTCCTGAAATGTTAGATCCTTTGTTTGGGGAACCAGTCTCTGATACTACTTGTTAGATATGCTGGCTTCCCAAGAGGAGGGTGAATTAGGAAGATTAAATTTTTTTGCAAAAGTGTAAGAGAGTGGTGAAAGCAAGAGTGGCAGTAAAAATAGAGTATAAAATATAACCAAGTGAAAACCAAGATAAAGGAAGAGAAGACACAAATATTTATCCTGGTTCAGTCTCTTTCTCTTGACTTACATCCAGTCCTCAAGCTACCACTTGAGATTTTCAACTATCTTGCAAGAATTCGGTGGGCTTCTTGCAATGCCTCACTACAACTTGATACTCTGTTCCAAGAGCTTACAATCCCACTCTTTGTACTCTAGCTAAGTGCTTCCCAAATCCCTTGTGAAATTCCCTCACAAGAAAATCTTTCTTCCAGGCGAAGATAAGATTGATTATAGTAATTGAACTCTCTAATTTAGAGTGCATATGAAAGTTGAAGTACAAGATATGAAGTATGTGAAAGCATAAGACTTTGACTCAATAATTTAGTAGAGTTTCTGTATATACAATGTAAAATCATTACTCACATCTTCAAATGAAGTTCTATTTATAAAGTTATCTCTTAACTATACGTTAGAGAAAAGATTTAGCCATTAAAGACATTACCCAACAGTTACTCTGAAAAACCATCCGTTCACCAGGTTAGAACATATGAATTTTCAAGTTTAAAGTTCTTCTGATAAGTGTGAACAGTTGTTCCATATTGCTACAGTGCCTTTGAAGTTCAAATTTTGGTGCCCAAAATTCATCTGTCAGTAGGTAGCTCAATATGGTACAATAATTCTTCTTTTCGAAATTCAAATTTTCAAATACCAAAGTTCGTCTGTCAAAGAGATATCTTATCAAACCTAATTCAAAGTTCAAATTTCTGAATACTAAAATTCATATGTCAAAAGATTATCATAACAGACTTGCAAGCTATCTTTTCAAAGTTTGAATTTTCAAAATCAAAGTTCGTCTGTCAGAGGACTAACTTAGAACTCTTTCTAAACTTCACTTTTAGATGAGCTTTGACATATCTTCAGACGAATTTTTCATTTTTCATAGTTTGTGTTTTACCCGAAATTTAAATTTTCAAAGATGAAATTCGTCTATCAGAGGGACCTCTTTTCTAACTAACATATTTTCACTCCAAAGTTCAAACTTCAGATACCAAAATTCAAATTTTCAAAATAACAAATCAAGTTTAACACTTCAAAATTTGTCTGATAATGGGTATTTTTCAAATACTTCATGAATTATCGTAAAAACACATTTTTAAAACATTCTCTTGCTAGATCAAAGTCTTTTACTCATTTGAATTCAATGAGAAATCCTATATCTAATCTTACACTTGTTTTTCTTGGATTTCTTCACTTGAGATCTTTTGTACACCTTGATATCTTTCTTCCAAACTCTAGTTAGTTTGGAATCATCAAAACACTTGATTCAACACATATGAATAGTGAAATTTCACAAAATGTACTGTACTAATTGGCCAAATAGTTGCTCTAATTGATATTTTTTCCATGTAGACATTCTTATAATCTATCCATAGAGACTTGAATAACCTTCAAATGATTTTTAATGAATTAGGTATGATTTTCTGAAGTTTGCTGGAAAAAGAAAGAAAAAAAATGGGATTAAATGAATAGTACCATGAAAAATTGATTAAATTTATTACAATATTTTATTGTGATTCAAGCTTCTAATTAAGTATACTTGGTATTTAATGAGGTCTAATACATGGGAAACAGTCCAAAATAGAGGTGTCATAAGAAGACTACTGCAGGACATTCTGGCAAGACCTACAGTAAGAAATCCAAGTCTAAGAAGAAGTGAATAGATCTTAAGGTTGCTTGATCTTGCTTGTACTCCTTGATTATGTTTGATGTATCTTTTGTAATGAATGACATCTTGCTTTGAAATACTGAGTTTGCAATGTCATATCTCTATACTAAACTTTTAAATGAATCAATTCAATGAGATTCCACACCTTCCTTCTGATCTGCTACATATGCTGCACTTATCTCTGAATTTTAATGCATTTGTTGAGGGGGAGCTTATAAAAGCAAATCCAAGTACTAATCCAGTTTGCTAGTTGTTTTATTATTAGGTTTGGTTGGTCACCTAAGAGGGGGGTGAATTGGGTGATACAAGATTTTCACCATTTTTGGATCACAACCCAATTTCACTAAATATGCATCAAAACAAGGATGAACAGAGGGAATTAAGTGCAGCAATTGAATAGAGAAGATGAAGAAAAATACACAACAATTTATACTGGTTCATCCTAACCACTTGACCTATATCTAGTCCTCAAGCCACCATTTGAGATTTTTTACTATATACCATAAGTTTGATCCGAGCACCTGTGAAGCCTCAGTACATCCCACAACTTTTAGTAGGTACTTGTGAAGCCATTCTCCCCACACCCTTACAAGATGTTTAAATCCCTTAATGTTTCCCCACACTAAGATTCTACCCAGAATATGTGGAAAGAAATGTTTACAAAATTTAAACTCTCTTGAAGAGTAGATAATACATTGAAAGCTCACTCTATTGAGGTGGGTTTCTTAAAGGATGCTGACATAGAAAGATTTTGTGTATATGGACAGCATTTTCACATAAACTCTCTTAAGATTATTATCCATAAGTTCAAATGATGTTCTATTTATAGATTTGTGGTGTCACTAGATGTTAGACACAAGATCTATCTATTAAAGACGTTACCCAATGGCTACTCTATAAAACTAGTTGTTCACCAACCGCATTTAATGTGTCTGACATCCAAAGTTTGAATTTTGAGGTGTCAACAAGTAAATTTCACAGAGACCATAAGTTAAAGACTTTAACGTTGAACTTCAAAAATTCATATGTTTAAAAGTAAAATTCGAATTTTGATTTTGACAAATATTTCCCATGTTAAGATTACGAATTTTCATGTTCAAAATGCATCTATTGAGTATGAATACTTATCTCATATTTCTGCAGTGCTCTCGAAATTTGAATTTTGGAGACCCAAAATTCATTTATCAAAGCTCAGCTCAATATGGCACAAGTTCTTCCTTCCGAAATTCAAATTTTGGCTGTGGAAATTCATCTGTTAGCTGTCCCATAAGCATTTTCACATTCTAGAGATTCAAAATTAGAATTTTGAAAGCCAAAATTCATCTATTAGTGGCAAGCTCAACATGGCACAAAGGTTCTCTTTGAAATTCAAATTTTGGAGGCCCGAAATTCGTCTATCAGTGACAGAACCTCTGTAACTTCAAACTTTACCCTGTAGACAATTTTGCATAAGCTATAACTCTTATTTTAACTCCAAATTAAGTAAATGACCTTTGGTTTGAAATCTCTCAATGTCTACTTTCAAATGCAACAAGTTTCACTTCAAAAACAAACGTATTCTATGAGATATGATCAAAATAATGATAATAAGTCAAAACTAAAAATCCATATTTTTAGAAAAGTTTTTTTCAACAATCCTATATTAACTTACAATATATTCAAAAAATACTCACTAACAGACGAACTTTGAACTGTTAAACTTCATATGTTGCCTTGAGAATTTGAACTTTGATACCTGAAATTCAAACTTACAAAGTTGTTGCCTCTAACAGACGAATTTCAACCTTTTAAAATTTGAATTTTGAGTCAAGCATAATTTGTGAAAAATGAAAAATTCATCTGAAGCTATGTCAAAGTTCATCTAAAATTAGAGTACAAACAGAGTTCTAAGTCAGTCCCTTTGATAGATGAACTTTAGTTTTGAAAATTCAAACTTTGGAATGAAAATGTGTAAGCCTGATCAAATGTCTCTCTGACAGACGAACTTTGGTTTTTGAAAATTCAAACTTTGGAATGAAAATGTGTAAATCTGATCAGATGTCCCTCTGACAGACAAACTTTGGTTTTTGAAAACCCGAACTTTAGAATGAAAGCGTATAAGTCTAATAAGAGCTCTCTCTAAAAGACGAACTTTGAAGGCTCAAAATTTGAATTTTGAAAAGAAGAACTTTTGTGTCATATTAAGTTGCTCACTGACAGACAAATTTTGAACCCCAAAATTCGAACTTCGAGTGCACTGTATTAATATGGAACAATTGTTCATACTTATCAGAAGCACTTTAAACTTGAACATTCGTATGTTCTAATATGGAAAATATTTGTCAAGACAAAAATTCAAATTTCACCTTTAAATAGATGAACTTCGAAGTTCAACGTTAAAATCTTTAACTTATTGTCTCTGCAAAATTCGTCTGTTGGCACCCTAAAATTTGAACTTTGTATGTCAAACGCATTAAATGCAGTTGGTGAATGGCTAGTTTTGTAGAGTAATCGTTGGGTAACATCTCTAATGGCTCGATTTTGTCCCTAACATATAGTTAAGACATAAATCTATAAATAGAACTCTATTTGAAGATATGGGTAACAATTTTCATTGTATATACCGAAACTTTGTCAAAATCTTCAAACAAAGCCTTATACTCTCACACACCTCATTTATTGCTCTTCAACTATCAAACATGCTATGTATTAGAGAGTTTCTTTCGTTGTAAACAATCTTATCTTCATCTGGAAGAAAGATTTTCTTGTAAAGGAACTTCACGAGAGATTTAGGAAATACTTAGCTAGAGTACAGGGAGTGAATCTGTAAGCTCTTGGAACAGAGCATAATGTTATATTGTGGCATTACAAGGAGCCCACCGAATTCTTGCAAGATAGTAGAAAATCTCAAGTGATAGCTTGAGAACTAGACGTAGGTCAAGAAAAAGAGACCAAATTAGGATAAATATTTATGTCTTTCTTTCCTCTACCTTGCTTATTACTTTATTAGATTTTGCACTCTATTTTTCTGCAACTTTTGCTTTCACTGCTCTCTTATATTTTGCAAAAAAATTTCAAGCTTCCTAATTCACCCCCTCTTGGGAAGCCAACAGAACTAATAGTATATGAGGTTAATGAGTATATGTTATCCATGATTCCTAGTGATAAGGTATTGTACTTGAATTTTGATAGTGAGAGCAAATAAGAAGGGATAGTGGATTCAATGGATAATTTATACTCTACAAAGTTCCTAAACTCAATTTCTATGTATGGTCTGCTAAATTGTAACACCCCTCATTATATCTTTCTTGGTATTAGGTGCAGAACTAGAGGAAAATAGGACGGGGGAAGGCTCAAGTGGAGTCTGGAAGAGCTCCACACCGCTGTGAGAAGCAGGGCCGTCGCGGTGAGAACCTTTCCAGTGATGTTGTTTTGGATGAACATGGTAGAGCCGCAGCGAGATATCCTAGAGCCACGGTGAGAGATCCTGGAGCTACGGTGAGATTCACGATTTTCGTTTAAATCCGGATCATTTCGGACAATCAGGAAAGAAAGAAACAAAGGAAACAAAGGAAGCTCTGCTAGGGTTCAAGATTTCTGGTGTTTAGGAGTGATTTTCGGACCTTGGAAGCTTAGATTCACATTGGTAAGTGATCCCTACTCCTCCCTCTCCATTTTCTTCAGTTGAAACTTGGGGTTTTTCAGTTATATGTTGGGATTTCTGGTTTGGGATGGAATCCACCGATTGAAATGGATAAAATGGGATTAAGAAATTGTGTTTTGATGTTCTTGTTGCTTAGGAGTGAGTTTTGAAGGGTTTATGTACGATTTGAGCTTAGCCCTAGGTTGTTCTTGGTTAGGGCTCTTAGGAATCCGAAGTGTATGTGGTTGTATGATATTTGAATAGTTCCTAGGAGCTTATTAATGCATGAAAGGAGTATTGAAACCTTGTGTTAGGCCTAAAGTGGTTGAATTGTGATTTTGGCTAAATGGTATATTGTGTTAATGAAAGAATTGTGGTATTGTGAAGGTTGTTTGGTTAACTGAGAGGGGTTCAAGCATGTTAGACAATTCAAGAAAGCTTATGGAACTTGTGTGAGTGTGGTATTGACAACCTGAGGTAACCGGATGTTTGTTTATGTGATTATATGTGGATATATACGTACATATGCATGTTCCTTTTCATACCACGATATTGATTGTGTATGTGTATGGTTTTTCTACATATCATGGTATGCACGGCTAGTTGATATGTGATGATTGTATGTGTAGTGTATGTATGATGTATAGCATCCCCATATCATTGCATGCTAGCATATCTATATGATGCTTATGATGATAATGATGTATACATATATGTGTGTAGAGGCATGTTGGCATGACATTAGCATCATCACTATATGGTTGCATAGTGAGAGATTGATGATAAGGTGATGATGATATGATATGAGATGAGATGATGATATGATAAAGATCCCTGTCGCTAAATCTTTTCCATGGGAGAGCCAGGCGGCAGAGGACAATATGATATGATGAAATATCCCTGTCACTAAATGCTCTCCTCGGGAGAGCCAGGTGACAGTGGATTTGGGGATGCACCTTCCCTAAATCACCAGTAATTTGTGATGGTCAAAGGGAAGGAGAGCCATGGTCTGAGCTCTAATGTAACCATTGGCCGATTATATTAGGGTAAGGTGAGCTTGGTGATGTCCTGAAATCAGTCTTCACTGACTGTTGGAAGGGAATTATCTATTGAAATGTCTTGTGATAATGACAACTCGTGGTTCTAGATGTGTATGAAGGAGAACATGCATGACATTCATTAGCATTATCATTGCACGATTGTATGGGTCTGTATATATATTGTATGTAGTTGTTCTCAGTTACTGAGACTTTGTCTCACACCCCTCTCCCATGACTAACCTTTCAGGTGATGGTTCTGGCACTAGTCCGGAGAAGACACAGGAGTAGCATCGGAAGTGGAAATACTAGGTCTATGTAGTTATTGTGTAGTTTGGATATGTAACTTGTGCCAAATAGGATAAGATGTTTGTAATGGATAGTTTAAAGGAATTAATAAGGATTGTTTTGGATGGATGTATGTATATTTTGTGTTATGTATGATGGAGGTTGGAATTGGGCCTAACTGGTGTGTTTTAGGGCCTGTAGCCCGTTTTGTCAAGTAGGGGTTCCAAGGGGTCAAATCTCAGAGGAGTAGTTTCTTTGGAGTGAAGTATAATATCTCAAGAAAGTTAAAATATCTAGGAATGTAAAGGAATTTGGCAAAAATGGGCAGACACTATTTTGCGTGAAATAGGGTAAAGAGTCATTTTTCCAGGTTGGAAGAAAAAATGAGAAATTATATTTTTTCCCCCAAAGAATTATGAAAAGGTCATCCATGTCCCTAAAGTCATAAAATTTACGCGGAACGAGTATTAGAAATATCATGGGGAAAATTACACCTAATGACCCGAAAGTTTCAGAAATTATAATTTAACCTTGGGTCAGGGGTATTTTGTAAATATGCAAAATTACTATCAAGGATAAAGAAATAATCAGTGCCGAGTGTCCAAAAGTAATAGTAAACTGATAAAACAACTATGGGCCCTACCGATGGTTAAAAAGAAACCAGGTCAAGGTATAGGCCATACACATATACCATTTGGGCTAGGATAATTATGAAAATATAAAATAAAATTAGAATAGTCCTGTAGTCCAAAAATGTTAAATTATTGTAAAAAGCATCTTTATCGGTATGATTAAAAATTACCCGGTTCAAGATATATCTGGAGCAGGAAAAATTGAGCAATCTTGGACACTTAAATGATTCACTCTCTGCGTGAAAATGGGGCAGTTTGGGCAGCTAATTTTTGCCCCAAAACTTGCTTAAGAAGGAGTTGATTTTTGGTCAAAAAGTAACCATGGTCATTAACCATGATTAATTACCTAATTAAGCATGTAACTAACCAATTAATTACCTTCTCTCCATCTCATTTTCACGAGAGTTGCAGCAGCAAAAACAGAAGGGAAAAACACAAGAAAGAAGAGAGAAAAGAGAGAAGGAAGAAGAGAAGCTTCAGGCTAAATCAAGAGCTCAAGTTGGTAAGTTTACCTTCTATAACCCTAAGCTTTCTATCCATGGTGTTTAACGCATGATTCATGGAGTAGAAATTATTCCTCTTCCTCTTAGGGTTTCATCCAAGCATGATTTAGCAAGGAAATGAGTTTACAAACCATAGAATATGGGAGAAATGTTAGACTACACATTTAAAGCTTGAATATGCAAGTAGTTTGTCGTATAACAAAGTGTAGTAAGTTTTTTTGAATTTCCTTAATTTTTATGAGTTACTATTCATGTTTAGAGTTGGACTTTCATGGATTTGATGCCAAAAATGAGTTGCTCATGGTCCAAAACTTTAGGAACAAGTGATGATTTCATGAAAAAGCTTAAGATTAAGAAAGTGAAATTTTTAGGTTTTTTAAGTTCAATTCAGAATGAACAGTAACTGAGTTCAAAATGGAATTTGGTAATTTTGAGGCAATATTTGGATTCCTCATAAAAAATTATATGGAATAGAGGTATAATTCATCATTTTTGAGTTAGGAATTAATTTTTGGTGAATTTTTGAAGAATTAGGGTTTCATGAACAATTTTTTTTTAAAGAAAGTCACAGAGCCATTAGCTTGAGTAGTTGTTTGATGATGCATTAGGACTTAAAGAAGCCCAAGGAAGCTAGAGGGAGCATTGGTATCAAGTTCAAGAGTAAGAGAAAGCATGAAGGTAGCAATTTACCTATTCTTGCCTTATATTGTCATGTGATGTTCAATGAGTTTGATGACTTGCTTATTGTTTGCTATGATCAATTGTGATGCTTTGTAAAATATTATGAGTTAATTGAGGGTTTTGAGACCTCAGGATGTCCAAAATACAAAACAAAACTCTGCCAAAATTTTTGTAAAATATTATGGCATAAATGTTTAAAAGTATTCACTTGATATTTTATGATGATTATATGTTTATTGTGATAATATGATCACATGAATGGTGATTGCTACTGCGATTCTTTGAATCTCACCCCCCTTTAATGACTAACCATACTAGGGAGAACCAATGCAAAAGAGCTAAGGAAGGAGTAAAAAGCATGAAGAAGGAAATGATGTTGCAAGCCATTGTGTTATAATGTGAATGGTTATTTGTGTCTTGTTTTATATGAAATTGTAAAATAGTGATTATTATGTTTGTTAGATAGGCTGGCTTCCCAAGGGGGGTAAATTGGGAAGATTGAAATTTTTTTGTAAAATGTCAAGAAGGTGAAGAAAGCAAAGTATGATTGTAAAACAGAGTATAAATAAATAAACTGTAAAAGTAGCAGTAGGGAAGAGAAGACTCAGATATTTATCCTGGTTCGGTCTCTCCACTTGACCTACATCCAGTCCCCAAGTCACCACTTGAGATTTTCCACTATTCTGCAAGAATTTAGTGGGCTTCTTGCAAATGCCTCAGTACAAAGTTGATGCTCTGTTTTAGATCTCACTCTTTCACTCTATGCACTCTTACTAAGTGCTTTCCCAATCCCTTATGATATCTCCTCACAAGTAAATCTTTCTTCTAGATGAAGATAAGATTGTTTACAATGAATAACCTCTCTTAAACAGAGTGAATATGAAAGTTGGAGTACAAATATTGAAGTAAGAGAGTAAAAGACTTTGAGTAGATGATTTGGCAGAGTTTCAGTATATACAAAGTTAAAATCGTTACCCACAGCTTCAAATGATGTTATATTTATAGATTTAGGTCTTAACTATACGTAAGAGACAAAATCTATCCGTTGGAGAAGTTATCCAATGGTTACTCTGAAAAACTATCCATTAACCAACCGCATTTAATGCTTCTGACATTCTGAAATTCGAATTTCGGTTGGCCAATGGATGAATTTCGCAGAGACCGAAGGCTAAAAACTTCAACATTGAATATCCGAAGTTCGTCTGTCATGAAGCAAAGTTTGAATTTTGACCTTTGGAAAATGTTTCTATGTTGTGACATACGAATTTTCATATTTGAAGATGTTCTGTTAAGTGTGAACAGTACTTTCAGTTTGCTACAGTGCCTTCAAAATTCAAATTTTGAAACCCCAAAATTTGTCTGTCAGTAGCTGGTTTATAAGGCACAGTAGTTCATCTTATTTGAAATTCGAATTTTCAAAGGGCAAAGTTCGTCTGTCAGAGAGACCTCTTTTCAGACATACTTCAAAATTCGAATTTATGAATACTGTCATTCGTATGTTAACATATCATTATAACAGACTCACAAGCTTAGTTTCTGAAATTCGAATATTCATGTTCAAAGTTCGGTGGTCAGTGAGCAATTTTGAAACTCAATCTAAGCTTGATTTCAGATGAACTTTGACATAATTTCAGATGAATTTCTTTAGTTTTCATAAGTTACATTTTGTCTGAAATTCAAGTTTTCAAAAGCCAAAATTCGTCTGTTACTAAAAGCTCCTTTCAGGCACTTATCAAAATTTGAATTTTATAGAGTCAAAATTCGTCTGTAAGAGAAGTCTCTCTTCAGACTTATTCAGTTTCAATACGAAATTCGAATTTTCAAAGTCAAAGTTTGAATTTCCAAGATGACAGATCAGTATAAACCTTTCAAACTTTGTCTGTTGGTGGGTGTTTTTCAAATATTCCATGATTTAACATAGAATCAAGGTTTTAAAGTATCTTTTCACCAAATCAAAGTCTTTTACTTAAACTAAAACATTACTAAACATTCTACATCTATCCTTGCACCTATTTCTCCATAATTCCTTCACTTGAAACGTTTTGTGCACCTTTGATATCTTTATTCCAAGCTCTTGAAGGTTGGTTTGGAATCATCAAAACTCTTGATTCAACATTCTATCCCTTTTTGATGATGACAAAACAACTTACAAACTGGATTAGTACTTGGGTTTGCTTTAACAAGCTCCCCCTTAACATATGCATTATATTTCAAAAGATATCATGTATAGTAGATCAGGTAAAGAGATTCAAAGATTAATAGGAACAGATCATTGCAACCAAGGAATTCTTTCATTTCATCAATCATTGCTTTACAGAAAACAATTAATGTAAAAAATTTCGAAGTGCATAAACACGAAACATAAACAACAGAAACATAACATATCACTACAAAAGGACCCAAGCCTAAGTTCTAATCACTTCTTCTTTGACTTAGTCTTCTTGCTGTAAGCCTTTCTAGATGGCTCAGCAGCAGACTTTCCAGTTTGCTTACTCTTTTCCCCCATTTTGGCATCATCGGGAAGGTGAACATAATCAGCAAGAAGAGGGATCTGAGAAACTGGAATAGCTTTGAGGGGCACAGGAGCAAAGGCAGATCTGGATTAACTGATGGAGGAGGCACAGAAGGCTCAGGGCTTGGATTCTCATCTTTAGAGACCTCAAGCAACTCTTGCATCTCTTGTCTAGAAAGAGCAATTGAGCCATTTGTTCTTTTGAGAGACCATATGTCGCGAGAGATGAAGGAGCAGGGTCATCAGAATGAAACATTTCTTCAAGCCTTCTTCTCTGAGCTTGCAAGAGAGCATTGTGTGCAATGGCTTCCAAGTCAACAAAAGGCACAATGCTCCTTTCTTCATTTAGGGCAGTCTGCAGGAATGGTGAAGTAGAGATGGCTACCACTAGTCTTTCAACTTGCTCAGATTCTTGAGTGGAAAGAATTGAATCCTAAGCATATGCTAGAATGGCCTCATGAAGGCTTGTTTCCTGAGGACCCTCTTCCTCCATGCCATAGTCCAAGGGAGGACCAGGACTTGCCTCATTGCTGGAGGCCTGTGGTGTGCTTATTGTGCTAGCAGTTTCAGTATCTCATGCAGCAACTTCAAGAACAGGAAAGGCAATTTCAAATGGGCTTGGAGGCTCAGAGAATTCTAGCTGAGGTGGAGTTGATGTGGTAGGAATGACATTCCGAATGTCTTCATATGCATTAGCCACCACTTTCATGTTTTTGGCCAACTGGTGGATCTGATCTTGCAGATGAGAAAACTTGCTATTTTGCTCATCCCTGATGTTCAGTATGAGTGTAGACAAACTGTCATACAACTCAGTGATTTTGGTTGGCTTGGCACGAGAGGATAGAGTAGATGGAATATGAGTAGGCTTAGATGGAGATGGGACTGGCTGAGAAGGCTGAGGTGTAGGTCTTGCAGGAGCCTCAGAGGTACCTTCTTGCTATAAGGAGGCATCTTTAACAAAAAAAAGATCTTCAGATTTTCCCGCTCCCTTCCCAATCCATCTTCCTTCATTTCTCTCAATCCCCATTCTTTGTAACTCCTCTTCCTTGAAAATCTCAGTGGGCTTCCCTTTCCCCTTCTCAAGATGTTAAATTCTAGCATATTGTAGAATTCTAGAAATGATTACTACATTGGGAAGTATAGAGTCTTTCCTCTGATCCCTTGCCTTAATCATGTATTGGAGAATGATATGTCCCATGTTGATAAGCTTCCCACGCATGATTGCTGCCATCACATGTGCCTCTGCCCTTGTGATTAGATTGAAGCTACCTCCGTTGTTGAAGATAATCCTAGACACTATCTAGTGTAGGATCCTCACTTGAGCACTGAGGTCAGTGGGCTTCAGTAAATTTATGGTTGGCCTATTCTCCTTTCTTCTGAACAAAGTGTTCAAGATTGTGCTCTCCTTGTAGTTTAGGAATGATCTACCTTCTTCATCAGCAGTCTCTGCCTTATCCATATACCCAGAAGTAGTGATGTCAATCTTAAGGCCATCTTGCCCTGGGATTTCCAATACTTCATTAAAAGTCTCATCTGTGAGCTAGATGGTCCTTGATCTCATATTGACCTCCCACTTCTTCTTTTTGCTATTGTACTTCAGGGAGGCATACCACGTCTTAACCACTTCATCATCATACCTCTCCAGTATCTCTAATAGAATCTTATATCTCAGCATCCATATCCCAGCATCAAAATTGTTAGAGACTAAGAAATCTTCCAAGTTCACACAATGAGGCTTGATTACCTTTTTACTCACAAACTTGGTCGAGTATTCCTCCTGAATTTGAGGAGTGCTCCATAATGGTAGTGTTATGAGTTGATATTCCCCAAATTCAATACTAAAGGAGGAAGTGAAAGCAACAGCAATAGTAGCAGCAGTAGGAACTGAAGGTTATATTATCTTTTATGAGGAGGGTCCAACTTTCTTTGATTCAGCCTTTGGAGTTGTTTTTTGTCGTTTGGAGGAAGTTGCCTTGCTTGATTCGGCTTTTCTCTTCAGTTTTTCACACTCCTTTGAGGCATATTGGGATTTGATCATTCTCTTTGGTTGTGCCTCTCCCTTTCCAATCTTCAGGATTCTTTACTCTTGCCATTTCCGTGGATAAATGTTTCAGAATGAAGTTAAGAATTGGTTTATAGGATGTGAAAAGGAGTTTAAATAGTGGGAAATGAAGATTTACGGTCAGAATTAAAGAGCATTGAAGAGAGAATTGGAACAAACTCAGAGAAGAAATAAATAGGGTTGCATCTATTCTGTGGAAAACCGTCAGTTTTAACATAAGTAACCGCCTGACAGACAAATTTTGAGGGGTCAAAATTCAAACTCCGAGCAGTTTAAAGTTAAACTGTTCAGCAAAGCTTACTGACAGACGAATTTTCTTATGAAAAGTCATCTGACAATGGCTTGGTCCAAGCAGCACAAGATGAACAGATAAACTTTATTTCAATAAAGTTCGAATTTCAAAGAGCAGGCATCAAGCAATAATCAATGCAACAAACAAAGACAAATTATACTTATGGAAATTCATCTTTCAGAGATTCAACATGATGAGCATGTTTCAACAGATGAATTTTGAATCAGAAATTCAAATTTCTACACTTTGTAAAGGTTCTCCAACATGCGTATGTTAAGAACAGTCATTTGTATAAATATCATGTTGGACAAGCATAACATTGAAACTTTTATTTTTGAAAATTCGAACTTTCAAGGACTAACAGACAAATTTCGAGGGACCACCAAGAACTGTTACAATGTATACCAAGCTGAAGTTCGTCTGTTAGCCATCTAAATTCAAATGTTGACCATGCTGACTTATTCATAAACACATTTTATCAAGTAAATTCGTCTAACAAACATCTAAAAAGTGAATTTTAATCTCATAAACTTACAAAATGGATCAGAAACTCAAAATTTTTGCTTTCTTCTTCACTTTTTGATTATCCCATTCTGGTGTGCTCCATTTTTTAGATTTATTGCCATTGAATCTCATGAGAAGCACCTGCAACTTAAATTAAATTCACTCTGATGCTAAAGTTAGAATCAATTTAATGTTAGAAAATCTAAAAGCAGAATTGCACAAGAATTTACTTACAGTTCATTGGGATTTACCATACTCAATTCTCTCCTAATTTTGCAATGTCTATCTTCTAATAGAGGCTTTGTCAAGATGTCAGCAACTTGATCTTCTGTTGGGATGTATTCTAATCTGATTTCTCCTTTCAGAACATGATCCCTTATGAAGTTGTGCCTAACTTCAATATGTTTTGTCCTTGAATGCATGACAGGATTTTTTATGATGTTAATGGCACTTTGGTTGTCACACATTATTGTTATTTCCTTCATCTCAACCTCAAGATCTTCAAGCTGCTATTTCATCCAGATAATTTGGGCACAACAGCTTCCAGCTGCAACATATTCAGCTTCTGCGGTGGATAAGGCCACACTGTTTTGCTTCTTGCTAAACCATGAAACCAAGGATCCTCTAAGAAACTGACATGTTCCACTTGTGCTTTTTCTGTTAATTTTGGATCCTGCAAAATCAGCATCAGTGTATCCTTTGAGATCTTCTCCATTGCCCTTTGGATACCAAAAACCCATCTGTGATGTTCCAATAAGATATCTGAAGATACGCTTCACAGCAGTTGTATGGGTTTCCTTGGGACATGACTAGAACCTTGCACACATACAGACACTAAACATGATGTCAGGTCTGCTGGCAGTTATGTACAGTAGAGATCCAATCATTCTTCTATACTAGGTTATATCAAACATTTTTCCTTTTTCATCCATATCCAGTTTGGTTGTAGTAGCCATAGGTGTTACCATTGGCTTGGCATTCTCCATCCCAAACTTCTTTAGCAGTTCTTTCAGATACTTGGATTGATTGAGGAAGATACCATCATTACACTGCCTGATTTGCAGTCCAAGAAAGAAGTTGAGTTCACCCATCATGGATATTTCGAATTCTCCCTGCATTAGCTTAGAAAAATTCTTGCAAAGAGATTCATTAGTAGCACCAAATATAATATCATCAACATAGATTTGAACAATAAGTAAATCTTTATTTTCTTTCTTAGTGAATAAAGTTGTATCTACTTTTCCTCTATTAAACCCCTTTTCATTTAGAAAATTACTTAATCTTTCATACCATGCTCTAGGGGCTTGTTTTAAACCGTAAAGAGCTTTCTTCAGTTTATAAACATGGTTCGGTTTTGCAGAGTCCTCAAAGCCTGGAGCTTGGTCTACATAAACCTCTTCCATGATATATCCATTTAGAAAAGCACTCTTCACATCCATTTGATATAACATAATATTTTTCATGCATACATATGTTAACAGAATTTTAATTGCTTCTAATCTAGCCACTGGAGCAAAGGTTTCTTCAAAATCAATACCTTCTTCTTGATTATATCCTTTTCCAACCAGTCTAGCTTTATTTCTGATTATTGATCCTGATTCATCAAATTTATTTCTAAAAACCCATTTAGTGCCAATGACAGGATGATTTTTGGGTCTGGGCACTAAATGCCAAACTTGATTTCTTTCAAACTGATTTAACTCATCTTGCATAGCCAAAATCCAGTATTCATCAGTTAAGGCTTCCTCAGTGCATTTAGGTTCAATTTGTGAAATGAAAGCACAATTTATCATTTGATCCCTTAACTGTTTTCTAGTTTTAACTCTTTCCTGAATATCCCCTATCACTTGATCAACAGGATGATTCCTTTGATATCTCCAAGTTCTAAGGAGTTCTTAAGACATTTCTTCATTATTCTCATTCTCAAAATCTTTCTCCTGAATATCTTCCTCTATGTTAATAGATTCAGATATTTTTGGTGGTTCAATTTTATCTTCATTAGAAAGATTTGAGTTTTTAAAGTTTGAAATAAGATCATCCTTATTAGTGACATGTTTGGAAGCAGTTTCATTTTCAATAAATATAACATGCACAGATTCTTCTACTAAGTTAGATTTCTTATTAAAAACTCTATATGCCTTACTTCTACTAGAATAGCCCCGAAATATACCTTCATTAGATTTGGCATCAAACTTACCCAGATTCTCCTTTCCATTGTTGTGGATGAAGCACTTGCAGCCGAATACATGTAGATGTGAGAGATTTCGCTTTCTTCCTTTGTGCAGCTCATAAGGAGTCTTCCCAAGAATTGGCTTGATGTAGGCTCTATTTATGATGTAACTTGCTGTGTTTACTGCATCAACCCAGAATACTTGAGAGAGTTCCTTTTCATTCAGTATTGCTCTAGCCATTTCTCCAATTGTTCTATTCTTCCTCTCCACTACTCCATTCTGTTGAGGAGTTCTTAGAGCTGAGAAGTTGTGATCAATTCCATGCTCATTACAATACTCCAGGAAGTATGAGTTCTCAAACTCTCCTCCATGATCTGACCTGATAGACACAATGGAAATACCCTTCTCATTTTGCACTTTCTTAGTTAAGGTTACAAATGCATCAAAGGTATCACTTTTAGAGGAAATGAACAATGTCCAGGTAAATCTAGAGTAATCATCCACAATTACAAGCACATATAGATTTCCACCAATGCTTTTTACCCTAAATGGACCAATCAGATCCATATGCAATAGTTCTAGTGGTCTAGTTGTGGTGACTACGTTTTTGGGCTTAAAGGAAGATTTAGTTTGTTTTCCTCTTAGGCATGCATCACATTCTTTATCTTTTTCAAAAGTGATTTTTGGTAGGCCAGTGACTAACTCATTTTTAACCAGTTTGAAAGTTGATTCATGTTAACATGAGCTAATCTTCTATGCCACAACCAACTATCATTATCCTGACTAATCAAGCAAACAGAATCTAAGGGAGGAAGTTCATCAAGATCAATAGTATAGTAGTTACCATCCCTTTGAGCTTTGAGTATTACTTTGTGATCACTTTTTCTGATGACCAAGCAGAACTCTGAGTCAAATAGCACCCAGTTTCCTTTGTCACATGTCTGGCTCACACTTAGCATATTGTGGTTGAAGCCAATCACAAACAGTACCTCTTCAATGGATGTTTCAGGATTCTTGCCCACAATGCCAATGCCAACTATTTTTCCATATTAATCACCTCCAAAGGTCACCTTTCCTCCTTTCTTATTTCTGAGAATGATTAACTTCTCCTTATCACCGGTCATGTGACTTGAGCAGGCACTGTCCATATACTATTTATTGCTCATTCTAGCTTTAAGACAAACCTGCAAAACAAGGTTCATATTTTCCTTTTAGGTACCCAAATTTGCTTGGATCCTTTTCTGTTAGTAGTCTTCTCCCTAGATACAGATATACCTTTGGGAACCTATTTAACCTTTAAAGCACATGAACTGGAAATATACCCCTTCTTGTTACAGAAATGACAGGTGGTAAAGGGACTGCTGGATTGAGATGCAGGAAGAAAGTAATGCAGATAATATTTTTGTTTTGCATGCCTTGGTTGATCATAAGATTCAATATGCAGAGAAATATGTTCTTTCTTTCTATTGCCACTAGCATGCACAAAATGTCTCATATATGCATTCTGATTCTTTTTCTTAATCTTTTCTTTGACTGCATAAGGATCATAGCCAAGTCCAACCTTTCCCTGTGATATTCTTTGGCTTTCGATTAAAGCAAACAACATATCTTTACCTTTAGTAAGCCTAGACATGCTTTTCACTAGATAGTCATTGGATTGCTTTAGTTCAACATGATTTACAACAAGCAGATTCAGCAATAGGTAGAGAAGCAATTTCAGAGATGTTGCATTGAGATTCTAGTTTGTTAATCTTTTTCTTAGCTTGCTTCACTTCTTTAGAAACCTTAACAAACTCATCATGCAGCTCATGAAATGCATCGAGTAATTCAAAATAGGAAGGTTCAGATTCATATACATCATCTTCTTGATCACTGCTGCATGGGATTTCAGCTTCTTCAGAGGCCAGTGCCATTAGGCAGATGTTGGCAATTTCATCTTCATCATCTTCTTCTTCATCTGAGTTGTTGCCCCATATTAATGAGATGTAAGCTCTTTTCTTCTTGCCTTTGTCTGTAGCTTTCTTTTCTTTCTCTTGCTTCTTGAGGAATTGTGGACAATCCCATTTGATATGTCCCTACTTTTTGCACTCATAGCAAGTGACAAGTTCTTTTGCTTCTCTCTTGCTATCTCCAGCTGCTCCTTTCTTGAAAATTTTCTTGTTTCTCTTCTTGCTGTAGAATCTTCCAAATTTTCTGACCATCATAGCCAGAGTTTCTTCATCTAGCTCATCTCCATCGTCAGATTCTTCTTCTTTCTCCTCAACAGCTTTCAGAGCAAGACCTTCCTTCTTTCTGTCTTGTCCTGCCTCCTTGAGAGCCTTC
The DNA here is from genome assembly GCA_026686845.1 of Adenanthera pavonina. Classification (NCBI taxonomy): domain Eukaryota; kingdom Viridiplantae; phylum Streptophyta; class Magnoliopsida; order Fabales; family Fabaceae; genus Adenanthera; species Adenanthera pavonina. Next base: position 25,346,232 of record JAIVEN010000004.1, read on the forward strand.
ATTTTTCCTTCATACTCCTCAAGAATACCAAAAAGAGCTATGACGGAGGCCATTGATTCTCCTCTGGCTTCCTCTATTGCTATCACTTTGGGTTGCCATTCCAGAGGGAGAGCTCTGAGGATCTTTCTAACCTTTTCTGTTTGAGTGTACTCCTTTCTCGGACTCTTCAGTTGATTCACAATGAGGGTGAATCTCTTCTGTAGCTCTTTTACACTCTCTCCTTTAGCCATTCGGAAGCTTTCATATTCACCTATGCATGTATTCAGTTTGTTTTCCCTGACTCCGGTTGTTCCTTCATGAGCAATTTACAGGGTGTCCCACATTTCCTTGGTAATGGAGCATTGTGAAACCCTGTAGAATTCGTCTTGATTCAAAGCACTGACCAAGCAGTATTTTGCCTTGAAGTTCAGCAAGACTCTTCTTCTATCTTCCTCATTCTATTCAGCTTCTAGCTTTTCTATGTACTTCCCATCATCCTGCAATACCATTGGAACAAAATCTCCTTTTTGGATGATAGACCAGATGTCCAGATCAATGGATTGGAGATAAATTTGCATCCTTATCTTCCAGTAACCATAGTGTTCTCCACTGAAGCCAGGTGATCTATTTGTGTTATTTCCCTTTGGTAGTATGCTTTCTCCGAAGCCAACCATTGTAATTCCCAGACTGTGAAACCCTTTGATTTCGAATTCGGGCTCTGATACCACTTGTTAGATAGGCTGGCTTCCTAAGAGGGGGGTGAATTGGGAAGATTGAAAATTTTCTGCAAAATGTCAAGAAGGTGAAGAAAGCAAAGTATGATAGTAAAACAAAGTATAAAAGAATAAACTGTAAAAGTAGCAGTAGGGAAGAGAAGACTCAGATATTTATCCTGGTTCGGTCTCTCCACTTGACCTACATCCAGTCCCCAAGTCACCATTTAAGATTTTCCACTATTCTGCAAGAATTTAGTGGGCTTCTTACAAATGTCTCAGTATAAAGTTAATGCTCTGTTTTAGATCTCACTCTTTCACTCTGTGCACTCTTACTAAGTGCTTCCCCAATCCCTAGTGATATCCCCTCACAAGTAAATCTTTCTTCCAGATGAAGATAAGATTGTTTACAATGAATAGACTCTCTTAAACAGAGTGAATATGAAACTTGGAGTACAAATATTGAAGTAAGAGAGTAAAAGACTTTGAGTAGATGATTTGGCAGAGTTTCAGTATATACAAAGTTAAAATCGTTACCCACAACTTCAAATGATGTTATATTTATAGATTTAGGTCTTAACTATATGTTAGAGACAAAATCTATACATTGGAGAAGTTATCCAATGATTACTCTGAAAAGCTCTCCGTTAACCAACCGCATTTAATGCTTCAGACATTTGAAATTTGAATTTCAGTTGGCCAAGAGACGAATTTCACAGAGACCGAAGGCTAAAGACTTCAACATTGAATATCCAATGTTCATCTATCATGAAGCAAAGTTCGAATTTTGATCTTTGGAAAATGTTTCTATGTTGTGATATACAAATTTTCATGTTTGAAGATGTTCTGTTAAGTGTGAACAGTACTTTCATTTTGCTACAGTGCTTTCGAAATTTGAATTTTGGAGCCCCAAAATTCGTCTGTCAGTAGCTGGTTTATAAGGCACAGTAGTTCATCTTATTCGAAATTCGAATTTTCAAAGAGCAAAGTTCGTCTATCAGAGAGACCTCTTTTCATGCTTACTTCAAAATTCAAATTTATGAATACTGTCATTTGTATGTCAACATATTATTATAACAGACTCACAATCTTAGTTTCTGAAATTCAAATATTCATGTTCAAAGTTTGTATGTCAGTGAACAATTTTGAAACTCAATCTAAGCTTGATTTCAGATGAACTTTGACATAATTTTAGATGAATTTCTTTAGCTTTCATAAGTTACATTTTGTCTAAAATTCGAATTTTCAAAAGCCAAAATTCGTCTATCACTGAAAGCTCCTTTCAGACACTTATCAAAATTCAAATTTTATAGAGTCAAAATTCGTCTGTCAGAGAAGTCTCTCTTCAGACTTATTCAGTTTCAATACGAAATTCGAATTTCCAAAGTCAAAGTTTGAATTTCCCAGATGACAGATCAGTATAAACCTTTCAAACTTTGTCTGTTGGTGGGTGTTTTTCAAATATTCCATGATTTAACATAGAATCAAGGTTTTAAAGTATCTTTTCACCAAATCAAAGTCTTTTACTTAAACTAAAACATTACTAAACATTCTACATCTATCCTTGCACCTATTTCTCCATAATTCCTTCACTTGAAACGTTTTGTGCACCTTTGATATCTTTATTCCAAGCTCTTGAAGGTTAGTTTGGAATCATCAAAACTCTTGATTCAACAATGTGAATGTTGTGGAAAATGCATGAGAATTTTCAGTTTTGGATATTTGATGTTAAGTTATGTTCTACCAAGTTTCATGCCAAAATGAGTTCATTTACAGGGGTTTTGGTAAGCAAATGGCAATATAGACTGAAACAGGGCATTTTCCAGATGTGTCTGTTTCATTTCCCCTTGTTCTGTACTTAATGTGAGATTAGGTTTATGGTATTTTTATACTAGATAGAGGGAATCTCAAGCTTTAATATGACATCTAATTCACCCCATTTAGAGCTGTGTACAATTAATGGTGAATTTTCTAAGTCAAGGTTCAGAACAGGGCAAGAATGGGAAAACTGAAAACTAAAAAGTAAGTACTAGAAAATTCAAAAGCTAATATAAAATCGTACAAAGCTCCAAATATTCAGTGGTTTATATGTATAAAAAGGTCTATGTTTTTTCATATGCTACTGATTTGAAGTTAATTAGAGTTATAGAACAAGAGATATGTAAGTTTTCCCAAAACTGTTCCAGTAAGAGTTAGATTGTCACTACCCAAAATCCAGGCCATGACCGGCACATAGACTAAGCTAATATATACCTACTTAGCCTAGCAAGCCTAACAGAAAAACTTATACAACTACTCAATTTAAATAAAAACTAAACTGAACTACCAAAATACTTCCAACAATCACTCACAGTTCATAACTTATTTCATTCCTCATATTCAAAAACAAATAAAAGTAAAGAATCAACAAATAGATAAGGCTATCTAAGTCAACATGACTCAATCCTAGCTCCACTATAGTAGTCACGTCACTACGGGATCTGCGTAATCATAAAACTAGAGATGTCCTACCGAATGTCCAAGAAGTTCAATTTCCCTAGGGTGCTTTATTCAACTACCTGTTGATCTGAAAATATGAAAATAGAAGGGGTGAGTCTACCACTGACTTAGTGAGGGCATAGACAACAAAGTGCACAGAAGGGAAGTAAAGGTCACAAGAGTTTTTCAAAATAACCTTACAAGTATATCTACCTATATTTAAACCAATCATCTATATACAAAACACTTTTATACCAACAACAAGGGATCAACACAAAATATTATTTCACTCATCCAATAGAAACGAAGATTCCCTTAGAATACTAAATGCTATCACACTAAGCACATCACAAAATCTTTTTTTCACATCCTATAACAAATGGTGGGGAATAACCGTCCCACATAGTATAATAATATAATAATATCTTATATACCGCAAGAGAAATAGCCATTTCACCTAATAATTTATATAATGCTATATTTCATATAAATAAATGTGAGGAATAACTGTCTTATCTATTAAATACTCATATTACAAATCAATTAAGCTCCTACTCAAAATGAAGGAAATAGTAAAACAAAGAAAAAAAAATAGTAATAATAAACAAGACAATATATATATGTATAACAACACAGCAACATGTCCACAATATTAATTTTAGTGCTATTGACAATGATTTCCATCGCTAAGACTCATCTCATTAAAATCATTATAAGATTACTAAGATTGAGGAACTAAAGGTAAGGTATGAAAAGAGAAAAAATATATATTGTAACCGGATATTAAACTCAGCAAGCCTTAATTTCTAAAGGTGTAAAAAAGAAAGGAAGGAAAACATATTTTGGATTTGCTTCCCAAACAAGGCAGAATATACAAGGGGAATAAGTAAAAATTATTTGAGGCTAGGGGAAATAGAGAAGGTACAAAATGAATGGTGACACATTGTCATCTATACAGTCACATGTTGGGACCAATCGTATAGATCCTTTTTTCCTTCTACCTAAGATTCAAACTGTGGAAGTTTCACCAGTACCACCTAAAATTATTACCGCATAAAGATATTAATACATTACTCAAATTTATCTTCTATCACTAATAGAATGCATCCTCATATATTAATCCTAATTCTTTTTATTCTAAATTTCTATAGTGCTCACTAAAATAAAACCTATAAAATTCTTAATCATTTAACAAGTATACAAATTATTTTATAGAGTCACTGTATAAAATAAAAATAAATTTCAAGATTTACCAAACTATTGTTAGAAAAATAAAAATCTAATTTTGAAGAAACTAACTTGGAGTAATATTCAAATAAGGAGCATTTGATATAATATAAAATTTAAAAAGAGGGCAGCACAGCATCTAAGTTTGGAACAAACTGAAACATATTATTTGAGAATATATAACTTAAAAGAGATCACTTATTAGTATGAGGCTAGGATTTGATTTGAAGCAAATAAAAAAAAACACAATAATGAAAGCTAGAAATCGATACAAGGACAAATTAAGAAAAAGCCAAACACTGTCGTTTAAGCAATGTAAGGATTATTTAATTTAATAAAACATATGTGAGGGTAAAAGTCAATAAGGAAGGAACAAAGTTTGTCTCGCTATATAGATGGTGACGTGAGCAAATAAGGATTCAGTAAGGTGAAAAGGTGAAGACGCAAAGCCTTGTGAGGATATATAAATATACATATGTATATGGGTTTAAGGGTGAGAGACCATTTCCTTAGCAGTAACTCAGGAAAGAAGAATGAAGAAAAGGATACATTCAGTGAAGAAAGATTAGAGGAAAATTGATAGGCTTAATGAGCAACGAGGTTGCGGCTGAGAGAAGAGAGAGTAATTGTGATATTAGGGTTCTCTTTACTAGATTTAATATAAGATTCTAGATCACTATTTTAGATATTTTAAAAATAATAATAATTAAAAGATCCAAAATAAGATTTTAGATCATTATCTTAGATACTTTAAAAAATAATAATAATAATTAAAAGATCCACGATAAGATTTTAAATCATTATCTTAGATACTTTTAAATAAATAATAATTAAAAGATCCACGATAAGATTTTAAATCATCATCTTAGATACTTTAAAAAAATAATAATTAAAAGATCTACGATAAGATTTTAAATCATTATCTTCGATACTTTAAATAATAATAATAATCAAAAGATTTATCCCAAAATTTAAACTCAATTTTTAAAAAATATATATAAATATATTAATCTACTAGATATCAAAATATCAAGAAAAAAAAATTCCTAAGTATATCTCAAAATGACTCCATAAAATAATTGCTAAAAAAAATATTATTATATTTATTTATAACTAATCTTTTTACTAAGGGTATCACATGGATTCTAACCCTTCGTGATTTAAGTTAAAGTCATGCCCTGTGTAAGTGAAATAAATGTATAATAAAAATATTTCCATAAGTAGATATGTAGAGCTTTCCAATGACATAGAGCATGCATGATTTGGTCATGGACAGAATGAAATATGATTTTTCAAAATTGAGATCAAAAAACTGAAAGATAGAAAAATAACCAAATGAATAGTAAATATCCATAAAATTACTGTACAAATTGGCTCAATGAAGTTACTGTTTTATATTTTTCCCATGCAGATCTGATTTTAAGAAAATTTTAGAGATTTGAATCACCTTAAGCTGAATTTTCTAGATTTAGTTATAAATTTTCAAAGTTCATCGGGTAACATGAAATTGCCAAGTGAACAGTACCCCGAATTTTGAAAAATTCTGCTTTTTTTATATTATGATTCTAGTCTCTAAACCATGATGAAAGACATCTAAAATGATCTAATACATGGGAAATGGGCCCTAATATAAGGTGTTACATGAAGCCTCTTCAAACAAGTTGGTTTGGGGGTTTTGAACTTGTATGAATGGTCTTTGAGTGACCATTTGCCTTTCGTGGCAATTGAAGGTTGTTAGTCGTGAGTTTTGGTTAATAAATAGCTAAAATGGTGTCAAGGGTCCAAAATCTCCATATGGAGTTGGATTGAGGTAAAAGTGGTGTCTATGAATAGATTGGGACTAAATGGACTTGTAGAAGTTGGAATCAAGTCGATCGGAGGTCGGAGCATGAAGTTATGCACGTCAGATTCGCCCTGGAATGTGGAAGTTACTGGTATAGAAAACCAACAGGGGGCGCCACGACGCAGGGTATCAGGCCGCAGCGCTACAATGTCCAGACATGATGGAGAAACAAGGGAAGGCCAAAGCCGTGGCGATACTGTAGCTGCTGCGGCCCCAGCCCTATTTTTGGTGTTGTTTGGTTCGTTTCTACTGTTCTGAAGCTTTGTAGAGTTGTTTTGAGATGTTTGGGTTATGTTTTGTTGGATTTTGAAGTTTTTGGTCAAGTGTAAAGGTGTCAAGAGTTAGGGTGTTACACAAATCGTGCTTTGAAACTTAAGGTTTGTGCTCTTATCATGCTATTGAGAAATATTAATAAATCACTTGGTCTTTGTAATGAAATACGTCTAATAGTGACTCAAATTGGAAAGCATGTGTTGGAAGTACAAATGATGTCAGGATCAAATGCTGAGATGAAGTTATATATTCTAAGAATTGATGTGTCTCCATCTAACTCTAGACTTCCGTTCATACTTTGCTGAAGACAATTCCGATCATATTGTCATTTGCAATGACCATTAACAAAAGCCAGGACCAGAGCTTGGTTAGTGTTAGATTATATTTGCCGAGACCAATTTTTACACATGATCAACTTTATGTTGTTGTGTCTCATGTTTGAAATAAACAAGGATTGAAGATGTTAATTCTTGATGCAAATGGTAACCCTACAAACAAAACATCTAATGTGGTGTATAGGGAAATTTTCAATAATTTAATATAGCCACTTCATTCATATATATATAACTCTAGCTGTTAATGTTGATTATGGAATGTTAGAATAAATTAATCTTTTTTCTCCTTTACAATATTTGGCTTACATACAACATACAATTCCATAAATTGGTATCCCTCTCCCATTCTTTCACTATTGATTCTCATAAAAAGTATTGAGTGGTGAATTAGTAAGGATAGCCCATGCAATGCACGAGTCATTAACTAGTTATGTTTTAAAATTCCAATTTTAAATACGACAGGCCTAAGACGTTAGAGTAAAGTTACAAATTTAAGATATACCGAACATCTCACACATAGGATGAAAGCTAGTGCTCCTATGATGTTTGTGAAAGAGACAGAAGGAGTGGAGACCTGCTTCCCTTACACAGGTAATTAAGTACGCCAATACTCCTCAACTAAAGATCCAAAAAAAATATTAATATGACGAAAATATGTTTTAGGAAGAAAAGCTCCACCCACTCCCTGCATATGTAAAATCGAGTCCCTCTTGTAGCTTTCAAAGGCTTCGGTAGAAGAGTACACCTCGAAAGAGTTTGAAGCAGGGGTATACCAATGGAACTCTCTAACCCTCAATGCCATTCAATTAGTTTGAAATTTTTCTTTAATTTCCATATCAATATAAAATATAAAAAAAGTAAGAAGCTGTATTGTTTCAAGTCATGAACAATACAGCTTACTCCCTGTAAATGCACTGAGGCCTTTTTAAGTTTTTGTGTAGAAAATGATAACCTTCTATTATTGTAAGACTATCTATATGCCCAAGTAGGGATTGAGAAAAGAGATGGGCAAGGTCATATATCAAAATATTTGAACTTGATGGTTTGGGACTCATTTGTTTCATGTAAATTTGTTTGTATATGATTTTCTTCATGATGAGTACTTTTCCACTCAAGGTACTTTTAACTAATTATAACCATAGTGCCCTATTACATTTTATATCTTATTCACTTTTGTAGTTATGTTTTTATTTGTTTATCACACGGAATCTGAATTGAGCTGATATGAAATGCAGATGCAAGCATAAAGTGATTCTACATGCCCCAAACTGAATGGGGCATCCCAAAATTCATCGACCTTGTCTCATTTAATGACCCTCCAAATGGATATCTACAGGAAGATTCTTGTGCATTTGGAGCTGAAGTTTTGTTGTCAAGCCCAATTTAAAAGGAGATATCTTAAAAATGATAGATGAACCTCCTTTTCTTTCCTATAGGTGGAAATTTGACAACTTTTAATGACCCTTCAAATGGATATCTACAGGAAGATTCTTGTGCATTTGGAGCTGAAGTTTTGTTGTCAAGCTCAATTTAAAAGGAGATATCTTAAAAATGTTAGATGAACCTCCTTTTCTTTCCTATAGGTGGAAATTCGACAACTTTTCAAAAGCTAACTTATAAGAGTACGAGTCTGAAACTTTTCTCGCTAGGAACTACAAATGGTACACTATTAATGCTTCCAAACTTCCTAGTCACCACTTACTACTTGAATTCTCTACATTATGTAAGTGAATGTAGAGGGTGCATTAATTCTTTTGGAACAAATACTGCTATGATAAGATGCCTCAACTACCTTCATCACTTGACTTACACTTATCTGTAACTTAGATATGTCAATATCAACGGTGACTTATGAATTTGATGAATAATTTCTTTAGACGGAAGAAAGATTATGTAATTACATTTACTCAAAATCTCACCTATTACATTCTATTGTGGAAGAAACAATTTCAGGCTTGAATAGAAGAGATAAAATTTAACTTATATTCTCTTTTAAATGCATAAAGTAATAGATTTTGGTTTTGTTGCAGGAAGCTCATTTTCTACCTTAACGGGCTGCATGAGAGCAAGGGCCATCGTATCTGACTATTTTTGAAATTAGATGTCTCGTCAATTCCACCTAATACTAAATTATATATGCACTGCATTGTGCATGCGAGAGACCAAATGAGTGAGATTAACGTCCAAGTTTGCTAGAAATTAAATAACGGAGTTTAATTAGTCGAGCACATGGTTTTAAATTCAGAAGATATTCATTTGTTGTTTTCCCATTTTACAGTCTATAGGCACTTCTCAAACTCATCTTTGTGCTGGGGCTTAAGAGCGTTGGTGCCATTGGCAAAACTAAAGGACCAAGCTAAGGGTTTCCTTTAGGAAGATCATTGTATTGCTGAGACTGCAGAAATGGGCTTTAGGAACACTCATTCAGGAATATTTTTTTTAAAAAAGTTCTTGAAAAGGCCTTTGATTCCTTAAGAAACATTTTCAAAAGAAAATGTTCTCAAATAGGGAACATATTTTCAAACAAACGTTTCTGATTCTTTTCTTTTCTTTTTTTTTTTAAACATCTGCAAAATATGACCAGTGCCCACTAGGTCGCTCGACAATCTTCCTCCCTTGGTTTGAACCCTTCTCTCTCTCTCATCCTTTCTGCCATTGAGTTGTGTATATTTTGGCCGCCTCTCCATCGACATTGGAACTCCAGGTTCTGTTTGTTTCAACTAAGAAAATTAGAGATGGGAAAATTAAAGGGATTTTAATTAGGGAATTAAAGAGAAAGGAATTGAAATGATTTTAAAATTTCTTTATTTCATGAAATTAAAGGAGAGAGAATTGAAAGAATTTTAATAAAATTTTATTTAGTTAAGAAAGGTTTTGAAGAGAATTGAAAGAAATTGAATAATAAATATTTTATTTTCTTCAAAAATCTTAATTTAAAAAAAAATTTATAAAAAATTAAAAAATAAACTGCTCCAACTTTTTAACCAAATAAATAAGAGGAGGAGAAGATTTAATACCTACATTCTCCTCTTAAAAAACTACGAACTTCAAACTAAACGGAGCCTTAGGATTAACCCCCCACTACCCCTTTCCATTTCTGACCACTCTCCTTCTTTCCCTCTTTTTCCCACTGCACGAGTTCACCAACGGAGCACCTCCTTCACCTCAGTCGTTGGCCTCCGTTGAGATAGTTTGAAGTAGCGCCCATGACCCACGCCTCCACCGTCCTTCCCTTTGACAAATCTGACCAAGTCATGCGAGATCGTCAAAAGATGTTGCCTTCGAGTCGTTGTAGCAACATGCCAGATCATGACTCAGATCTAATTAGGTTGTTGCCGTTGCAAAATCAATAGTCGCACTAGAAACCAAGGTGTGGTTTGAGGTTGTTGGTGAAGACCTTAATTTTCTTCTCTCATTCCATTTTTCATCTGTATATATTTTATTTGAAACTATTTTTTATTTCCAATTGGTTCTTCGAAGATCCATAATCTTTCAATTTAATATTTTTATCATCAAAAGCATCATTTTCTCTCTTCTTTGATCTATTGGTTCTTGGTTGGACACTTGGTTTTTGTGAAGAATAATAATAGATTAACAGATCTTTTCGGATTTAACTGTATGTATAGCTTCTTAGTTCTTAGTGTTTCAGTTCAAATACAGTTTTTAGTATATGATTGGAATATAATTTTCTTTTCTTTTCAAAAGATGATAATTTTGATTATAAAGAATAAAGCAAAAGCAATTCATCCAGAGGACATGTATTTTGATCAAAATTAACCACCTAGCATCTGCATTGCAATAAACATTTTCCTTTCAGTCTGACGTGTTTTTCCAATCATTGCTGTGACAGTGTTCAGAGATTTTCAGTATTTTCTTTTTATTAAAAGTTGGAATGGTGGAGGACATGTATTTTGGATGTTGCTTTTCTAATGTGTATTATTTTGACAAGGATGTAATTAGAATTATGACTCTTGTTCATATTGGTTACTTGTGTTATTTAGGGATTTCCATTGCCGTGCCTTTTTCCTCTTGGTTTCAGAACTATATTTATTTCCAATTTACAAACAGAAATTGGACATATATGATGTATCTGTCCAATGCAATGTGGATGAGCCTACTGTTCAAAGTCTGAATGGATACAGAGCTGCAAATCAATTTAAAGCTTATTTCAAATATGGAGGTACTTTATTTGTCTTCCTTTATCCCTAAGATGTAGTTCACTGGTTCCTTAATGGCACTATGGTATGAGGTAGTTGGAACTAAATTCTGCTGAAAACAATATCAGTATCTATGTGTATTTCATTATCAAACGCTTCTCATAATCAAAGTCATATAAACCATTATGTCCAACGCTTAGAAGTCACAGGTTGAGTAGACTACGATTAGAAGAGGTATAATAAACAGAGGAGAGAGAGATGAGAGAATTTGTCCTATTTGATCACTTTCTACCTTATTAACTCTTCAACTTGCTGATATATTTCCTTGTGTATGTGATTGTGAACCTGAACAAGAGCCTATATGTAAAGCATGAATAGAGGGTTGAGAGAGGGGAATTGGGTTTTGATTTTGAGGAGCTGTTGAAGAAACTTTAAATTGATGGGGTGTCTCAGAATTTTTTAGATATGGGGGGTTTGAGAGAAGCTGGAAGCTGCTTCAATTTTGTTGCTGTTTTAATTTTTTTCTGCCTTTATTTTGATAAAGTTGGGGGAAAAAGAGAAAAGCTGGTGGGCATATTGTTTTGAAACCTCTCTATTATTAAATTAAGAGGTTTTAGTGGGAGCTTCATTAGCTTCCTCGATTGATGATTGATAGATTTTAGCTGTAATGGTTTTTAAATTTGCTGATATTAGAACCAATTTTAACTTATGAAATTAGTCAAAAGGTTTAACCAATCTACTTACAAGGAGCCTTCCTTTTAGAATTTTGCTGGTTGGCCCTTCGATAACTTTGCAATGGTTATTCCATGACACAAAGTTTTAGGTGGACTGTAAGTGCATTACTCCCGAACTGGTTTTCATGATTGTTATTTAGAGATCTTCTGTTTATGTTCCTATTTTCATAAAGCAAAGTAACCACTAGAGAAGATCAAAGAGAGAGCTAGAAGGTTTGAATGGAACTTTCTGTGTATGTTCATATTTTCATAAAGCAATTTAGAATCTTCTTTTGAATTGCTTATTGTATCACTATCCTAACTTGTTCTTGATTATATACCCTTTGTTATTGATAGATACGCTTTCCTTGATGAAGGTAATTTATGCTTGTTGCATGGCTGCACCTGGTGGTAAACTGTCTTATATGGCTATTCTTATGAAGAATACTAGTATATTGACATGCCTTGCTGAACCTTTATTGTTTGTAGTTTGCTTATACTTTATTAATGTACATGCAAGATTTTTGGCTTAAAACCTATTAATGCATGTTTCATTTTACAGAACTTTAATTTCCGGACTCATATAGTGCTTCGTAGTCCGAAGAAGATATACAAGAAGTCATAGAAGAGTACTGGGCAAAATATGTGTTAGAAGAATGAAATTTATACATTGATTATAATGTTGAGACATTGTTTGAAGATAATTTGTGGTGTGAAAATATTATTTATTAGTGATTTGCAAGTTGATATTGATTGATTAATATTAATGGATCTGAACTTTTTTAGCCACAGTATGTCTTTAATTCTATAAATGTATCATGGTTGGATTCTATAATTACTGGAATGGTTGAAAGAGAATAGCAAGGGCAAAAAAATGAATTTTTTTTTTTAAATAATGAGTTTGGGGAACATTGTATCTGTGGTTAATGCGGCGTTAAGGTGTCTTACTCATAATTTTATTGTTTATCCCTGTTCATTTAAGTTGAGCACAACTAATATCTCCACTGCCACTTCTAGTAATAGATTTAATTGGTGAAGGATATCTCTACAATTACTAAGAAAATACTGAGGCACTTTTAGATCTTCATCTTCCTGTCACAATATTCCTGGATTGTCATATATTTTTATTGTTTTTTGTTAGATAGATCTAATGTACTTGGAAGAAAATTTAGTTGCCTTGATTGTTTTTTGTAGTACTTCAAAACAGAGATTATCACTGCCTTTTGTCTAAGTGAACTTTTTCTCATGAATTCCTGCTATATTTTCTGTCATTTTAGGTGATTTATATATTGCTTTTATCTTGATTGTTTCCCATATCTAATCATGTATTGCATTTCGTGGTCATGTTAAATTCTCATGATTCACACTACCATTCTCATTGTTTTTTAGTTTAGCTGATTTTATTTTGTTCAGAAACCATCTTGTTAGAATTACGAATAAAAAAAACAATTTTGCGCATGCAGCTATCGTGATTTTAGGATAAGTGGTTCCCCCCCTTGCATCAAAGCTTCCTCTATTTTGTGGTCAGTAGTTGGGTCCTCAGTACTTCAGTTCTCAAAATAAAACTAAATTTTAGCTTGAGGTAGTGATGTGCATATTCTTTGCCTTAGCTTTAAGTCGAAGGGCCTTTTCTTTGCATGAGTGATGTGTTAGAGATATAAGTAACTTAGAGAAACTACAATGGAAGATTGAAAGTTATATCAATTCAATTTACCCCATGATTAAGAGAGTCTAACTAACGCCAAGCACAATTTCTCCTGAACTCAAAATTACCAACCTTGCACAACATCATTCACTTTGAGGCCATTATCTCTAGCCACCTTTGTCCAAGTTGGTCTCAGAACGTAGAAAGAGCTCTTCGCTAAGTCCCATTTTCCCAACACAATGCTTCTTATTCGAAGTGAGGGCTCTATCAACACAACATCGAGGGCTTCATTCTTCGTCACTAATTCTGATTCTCGTAAGAACTGGTGATTCTTTATCCGAATCAATGGAAGGGAAAGTCGATTGTGATGTGCTTTCAGGTATGTGGCATACAACCTCTTTTGAATTACCAACATGAGCTCTAACCCACACGTCTCCTCAATCTTCCTCCTGAATTTGTCCGGCAAATCTGGAGGCGGATTTGGACCAACATGCGCATGAAGCAATTGTTGCTTCTTCTTCTTTTCATTCAACTTTGGATTTCCTTTCTTCATCTTCAATGACGATGACCTTCTCGAATTACGATCTTGTGAATTTAAGAAATTACCTGGGGAGAGCTTTTCATTGAGAGCTTGATCAAGATTGGAGAGAGTATCATACTTTTGCTTCAAACTTGTGGCCTTTTCATGTTTAGGATTGGAGGGTTTCTTGATATTCTTGGGAATTTTTTCTCTTCGAGCATTTATGTTTCTTAAAGGAATTTGAGAGGGGCTACCCGTGCGACTTCCAATAATGCTTCGAAAGAAGTGCAATTTGGGTTGATGGGTATACCCTTCAAGTCGTCATGGTCAAGAATGATGACATCGTAGAATGCCTCCTATTGCTTGAGGAGCGGGAAACAATTTCGCTGGATGGATTAGAGACAACGAAGTTGGGTATTATGATGTATCCTTTATATAATATAATGCCTTTTGTACCTGAGGTAGTAAGCTTTCCCTTTTGAATTACGAAAAGGAAGATTTCTACTATAATTTTACTCTCTGTCTTTTAAAATTACTAATAATGTTATCTTAAGTTGATCTTCATTTTTAATTGATTCAGTTGGTTTTGTTTTAAATATCTTCTCCTTGCGGTCAAATGGTTAATCTCTAGTTATATTATTGGCAAAAAAAAAATAATAAATCATTAGTTATATTATTAAAATAACGTGTTACATGGCAAGTAACATGACACATGGCTGCCAACAAGATTAATAACAATAGTGCGACGAAGCAATTAAATAATTTGTATGTTTCAATTTACTGAATCAGGCTAAAAAAATTTACTGAAGAAAATTTGTCTCTCATTTGCCACGAGGAAAATAGTATAACTTATTTCTTACACTCTAATTATTCATATTTATGATATAATAATTTAATATTTAATATAATATATATATATATATATAATTCATAACAATATCACTTGGCAAGGAAAAAAACAAGTAAAAAGTATTACTGGATTCCCTTTTGTTTTTGGAAGATGCTTGGGCTAGGAGTATTGATGGTCATATCTCGAAGGTCGTTGTGAAGCTGAAGATACATAATGAACCACCAGTACAAAAATCAATGTTTATTATGTGATTTAACTTTATAGAAAGTATAGTTCTCGGAAGTTACTTTTCAAAAGGTATACCAAACCACTCCTTAAAAGCCTTTGGGGTTTCTTGTGTAATTGTCTCAAATTAGAAAACATCCTCTAATTTGTTAGTAAGAATTTCCTTCGAGACGCAAAAATCATTGAATTTTATTTAAGGTATTAAAAATCGAACAAGTCATTGAACCAAATGAGACAATAGTTTAAGGTTTAGTGGTTGAACTGGGATCGGACCAGAGTTGGACCAGTTGTAAATAAATTAATATATTTTAAATAATGTAAATAAAAAATATAAAAGATATTTATTCATGATTATAAAATTAACAATATATCGTATAGAAAATTAAAAATATTATTAATAAATTTTACAGCCTAATATTAAAATCTAAATAAGTTAACATTCATCTACAATTATATATTGAATTCAAAATAGTCAATTGATATTCTATTTTGATATTATTTGTTAAGTAAATTTATCATTATTAATAATTATATATCATAATAATACTTATATAATATTATAATATAGAAATAAAAAAATTTATACAAAAAATAATGCTACTTAGTACTAAAAATAATGTTATTTTATCTTAAAAATTAAAAAAAAATTTAAAAATTAAAAAAGGGGCCAGACCGATTCAAACTGATTCTGTACCTGTTTTTAGCCGGTTCTTGACCAGCTCACACCGGTTCTGAGATGCCCCAATTTTTGTCGATAATTGGACCAGACCAGGAGCCAGTTCTCGATTAGACCAGTTGAACCAGTCGAACCAGTCGATCTAGTCCGGTTTTTAATACCATGGTTTTATCTTTCCCAATAATTTTTTTTTCATACACATAGCCAGGGATCAAATCCAAAATAGCATGCTTAAAAAACCCAACCATCTACTAATAATGCCAAAACCTTCTTGGTTTTCATGAACCTACATTTTGAATCAATCTATTAATATAATTTGTATAATCATCATCATTAATAAAATATATAAAAATAAAATAACTTTCGTATTTATTACTCTCTCTAATCCAATTTATGAGAAAAAAATTTCTTTTTGATGATATATATTAATATATAAAGGAAGAGAAGAAAGTTAATGTTGCATTAATTTCTTTTTACCAAAATTATTCTCTTTCATTAACATTATTGAGAATCAGAAAGTGTATCTTTAGAAGAAATTGAGAGAGATTAATTATGTAGTGGTAATTTTGGAAGAAATTAAAAATGTGAGACAAATTAAATAATTTTAACTCCCTTTCTTGATACTCATAAAGTATTTTTTTTCCTTCATAAATGGAATGGGAGGGAGTACTAGTTTTTTAACTAGCTGCTACTTCTTTGAAATAAGTATTTTTTTTAATACTTACACATTTACATCACATTACTTTTCTAATATTAACAATATCAAGATAACTATAGACGTAATTGCCAGTGCTAGTGCGTTGATGACATTTTCTCTCAAAAAACTTACCTTCAAGCAACTAGTGCCTCTACTTTTGGCTCCAAAAGGTGAGAATCTTTAGTGTCTGGTTGATTTGGTCAAGAAAGGGAAGCTTAAGACTAATAAATTCCAAATATCCTCTGACAAAGGTTGAAGATGCTTGGGCTGCGAGTATTGAAGGCCATGCTACAGGGAAGATCATTGTGAGCCATAGATATACATATTGGTACAAAAACTTTGTTTATATATTATGTGAATGTTGTAAGTAGATCTCATGTGATTTTTAGTGTCTTTAAATACTACAAATAATTTGTATGTTTCAATTTACTGAACAAAACCTTTGGGTGGGGTTTCTTGTGTAGTCCTTAAACTTGTGTGCATTTTGTTCATGAAGAAATATTCCTTTATAAAGCACTGATATTCCAAAAAACAGTGTCTACATGAAATATATATTTGATACATGCGTACTTTTTTTGAATTTTATGACGCTAGTTACGGGATATCTAATTCCATTTATTCAATCCAACTTTATTTTACTACTTGCAATATATCCCAATTCCCAACATACATGTTCATTTGTCTAATGTTTTGAAATATTTTTGGAGCTCTTTAGTATGTTTGAAATGCACAAAAATGGTGCAATAACTTAGAAAAAAAATCTTATTTTCATAAATTACTATAAATAAGGATTGATGTTTTGTTTGAATTAAAATTACATTTTTAATTATGCCTTGATCATAAACAAAATTATTTCAAGTTTTTTGTCAAAAAATTTACCGTGACTTCCTTACTAAAACTTTTTAAGATTAGTTGCTATTAAGACAAGAAGAATAAAGAAAGAAATACGAGAATGTTATTCATTGATAAGTAAACCGATAAGCAACTAGTTGCTTGATATGGAGACTAGATTGATAACTAGCTAGACTGATTTAGTCCCCTTATGCTAATTCAAGGTGTCTTGTATTAACGAAATTGATATAACAAAACTATCCCAAAAACAAAAAAGCAACTTTATTTTGTCTATTTTTTCTTAATTAAGAATTAATTAACCTGATTAAGCGAGCCTAACTAAAGCCAAGCACAATTTCTCTTGAACTCTGACCAAACTTGCACAACATCATTCATTTTGAGGCCATTATCTACCGCTACCTTTGTCCAAGATAATCTCAGAACATAGGAAGAGCTCTTTGTCAAGCCCCAATTTCCTAGCACAATGGTTCTTGTTTGAAGCGACGGCTCTATCAACACAACATCGATGGCTTCATTTGGTAACCAATTCTGATTCTCATAAGAACTGGGGATTCTTAATTTGACTCAATAGAAGGGAATGTCGATTATGATATGCTTTCAGGTCTGTGGCATATAGCCTATTTTGAATTACCCGCATGAGTTCTGACCCACCCATCTCCTCAATCTTCCTTTTGAATTCATTTCGCAAATCTGGAGGTGGGTTGGGACCAACATGAAGCAATTGTTGCTTCTTCTTCTTCTTCTCATTCAACTTCTGATTCCCTTTGTTCTTCCTCAACGACGTCGACGAAGACTTTTTGGAATTCGAACCTTGTGAACGCAAGACATTACTCAGATAGAGCTTCTCATCTAGAGCTTGAAGGATGGTGACTTGAGCTTCATCAAGAACCAAACCCTTTTTGTCAGTGAAAGCACCATATTTTCGCTTCAAGCTCGTAGCCATTTCATGTTTTGGATTGAAGGGTTTCTTGATATTCTTGGGAATATTTTCTTCTCGAACATCTGATGTTTTTTGAAGGAATTTGAGATAGGCTACTCGTGCAACCTCCAATAATGCTTTGGAAGAAGTGCAATTTGGGTTGATGGGTATATCCTCGAAGTCATCCATGGTCATGAACAACTACATCGTAGAATGCTTCCTGTTGCTTGAAGAGCACGAAACAATTTCACGCTCAAGTGCCTCGGCTTGATCAAGAAACCATAAAGTTAGGTACTATGATGTTTTCTTTACAGAACATACTCCCTCCGATCCTATATATAGGATCTTTTATTCTAATTCTAAATTTAAGACCCTTTACAATATATGAGGTAGTATTTATTATACATTTCCAGAAAAAATACACATATTTAATGTATCTAAAGAGAAAGAGAGAGAGATTAAATAAGCGTAGTTTTGAAAAAATGTTGAGATTTTCGGAGAAATCGAGGTAGTTAATTAGTTTTAATTTTAATTCTTAATTTACGTGATTCGGTTAAAAGAATCTTATATTAAGGGTAAGAGGGAGTATAATATAATAGTTTCATTGATTTATGCCTCAACCAACCGAACTAGAGACTGAGAAAACAAGGAAATAAGGGGGTGTTTGGCTGAAAAATCTCCTCTGACATTAGTGCGATTGAACTGGGCCCTAGAAACGCACTAAATACTTGAAAACTCAAGAAAGAATTTGCCAACCACACCATCCAAAACATATGGCGAAACATACCCTAAGGGAAAAAGAAATTTCCTTTTTGTATGAAGTAGTAAACTTTCCTTTTTGAAATAGGAAAAGGAATGATACAATGTGAGTGTAAATATATGCAACTTTTTTCCTTTACTCCTTTTTGTTTCGAAAAATTAATAATAATTTGATCTTAACTTTATTTTCATTTTTAATTAATTTAGTTGTTTTTTTAAACAGCTTCTCATTGTAATCAAATATTTTAGGGTTAATCTCTAGTTATATATTATTGGCCAAAAAACTAAATCTTTGATTATATATTATTAAAATAACATGTGATGTGGCAAGTAACATGACACATGGTTGCCAACAAGATCAATAACAGTTCAATTTTTTTTGCCAACAATAACAATGCGACTAAGCAACTAACATCTTATTTGGTTCGTTTATATGTCATGGGAAGGGAGATAAATGGGTTTATATCATAGGGGTTATTGTGTTTGGTTGGTCCAAACATATATAATCTGAATTACACACATGAAGCTAATTATTGGCTAATGTATAAATAGTTTTAACCCAAAAACCCATATAATCCGGATTGCATGTATGTAAGTGAAGGAAAAATACCATAATGCCCTTAAAAAAAACAAAATTACAATCTCATTCTTTTCCCTCACCATCTTCAATTCAGACCAACCTCGCCACCATGACCTCCATACCCAAACCTCCTGTGACCCTGCTACCACTCCATCAACTCTAGTCTTCTCAAAGAATGGTCTTTTGGAATGCTTCTAATAATAAAAAAAGTTGTCCCGATAACGTTGATGGAACGTTTCAAAAATGTTTCAAAAGACGAAAAACAAACATTCCAAAAGCACATTTCTATAGTAGTATTTATAGTTCTGAGCTTAATCAAAAGGCCATGATGATTAAGCTTTAGTCAAAGAAATGAAAGAATTTATGGTGAGTCAATAGCTAGATATATAGATATGTGGTTTTCATTATATATATGGATTGTTGTTGAAGTTTAACTTCTTTTTTGTTAAATTTAGATTAACTTTTGACCGTGGTGTTATGTGATATAATTTTGTTTCTTAGAATTTAGCTTTTATCAAAATTGTTGGATTAATTAATTGTCGTGAGACTAATTTTGTTTTATTTGAGTTTTAAGTTTATTGTGTTTTCTGACATATTTTTTGAATTTGGATTAATGAAAAGATCCATGATAGTACTGCTGGTGCACTGCTATGCAACAACTAGCATTCAACAAATACTTGTACATTGGTGAAGCATTAATGCATTAATTTCAACCATTAGTCTATAGTGAAATTGTTTCCTGGGCACTTTTAATTATCATGTGGATAAAATTTAAGTCCTCAAAGAATTTAACTGTATTTTGCCTTCTATTTCTGTTGCTTTAAAAGATGTCATTTCTTATCTTATAGATTGAACTTGGCATTGACAAGTGTTTGAAATTACAACTTCTCTTTTTTAAACAAAAAAAATCCTATGAAGAGACCACCCATGAGTTATTATTGAAATAACACAATCTTCCCTTTTATGTTTTTTATATTTTGACAAGGTTGTTGCGTGTTTGTGTCATATCAACATAAATGCAAAAGGAGTTTATGAAATTCATTAATTCTTTATCTTTATGAGGTTTGTGCACATTTTGAAAAATGTAAGAAATTTTTTTTTTAGCAAAATTGAGAGATATGTATTAGTCAATGTATATAATAACATTTATAAAAAGCTATATTATTTATTAGTCATAAATAGTGCAGTTAATCTCAGACACGAAGCTCACTTTTTGTTTCAAAAAATACGTGGGAGAATTGTGTAATTTCAGTCAAATTCAAGGAACAAGTGTGTGTGAGAGGGAAGGGGGAGATAAGTGTATGAAATATTGAAAGAGAAGCAAATATATCTTCATCGCATTATTATTATTGTTGTAGTTGAATTGTTGAATGATTGCAGCATAGATGAAGGAAAAATATGAAATTAGAGGATCAGAGTAAATAATTATATTTGACACAACACAATCAGTGTGTAGTACAATGTTACTTCACATCCTGCACATTACCAAATTCCAAATCCCTTCCACTATATGATATATTGATTCTTGGCTAAATTATTCTATTTATTCTTCAACCTAGATGCTATAAATAATACTTCATCTTAAGTTCTCGACTAATGAATGAGAGAGAGAAAGAGGTACGACTCTTGTTTACTTGTATCTCATCAAGTCAAGGTGGACCTTATATGATGTGTAACCTATGCAAACTCCCTGATACTTTATGGATTAATTGTTATATCATATTTGGGTTTGTGTTAGAGTTTGTGACTTGTTGCGTAGTAAATGTACCTCACATATTATTATTAGTGTCCAAATCTCATTGTCTTGGTGTTTTAGGCCGGGGACTTGTTGTCCCACTTCCCTTTTGGCATGATTGGTTTGTTTGTAAGCTTGGTTTGGTTCATGGGTCTTTAATGTGTCCAATGGGCATATAATCTATCAGTATAAAATAGGGTTCAAGCAGGTCAAAACCTAGAGAAGTGGTTCCTTTAGGGTGGAACCTTCTTGGACAAAGTCAATATGTTAATAAGAAACTATAGGAATGGTTGCTGGGAGTTAAGATGGTTAAGAGTGGGTTAGTGGTAGTTGGTAACCTAAGTAAATCCAAAAATGACTACTTTGGTTTTGGATGTCTAAAATTTCCATACAAAGGTATTTTGCGTCGTGGTTTGTATCCGTAGTAGATAAAAAGTAGAGTGACTTGTAAACTTTAGAATCGGGTAAATTAGTTAAAGGAGCAAGGAGTTATGTGCTTCAAAAGTTAGTCAAATTCATCAGTAAATAGCTAATGTGTTAGTTGTTAGTGGCATTGTGATGCCTAGATACACGGCTATGGCATCGTTTCCTCATGGCCTTCCCAAGGTTTAGTCAAAACCTTGCCACGCCATGGTGACACCTCAGTGACCTAGACTCTCTTATGTTATGTTGTTATGTTTTTAGTGTAGTTGGTCCTTGCTTTGTAGGATGTTACAATAAGAATAAGTTTTCTTCTCACTCAACCTCTTACCCTTATGGCCAACACAATTGATTTTTCCAAAATTGAATGTTGGGTATAGCAATTCGCCAAATGGGTTAGCGACAATGCTGATGATTTTGTATGTCTAGAACACTCCATATGTAATAAGCATGTCCATCATTTTAAGAAGGACTTTGTCTAATGATACAAGACCAGAGGGACCAGGGCTTAAGGAAGGATCAAAATAAAGCAAATTGGAGAATTGAAACAAAGAGCATCGGCACTGCATCAGTGAACAATGAAGCCACAGGCAAGGAACACTAGAAGATCGTGCCTTGGTTGAACTCGAGAGCCCTTGCACCGTAATGCCAGTTGCGAAACTTGGTTAAATCAAACATCAAAACCAATAGTGAAAAGAAAGAAAAAATAGAGGGAGGATGATATGCTCTGCTAGGGTTTGATTTTTCCAACCTTGGAGGTTCAATTTCTAGCAATTAGAAGCTCAAATCTTGTTAATAAGTCATCCCTTAACTTTCCTCTGCGTTTTTCTCCAAGTTTTACTGAAGATTTTTCATGGATTTGGTTAGGGTTTCGATTTGGATAAGCTTCCACTGATTAAATTATGTATAAATGTGATCTAAAGGTGTTGTTGGATGTTTCTATGGATTAGGTGTTGGATTTATGATGTTTAAGTGGCATATCTCCAAAACTCTAGCCTCAAATGTTGACATTTTTGGGAATCCGAACTTGGGGAAGTATGATTATGATTCTAAGAGTTGTCTAGAGTGTTTTGATGCTTGGGTTTGCTTAATGAAGCTTTGTTTCCATTTGAGTTATGTTCAAGTTAGTAAATGTGTATGCTAATGGTTGAGGATTTGTAATGGTAATGAGGAGTTGATATATAGGTTGTCCTATAGCTTGATTATGATCTCTTGACTCCGGATTGTAAATGTAAAGCATTAGATTGGTGGTGGTTGCTTTATTTGGCCTACCGAGATGTCAAGTGGGTTTGACGGTTGAGGTAACCAGGGTTTCCTTTTGTGTTGTGATCTATGTTTAGTCATTTTCATATCATGATATGCACACTTTATGTGTATATATATATGTTTTACCTTTTTATATCATGATATGTCTTATAGCTTAGTTATGCTTGATCATATTCATATCATTATATGTGCAACTACACAACTAGTAAGTTATCTATCCCTACCTCATTGTATGATGAAAATGGCAATATGATATTAATGATTATGATACCTGTAAATTGTGATGACTGTTGATATGGAATGATGTTTATGCACCCAACAATGTATTGCATACCTTCATATGGCATTCTAGCACATTAGAGAGTGATATATGTTGACATATTAGCATGCATTAGGCACTGTCACATTATGTACATTGTTGGGACATATGGCCTAGGTGACGATGCTCTATATACCACGTGGTATACCAATCTGCTAAATAGCACACGAGACCTTATGTTCAGGTGGTGCGGCTTATGTATATTCTAGCCACTAAATAGTCACCCTATGGCCAGGAGACTTAGGTGGCTATGAATTTAGGTGTACTTTCTCTAAATAGCCACCAATTCGGGTCGTTCAGGGGAAGAAAAGCCATGGTCCAATCTCTGGTGAAATGGCCTTTAGCCAAGTCATGACCATTAGGAGGAGAGCTAGGTGGTGACCTAAGAATCGGCTGTCATGAGTCATTGGAAGGGGGCTACTAGTTGAGGTTATCTTGTCATAATAACTAGCTCATGGTTCTAGCCGTGTATTGATGGGATCAATGTCTGTATATCATGCATATTGCATTGGTGATAAGTTATATCTGTTATTAGCATAAAAGTATGATTATGTGTATGTATGTGTTTACACCTAATTACTGGGACATTTGTCTCACCCCGTGAGTAGCAATTTCTAGGTGAAGTATCTAGCTCTAGCAAGGACAAGGAAAGCTTGGGCAAAAAGGATTCAGAGTACCATTGCAGGTGTCGGGAACTATACTTCCGAAGTATTTGTTATTCATTTATTTTTAGTAAAGTGCCATCATAGTAATGTGTAATGTCTTGTGAACCTATGTGATTTGGTGCATGACCATTGTATGTTCACTATGGAACCTTTTGTACATTGGATGGCCTACCCTGTGTTGATGGGTCTAAAACTATGTTAAGGTATGTTAATTGTTAACTATGTCTTACATATGTTATGTGACGTGTGTCACCTGAATGTATGCTTGTGTTGGACCTGAGATTGATGTCTCTAGCGCACCTTGGATTTGTTGCCTAGGTTGTAAGCCTAGTGTAGATCTTGGGCCCTTGGTTTTTGTAAAAGGGGCATATAGCCCATTAGTTGGAGTTGGGGTTCAAGGGGGTCAAAACCTAGAGAAGTGGTACTTCGGGTTAAAATTCTTCTTGGATAGGTTACTCATGTATCTTATGACCTGTAAAAATGGTATTTGTATGCCAATTGCTCATGGGTGGCTATTGGAGGTGTTGAGTTCTTATTTTTGGTCAAAAGTGACCATTTTGGTGTTGGATATCCAAAATCTCCATATGGAGGTGTTTTGAGACATGGATAGTGTTTATGGTTGGAAGAAAGTAAAGTGACCTGTAGGAGTTGAAATCAAGTCAATCGGAGGTCGACGTATGAAGTTATGCTCGTCAGAAATTCAGTCAAAAAGTCAGCAAGTTGCTGATATGAAATCTAAAATTAGCGTCAAGGCACCATAATTGTGATTGTGGTGCCATCCATCTCGGGTCCCTTCCTAGATTTGTCTAGAAATGTCTCAGGCCACAACACCACATATGTGGCTGTAGTGCCATCCCTCTGTTCTAGCTTTTCTTCCCTGTTTTGGCTGTGTTAAGTATATTAAGGCCTTGTGAGTTTATAATGTGACACCGTACCATCCATCAAAAAAATTGCTTAGAGTGTTGATACTTTATCTTGCTGAATTAACTTCATGTTTCCCTTTCACCATTAGTGTCTCGACCAGCATGTTCATGACTGTCGAGGTGGTTGTTAGACCAAATGTGATTGATGAGGTTTGATAATCATAAATTTTTATTATTTTTATTCCCCTTATTTAAGCATTTTTAATATTAAATTTTGGCTAAGTTTGTGTGATTTATATGATATTTAGGAAATTAGTCTTAATTTGAAATAAATGTGAATTTTGAGATAATTTTTATAAATTAAGTTTAAATTTTAATTATTTTTATTTTCTAAATTATTCCAAGAATTTAATTCCTCCATTTTATTTTATTTAATAATTCTCATTGTAATTATTGGTCATTTGTGGTTTTATTGTGATTAAGGAAATGATTCAAAATTGACCAATTTAAGAGCAAAATTATTAAAGAACTTTGGAAATTTCTTTTTAGTATTTTATTTCTTTTATTTTTATTATTTTCACTCATAATTTTCCTTTAAATTGAGTCTAAACTTTATCCCATGATTAATTTAATCTTCTTGGACCAAAATTTAATTTGATTTATTTTACATCCTATTTAATTAAGAATATAATCTATCTAATATAATATTTTCTTGTAGGTCATGGTCCATAGAGATTAAAATTTTGAATGGGCATTTTAGTCATTAAAATGAAAGAATTTTATGGAAAAAAAATTTTCTAACTTATCCATTTTTCCTTCTCTTTAATTATCTATTTATATCTATCTTTATTTTAATTGATTTACATGACACTTTCTTGTTTCATTTTCCCTGAACCAAATATGGCTTAGGGCGATTTTCTTTTTTTTTTGGACAGCTCCCCTCGTCATTCTCGCGGACAGAACAACCGACAGCACTCTGTTCATCTCATTGTTCTCCTCTTTCAGAAACTCCGCGCCGTCATCCATTCCTTCACAAATTCCTTCCATTTTTGGTAATATTCCTCCATTATACCACATATTTTCTTCATTATCCCATCTATCCCCTACTTCCTCTCCATTATTCTACCAAGATCCTTCATTTTTCCATCTCTTCTCCAATTGGCCGAATTTCACCATGGGAGATTAGGAAGCTTAAAGCCATGGGTGTCTTACGTATCTACACCATCTACAAATAGAGCAACCAACGTTGTATTGTCCAGCTTGCTATGGCCAATTTCTCTTTATTTCTGTTGGAGCCATTTTCCTTAAAATGAGGAGCTAGGTTATTTATGGGTCTCTCAGAGGGCAAGATAAGGAATTTGGGACTTGAGCTTAACTAAAGCATAAACGGAGGAATGAGAATTTTTTTTATTATTTTTATTTTTTTGAATTTTATTTGATTTTATCTTAAGTTTTTTAAATTAAGATTGAGAAAAATTTATAAATATTTTAATGATTGGAGACTGAATTTGAGTTTAGAATGCATTGTATACATTATTAATATTGATTTGAGTTGGATTTAAGCTTGTTTTATATTTGGAATCTTGTTTTTTTTGCTCAATTTGGTGTTATCTTGATTAATTTATTGGGTTATGATGCAATCTAAATAATGTTATGTTTAGTACTGCATAATTAGGGAGTTAATTATCTAATTTGGTTTAATTAGATAATTTCATCCAATTTTTCAGATTTAATATGAACTCAATTAATATTGGGATTAAATTTAATTAATTAGATTAGACAAATTCTAGATAATTAATTAACAACTAGAGGTATCTATGATTAATTAATTATTTAGATTATGCTTAAGATAATTAAGTGTTTAATCTAATTAGTTTACTTGATTAAAAACTTACACATTCCTATTGTAATTGAACTCAAGCTATAATAGGCTCAAATTACTTGTCAAGCCCATGAATGATCTACATTTTTCAAAACTTAACACTTATTTTCTTTCAATCCTTATTTAGTATTTAGCTTATTTTAATTAATTGTTTATTTTAGTTTGGTTTAACTTTGAATTAAAAACAAACCCCCCAAATCTTAGTTGATAATTGGCATTTTTATATTAAATAATTTGCATTGCAAGAAAATAATAATAATATAGTTGTATTAACATTTTAATTCAATAATAATTAGTTTGCATTTTTTTATTTTAATTTAGTTAGTTTAGTTTGCATTTCATTTTATTTAGTACTAGTTTAGATTTGCATTTTAGTTACATTATAATTTAATTAATTGCATTAATTAATTACATTTTAATTTAGTTAATTTAATTCATTTTTAATTATAATTATTTTTTTAGTCATTTATGTGCATTTTTTTATTTTAACTTAGAAATTCAAATTCTTCGTATATTGAGTGTTGCCTCCCTTAGAACACGACTTAGATTGCCCCTATATTGCAAATAATTTGCACCTGACATTAAATTATACAGCCATCGACATGACTCGTCAAAATAATAATATATGCAATCCATTTTAAACTCAAATCTATTCACCAATCATTAAAATATTTATCAATTTTAACTTAGAAAATCTAAGATAAAATCAAATAAAATTTAGAAAAATAAAAATGATAAAAGAAAACTTCTCATTCCTTAATTTATACTCTAGTCAAGCTCAAGTCCCAAATTCCTTACCTTGGCCCATGAAAGACCTATAAACAACCTTGCTCTTGCTCATCATTTAAATGAAAATGGCTCCAATGGAAATCAAGAGAAATTTGGCCATGGCAAGCTGGACAACAGAATGTTGGTTGCTCTATTTGTGGATGATGTAGACAAGCAAGACACCCATGGCTTCAAGTTTCCTAATTTTCCACGGTGAAATTTGGCCAATTGGAGAAGAGATGGAAAAATGAAAGATCCTGGTAGAATAATGGAGAGGAAATAGGGGAAAGATGGGATACTGAAGAACATATGTGGTGCAATGGAGGAATATTACCAAAAATGGAAGGAATTTGTGAAGGAATGGATGACAGCGCAGAGTTTCTGAAAGATGAGAAAAATGAGATGAACAGAGTGCCGTCGGCTTCTGTCCGCGAGAGTGATGAGAGCTGTCCAAAAAGGAAGAAAATCACCATAGGCCAAGTTTGGTTCAGGGAAAATAAAGCAAGAAAGAAAGTGTTATGTGAACCAATTAAAATAAAAATAAATATAAATAGATAATTAAAAATAAGGAAAAATGAATAAATTGGAAAAAAAAATTTCCAAGAATTTAATTTCTCAATTTAATTTTATTTAATAATTCTTATTGTAATTATGGGTCAGTTGTGATTTTATTGTAATTAAAAAAATAATTTAGAATTGATCAATTTAAGGACAAAATTGTTAAAGAACTTTTGAAAATTTTTTTTAGTAATTTATTTTTTTTTTTTTATTATTTTCACTTATAATTTTCCTTCAAATTAAGTCTAAACTTTGTCTTGCTACCCAACAACATTGGTGCCATTGGCCAAATTGAAGGACCCAACCAAGGGATTCCTACTTGGAGATTGTTATATTCTTCAGATTAAGTTTAGAGTTTTGGCCTTAATCTCAAGTCCCTAGAAATTCATTGCTAGTTAACTATTGGCAGTGTCGTTTTGTGATATAATTGTGCTTCTTAGAATTTACTTTTTATCTTATTTGTTGGATTAACTTTGTTTTATTTGAGTTTATGTTTGTTGTGTTTTTCTGAGGTAGTTTGAATTGGATTAATGAAAAGTTATAGTGCTGCTGGTGCACTGTTAAGTAACAATGAACATTCAACTAAATACTTTCTCTGATCTATATTATAGGATGTTGAACATATTTTCATGTCCATTAAAAAAATTAAAAAATATTCTTAAATATACTAAAAGTTTTAAACTTGTCCATATTTATTAAAGGAATATTAAAATAATTAAAGTAAATAATTTCTTATGAGAGACTAGATTTTCATAAGTGATTACATTTGTAGGAAAGAGAGAAGTAACCAATTAAATATAGTAAAGGTAAAATTGTTCATTTTGGTCCCTATACCTTATATTATAAATAAAAAAAATGAATCACACACCCTATCTTATGAATCGAGAGGTTATACTTTTAGATTGGTGGTGCATTAATTTCGACCATTAGTGTACAGTGAAGTAGTTTCCCGAGCACCTTATGTGGATAAAATTGTGATGTCCTCAATTAATAACATTGGTATTTAAAAATATCATGTTAGTTGAAATTATAAAATCTAACATTCCCCTAGACACTCATCATTCATTGGAGCCTCAACTATACGTCATCTGTTCCTTAATATAAGGGACAATAGACAAAATTACACAGATTAAGAAAAGTATCAAATTTGTCTGAAATATAAAATAGTTTCCATAAATACTCTCATTTAATATTAATAACTTTTACATCATTTAATTAATAAAAGATTCCAAATTTAATAAATAAAATCGTTTCTTCAATGCCAATTTAAGGGAATCTCGTTAATTCCCCAATTTGAGGGAATAAAAAATCATTTCCCACCAAAGTTAAAGTGAAAAACCAGGGGCGGGTAGAATCTTTTTCTAGGGCCCAAAAATAAAGCTTCATCTTCTTCAATGCAATTTTTCATCAACAGGCAAAAGCGAGCCACTCCTAGACATCAATATCAACCATCAGCTTTGGTTGAATCCTTAATGATGCAAGCCATTAAATCAAGATCTTCCACTGAATCATGACTAACATTCATCAGAGTTGGGATATCCTTACAACTAGAAGATGGAGCATGACTTCCTCTTGTCATGTGCTTACACGTCTCACCTCGACCTACAATCGAGTCACCAATGTCCATTGGAAATGGATTCTTATTGCAATGGGTATCATGTCTAAAGACACCTATGAAGACTTGTGGCTCCAAGTATCAAAGCAACCACACCTAACCATAGGCCATAAAAACCACATGGTGTAAGCACTCTCTCCCACTTACTATATCAGAGAAGAAGTGAAGAGTTTACTCTAACCATAGGCCATAAAAGCCACATGGTGCAAGTACTCTCTCGCACTTACTGTATCAGAGAAGAACTAAAGAGTTTCTTGTGAATATGGAAATCCATATAGTTTGTAATTTTATGTTATTCCATCTTAATTAGTAGGAGTTAATCAGGGGTAGTATTGGAAAAAAATATTAACT
This sequence comes from Adenanthera pavonina, assembly GCA_026686845.1. Taxonomy (NCBI): domain Eukaryota; kingdom Viridiplantae; phylum Streptophyta; class Magnoliopsida; order Fabales; family Fabaceae; genus Adenanthera; species Adenanthera pavonina. The sequence goes on from JAIVEN010000004.1 coordinate 25,376,115, forward strand.
ACACCAGACAAAATCCCATGTCTCTTCAATTTTGAAACATCGAAATTCTTCCAATTGTCCCTTATATTAAAAAATGGAGGAAGTATATAATACAAATATATACTCCTTCTTATCCTATTTATAAGGTATAGTTATCTCATACATGAGCATTAAGAAGAATTAGTTATACTCTTAAAATTATAAAAAATTAGTATAAGTTTCCAATTTTACCTTTATTGATTAAAAACTGAAACAATTTATGAGACAATAAAATCATTAAATGAATGATAAAGGATGAAATTTAGATAAAGAAATGATATAACATTTTATATATAGGACCAAGCAAATTTTCTAAATAATACTTTATAGAGTATATATTAAAATGTGTTAGAATTGATAAATCAAATCATTAATAAATAATATTTCAAAACGTATGTATATAAATGAAGTGAGTTCAACTAATTGTTATTAGCATTTTTTAGGGCATGTTTGGTTTACTTTTTTGTAAACCAAACCATGATTCATAACTATCAATTTTTTTTATCTAAACAAGTTTATAGTAAATTTCTCTATTTTTATTCAATTTTTTTTTTATAAATTGTGATTATTCTAAAAGACTTTTTATAAAAAGATAATCCATATGGGTACTTAATCACTAATCACTTTGGGCATATTGCTAATGTTGGATTGGATGAGAGTTGATATTTCTAATAGATGATGTTTGATTGCAATTTGTGGGAAGATGTCCATACAATTAACACTTGCACTTTTCCTTTTTTGACCTCATTGTTCGCATGATCCAGATGTGGGAAAGTTGTCATTATTTGTGATAGGCCTTTTGTGGGTCTGTTTTTTACTTAGTTTAACTATATAAAAAATTGCAACACTATTAATACACACAAATTAGTGAATATTGCAAAATCCTTCGGTAATGCATCGTGTTTTCATTCAAGAAAAGAAAAAGCAAAATGGAACAAAAATTTTCGAAGAAAAAAAATGGATGTAGGCGAGTCCATCCTACACCTCTTCGTAGGTCCAAATGTGCAATACATGTATGTTCATCTCAACCGCTTAGATAAGATTTGGATTGTCGTTTATAAAATATTATTTCCTCTAACTTAATAGCCACAAATTATTTTATATTCTGTATGATTTAAAATAAAATTTTCATTAAAATCTCATTAAAAATTAAGAGAATTCCAAATTCATACGCATAGTGGTACAGCACCTGCTGCACAGATCCATTTCCCCAATTTTTGCTTGTAAAAAATTGGCTTGTGTTCCCATTTTTTGGCGCAGTGAGATTGGCAGTTATCTCACGTCAATCTCGCTCAAGCTTCCAAGTAGACGAACACTGCCGGCACCAATCTCGGTGAGTTTTCTCCCTCGTTTTTGAGAATTATAATTTGTGTAATTTTTATTTCATTTGGGGCTTTTTTTTGTTGGAATAATCCAAGGGTGAATTTTGTGTCTTTTTTTTCCCCCTAAAATTTCGATCTCTTTGCTTAAGTTTTGGGTTTTCATCAGGTTTAGCGGAATTTGGTTTTCGATTGAGAGTTTGGTTGCGTCCTCCCTTTTGGGAGTGCACTTGAGTTTGACATGGGAAATGTTTGGTTTCTGAGTAAACTAAGAAAGATAAGGATTCACATTAATTATCAATGAAATGGGTAACAGTGAAGTTGGTTACAGTGCACTTGGAGCGGGATGCATATTCGCCTAGGGGTAAAATTAATCCATCCTATCGGTTTAGCGTAAACGAAAGTAACTTACAATTTTAAGATTTGTCGTTTGATGATCACTCTATCATCTCACTATTAGACAGAGAAGATTTTAATCTTAATTGTCATGAATTGGTTTGTTATTATGAGAGTTCTCTTGGATGCTGATGCTCATCAATGCATTTGATTTGCGGTTTAATTAATTATTGGCTTATTAATTGAGATTTGGGATATCTTGGTCTTTGATTGTCGTGCAAAGCTTGTTGACATTGCTCTTGACTCTGGAAAAATTTATGAAGGAGAAGGTTTCAAGAGCATAAAGGAATGTTTTGAAACTGGTACATAGCACCTGAGGCCTTGGATCATATTAACCTTGGAATGGGAAAGGCGCTTTCATAGCTAATCCCAATTGCTCCACCATTATTGTTTACATAGATATGTATAAATTCATTGGGTATGTCCTATGAATTGGATGAATTCATGCATTCACAAAACCAAGATTCATCAGGAATTATGGACTCTTTTATATAATGTTAATTTTAATTCATTTAACTTGAGTCCAAAATGATACTTTATGTGCCTATAAATATTTTAATTTATAATTTAAGCATTCGTAAGCAAGTGAGTAAGATCTTCTGTTTTTGCTTTTTATTTTAACATTCTGAAGGACAAGAGTTTAGGTTTTGGAATTCCATCATCATCCCAATCCATGAAAGGTGGAGTAGTTGAAGAACCATACACATGCCCTGCCTCTCTCTGTCTCTTTCCTCATCCCTTCACATTGCTAGTTATTTCTTCCTTTTCTGAAAGATTGTTTTATTGTTAAAAACTAAGTCTAATTTTAATTTGCCGGTTGAACTGATTAGAGGTTTGTTTCAGGAAGAAGAGCTCCACCCAGTTATTGCTTATTCACAATAAAATCCTTCTCATTGCTTTCAAAGGCTTCAGTAGAAAAATGCACCTCGGAAGAGTTTGAAGCAGGAGGATACCAATGGCATGCTCTTATATTCAAGTAGTTTGAAATTTTTCTTTAATTTCCATACTTTTATGTAGAAAATGATAACCTTTTGTTACTCTCTATAGGACTCTATCTATATACCCTACTGGGGACAAGAGAAGAGACGGGCAAGATCATATCTCAATATATTTGAACTTGATCGTGGATAAATCAAGCATGTTTCCTGTTGGTTGTGAGGTCGTCAATGCCATTGTAAATTTCTTTGCATATGATTTTCTTCATGACAAGTATTTTTGTACTCAAGGTACTGAGCCTGAATTGCAAATACATGAAACTCACTCTTGGTTACATTTTATATCTTATTGACTGAGTCACTAATTAAAATGTGTGCAGATGCAAGCATAAGGCGTTTCGATAAGCTGGAAACTGAATGGGGTGTCCCAAAATTCATCGACCTTACCTCATTTAGTGACCCTTCAAATGGTTATCTAAAGGAAGATACCTGCATGTTTGGAGCTGAGATTTTTATTGTCAAGCCCACATTTAAAGGTGAAATCTTATCAATGATAGATGAAACTCCTTTTTGCTATAGGTGGAAATTCAACAACTTTTCACGAGCAATTTTAGAGAAGTACAAATCTGAACCTTTCTTCGCTGGGAATTACAAATGGTATGCTATTAATGCTCCATAACCTCCTTGTCATCACTTACTAAATGGCCTACTCGAAGGCAAGGGTAATAGCATCTCACTATTTCTAAATGTAGACGTCTCGTCGATTCCACCTGATACTAAATTATATGTGCACTGCATTCTGCGTGCCAGAGACCAAATTAGCGAGCAACATGCTGAAACAAATTGTGAGATTAACATCCAAGTTTGTTTCAAAATGCAAAGTTTACTTAAGCAATTGTTTTAAATTCAGAAGATATTCATTTGTTGTTTTCCCATTCTACAGTCTATAGGCACTTCATGAACACAAATCCGTCTTGGGGCTCAAGAGCATTGGTGCCATTGGTCAAACTGAAAGACCCAACTAAGGGCTTCCTAAAGGGAGATAGTTGTATTCTTGAGACTGAGTTTAAAGTTCTAGGCTTAATCTCAAGTACTCCTCCATGATAAATCGGTAGTTAACAGAAGAATTTATGTTAAGTATAGCTAGATATGTGGTTTTCATCATATGGATTGTTGATTAGGTAACTATGGACAGTGTCGTTATGTGATATAATTATGTTTCTTAGAATATACTTTTTATCTTATTTCTTGGATTAATTTTCTTTCATTTGGGTTTAAGTTTGTGGTCTTTTTCCGACAGTTTGAATTGGATTAATGAAATCCATTGAGAGTATTGCTGGTGCACTTTTCAATTAATACTTATAGATTGGTGGTGCATATAATTTGGACTAATAGTGTACAGTGAAGTGGTTTCCTCAGCACTTTCATGTGGATAAAATTATGTCTTCAAATAAGTTGATTCGTCTTCTATTTCTGTTGCTTTTAGATATCATTTCTTGTTGTCTTATAGATGGAACTTGGCAAGCGTATGAGATGTTTGAAGGGAAGCATGAATCCAAGCATTTATTTTTGGGCCAAAATTCAAGCATATTATAAAAACTTCTCTTTTAAAAAGCAAAAAATAAATGTCATAGATACCACCCATGCGTTATTATTGAATTTACTCAAACTTCCCTCTTATATTTTGATAAGGTTCCTATATATTTTAAAAGTATAGGGGATTTTATGCGTGTGTCTATTCTGAAAATAGATGGAGAGGATAGTGTCATGTCAACATAATGCAAGTGGAGTTTGTGAAATTTATTTTTTATTTAGAAGACATTTGGACAATAAAAGATATTTACGCAATTTTCAGCAAAATTCTTGAGAGATTTTGTCTTTCTCTCAATTTATGAACGTAATAAAATCTATAAAAAGTTACATATTTATGAGCCACAAGTAGCTCTCAAACACCGGACTTACTTCTAATTTTAAAAATAAATGGGAGATTGTGTTATTTCAATCAAATTCAAGGAAGATGCGAAAGAGAAAGAGAAGTGGGAAATCTTGACTGTGGAGCATGAGGACTGCAAAGTGGGGCAAATGGGGGGTGCTTTGGCCCTCAATGCTTCAATCTTTCTTTGAAAGTGTTAATTAATTTTTTTATGTAAAAAATGTTGAAATAGCTTATAGCCCCCACCCCTTATCAAAACTTTCAAACCCCCCCCTCCCCCCCCAAAAAAACCAAAAATAAAAAAGTACCATGGGATCAAGTTATAGAATATTGTTCTCGGATTTTTCATATAAATTAAAGAAATTATTAAATAACCTATAATATTATAAAATTTTATAATATTTTACTAAAATAATCTTAAATTAAATACTATTTTAAATGATTTATTTGATATAAATAAAAAGTAAAATAATAAAATAAATAAATAATTAATTTCTTATTAGAATTCTAAAGTGATAAATATTATGAAAAATTTTTAAGAAATTTAGAGTGATAATTTTTACAAATTGAAAGGAGTATCAAGTTTCTAGATTCATCATATTAAAGATTATTATTGTTGAATGATTGCAGCATACATTAAAGAATATGAAATTAGAGGACCACATTACATGAATTAAAACATGACACAACAATCTGAATCTGCAGTATGGTGTTAATTACAGCATCGTCAATTGTTAAATGTTCATGGGACAAGTGCACGATATTGATGGAAAGCATCCAGAACAAGTACTTCACATGGTTGTTTACTCACTCCACAGACATCCCTCGTCTATTATACTTCAAATCCAGTACGTACATCACCAACTTCTAATATATAAAGATTGATTCTTGCCTAAATTATTCTTTTTTTATTTTTGAATCCAGATGCTTTAAATTATACTTCATCTCATGTTCTTGACCAATATAAGAGAGAGAAGTGGGACTTGTTTTTGTGGATTTCATAGTGGTGCATATTGTTTCTTTTATTCTCTCTAAAGAAGCGGACCTTGTGTTTCTCTTTCTCTTTCCTTACTTCACTTAAATTAATTTTAGAATACACATTTTGATTCATCATTGTAGCTTCTTTTTATTTTCAATTTCATCTTCATATAATTTAAAAATGCATCCTATAACTTTGAAGTTTTCTAGTTTGATCATTGCTATTAAATTTTCATTAGTAAGAGCATAGCGCATCATCCATGTTAAGCACTTTTTTGTGTCAAGTGACACAGTTAGTCTATACTAGTTTGTTTATTGTGTTTTTCTGACATAGTTGGAAAAGTTACATGATAGTACTGGTGCATTGTTATGAAAAGAAATTTTTTATTTATTTATTGAACTTATTGGATTAGATAAAACCACTTCAAGTAAGTGGCAATCATAAACCCTCACTTTATAATCTATATACCCACATATAAACACTTTATTTATGTGAGGCTTAAGAGCCTCATCTCTCGATAAAGGCCCCTATTCCACTTTAGTTTTTTAACTCGCATACATGCTTTTTGGTTTTGGCCAATTAGATTTATGAGATTGAATAAAACCACCTAACGCGGGACATTGGCCTATGAAACAGTAAACATTATTTAACTAAATCTTGTAGATAGTCAAAAAAAAAAAGAACTAAATCATGTATATTGGTATTGCATTGGGAAAATAAAAGTTAGGATCAAAGCATTAAAAATCAAACCGATAATTGAATTAGTCAAGACATTAATTTAAGATTCAATAGTTTAATTACGGTTGAATGATTGGACCATAATTAAACTAATAGTAATAAAATTAATAATATTTTTTTAATTTTACATGTTATATATTATTAAAAAATATTATTAATAAGTTTTATAATCAAATATTAAAACCTAAATAAGTTAATGTTTATTTATAATCATATTTTAAATTCAAAATAGTCAATTAATATCCTATTTTTATATTATTTATTGAGTAAATTTATTATTATTAATAATTATATATCATAATAATGCTTACACAAAATTATAATATAAAAATAAAAAATTATATAAAAAATAATGTTATTATGTTAAAAAAAATAAAAAAGTAATCTAGTCAGGTTAACTGATTTATTACCAATTTATATCAACTTATAGCTAGTTTAACCGATATTATACTTGTTCACACTAATTCTAGAACCATCCAATTTCACTTTTCGTCGGATTAGATCCGACACGAGTTCCTGTTCAAACCAATCCGTCGAATTCGGTTTTAACAAGTTGGTTAGGAATGTGGAAGAGAGAAAATTTTAGTTAGGGACCACAAATTCTTGAAATTCCACATATAGAACTAGGTTTGGTTGGATGAAAATGCCCTCCTTTCCTAATCATCATTGTCATCGGAGTTGGCCCCAATGATGGAGGAATGAGGGAGGGAGAGTGATGAAAATAACGGGGCATTTTCGTGACTAAAAAATCTTGAAGCTAGCTAGGCTAAAAATATCTCAAGTTGGAAAAACATGTAGCACACTTAAATAAAGAGTTTTTTCTCAGAGTGAGTTACTAAATATTTCCAATCTACTAATTCAATTTTCAGCAGTCAAGAAAACTAAATATTAGATTCAAAATATTTTGCACCTCCCTTATAAATACATGTAACTCACTTGAAAATGGGTTATTTCCAAGTGAATTGCTAGGGCAACCAAATCATGTTCTTTTTTCTTTTTGTCTGAAAATCCTATTCTATATAGTTCGATATAATTGTAACCAAAGAATGAAATTGCATACTCAAAATTGGAATGACATTTGACAATTGATATATACTTTAATATAATCCAAGACTATTGACGAAGTGCAAATACCCACGTTGTTGTCTATTGGTGGTACCTCTTCTATAGACAGTACTATTACTAATCATTACCAAAAACAACTTGCTCTTCCGGTCATCTAATCAAGTTACACTTTAGATTTTATATGACAATGTCATAATACAATGAAAAAGAGAGAGACACCTGAAATCAGAAGTGTGTATAAAATAATTCACATTCTTTTTTACTTCTTTTTTTTGCAGTGCTATGTATAGTAATATATTTCCCATAAAACTGAAACTCAGAAGTTACAACCAAGATTATTAAATACATCCTTGAGGTTTTGCTATAGGCATCATTCCATTCATTTCCAAATAATAGTCATCTTGGAGTTTGACTTTGTTTTCAAACAATTGTCCCTTTTGAATTTCAATAATGCATTAATTATTTTTTTATCATTTTACCTTTCAATAATAAAACATAACTCTTTAGCCAGGCAATTTGTTACCAAAGCATAAAATAAAGGTATTTTAGTAAAATACTATTGCATTTAGTCACTTCTTAGTTTATTTATTAGTTTTCTCAATATGCTAATCGTTCGTCACCTGGCTACATCGTAAGTGCATAGGTCGTGACAAGTAGCAAAGTGATAAGAAAATTATCATTCCTATGATAATTTGTATTACAAGCAGTCAAGCATTAGATATTGCATTTTTTATCAATTTGAATAAAGCAAAAGTATGATTTTCTATCTCATGGAACATATAAAATGTAAGAGATTAAAATTGTGAAAATAAAATTAATTTAGGACCTTAGTAAAGTAAAGAAGTCTAGGATTATTTTTCTCCCTTGTATTTCTCAAATATCCCATTAACCTCCTCTTATATTTGTTCTTATTACTCTCTCAAGTCTCCAAATAGGTGTTAAGTCTAATTAATTAGTTAATCTCTTAATTAATTAATTAAATCCCCAATTCAAATTCAAGTCCTAGAGTGTACGGCTAGTAAGTGTATTTCTACCTCACAAATAAAACTCTTCACTTAACAATCTTACTAGTGGCCAAGTAACAAAAAGCATGAAGAATGGAGTTAAAACAATATAATCATATTATTAATGACAAATATTGCAAAAAAAATGAGCATTCAAGTCAAAAGAATCCTAAAAGAAATTGTTTAGCTACTCATGTTCACAAAATAGCCACCAATACAAAGAAAATTTGGACCCATAGTAGAACAAGAGAGAAGGATGGAAGGAGAAGATATAAAACCAAGAGGAAGAGTTTAAATCTCTCTAGAACTCCAACCCAAACTTGAATCTCCTCCAAAACCAAACCCTAGTACCACAAGAGCTCTAAAACACGTCCTAGAAGTCCAGAAGTGCATGAAGTCAAAGAGAAGTAAAATGTAGCTCAAGCCCTCCAAAATTTTCAGTTAGCAAAACTCTACATTTTGTTGTTGTAAGCCGTGTGCTGCTCCTTGCTTACGCAAGGAGTAAGTTGGAGTTATTTTCCTTCGTTTTACTGTGTAGTGATGCGACATGGTTGGGTTGTGCCTCGGCGTGGTTGCAGCATGTTCATCATCATCACTTTCTCCAAGTGTAGTTATGTCTTTCTACGTCAACTTCCCTCTTTTCAAGCATTGTTTGGTGATGATTCTAGCTTGATTCTGCATTCCAAAAGGTCGCTATAAGAAAGCACAATCCCATAAGCTACCAAGTAGCAAAAACAATGCTAAGATTTGCACCATTAAGCACTAAAGTGTAATCATAAGACCCTTGGAACCAAAATGCATATTTTCTTATTTTGAGTATCTATTATTCACAAATGTACACCAAAAGTATGCATAACTCAAAGAAAAAGTATACATAACTTAAGAAAAATGTATTGAAATGATAAAAATTTCTAGACATTAACATTAGTCCAAAATAATAATTATTTGAAAATAAAAGAACATCTAATATGCATACTAGCCCGCAACTCTTTTCGTGTTGCAGAAAACTAGGCAGAGATGTATAGCAATTGAATCAAAACTAGTTCCCAATCAAAGATAGCAAAAGATTATGAAACTTATCTAAAGTTATAATTGGTAGACATGAGTTATTTTTAAGGGAAATAGAAAATGAGAAGAAGAAAAATAATTATACTTCCTTGAAAAGGTTATTTTTTATCCCAAAAAATTTAAATAATATGTACTAAACATATTATGTAAAGATTTCTTCCTCATTTTCCTTTCATGAGATTCATTTCATATCTACCAAATCTAGCCTAAATGTCTAGTGGTTAATAATATTCTAAACCCTTACATTTTCTTTTTTATTTTCTTTTATTTACAATCTTTTAAAATGGGAATATTTTAATCAAATTGATTTAGTATTTTTAAAAGATCATTTTAATATCTAAAATAATTAATTTTAATTATTTGAAATTCAAATTTAAAATTATACTTAGAAATTAGGGGAAAAAACATTTGAAGACTTGTTAAAGAAAAAAAACCCATATGAACCTCGAAATTTGTAAATCTTTAAGAAGGATTTGGGTCTTTAAAAAAAATTGAGTGAATAAAAATGCCCTTAAAATATAGAGGGCTAAAAACTATGATAAGCTAGAAATTTTTTAAATGTCATTCAGAAATTTTGGGTACCCCACATGAGGGAGAGAAATGATTGAATATCATAGTGGCATTTTCCTCTTGTTGCATACTTTTGTAATCAAAGTTAAGGATCTTGGTCCTTTGCCTAAAATTTTAAATATTGAGTCCTTCAGTCTAAAATCTTTCTTGCTTGGTTTTTAATGCAAATTCTCCCTTTTTTATTTTAAATTGAAGAATGAAAACGCGTCTGGATCGTATCCCGTTCACTCCGTCTGAGTCTCAGCTAATTTCACCCTTGCCCTTCGACTGTTCGACGTCCGTCCACCATCAAGCTCGAGACATTCACTACTCCTCCCTCCGTCGTGCTGTCTCGGTCCTTCGTTGTGAATGTTGACGCCCCGGCCCACAGTGGATCTCCATCGTGTTTGAATCCCAGCGCTCTTCAAGTAAACCTAGACTGAACTCGGCCCCCGCTCCCCTGTTATCGTCGTCCTCTGCTATAATCTCCGCCGTTGATCTGCATCACCATCATCCTCCGTCCTTCTGCTTGCTCAGCCAGATTCGTGAAGGCGTAAAGCTCGAGTCGTCCTTCCTTTTCGTGTTCGGCCAGGTCTGCATCTTTAGGTATCCAAATCTTCTACTCTCGTCTGGCTAACGACTCTCATCTCCTGTGGTCAGTGGTTGCATGAGTTCTCCAATTTCTGCCAGATACTCGTCTCTCCTTCATCAAATGTTATCTATTTGTTGAATGGATTTTGGAAATGAATTTGTTGGTTTGCTAGTTTGAAATGTTGTATATTTGTTGGTGTGAAAATTTGTTGTAGCAAATGGATTTTGTAATTTTTGATCTGCCATTAGCAGCAGCAAATGGAATGAGAATCAAGTTTTTTTCCTTTTAAATACATTCTGAATCGAGCATGGGCATACGAGCCTATTTTGGATTATATCTTTGTCCGTGATTTTGGCTCCTGGAGAACTGGGTATACCGATTTAAGGTATAATTTTTAATCTTTGTGTTTAAATCGCCTCATTTGTTGGTTCACATCCATTGGGGTTATGTGATATAGCCTACCCATATAGATGAGGAAATATGATTTTCCTTGCTCATTATTGTTGGCCTCAAGTTTAAAGGAAGACCATTAGGTAAGTTATTCTGTCATGTGGTTTTCAGTATAGTTTCATTTTGTTTTTCAATACTTAATTTAATCAATGAAATTCAGGGCCACATAAGGCAGGTCCAATGCACCTAGGCAAGGTTTAACCTGAAAGTGACTGTACATATTATGCTTAATACATACTATTTTATCTTCTTTAATTGACTTTTACATTCATTTGCTGGAATTAAGATAGCATTGATCATCCAATCCTTAAATTGATTTCCAGTTCGATAGATTTCAACCTTATTTTGCTAACTTTCTTTAGTTACATACAAATTATTTTTCTTTTCTTTGCTTTGTCATAAGCCAATGATGTACCATTTTCCAGCTGCATAGACTGAGTATTTGTACAGTTCTACGTTTTTAGTTGGCCTCATGAGATTCCCATCTAAAGATCATTTTTCTACATCGTCCTATTGCATAGACCCTCCTAAATACCTCACTCCTTGGCCCTATTTTTATATAGTTATATTTTGTCTCAATGTATATATATATGTTCCACCATCACAGGTGTTTCAAGTTAAGAGTTATGTTTCTCTTTGATTCCAGAGTATTACCACAGATGTAGAACTATTCAGCTGACGTGGATTTAGTTAGCTGTTGTTTCGGAGTTTGAATGATTATCTTTTAGTTGGTAGTGTATTGATGTAAATATCCTCTCTCCAAGTTTATTTGGTTACTTGGTGTGACGATATTGTGGAGGTGTCTGAAGTTTTTCACTTTTGAAGGGGGTTGTATGATCTTTTGTGCATTGCAAATTATCAAATCACTTAAAAACATAGATTTAAACCTTTGAGGCCTACTCAAGCTGTGTTAGTTTCAGCTTGAGCAGAAGAGTCGAAGACATATAAACTATTATTGATAACTAGTTACAAGAGATCATTAAATGATTAAAATGATGTTAAAAAAATTACGTCTTATCCTTTATCTAAAGTTGGGAACTTGTCATATTAGACAGTTCTAATTATCCTTTACCATTTTTCATATGGTGTAGCTCAATATTTCTAATTAGAGGAAAAGGGTAGAGTGTGAGGAGAAGGAGGGAGATGTTGAAGGAATAAAAAGAAGTGTTCTTCTTTTTTACTTTTCTTTTCTTGTCTTTCTTTTTTTTTTTTTTTGGGGGGGGGGTGATGTTGAAGAAATGTTGAAGGAGGAATACAAGAAGGAAAGTTGTAGAGCATCAAAAAATAGTTTATTACCAAATCAAATGCTGTGTTCTCTCCTAATTCAACTGCTAAGGGCTTCATATAAAACCCAAGAGATTACTCCTAATAATTTTTTTAAAAAGGATAATATTAAATCCTAATCCTATCAAAGGGATAACTATTAAAGCCTAACAAAAGATAATTCAGAGACAACTAATGCTACTTAAAATAAAACACACATAATTGAAATATAGTTCCTTCTATGTTTATCTTTTAGCTCCTAACTTACAAATGATTAATAGTAACTCTTCTAATATTTTTCTCTTTCTCCATTAGCATTATTTTTAGGAATTGTCTACCTCATGAAGAATTATCATCTGTATCCAGGTTTTTTCCTTTTTCTTTTTCAATTTTAGCATAAAATAAGAAAGAAAGGAGTTGCTACTTTGTGTTTCTTAGTGTACAAGAGTCCAAAGCTTCATGTTTTCATGATTCCTATATATTAGTAGAAAATTTCAACACAGTTTAATTTTTTGATTCTTTATTTTTGGACACATTATTTCTTTATTTTCAAAAGATAATTCAGTCGACTACCTATGCTATTTAAAATAAAACACATGTAATTGAATTGAAATATTAGTTCCTGTTTCCTATGTTTATCTTTAACTGCTATCTTACAAATAATTAATAATGACTCTTATTATATTCTTCTCTTTTTCCATTAACATTACTTTTAGGAGTTGTCTTCCTCATGTAGACCTATCATTTGTATGCAAGTTTTTTTTTTTTCATTTTAGTGTAAAATAAGAAAGGAGTTGCGACCATGTGTTTCTTAGTGTACGAGAATCCAAAGCTTCTTGTTTTGATTATTTCTTTATACTAATAAAAAATTTCAACACAGTTTACTTTTATGATTCTTTACTTTTGGACACATTTTCAACACTTTTTCACAGATTTAATAAACAATACATAAATGGAGTCGTCCTGGAGTAGTGTGACTGGAGGAGGAAATGGTGGGAGTGGTGGCAATGGGATGTTGATCCCTCAAACAAATGATGCATCGTCTCTTGCATTAGCAACTGATGATTCTATGCAGAAGCTAAACCAGGTTATCAACTCCATTCAGAAAACGTTGGGCCTCATTCATCAGCTTTACCTTACTGTCTCTACCTATAATACTGCGTTTCAAATGCCTCTCCTCCAATGCATGTACTTTTCTTCCAACTTTTTCTTCTAATGCCATGTTTTCTTATTTCATTTTTTTACTGTGATTGAGAGCAGTTATATTGATCATATTTTACTTTAACTTCAAGCAACGGTCTTGTTGTGGAGCTTGACAAAATGGTCACATTGGCTGAGAAATGCAACATTCAGGTTCCTATGGAGGTTGTGAAGTGAGTTCTTTGGCTTAGAATATTCTTCCTTAGTTTATTTACACCCTAATATAAGCTTTTTATTGTTTGAACTTGATTGTTGCTTTACTGCTTGGTCTAGTTTAATTGATGATGGCAAGAATCCAGATGAATTTACGAAGGATATAATAATAAACTGCAATGCAAAAAATCAGATCACCAAAGGAAAAACTGATGCTTTGAAGGTTGAATCTAATTCTTAATATCTATGGGATTTGAATGTCTTTTTATTTTACATTTCATGTCTTCATATTTAAGTTTCTTTAGTCCAACTTAGCTATTTTGTTTGGAGCAGAGTTTACGCAAACATCTTCTAGAAGAATTGGAGCAAAACTTGCCTGATGAGGTTGAAGCTTATAGGGAGAGTCGTGCAACTACGGCTGCTGTAAGTACAAATTTTTTGGTCCTTCATATTTAATTGTAGAACAGAACATACCTTTCTCAGTGTGTTCCCTCTTGAGCACTAATTATACCATTACAGCTAGTTAGTCCATTAATCTGGGAGAAAAGAGGAAGGGGCAGGGGGTGGTTGAGGTATATTTTACAATTGGATAACCTGGTGAATTTTCGTTGTGAAACTAACTTTTAGTGGCGTCAAAATTTGAAACAAGACTGATGTATGGGGTCTAATTTATACCTGCTCTGCCGAACTGAGTTGTTCCCTACCCATCCTTTGACTTTACTATTGGCCCTTAAATAAATTAAATTATTCATGTATTAACAATAAAACTTGGAATTCATTGGATAATATCAGAGAGTAAAGAGAGTATGCTTTGGAAAGCCTAAGAAAATATACTTGTTCTGGACTATATTCATAATAGCAGAAGACTGTACAATATGTAAAACAAACAATGGGGCATTAAAGAATCCACAGCTTAGCCTATATTTACAATTAATTCTACTACCCATCCTCAATTAAAACAGATTCTCTGCACCTCACTTTTTGAGCAGCACACGTTGCATCTCACCTAATCCTAGCTGTTTGTGTTATTGGTCGACCCTCTTGAAGTCACATATCCATTAGCTCAACTCTGCATCTATCCATTCAAGTATAATGCAACACCAACACAACTCATTCGTCATATGGACGTAACTATCCAATGCCTCCCACCTGCTTATATTTTTCCTCACACCTGCTTGGCATAGGTTGCAAATGAAACTACAAGAAGCCAAGGATTGTGGGCAAGAGTTTCAAGGATGCTAGAGACCAAGCCATAATTTTGACAAAAGATTAAAGAAAACTAGCTATAGAGACAATATGGTTTTGTATAGTCCACAATCCCCATTTTTGGCCATCTGTAAGTTAGCAAGTCATCAAAGACTCATACCATAATTTTGGACATTCTAAAGGTGTTTGCAACTGTAACTAAAGCTGTTCTTTAGCCTTTCTATTCTTAAAACAAAGCAAAATAAAAAGAACTAACAAGCACATGACCATGTATTGAAAAATCAACTGGTTCTTGGCCTCTGTTCTGGATGCAAAACAAAGTGAAGAAGCTATTACCTTTGTCGATAGATGTGGACCCTGGGCAATGTCAATCCCTCTCTCTCTTTTCTCCGGGTTTTGTGTTCTTCATGTTCTCTTTTTAGTTCTCCTGTTTTCTTCACTCTCGGCCTCCTCTCTCTTTTCTAGCAATAAACAACACAAAATGAAATCATAACGTCTGCAGAACTACTCCATTCGAATGAACAAATAATCTGTAAATAGTGATTTGGTAAGCAAAACTTAGCTTTTAGCAACTTAAACCTTCACCCTCTACCTTTACCTGCAAGCTGCAGAACCAACAGCATCAATGGCAATCAACGCTGAGAAATAGACAAATGGCTGCAAAGAAATGGAGTGCTTTCGAGTTTATGGGCATGTGCTGTAGGAGGGTTGCCTGATTACATGAATGGTTGAGATCAACTGAAGTGTAGTGCATGCTGCTCGTAAATGAGGTGCAGAGGATCTGCATCTGTCATCATGCTGAAACATATTAAATCATATATATCAAGCATGTTGTAAATATTTGTACTACAGGGATCCCGCACTAAGGGATTTGGTAACTTATTTACCAATTGATCATTTTGAGTTGATAAAACTCAATAATTCAACTAGACAAAATTTTACTTTCTTAATGAAATGACAATCAATTCCTTCTATGGAAAGTAAAATTGGAGGCTACTAAACACTGATAATAAAACTACAAGAAACAAAATATTAATGTTTTAAGTTATTTGTTAGCATCGACCTGAAGTTTGCTGTTATGCAGGAGTTGAAACGCCTTGCACAGGCACAAAGTGCATTACCTAACGGAGATGTGAGGGTTAAAACAGAGCACTAAGTGATATCGACATTGATGTATCGTTAGGTAATCCTTTGATTATGTTTGTAAATGGTCCAACCTTAGCCTATTCAGTCGTCTATATGGTGAAGTTTTACACGATTTCCTTTTTGCTGCATCTCAACATTTATGTCCGAAATAATCCTCTGTGGTTTTTATTTGTGAGAATCCATTATTGGGATTATCTGTTTGTGTATTAGTTTAGATGGGAGTTTTAGATTGGAAGTGAGGTTTCTAAATTCTAGATGTCTGTTGTAACATTAAATAAAAGTAACCAGAAAAAAGTCAGTCATCAAATATTAAGTCATGATAATAAAAAGTATAGTAGATGTATATTTTTTTAACAATAAAAAGATAATTTTCCAATGCTGTCGCCAAATGAGGGCCTTAGTCCTTCCGGGGAGAAATGATAGACCTGCACAAGGTTAAAATAATTTTTGAAAGTAACTCAAAGTGAGGATGTATTCGTATTTTTCTAGAAAAAAATATTTTTAATCATATAGAAACTGTTATATATTGTATAAAAAATTGAATTATTACTGAACTTTTAAGACTTAGTTGCACTTACATCCTCATATTATAACAAGTTCAGGACACTGATTTCATCAATAAAAGGAATTTTAAAAACTACAAAAGTAAACGGTATTGGTTTGCCTTAATTTGGTGTGTATGACAGAGTATATTAACTTGTATGGTTATATACACACACACACCAATGTATATACACACACATTGGTGTATGAAAGTTAAGGTAACTTAGGTCTTGAGGTTCACTAGAGTTATATATTACCCAACATGTAGGTCTAACATCAGAATCAGGATTTGAACTAACGTCGTTGTGGGATATAAGTTACATTTTTACAAGTTGGACTAACCCGTGCTAGCAATCAGGCACAGATATATTCATATACTAAAATTTTGGTTTTGTAAATACTACAAGTGTGTATATAAAATGTATTTTATCCCCATTAGCTGATAATATTACTTTTCATGCTATCTAATTTTTTATCAATTATTTCTACATATTTAATATATACATAACATATTTTTATTTTGCATATCTTATATCCATTTTACACATCACCTATCTATATTTTGACTTTTTAAATCCAAGCAATTTATTTTTTTGCTTTTGATAAGAGTAAGTTGATTCATTTGGCTTAATTTTATCCTTCATACTTTTCTCTTATAGATCTTTTAGCATTAAATAGTTAACTTGAAAATCATTTCACTGATATATGTTATGATATGTTGTACATTTTTAAAATTGGAGGAATTAGTAATATTTCTATAAAATTTTGTTGAGAGATCAGGAAACATGTTAAATAACCATTTGCGTATTTGCTTTTTGAGTTGGTTTGATACAACCAATGGCAACTAGAACAATTGAAGGAGCTTGCTCTATTATAAATATTATTAAGAATCAAATGTGAAAACATTTGGAAAATGCATGGTTGAATGAATATTTATTACTTATATATAGAAAAAAAAATTTATTGTGCTGAAATGAAAAAAATATTCGTTCTTTTCCAAATATGGAAACTCATAGAATAATTATAATGTATATTTATATTTTTAATAATATTATGTTATATCTACATCAATTGCCACCCCAACCTAAAATTTTTACAGCTATCACTGTTGGCAGTTAAATATTTGTTATTATCAGCATGACATTACACAATAAAATGGAATCAGATTAAGGTATTTTTTTTTTCTTATAAAAAAATATAAACACATCTTTTAGGTCCCAAAAAAAATTTTAATGTTGAAAGTTTAATTTTAATCGATATAATTTTTTAACTTTTAATAATAACTTAAATAGTACATTTTGTTAACAAATCCAAAAATCCTAATTTTTGCTACGTCATCCCCTCCTTTATAAAATTAAAAATTATACATAATATTTTTTCTTATTTTCTTTGTGAAATTTGTATCTAATTCTATTATTCATATTACTATATGTCAAGTATTGAATTTTTAAATTATTTATCTTGCCAGAAAACTCAAAGTACATATGAAGAAATAAATATTTATTTGTTCAAAAATAGTTGGAGTACAACATAGTACAGAAAATAATTATAAAGGATTAAAAAGAAAAAAATTAAAGGCAATTAATCTGAGCTCTTCGTGTGGCGGTGGCCACGCGCTCTTCATCAAATGCTGAAAGGGATAAAAGAACAACTATAACTGTAACCTTCTGTACGTAGTATTATTACGAATTAATCGATACCAAAACAAACTTGCTCTTGCTCATCCAGTCAACTAATGAAGTTACACTATAGATTTTATATGAAAATGTCATAAAACAATAAAAAAGAGAGTGACACGTGTGTATAAAATTCACATTCTTTTTTTTACCTTATTCTTTTGGTTTATTTTTCTTGTAGTGCAATGTATAGTTATATACTTACGGTAAAATTGACATGGTGATAACTAAATTGAAACCCAGAAGTTACTACCAGGATTCTTAAATACAACTCTTTTCTCGCTGCGAAAAAGAAGGAATTAAGTTAAAACTAGTTCCCAATTAAAGACAACAAAAGATTAGGCCAGTGGTCAACATCCTGAACCCATGCATTTTCTTTTTTGTTTTTGTTTATTTATAGGCTTTCAAATAAGAATATTTTAATCAAAATGATTTGGTACTTTTAAAAGATAATATTAATTATATAAAATAAATAATTTTAATTATTTTAAATTCAAATTTGAAATTATAGTTGGAATTTACTTTTTATCATAATTGTTGGATTAATTGTCATGTGATTAATTCTGTCTTATTTAAGTGTGTTGTGCTTTTGTGACCTAGTTTGGATTTGGATTAATTGAAAGCTCGATGATAGTACTGCACTGGTGTATCGTTAAGCAACAAGAAACATTCAACTAATACTTATAGATTGGTGATGCATTAATTTCGACCATTATAGTAAAGGGTTTCCTTAGCACTTTTTAATCAGCATGTGGATGAAATTATGTCCTCAAAGAAGTTGATTCATCTTCTATTTCTATTGCTTTAAGATGTCATCTCTTGTGCATATTTGCGCAATTTTAGCAAAATTCTTGAGAGATTTGTATTAGCCAATATATATATATAATAAAATTTAGCAATAATTGGATTTTGGTACCAAAAAATCAAAATATTTGGAAAATAAAACCAAAGTACATCCTGTTTATAAGTCATAGTAGAATTTTTTCAAGTGAAAATAGAAAATTTTCAAGTTAGAATAAAATTTTTTTCTATTCTCACGTCATACCAAAAAATTATATTTTGATATGGAAATTTTTTATTCTCACTAAAAAAAATTCTATCATAACTTTAAAACAAGGTAAACTTTGGTCTCATTTCCCAAATATCCTAATTTTTTGGTCTTTTTACCCAATTTCCCCGAAAATTTATCGGAAGTCACATTATTCACTAGTCATAAACATTTCAGACTCCGAACAACACACAAGACCAACTACTAGTATTTCATTGAAGGAGAAGCATATATTCCTTATTGCAGTATCATTATTACTGTTGTTGAATTGTTGAATGAATGCAGCATACATGTTGGAAAAAGAACATATATGAAATTAGAGGATCACAATACATAATTAAACTTGACACAACAATCTGAATCTGCAGTGGTGTTAATTACAGCATGGCCAATTGTTGAATATTAATGGGGTAAGTGTAAGATTGAGAAGTGTAGGAAACCTTAGCTAGTAAAACGTTGGCCACCTCAGTAGGATGGAAGGCATCCCAGAACAAGTACTTGGCTCTATCTTGGCATGGTTGTTGCATAGGGAGACATGTTATCTGTCCATTGTTCCTCCCCACTCCACAGCATCCCTTGTCTAGTACTTCAAATCCTGCACATTACCATCTTCTAATAAATCCCTTCCACTATATATAAGATTGATTGTTGTCTAATTTATTCTATTCACAATCTTTTGTGTTGTATGAATGCGAAAATTAATTCTAGTATGGATTGGGGAAGAAGGATTTACCATATGATGATCCATTGAGAGACAAATCTTGAGTGGTTTGGTAGAAATCCAAGAACACAAACTTGGATCCAGGAAGCTGGCCTCTGTTGAAGGCCTGAACCAATCTGCGAAGGCCAGTGTTGAAGAGGGAGATGACGTTGTTGATTTTGTCATTGCATCTACTTCTGCTGTTGTTGCTGTTTAAACGAGCTAACTGATACGGTATGCACCCTATCTGTCCTACTGCTGTCACTATCACTTTCCTTGCTCCCAGAGAATACAATTGCTGAACTATGCACACCTCAAATCAGTAATTCCCTCACAAGCCAACATGAAAACTGTATAGAATTCAGATTTTGTACAGTTCATGCATTTCAATTCAACTAGATATATTTTTTCATGCATTGCAGAGAGTCCAAGGTGAATTACACTTTCATAGCTTATGAACAGTGCAGTTTTATGACACGACGATAGATCAAAATGAAAGATTAAGCTAAAAATGAGTCATTTTCCTTCAAGAAAAACATTGAGAGCATTGGAGTTCAATTTAAACCCCTAAAAGGCGTTTAGAAGGAGATGAGAATAGTTCGTTACAGTTAGCTGGCGAGAGTAATCTTGAAGGAGGAGATTGGCAAAAGCTCTGGCAGTATAATCAGAACTGGTGGAATAGTACTCAGGCATGAAATAATTGTTAAGGTAATCGTTGCTTCCCATCCCAGAAAAAAATATGCATTTGCTTAGGTAGCTATTCAACGATGCATTGTCTCCGCTGAAGAACCTGCTCAACTCTTGCACTGTGTTGCCAAAATTTGCAACTTGCTCATTCATTGATGTGTGAGCGCCCTGCATATTCAGCTTCGATAACAATATCAATATAAAATAATTTATATCACATTGTACTGTTCATGAGCATAATATGGCCAATTCATCAATCTAATTTGTGCAATATACAGACAGCCCATCTAATTGCATGGTATGCAATAAGATTTGTGCAATATACCATTATATGTATATGGGTTAATAAATTGATCAGAAATAAAGCTGTTTTATTGAAATATAAAAATTATTATTTGTTGATGTATTTTGAACTGGACAGAATGGGACGCATATGGAGGAAAAGAAAAAGTTACTCAAAGCTACTCCACCAGTTCTTAAAAACTGTTATTTTAGGGTTTTTTATACATATCAAGAAAGTCATTAAATAATCTAGAATATTGTAAAATTTAATAAAATTTTATCAAATTGACCTTAATTTAATTATTCTGTTAAATGATCTATTTAATAGTAATGAAGAGTAAAATAATAAAATAAGTAATTAATATTTTATTAAAAATTTAAAGTGACAAATATATTGTGAAAAATTTCAAAAGGCTTAAATTAGAGGGAGTACAAAATAATAGTAAAATATAAAAAGTGGAGCAAAAGAAGACCAGTACTGAAAAACAAAACATTTTATATATGCATGTGTACCAGATTAGCGCCAGTTTCGTCTCTGATGCCAGCTGATCCAGAAGCATAATTAGCTCCTCTCAATAGTTCTGGTCCTCTGGTTCTTGAATATGGTGGAATGTAATTTGGAAAACCCATAAGCTGAGCTGCATTTTTATAAAGGAAAAAAAGTCAAATGTAAGAAATAAAGATTATATATATATAGATATATAGGTGTAATATAGAGACTTGGAATGACAGCTAATTTTAGCAAATGAGACAGCAAAATGCAAAAATATTAAGTTACGTACCTAGGGCATCAACAAAAGTTCGACCATTGGTGAAGCGACCAGTGGGACCAAGAGGAAAGTCAATGCCATAAGGCCTATAATTAGCCCTAGCAAGAGTGAGAATGCCATTATTATTGCCATTGTCAACCAAAGAATCTCCAAATATGAAGAAACATGGCACTTGCTGTTGTTGTTGTTGTGACAAACCTCTCCCACTTAGCCAAACCCACGTTAAAATCAAACCCAAAACCAAAACCATCTTTCTCATATCTGAATTAATATTGATGATATGTATGATCTTGGGAAGCAGTAGTAGTAGTATTATACTACAAGTGATATATAAATGAGCATGCTAGCTACGTTCTCTCTTCTTATAAGCTTCAGATTTGAGGTCATATTAATGGAGTTCATGTGATCTTTGGCTTGGGAATGAAAAAGAAGAAGCTTTATTGGTTGGGTTTCACGTTAGAATCGGTGATGGGATTTGCCTATCTCAATCCCCGTGATGTGATCCTCTGTAAATTGCTCGCTGGAACATACCAGAAATTCAACATATATGCATGCAAATTTTTTTATTATTAGTATTCACTTGGTAAGAGTGGAGAACATGCAAATTCTTTTTTGATTTGACCAAAGAATCCTTGGTTAGGTGAACGGAACTAATCTCCTCTCGGATATGAAAAGTAAAAGGTAGACTCTTTAGATTTACTTCAAACACATGTGTAGGTTGGGAATGAAAACTCCAACTATACTTATTTAAGAAAAAGAGTTATTATTATTCATGCCAACATGAGTTAGTATCTATTAATATATTTTTATTGAATTTAAATTCTGTAGAGTTTTAATTATTAATTGTTTTTGGAGAACTTTGAAAGAGAAGAGAGTGAAAAAAGGGTTATGCAGGAGAAAAATAATTCTAAAATTTATATGATGTGCTTTTAAAATTATGCAGAAACTTTACGAACAAAATTTGTAAGGGATATTTATATATATATATTTTGTACTAGATATCTGAACATACTTTATTTTCTGAAGAAGCTAAAAAAGGTATTTATTAAAAAAATAAATTATATAATTTTTAATTATATGAAAATTAAATTTTTTTAACACAACTATCTGATATCAAATATTATTAGTTTATATTTAAATATTGTTAAGTCAAAATGAAAATAATTTTCACAACAAAATTCTTTCCCATTCATAAAATTTAAACCTAACGTACTTTAGCAGTGACACTTTTCCCACACCACATTTTCTTTCAATATTTAGTATAGTGTTTTTCCTATAGAAGAACGATGTCGTTTTCTCAACTCGGGATATTACATAGCCATAACGTGACTTTCTTGTTAGCAAACACTCTTTTGCTACCTTTACTCCAAAGTGATAATAAGAATGAAAAAGGGTTTTTTTTAGAAAATAACTTTATAATCCATCATATGTTTGATAAATTAATAGAAAAATAAAAATATTTAAAAATAAAAATAAAAAATAATTACATGATATAAATATTTTTTAAAAAAATATTTAAAA
This sequence comes from Adenanthera pavonina, assembly GCA_026686845.1. NCBI lineage: Eukaryota > Viridiplantae > Streptophyta > Magnoliopsida > Fabales > Fabaceae > Adenanthera > Adenanthera pavonina. The sequence goes on from JAIVEN010000004.1 coordinate 25,399,356, forward strand.
AATAAATTCATCATTAAATTTTGATTCTAGAAAGGTAACTTTTTTTTTTATATGTTTTTTAAAACAATTAATTCCTACAAAATAAAAAAAGTAACATTTTTAGGTATTTCTCCTTCACTAGTTAAACTAGAAGCCTCTTTTCTCATTACTTTTTAGAAAGTAGTCTCCGATGTATCAAAGGTAACTGTTCTCATTACTTTTTCTTCCCCCCTATCATTACTTTTTATTCCTCTTTTTGTTTCTGTTCTCATTTTAAAACCATTCATTATGTATTCATTAAATGAATTCCTTTCCTTTTTTGTTCAGCCACTCTTTTGTTTTTTCTTTTTAACTAGACAGCTACTCTATTGTCATAAATTATCTGGTTATTAAAAAAATTGTATCACATCCGTACCAAAAGAGCATATGTATTAAATTTGATCCGACATGATATCTGATGTACTCAGCCCCAAAAAAACAAAGGGGTATGAAACTTTTGAAATGTGAATTTTAATAAATATATATTATACAGATTTTTTGTCATGTGAATAAGTTTTTTATTTAATTTTTATATTTTTAATATAATGTTGGGCTTTGCTTCGCATGAGACGGATGGCCGAAATTCCCACATGGACCCCAGGGTTAGAAATATAGCCATAGAATAACAGCAAAATGATGGGCTGGGCTGCTTCTAAAAATATTATTCAAATGGGCCTGGTGCATTATTGGGCTGGAACGGACAATGTGCAGGAGGAGAAGGATCGGATCATGGGAAGGTATATGGGGAGAACATCTATGAAGTCTTATTTCATGCAATTCAGATAGGATCACCTACTGGTTCGACTCTGATTGATGTCTGTTATCTGTCATTTGAATTGTATTGGTGGAAATTAGTATTTTCATTAGGTCATGTTTGGTAGGAAAGTGTTATTTTTGAGGAAAATAGAAAGAAAGAGGGAAAGGGAGAAATACTTCTACCTAAAGGCTATTTTTGGGTTAAAGATGTGTTTAATAAGATCGAAGAAATGCGATACTCTTGTTATGGTATTAGAAGTTTGGTGTGAAACTATCAAAAAGATGGAAAGGAAGGAACCAAAGTGGTTTCATGCAACTAAACACATTTCTATAGCCTAAGTGGAGGAAGTCCACTTCTTTTATTTGATTGGAAGTATTAATTCTTTGGAAGCCTTGATAATATCTACCAAATACATCAAGCCAAGTATTTCTCTCTTACTATCCCATTCTTGAAGCACCTTTCATTCATACCAAACATGACCTTAGTTTCTAAGAACAATTATAAAGCTGCAAATTTCTAACAACTATGGCGTTAAAGATGGCCCTTTAGGATTCTGATATGTGCCAATGGTCAAATGACCTAATGGCACCTGTTCTTCCTGAATGGAGAGAGATTGTGAGATCAAGTCTACTGCCATCTTAGATGTGTAAGTGGATGAGTGAATATATATTTATAGTTGTCCTGATTAAAAAAAAAAAAGGATCTTAATGTGAGAGGATTATATGACATGTGGAGCCTTGCAAATGAGTGACCAGTACCAAATGAATTTCATCCATGGAGTGCTCATCATCCATTTGAATTGTCCAAAATCGAAAAATTGGGCAGTACATATTTGATTTATTTAATTTTTTATTTTTAATATATACAAAATTTAAAATAAAATTGATCTTTTAACGTTTATTTTTGAAAAGGACAGATTTATCATTTTAAAAAATTAAAAAACTTAAATATGAATCATCTAAATTAAATTAGAACCTTCAACCAACGAACGTATAGTCTAACTACTAGGAAGATGCTTAAGTTTACCTAATGATGATGAATTTCCCATACCCATAAAGGAAAGCTTTCCCATTTTATAACCAGTCCTTTGCTCATTTTCGGTTTCTAGATGTTAAGTATGTAGGATTCTTCAAGTACTTTCTGGTCTTATTCAATGAATAGCTTTCTTGATGGCCCTTTAAAAAAAAAAAAAGATTGGAATCAGGTCCTGAAAAAAAAAAACTGGAACCATCATGCCAAGCACTATTGTTTACTGACTTCGTCACTTGTGAGAAAAATGAATTAATCAGATCGTAATGCGACGAAATATACTTTTTTTTTTTGTGCCAACAAAAACAATGCAAATTTAACTGTTCACAAAGTCATAGAATAGGCCAAAATCAGTGACAAATGTAGAAACCATTGCTACAACTGTGTTCTTTCTGTCATTCTCTTTTCCTTTTTCATCTTCTGCTATTCAACGAACACGGCGGACCTTCTCTTCCTGTCCTATGCCAAGGGATTTCTGGGCATTTGCAATACCTTCAGGATCTGCAGTAAAGCAAACCACACAAACCATGTTATCCATATAGGGCAATAAATGGAGCCTTTGAAGTTCAATGAAATGGACTAGCATAGTAGCATGCACATTGCTGTGTTCCAACATCCTGATAGTGTATCTCAAAACAGCGTTAGTTTAGAATGAGTGTGTGTGTGACTGTATATCAACGATAAAACAGCAAAAACTGCTATCAACTACATATATATATATATACACATTTATATAAAACAGAAACTAGGTGGGGTCAGGGCTCCCGTAAAATGTAGAGAGTCAAAATTGAGTTGCACAGTTCGTAACTTGTGAGCAATACCAATTGCTTGTATAATTTATGATATGACATTGATTAGGTGGCACTGTAAAACACGGCTCAGGTTAATCATCTCTAATTGCAAAATATTGCAGGCAATAAATATCACAGTAGACTGGTAAGGGAAAAAGGAGATCATCCTACATCAGAGATAAAATTGGGGTTACGTTTGCTTTAAAAGTCTACTGTCAAAGTTAATTTACAGTTCAAGTTCAATAACTTTGAGAATCATCTAATCATGAAAATCCCAGCCTTTTGAGAGGTCAAGCTCCCCATAGAATTACTCATCTATATATACGTTCACTAATCTGCTCAGGAACAAGATGAAAGAGGAATCTGACTTACCAAAGAACTGTGTGAAAATGCGTGTGAAGAAGTTCAAGTTGCGGGAAACATTGTATGCCATGGAAGGTGGAAGAGGTTTCACCAGTGTGTCAATGCTAAAAACTCGTTGAAGAAACTGCATGTACAAAAAACATATTCATCTAAAACTTGGAAAGAAAGCAGGCACTTACTGCATTAATAACCCAAAAAAGAAGATATGCAATTATTTATAGTGAACGAAGTAAAGCAGCCATACATGATGCAGTTAGAAAAGAATGCAATCTCAGTGTGTAGTATATATGTGACATTTTAAATAACTCTCACAACAAAGTTTGCCAATATTAACATCTTAAAATTTAAGATGACCGGTTAAAGCTTTAGGACAAGCCTACAGCATTTTTGGTGAGTGATTCCAAACGGTGAACCTGAGAAAAAGTTGGGGCTCTACAACTCCCCAAGAGCTTATCACAAGAAGAATAAACCACATTCTAAATATATGAAAACCAAACACCAAGCATTTAGGGCCTGTTTGGTTCAATTACCAATTGGTTAGGTGATATGATATAATATAATAAGATGTAATGGGATAATGATTATATGGGTATTTGTTTGGTTTGATATTGGGGATGTATAAAATAAATTTATTTGTTATATTCAATTAAATATATATAAAAGTGAAACGACAAAAATGTCCTCCTCCAATTTTTTCTCCTTCCCTATTCCTCCTTCCTCTTCCTCAACAGCATTATCGGGCCATCATCATTCACCTCACCGGCGAAGTAGATATTTGGATTAACGCAACAACAATCACACAAATCCAATCTTCTTCTTCTTCTTCTTCTAAACCCAGAAATCGAAGCAAATTCTAGAAAAATCTGTCCCATGTAAACCCAGAAATCCACCAAATTCCAGAAATTGAACCCAAAAATCTGAGCTCATTACTGCCGGAAAATCCATCCCATCTCAGATCTTCCTCAAAGCATCCTTCCTCCATTGTAGATCTAAGTTGATGAATTGACAGAAATGGAAAGAGAGGACAGGGTCGAAGATGATGAAGGTTGAAGGTGGTGTTGCCAACAATGATGGTCCAAGTCGGTGGAGAAATATTCCAATGGGGTCGCCGTTGCAGATCAGAGATTTGGATGCCGAGATTTGTTTGTTGCCAATGTGGGTGGTCACTGGTGTGGGAGGACAATGAGCATTTGACAGTGACACCAATGGAATGGACGAAGGAGGAAGGTGGTGATGGGGAGACGATGTGAAGGGAACCGGGGAGCCAAGAAGCAAGTTTGTTGGTTGTCATTTTGTAATTTCACAAGGGCAAAAATGTCTTTTGGACCAGGATTACAATAGTGTAATGGCCATCCCTTAACAAAGTGCAAGTGATCCTCATTACCTTTATAGAGGTAATCAGCATGACGAATGTAATGCTTATCACCCGTAATTTGCCCAACCAAACAAGTTAACTCATGTAATGTGAAGACCATTACACTCCCCACCCCTCACATGTGTTTAAACCAAACGGGCCCTAAGGAACCTTACTCTCAATGAGGGTTAAATTATCCATTTCTAAATAATCTATAACTATTTGCACAAACTAACCAAAACAAACAAACAAAATTATATCCTCAACTCCACAAAATAAAAATTATTCAAGGAAAAAACAATAAGGTCCATTAGGAAGATCTAATCATTGAAACATCAATTACATAAGAAGGAATCTCTTATCTTTCTAACAATACAAACATTGATAATTTAGTGGCTTTTGCAAGATGGATGAGAAAATAATAATGAAGAAAACTTATCTGGTTCACTAGTGCAATCAAAGGGGACAGAACAGTAAACTTCAAAGTTGACAAAGATAAAAAGCTTGAGTGGGGCACTTAGAATTTTTAATCACCTATATCAGTCAAGTCAACCACATCAGAACTACATATCAGTTACTTTTCAATGTTAAAGAATTATGTTAAATATGTGGCTTGAACAAAGTGAAGCTGCATCATGTATCACAGACCTTCATGAAACCAAGGTAAAGTCAGCATGTATTAGGTTGTTAGAAGTCTGGAAGAAGTAAGTGAAGATTTTATCGATGGCTGCTAACATAATTTTGGCTTCAACATAAAACAGATCATGTAAGATTGGATTATTGTTGAATTAGTTGGTTAGGTTCAGTTATTCATTTACCTGAATTTGGAAAGCCTCATCCATACAACAGCCAATAAGTTGGAGAAAGACAACCCTTTTACACATGATCTGGCGGTTGGTGGTACAAACAAGTATACAGAACAAAAAGCACGGCCAAACAATGGAGCTTAAATAAACCAATGAAGTAACATGAGAGAGGGCTTGAGGTCGCTGGCCCAAAAAAAAAAAAAACAACGATTGGGTTTGAGGCCTAGTCATAGACGAGCTTACGCAAGTGACTTCTAATTCTGCATTCTCTTTTGTTTTGTTGTCATATTTCATCCACTGTCTCATCAATGGTAGGGACTGTTAAACTACATAAATCTCCTCTATCATCTAATTTAATTATCATTTTACTTTTGGTCTTACATCTACATACAACAGCTGCATCATAACCAAAGTTAAATTCTTACTCCGGCGACAGAGTGCATCAGAATTTATAAGATAGAGCATGAGATAACTGTAGATATGGCCAACAAGCCAGCTATAAGGGAAAAAGGGAACTTCGAGAAAGTGATCATGATAAAAATCAAGAGCTTTTGATCTCTCTAGAAATAGCACCAAAAAAAAAAAGGACTAAAAACATTATTACCTGGAAAAGAACAACAATAAAAAAGAGCAACAACGTAAACCTATAATCTTCATCATGATTCATATAATTGGAATTTGTTTATGTATCACCAGTTTACCAGTGTCAGCAGTATCTTCAACAAGGATGATCTCTAACATTTAACACATTTTAAAGTGCTTCACGTTCTGTTGCCCATATCACACAGCACCCAAAAAACATAATATATATATTTAAAAATAATTTGAACTTTACAGAAAATAAAAAGTGAAACAAGCAAATTATACATAAACTTTCTGGGAAATTATACATCTTAATAGGTTACTCCCCATGAAGTATGCCAAGCGACCAAGAATAAGATAATCCAAAACACGAATACAAAAGATGCAGACAGCAAAATGATTCCAAAATACAATCAAACCAGCAATCTTTCACAGGTTACTTATGCAGGTAGAAACAGAGAAATTGATAAATTTGTGAAAATCATTCTGGAAGCGATAATTTAGTTTGTCTATAAAAACAAATCCCATCATAAGAAACCAACGGGGAAACTAATTGAACAATCTCATCCAATATATACAAGAAAACTAAGCAATACAACATTGCTAGCACTAGCATGATAACTATGCCAGCACAGGACAATTGGTTTGAGAAACTAATTGAACAATCTAAATTCATGAAGAGAAGACAATTCCAGTTCTCAGACACGCAAATACGAAAGATTCTGCCAGCAGAATGATTCCGAAATACCACCAAACCAGCAATATTTCACAAGTTATTGATATTTGAAAAATCCTTCCGGAACCGATGAGTTAGTTTATCCATATATACAAAACCATCTTAATTGAACAATCTCAACCTGTAATCATATCAAAACTAAGCAATACGACCATCTCAAAATTGACAAAGCATGATAACTATGCCAGCACTGGGCAATTGATTCGAGAAAACAAAATGAGAGAAGATAAGGGTTTTAAACCCAGAATTGTCCAAAAAAAAATCCAAAGAAATTTGACCAACGGGAACCTGAAAGTTGCGCTGGAAACTGTAGCGCAGCTCAGGATCAATCTCGAGGGCGTCGTCGTCGTCATTATCGCCCTTGGACTTCTTGCGAGGGACGTGCATGGTTGGAGTGGCGCCGGGTTGACTGGTGACTTTGAGCTTTGCGTCTGGGAATTCTTGCTTCTCTTCTTCGCCCCTCCATGGCGCAGAAGACAATAGTTGCTTCTTGTTCTTCGCCATTTGGTCAGAATCCTCAATGCGACAATACAGTTTCAGTCTGAGACTCCGATGAGTCAAGTTATTGTGAGATAAGATTCCTTGCTGTCTCTGACTGGGAGCGTTTGGTAACCCGAGTATGGTAGCCCTGGTAGCGCGTTTGGATATATAGCATGATATAATATGGATTATAACCCTGTATTGTGTAGGCTTCGTGTTTTGTTCGTGATAAGCCATGATATTTTTCTACGGATTTGGTAATATATTGATTGTGGGTTTGGTTTTTTTCTTTTCACAAAAAAGTTGTTAACTTATTTGTATACTAGTTTTGAATAGTATAAATGAAAAATTAAAACATGTTTGGATATAACATGTGTCTTAATATTAGTGGGTGTTTTAGTACTACTCACTTTAGATGAAAATCAATTTAGAAAATCATTTTCAATCCAAATTATTTTTTTATAAACTCAATTAAAATTATTTTTGTCCAACTATAATCCAAACAAACACTAAATAGCTAATGAAAATAAAAAATATATAAATCTTATAAAATTATGGGATGGTAACCAAAATAGGACACAAATTAAGTGGCTAATGAAAATTACAATATATATATGCCTCTAAAAATTATCGGATGGTAACCAAAATCGGAGGAGTATTATGTTGTGGCCACCATAATTGAGTCTCATAAGGCGTTTTTGGCTTCTGAAAAAATGTTTATGAGAATGAAAATGGTGATAGAAATGAGTTTAACGGAACAAAACAATTATGTTTGATAAGGTCATGAAAAGAAATGGGCATTCATTTTATATTGTCTTTGGTTAAATGAAAATAACATAAGAATAGAGAGGAAAAGTTGGAATCACCATATTATCTTTAGTGTGTACTGGAATAAAATTCAACATGACATGTAAATGTTAAAAATGTGTGGTTGATATTTAATTAATAAAGTCTGAATGAAGTATACGTAATTTAATTTGGGATTAAAGTTTAAAGCCGGGTACATATAAATGTCAGTGTAAAGACAAAGTGAATTTTCCAATTTGATGAGGAGTCCAATTAAAAATTTCACAAATTAAGTTTATGAATAAGTTTCAAGGTAATCTACAAAGAAAAATTAATCCCATGAAAACTTCTAACACTTCCTAACTATATGGATTTAAACATGATTCCACATTTATTCTTTTATATTCTTTAGAATTAATATGGAAATTATGTTATTTGAGACATTAGAATTATGCAATTCAGATCCATGAATTTTGAAGTTTGACTAAGCTATTTGGCACACCCACTGTTTTCACCTTTTTACTGGTGGAGATGAAATAAGTAGTGGTGCCATGGCAGGCTCGTTTTGCACCACGGCAAGCTCTTTATTTTGACTACATGAAGCCCCAACTTAGAAGCTCGTAAATTAAGCTACAAACCTTCAAAAAAACATATAGCAAATGAGGACTCCATGGAAAGCTTGAAATATCTGCTTTTCAAAACAAAAAGTCTCTCTCTAAAATAATATCAATTGATTCCTCAAACATACTAATTAATTCCCAATATTTCTTAGTTTTTGTCGATAAAGTGATAAACCATGGTTTTTACTTTCATAACCCAATCAATTCATTATAAATTCAAAACACAACCAAACATATACCAACAATTTTTATCCAATTAATCTACCCATTTAAATATGAAAAGCTCCAAATTGAGAATTAAATATACATAAGGTGTTACACTATGGATCGTTCATTTTCATCAAGTAAGGAAATGGTGGCACTCATTAAACACCATATCCTTTGAGCTATTAATATAGAATGAAGCGGAAGGCAAAAGAGAGTAGGTTTGAACATGAGTTTCAAGAGGTGGAATTGGTCTTTCTAAAATTACAGCCATATAATATAGACAAGTTTTGCAACTTCAAAAAGTTTGGACACTCTTCAAATAAGCTTTTAAATTCTTTTTTTTAACATAATTATTGGATATCTAGTATTATCAGGCCAAATTCTAACATTGTTGGTGTAACATCCTACCTCACTAAGACTTGTTTTGGAAGCTTAATAGTAATCTAAACATGTTTAACTATTAATACTCAAAGTGATGGATAGAACTAAATGATTTTCCTTCATCATTTGCTAAAATTAATTGAGAAATTTTGGAAATTGATAAATTTCATAAATCAAATGATATTATTTTTAAGTGAGAGATTTGCATTCAACCTTTTCATAGAGTTTTTATTTGCAATTTTTTGAGCTTTGTAACTTAAGATATGGAGTTCTGAAATAGGAACTCATATACAAGTGTAAAATCAGGATATCAACCTCTCCATACCATGATCTAAGCTCAATGATGTGTTTTGCTTAAAATTTTAGGCTAAAATCATGATCAATATTATGTGAAATCATGATTCAAACTTATAAATTATTTCTAAGTTTTGAAGCGCCATTCTCTCTCAAATAATCCTCCAACACCATGATATTTCTAAGACTAGAGGGATATCTTAGAGCAATTTTGAAGGTTAACAAGCATGCTAAGGGTATAATTTCAACTTACACTTCATTTTTTACAATCTAATTGGTTTAGATTTTCAATTTAGTGAAGTTTTGGGTAAACCTAGGACTTGAGCTTCACATGTTGGTGGAACTTGGTTATGAAATCATGATTATACACTTCCTAAAGCAATGTGCACACCTATATTGAGAAATTTTGTGGTTAAAGTATGAAAATTATGAATTTTGTAAGAACCCTAGTTGGATAAGTTGGGGAATTTGAAAATGCATGATAAAAGGGCGTGAAACTTTTATAATATGCTTCTTTAGACCAAAGAGAATATGTATATCAAGTTTACTAGAATTTAGAGTTAATTTGTTATATAAATAACTTGCTATAAAATGTAACTCTGAAAGGTTATTGATAATATATGGAACTAGCTGGGGATGTTAATTCTTATTTGTGAGCTATGAAACTTCATATTTAACCTTTGGGATGATGAATGATGAAATATGTGAAGTTTTATGATGATTAGTTGAAGTATGCTTTATGAAGTGCTTACTTGGAGCTTTGGCTTAATATGGTTTCCTTCATATATTTTAAGTGGGAAGGAGTTCTTTGGATACTTAAGTAACTCTTTGGAGCTTTCTGAATTATGGAAATTGTATTGAAATATTTGGGTAACTATAATTCATGGTTTTTGACTCTTGATGGTTGATCATGTATCATTGTGGCTAAAGTGTAAAGTAATCATTCTCTTATATATTGTAGCTCTCATGAACAAGTACTTCACTCTGATAGGTGCCTCTTACCTTTTGTGTATGTTGTGTATTTTCCAACTTATGAGGTAATTAGGAATTTACATTACTTGCATAGTCATTCTTGTTATATTATTGATTTATGACTCATTGTTATTATTGGTCTTGATGATAAGTTGAGGATAGTGTCAAATGCATATGACCATGTATTAATTGATTGTCATTATGATTGAGACCCAAAATTGATTTTTACTTGGATATGGAAGCATAAAAATGATAATGTGCACCTTGGGGAGTGTACTATCTCTTGTAGTATTCTAAATACCCATGATGAGTAATGTGCACCTCTCAAAAGATCGTGCATCTTTTGTAACAACCATGTTATATAAATAATAATTTAGGTACTCAATTCGGTGTTAATTTATAATAAAATTCAGAGAAAATATTATTTTGGTAAATTTGAACCATTTCTAGACAAAATAAACCTAAATTTTCACTTTGACAATATCTCATGCTGAAATTTTCATCTAACCACCAATATGAAACATAACCCAAATATTTATTATGAAGAGTTTTACTTAATTTTACCAAACTCAAACTCTAACAACCCATTTACAATTAAGCCCAAACCAATTACAACAAATTTGGTCCTAAGAGACATTGAAAAAAAATCAACTCAATTCAACTACTTGAAATAGCCAAGGGTCCTTAAACCCTTTAATCTACATTATGCCAAAAGTTCACACCACTAGCAAAGCCACCTACCAACCCCAATTAGCACCTCCAATGGCCACACAAGCCCTTTTAGCACCTTCTAAGTGTTTAATACTGAGAACCCATTAACTCTCTACATCAATAAATATGGTTTCAAAAACAAAGACACTGTGGATATTTTGATTAATTGTACTTCTAAAAGAGGTCATAGTTTATATATCTAGAACAACTTTCTCCATAACTTTAAGTTTTGGAGCCTCATCGCTCATAATTAATTCATCTAAGGCATCATGGATGTTGTCAAAGTATAACAAAAAGTTTCAAATAAAAGAATGTCAATGATTCATAATCCTACACTCAGACAATTCCACTAACATAATGCAACTATGCATATATTAAAGCATACTAGCAATCGCGACATACGCTATCTACTTAAAGAGATAGTGAAGTGCCACACTTTTAATTGCTTTCCCCCTTCCTAAGTTAAAGCCTCTTCCTAGAAAAAAAGACAATTCAAAGTGAGGTAATAATCTCAATATTCATGACACTACAACATTTTTGCTTTATAGGAACAATTGAAACATGTTGCTATAACTATGACAAATGTTGCCTAAAGCAACATTTTTCAAGTAGTGCCTATATTCCAGTATTACCTATTGTTTTAAGCAACAATTTTTCATGTCCTTTAGCCACACTTTTCAGAAATTGTTGCCTATAGTATGACAATAGGCAACAGTTATATGGTGAACCTATTGTAACACTTTTAAAATGTTGCTTAGATTAAGTACAGTCTAGAAATGCTGCCTAAACATTCAATAGGCAACAATTTTAAATTGTATGTATAACATGTATCAGCAACATTTATGAACTGTAAGCATTTAGAATGTTGCCTAAACATTTAATAGGCAATAATTTTAAGTTGTTTCTATGGCATGTGTAGGTAACATTTTTTCACCGTGGCCATTATCTTATTTTGAAAAATACTACATTAATTCATTTCCATATACACACTCACCCTACCTCTTTCAATTTTAATATCATATATATGTACACATAACTAACAAAGAAATGATTCAAATATACTAAATTGATCAACCATAGTATATTATATGTTCTATAATTGTAGTTTGTACATATATATATATATATATTAAGTTTCAAACAAAAAAGACTGCTTAGTTTAATGAAATGTCATAATGTCAAATTTGTCTACAGTAAAAAATTAAGCCAAAACAAGTATCCATAGATCAAAGTTAATTGGGGGGAGGGGGGCGCATCATCTTTAAAATTGAGACCCATCATCATGTTGCAACTCCTCATTTGCATCTTCTTCATTAAGTTCACCTTTATGTATAAGAAATTATTAAATTGTATCAAACCACTAGCTATAATTCCTTTCAATTCAAAACTTCATCTCAAATTTCCATGTGGAGGGAATAATAAAAGAAAGTAGAAATAATGGAAAATGGAGATATGACAAAGTATAGATACTTCCAATGGTGGACAACAAGGACCATGACAACCATCAATAATTCAAGCCTAGGTTCTCTCATATATATATATATATAATAATGCAATAGAGATGAAAAATGGAAAATGAAAGATGTGGCAACACATATATACTTTCTTTTACCCTCTCATTAATAGAGAAGGTGAAGGGAAATAGATATAACTAGATGTCATATATTACTAAATTTCTGGAAAGGATATAATAACAATTAATGGAAATGAAAGTTTCAATGGTAGACAAGGAAGATGTCAATCATCAGTAATTCAATACATAGTCATTGGGAAACAAAAAATGAACCTTGATCCATTTATATCAATAGATAGTGCAATGCTACGTAAGCTCAAGTAATCAATAGATAGTGCATTGCTACGTAAGCTCAAGTAATATAATTATTGATGACACAACCAAATTGGAAATTTTCCCTTAAAGTTGTGGGACATGTCTTTCTTGAAAAAAATATATAGTAGATGAAAATTTGAGTATATCCTCAATTTCAATCTCAAACAATGCCAATATATATCCGAGTCCTAAAATAGATTTTTCATAAAACTAACAAAGCTACTTGGAACATGAAGTTATGTTTATAGATATGGGGTTACCTTTCCATGAATTGGAACATGTGTTAATGTATAAGAATGTGCACATTATTGTCCAGTCACTTTTTGTGCACTGTTGGCATCTCCAGCAAATGATCTTAATAAATCTTCCAATGATTCCATACTCATTCCAGGGCTGCAATGCTGTAAGAAACCTTTAAAAGCATCTTTTAATTGACCTATTATATATTTCGTATCTTGCATTTTTTCATTTAATGAAGTCACCTCTTTTGCATGTGCTTTCTTGATAGCATTAATCTTTGCATTCCTCTTCAAGGTAGTTTATGTGACCTTTCTCCCATAACAGTGGACTGATCTAGGATGTTCTTTTCCAAATACAACTTGAAAAGCCTTTTCATTACTTTCTTCATTGTTCTCAATCATACCTTGAAGTTGGGACTAGTAAAAAATTACATTAGATGTTACATAGTAATATAAATAATATCTTTTGAATACATTAATTTAAGGGAATTTTTTAACTTGCAATGATGTTATCAGTTTCTGCATCCAATTGTTTTCCTTTATTGCCTCTCCGAGTTTGAAGAAAAATTTCTACTTGGCTAGGTTCTCTATTTTCCTTTACTCGTTACAAAATAGTAACCATAGTGTAAAATAAAACTTTTGAAATGTAGAACTAATTTTTAACAACTTTGCCAATTGTTGTACTCTTAAAAAGAAAAAGTGACAAAAAATATTAGGAATACCAATTTTTCATGAATTATTGCGAAATTTCTTGTGTTAATTCAGTTGGTTTTCCAAGAGGGGGTGAATTGGGAAGATTAAAATTTTTCTGCAACAATGAAATACAGTGGTGATACTAAAGATTTACTGAAAAATAGAGTATAAGAAATAAAGAGTAATGAGAAGAGGACTCAATGATTTATTCTAGTTCGGTTTACTCCACTTGACCTACGTCCAGGCCTCAAGTCACCACTTGAGATTTCTCCACTATCTCTTGCAAGATTTGAATGAGTTTTTGCAATGACCGCAGTACAATATCATCTCGAACTTTGAGCTGAAAAAAACTCCCTTACTCTTCTCACTTAAGAGTAAGAATACCTCCCTTAGTGTATTCTCACACTAAACACTCTCTATAAGTATGTAGATGTATATAGAATGTAAACTCTCTCAAAAGAGTGGATATAAAAGTTAAGATACAATGAATGAGTAAAACAGAGGGTAGATAAACTTTGAATGACCCAGAAATTGAATCAACAGAGTTTTGGAGTATTTATTATTTTTCTCATTTTTCAACAACTTAAATGAGATCCTATTTATAGTTTTGGGGCAGAACTATCCATTGGAAACAAAGATTAGATGTTACTCTTAGTAAAATAGCTATTCACCTACCACATTAAATGCATATGATAGGGATTATGCAGATAACCTCATCAGATTATGCGAATAATGGGTAACTGTTTGCCTTTATTTTCAACGTAGAGCTTTCGTTATATAGATAACCTAGCTAGGTTATGTGGATAACATGCTATCCAGAATAACTAGGTTTTAGCTCAAAATCATTTTCATGAAAACCTACTCAGTTATTAAGATAAGGTTAATTTTTTTCTCAAACTGAGTTTTTGTGAAACTTAGGTTATCAGGATAACCTCCCAAGGTTAGATGGATAACCTGTTTTGCAGAAGAAGAGCTATGAGTTATGTAACATAGATTATGTGGATAACCTCCCTAGGTTGTGCGATAGCTTATTTATCCAAGGAAAGTTCAAGTACTCTGAAATATAGATTATGCAGATAATCTCCCTGGATTATGTGGATAACTTTTTTACTCGAGAAAAGTTCAAGTACTCTGAAATATAGGTTATGTGGACAACCTACCTTGGTTATACGGATAACCTTTTAATAGAGAAGAGTCCAAGTACTTTGTGACACACGTTATGCAGACAACCTCCCTTGGTTATGCGAATAACGGGTTGTACAGTACAACTTGACTTCACTGTTCACTCCTTTATGCGGATAAAATGCCCAACTTGTCAGGATAACCATTTGGACAGACTTGAGAATATGATCCCTAAGCTATGTTATGCGGATAACCTTAATCCCTTTTCATGAAAATGAAGAGTGGGCTTTGAAAAAACTTTGAGATTGAGTCTTTATCCTCATAACCTTCAATGGTTATATGCATAAGGTAAAACATTTTCATGAAAACAAAGTAATCACTTAGACTTATTTTGAAATTGAAGATTTATCCTCATAAGATAGCTTTTTTCATGAAAACTATTTTGAAATCATGAGCTAATCATTAATCATTTAATTAGTCATCTTATTTAATATTGGGTTAGTTGAAATTTAAAACTTATCTACCTTCTTTTACAAATAGCTTCCTAAAACAAATGAAACAACTCTTTAATCTTTAGCAAACTCCAAATTTTCTTTTCATTTTACTTGTGTTCCTTTGATATTGGAATTCCAAACTCATTTGTTCTAGAATCATCAAAACATCTGAATTAACATCTTGGCCTCATTCGATGCCTCCACTTTTGTCGAGCTCTACTTCGAGTGTTCCTTTCACTAATTAACTGCACATTAATTTTAAAGAATTATGAAAATGAATCAATTATTAATCAATACAGTAGCACATGTAGGAAAACAAATACATGAGCACATGCAGTAAAACCAATACATGAGTCTTACTTTTATAATATCCATACTCCAATAGTCACAAAGCTTCCTAAACTAAGGTTCTGGAATTGTTGGAGGATGACGTTTGAGCCTTTTCGCCATGTTGGAATACTTAAAAAAATGGTTCTTCCTAATTTGGTGTTTATATCATCCCATGCATCCCTAACAATAGTCTCCACCTAACTTTTTGCTTCATGTGGCAAAATAAACTTTTGCTGCAAAACCAAAATGAAAAACAAGATTAGAAAACCAAATGCATCATATCCTAATGAAATACACATGCACATTTCTCTTTTATACATACATTACTATATTCCCAAATTTGGTTAATATTGCCATGTGGCATGGTTTTCCAACTTGTGTAAATCAAAGGACAAAATGTGGGGTTTCTGGCCAATGTTCCCAAGAAAAGGCTTAAGTTAGATACTACTTTATTTGTAAGCCCAATGGGCTGACCTTTCGGATTAAAGGTCAGTTCTTCTCATTCTTCCAAGGTTCTTGCATGTAGCTATCCCACAAGTTCCTTTTTTTCATGTTCCTATTTTCAGTGTAGAGTAATTAGCAAAATAAAAATAAGGTCTTTGCAATCATATATATACAAGATATATATCATAAAACAAAAAAAATGATTTATCTTCTTTTGCTTCTTTATTGGTGTTTGTCACTTCCTCCTCTTGAATGATATCTCTCTCAGCTTGTGCAACACCTTCCATAGCTCCAGCATGTCCTAAGTCTTCCTTTCTATTTATAGGATGATTGAAGTTAGGATGAATTTTGCTAGGTTTTTCTCCATTCAATGACTTGGTTGCATAAATTTTTCTTTATTTTTTAAGTTGAACAAGATTATTTTCTCCTTCCTGAGAATCCTCAAAAGCTATAACAAAGTCATCAATTGGCACTAGTGGACATGTGGGTTACTCTTAACCTTCTCAAGAGGCCTTCCTTTTGATGTACCTATTAAGCGAGGAGTCATTAGCATAATAAAAATAAGGTATACTATTTGTAATCATGATATACATAACTCACTATTCATATATTTCTATATATATATATATATCATCAAACAAGAAACTTATTTACCTTCTTTAGGTTGATACTTGTTAGGATTCTTTTATCTTTCTTGAGAATCCCCATAAGATGTAACAAATTCATCAATTGGCATGGATGGGCATATTGGGTTCCTTTTTGCCTTTTTTTTAAGACTTACTTGCATGCCACCACATTCTTGGGATGCAATAACAGTCTTTGAACTTTTATGAGGAACTTGCTTTTGATTAGAACAAAGAGTTTGCTTTTTGTTGGAACATTGAGAAAGCTTCTCTTGTTTTTGTTTTTCAGACATTACGAATGAGCTTGCTTTTTTCTCATCTTTCATCCCAACTTTGTCTTCATCCAAGTCATGTATCTCTTGAACTTCCTCTATGTTATTTCTTCCTACTCTCTCATGTAATTTGTCAATTTCCTCCCACTTAACTTGCTGAAATTTCTTTGCCAACTCAGTGCTTGACGTTGCTTCAAGAGGAAAATTGAAATTTCTTCTTTTTGGACTTTGGCCATTCTTTTTGAGAATTTATCCGTTGCTTTTCGCACTTGTTACTCTCTCCATTCTTGCTGAAATGAAAATACCCATAATACCAATAGAAAATAATTAATAAATAAGTCAAATATGATGCAATAAAAACTGTTCATGCAATTCATTAGTGAATATAGACAAAGATAATGTAATCATAACTTAATGCACTCAAGAATACATTGCAAAAGTCTAAGTAAGGGAAATGAGAGTTTAGATACACGGTTGAGATTCACCATATGTCTACGTAAGGAAAAGGAAAAGTAAGCTCTACACAAATAGAAACAAAAGAAGAAAGTTGGCCAAATAGACTACAATACCATAATAGTTTAATGTTGGTTACAATTTATATTGATAGCATAACCAATAATAAAAAGCCAAATAATCAATAGATATATCAAATGTTAATCAATATTGGGCTAATATATATATTGACAGCATGACCATATGTATTGCCATACAATCCCAAAATGCACAGAAAGATCATTAATTGTCTCTGAACCCCAAAAACATAATATTGGCCTTAAATCTAAAGTGACCACCCATAGTATATCCATAGCTTACTTCACTCCAAACAAACCCTTTAACATAGAAAGAAGAAAAGAAAGAGTTAAATAAATAACAATTTATTTTGTAATCACAACAATAACTTACTCAGTCAACTACACCATGTATTTTCTTTTTGGAAGCCAAAACTTGTTTTCCCTCTACTCTTCGACAATCTACATAGTACAAGAAACAACAATTAGTCATATTAGCATACAACAAAATATTTTAGCAAATGACTTTTAGAACTTGCATATACCACAACAATAATATGATTATTTATTTTATCATCACCTGATTATTATATACTATCATTGAAAATAGAGTCATCAATGCTTTCATTTTCACTTTCATAACTAGTCTCATCATTACTTTCATTTTCACTTTGTTGCCATGAAGTTCAAATAAAGGCTTTTCAACGATATCATCCGGTACATCTTCTCTAACCAAATTAGCTTCACAATCATCTTTTGATATATCAAGATCTAGTGAAATCCTAGGTGGTTCAGCAGAATAAAATTTTTTGCTACAATTAGAACTTTCTCCCATGTCAAACAAATCCCTTGGAAGTGCCTTCAAAACATAATGCCTATTTTTATTGAAAGGATCTCTAACATAGAAACATTGTTGCACTTGAGATGTTAACACTGTTGAATCAAGTATTTTGATGATTCCAAACCAACTTTCTAGAGCTTGGAGAGAAGATATCAAAGGTGCACAAATGATCTCAAGAGGAGAAATTCAAGAAAAACTAGCACAAGAATTGATGTAGAATCTACAGCTATGATTAAATTGAGTAAAAAACTTTGAATTGGCAAAAAGATATTTTAAAAACTATGATTCTATGTTAATCCATGAAATATTTGAAAAACATCCACTAACAGACGAGGTTTGAAGCATTTATACTGATATGCTGTTTTGAAAATTTAAACTTTGGCTTTGGAAATTCAAATTTCGTATTGAAAATGAACAAGTATGAAAAGAGCCTTCTCTAGCATATGAACTTTGACTTGAGAAATTTGAATTTTGAATCTGTTAGTTAGACTGCCTTTCGAAGAGGGGGTGAATTGGGAAGCTTAAAAATTTTCTGTAAGATATCAAAGAGGTGAAGAATGCAATATATGAAGGTAAAACAGAGTATAAATAAATAACAGTGAAGGTAGCAGAAAAGAGAAGAAGACACAGAAATTTATCCTGGTTCGGTCTCTCCACTTGACCTACGTCCAGTCCCCAAGTTACCACTTGAGATTTTCCACTATTCTGCAAGAATTCAGTGGGCTTCTTGCAAATGTCACAGTACAATTTGTGTGCTCTGTTCTCTAGAGCTTCTCTCAATCCCTTTCTGCACTTTCACAAAGTGCTTCCTAATCCCTTGTGATATCCCCTCACAAAAAAATCTATCTTGCAGATGAAGATTAGATTGTTTACAAAGATTAAACTCTGTTAATCAGAGTAAATATAAAAGTTGAAGTGCAAATATTGAAGTGTGAGAGTATGAAGCTTTGAGTAAATGATTTGGCAGAGTTTCAGTATATACAAAGTTAAAATCATTACCCACAACTTCAAATGTTGTTATATTTATAGATTTAGGTCTCAAATAACCGTTAGAGACAAAATCTATCCGTTGGAGAAGTTATCCAACGGTTACTCTGAAAAACTATCCGTTAACCAACCGCATTTAATGCTTCTGATATATTGAAATTCGAATTTCGGTTGGTCAATAGACGAATTTCACAGATACTGAAGGTTAACAGCTTCAACGTTGAAAGACCGAAGTTTGTCTGTCATGAAGTGAAATTCAAATTTTGAAACTTAGAAAATATTTTCATGTTGTGACATACGAATTTTCAAGTAGAAAGTTTTTCTGTTAAGTGTGAACAGTGTTTTCAATTTGCTACAGTGCCTTCGAAATTCGAATTTTGGAACCCCAAAATTCGTCTGTCTGCAGCAGGCTCAAAAAGCACAGTAGTTCATTTACTTCAAAATTTGAATTTTCAAAGAGTGAAGTTCGTCTGTCAGAGAGACCTCTTTTCAGACTTACTTTAACATTCGAATTTATAAACACTGTCATTCGTATGTTAACATATCATTGTAACAGACTCACATCCTTAGCTTCTGAAATTCGAATTTTCATGTTCAAAGTTCGTCTGTCAGTGAGCAATTTTGAAACTCAATATAATCTTGATTTCAGATGAACTTTGACACTATTTCAGATGAATTTCTTTAGTTTTCATAAGTTACAATTTGTCTGAAATTCAAATTTTCAAAACCCAAAGTTCGTTTGTTGCCAAAAGCTTCTTTCAAATTCTTATGAAAATTTGAATTTTGGAAAATCAAAATTCGTCTGTCAGAGAAGCATCTCTTCAGACTTATTCAGTTTTAACTCAAAATTCGAATTTCCAAAGCCAAAATTCGAATTTCTATCATGACAGTTCAATATCAATCTTTCAAACTTCGTCTGTTGGTGGGTGTTTTTCAAATATTCCATGATTTAACACAGAATCAAGGTTTTAAAACTTCTTTCCACCAAATCAAAGCCTTGAACTCAAAATAAAATAAGACTAAACATCCTACAACAAACTTTGCACAGATTTCTCCAGGATTTCTTCACTTGAACTCTTTGAGCACCTTTGATATCTTTATTCCAAGCTCTTGAAAGTTGATTTGGAATCATCAAAACTTCTTAATTCAACATTCTCCCCCTTTTTAATGATGACAAAACAACTTACAAACTGGATTAGTACTTGGGTTTGCTTTAATAAGCTTCCCCTCAACATATGCATTATATTTCAAAAGATATCATATATAGTAAACCATGTGAAGAAATTCAAAGAGCAAATCATTGCAACTAAGAAATTGTTTCATTTAATCAAATGATGCTTTACGAAGACAAAAATGATTAAGCAAAGTTCTTCTAAATACACAAAGCAAATACAAAATATAAACAATCAGAAATAGACAGTAGAGACATAGTACAATACTACATGAAGACTCAAGCCTAAATTCTAATCACTTTTTCAATCACTTCTTCTTTGGCTTGGTCTTTTTGCTGTAAGTCTTCCCAGATGGCTCAACAACAGGCTTTCCAGTTTGCTTACACTTCTCCCCCTTTTTGGCATCATCAGGAAGCCCAACAAAATCAACCGGAGGAGGGATATGAGAGACTGTAATAGCTCTGAGAGGCACAGGAGCAAACGGGATTTCTGGTTCAACTGGTGCAGGAGGCTCAGAAGGCTCAGGACTTGGTTCTTCATCATCATCAGAGACCTCAAGCAATTCTTGCATTTCTTACCTGGAAAGAGCCAATTAAGCTCTCTGTTCCTCTGAAAGTCCATAAGCAGTGAGAGAAGGAGGAGCTAGTTTATCATAACGAAACATTTCCTCAAGCCTTCTTCTCTGAGCTTGCAAGAGAGCATTGCGAGCAATAGCTTCAAAATCAACAACAGGTACAATGCTTCTCTCTTCATTGCTGGCAACCTCCAACATTGATGAAGTGGAAATGGCTGCTACTATTCTTTCAACTTGCTCAAATTCTTGAGTGGAAAGAATTGAATCCTGAGCATCTTCTGGAATTGGCTCATGAGGGCCTATTTCCTGAGGTCCTTCTTCTTCCAAACCATAGTCCAAGGGTGGACCAGGATTAGGTGTCCTCATTGCACTAGCGAGCTCAGCACCATCTACATCATCATGCTCAGAAGAGGCTATCTCGAAGGGGCTTGGAGGCTCAGGGGTTGGAGATTGAACAGGCATAGAGAACCCTAGCTGAGGTGGAGCTGATGTGGCATGAATTGCACTCCGAATTTCTTCATAGGCATTAGCAACCACTTTCATGTTCTTTGCCAACTGATGAATCTGATCTTGCATATGAGCAAATTTGGCATTTTGCTCATCCCTGATGCTAAGAATGAGTGTAGACAAGCTGTCATACAACTCAGTGATCTTGGTTGGCTTTCATGAGATGAGAGAGTGGATGGAATGTGAGTAGGCTTGGATAGAGATGGGATAGGCAGAGAGGGTTGAGGAGTAGGTCTGGCAGGAGCTTCAGAAGTACCCTCTTGCTGTTGGGAGGCACCTTCAACAAAGAAAAATCTTCAGATTTTCCTGCTCCCTTCCCAATCCATCTTCCTTCACTTCTTTCAATTCCCATTCTCTGATGTTCTTCCTCTTTGAAGATCTCAGTGGGTTTCCTTTTCCCCTTCTCAAGATGTTGAATTCTAGCATATTGCAGAATTCTGGAAATGATAGCTGCGGAGGGGGAGTATGGAGTCCTTCCTCTAATCTCTTGCCTTGATCATGCGTTGAAGTATGATATGTCCCATGTTGATCAGTTTTCCACGCATGATTGCTGCCATGACATGTGCCTTTGCCCTTGTTATCAGATTGAAGCTACCTTCTTTGTTGAATATGATCCTAGACACTATGTAGTATAGGATCCTCACTTGGGCACTGAGGTCTGTGGGCTTCAGTAGGTTGATGGTTAGCCAGTTTTCCTTTCTTCTGAATAATGTGCTCAGAATTGTGCTCTCCTTGTAGTTCAGAAAGGGGCCACCTTCTTCATCAGCAGTTTCTACCTCATCCATGTATCCAGAGGCAGTGATGTCAATCTTGAGGCCATCTTGCCTGGGATTTCCAGCACTTCATTGAGGGTCTCATCTGTGAGCCAGATGGTCCTTGATCTCAGATTGACCTCCCACTTCTTCTTCTTGCTGTTGTATTTTAAGGAGGCATACCATGTCTTTACTACTTCATCATCATATCTCTCTAATATTTCCAACAGATTCTTATATCTCAACATCCATATTCCAGCATCAAAACTATTAGAGACCAAGAAATCTTCCAAGTTTACACAATGAGGCTTGATTACCTTTTTATTGGCAAACTTGGTGGAGTATTCTTCCTGAATTTGTGGAGTGCTCCATAATGGCAGTGTAGTAAGTTGATATTCTCCAGATTGAGTACCGGAAGAGGAAGTAGAAGCAGCAGTCTTAGTAACAGCAGGAACAGGGACTGAAGGTTCTGCTTTCTTAGAGGAAGAGGGTCCAGCTTTCTTTGATTCTCCCTTTGGTGTAGTTTTCTGGCGTTTGGAAAGAGTTCCCTTGCTGGATTCGGCCTTTCTCTTTAGTTTTTCTCCTTCCTTTGAAGCATATTGTGATTTGACAGATCTCTTTGGGCGAGACTTTCCTTTGCCAACTTCAGAATTCTTTACTCTTGCCATTTTCATTGATGAATGATTCAGAATGAAGTCGAGATTGGGTTTATAGGGTGCAAAAATCAGTTTAAACGGTGGGAGATGAAGATTTTCAGTCAGAATTTAAGAGCATTGAAGAGAGGATTTGAACAGACCCATAGAGAAAGAGAGTAGGGTTGCGTCTGTTCAGTGGAAAACTATCGATTTTAACGTGAGTAACCGCCTGACAGACGAATTTTGAGGGGTCAAAATTCAAACTTCGAGCAGTTAAGTGTTAAACCATTCAGCAAAGCTTACTGGCAGATGAATTTTCTTTAGAAAGTTCGTCTGACAGTGGCTTGGTTCAAACAATACAAGATGAACAGACAAACTTTATTCTAACAAAGTTCAAATTTTGAAGTGTAAACATCAAACAACAAAAAACTCACAAAAAAATAGACGAATTATGCATATAAAACTCCATCTTTCAAAGATTCAACATTGAGGAGCATGTTTTAACAGACGAATTTTCAAATCAGAAATTTGAATTTCTACACTTTGTAAAAGTTTTCCAACATTCGTATGTCAAGAGATAAACATCAGTATAATCACATGTTGGACAAACAAAACTTTGAAATTTTTGTTCTGGAAAATTCGAATTTTGAAGGGCCAACAGACGAATTTTGAGGTATTACTGAGAACTGTTCCAACTTATAACAAGCTGAAGTTCGTCTGTTGGGTATCCAAATTCGAATGTTGACCATGCTGACTTCCTCAGAAACTCAATTTTTCACAGAAGTTCATCTAACACACAATTAATATGCGAATTTCAACTTTAAAAACTTACAGAATGGATCCAGAAACTCAGAATTTTTGCCATTTTCTTAACTTTTTTATTGTTCCATTCTGGTGTGCTCCATTTTTTAGATTTATTGCCAATGAATCTCATGAGGAGCACCTGCAACTTAAATTAAACACACTCCGATGCTAAAGTTAGAACTAATTTAATGTTGAAACATCTAAAAACAGAATTACACACGGATTTACTTACAGCTCATTGGGATTCACTATACTCGATTCTCTTCTTATTTTGCAATGTCTATCTTCTGATAGAGGTTTTGTCAAGATATCTGCAACTTGATCCTCAGTTGGGATGTACTCGAGTCTGATTTCTCCTTTCAAAACATGATCCCTTATGAAGTGGTGCCTAACTTCAATATGTTTTGTCCTTGAGTGCATGACAGGATTCTTTGTGATGTTAATGACACTTTGGTTATCACACATTATTCGTATTTCCTTCATCTCAACCTCAAGATCTTCAAGCTGCTGTTTCATCCAGATGATTTGGGCACAACAACTTCCAGCTGCAACATACTTAGCCTTTGCTGTGGATAAGGCCACACTATTTTGCTTCTTGCTAAACCATGAAACCAAGGATCCTCCAAGAAACTGACATGTTCCACTTGTACTTTTTCTGTCAGTTTTGGATCCTGCAAAGTCAGCATCGGTGTATCCTTTGAGATCTTCTCCATTGCCCTTTGGATACCAAAGTCCCATCTGTGAAGTTCCAATAAGATATCTGAAGATACGTTTCACAGCAGTTGCATGGGTCTCCTTGGGACATGATTGGAATCTTGCACACATACAGACACTAAACATAATGTTAGGTCTGCTAGTAGTTAAGTACAGTAGGGATCCAATCATTCTTCTGTACTGAGTTATGTCAAACATTTTCCCTTTTTCATCCATATCCATCTTGGTTGCAGTGGCCATAGGTGTCCCCATTGGTTTGGCATTTTCCATTCCAAACTTCTTTAGCAATTCCTTCAAATACTTATATTGGTTGAGGAAGATACCATGATCGCACTGTCTGATTTGCAATCCAAGCAAGAAGTTGAGTTCACCCATCATGGACATTTCGAATTCCCCCTACATTAACCTAGAAAAATTCTTGCAAAGAGATTCATTAGTAGTACCAAATATGATATCATCAACATAGATTTGAACAATAAGTAAATCTTCATTTTCTTTCTTAGTAAATAAAGTTGTATATACTTTTCCTCTGTTGAACCCCTTTTCAGTTAGAAAATTACTCAATCTTTCATACCATGCTCTAGGGGCTTGCTTCAAACCGTAAAGGGCTTTCTTCAGTTTATACACATGGTTTGGTTTTGTAGAATCCTCAAAACCTGGAGGTTGATCTACATAAACCTCTTCCATGATATATCAATTTAGAAAAGCACTCTTCACATCCATTTGATATAACAAAATATTTTTCATACATGCATATGCTAATAGAATTCTAATTGCTTATAATCTAGCTACTGGAGCAAAGGTTTCCTCAAAATCAATGCCTTCTTCTTGATTATAACCTTTAGCAACCAGTCTAGCTTTATTTCTGATGATTGATCATGATTCATTAAGTTTATTTCTAAAAACCCATTTGGTACCAATGACAGGATGATTTTTGGGTCTAGGCACTAAATCCCAGACTTGATTTCTTTCAAACTGATTTAATTCATCCTGCATGGCTAGAATCCAATACTCATCAGTTAAGGCTTCCTTAATACATTTAGGTTCAATTTGCGAGATGAAAGCACAATTAATCATTTGATCCCTTAACTGTTTTCTGGTTCTAACTCTCTCTTGAACATTCCCTATCACTTGGTCAACAGGATGATTCCTTTGATATCTCCAAGCTCTAGGGAGTTCTTGAGACATTTCTTCATTATTTTCTTTTTCAAAATCTCTCTCCTGAATATCTTCCTCTATATTAATAGATTCAGATATTTTTGGAGGTTCAATTATACCTTCATTAGAGATTTCTAACTTTTTGAAGTTTGAAACAAGATCATCCTCATCAGTAATATGTTTAGAAGCAGTTTCATTTTCAATAAATACAACATGCATAGATTCTTCTACCAAGTTAGACTTTTTATTGAAAACTCTATATGCCTTACTTCTACTAGAATAGCCCAGAAATATACCTTCATCAGATTTGGCATCAAACTTACCCAGATTCTCTTTTCCATTATTGTGAATGAAGCATTTGCAGTCGAACACATGGAGATGTGACAGATTTGGCTTTCTTCCCTTGTACAACTCATAAGGAGTCTTCCCAAGGATTGGTCTGATGTAGGCTCTGTTTATGATGTAGCTTGCTGTATTCACTGCATCAGCCCAAAATACTTGAGAAAGCTCCTTTTCATTTAGCATAGCTCTAGCCATCTCTCCAATTGTTCTGTTCTTTCTTTCTACTACTCCATTTTGTTGTGGAGTTCTTGGGGCTGAAAAGTTGTGATCAATTCCATGCTCATTGCAATGCTCCAGAAAGTATGAGTTCTCAAATTCTCCTCCATGATCTGACCTGATAGACACAATGGAAATACCTTTCTCATTTTGCACTTTCTTGGCTAATGTTACAAATGCATCAAAGGTATCACTTTTAGAGGAAAGAAACAATGTCCATGTAAATCTAAAGTAATCATCTATAATGACAAGCACATATAGATTTCTGCCAATGCTTTTTACCCTGGATGGATCAATTAAGTCCATATGCAGTAGTTCTAGTGGTCTAGTTGTGGTGACTATGTTTTTCGGTTTAAAAGAAGATTTAGTTTGTTTTCCTCTTAAGCATGCATCACATTCTTTGTCCTTTTCAAAAGTGATTTTTGGCAGGCCAGTGACTAGCTCGTTTTTAACCAGTTTTGAAAGCTGATTCATGTTAACATAAGCTAATCTTCTATGCCATAGCCAACTATCATTATCCTGACTAATCAAGCAAACAGAATCTAAGGGAGGAAGTTCATCAAGATCAATAGTATAGCAGTTACCATCCCTTTGAGCCTTGAGGATTACTTTGTGATCGCTCTTTCTGATGACTAGGCAGAATTTTGAGTCAAACAGTACCCAGTTTCCTTTGTCACATGTTTGGCTCACACTCAACAGATTGTGGTTGAGACCTATTACAAACAGCACCCTTCAATGGATGTTTCAGGATTCTTGCCCACAATGCCAATGCCAACTATTCTGCCATACTGATCACTTCTAAAGGTCACCTTTCCTCCTTTCTTGTCTCTAAGGGTGATGAACTTCTCCTTGTCACCAGTCATGTGGCTTGAGCAGGCACTGTTCATATACCATTTATTGTTCTTACTAGCTTTGAGACAGACCTGCAAAACAAAGTTCAAGTTTTCTTCTTAGGTACCCAAATCTGCTTGGGTCCTTTTCTGTCAGTAGTATTTTCCCTAGATACATATATACCTTTGGGAATCCATTTAACAGTTCTGTCAAGTCCATTTTTCTTTAAAGCACAAGAGCTAGAAATATGCCCCGTTTTGTTACAGAAGTGACAGGTGGTAAAGGGACTGCTAGATTGAGAGGCAGGAAGAAAACAATGCAGATAATATTTTTGTTTTGCATGCCTTGGTTGATTATATGATTCAATGTGATGTGACATGTGATCTTTCTTTCTATTTCTATCAGCATGCACAAAATGTCTCATATATACATTCTGATTTTTCTTGCTAATCTTTTCTTTAACTGCACAAGGATCATAACCAAGTCCAGCTTTTCCCTGTGATATTCTTTGGCTTCCCATTAAAGCAAACAACATATCTTTGCCTCTAGTAAGCCTAGACATGCTTTTCACTAGATATTCATTGGCTTGCCTTAGTTCAATGCATGATTTATAGCAAACAGATTCAGTAATAGGTAGAGAAGCAGTTTCAGAAATGTTGTTTTGAGATTCTAGTATGTTAATCTTTTTCATAGCCTGCTTCAATTCTTTAGCAATTTTAACAAACTCATCATGCAGCTCATGAAATGCATCCAGTAATTCAGAATAGGAAGGTTCAGATTCATATACCTCATCTTCTTGATCACTGCTGCATGAGATTTCAGCTTTTTCAGAGGCAAGTGCCATGAGATAGATGTTGGCAATTTCATCTTCATCATCTTCTTCTTCATCTGAGCTGTTGCCCCATATTGATGAGATGTAGGCTCTCTTCTTCTTGCCTTTGTCTGCAGCTTTCTTTTCTTTCTCTTGCTTTTTGAGGAATTGTGGACAATCCCATTTGATATGTCCTTGCTTTTTGCACTCATAGCAAGTCACAGGCTCTTTTGCTTCTCTCTTGCTATCTCCAGTAGCTCCTTTCTTGAAGATTTTCTTGTTTCTCTTCTTATTATAGAATCTTCCGAATTTTCTGACTATCATAGCCAGAGTTTCTTCATCTAGCTCATCTCCATCGTCAGATTCTTCCTCCTTTTCTTCAGCACCTTTGAGAGCAAGGTCTTTCTTCTTTCTGTCTTGTCCAGCTTCCTTGAGAGCTTTCAGTTTTCCTTCATACTCCTCAAGGCTGCCAAAGAGAGCTGTGACAGAGGCCATTAATTCTCCTCTGGCTTCCTCTATTGCTATTACTTTGGGTTGCCATTCCAGAGGGAGAGCTCTGAGGATCTTTCTGACTTTCTCTATTTGAGTGTACTCCTTTCCCAGGCTCTTTAGTTGATTCACAATGAGGGTGAATCTTTTCTGTAGCTCTTTAACACTCTCTCCTTCTGCCATTCTGAAACTTTCATATTCTCCTATGCATGTATTTAACTTGTTTTCCCTGACTCCAGTTGTTCCTTCATGAGCAATTTGCAATGTGTCCTACATTTCCTTGGCAGTAGAGCATTGAGAGGCTCTGTAGAATTCGTCCTGATTCAAAGCACTGACCAGACAGTGTTTTGCCTTGAAATTCAGCAGGACTCTTCTTCTATCTTCCTCATTCCATTCAGCTTCTGGCTTCTCTCTGTATTTTCCATCATCTTCCAGAGCCATTGGGACAAAATTTCCCTTCTGAATGACTGACCAGATGTCCAGATCGATTGACTGGAGATAGATTTACATCCTCATCTTCCAGTATCCATAGTGTTCTCCATTGAAGTCAAGTGATCTATTTGTGTTGTTGCCTTCTAGTAATATACTTTCTCCAAACCCAGCCATTGTAATTCCCGGACTGTGAGATCCTTTGATTGGGAATCCGGGCTCTAATACCACTTGTTAGTTAGACTGGCATTCCAAGAGGGGGTTGAATTGGGAAGCTTGAAAATTTTCTGCAAGATATCAAAGAGGTGAAGAATGCAATATATGAAGGTAAAACAAAGTATAAATAAATAACAGTGAAGGTAGCAGAAAAGAGAAGAAGACTCAGAAATTTATCCTAGTTCGGTCTCTCTACTTGACCTACGTCCAGTCCCCAAGTTGCCACTTGAGATTTTCCACTATTCTGCAAGAATTCAGTGGGCTTCTTGCAAATGTCACAGTACAATTTGTGTGCTCTGTTCTCTAGAGCTTCTCTCAATCCCTTTCTGCACTTTCACAAAGTGCTTCCAAGTCCCTTGTGAAATCCCCTCACAAGAAAATATATCTTCTAGACGAAGATTAGATTGTTTACAAAGATTAAACTCTGTTAATCAGAGTAAATATGAAAGTTGGAGTGCAAATATTGAAGTGTGAGAGTATGAAGTTTTGAGTAAATGATTTGGCAGAGTTTCAGTATATACAAAGTTAAAATCGTTACCTACAACTTCAAATGTTGTTATATTTATAGATTTAGGTCTCAAATATACGTTAGAGACAAAAGCTATGCGTTGGAGAAGTTATCCAACGGTTACTCTGAAAAACTATCCGTTAACCAACTGCATTTAATGCTTCTGACATACTGAAATTCGAATTTCGGTTGGTGAATAGATGAATTTCACAGATACCAAAGGTTAACAGCTTCAACATTGAAAGACCGAAGTTTGTCTGTCATGAAGTGAAATTCGAATTTTGAAACTTAGAAAATGTTTCCATGTCGTGACATATGAATTTTCAAGTAGAAAGTTTTTCTATTAAGTGTGAACAGTGTTTTCAATTTTGCTACAGTGCCTTTGAAATTAAAATTTTGGAACCCCAAAATTTGTCTGTCTGTAGCAGGCTCAAAAAGCACAGTAGTTCATTTACTTCCAAATTGAAATTTTCAAAGAGTGAAGTTCACCTGTCAGAGAGACCTTTTTTCTGTCTTACCTTAACATTCGAATTTATAAACACTATCATTCATATGTCAACATATTATTGTAACAGATTCACATCCTTAGCTTCTGAAATTCGAATTTTCATGTTCAAAGTTTGTTTGTCAGTAAGCAATTTTGAAACTCAATATAATCTTGATTTCAGATGAACTTTAACACTATTTCAGAGAGATTTCCTTAGTTTTCATAAGTTGCAATTTGTCTGAAATTCGAATTTTCAAAACCCAAAGTTCGTCTGTTACCAAAAGCTTCTTTCAGATTCTTATGAAAATTCAAATTTTGGAAAATCAAAATTCGTCTGTCAGAGAAGCATCTCTTCAGGCTTATTTATTTAGTTTTAACTCGAAATTCGAATTTCCAAAGCCAAAATTCGAATTTCTATCATGACAGTTCAATATCAACCTTTCAAACTTCTTCTGTTGGTGGGTGTTTTTCAAATATTCCATGATTTAACACAGAATCAAGGTTTTAAAACTTCTTTCCACCAAATCAAAGCCTTGAACTCAAAATAAAACAAGAATAAACATCCTACAACAAACTTTGATCAGATTTCTCCAGGATTTCTTCACTTGAACTCTTTGAGCACCTTTGATATCTTTATTCCAAGCTCTTGAGAGTTGATTTGGAATCATCAAAACTTCTTGATTCAACAGAATCTTGTCTGAAAAGACCTTTCTCTGATAGACGAACTTTGGCTTATGAAAATTCAAATTTTAGACAAAATACAACTTATGAAAAATGAAAAATTCGTCTTAGAATATATCAAAGTTCATCTGAAAACTGAGTTTGGAAAGAGCATCAAAATGGCTCACCGATAGACAAACTTTGAACATGAAAATTTGAATTTCAGAAACAAAGCTTATGAGTCTGTTATCATGATATGTTGACATAAGAATGATAGTATTCAAAAATTTGAACTTTAAAGTAAGTCTAAAAAGAGGCCTCTCTAACAAACGAACTTTGCATTTTGAAAATTCAATTTTGGAATAGATGAACTTTTGTGCCTTATTGAATTGCCCACTGACAGACCAATTTTGGGTATCGAAATTCAAATTTTGAAGGCACTGTAGCAAAATAGAACAACTGTTCATACTTTCCAGAAGAACTTTAAACTTGAAAATTCGTATATTCCAATATAAAAATATTTTTCAAAGATCAAAATTTGAACTTTGCTTCATGACAGACGAACTTTGAATGTTCAATGTTAAAGTCTTTAGCTTTCGATTTATGCAAAATTCGTCTGTTGACCAACCAAAATTTGAACTTTGGATGTCATAAGCATTAAATGCGGTTGCTGAATGGATAGTTTTTCAGAGTAACCATTGGATAATTTCTCCAACGGATAGATTTTGTCTCTAACGTATAGTTGAGACCTAAATCTATAAATATAACATGATTTGAAGTTGTGAAAAATGATTTTTAACTTTGTATATACTGAAACTCTGTCAAATCATCAACTCAAAATCTCTTACTCTCACATATTTCATTCTTTATACTCCAACTTTCATATACACTTTGATTAAGAGAGTTTATCCATTGTAAACAATCTTATCTTCATCTAGAAGAAAGATTTTCTTGTGAGGGGTTATCACAAGGGATTGGAAAAACACTTAACTAAAGTGTAAAGAGAGAAAGTGGGAGCTCTAAAACAGAGCATCATAGTTGTACAGTGGCATTCACAAGAAGCCCACTGAATTCTTGCAAGATTGTTGAAAATCTCAAGTGGTGGCTTGAGGACTGGATGTAAGTCAAGATTAAGAGACCAAACCAGGATAAATATCTATGTCTTCCCTTCCCTATTATTACTTTTACTTGTTATTCATTTATACTCTGTTTTACTGTCACCTTTACTTTCTTCACTTTATTGACATTTTGCAGAAAATTTCAATCTTCCAAATTCACCCCCCTCTTGGGAAGCCAGCATATCTAATAAGTGGTGTCAGAGTTCGGATTCCTAAACAAAGGATTTAACAGTCTGGGAAGAACAATGGCTGGCTTTGGAGAGAGTATACTACCAGAGGGAAACAACACAAATAGAGCACCTGGCT
This sequence comes from Adenanthera pavonina, assembly GCA_026686845.1. Classification (NCBI taxonomy): domain Eukaryota; kingdom Viridiplantae; phylum Streptophyta; class Magnoliopsida; order Fabales; family Fabaceae; genus Adenanthera; species Adenanthera pavonina. Next base: position 25,431,354 of record JAIVEN010000004.1, read on the forward strand.
TCTGTGGAGAGTACTATGGATACTGGAAGATGAGAATGCAAATCTATTTCTAGTACATTGATCTAGACATATGGTCTGTCATCCAAAAGGGAGATTTTGTCCCAATGACATTGTAGGATGATGGGAAGTACAGAGAGAAGCCAGAGGCCGAATGGAACGAGGAAGATAGGAGAAGAATCTTGCTGAACTTCAAAGCAAAACACTGCCTAGTCAGCATATTGAATTAAGACAAATTCTACAGGGTCTCATAATGATCCACAGCCAAGAATATGTGGGACACCCTTGAAATTGCTCATGAAGGAACCATTGGAGTTAGAGAAAACAAATTGAACTCCTGCATAGGAGAATACGAGAGCTTCAGAATGGTTGAAGGTGAGAGTATCAAAGAACTACAAAAGAGATTCACCCTTATTGTGAATCAATTGAAAAGTCTTGGCAAGGAGTACACTCAAACAGAAAAAGGTCAGAAAGACCTCAGAGCTCTTCCTCTGGAATGGCAACCTAAAGTAACAGTAATAGAGGAAGCCAGAGCAGAATCAATGGCATCTGTCACAGCCCTCTTCGGTAGCCTTGAAGAATATGAAGGAAAAATGAAGGCTCTCAAGGAGGCAGGACAAGACAGAAAGAAGAAGGATCTTGCTTTGAAAGTTGGTGAGGAGAAAGAAGAATCTGATGATGGAGATGAACTAGATGAAGAAGCTCTGGCTATAATGGTCAGAAAATTGGAAGATTTTACAACAAGAAAAGAAACAAGAAATTCTTCAAGGAAGGAACAGCTGGAGATAGCAAGAAAGAAGGAAAAGAACGTGTCACTTGCTATGAGTACAAGAAGCAGGGACATATCAAATGGGATTGTCCACAATTTCTCAAAAAGCAAGAAAAAGAAAAGAAAGCTAGAGACAAAGGCAAGAAGAAAAGAGCGTACATCACATCAATCTGGGGCAACAACTCAGATGAAGAAGAAGATGATGAAGATGAAATTGCCAACATCTATTTGATGGCACTTACATCTGAAGAAGCTGAAATGCTATCCAACAGTGATCAAGAAGATGAGGTATATGAATCAGAACCTTCCTATTCTGAATTATTGGATCCATTTCATGAATTACATGATGAGTTCATTAAGACTGTCAAAGAACTCAAACAAGCAAAGAGAAAGATTAACAAGTTAGAATCTCAGCATAACATCTCTGAAACTGCTTATCTGCATATTGCTGAATCTACTTGCTGTAAATCATGCATTGAATTAAAGCAAACCATGACTATCTGGTGAAAAGCATGTTTAGACTTACTAAAGGAAAATATATGTTATTTGCTTAAATGGGAAGTCAGAGAATAACACAGGGAAAGGCTGGACTTGGCTATGACCCTTGTGTAGTAAGAGAAAAGATTAGGAAGAAAAATCAAAATGTGTATATGAGACATTTTGTGCATGCTAGTGGCAGTAAAAAGAAAGATCATATTTCATGACATATTGAATCCTATGATCAACCAAAGCATGTAAAACAAAAATATTATCTGCATTGTTTTCTTCCTGCGTCTCAATCCAGCAGTCCCTTTATCACCTGTCACTTCTGTAACAAGAAGAGACATATTTCCAGTTCATGTGCTTTAAAGAAAAATAGACTTGACAGGAAGGTTAAATGGATTCCCAAAGGTGCATTTGTATCTACGGAAAATACTACTGATAGAAAAGGAACAAAGCAAATTTGGGTACCTAAAAAAAAGAAAATATGAACTTTGTCTTGTAGGTTTGTCTTAAAGCTAGAAAGAGCATTAAATGGTATATGGACAGTACTTGCTCAAGTCATATGACTGGTGATAAGGAGAAGGTCATCACCCTTAGAGACAAGAAAGGAGGAAAGGTGACCTTTGGAGGTGATCAATATGGCAAAATAGTTGGTATTGGCATTGTGGACAAGAATCCTAAAACATCTATTGAAGAGGTACTGTTTGTAATTGGCCTCAATCACAATCTGCTAAGCGTGAGTCAGACATGTGACAAAGGAAATTGGGTACTATTTGACTCAAAGTTCTGCCTTGGTCATCCGAAAAAAGTGATCACAAAGTAATCCTCAAAGTTCAAAGGGATGGTAACTGTTATACTATTGATCTTGATGAATTTCCTCCCCTAAATTCTGCCTGTTTGATTAGTCAGGATAATGATAGTTGGTTGTGGCATAGAAGGTTAGCACATGTTAACATAAATCAACTATCAAAACTGGTTTAAAATGAGTTAGTCACTGGCTTACCAAAAATTTCTTTTGAAAAAGACAAAGAATGTGATGCATGCCTAAGAGGAAAACAAACTAAATCATCATTTAAATCTAAAAATGTAGTCACTACATCTAGACCTCTACAACTATTATATATGGATTTGATAGGACCATCTAAAGTTAAGAGCATTGATGGAAATCTGTATGTTGTTGTAATTGTGGATGATTACTCTAGATTTACCTGGACATTATTTCTTTATTCTAAAAGTGATACGTTTGATGCATTTGTAACCTTAGCTAAGAAAGTGCAAAATGAGAAAGGTATTTCTATTGTATCAATCAGGTCAGATCATGGAGGAGAGTTTGAAAATTCATACTTCCTGGAGTATTGTGATGAGCATGGAATTGATCACAACTTCTCAGCTCCAAGAACTCCTTAACAAAATGGAGTGGTGGAAAGGAAGAATAGAGCAATTGGAGAAATGGCAAAAGTAATGCTGAATGAAAAGGAACTCTCTCAAGTATTCTGGGCTGATGCAGTAAACACAGCAAGTTACATCATAAATAGAGCTTACATCTGACCAATTCTTGGGAAGACTCCTTATAAGCTGTATAAAGGAAGAAAGCCAAATCTCTCACATTTACATGTATTCGGCTGTAAGTGCTTCATCCACAACAATGGAAAGGAGAATCTGGGTAAGTTTGATGCCAAATCTGATGAAGGTATATTTCTGGGCTACTCTAGTAGAAGTAAAGCATATAGAGTTTTTAATAAAAAAGTCTAAATTAGTAGAAGAATCTGTGGATGTAGTATTTATTGAGAATGAAACTATTTCTAAGCATGTCATTGATGAAGATAATCTTCTTTCAAATTTTAAGAACTTAGATCTTTCTGAAGAAGATAAAATTGAACCTCCAAAAATTTTTGAATCTATTAACATAGAAGAAGATATTCAGGAGAAAGATTTTGAGAATAAGAATAATGAAGAAATATCTCAAGAACTCCCTAGAGATTGGAGATATCAAAGGAATCATATTGTTGATCAAGTGATAGGGGATGTTCAGGAAAGAGTTAAAACTAGAAAACAGTTAAGGGATCAAATGATAAATTGTGCTTTCATTTCACAAATTGAACCTAAATGCACTGAGGAAGCCTTAACTGATGAATACTGGATTTTGGCTATGCAAAATGAGTAAAATCAATTTGAAAGAAATCAAGTTTAGGATTTAGTGCCTAAACCCAAAAATCATCCTATCAATGGCACTAAATGGGTTTTTAGAAATAAACTTGATGAATATGGATTTATAATAAAAAATAAAGCTAGACTGGTTGCTAAAGGATATAATCAAGAAGAAAGTATTGATTTTGAAGAAACCTTTGGTCCAGTGGCTAGATTAGAAGCAATTAGGATTCTATTAGCATATGCTTGCATGAAGAATATAATGTTATATAAAATGGATGTAAAGAGTGCTTTTCTTAATGGATACATCATAGAAGAAGTTTATGTAGACCAACCTCCAGGCTTTGAGAACTCTACAAAACCAAACCATATTTATAAACTGAAGAAAGCCCTTTACAGTTTAAAGCAAGCCTCTAGAGCATGGTATGAAAGGTCAAGTAATTTTCTAATTGAAAAGGTGTTGAACAGAGGAAAAGTAGATACTACTTTGTTTACTAAGAAGAAAATAAAGATTTATTTATTCTTCAAATTTATGTTGATGATATTATATTCGGTGCTACTAATGAATCTCTTTGCAAGAATTTTTCTAAGCTAATGCAGGGAGAATTTGAAATGTCCTTAATGGGTGAGCTCAACTTCTTCCTTGGATTGCAAATTAAGCAATGTGATGATGGTATCTTTCTCAATCAATCCAAGTATCTGAAGAAATTGCTAAAAAAGTTTGGCATGGAAAATGCTAAGCCAATGGGAATACCTATGGTTACTGTAACCAAGCTTGATATGGATGAAGGAGGAAAAATGTTTGACATAACTCAGTATAGAGGAATGATTGGATCTCTGCTATACCTAACTGCCAGCAGACGTAACATCAAGTTTAGTATCTGTATGTATGCAAGGTTCCAGTCATATCCCAAAAAAACCCATGCAACTGTTGTGAAGCGTATTTTCAAATATCTTATTGGAACATCACATATGGGTCTTTGGTATCCAAAGGGCAATGGAGAAGATCTCAAAGGATACACTGATACTGACTTTGCAGGATCCAAAACTGATAGAAAAAGTACAAGTGGAACACGTCAGTTTCTTGAAGAATCCTTGGTCTCATGGTTTAGCAAGAAGCAAAACAGTGTGGCCTTATCCATGGCAGAAGCTGAATATGTTGCTGCTGGAAGTTGTTGTGCCCAAGTCATCTGGATAAAACAGTAGCTCAAAGATCTTGAGATTGAGATGAAGGAAATACCATTAATGTGTGACAAATAAAGTGCCATTAACATCACAAAGAATCCTGTCATGCATTCAAGGACAAAGCATATTGAAGTTAGGCATCACTTCATAAGAGATCATGTTCTAAAAGGAGAAATCATATTAGAATACATCCCTACAGAAGATCAAGTTACTAACATTTTGACAAAGCCTCTTTCAGAAGATAGGCATTACAAAATCAGAAAAGAATTAGGTATGGTAAATCCCAATGAACTGTAAATAAATCCTTGTGCAAATCTGTTTTAGAATTTCAGACAACGATTTAATTCTAACTTTAGCATCAGAGTGAGTTTAACTTAAGTTGTAGGTTCTCCTCATAAGTTCCAATGGCAATAAATCTAAAAAAAAAATGGAGCACACCAGAATGGAACAATCAAAAGGTGAAAAAGAAAGTAAGAAATCTGAGTTTCTGGAACCATTCTGTAAGTTTATAAAGTTAAAATTCACATTTTAGATGTGTATTAGACGAATTTCCTTGTTAAATTGTGTTTTTGAACAAGTCAGCGTGCTTAACATTTGAATTTGGATGCCCATCAAATGAACTTCAGCTTGCTTCACATTCTAACAGTTCTCGATGGTCCTTCAAAATTCGTCTGTTGGTCTATGAAAATTTGAATTTTCAAAAATAAAGTTCCAATATTATCTTTATCTAACATAAAGATTGTACGAATTTCCACTTCTCAAAATTCGCATGTTGGAAACTCTTTACAAAATATTGAAATTCAAATTTTTGATTCAAAATTCATTTGTTGAAACATGCTCACATTATTGAATCTCTGAAAGACGAATTTTTATAACTAATATTCGTCTATTGTTTGTTGTATTGATTGTTGCTTGCTACTTGTTCTTCAAAATTTGAACTTTGTTGGAACAAAGTTCGTCTATTCATCTTTTGCTGTTTAAACTAAGTCTTTGTCAGAAGAACTTTCAAAAGAAAATTTGTCTGTCAGTAAGCTGATCTGAATGGGTTAACCTGTAACTGCTCGAAGTTCGAATTTTGACCCCTCAAAATTCGTCTGTCTTGCGGTTACACACGTTAAAACCAAAGGTCATCCTCTGAATAGACACAACACTATTCATTTCTCTCGTGAATTTGTTCAAATTCTCTCTTCAATACCGATTAATTCTGACCATAAATCTTCATCTTCCACCGATTAATCTTCTTTTTGCACCCTATAAACACATTTCTTGCATCATTCTGAATCATTCATCCATGAAAATGGCAAGAGTGAAAAATCCAAAAGTTGGAAAGGAAGAGTCTCGGCCAAAGAGAACCATGAAATCCCAATATGCCTCAAAGGAGAGTGAGAAACCGAAAAGAAAAGGCAAATCCAGCAAAGCAACCCCCTCCAAAAGGCAAAAAATAACACCAAAGGCTGATTCAAAGAAAACAGAGCCTACGGTTCCTACTCCTGCTGCTGTTGCTTCCACTTCCTCCTCCAGTACTGAATTTGGAGAATACGAGCTGACCACATTGCCATTATGGAGTAATTCTCATATTCAGGAGGAGTACACAATGAAGTTTGTAGGTAAGAAGGTAATCAAGCCTCACTGTGTCAATATGGAAGAATTTTTAATCCCTAACAACTTTGATGCCGGGCTATGGATGATCAAATACAAGAATTTGTTAGAGATATTGGAAAGATACGATGATGAGGTAGTTAAGACTTGATATGCCTCACTGAAATACAACGATGAGAAGAAGAAGTGGGAAGTCAATTTAAGGTCAAGGACCATCTGGCTAATAGATGAAACCTTTAATGAGGTTTTAGAGATTCCAGGACAAGATGGCTTGAAGATTGACATTACTGCTTTTGGGTATATGGATGAGGCAGAGACTGCAGATGAAGAAGGTGGCCCTTTCTTAAACTACAAGAAGAACACAATCCTGAATACTTTGTTCAGAAGAAAGGAGAACAGGCCTCCCATAAGCTTGCTGAAGCCCACTGACCTCAGTGCTCAAGTGAGAATCCTACACTATATAGTGTTTAGGATTATCTTCAACAAAGGAGGTAGCTTCAATCTAATTATAAGGGCAGAGGCATATGTGATGACAGTAATCATGCGTGGAAAGCTTATCAACATGGGACATATCATTTTCTAACGCATGATCAAGGCTAAGGATTAGAGGAAAGATTCCACACTTCCTTATGCAGCAATCATCTCTAAGATCCTTTAGTATGCTAGAATTCAGCATCTTGAGAAAGGGAAAGGGAAGCCTATTGAGATCTTCAAGGAAGAAGAGCTGTAAAGGATGGGCATAGAAAAGAAAGATGGAAGATGGATTGGAAAGGGAGCTGGAAAATCTGAAGATCTCTTCTTTGATGAAGATGCCTCCCTGTAGCAAGAAGGTACCTCTAAGGCTCCTCCAAGACCCACACCTCAGCCTTCTCAGCCTGTCCCATCTCCATCTCAGCCTTCTCAAATTCCATCTACTCCATCCTCTCGTGCCAAGCCAACCAAGATCACTAAGCTGTATGACAATTTGTCTACACTCATACTCAGCATCAGGGATGAGCAAAATGCTAAGTTTGCTCATCTACAAGATCAGATCCACCAGATGGCCAAGAACATGAATGTGGTTGCTAATGCATATGAAGACATTTGGAGTGCCGTTCCTACCACATCAGCTCCACCTCAGCCAGGATTCTCTAAGCCCGTTATGTTTCCAACTCCTAAGCCTCCAAGTCCATTTGAGCTAGCCTATCTTGTTCTTGATGATGTTGTACAGGATACTGAGGCTGGTGGCATATTGAGCACACCACAAGCCTCCAGCAATGAGGCAAGTCCTGGTCCTCCATTGGACTATGGCATGGAGGAAGAAGGTTCTCAGGAACCAAGCTTTCATGAGCCCATTCCATCAGATGCTCAAGATTCAATCCTTTCACATCAAGAATCTGAGTAAGTTGAGAGATTAGTGGTAGCAATCACCACTTCACCATTCATGCAAGCTGCCCTGAATGAAGAAAGGAGCATTGTACCTTATGTTGATCAAGAAGCCATTGCACACAATGCTCTTTTGCAAGCTTAGAGAAGAAGGCTTGAAGAGATGTTTCGTCCTCCTGCTCCTTTACCTGTTACATCCTATGGTCTCTCGAAGGCACGAAGGGCCCAATTGGCAGTTACAAGGCAAGAAATTTCTGAACTTCTTGAAATCTCTAAGGATAAAGACACAAGTTCTGAAGTTTCTAAGTCTCTGCCAAAGCTCAATCCTGAACTACCTTTTGTCCCTATGCCTCTTCAAGGTATTCTAGTGTCTCAGATCCTGCCTTCTGCTGATTTTGTTCACCTTCCTAATGATGCCAAAAAAGGGGAGAAGATATCTGGGCAAACTGTAAAGTCTTCCAAGTCCAAGAAATAATGTTTAGAACTTATGGATGCTTGGTTCTTCTTGTAGTTATTTTGTACTGTTCTTTTTCTGTATTGTGTTCTTGTTATATCTTGTAAAGTGACTTTTTGATGAAATGAAAATTTCTTTGTTCTGATCTCTATCCTTGTGTTGAACTTTGAATGAATTAATGAATCTCTTTACCTGATCTACTGTACTTGATATCTTTTGAATTATAATGCATATGTTAAGGGGGAACTTGTTAAAGCAAACCCAAGTACTAATCCAGTTTGTAAGTTATTTTGTCATCATAAAAAAGGGGGAGAATGTTGAATCAAGTGTTTTGATGATTCCAAAGCAACTTTTTAGAGCTTGGAGAGAAAATATCAAAGGTGCACAAATGATCTTAAGTGGAGAAATTCAAGAAAAACTAGCACAAGAATAGATGTAGAATCTACAGCCATGATTAAATTGAGTAAAAGACTTTGAATTGGCAAAAAGATATTTTAAAAATTATGATTCTATGTTAATCCATGGAATATTTGAAAAATACCCACTAACAGATGAAGTTTGAAACATTTATTCTAATATGCTGTTTTGAAAATTTGAACTTTGGCTTTGGAAATTCGAATTTCATATTGAAAATGAACAAGTCTGAAAAGAGCCTTCTCTGACAGATGAACTTTGACTTGAGAAATTTGAATTTTGAATCTTGTCTGAAAAGACCTTTCTCTGACAGACGAACATTGGCTTTTGAAAATTCGAATTTCAGACAAAATACAACTTATGAAAAATGAAAAATTCATCTTAGAATATATCAAAGTTCATCTCAAAACTAAGTTTGGAAAGAGCATCAAAATGGCTCACTGACAGACGAACTTTGAACATGAAAATTTTAATTTCAGAAGCAAAGCTTGTGAGTCTGTTATGATGATATGTTGACATACGAATGATAGTATTCAAAAATTCGAATTTTGAAGTAAGTCTAAAAAGAGGCCTCTCTAAAAAACGAACTTTACATTTTGAAAATTCAAATTTTGAATAGATGAACTATTGTGCTTTATTAAACTGCCCACTGACAGACGAATTTTGGGTATCAAAATTCAAATTTTGAAGGCACTGTAGCAAAACAGAACAACTGTTCATACTTTCCAAAAGAACTTTAAACTTGAAAATTCGTATGTGCCAACATAAAAACATTTTCCAAAGATCAAAATTCGAACTTTTCTTCATGACAGACGAACTTTGAATGTTCAACGTTAAAGTCTTTAGCTTTTGGTTTCTGCAAAATTCGTCTGTTGACCAACCAAAATTTGAACTTTGGATGTGATAAGCATTAAATGCAGTTGGTGAATGGATAGTTTTTCAAAGTAACTGTTGGGTAACTTCTCGAACGAATAGATTTTGTCTCTAACGTATAGTTGAGACCTAAATCTATAAATATAACATGATTTGAAGTTGTGAAAAATGATTTTTAACTTTGTATATACTGAAACTCTGCCAAATCATCAACTCAAAGTCTCTTACTCCCACATATTTCATTCTTTGAACTCCAACTCTTATATACACTCTGATTAAGAGAGTTTATCCATTGTAAATAATCTTATCTTCATCTAGAAGAAAGATTTTCTTGTGAGGGGATATCACAAGGGATTGGGAAAGCACATAACTAAAGTGCAAAGAGAGAAAGTGTGAGCTCTAAAATAGAGCATCATAGCTGTACTGTGGCATTTACAAAAAGCCCACTGAATTCTTGCAAGATTGTTGAAAATCTTAAGTGGTGGCTTGAGGACTAGAGGTAGGTCAAGATTGAGAGACCGAACTAGGATAAACATATGTGTCTTCCTTTCTCTATTATTGCTTTTACTTGTTATTCATTTATACTCTGTTTTACTGTCACCTTTGCTTTCTTCACTTTATTGATATTTTGCAGAAAATTTCAATCTTCCCAATTCAACCCCCCTCTTGGGAAGCCAGCATATCTAACAAACATAAATGGATCATACTTGTAACACTTTTTATAAAGTCAACACATGTCAGACCATATTTGTCCTCTTCATCCTCAAACCAGTCACATTTTTATAGCACATATTTAACATGGCCATAATAATCTAACTCTATGATATTAGTTATTGCCCCATAGTAGGTCACACATATTTTGTCTGGATTTTCATCATTTGCACTTTTAAAGCTTGATGTTACTACCTTTAATGTCACACCACTATTTTGGGTTTTTCATCGTGCATCACGTTGCCTTGTGTGAAAACTGTATCCATTAATAATATAGCCAAAATACCTTTTGGCAATATTATTTGGCCACTTAGACAAATTTTTATCAAATCAGGTAATGCCTCATTTCTACTATATGTTTCAAACCATTGAATGAAATCTTCTCTTTGACTTTTAGCTTTGTTCTACCTACTTCTTTTTTGGTGACTATAAACATTAAACTTATGCTCTCTACAAAATAAACAACCTATTAGTTAATAAAAATAGTAAAAATAATTCATTCAAAGAATAACAGATTGTAATAAGTTTATGGTAGTACCTAATATAGTCTTGCACTTCATCACAATTGAAGATATACCCATGGGCTTGGTTTTGTGACTAATGATCAAGAGAAAATAGCTTTTGACCCCTAATAGGATTACCTATATTAGGAATATCATCGCTATTTTGTGTCATTCTATTCATCCTTGTATCTACACCACTAGACAAATATCTTACACAAAATGTTAAAGATTCCGTAACCAAATATACTTCAGCAATAGAATCTTCTGGGCGACTCTTATTACGAACAAAAAATTTTAAATCACCTAAATATCTTTCCATATAATACATCCATCGAAATTGAACTAGTCCACGTAACCTAACCTCATTTGCAAGGTGAATAGGTAAGTGAATCATTATGTCAAAAAAGCATAGAGGGAATATCCTCTCAAGTTGGCAAAGTGTTTTTGCAATCTCTATTTCCAAGTGATCTAAACTTTCCACCTCAATTACCTTTTGGCACAAACAATGAAAGAAGGAACAAAGTCGAATCAAAGGAACAACAACGTGATTAAGGGTTATCCCTTGTATAGACTTGTAGCAAGAAATGTAGTATAATATGAGCATCATGACTTTTGTACCCAGAAAATTTTCCTTCATGAACTTGTGCACAACGTGAAATATTGGAAGTAATACCATCTAGAAATTTTACTACCTTTAAAACAGCACAAAATATAGATTTCTCATGTTTGGTTAAGGAGAAACATGCCTTTAGGAGCTGGGTTTTCTCACCATCACTTGTTTCCTTCAAATGAAGTTTCTTTTGTTAGTTCAGCTAACTTCCCAAGAGGGGGTAAATTAAGAAGTTTGAATTTTTCTGCAAAAAGGAAATACAATAGTGATAATAACAGAATACTGAAAAACAGAGTATAAGAAATAAAGAACAATGAGAAGGGGACACAGTGATTTATCCTGGTTTGGTCTACTCCACTTGACTTATGTCCAGTCCTCAAGCCACCACTTGAGATTTCTTCACTATCTCTTGTAAGATTTGAATGGGTTCATGCAATGACCTTAGTACAACACCAGCCTAAACTTTGAGCTGTACAAACCCCTCTCACTCTTCTCACTCAAGAGTAAGAATACCTCTTTTAGTGTATTCTCACACAAGTACTATCTAAAAGTGTATAGAAATATATAGAATGAAAACTCTCTCTGAAAAGAGTGGATATGAGAGTATAAGTACAATGAATGTGCTAAACAGAGGGTAGGTAGGTTTTGAAAGAATCGGTAATCAATTCTGTAGTGTTTTGGGGTTAATGTGTTTTTCCTTATTACCCAACAAGTTAAATGAGGTCTTATTTATAGTTTTAGACCAAAACTATTTATTGGAAACAAAGATTAGCCGTTACTCTTGTAAAAATAGCCATTCACCTCTCGCATTAAATGCACCTAACAAAGGTTATGTGGATAACCTCCTTAGATTATGTGAATAACAAGTGACCATTGGCTCTTGTTTTCAACATAGATCTTTTGTTATGTGGATTACCTAGCTAGGTTATGCGAATAATGTTCATCCTAGAATGACTAAGTTTTAGCTCAAATACATTTTCATGAAAACCTACTCAGCTGTTAGGATAACATCAAGTTTTTCTCAAATTGAGTTTTTGTAAAACTTAGGTTATTAGGATAACCTCCTAAGGTTATACGGATAACCTATTTTGCTAAAAAAGAATTATGAGTTCTGTAACGTAGGTTATGTGGATAACCTTTTTAACAAAGGAAAGTCCAAGGGCACTGAAACATAGGTTATATGGATAACCTTCCTAGGTTATACGGATAACCTATTTAATCAAGCAGGGTCCAAGTGCTTTATAACACACGTTAAGTGGATAACCTCCTTAGGTTATGCGAATAATAGGTTGCACAGTACAATTGGCCTTCACTGTTCACTCCTTTATACGAATAAGATGTCTACCTTATCAGGATAACCACCTGGACAGCCTTGAGAACATGATGCACAATTATGTTATGCGAATAACCTCAATCCCTGTTCATGAAATCGAAGAAGGGACATTTAGAAAAGCTGAGATTGAGTCTTTATCCTCATAATCTTCACTGGTTATGCACATAAGGTAACCCTTTTCATGAAAACAAGATGAGAACATTTAGAAATAACTTTGAAATTGAAATTTTATCATCAAAAGCTAAAACATTTTCATGAAAACAAAGTGAACACTGAAAAATCATTTTTGAAACTGAGACTTCATCCTCATAGGATAGCTCTTTTCATAAAAACCATTTTAAAATAATGAGCTAATCATTAATTATTCAAATAGATATCTCATTTAATATTGGATGAGGTAAATTTCAAAGCTTAACTATTTCTTTTACAAATGAATTCTTAAAATATGTGAAACAACTCTTTAATCTTCAGAAACTTCAACTTTGTTCTTTATTTTACTTGTGTTCCTTTGATATTGGATTTCCAAGCTCATTGTTATTTAGAATCATCAAAACCATCTGAATTAACATCGTTCTTATCCTCATATGTTGTAGGTCCAAATGAGCTTTTTCATGATCCTTTCTCTTCCCTTTAATCTCTAAAAGAGTGCTAATTATATTATCACATATGTTTTTCTCTATGTATATTACATCAAAATCATGATGCAAATTATTATCCTTCCAATATGGCAATTGCCAAAAAATTGATTTTTTCTTCCATGAACTCTCTTTTTTTTCTTACTACTCTTCCCTAACACATCAAGAATGTCTTGTAAATCTCCTAAAATTCTTATTGCATCTAATAAGGAGGGTGGAGGCCTATATTTTGGCTTTCCATCGAAAGAGGTTATGTTTGGCCTCCACTCATGATTTGAATCCAAAAGGACTTGATGACCCATGTAGCATATGTTTCAACTATATTTTAAGTAAGTAAAAGAAGTTGCAAAATTACATGTAGGCCAGGCCAACTTCCCTTTAGTGCTCCAACTAGATAGCATTGCATATGCAAGATAGTCGCTAACAGCCCACAAAAGAGCTGCACGCATTTGAAGTGTTAGATTTTTTGAAATATCATATGTTTCTACTCCAACATCCCATAGTAGCTTTAGCTTCTCAATAAGTGATTGTAGATATACATCAATTCCATTTCCAGGTGACCTTGGTCCAGGAATAAGCAATACCATCATACAACTTTCAGCTTTCAAGCATAAATTTGGAGGATAATTATATGTTGTTAATACTACAGGCCATGTGCTATGTGATAGGCTCATAGTCTTAAATGGATTAAACCCATCGCTAGCCAATTCAAGCTTGATATTACGAGTTTCAATAGCAAAATCTGGATGCTTTGTATCAAAATCTTTCCAAGCTTGGGCATTAACAGGATGCCTTAGCTTACCATCCCTTGAACACTCTTCTCAATGAATCAGCAGTCTTTGAACACATAAAGAACCTTTTCAACCTTAGAATTAAAGGAAAATGTCTTAACACTTTAATGGGAACTTTGTGAGCTTTTTAGAGTCATCAAGGTCACATTCCACTTCAGGATATTCAACCCACCTTGATGCTCCACAAATATAACAAAAGTCACCTTTCTCATGTTCTTTCCATAACAACATGCAATTGTTAGGACAAGCATCAATCTTCTTATAGTCTAAGCCTAGGTCTCTTATCATAGACTTTGTTTTATTGAAAGAGATAGGGATGTTCAAATTTGGCATAGCCTCTTTCAATAACTCTAGAAGAGCAGTGAATGATAAATTGCTCCATCTATAAAGACATTTCAGCAAATAAAATTGAATGGTGAATGATAAGGTAAAGTATGTTTTATAACCAGGATACAATTTTTGTTTTACATCCTCAACAAGTTTATAAAATTTTTTTGCATCTTCATTTAGGCCTTCATGCACTCCATCTGTTTGACCTACTCTTCAAAAGTCTCAAACAATAACCCATCAATATCATTAAATGAGACATTACCATTAGTGTCACCATCAAGATCTATCGGTCATATCTCTTCACCATGAAATATCCAATCATTGTAACCTTGTACAAATCCCTTGGCTATCAAATGATCAAACACTACATCTCTTTTTCTCCAACTAATGTTGCAACACACAACACAAGGGCACAAAATCTCTTCTTCAAACTTTTCCTTAGTGAACGCAAAGTCTAAAAAGTTTCTAACACCACTGTTATACTACTCACTATACCGAGGCAAGTAAATCCAATCCTTCCTTATCATGTTTGGCTCACTAAACAACAATTTCCAAAAGGGAAAAAAATTAAGGGAATGAAAAAACTTAAAGTCTAGGCATAAAAAAATCTAGAAATAAGGCTACTTATTGAATTTCTTTTTTAAAAAAGTGATTTTCTAGAAGCTAGCTAGACACCTTATGTTATTGGGAACAAAAAATATTTACCTAGAGCTACTTTCTTCAAATTTTTTTTACTTTTGAATGTGATCTGAAAATTACTTTTCCTTTTTTTTTTCTTAATGAATTGAAACATTACATTTTAATTGACCCCCCTAAAAAAAACATTATATTTTGACGTTTGATGTCTCTAAGATGCATGATGAAGTCAGGCCAAAATAGCGAGCACTACACCAAAAATGGGATTTTTTTACAGTTATTTTGGTTTTTATTGGCGGTTTAAAACCGTCAACTATTTGAGCGTCGATGTAAGGGATAACTTTTGTTGGCGGTAATTAGCCGCCAACAAAAATAGACTTTTGTTGGCGGTTATTTCAAATAACCACCATCAAAGGGTAATTTTTTTTTTTACAAAAAGTAATCACAGAACAATCATCCTTAAAAAGTAATTCAGAATCATCAAAAGGTAAAAAAAATATACAACATAAATTATAGATAGATCTAATTGAAATTTTACGTAATCACACCGTAACAAAAAAATCAAAATAAAAAAGAAGAAGAAAAAATTTTGCCACAGAATCAATATTTATACCTTAAGTCATAAAAAATTACAAGCTTTAAAAATTTCTTCCATCTTCAAGATTCATTTTCTTACTTCAAAGCCAAGATGAGATGAGAGAGAACGAAGCCGTCGGTGAAGGTAGACACAAACACTGTAGTCGGCGATGAAGGTAGTGGACAAAGTCACCGATTAAGAAGAAGCTTGTAATTTGTTGGTGCCAATATGATATGTGGACCATGCTTCGAGATTTGTATAAGATCTTGATCAAGCTTTGAAAATCTTGACTGAGGGAGAAGAGAATAGAAGAAAACAAAAAAGGAGAGAATGATCAAATTTGATTGAAAGAGTAAGAACAACGATTTGAATCTGATGAAAGAGGAAGAAGATATGTAAGGGAGAGAGAGCTTGCAGATCAAAGAAGAAAGAGATTGGGTGTGGAGAGAGAAAGAGAGGGAAGGAAAGTGATTAGGTGTGGAGAGAGAAAAAATTCAAATATATGAAAGTGATGGAGTTTGATGCGTGACATGAAAATGTATGAGTAGGTGTAGAAAGAGATGTGTTAAGGAAAGAGATGGAAAGAAAGGAAGGCCGTCAGATCTTTTTTATCAATGGTTATAAATATTGATCCATGGCTTGCTTACTGATTTGTGCCTTGTGTGTTTTTTTTTAAAAAAAATTGTAAAAACTTTTCTTGGCGGTTCTATAAATAACCGCCAATAAAAGTCAGACTTTTTTTGGCGGTTATTTAGAGAACCGCAAAGAAAAACCCCCGCGTTATTTTTGTTGGCGGTTCTCAAAATAACCACAAAAAAAAGTCAGACTTTTATTTGCGGTTATTTCTAGAACTGCCAACAAAAATAATACGAGGCTTTTCTTTGCAGTTCGCCAAATAACCGCCCAGAAAAGTTAGACTTTTCTTGGCGGTTATTTCTAGAATAGCCAAGAAAAGCTTCCGCGTCATTTTTATTGACGTTTTACCTTATAACCGTCAACTATTAAGTGCTAAAAAAGGCTATTTTTTGCGTAGTGGAGACATGAAAAAAGCTAAATCATATGATGCAATGAACAACTCTAATTAGTCTAAATGCATAGCTTCATTATTTTAGCACTACGAATGAAAACAATTGACCACAACCAACAAATACATGACTAACTTTGAACCATATCCAAAGAAACTACTCAGTCAAGTTAATGTCAAAGCAATCCTAGAATTTATTAACTAAGAAACAATGCACTTCTCTTCCACACAAGGACCCACATATACAAAAAAGTCATGAATAGTTATTCAGAGTAAAAAAGTTCAATGGCAATGAGTGGGTCCAAATTTCTCATCACGGTAGCAAGTTCAATTAAAATATAATGTAGTTTATATAGATTACAAACAATAATTAATGTTTTGGCCCTACTAACTTCTCCCACTAAGATCCCACTAACCGCAAAAGTATTTACTAATATGGTATTTTACACAGCAAATAGGCCATAGATGCCAAGTGTCGACATATAGTATTAGCTCATATTTTTCTAGCTCTTGCACACCAAGTTAATATCAGAAGCATGAGATTATTCATATTTTAAAAACCATATTTTATTCAACGGAAATATCCCAGCAAACGAAAACCATATTGCAATTTCAGATTACAAACAAAACCCATATGAATAATTTTTAATAGAAATCAACAAACCTTTAAATCTTAGAATCTAAGCAAATGAAAACAGGAAAAGTTTGATAGAAGATTTGAAATAGGGGAAAAAGATTTTGAACTAACCTAAAGGAAGAATGATGGAATGAATTACAGCCTCACAAAGCTTTCACAATTTTGCCCACCTCCTGACACTTGAACAGACCAAGAGAATGAAGTAAACAGCTAGCCTCCTCTTTCCTAGGGCAAATCACAAACTTAAACAAGAACAGACCACGAGCTTGAAGAACTTTTGCAAGAATAGAGCAACGGTAGTGACAAAATCATTGATGAACAAAAGGGAAATTTCACATGAACGATGGCAAGGGATCGAAGTTCGCACCAACGGCGGCAAGGAAGTTTCACCCCACGTACGTTGGAGATCTGAGAAAGTCTTTATACACATTTACCTTGGTGAGAAAATCAGAGAAGCGTTTAGTTATAATTTTTTTTAACGCTGTAATTTTTTATTTAATAAAACTTGATGAAATTCAATGTTGTCAAAACTGCGTTTTAAATTGTGGAATCGTGCGTTTTCATGACTAAAGATACTTATTTCTGGTCAAAATGTTTGCAAACTCGAAGTTAAATAAGCACGCATTAGACTCGCTTGAAATCTTACTTTTATAATAGAATCGCGAGTTTGTGAATGATTGAGCGAGTGCACAAAATGGTGTAAATTTTGAATTGGTTTATAGGTTTTTGATGATTAATATTTGAAAATAAATGATGACTATTGCCCTGCACATTATACTCTATTATTCCATGTATTAACCATAAGATCCATAGAACATGCGAACCTTCCCAGCACGTTTCTCTAAATCACTGCAACGTGTCTTTCCATGTTTTATCCCTTTTTCATTCCTCAGATGAGCTAGCATGGAATGGCATATGCGTTCTCATAATTAAATTTTATCCATCCCGATTGATAAATTAAAAACTTAGAAGCCCCACTCAGCAATTCTCATATATATGTTGAATGAAGTTTTTAGTGGTTGTGTTAATCATTTTTTCATTTAAAGTTGATTCTTAATTTTGCAATCAAAATCAATTCTCAAGTATTGATGGACTGTAAACATATGAAATTTATACTTGTTATTTTTAGATTTATTTTGGTAGAATGATATTCATATAATTGTAAAATATTATTAAAATTATATTTACGTCAATTTATTATTATATATTAATTATATATTTTTATAATTATTTATTAGAAATATAAACTGTTACATTAATTTTACGATACGAATTCACATTATGAGTTTACATCATCATTGAGTCTGTCTAAATTCACGATTTTAACAACCTTGATAAAATTTAATAAATTCAATAAAAAAATGTAAATATCAGTGCCAAAATGGGAAAAAATGGTAGCTAGATTAATAGGAAAAATATATTTGACATTTTCTAAATGTTGCATTAGGTGAGATTATATAGGCAATAGTTTACTGCTGTTACTTATTATAAAAAATATAGGGAGCATGCAAAAATTGTTGCTTGTTTAAGTATAAGGAACAATTTTAGAACAGTTGCGTACAAGTGGTTGTTTAATGTAATATCTCCTTTTTTTATGGAATATTATAAAATGAATAAAAGATGTGAAACGAAGCGAGATGAAAAGGTTATATATAATTGGGCTTTAGAAAGAATTAATTTCTCATCTAATTTTCTGAAAAAGTTATATTCGGTCCTTAATTGGAATTAATTTTTCATAAGGTTCTTATCAGAAATTAATTCCAGAACTTACCTAAGAAAATATGTAATATATCACTTGAATGAAAGTCCGCTCCAAACTGAGCATAACGGTATAAGTATTGCTTTCCAGGGAGGTTTAGGTTGAGAGATAAACCAATTTGAAAATTATTGTGAATAGTAAAAGGGAAAGAATAAAAAATTGATCTTTGGTTGAATTACAAGAAAGTACCTGAAAGAATGGATAGTTATGTTTTTGACCCGGCTTAAGGGCAAAACAGTCATTTTCCAAATTAGAAGTAAAATGTGAATAATGAATTGAAGACCCAAAAATGAAAAAGTTGACATCGTAAAATGTAAAAGGAATTGAAAAAAACGGAGAGATATTATTAAGTGTGAAGAAGAGCAAAGATGTCATTTTTTCTAGTTAAACAGAAAAATGAGAAAATTATATTTGGGTCCTAAGAATAAAAAATCTTTACAATTGAACCCCTTAAGAATATCTTCAACGTGGAAGGGGAAGGAGAAAGAAGTTTGGGAAAAATTATGAAAAAGGACTTGAAAGTTTAAAGAATTGTAAATTAGCCCCGGGTTAAGGGTATTTTTGTAAATATTGTTAGGTTGACTGGTTACCCAAGAGGGGGGGTGAATTGGGTGATGCAAGATTTTCGCTCTTTTGAATCACAACCCAATTTCACTAAGAGTGCAATAAAACAGGGATAAACAGAGATGGTTGTGTGCAGCAGCTGAGTAGAGAAGATGAAGAATAATACACAATGATTTATACTGGTTCAGCTCAACCACTTGGCCTACATCCAGTCCCCAAGCCATCACTTGAGATTTTCCATTATATCTCACAAGTTTGATCCGGGCAACTGTGAAGCCTCAGTATATTCTCACAAGTTTCAGTAGGCACTTGTGAAGCCACTCTCCTCACACCCTTACAAGATGTGTAAATCTCTTAGTGTTTCCCCACACTAAGATTCTACCCAAAAAATGTAGAAAGAAATGTTTACAGAATGAAAACTCTCTTGAAGAGTAGATAATACATTAAAAGTTCACTCTATTGAGGTGGATTTTTCAAACTATGCTGAAACAGAAAGATTTTACAAGTTGTAGCAGCATTTTCGCATAAACTCTCTTAAGATTGTTGCCCATAAGTTCAAATGATGTTATATTTATAGTTTTGTAGTGTAATTAAACGTTAGATACAAGATCTAGCCGCTAGAGATGTTACCCAATGGTTTACTCTGCAAAACTAGCCGTTTACCAGCCACATTTAATGTTTCTGACATACTGAAATTCGAATTTTGGTTGGCCAACAGACGAATTTCGAAGGAACCGAAGGTTAAAGCTTTCAACGTTACAGCACGAAGTTCGTCTGTTCATGAAGTGAAATTCGAATTTTGAAACTTACAAAATATTTTCACAATGTGACATACGAATTTTCAAGAGGAAAGTTTTTCGGTTAAGTGTGAACAGTGTTTTCAATTTTCTACAGTGCCTTCGAAATTTGAATTTTGGAAGCCCAAAATTTGTCTGTCCATTGAACATTCAAAGAGGCACAGTAGATCACTTTCTTCGAAATTCGAATTTTGAAAGGGTGAAATTCGTCTGTCAGAGAGACTCTTTTCAGACTAGCTTCAACATTTGAATGTTACAAGACTTGTCATTCGTATGTCAATGTTTCATTTCAACAGACTCAAAAACATAGCTACTGAAATTCAAATTCTAATGTTCAAAGTTCGTCTAACAGAAAGCAGTTTTGAAACTTAAATTATTCTTGATCTCAGATGAACTTTAACATTGTTTCAGACGAATTTCTTCCATTTTCATAAGTTATGATTTGTCTGAAATTTGAATTTTGAAGATGTGAAGTTCATCTGTCACTAATTGGCTTCTTTCAGACTTGGATGAAAATTCAAATTTTGGAGAATCAAAATTCGTCTGACAGAGAGACATCTCTTTAGACTTATTCAGTTTTAGCTCGAAATTCGAATTTCCAAAGGCGAAGTTCAAATTTCCAACATGACAGTTCAGTTTAAACTTTCAAACTTCGTCTGTTTGTGGGTATTTTTCAAATAATCATAAAATCAAGGTTTGAAAACATCTTTTCTTCAAATCAAAATCTTTCACCCAATCATAACTAAAAACAAAAGATTCTCCAAAAGATCTAGCAGCAAATACTCTTCAAATTCTTCACTTGAAGCACTTTGATCTCCTTTGATATCTTCAATCCAAGCTCTTGGATGTTGGTTTGGAATCATCAAAACTCTTGATTCAATAAATATGAAAAATTATAGTCACAATAAAGTTTTTAATGAGTTAAGTCCAATGGAATATAGCAAGAAATATATTAAGATCAAAATAATATTTATTGGGTAATTATAGTCTAATATTAATATTTTACCCGATAAAGGTCAATTTAGACTGCAGGAAAAGACAGTATGGATTCAAGGACAATGATTGGATCTTGTTAAAATATATTTTGGACCAAGATAATGATTTTAGTACAAAATTTATTTTTGGATAATCCTGTACCAATGTAATGACAATTTCGGTGAAAATACTTAATCGGTACAGGTAAATTTAATCGATAAAGGGTATTTTGGTCAATAAAAATTATTTAAGTAATTTTTGGCCAAAAAAGGAGGTAAGCCACGTATGAATGAGCTGATGGGATATAAATGGAATTATGTGAAAAGCTTTTTAAAAGAAAAAGTAAATAAAAGTATATAGAAAAGTTTAGTTAATTATATGACATAATCATCATTTGAAATATAACACTTCATCTCCCTCATGTTTCAACACGCTGAACCAGTGAAGAAAAGAAAGAAGAAGGCGTAGGAAAAGAAGTGAAAAAGAAGACCAAGCTAGAGGGCTTGTTTGGACCTAAAACTCTCAAGATAGATTTCTATGGTTATCCTCTTGTATATACTTGAGTATGATGATGTTTCATGAATTATTTCTCTCCATTTTCCCTATGAAATTTTCTGCCTAGAGAGAGAGTAGAGAGAGAAAATGAAGCCATGAAGAAATTAAACCATGAAAAGTGATGTATTGGCTTCAAGGATTAAGGATATACCATTGGATTGCAAATTAATCGAGTAGTTGTTTTCTTACAAATTTCTCAAATTTTCTGCCTATTTAGGGTTTGAAAAGGAAAGGAAATTTCATGATTTTGACCCCAAAAATGGATTCCTTGGGTCCAAAATAGGTAGATACAAGTATGTTGTACAAGAAAAACTCAAGGGAAAACAAAATGAAATTTTTAGATCAAGTATGCCACTTTATGATTGAGCTTAATGAATCAGTGGCTCATGGTATTATTTCATGATGCTATAGGGTTTCAAGAAGTGTTTAAGATCAATGGAAGTGTCCACAAAGTTTGGAGATCATTGGAAAGCAAGAAGGTAGTTATTTTCCCATTTATCCCTAATGTTATCATGCTTGATTTTCATGATTCTATAACTATGCCGTATATTTGTTTGGATACTTTGTGATGAATTTGTATTGTTGGCTGGTTGTTTGAAGGGTTTTATGACCCTAGGATGTCCATTTTCTAAGATGTTACCATGCCAAAATTTTTATGAAATTGTATGGCATAATATGAATTTATGATTTTATGATTACCATTAATGATTTTATGAGATGCTATGATAATATGCTTGCATAATTGGGTGTAACTACTGAGATTCTTTCATTTCCTTCCAAATATTAACTATGCTAGGGCAAGGACATGTAAGTATTCAAACAAATGCAAGGGAAATGAAGAAGATGATGGAGAATTACTTGATTTTGCAAGTTATAATGATAAGTTGAGAAAATATGTATCATGTATGTATGAGATGAAATTCTATAATTATACATGATTATGTTCCTTAAAGTCCTCTTATGATGTTATGTGTGGATTTGGAACAATAAATGTTAATGCACGAGGTTTATGAAGTTTATTATATGGGTTATGGCATAATTATGAACAAGATGACCAGTAATGATTTGAGTAGGGGAACTCTATTCAAAACAGAGCATCTTATATAAGTGGTCTATATTCTCTTAAATTAGACAGAACAAGCTTTTAATAGAGCTAAAGAACACCTAAATTGGACAAGTGTATGATTTATAATGAAATTTTGAAATTAGGATTCAAAATTGGACAGTATTGGAAAAATTGGAACTTACACTATAAACACTGGATTTTTCAAAAGGAACTATAAAATAGTGTATAGCTCCAAAAATTCAGTTATTTCCATTTATGGAAAGCTCCAAATCTTAGGAAACGAATGCCACTGGTTTGAAACCATTTGGAGCTATAAAGAAGGAGTTATGTAATTTCTTCGAAAACTGTTCCAGTAGAGATAATGTTTTGACACATAATAGTTAAGTTAATGCCATGCCCTGTACAAGTTGAATAAATGTACAAGAAAAATATTTCTAGAAAGTAGACTCACAGGGCTTTCCAATGACATAAGGAATACACAAATTGACTCAGGGTAGAGTGATATATGAATTTTTAAATCATAAGGACAAAATCTTGAGAAAGAGAAAATGACCAAATCTATAGTAAATATTTAAGAAATAAACCGTATAAATTGGTCAATAGAATGATCTATTTCATATTTGTTCCTTGTAAATAAGGTTTTTATCTATTGTTAGAGACTTGAATCACTATGAAATGATTTTTCTAAAATTAGTTATGAATTTTCAAAGTTCAGTCAGCAAAGTGGAAACTACCATATGAACAGTAACCAAAAATTTTGAAAATTCTGATTTTCATTCTTATGTGATTCAAGCTTAGAATCAAGTATAATCAGATTTAAAAGAAGTCTAATTCATGGGAAATGAGTTTAAAAGTAAGGTGTTATATTTTCATGTGACATTTAGGCGCTAACGAGGGCGGGAAGTGATCGCCAGTGTAAGAAAAATAGGGGTCAGATAAAGTGATAAGGTACGGACAAGGAGCGGCTCCTGGCAGACTTCTAAGTGGGAGGGGCATATGAATGAATCGAATACATACCGGAAAGAGAGGGATCCAGAGACTATATAGGTATGGGACTATACGATTAAAGCATAGCTTAAAGGAATTCATAGGTATTACCTATACCAATAAGGTGTACTAATTTTTTTGGTAGCCTATCCCTTAAAAACTCCTCAGTTAAGCATGCTTGACCTGAAGCAATTATGGGATGGGTGACCTTCTGGGAAGGAGGTGTGTGAGTGAGAACAAAGCACACCGAAAGGGCTTGTGTTCATTTATGGGGACAGTCGTCAATCCCGAATAGCGGCCGCATGTTACATTTAAAGTGAAAATTATTAGTTACACAAAAAAACTGTTCCCTTTTCCCATATTAGGCAACACTTTTCACATGTGGCAAAGAAAAGTGTTGCCAAAAGCAACAAATGTTGTAGTGTGAGAACAATAATCTAATTAAAATGATTCAGTGAATACAATAAAATAAAAAAAGTGCTTTGCAAAATCTATAACCTCAATCGTTGATGCTAGGTTTATTCTTCAAGTGTAACACCTTCATTTAGACCAATTTTTCCATGTTCTAGATCATTATAGAGTCCATTTATGCATGATTAGAAGCTTGAATCAATTGAAAACTAAAAACAGAATTTTCAATAATTTGGGTACTGTTCATTTGGTATTTTCCATTTTACTAACTAAACTTTAAAAATTTATAACTAATTTCACAACAATCATATCATAATGATTCAAGTTTTTTAAAATAGATAAAAGGATTCTCTACATGAAAAAAAAAAGCAACAGAGCAAATATTGGGTTAATTCATACAGTTTACTTTGCCAAAAAGTACTATGGATATGGTCATTTTCTGAAAATCTTGACTTTAACCTTAAATTTGAAAAATCATGGTAATTTGTACATAACTTCAAATTAAGTAATATTTGTGTCCATGGAAAGCTCTTTTTGTCTAGTTTCCAATAATGTAAGACACTCATATGTATGATCACAAAAATTCCAAACAACATACAAATTGTTCAATAGGAGTTAGGGTGACCTTTATATTCATATAATTTAAAAAATAAAATGATATACATCATTCACATGGTCAAATCTTGGTCTCATCTATAACATTTTTTACATACGGCAACAATTTTCTTGGCAATAATTACAAAAATGTTGCCTAATATGTGAATAGGCAACATTTTTGAATTGTTGTATTATAATTTTAGAAATAGGCAACAAAATATTAGGCAACTCTTGAGAACGGTTACCTATAATGAAATAGACAACATTTTTAAACTATTGTATTGTAATTTTAGAATAGGTAACAATCAATAATTGTTGCTTATAAAATCACTCTTATGGCAAGATGGAACAAATGTTCCCTTTAAGATAGGTAACAAAAATAATTGTTCCCTTAAAACTATTATGAATACAACATTTAGCATATGTTCCTATAATTTTTTTATATATAATTGATTTGGCACTAATTTTTTTTATTGGAAAGAGAATTGGCACTAATAAATTTCTTTTTGGCGGTAATATAAATTTATTATTATTTTTAACAATTTATTAATTATTAAATTAATATTAAACAAATTAGTAATTAGGAAAAAAAAAAGGAAACAGAGAGAGATATAAATGCGAGCCGTAGATCTATCTTTAATTCCATCATTCTCCACTCTTCCTCTTGCCATTGAAATTATCGTCATTCTCCACGCTATTGGCTACCAATCCATTTGATTTCCACATTAGAGCTGTTGGATCCTTTAATTTGGTACCTTTTATTTAAAATTAGTTTTATCAATTTATTAAATTTATGAAAGTTTTGAATTTACAAATTTATTAAAATTTTTATAAACTTATTAACTATTAATGTTATTACTAATTTTAATTTTTAATTTATTCATTAAAAATTTCAAAAATCCATAAGTTTGAACCCACAAAGGAACCTATGAATTCTGAAAAGTGAAAACAAAACCACATAGTCTCTGCAAAATACCTAATCGCTCACCTAGTTTGCAAAATCCCCTAAAGCCTTTGTGCTTCCACACTCTCATCACTCACCTGGTTTGCTTGTTCATCCTGGAAAGGTTTACTCTCTTTGCCAATTCACATGGTCTGCTCAATCGTTCCCCTTGCTCTACTCTCTCATTTGCTAGCTTGGTTTGCTTAATTATTCTCCCCTGTGCTCTTGTTTTGGATGTCTTTTGTTCACATTCTCCTTGTTTGTTCTCTCCATCCATATCTTGTTGTGACTTATTTGCTTCCTTTTCTCCTTTCATCCTTGTTGGTGCTCCATTCAAAGGAGTTTGTAGGTACTCACAAGTCGAGGCCCAACGAGGTAAAATATTCAATTTTTTTTTATAGTTGTCCCAATGTTCATTCATGTCCTTCCTCCCATCGATTATTTTAATTGTGGCTCATATCCTTGTCTTGATTGTGCATTGTGGTCCTCTTTTGCTATCTTTTTGCTATCTCTCTCTCACACACACACATGCTAGCACACTATCACTGATATGAACATATATAGGATTATGCTTCGTGGGTCCCTTTTGCTATCTCAACATATATTTTGTCATATGATTGTTGCCAGAGTTTGTTCATTATGGGTCCCTCTATATCTTATATGTCCTTGTTCTTCTTTGGTCCACTTTACTTATTGTAGATGATATTTGTCCAAATTAAAGTTTTGTTCATTGTGAATGTAGGATTATTTTCTTCACTTCTTTAAACTATATGATGCTTAGTTTTTTTAATCAATAATTACAACATCTTAGTATTTTAGTAATAATATATTAGCTTTATTAAGAAATTTAATACATGCTTAAAAGTCTCCAAGTTTAAGATTTTTTCTTTGTGAATATAGGATTATTTTCTTCACTTTGTTTAAATTCTTGTGGCCCCCATAAGAATGTATGTGACCACTATGGATTGGTTTTTTATGAGAAAGGATACAGGGGGGGTTGGTCGTCTTGTAAGGTTTGAAGCAAGATTAGATATAGATTTCCAAGAGACACTGATGAATTTATAGTACTGATTTTCTTTTCATTTTTTAAGCTTTGCCAATGTCTTCTTTTTGGGTCTTCGCCTTGCCTTTCATGTACACTCCCTTGTCACGTGATTCTATAATTAATACTTCAATATTAAAAAGAGAGAGACATATCTAGAGAGAATAATAAATTTGGATTTCATACAGATGTTTCTAACCAAATCTGATTTTGATAGTTTATATTAGATGGTATGATATATTTTGTGTTCCACTTTATAAAATAAACATTTGCAATAGTCTCAAGTTTATGAAACTATTAAAAACAAGGTATTCTATAATGTAGCCTAAAAATGGAGTATTGTTTCCTATATGACTTACTCAGTTCATATACTATTAGTCTACATGGACATGTATATCTCTATGCAAAACTTCAAGCTTTTCATGCTTGTTTATGTTTTCCATTGAAATTATGCAAAATTGAGTTCATTCCTGATTGGTTTATGTTTCTCCTTTTTTCCATGGTTTTTTTTTTCCTTCTTATCTGGTTTAGGTGCAAATATTTTTGGATTATGACCAACTGATTAATTTTGTTAACTTATCATTGAAAAATGAAATGTTAAAGCAAGATTCTTGATTTGCTAAGGCAAATGATCATAGCTTTTTCCAACTAATTAGTTATTTTTCTAACTTTTTTATGTTTTGTGTGATGTTCCAGCTGTCTTTGTCTTCTACTAATTGAAAGCTTGTCTATTTCTTAGTTCAATCTTCAAATAGAACAAGGCATTCCAGTTCTTTCTAAGTGGCTAATCTTCAATCAGTTAAAGTTTACTACTTCAAAAGCAATCAAACTTGGACGAGCATTTTTCCTAATAGCATTCTCTAGCAACTATAGCTTAAATGATTGCTATCTCTTTATTTAATGTAGTTAATCTACAATTTTTTTACCGCTTAATTTGCAATATTTGGTGCTTGAAAATGATGTCTCAATGCATTCTTCTTGTGAACATTGTTTGGTTTTGCTTACACAATCATAAACTTCTTCAGTTTTGCTTAAACTTATGTCCATGCATGATTCACATGTAAATGAACAAATGATCAAGTGGGTATGTATGTGGTTAACTAAGTGAGCACTGCGAAACAGTCTTAGGTCACTTTTTTTTTTAAATGTAAATTGGAAATTAAGTAGCTTATAGCTTTTGGACATTTTCAAAGAAGGGAATAAGATCCGTTTTATAATCTTTAGAGACTCATATATATGGAACTAAACGTCACATCTTGATAATATAAAAAAATTATAATTCAGATTACTTCTTCCTAATTATCTTCATATTTTAAGGAATTTATTGGTTTAGAATATAATTCGAATTCAAATCATAATAAACATTATTTCTTATGGATTTTTGACGGTTAACTACGTAAAGTCCAAGTAAATTGACCTACGTTCTTAGGATATCCTATTCAGGCCAATTGTGAGTAGTACCACTTGATTACGAGAAAATTATTCATCTCGTTCTATTACCTTTTCTTTATATATTCATGGACAGATTTCAGTAGTAAATTTTTTTTTTGTTGTTCTTAGGTAAAGATCCCGAATATTGAGAATTGCTTAAAAGTTGTTGCTACATTGAAAGCTAAGAAGGGTACTGGTGAGGTTTGTTTTCAGTTTGTTTTTCCCAATAAAGTATCCAAGTTTGGAGTAAAGAAACTTGGATTTCATGTTTCATGATTATTTTCCTTATCAGTAAAAATTTGAGAAACATGCAAAAATGAAAGCTAATGGTATGTGAAACTTGAATAGGAGTCCTCTAGAGTTCAGGATTCAGCCTTCCTTCACTATTTATAACTATAGCTTTCTATTTCCCTATGTTTTTATGACATACTAGAACATGTATAGTGGTTGTTTGACAAAACTTATGACTTCGATAATGAAGCATTAGAAATATCCATATCTTATACAAATTCCCATATTCAATTTAATTCAATTTGTGGGATAGGGGATGATTAGTTGAAGTTTGACTACGAATTTGAGTGTAATATTCATAAAAGCTCACATATGCTGCAATTTAAAACAAAAATTTCAAAACACTGTTTCTCAAAGAGGACTCTTTTAGCATCTTCTTTACATGTTAAATTCCACACTTGGGGTCTACTTTGTCATGCTAAACCACTAGTCTTTTTGAAATATTTGGCATAAAATGTGAGTAAACATTGTGCATAATCATAACTTTATATTTTCTGTAATATGCAACAACCTTTAATTTGACACTATTTTTTTATATTTTCTTCTTATATAGGAAGGAAGGTGTAACAACCTCACTCCAAACACCTCCATACTTAACCAAGACTTCCAAAATACAACCCAAACAACTCAAAACAACTCTCCAATACCTCATAACAGCGAAAACGGACCCAAAAAATGTCAAAAACTGGGCTGGGGCCACGGCCGCTACAGTACCGCCGCGGCTCAGGCTTGCTTTATTTTTCCCCACTTCTGTCACCACTGGCGCTGCGGTCTGCCTTCCCGCGCCGCGACGCCCCCCGCTGATATCCCATATCAGCAAATTCAACATTTCGGGGTGAACTTCTTTCGCACATAACTTTATGCTCCAACCTCCAATTGACCTGATTCCAACTCCTACAAGTCAATCTAGTCTCCATCTATCCAAGTGTTGAATCAAGAGTTTTGATGATTCCAAACTAACATCCAAGAGCTTGGGTTGAAGATATCAAAGGAGATCAAAGTGTTTCAAGTGAAGATTTTCTGAGTAATAGCTGCTAGATCTTCTGTAGGATCTTTTGTTATGTTTAAATGAGGGTAAAAGATTTTGATTTTAAGAAAAGATGTTTTTAAACCTTGATTTTATGATAAATCTTGACTTATTTGAAAAATACCCACAAACAGACGAAGTTTGAAAGTTTAAACTGAACTGTCATATTGGAAATTCAAACTTTGCCTTTGGAAATTCGAATTTCGAACTAAAACTGAATAAATCTGAAAAGATGTCTCTCTGTCAGACGAATTTTGGTTTTCCAAAATTTGAATTTTCATCCAAGTCTGAAAGAAGCCTTTTTGCGACAGACGAACTTCACATCTTCAAAATTCGAATTTCAGATAAAATGCAGTTTGTGAAAACTAAAGAAATTCGTCTGAAATAATGTTGAAGTTCATATGAAATCAACAAGAAATTGAGTTTGAAAAACGCTCTCTGACAGACGAACTTTGGCTTTCTAACATTCGAATTTTCATATAAGTCTGAAAGAAGCTTCTTTGTAATAGACGAACTTTAAGTCTTCAAAATTTGAATTTCAGACAAAATGCAATTTGTGAAAACTAAAGAAATTCGTCTGAAACAATGTTAAAGTTCATCTGAAAGCAAGATTATATTAAGTTTCAAAATTGCTCTCTGACAGACGAACTTTGAACATTAAAATTCGAATTTTCAGAAGCAATGTTTTTGAGACTGTTGAAATGAAACATTGACATACGAATGACAAAGTCCTGTAACATTCGAATATTGAAGTTAGTCTGAAAAGAGTCACTCTGACAAACGAACTTCACTCTTTCAAAATTCGAATTTTGAAGAAAGTGAACTACTGTGCCTTTTGAACGTACTAGGAACAGACGAATTTTGGGTTTCCAAAATTCGAATTTCGAAGGCACTGTAGAAAATTGAAAACACTGTTCACACTTAACAGAAAAACTTTCTTCTTGAAAATTCGTATGTCACAATGTGAAAATATTTTGTAAGTTTCAAAATTTGAATTTCACTTCATGAACAGACGAACTTCGTGCTGTAACGTTGGAAGCTTTAACCTTCGGTTCCTTTGAAATTCGTCTGTTGACCAACCAAAATTCAAATTTCAGTATGTCAGAAGCATTAAATGTGGTTGGTTAACGGATAGTTTTTTAGAGTAACCGTTGGATAACTTCCCCAAAGGATAGATTTTGTCTCTAACGGACATTTGAGACCTAAATCTATAAATATAACATCATTTGAAGTTATGGGTAATGAATCAAACTTGTATATACCGAATTTCTGCCAAATCTTCTCAAAAGCTTTTACCCTCTCAACTTCAATACATGTACTTCAACCTTCATATCTACTCTATTCAAGAGAGTTATATCTTTGTAAACAATCTACTCTTCATCTGAAAGATAGATTTACTTGTGAGGGGTAATCACAAGGGGATTAGAAAGCACATTGTAAGAGTGCTTAGAGAGATTGAGAAAGCTCCAGAAAATAGAGCATACTCGTTGTACTGTGGCATTAGCAAGAAGCCCGTTGAATTCTTGCTGTATAGTGAAAAATCTCGAAAGTTATCTTGGGGACTGGATGTAGGTCAAGTGGATAGACCGAACCAGGATAAATTACTGAGTCTTCTTCTCCTCATCATTACTTTTTAGCTTGCTCTGTTTTATACGTTACTTCCTTTATACTGTGCTATCTTCACCCATTTTACTTTGTGCAGAAAAATTGCAATCTTCTCAATTCACCCCTCCTCTTGGGAAGTCAATCTTGCTAACACCAAGGACACCACTTTTACCTCAATCCGACTCCGTATGGAGATTCTGGACCCTTAACACCGTTTTGACGACTTATTGACCAAAACTCACCACTAACCACTCCCAATTGTCACCAAAGACAACTGGTCACTCAGAAACCATTCATACATGTCCAAAACCCCCAAACCAACTTGTCCAAAGAGGTTTCACCTCAAAAGAACCACTCCTCTGAGATTTCACCCCTTGGAACCCAACTTGACCAAATGGGCTACAGGCCCTTAAAAAAACCAACAAAGCCCCAAAGCCATTCCGAGCTCACCAACACTAACACTATAAAGATCAACACAACAGGCACACACAACACAATC
Source organism: Adenanthera pavonina (assembly GCA_026686845.1). Taxonomy (NCBI): domain Eukaryota; kingdom Viridiplantae; phylum Streptophyta; class Magnoliopsida; order Fabales; family Fabaceae; genus Adenanthera; species Adenanthera pavonina. The sequence continues at coordinate 25,462,977 of JAIVEN010000004.1, forward strand.
ATACCACATATATACAACCATCTGATAACATCATACGTCCAATACAAAACCTTCTATCCTATTTGGCATGGGTGACATTATCCAAATTACAAACACTACATAAATTATTCCCACGTACACAGCTACTTCTGCGGCTTCTCTGGACTAGTGCCAGAACCGTCACCTGAAAGGTTTAGTCATGGGACAGGGGTGTGAGACAATGTCTCAGTAACCGGGGACAACCACAAACAATATAATATATATATACCGATCCACATAGTCGTGTAATGCAATGCTAATGAATAGTATGCATGTTTTCCCTCATACACGGCTAGAACCACGAGCTGTCGTCATCATAAGACATTTCAATAGATGATGCCCTTCCAACAGTCGGTGAAGACCGATTCCAAGACATCACCAAGCTCACCTTACCCTAATGCAACCGGGCCAATGGTTACACTAGAGCTCGAACAGTGGCTCTCCTTCCCCTAGACCATCACGAATTAATGGTGATTTAGAGAAAGTGCATCCCCAAATCCACTGTCACCTGGCTCTCCCAAGGAGAGGATTTAGTGACAGGGATATCATATCATATCATGTCCTCTGCCGCCTGGCTCTCCCATGGAGAGGATTTAGTGACAGGGATCTGTATCACATCATATCTCATCATCATCACCTTGTCATCCATCTCTCACTATGTAATCATATGGTGATGATGTCAATGTCATGCCAACATGCCTCTACACACATATACATATACATATATCATCATATCACACATCATATGGACATGCTAGCATGCAATGATATGAGGATGCTACACATCATGACATATACAAACATCATCTATCAACAAGCCGTGCATACCACGATATGTAGAGAAACCATACACATACACAATCAATATTGTGGTATGAAAAGGAACATGCATATACGTACATATAAATATATCAACATATAATCACATAAAACAAACATCCGGTTATCTCAAGCTGTCAATACCACGCTCTTACGAGTTCCACAAGTTCTTTTGGACACCAATCTCATGACTAGCTTCCTCCGAGTAATCGCACAACCTTATCAATACCACAAATCTCAAATAACCAAACATATCAATATCCAAACATCACAATCCAGCCAATTAAGCATAACCCAAGGTTCCAACAACTCTTTCATGCAACCACTAGCTCTTAGGACACATTCAAGCACCACACAAATCCATACCACTTGGATTCCTCACACTCCCAACCAAGAACAACCTAGGGTTAAGCTCTAAACATGCATAATCCCTTCAAAACTCACATCAAAGCAACAATAACACTGAAACACACTTCATAAACCCCAAGACATCCATTTCAATCAGTGGATTTCATCACAAGCCGGAAATCTAACCTCGCCACTGAAAATCCCAAATCCAACCGAAGAAAAGTGAAGAGGCAGGAGTAGGTAACACTTACCAACTTGAATCCAAGCTACCTCAGTCCAAAAATCGCTCCAAACCACCAGAAATATCGAACCCTAGCTCAGCTCCCTCGGTCTCCTTCATCGCTCCCTTCATTTCTTTCTTTCCGATCGACTGAAATGATTCGGATTTAACTGAAAATCATGATCCTCGCCATAGCTCTAGGCTCCTCGCCGCGGTGCCACCGTAAAATTTCCGGAAAATACTACTGGACATCACTTGCCGCAGCGAACCTTCTTTAGGCAGCGGCGTGGAGCTCCTCCAGACTCCACTTCGAGCTTCCTCCGTCCTATTTTCCTGATCCTGAATACAAAACCAAGAAAATATCATGAGGGGTGTTACAGAAGATGGTCTTAATAGAGGAGATACAAATAAGGATGAAGTATTATAAAATGATGGATGTCATGCTACATTGTTTACTTTAAACTATGAGATATGAATTCATGTTTAAACTTAAATCCTTATATAAGCACATGTTGTCTTTTATTGTTGGCTATTATAAAGCCATATGTTAATGTTCAATGTTAAATCTATGTACTTATTGACTATAAATATAGAACATATAATGATATATTATGGTTTAGTACAATTCTTGAATATGGTTTGTTTTAGTTATATGTATGTCTCGTATTTTTAAGTACTAAGGTGAAATCAAATTCAAAATAGTTAGGTGAAGTTTTATATGGGAATAAATTAATGCTATATTTATAGAATGTTGCCTTTAGTTATTTCTAGACAACAATCATCAAATGTTATCTATTAGAAGTTTAGGCGACATTTGAAAAATGTATTTTTTTTATAGGTAACATTTATATTTTATATTTACAATTTAAAAATGTTGCCTATGGGAAGTTTAAGCAACATTTAAAAATGTACATTTTTAAATAAGCAATAATTATACTTTATGTTTATAGTTTAAAAATGTTGTATATTGAATGTATAGAAAACATTTAAAAAAATGTCCTTTATGTATAGACAATATTTAAAAATTGTTGCAATGTAACTGTTGTTTATTTCTGGTAGTATAGGCAATGGTTTTTGTGGTTGTTTCTGTAGGAGTTAAAAAATTGTTTCCTAAAGGAATATGTAACATAGGTGTAGACAACACTCAAGGAACATTTAAAAAAGGTTGCCTATTCATTTAAGCAATAGTTTACATAGTTATGGCAATACTTTTAAACCATTGTTATATGCAAAAAATGTTGTAGTGCTTGATCCTTTGATATACATTAGATAATACCTAGGAGGACATATTCACATCAAAATACAGAATTATACACAATCACTCAAATAGGTGATCAATTGAATCATCATTATCTCAACCATCACCCTTTCTTTCTTTGCCTTTGTCTTCTTGGGCAATTTTATCATGACTTAAACCTATTCATATTAACATTTGAAGAGGAATGAGATTCAAAAATCTCAATAGTTATACCCATTCAAACATTCGCATTATCATCACATTTCATAAAATCATTACTAAAAGTCATAAAAACATATGATGTCATAATAATTTCATAAGCCTTTTGGCATGGTAACACCTTGAAAAAAGGACATCTTGGGGTCATAAGACCCTTTAATCAACCAGCCAACACCTCAATTTCATCACAAAACAATCAAACAATCATATGGCATGCTCTTTAATTCATAGAAAATAAACATGATAACATAAAGCATTAAATGGGAAATTAACTACCTTGTAGCGTTCCTTTGTTTTTCAAACTTGGTACACCTTTTCTTTGATTTTCTTTCACTTCCTTGAACCCTATTACACCACAAATTAAGGCCATTAGCTATTGGTTTGATGACCTTCTTCACAAAAATTGCATAAAACACTAAACTTTTCACTTTGCTTTCCTTTGATTTTCTCTTGTACAACACACTTCTTTCTACCTATTATGGATCTAAGGAATCCAATTTCAAAGTCAAAATTTTGAAATTCTATTTCTATATTAAACCCCAATCTGACCAAAATTGAAACAAAATTGGAGGAAAATGGTTTGCTTCTCAATACTTTCCATAACTCATGATTTCATACTTAACTCACTTAATCTATGCTTTTCCATAGATTACATGCTTCAAAACTCAACTTTCTCACTCCAGCATGCATGGCTGAAATCCTAGAGGAGTAAGAGGAAAGAAAAAACTCCATGAAACCACCTTGAATCCCATGGAAATACAAGCTAGGGGCTATGAAAGCTTATGTTGATTTTAAGCCCTCAACTTTCTCTTCTTGCTTCTCTTTTTCTCTTTGGTATTTTTGCTCTTTCTCTTCCTTTTACATTCTGGTTCAGATGTGTAGAATGGTGAGGAAAGAGTGTTTTAAGTGCTGAACCACACATTGGAAGGAAAGAGATATAATAGATGAATAGTAATGTTAAGTTAAGTGACTGACTTAGTTAATTCATAAAATAATCCACTTAAATTAAATAAAACAATTCCTTCATTGTCCCTAGCTGCAGCCGTGACGTATATTGAGGTCAAATTTGTCCAAAAATTGCTTTTTACATTTTACTGGTCTAAAATAATCCTTACTGATAAATTTTACTCGCACCAATTGTATATTTTTGTTATAATTGTCATTTAATTTTTATATGATTATTCTAAATTTGATTTTAGACTAAATTTATTATTTTGATCCCCAAATATATCTGTGAGGATCCATATCATGTTCTCTTCACTCATATATTTTGTGGAGCTCATAAATCTCTTTATTGGATTAAAAATTGCTTTCGACCTTAAATAGAAATTATAAATTCATACAATCTCAATTAACTTTTAAATTGTATTCCATTGAGTTCGGCTTATCAAGAGCTCTATTTTGACATGATTTTTAAAAATTCCAAAATTGCCTTTGACTTGGGGAATAATTATAATTTTTAATTTTTAAGTCCTTTTTTTGTAATTTTTCCCAAGGACTAAATTGAATAGAATTATTTCTTTCAAGGATCACATTGCATAAAATTCTTATTTCTTGGAGAAAATTATAATTTTCTCATTTTCCAGTCTAACTTGGAAAAATGACTTTTTTTTGCCCTTTTTCCTATCTTTTTATGTGTCTCTCCATTTTCTATAATTCTATGTGCATTTTAAAATATCTTTTGTTTATATCTTCTACATTATTTAATGTTTAATAAAACTCAGGATATTACATCAAGTATTCTATTTATTCATCCATCTATCTGCTTTTGCCTAAAATAATATTCATAGTTCTTAGGACTCTCACCCAAAACTAAAAACTTCTATGAATCTACATTACTAGAAATATATCATGCACAATTCCATAATTCATAATGGGCAAGATACAACCACAAGGTCTACATCCCATTGGGAGTCAGGACACAGCCACGAGGTCCACCTACTCCATGCAAGAGCAAAACCAAGAGGTCCACATGCTATTATATGTTCATCCACAACTTATTAACACATGGATTCATAAATCATAATGGGTAGGACACAAGCAAGAGGTCAATGTGCTCGATACAAAAGTTAGGATACAACCACGAGGTCCATTCACCTTGTATGATAGTTAGGACACAACCATGAGTTCCACCTATTACCATACCCACACTTTGCTAGAATGCTTCCACAATTCAATAAACAAACATTTACATTTATTAATTACACAACTATCCACATACATATCAATGCTCACTTAAGCAGTTACAATTTAATAACAAAAATTCATATTTAGTAATCCTACAATTAGTCATACACATCATCAGAACCACTATTCACTATTCATATCATCCTTACAAATATATGTCGAATATGTACATATCTATGGATTTTTTACAGTACCATATGTCTATTTAAGTATAAATCTTTATAGTTTATTATGAGGAAAATAAAGAAATGCAAAATAAACATGGTTACTTCATGCTGGTCAACACTTTAGCAAAAATATTGAGAGTCATAATCAGCTTCCAAGCACATATATCAAGGCTTTAAAGTAAATCCAATACAATTAAACATATGTCCTAAGCCCAAGCTCCAAGTCAAACAACCAATCTAAGTCAATAATACAACCCAAAATTAAAAAGGTTTTTATATAATAAATCAACTTCAAATTACACCAAACTTGGTGTGCACACTCTATTCATATTATAAAAATTTCATAGCCGCTCAACTTATATTTTTAGACCTACCTTCACTCACACTTAGGGTTCCCTTCAAATTGAATCTCTATGTAATTAAACTTTGAAAATCACTCATTTTAGATATACCCACTACTCCACAAGCTTCAAATCATGTTCTAAAACATAAATCCCCAAGCCAAAACAAAGATTAAGCTTTTTATTTGTAGTAAGAACAACTAATTTGCAAATTCCACCAAGAAAATACGAGAGAAAGGAAGAGAGAAGGAAGAAAAGTGTCATACCTTCAAAATCCGATCTTCAAGACGCCAAAAATCAACCTCCTATACTTTCAAAACCCTAAAATTGGCTAAACCCTCAAGAAATTAAGAATGGTTGGAACTTGACCATAGTGAGAAAGAGGAGAGTTTAGGGTTGTTTTGTATAAAAAGTCACAAAGGGATTAAACTGCAAATGTTTTCCAGATTGACACCCTAAATTCTAATTTTCTCAAGACCTTTTTGCAATTTTTTTCAAATACACCCCTAAATTTATTTATTTTTTAAAAAATCTAATTTATATATTAAAGGCTCTTATTTCCAATAATTTCTTTAATTAAGTGCTTAATAGTAATCATTAACTTTTAATATACTTAATCAAAGTTTGGAATGTTACATCTTTCGTTGAGTGTACTGGCTATCATGTGAAGCCGTGATGAATAATGTGCACCTTGGGGAGTGTAATGGCTATCATGTGGTTATTACTATAAGTAATTGTATACCTCTCAGGAGCTAGGTGCACCTCTCATTGAGTGTGCTAGCTATAGTTCCAGTAAGCATATTTTGTGAATCTTACCCTAGTATGTGGCTATGTCCTTAATATCATTATAATATTATCCTTATTGTGATATTTTGAAATGATATTTGAGACTACATTGTTGTTGGGCTTATATGAAGCATTTACTAGTTTATATTATTCTCTTTAGTGTGAATTCCCTAGTTACTAAGTTTATAGTCTCACCCCTTATTTTCCCATTTTCCAAATAAAGGCTCTAGTGCTGACATAGGCAAAGATCCAGAGAAATAGATTCTCCACTATGAGTTCAAACTTTAAGTATGTCTTCTTCTATTGATGTTTAGAATACATGATTCCTAGAATTGTCAAATGTGTAGAAAATGGATATGGTGGATTGATATTATGATTATAATGTTGATGAATTTTTTGTACTCTCCTTTTGATATAGAAACTCTGAGTTTGATATTATCTTGCTTGGATATAAAATTGGTAAAATCTTGAAATGATGATGATTCTATAAATATATATACATTTGTTGCAATATAATTTGGTAGAGAGTATCATGAATATAATTAGATTCCAAATTGATGTTTGATGTTGGAAATGATTGCAGATATTGGGATGCATTAGATGTTGCAAAATTTGACAAGTCTAGTTTTAAGAACCCCTAAAATCAACAATACGTTGCCAGATTTTTTATTATTAAATAATAAATTACATTGAAAGTATGAGTTGTTACTATTGATATGGCTGAGCACCTAAAAGGAGGTGAATTAGGTGAATTATAATTTTTGCCAAAATTGAAAGAATTAATAGAACAATAGTAGTAATAGTAAAACATGGATAAACATAGTATAATAGATATAATGAACTAAATAACTAAGTAGAGAAGGGAGATAAAAAATTTATCCTGATTTGGTCTACACCACTTGACCTACGTCCATTCCTCAAGAAACCATTTGAGATTTTTACTATCTCCACAAGTTTTGAATGGGTATTTGTGGCCTCAATACACTACTTTGTTTTATCATGAACACTACTCTCCACAAAAGAAGTGATTTATCAGCCTACTCAAGATACCCATTATCTTATGTCTACTCAAAATGAATCGTGATAAAATCTTAAAACTTTTCAGCAATAAAATCTCACTTAAAGAAGTTGATAAAATATCATGAAGTTTTATGATAATTGAGAGTGTTTATGAGCAAGGAGACAAGGAAAATTAATGGGAATATTTTTTAAAACTCTCTTCTTGTTGTTTTCTGCATAAATGAACCACTATTTATAGGTAAATCAAATTAACTAGCTGTTAAGCACAATCAATCTACTGTTACTCAAAGATTTCAATAACTGTTGAAGCGCATTTAATGCTCACTTCACCAAATTAATTGATTACATATTATTGGTGATCAATTATGCTAAGTATGTGCTCTTTTTGTAACGAGTTTTGCATAACTTAAAATGATTTTTTAAGCTAGAATAAAACATCTTTAATATAGAAGAAGAAATTAAGTCCATTTTCTAGCTTACCCAGATAGAAAGAAAAGACATTGAAAATGTATATGGAAATCCTATGAAGAGTAATCGATTATGGTACAAAATAAATGATTATCATGGACGAAAGTAAACAAGAAAGCTAAGATAATTGAATAATGAAGAATATAATAAGTTAGGTTGGGGGAATTTTTAAATGAAAGCTCAAGATAATAGATTAGGTGCTAAAAAAAAATTGGTTAGAATTCAAACAGAATTGATGCAACTTATTGATGGAGTATAATCGATTATATAAGGATGTAACGAGTTATACAAAGCAATATAATCGATTATATGTGGCGGTAACCAGTTAAGACGCGAAGCAAAGAGCAACAGAAAAGGATTGGAATGTGATAATCGATTTCTCTAAGGGAGGTAATCGATTATATTAGATAGAAATTAAACTTGACAGGAGGGATAGCTAATATAATCGGTTATTGAGGAATATAAGATTAAGATGTAAAACAAAAGTGTACAGAATAGTTGGAAGAAATGATAATTGACTGTTTTCGAAGGCAATCAATTAATTTGGCTATTACAACTTGAAAAACAAACTAAGAGGGATGAAATAACAGGTTATGATACAAAGTAATCGATTAGCTAGGAAGAGTTCAAAACATATGAGTTTGAAGCTATTTCTGGACTTGAAATTTTCCAAAATATTAAAGTTTGAGGTTTCGAAAACATTCCAAAAGATTTTCCAAATATCATTTTGCTTATAAACTCAACCACTTACAATAATTAGCTGAAAAGTTATTCCTGAGTTATCTTGACCTGAACATTACTTTGATTTCAGTTTGAGATCTAAATATTCCTACAAAATAACTTCTCTAGTTTGCTATCATCAAAACACAAGATTATTAACAACTACTTTGGATTTTAAATGGGTTTTTAAAACTTTGGGCTTCATTCTTTATCAAACTATCTAAGTTTTTTACAAGATGTCTTTGCTGGGTTGGACCTAGTTCTTTTTTTGTAGTCAAGTTCAATTTTTCTTGAGAATTTTAGGTTAATAATTGCTAAATGAGTTTATTCAATAAATTTTTGCCTAAAGCTATAGTTTAAAATCAAAGGTGTGACAATTGGACCCAAATAAGAATAGTTCTTACAACGTGATTTTTTCCATTTACGATACTTGAATTCAAGACTTTTTTAGAGTGTTGAATTCCTTGTCATTCAACCCAACCACTAGCCGTTGGTAATATGCTTTTAAATTTAATCTTATAGATAGGATAAAATCATATTGAAAGAATTTTCATCCTAATGAAACCTGATCCAACTCAAATTTATTATAGTCCATAGTATTAAATGATTTGTTAAAAAATACCCCCCTAATCTTTAATAAAAGTCACTTTTAACCACATTATCGAAACAAAAGAAAAATTAGTTACATCAATAAAATTATCCTAAAATTACTTTAATTTATATATGTTCCTCTAATAAATATCATAGATTTAAACGCTCTAAAACAATTAATGTTCCATAAAGCAAGTAAAGCAATTAATGCTCTACAAATTTTGACAAAGTAAATTATATTTGGAGTAATAAAATTCTTCCAAAAGTTGAGTTATATGAAGAACTAAAGGGAGTAAAAAATTTACAACTCTAATAATTGCATACCTTTTTGTTTACCACAAAATAATTACATACCTTGGGAACATTGAAGTAAGCCATCACCTTCATTCCTTTTCTGTCTTCAAGATCTTAATAGTGTTATAGTATTAATAATCAATAGCAAGGGCGATACGACATAAATATAAAATTTATGCATCTTGTATTTCTTAGACGGAACATCCCCCCTTACTTTCCTTTTCTTCCCTTGAAACTCCTACTATTTTAAATATAAAATAATAATAGTGTATGTAAAGCCAGACTGGACGGTCAGTTTGACTAGAAAATCGGCAAACCTATCACATGTCTAGTTCAAAATAATAGCTAAATTGGGGAAGAAGGGAATCAGTAAAAAATCATTCAACTTGGCCTTAAACTGGGTAAAACTAGTAAAAATGGCAGGTTGATTGGTTTTGCACGTTTGACGAATAATAGGAAAAATTTCAAGATAAGGGAAAAATACTGAAACTAAAGATGACTAAAGAACAAAGATGCAACATAAGATAGAAAAAGAAGAGGGAAAAAATCTTAGTACCTACAATAATTATTTTTTTGCCCATTTCCCTCGATTGATGGTGAAACACGTCTCTTCTAGAGATCTTCATATCATTATATAGTTTGTCCAGCAACCTTCATTCTTAAAACCACTTCAAATACCACAAAAAAAGTTGGAGACTTGCATAGTGTTTAGTTCAAATTGGGAGGGCGGGGGGATGGATTTTAATAAAGGAGAGGGGAGGGAGAAGAGGAAAGGGGTTTTAATAATTTCATGTTTGGTTGGATTGGAAGAGAGAAGAGGAGAGGTATTTTGATGATTTCTTGTGTGGGACTAAAGGTAAGGTGGGAACAGATCAGACTCCTTTCAAGCAACTTAGAGCTTGGCCTAGCCTATTTAAGAAATAGACCAGGTCAAGGCCTTTTTAAAACCTGTTTTAGTTAACAAATTTGGCCTAAAACCTACTAGACCAAGCCTGTTTACATATATTTATATAATAATAATATAAATTAGATAAAATATAATATAATAATATATAATATAATATAATACGTTTCAATTGATTTTATTAAGTTATAAATATAATATAATATTATAATGTTTTCCAACCCTTAAAACTTTTTTTCTTAATAAATGACTATATAAATGAAAAGTGAAAAGAGAAGTTGAAAAACAAAAACTCAAGTCACAAACCCTAAGACTAAAGAAGCCTTGCATTGCTCATCTAGTCACTGAGGAGTGAAGAAGAACAAACCCATTCTGCAAACTTTGAATCTTCGAGTTGCTTCATCCATCGCCTTTGTCTCCCATGGCCAACTGTGAGCTTCCACCCCACCTCCATCCATCAACTCTATCTCGGCCTTTCCCATACTTGCAAGCTGCAACTGCAAGGTTCGAGCCTCCATTCATCGCCTCCCTCTCCTTGTCTCCGGTACCTATGAGTGGTCTATGTTCTTTTCTCAACCCCTTTGACTAATATGGTCCAACCAAGAATCGAGTCGGAACATTCCAATGAGAATAGGACTATCTCAAAATTTCAACTTGCAATTGTGAAAATTCCATATTGCATTAATGCATGTTATCTTTTCTGTTTGACCCACCAACAATTTGAATGACATAAGAATGAGGTATCTTCCATTTCCCTTTTTTAGATCCTGATCGTGTCCTAGAATCTCTCTATCCTCATCTGCACCTACTAAATGTTATCCAAAATGACCCCCACAAATTTTGGCTTCATTTTTGTTGCTGGCTATGCTGCTGCCCAAAAAACATCTTAACTTCTCTTGTCCCTGCAATTTGACAGCTAGGATTTCCATCTCTTTTGCCCTCTTCTCTATATAGCACAGAGTGACGCAAGTTTATCTGTCACAGCTACATTGATTCCCCAGTATTATGGAAGTTGAAGAGATTGAAAGAGTTGGGAGATTCCATTTTGTACCAAAATTGATACTATTTGCCATTTCTGGTGCTCCCATGGGATGTTTTGCCATTGGTAATGAAAACTATTTTTCTTCATTATCTTTTCAGTTTTCATCGATACTAATTGAATTGAATTATTGTGTGCTTTCAATCTTTCTTTCGATTACTTCAATTGCTTTAATTCGAAGACCCCCGTTTGATTTTCTTTTGGTTTCTGTATAATTTTTGACATTTGCGATCATCAACTGGGAAATAAAAAAAGGGCATCTTTCTTTTACTTTGCTTGAAATGAGAAGAAATTATTTTGTTGTTTGTTTGTTACTTAGTACAATATTTAATTTTCATACAATTGCAAGCTGCGACTACAATCAATCCTAAGATAACATTCATTAATGCAATATGGAATTTTCACAATGGCAAGCTATGACAGCAATTGCAAGTTGAATTAGTCAAAGAAACATACATGTTTAGTTGCTTTCTCTCTTATAAGTTCTTGGTTGAATCATATTATTGTGTTCGGGATGTTTGATATTCATGTAGGCTTTAAATATGCTTGTGTTTGGGATTGTTTAATATTGAAGCCTACTTAAGTCTAAAAGGCCTAAACTTTCAAACCTATTTAAAGACTTACTAATTTAATATACCTTTAAATAAGCTTTAGGTTAGGTCAGATTTTTCAAAAGCTCAGGCCTATGCTTAAAAAAAGGCTTGATATAGGCCAACAAGCCAAACTCAAACTTAAGGCCTACCATGCAAGCTTTACCTGACCTGTTTCCACACTTATCTGAAGAGGAGGGGAGAAGAATTAATTACGAATTAACTATTATACCTTTATATGTAATTTTCATTCTTTTTATATTTTTCCTCTTTTATGAAAGAATGTAATTATATTAGAATTTATTACTTTTATAATTTTTTTAATATCAAAATCTATTATCTTACTTATCTATGATAATTTTTTAATATGCTTTTGAAAAGATTATTTTGATTAATCTTAATATATTATCTCATTATGAAATTAAACATCAACTTAAAAAATTTTATTACAAAAATCAATTTTATAATAATGTATTAATAATGTTCAAAAGTAGAGAGTCCGTTCGAGTGCGAAATAGAGTCTGAGGATGAAACATGATGTCAAAGGGTTTTTACAGGTCATGTTTATAATATTATAGATATGGGAGGATAATATAGTTTATATATGTCAAAATTACATCCCTCTACTCTAGAAATACCCCAATTTGAAGGGCAGGAAAATAAGGGAATGGGAGAGAAAATAAATTTTATCTCTTCTCCCATCTAATTTTCTCAACCAAATAAAAGTCGGCAACTCCTCCATCTTTTTCACCCCTTAAAAAATTCCAACCAAATCACACCCCTGAGGAAGGCGGCAAGGTACCAAAGTGGATTAGCAAAAGTAGGCTGGAGTTTGTTTGAAAAGAAGAGAAGATGCGATGGTGAGTGGGAGAGGGTACTAATTTTTACCTTTTTTATTTAATGAACAAAAATTGACGTATGCCCACATTGAGTTGTTTCTTGGAAAAAGATAGTTTAATACCCTAATGACAAATAATGATAAATTAGGTCCCTTAATTTAATTAATCACCAAGAAGTACCCAGATTTTAAATTGGGATAAAAATAAAATGTTAAGACTTGGGAATTTAGGTTTTACCACTTGAAAATTTAGTTATGCCCAGTTGATAATTTATTTCGGAAGCATTTGGAAATTTATTTTTTACCACTTGGGAATGGAGATATACCAACTTGGAAATGTAGTTGGAAATACTTGGGAATTTAAGTTTTACTACCTGATAATTCAATTACGCTCAGTTGGAAATAAAATTAGAAGCACTTGGGAATTTAGGTTTCACCACTTGAGGAAATATTTTATTTTTATCCCTATCTAGGACTTAGGTATTTCTTGGTGATTAGTTAAATTGGGAGACTTAATTTATCATTATTTGTGATTCGAGATACTAAAATGTATTTTTTCCACTTCAAGAAGTCCAATATGCAAGTTCCAACGTCTTTAGTCCTGGGAATTGGGAATTGGATGTGTATCTGCAATTTTACATGGATATGTTATAAAATAAAAATAATACTTCAAATATTATAGTATTGTCCATTGCCTCGTCTTTTATTTCTATTTTTAAATCATATCAAATCTATTCTCTATTATAAGTTATATTTTAAAAAAATTAAAGTATATAAAGTATAAATTACTTTGTACATACTCCTTTTGATTTTTAATATAAGATCCTTTTTACCAAATCACGTGAATTAAGGATGAGAGTTAAAATTAATTAACTACCTCAATTTTTCTGGAAAACAATATTTTTTCAAAACTACCCTTATTTAATCTCTTTCTCTCTCTTTTTGTGATACATTAAATATGGATATTTTTTAAAAATGCATAATAAATACTATCATGTATACCATAAAGGGTACTATATTTAGAATCAAGGTAAAATGCCTATGATTAGGACTAGAGGGAGTATGAAATATTTATTTTTTATATTTGTCCCTCATTAAATAATTAAGATGGAAAGACAATAAGAAAAATATAATTAAAATATGTTATAATTTAATGAGGATAATATTGAAAAGTTGTAATAAATTTTATAAAATTTAAGAATTTTAATTACTTCTAACAAACTTCTTTTAGTATATGTAAATTGGTTAAAAGTAATTTATAATAAAAAATACTGGGAGTAAATATTTATTAAAATGTTTGTTTCTTTTTTAAATTATATTTTTAACTCTTTAATTTGTATTCACTGTAAAATTTCCCTTCAATTTTATTATTATTAGTTTATTTTCAATTTAATTTTTATATTTTTGCTATTATTTTTTTTATTTAAAATATTTTATATAAAATTAAAATATATTTCCTCTTGGCCTAAATATAAATTTTTCACTTTATCCTAAATATATGATAATTTTCATAATACAATATATTCCATCTAATCCTTAATATAGAACATTTTTAATCGAATTACACAGACTAAGAATGAGATTTAAAATTAGTTAACTATATCAATTTTTTAAAAAATAATAATATTTTTATAAAACTACCCTTCTTGAATTTTTTTTCTCTCATGAATCAAATAAGGGCAGTTTTTTTATAATTCATAATAAATATGGTCTTGTATTTTGAAAAAGCAAAAGACCTTATATCTAAGACAAGATAAAGTAGTATTTATTAGGCAACACAAAAAACGCTCATATTTAATTTATCACAAAGTATTTTGAAAAATAAAGCGCTCACACTTTTTAATACTCTAAGCATTAAATAAAATGGTATAATTTATTTTTTCCAATAAAGTTCAAGAGATTTGGAAAGACATTGTGATCTTTTAGAAATGAAGGTTCCACCTTAATCTATGATAGTGTTAATTAATTATAATTCACAGTTCAACTACTAAACCTTAAAGCAGTGCTTTAACCAATTTAATATCTGATCTGGTTTTTAATTCCTTCATCTGTAAATGACCAAAATTCATTAAACATGTTAATAACAAGGAAAACAGATATCCGCAACCTACTGTTGAAAGAAAGATTGAAAGACGGCGGGGGAGAGTTCAAAAATGGTGAGTGTGTAAATGTCCATATATTAATAAATATATATAATCAATATATAATTTTATTAATCATGTTAATAACAGGAAAAAAAAACTAGAAGCTGATGCCCAGATTCTGGTATGATAATTAAAGCAACCAGACTTATTTTAGTGTCATGTTGGGAATTTTGAAATTTTCCACACGTTCATACAAACTCAGCTGACATTAATTCAATTCTTGAGTTCTTTTTTTTTTCCTATAAATGGGATCTTTTGAAATAATTGTACTTACAGAAAGAAAAAAGTTGGTTTTAAAATTAAGGAAGAGAGGAAAAAAAAAATATATATATATATATATATAAGTTTGAGGAAGAGGAGATCCAAAGAAACAAAGATATCATAACGCATACTCTTTTTCCCACTTAACACTTCAAAGAATTTAATTATGTCTCCTATTGGAGAGCATTTTCCAAAACAATTTCAAGTGAGGGGAGGAAAGATGATCAAATAACAGGGAAATGAGATTCACTTATATGAGACCCACAAGTGATTAGGATTTCGTGAAGTATACTTTAGCTGAAGTAATTAAAGAGAGAGAGGAGATATAGGTCCTACATGGGTGATATCCGAAGCTCAGTTAATTACTCAATTACTACTTAAATTAGGAGAGAAGTAGAGATAGAGAAAACGGATTTAGATTTTTTCAATTGCTACAACTGCTCTAGGGAAGAGAGATATATGCATACCAGATGGATTCTATCCAATATGAATCCTCTAAAGTAATTTCATCTGAAATGAAAGAAAAATATAGACACAAAATAGGGAGCCCATCTCTATCATGTGGATTCATGAAAGTGAGCCCCACTATTATATGTATATCTCTTAATACTTTAGGTGAAATTATTTCAAAAAAATCCAACTTCATATCCTATCTTTATTTCTATCTCTCTGTTTATCAAAGCAACTGAAGCATTTAAATTCTAAAATGTAGTCCGAGGAACCTACTCATGAGCTCCACTTTCATCTATATTTTCATCATTTAGGTATAGAGCCGGTAAAGTGGGCCGGAACCCGCGGGTCGGCCCGTTTAGCCCGCCAAAAATGGGGCTGAAAAAATTGAGATACTTTATAATGGGAGTAAAAAACTTGGCCCGCCCCGCCAACCCGCCACTTTAAGCGGGTCAGCCCGCCTAGCCCGCGGGCTGGCCTGCTTTTTTTTAAAAAATATTTTTATATTTTTTTTACTCTATATAATTATATATAAAAAAAAATAAAAACTAAAAAAAAAGGGGTTTAAGCATCATTTTCTTTCTCAATCTTTCATATATTTTAATTTTAGTTGTATTTTATTTTATTGAACTAAATGTTACTTGTGGTATTACCATATTAATGTATTAATATATTATGCTTTAAGACTTTATGCATCAAACCGATAAAAGATTTTATGAATATAGTTATTTTATTCATGATAGTGAATAAAAAATTAATAATTTAACTAAGTAGGGGAAAAAAAGAGCTAACCAAATAAAAAGAGCAAAAAAAAAGAAGAAATTTTATGATTTAATAAAAAAATAGAAAAAAAAAATGGGCTGCCCCGTTTGGCCCGTCAACCCGTGTATGGCGGGGCGGGCTAAGAATTTCCAGTCCCGCCCTTGTGGGGGTCTCAGCCCACCCCGCCCCGCCCAAAAGATGGGCCTATGACGAGCCGGCCCGTTTAAGACAGACCAGTCCATTTAAGGCAAACCGACCCATTTACCACCTCTGATTAGGTAATCAAGCAATTAAGCCCACGCGCACATTCTCTCCAATTGGAGTACACTTAAAAAAAAATCTTGGACTAATAAATAATAATGTAGACAAGGAGTCCCAACCCTCTCTCTCTCGCTGGAATTTTCACTTTCTTCTAAGGGCAAAATGGTCTTCCCAGACGAGCCCTGTGACTCGGAATGGTGAAGTGCCTGATCCTTCCTTCTTGTTCCCTCAAATACCCTTCACACAGAAACCCCCTCGAAAACTTATCTTCCACAACTCTATCCACATCATGCACAAACACATCAGTCTCACCTTCTTCTCTGTTTCTCGCCATCAGGCCTGCCGTGTAAATCGCGCTCATCCTCCCCGGAGCTCCGTCGAAGTAGCCCGTCGGCGCGTCCACCATTATCACATCCCACTCCACATCGTACACCTCGCTCGGGAACCCCTTCAGCACCAACTTGCACTTGGAGAACCTCGGGTCCGTCACCGTCTGGCAGTCCTCCTCCTCCGTTCCGATCTTCAGCAGCTTGTCGGCTTGATGCACCTTGGTGTCGTACACCACGTGGTAGGACTCCAGGGAGGGGAATTTCTCGCGGATTTGGCCGATCCACGATCGGTCTTCCTCCAGGAACACCGTGCGGCCTCCGTGGTTCAGCGAGGTCCACATCAGGCTGTCGTGGCCGAGACCGAAGACGAGGAAGTTGCAGGGCGATTTCTTCTGAAGAACTCGAGCTGAGACTGAGATTTCAGGTAGGGTTTGTTGGGGAGTGATGTTGGTGGTGGCGTAGTGGATTATGGCGTTTGCCAGAGACGGTGGGATTTTGGTGCATGTGGGGTTCAAGCATGATAGTGGCTCTGATGCTTCTGAAGCTTCTGGGCTGACCGTTGTGTTTGAAATACGAGTTTGTGGCTGAGAAATTGGGAACAAGAAGCTTGATCTGAGGATGAAGATGAAGATGACGAGAAATGAGAAGCAGAGAAAGGCAATTTTGAGGGTGCCTGTTAATTGGATTTTGGACCTCATCATGTTTTCTGTTCTTCAGAGAGAGAGATCAGTGTGATTTGAAGATAGACGCTGGAACGCTGGGGAGTTATTTGGAGAGAAGAAACAGAAGCATTGAAGCTCTCTGATTTTGCTTCTGATTTAAGTGAAGCTACGTGGTGTTCATAAAAGGGAAGAGAAGAAGTGTCTATATATAAATTAAAAAAAAGAAGAAGAAGACGGGAAGAATTAGTAACGGTTGGACAGAGCATCTATGGAAGGCTGTGAAATTTGGAAATAGGGGAAATTAATTCAAATTCAAAATCTATAAAATTTATGTTAAAATATATAAAACATTAGTAATACTTTTAATAATTTAAGTTGTTATTAATATTTATTTTTAGAAACCAACTATAATATTAAAAAATCAATATCAAGTTGACCAATCAAGAATGTGACACATATATATCCTTGAGTGATTTATAAATATTTATAGATATTTTTTTAATCGTGACCTTAGTAAGCCCTAAAATAACTTACCCACATTATTGTTTACTAAAAAAAATCTACCATTTATTAATATAAAAATAAAATATATAATTTATACTAAGCTGCATTGTTATAAATATCAACAACATATCTCATTTTCCAAATTTCATATGATACACTAGAGCCCAACTAATTACTATTATATTTAAAGAAAATTATATTTTATAATTACAAATAAGCTCCTGAAATTTATTCGTAATTTGTTTTGAAACTTGATAATAATAAGTCTCATAAAATTTGATTGTCCATTATGAACTCTTGAGAATAATTCACAAATAGTTCATAAAAAAAAAAAGAATAATTCACAAATCTGGCTAAAAAAAACAGAGAGAATAATTCACAAAATAAAATAGAAAGTCCCACCTGTGGGGCCCACCTTACTCTCTATTTATCTCCATCTGAGCCCTTGAATCACTTTGGTGAATACTAATAATAATTTTAAATGTTAAAAATAATTGTAATTTTTAAAATTTACCATAAAATATCGCAAATTCAAGTCTGTCAAGGTAGTTTATTTATCCTTTGAAATACCTACTACAACATCATTGTGGTTGGCCATATATATTCACCGACGGACTCTTTTGGTACTCAACACTCTAAATGGTATTCTAATTCTAATTCTCTAACATTATATATATTGTAAATTGAAAAACTTATATCATATCGTGATCTGTAATGTATTAATATAAAAAGGGATTTATTGGATGTGGGATATAAATTAATAGGAATATTATATTACCAGCGAAGGCTTCCAAAGCAAGAGAGTAAGTTACATGAATGATGATTATATCTGGTTTCTTTATTGAACCAAAGGAATCTCATATAGAGGGTGAAGGAAAGGAAAGTTGGTAAGATGAATTAGTCTTGACCAAATTAAAAGGTGCGTTATTCGTGGTTGTTGAATCATTGGTCATGGTTGGTGCACCAGCAGGTGGGGCTCCGAGAAACAGGATTGACTTTTGTCTGTTATTTTCATTCTCTTCTAAGTAAAACTACGTTCGTATAACTATATACATATATATATAAATATATATATATATAGTTATTATCAATGATGTTTAATGTAGTTTTACTATAACTAGAAATAAGCCCACGAAATTAAATCACATTATTAATGATTAAAAATAATATGATTTTCATATTACATATATATATATTGATATATTGATATATTAATCATGATTGATGATATATACTCCCCCTGGTTCATAAGATTATCACTTTAGAGGTTTTATAATTTTTCAAAATTTTTATCATTTTAGAATTTTAAAAAAATATTAACTACTTTTTTTTTGTATTTTTACCTTTCATTAGTATAAAATGAACCATTTAAGAGTCAAGGATTTTAATAAAATAATATTAAATTTTACAATAATATAGATTATTTAATAGTTCCCTTGATTTTATAAAAACCTTAAAATGATATTTTTTATGAACCAAATAGAATATTGATTTTGCCAATAAATTTCTTGGTGATTGTGCAACAAAATTAGAGGGGGCCATCTATTACTTCCTTCATTTTCTTAAAACTATCATTTTAAAATTTTTAAATTTTTTTATAATATTTTTCGTTTTAAAATGTCGATGAAATATTAATTACACTTTTCACTACTTTACCTTTTATCAATACTATTAATTCTCCCTTTGTATGTGTAAAACAAATTTAAGTCAAAAAAATTTTAGTAAAATTTTATTAAATCTTGTAACAATCTAAATCATTTAATGACTTTCTTAATTTGTAAAAACCACTAAAACAATTTTTTTTATGAATCAAACGAAGTAAATAGTAAGTGCAAAATATAATATATTATAATTCTAAATCATTAATATTTTTCTCAACAAGAAGAAATTATATTAAATAGAAAAAGATGCAATATAAACACAAGTCCAAATAAAGAACAAGGCCAACCAAAAAAAAACCTACATATAAGAAAAGACCAAGGCCTGACAACAAAAACAAACCCAAATATAAACACCACCAACCTCTGATGCTACACCACCAGAGAATAGCTTCACCAACAACGCCTTCAATGGGGATGGGGGTTAAAACAACCACCCATACAATCACATCTCCTTAACCAGCAAAAAGACCACCAAAAACCTATAATCAAGGGAAGTGATTAAATGGAATCCACTATGTGATAGCCGCACAGTGGAAGAAACTGACCAGCACTCTAGAGAAAGCAGTATGAAGCGAGAGACAAGTGAGCACCTACCCAATATCTCCCCAACCAATGATCTGTTAAAGAGATCTCTCACAGGCCTAGAAATCACGAACATCTTTCTGTTATTAGCTGCAAGGCAACAAGTCCCAATCCTAAATCCACCAATGCAAACCCACCATTGTAATGACACTCAATATATTGCTTCGAACATAGTATTGAGCTACAGACATGGATCTCACTGTAATTGTATAGGTACGAAAGAGACAAAGACTGGAGGAAGGACCAAAAGGATTAAATTAAGGTAAAAGGAGTCAAAGGTTTCTCATGTCACAAGCTCTAGTGACTCCACAGCAAGATCTGTTGGATTTCAATTGGGCCGAGTTAAAGAGAGCTCACGCCACAACGAGCTTACTTAGTGCCACAACACCATCCACAGAATCAATTTAACTCAGAATACAAATTAGATGGTGGAAGAAGGAGAAAATGGAGGAGATCGAAGGAGCTTTACTAGGTTTTCAAATTTCTGACCTCAAGGATGGATTTTTGGACTTTAGAAGCTAAAATCTTAAGTGGTAAGTGGATCTCCATCTTTCCTTCTCTTCTTTCTGCTTGTTTTGAGTGTGGACTTTGTGGGTACAAGTTGGATTCCATCTTGATTGATGTTTCCACCAATTAGAATGATTGTAAATATGTTAATGAAGTATTGTTTGGTGTTCTTAAGCAATGGGTAATGGAATTTTGTGTGTTAGGATGCTATTTTGCAAACCCTGACCTCTAATCCTAGGGCTCCTCAAGGTATCTAAATTTTTTAGCTTTTATTCAGCTTTGAATAGATGTTTGGGGCTCTTGGATATGTAGTTATGGTATTGGAATCATGGGTTTGCTACACTTATGCTTGGTTTGTCGGGTTGTAGATTGTCAAGTTTATATTCTTTCATAATTTAGGTATTTTGTGGTACTGTAGTGTGCAAGCTTTCTTAATTAAGGTTTTTGCACTTCAACAAGTCTTTCAAAAGCGCTCAATTCATTAGTAAGTGATAAACCTTTGGTATAAGGGAAATTGGTCTTAGAGGCTTTGTATGGTTTTGGTTAATTAAGTGGTCTTAATCGTGCTTATAGGTTGACTTGGTCATTCTTTCTCTCTCTAATGTGTGTATGTAGTTGGTACTCTGACAGCCTAACATTCCCCCATGTGTGCGTGTGCGGGCAATTCGAGATAACCGTAGTGTATTTATCTTGATGTAATTTTCTATGCAAATATATACTTTGTTCCTTTTATTTCATGATATGCCCTTGGCACATCTAGCGAGGTTACGATAATCTTTTTCCTTGTTCCTTGTGTATGGCTATGAGAATATGACTATGTAATGAGAAATGTATTTGATTATTAGTATGTGATTCATTAGTATCCGCACTGATAGATTTAGTACATTGATGAGAATGATGATAAGAAATACATTTATGTGTAGAACATGATAACATGTTGTTATTAGATTCGATGACCAACATGTTTAGTTTTGATAATGTCAAATAGTGAATAAAAAAGTTTGCATAATATAGTTATTTAATGTTATTTATTTCTTTTATATCATGTTTATTATTTGAGAAAGAATTGAACTAACTACTAGACTTAATATGAATTTTTTATGTAGTTATTTCAAGAAGAAGAAGAGAGTTTTGGAGAAGAAGAACTTTGGAGCTTAAATTAGAAGATCAAGATTCAAGTTCTTAGTCTGAGTTTGGATATAAGTAGTTGATGATGCTTTGTTTTAAAAGGTTTTCCAAAGAATTTTAGAATATCACTTTTAACATTAAAAATTTTAAGTCCAGAAATCAAATTGAGCATTAATTCCTTCATTCCTATGAGTTTTCAAAGTGTAAATAATAGTAATTGATTACCCCTTAATTATAACAGCAAATCTTCTCAATTTCATATTCTCTTGATGATGTAATCGATTATCTTTAGCAAAACAGTTGATTATCATCTCTTCTACTGTGTTAGCTTGCCTCTATTTAGCACCTTAATCGATTATATCTGCATATAATTGATTATTCAGTTGTTATATCAGTTCAATCTTCCTTACTTCTAATATATTCGATTACCCCCTCAAGATAATCGATTATTGGGCCTGTCTATTTTAGTTACTTTTCAGTTTCATGTTTTAATTGATTACTCTTTCTTTCTAATCGATTATATTGCTTCATATAATTTGTTATATCCTTAAATAATTGATTACTTTTTCTCAATGAATGTACGGTGTGACATCCTGGTGCTGATGAGGGCGGGGAGTGATTGCCATTGCAAGAAAAGGGGGTGAGATAAAATGATAAGGCACGGACAAGGAGCGGCTCCTGGTAGGCTTCTAAGCGGGAGGGGCATATGAATGAATCGAATACATACCGGAATAAGAGGGATACAAAGACTGTATAAGTATGAGACTATACGTTTAAAAGATAGCTTAAAGGAATTGACTACCTATACCAACAAGGTGCACCTACCTTTTTGATAGCTTATCCCTTAAGAACTCATCAGTTATGTATGCTTGACCTGAAGCAATTCTAGGATGGGTGATCTCCTGGGAAGAAGTTGTGTGAGTGAGGAAAAAGCACAACCGAAAAGGCTTGTGTTAGTTTGTAGGGACAGTCATCAATCCTAAAGAAGCGACCAGAGGTTATAGTTGGTATTAGAGACCAGCCTCTCTCAATACGATATGGTTCGGGGACGAACCAAGTGGAAGCTGGTAGGCATGTGACATTCAGGCACTGATGAGGGTGGGGAGTGATCGCCAGTGCAAGAAAAGGGGGTGAGATAAAGTAATGAGGCACAGACAAGAAGCGGCTCCTGACAAGCTTCTAAGCAGGGGGCATATGAATGAATCGAATACATACTGGAATAAGAGAGATCCAGAGACTGTATAGGTATAGGACCATACGATTAAAGGATAGCTTAAAGGAATTGATAGGTGCTACCTATACCAACATGGTGCACCTACCTTTTCAGTAACTTATTTCTTACTAGCTCCTCAATTAAGTGTACTTGACCTGAAGCAATTTTGGGATGGGTGATCTCCTGGGAAGGAGTTATGTGAGTAGGGATAGAGTACACCGAAAAGGCTTGTGTTGGTATGTGGGGACAGTCATCAATTTCAAAGAAGCAACCGGACATTACATACAGGCTTTTTGTTTAAAATTTAATGTGTTATATCCTTAAATATAATCGGTTATCTTACTTATCAAACTCTTTTCATCCTTCAATAACATGTTATATTCCTAAACACAATCGGTTATGTTTCATAACCTTCCAAATTCCTTTTTAACCGATTATTCTTGACTCAATTGATTGATGAACTTACTTTCTTCTTTGTTATTAAACTTAATCATTTAACTTAAACTGAGTTCAATTTATTATTGTGGATATTGTAATACCCTACCGCCTGATCACCACCAAACTTAGCCAAAAACTTCAAAAAAAATAACCAAACACAACTCACAATACCTCAAAACAACACTCCAGATCCTCAAAGCAGCGGAAACGACTCCCAAAACACCAAAATAGGGCTGGGGGCCGCGGCCGCTATAGTACTGCCATGGCTCCAGCTTCCCCTGAAACTCCATGCTTCTGGATTCATTGGCACCAAGGCCTAGAACTTGGCACCGCGGCACCCCTTGCTGATATCCCATATCAGCAACTTTTATACTCCGGGGCGAACTTCCGACGCGCATAATTTTATGCTCCGACCTCTGATTGACTTGATTTCAACTCCTACAAGTCAATCTAGTCCACGTCTATCCAAAAACACCACTTTTACCTTAATCCAACTCCGTATGGAGATTCTGGACCCATGAAACCGTTTTAGCCACTTATTGACCAAAACTCACCACTAACTACCTCCAATTGCCTCCAAAGGCAACTGGTCATTCAGAGACCATTCATATAGGTCCAAAACCTCCAAACCAACTTGTCCAAAGAGGTCACCTCAAAGGAACCACTCCTCTGAGATTTGATCCCTTGGAACCCAACTTGACCAAATAGGTTACAGGCCCTTAAACAAACCAACATACTACTTCTCAACTCCAGAACCATACATACCACATACATAACATACATACATAACCAGTCTCAACCATATCAATCCTTATCAATTCCTTAAGCTATCCATTACAAACCATTCTATTCTACTTGGCACAAAATATACATACAAAAATACACACTACATAGACTATTCCCACGTACACAGCTACTCCCGTGCCTTCTCCGGACTAGTGCCAAAACGGTCACCTGAAAGGTTAGTTTATGGGAGAGGGGGTGAGACAATGTCTCAGTAACCGGAAACAACCACACACAAATATATACATATATATATATATATTCCATACAACTCATGAATGCAATGTGCAATGAATGGTATGCATGTCTCCCTCGCACACAACTAGAACCACGGGCTATCATCATGACAGAACATTTTATATAGGTAACTCCCTTCCAACAGTCGGTGAAGACTAATTCCGGGACATCACCAAGCTCACCTCCCATTAGTGCACCCGGCTAAAGGTAACACTAATGTTTGGACCATGGCTCTCCTTCCCCTTTCCAACCACGAATTGGTAGCGATTTAGGGAAAGTGCAGTCCACTACGCGCCTTTCCCTCCTGGCCATCGGAGGCGATTTAGCCGCAGGGATCCCATCTTTATCCTCCCTAAAATATATATATCCATCCTTATCCTCCCTAAAATATATCATCATATCATATCGTCATCACATCATCACCACCCAATCCGTCATATATCAAGGTCTCACAATGCCATGTGGTGATGCTCATGTACCATCATATAATCATCATCATCATCATGTCACAATCACATGTATGCATCATGTCATGCCATGCCGATATCATCATCATAATCATCATCAATGTCATAATCATCATAACTATCCTTTAGCTGTGTGCATACCACGATATATATAGAAAACAGTACACACAATCACATCAATATCATGGTACGAACGAAACATACATATATATACATAATATACATACCAATATATAATACAATACAAATAACCAAACACCCGGTTACCTCAATTGTCGTTACCACACGCACATGAGTTCCACAAGCTTCCTTGAACTGTCCAACACATGTGAACCCCTCTCGATTAGCCAACAACCTTAACAATACCACAATTCTTCCATTAACACAATACACCATATAACCAAATATCACAATTCAACCATATTAACCTAACCGAAGGTTCCAACACCCTTTTCATGTATCCATAAGCTCTTAGGGATCACTCAAACACCACACAACCTCATACATTTCGAATTCCCAAGAGCCCTCACCGAAAACAACCTAGGGTTAGGCTCTAAACATACATAATCCCTTCAAAACTCACACTCAAGCAACAAGAATACCAAAATACATTCTATTAACCTCAAATCATCCATTTCAATTGGTGGATTTCTCCCCAATTCAGAAATCCAACCTTAACACCGAAAATCCTAAACTTCAACCGAAGAAAAATGGAGAGGGAGGAGTAGAGAATACTTACCAACTCAAATCCAAACTCTTGAGGTCCGAAAATCACTCCTAGAAGCCGGGAATCTTGAACCCTAGCACTGCTCCTCGCGGTCTCCCTCGGTTTCCTTCGTTTCTTTCTTTTCCTTCCGACTGAACTGATCCGAATTTAAGCAATTTTTCCCGACTCTCGCCGCTGCTCCAGCATACCTCGCCGCGGCTCCACCAGTTCATCCGGAACAATGCCACTGGAAAGCTTCTTGCCGCGGCGGCCCTGCTTCTCGCCATGGCGTGGAGCTCTTCCAGACTCCACTTGAGCCTTCCTCCATCCTATTCTCTTCAGTCCTAAACACAAAGTCAAGAAAAATAACATGAAGGGTGTTATAGATATGTTACTGGGAATAGTCTTGAATCACACCATAATCGATTAAAGTTTCACTGTATAATTGATTAGCTCGGTAAAATACTTGTAACGGCTATTTCAATAGAGCAACGATTAGTTAATTGTGTTTAACAGCTAATTAACTACTTCCACCTACAAAGAAAGCCTCATTTAAGTTGAGATAAGTAAAAATGATGTTCTAAAACTATTTTTAGTATTCCAACAAATTTATTTCTCAATCAAACACTCTAAATTACACTTTATGAGCTTCGATGTATTTATCCACTCTTTAAGAGAGCATTTCTTTGCATTGATTTTTTTTGTAAGAGAATTCTGTAGGTGATCTAGAGAGATTACTCAATGAAGGATTTTCTAAGAGGAATTTGTAATCATACCAGGGAATATCTAAGAGAGAGACATACTCAAAGAAGGAGTATAGTTTGTATTATGGCTTTACAAATGCTCAAATCGAACTTATGATTATAGTGGAAAATCTCAAGTGAGTTGCTGGGGACTAGACATAGGTCAAGTGGTTGAACCGAACCAGGATAAATTGCTTGTGTATTGATTTTCCTTTATCTCTTCATTATCTCCTTTGTTTGCCCCTATTCTTCGTGCTTCTCTATGATGTTAAGTTTATCTTCAAAAAGGTAAAAAAATTTGCATCACCCAATTCACCCCCCTCTTGGGTGACCAACTAAATCAATAGGCATAGCATAAAAGGCATTATCACTTTGGTTATGAATGTGAGGGATTAGTTGATTAGGTGATGATGTCTTGTAATACCACATGATACGCCGATTCTCTAGTAGGGCACATGAGGTCTTGTGTCTAGCTCCTGAGGTTTGATATATCCTTGCCACTAAATCAAAATCCTTTGGCCAGGAGACCCAAGTGGCAATGGATTAAGGATATACTTTCCATAAATCATCACCAATTATAGTGATCTAAGGGAAGGAGAACCATGGCCCAATTATTTGGTGTAATGGCTTTTGGCCGAGTCATGACTAGTGAGCGAAGAGTTTAGTGATATCCCAAAATCAACTTCATAGGTTGTTGGAAGGGAGTTACTTATTCGGTTGACCTTGTGATGGTAACTAGCCTATAGTTCTAGCCTTGTATCTTGAGAAATTCATGTCATTTTATGTGCATTGCATCATTACATTCATGTGTAACTATATGTGTTGCCATGCTTAGGAATATTTGTTGTTGTAGGTTACCATCGGTTACTAGCACTCTATCTCACACCTCTATGGCTAACATTTTCAGGTGAAGACTTTAGCACTAGTAAAGAGAAGACTAAGGAATCTTGGTTCCCTCCTTTGATTTGAGAAATATCTAAGTTTGTAGCTAGTACTACTTATATGGCTATTATATAGTTGTATTGTGCCAAGTAGGATACTTTTGTTAGATATCATATGTAATTTTGTATTTTGAGTATTTGGTTTTGTGTGATACCCTGTATGTTATTTCAATATGACTTGGGTTGTTTGTGAACCCGTTAGTATGACATGTTAGTTGATTCCTTGGTGGTCTATGGTTTGCATGTGTTGTACTTAAGGCCTTGGTTTGGGTCAAAATGTGGTCATTTCTTATGTATGTTGATGTGTTTGATTAAGAATTTGTGGTTGCGTTGGATTACAGGTGACTGTGTGGGAAAATGGGCATATAACCCATTAGTAGCCTTGGAGGTTTAAGGGGATTGAATTCTAAAAGAAGGGTTCCTTTAGGATATAATCACCTTTAACCAAGTCCTAGAGGTATTTAGGACTTGGAAGAAGTGTTGGTATAGGTTATTTGTGTTGTGGTTTGGAATTGGGAGATTTCAATGCCAAGTTTTGGTTCAAAAAATATCATTTTGGTCTTGGTTGGTCAAAATTTTCATACAATAGTATTTTAAAGTGTGGCTTGTACCTATAGTTAAATTAGGAGTATGGTAACTTGTAAGAGTTGAAATTAGATTAATTGGAGGTCGAAATAAAGAGTAATGTGTGTTGGAAGTTGAGTCAGAAAATCAATAAAAAGTTGATAGTTTATTAGTATGTGACGCCATGACGTTGAGCTTCACTGTCTCCTTCCCATTCTCATTTAGATTTCACCCATGCCATGGCACTAGGTTCCATGCTGCTGCGATGCCCTATTTTCTTGTGTCTTTTATGCTGCTGTGGCTTGTTCTATTTTAAGTGTAGTGTCCTCTTTTATAGGATGTTACAACCATCAAGGCCAGCACACCCAAACAAACAAAGATCAAAGATGAAAAAAGCAAAGTGAAGACCAAGATGCAAAAGCACGATGCAAAATCGGACATCGCCTCCACCGATTGAAGCCAAGGAGGGAGATGCCAAGAGAAGAAATCACACTCCAACAAGGAAAGAAGCTCCACGGTGGAGAGAAAACAAAACCCTACCAATAGGGTCGAGAGGTAGAGTAGCTTTCCAAAAAAGTTTTTTTGCCACTATTCTAAATCATTAATATGAATCAATATAAATATTAAAAAAAATTTAAGAACTCATAAAAAAATATAGCTTCTCTAACAATTTTTATCATTGGGTAGATATCTGTTTTTTTTTTTGGCTCTAAAAATTTTTTGTTATTGGGTTGATATCTTTGTATTTTTGGCTCTATGTAGAGCATGTGTCCACATCTAATTAAATATAAAAAATTTGTGGAAACATTATTTTATTTTTTAATATCACAACAACATATTTTACAAAAATTTAATCCACATTATTCAATATAAATATTAAAATCTCTAGGAAACCACATTATTCATAAGAAGTTGTGAAGAGTGCCACCTTTCTTAAAATTTCTACTTTTTACGCACAGTACTTTTATCATCATAGCAGCATATTACACAAAAATTTAATCTGAAAAATAAATTTAAAAATTAAAATATATATATCCAATATAATTTTTGAAAAACGATCAAGTTATGGGCTATAATTTAATCAGGCCTCTATATAATTTATTATTTAATATTTAATTTTGGATTTCTTCAAACTTATATTTTTTCCAAAAAAAATCCTTTTTAATTTTTGAAGCTATTTAGAAATTACAAATTGTCATATTGTTATAATTTTTTTGCATATCTTTCCACTTAAAGACATATTAATCTAGACTAAGTAAAAAAAATTTAATTAAGTATGAGTAAATTATATTTAATATTTTTTATAAATAATTACTCAGTTGCGCTCTAATTTTTTCTCATAGATCCTTTCCATACTTTCTCTCCATACTTCTCTCCATACATGATCTTTTTTATTGATTGTGTGGTATAATGATTAAAAAAATAATCTATAAATAAATAATATATTTTATTTAATAGTTTACATTTATTGTTATGAGTTGAAGTTTCTTAAAAATAATTTATAATGTTTATTTAAGATTATTATTAAAATAAATGATATATTTTATTTAAAGTAATAATCAGTGATCTTTGCCATTCAAATCAAAATCAATAAATAAGATTAGGTATGGAAAGAAAGTATGGAGAAGATCCAAATCCTTAAAATTTTATAGGATGTAATATTTTCAAAGTAAATTTATCTTTTTTTTTAAGTATTAAGGATTTTTCTAAGTGAAAGTTAAATACTAATATATTCAAAACTACCCAACATTACCTCTCCCAACAAATTTTTTTTCATGTATTTTATTTACTTTTTTTAGTTTTCATATACAATACCAAATTTCACAGAAGGTCAACATTGTTTGTTTGGCGATGTGGGAAGTAGTGGTTCAGATTCACACCCCCGTGATCTTGATCCTGATATAATAAAAAAATAATTTAATCCGTAAAGAAAATGTTCTCATTTTGAGTGCGCTTAATTAATAATTTAAAAAAAAAGTGAGGTGGGGTCTTGCATCGTGGGTGGATCTGGATTCTCCACGGTCAGTATGCCGACTGTAGAGGATGCAGTCAAATAATCGTAGCCAATAACTTAATTGTACGCAATAAAGAATGCCACGTGTTGTTTAGTTCCCCCTTAATTGCAGATAGAATTGGATAATTACAGCGCTATTAAAAGTGAATGGTCATTTTCAGGCTTGCGAAAATAAATATCCTCACTCCCTCGTTGTTTCTTAGCCTTGCAAAGTGCTAAAAAAACATAAACGAAAAAAAAGCAAAAAACTATAGAAACACCCAAAAAAAAGTAAAAAACAGAGAGAGAGAGAGAGAGAGAGAGAAGCGATGGGTTTCAAGTGGGCTTCAAAGAAGAATAATGATGACAAACTGATGAAGAATGACGAATTAAGAACTGCAAATGCTGTACCAAAAAAAAAAGAACTGCAAATGCACCATCAAGCTGGGTTTGGATCTGTATGTGGAAAAGTATAATTGTAAAAACAATGGAAGGAGGCCGATGTGGGTTGGCACAAGTGATTCTGGGATCCGGACAAAGATACTCACTCCTCATGATGATAGGTTTGAGTTTTCCCTTGACTACTAAAGTTCTACATTAGTAGCAACTCCATTGTGGGGAGATTCCCCACCGCCCAGAAATAATCAGTAAGTCTTGATGGGTGTCCAGTGACTGACTCATTCCCAAGACTCAATGTAACTGTACTTAGAGGTGGTCAAAGGTATATAATGGATCTCTTGGTAGCTGAAATTTGGTGCCCTGCCAGTGATTCTAGAAGTGTTCTCCCTATCTACCATTTTTTTTTATGAAAAAAAAAAACTATGGAAAGAGACTAGTGCTTGGATTGTGTTATGCCAAAAAAAGAAAAAAAAAAAGGAAGAAAAAAGCCACATAACTAAACACTTGTTTTAAAATGTGAAAGTTATAGCAATTTAACCAGAAGCTTCGAATCTTGAGAATGTATTTGCATTCAATATTTTTGTGGTCCGCCGGTCTGCCCACTTATTTGAGCCCACTTATTTGAATTAGTTTGATTTCTTATAAATCTCTTAATTGAAGTGGGTTACGTTACGAATATAGGATAGTCAAATAAAAGTGCCACATGTCAAGAGATGAATAGAAAGCTTATAACTTATACCTTGTTGTTATATGTGAAATTTAATATATATATATATATTAATATATAACGCCCTTGTTTTTCTTTCTTTTTTTTGGTAGACAATGAAGGCTCAAAGCCCAACTGGACCTTTTGTTTTCAAATCTCTTTCGTTAGGCTTAAAATAGGATCCGTACTAAATGTTTTAACGTATTCATACAGAAATAGATGGGCTAACCAACGGAAATTTGTTGTAATGACAGAAATTCGAGCTCCGGCGATATCGTGGGCCCCAGTGAGGAAAGTGGGAAAAGAGAGACGAAGAATGAGGTTCTTTTTTTACAAGAAAATCCCAACTAACGGAGCCCAACAATCCAATAGGGCAGAGTGCGACTACCTGCCAGGTAAAACCTGGGTGTAAACGAAACATGTAATGACTCACACCTAGTCAATTAAACCATTCAATAGTTAAAGTATCCCTCTATATACTAGATTAAGACATCAAGTGGGTTGGAATCTATGATACCTTGCTTGCAGGGAGATACCCCAACCATTAGAGTTGTGCCCCATGGTATAAGAGATTTTTTTTTAACTTATTTATTTATTTAGTTTTTACCTCTAAGGACCTAGATCATTTTAAAAGATTTCAATTATTGGATTCCTCATTTTAAAATATTTTTTTTGAAAGGTCCTCATGGGATTTTGTTAATGTTGACGTTGGTTGCATGTGAATGATATTTTTTACACCATATTCAAAAGCCAAAATATTAAAAATGATAGGTACAGAGGTATACATTTATGGGAGCTAACTTTTCAGAAGTTAACTTTCCAAAAAATTTATATATAACTTGCTTGATTCATTTTTAGTTTCTTAAAAAATTCAATTTTTTAAACAAATATATTTTAATATTAAAAGTATAAATATATTTTGTATCAATAAAATATTACAGCAAAAATAGTCTTTAAGTATGCTTATGTTTTACCCTTTTGGATATGCTTTTGCAGCGTATGCTATGTAATTGCTCCCAAAGTCTTTGGGAAAAGGATACCCAAAGGTAAGTCTTTAGGGCCAAAGATAAGTTAATCAAAGAGATTAAAGGAAAGAAGCTTATAAGAAAAAAAAAAGAGATTAAAAAGTTAAGGACATTTAAAAAAAATTATGATAATTTGTTTTGGAAGTAGAATATTTCTAAGTTTTGTTTGGGAGATAAAACTTTGAGTTAAGTTCAACTTCACTGAAGTTACATTTGCTTTTTAAATTAAGTAACATCAGTTGTAATAAAGTTTAACTTCTCGTACTTATTTTCTCATACCAACATGCATATGGTGTGGGAATGGTACTGCAGTCTGGAGAATGCTTGGGCTCTATGCCAATGATCGCTAGAGTTGTGTTTTTAGTCATGAATTCTTCTAGTGTTGACGCTAATGGTCACCGGATGGAATTTTAATATTAACCTTGGCCTGGACAATTGATTAGTTCCTGGGAAACACTTTTTATACAGCTACATGGCCAATGTAAATCCAGTTCCATGTGATTCATGACAGGAAAGCTTGTAGGCTTAATTGTTGTGATATTGTTCTGGATATTTCATTTTCTTAAACGCGGAATGCAAGATTTTTCTGGCATGGATAGATTTTATAAGGAACTTTGATTGTCTGGACACTAACTTTGCATTGTCGAAGTAGAGTTATTTGTCTTTGGCCTCTGTTCATGTTTTCTTGTCCTCCTCTAGAAAATCCTGAGAGCTCCAATGGTAACCGGTTTGGGCTGCTCATTGAACTTCTTGAATAAAAGTAATAATAATAATTATGATCTATTTATAAACAAGAGGCCCTGAATTCAGTCCAAAGTTTACCTTACTTAGGTGTATGTCAGCTAGAAGATGCATGTCCAAATGTGTTAAATGTTTTGATATTATTTAGCCCCTGTGGGTGACACCAGGGCTTCTTTTTAGCATGTGATTTTTGTTCTTTTCAAGGTATTATTTGGGTTTTTGTTCCGAGTTTTCTGATAAATCCCCCTCCCCTTTTATTCCCTTGCGAGCACCATGGGAGCGTGAGATCAAGCTTGAAAAGAGTGAGTCGTCCTCATCACTGGCAAGGGAGGAACACCAAGGCAAGCACGGGAGCATCAAGCCAAGCATGGAAAATGGAAGCTATCAACTTCGAGGCAAAAGGGAAGACATGAGAGTTTGCATCTAATCATCTTATGTTTGTGTCTAAGCTGTTTGAGTTTGCACAGTAACACACCATCACAGAATCATACTTGTTTGTAAATATTTGGCATAATGTGTATTTTTATTTAAAAAATTGGTCACCGAGGTTTCTAGAACTTTCGCAGGCCCCTAAAATAATCGCACCGTGTAAGCCTAAGGGGCTGCGTGAGTGTATTATAAAAATATGTTTATAATTAGTCCCAATGACCTTTCCTTTCAAAATACCTTTTTCTCATAAAAAGTAAATAAGACAATAAAATAATAAAATAAATAAATAATTGATTGACTCATATAACTACACCACGTGAGTTTTAAGAACCCACGCAGGTATTTAAGTTTACTGAGTTATCGCGTGAGATTGCGAATCCACGTAGATATATTAGTTAAATGACTCTTGCTAAGAAAATAATTATATTTCAAAAAAATAAATTATGATATCTTAACTGGTTTTTTCCTCAATTTTATCTAAAAATATATAATAAAATTTTCTTTTGAAAAAATATAGTAGTATTTTCTAAATTTTTGCTTTAAATGTACAATAAAACCTTTATACCGCGAGGTTTAGAACTTCCGCAGGTAATTAAGAGATTGATCTATCGGGTACGGCTGCGAGTTTGTAATAGATAGATTGGTTTTTCTCTTTAAAAGAAGAATTTTCAAAAATACAAAAAATGAGGATTTTTCAAAAATCAAAAAATCAAATAAAAGCACTTTCAAGAAGTAAAGAAAAATAAAAGAAAAATGTTTTCAAAAAAAATAAAATAAGAGTAAGTGAACGGAATTAAATTACTTTTTTGGGAATTAAAACACACTAACTCAATCTCAGAAAATTGTTTTGTTTGCGAAGAGTTAAATTATTTTCAAATAACTTTCTCTTATCACAAAAATTTTATGATTAAAAAAATATTAACCCACTGACACGCATTTCTAGTCCCGAACTACGTGGACTTTGATCCCCATCGCAGGATACGTAGGCCCCAGACTCTGATCCTGGGTCAAGTCCGTCTTTGTAAATAAATAAATATTTTCTAATTTATTTGGTGTTTTCTCCTTAATAAATGTTTCTCAATTCATTTTCTCAATTCCTTTTCCTCATTTTGCTTAAATATCCTCAATTCTAATTTATTTTCTTTATTTTATTTTTCAAATTTTCCAAATTTTCTTAATTTCCTTTTTCTCTACCCATTTTCTCGCATGTGAATTATAAAAGGAAAACCAAAATATTTTTAAAGCCATATTAATTTGCACAATCAACGTAAAGTAACCGTTCTTAGGAACGGGTGTTGTGAGGTGCCTAAAACCTTCCCCACGCACAATCGACTCCCGAATCCAACTCTAGTTATGCAGACCGTCCTTTCCTCTTCAAGTCGGTTTCCCAAGATTTTCCCTCAAAATTTTAGTTGCGACTCCTCACAAGTAGGTTTTCATTCGGAAACCCGATTTGTTCTCTTTTTTCCTTCCGTCGCATTTTTCCGGGTGCGACAGCTTGGCGACTCCACTGGGGACTATTTGAGAGTCAAGCCTATATATGTTGATTGTGTTTACAGTATGACTTTATATTTATTTGGGTTTTCCTTTAATTGTTGTTTGCCTTGCGTGATAATATATCCTTTTTCACATGCTTCTTTATTTATCTCTTATTTTAATAACATGCCATAAGGTAAGTAATGTGATTTATATCTTTTTCACATGCTTCTCTATTTGTTTGTTGTTTGACTAACATGACTTAGGGTAGATAACATGAGGATTAAACCTTAGGGTAGAAGACTTTATCTGCTATGTTTATTCCTTGCAATTATGATATGTTGGACAGGCGGGGTTAGGCAATGCATAAGTACATACTCATAGGTTTGCATGCTCTCCTCACACACTGTACACGGATACAGTTCTTCTCACCCACACTTTGGGCCCTATACCCGGGTCTGTGAGCACCCTAGGCTAGCGGAAGTTTGTAATGGTTTCCTCATGGGTTTTTGGAACTCATGACAGTTACTATGAAGACGTCGCTCAGGTTGTGTCTCATACGGCGAGATTAGTTCCCAAAGAGCTTTTGAACCTTTGGAGGATTGAACTTGACAAATAAGATCCTCATCAGATGATGGGGGCAACTTGGGGACCTTTAGAGAGTAATAGAACCACCATGAAACCATGCACACTAGCAAGCAAATTTAGTGGTTAACCTATTAGTTAGTGCCTGACCACTTAGGGTAAAAAGACCCAACCAAGGATTTACCCTGAATAAGACACATGAGAGCACATTCCTTTTTCATCATGCATCATGACATGTCATCATTATAACCTATCTTAAGAATGGTGACAAATTGTTACCTTCACCGGAGCAAGTATTAAACGTCATTATGGGTTGATACAAGGCAATGAAGGTGATGGCATTATAAACCTAATCTTGAGCTGTGGGTATCCGACCCTAGCTAATCATGAGTCCATGCATCATTACCAAATGCATCCTGAGTTTTTACTCTAAGTCATGAATTAATAAATGGATTAATAGCAAAGAAAATTAATCCCAATTAATAACCTTGAAAAAAAAAAGAAAAAAATGCACATAGCTTTGTCAACATTGGTCGCATAGAATTGTGGATTTTATGTAGGCCAATATTTGTTAAATTTCCCCAGAAACTGCGAGTTACCGGAGGAAAATTAACACCTAATAAATCAAGTGACCTTATGGATTGTTCATTTTTTTATGGGCAGGTAATATATCTGGTATTTCCAATTCCAGAATTACCTTATCTATAAGTCCTTGATGCTAACACATCTCGATCCATAGTATGCATCATGTTGTAAATGAATAAATTGATCCTCTTGTTACAAGAGGTGAAATAAAATGTTGCTTCCTAAATAAAGGCGGTTATCCCATCCCAACCCCACCACATGAGTTTTCGAGTTTGCCATACTTGATCCAAAGGCTCTTACAATAGGTGAGTAATAAAATTGCATACATGCATAGAACATTCAAACATTTAATAAACTTGGAATTTATAAAATGTAAGATTATTGGTCCTTCGTAGTGAACAAGTTATGTCAAGCCAATGCCCAAGTCTAAAAGGGAGAATATCCAATTAAAGAAGTTAAGCCGAGTGAAACAATTGATAATCTCGCTTCCACCCTTTGCTTTTCATGTCACCACGCCTTTCATATTCATATCGCTTACTTGTTGCCAGACTCCATCCCACTTAAAGCTCATCAGTGATTATCAAACATGATTCATATATGCCTTTGTCTTGCCCTCGAGAAGAAATTAACACAGTCAGCGGATGGCTCATAACACTTGGCTTAAGTGCTTGCTATTCTTGGATAAAAAAAAAAGAAAATGAGAGAATAAAAAACCAGACCAAGATGGCACATTCACTTATGGAAACACCATGAGACCTCTAACATGTCATATCTTCATTTGATAATGCTTCCAAAGGTAAGATTTATCACTTAAATTTGCTTTCTTTAACTATGTCAAGGTCAAGGACGTACATTTCTCTCTTATCCTTACTTGTTCATTCATTCCATCATTCATTTGAACATCCCCCACATATCTCTCCTGATACTTCAGGAAACAAAATTTTGTACATTATCCCCAATCAAAATACTTTAATTGGTATGAGTAAAAGGTAAAGCCTGAGATAACTCATGTCGCCCAGCTTGTTAAAATAAAAAGAAGGACAAAAAGAAAAAAAAGGAAAAAAGACCAAAAAAAAGAGAGAGAGAAGTAAGAGAAAATTTAAAAAGGAAAAAAGAAAAAGAAAAAAAGGGCCAAAAAAAAAACAAATAAAAAAAGGAGACAGAAGAGAGATGCATTTGCTTGTCCTGCAAACGAGTCAAGTCAAAGATATGAGGCATTCTTTCTCTCCCCAATTTGAAGGAGATACCTTAGTCACCTTAATTAAGCCAGAAGTAGTAGCATTCATTTCACTCCCCCAAAACCAATTAACGTCCGGGATGGGGCAATTTTAACATGTTTTATGCTGAAAATTCAAATATCAAGAAAGGATCAAAATCTTCTTTTGCCTACCTTTATATGATCTTATTCCAAGCTCATTTTCACTATTTTCACCCACTGAAAATTCTTTACATTCCCTGACATGGTTTAAGCTTGAGAAGCAATGAGAATCAATTTTGTTGAATCGCTTAGACATGTAAGCCAAAAGAGAGGAGAAAAAGAAAAAGCAAATAAAAGAAAAGCTAAGGAATAAAGTCTTTTGGCTAGAAGAGATAGAAAAAAAAAAAGAAAGAAAAAAGAAAAAGGAGGTAATGAGGCTCTCCAAGTTTGCACAGCAACTAAAGCAAAATTCTCATTGTGAACTCCCTTAAATCTCCAAACTTTATATCTATTCTTTTTTTAACCCACTATTGTGTCCTCCATCTCAATCCATATCCTTGCCCTTCATGACCATATCACAACCCTAAAAATCCTTTCTTGTTAGGTGAATTTCAGCATAAAAACATGTTTAAAAGGCTAAGGAAGATAGATGAAAGAGCTTACGCAAGGCGGGGTATTTTGAGCCTAATATCCTTTCATTTCATGATCCCATTTACCCAAGCCACATTACAAACCCTAAAAGTCCTCATTGAGATTTGACTTGTTTGGCAAGTGGGGCAATTGTTTGGTAAAGGAAAGTTTCAAGACCAAGATAACTTGCACTGGGGCAAAGTTCATGAGGCAAAATAAAATCTTTTACTCATATCAACGATATTATTTTCAAAAGGGTCATGCCAAAATTAGAAGGTGTCATTCACCTATCCCCATTTCCTTTTCACCGCATTTCATGTTGGCCTCGCTTGAGAATGCTCTAAGATCAAAATTTAGGCATTTTTTCCAATTCATCACTTCCCACTTCAATGTTCCTAAAAAGTGCACATTGTATCACTCCTTATTCATGCTTTAAACCTTTTCTTGCACCTAAACGGTGCCATATTTTCCACTTGCCTCAATGCTTCTTTCTTTTCCCCAAATATAGCTTTATATCCATAATGTCTGACTGCATTGACCATGTTAAATAAAGTAAGTACAAGTTTTACTCATTGGCTTTTCAAGCATTACAGATGAAGACAGATAGGGGAGACAATCACATTGAGCCAATACTTCAAAATTAGGGCCAATAAATTCCCCTGGAATATCAAATATAGACCAAAGAGAGCCTTGGATGTCCGAAAGTGCACATACTCCCTTAGAGCTCATTCATGTATTGAAAATGTTATAAAGTCATTGGCATAGGTGAGGATTTCCATTAGGCCAAGGGAAGACTTTTCTAGCTATTGAGGACCAAAAATCCTACATTTTGTAAATCTCAAGCATTTTGCATCAAACATTACATGCACAATAAAACAAAGTTTCCTTCACACATGCATTAGGCCTTTCATTTGTGTATATATTCTCCTATTAAAACAAAATTCTGCATCCAGGGCATAGACATCTCATTGCAAGCATTGCATTTTATAAGCTTCCATTTAGATTTGGTGCGAATAGAAAATCTTACATCATCCGCGGCATATATCATCAAGTCGATTCTTAAAACAAAAAAAAACAAAAAAAATCACATTGCATACGCATTTTCCTTACATGCATTACATAAATAGATTCTCATTCAAGTTGGGGCCAAAAATCATCACATTTCACAGTTGTTTTCCTTGCATGCATTACATAAATAAATTCTCATTCGAATTGAAAAAATCATATGCATTTCCTTACATGCATTACATAAATAGATTCCCATTCAAATTGGGGCACAAAAAAAATCATATGTATTTCCCTTGAATGTATTACATAAGCAAATTCTCATTCAAATTGGAAAAATTACATTGCATATGTACTTTCCTTACATGCATTACATAAGTAGATGCCCATTCAAATCGGGGTAGCAATTGAAAAAATAAATAAATAAAAAATGAAAAAAAAATTGTTTTGACATTCCACACATAAATAAATTCCCATTCAAAGTGGGATAAATATCAAAAACTTTATGTTTCACATGCATTCTACATGCAGGCATAGCAAAAAAGGGTTTCCACTCAAATTGGGGCAAAAAAAAAAAGAGAGATTTTTTTCCTACACCTTTCACATGCATCCTCTTTGCATAAAAAAAAATCTTGCATTTTTACTTGCATGTACCACATCACAATAAATTTCCCCTCAACTTAGGGCAAAAATAAAAAATTATTTCACATGCATTCACTTTGCATACATTGCATCAAAATTTGCTCCCACTCGGACTGGGGCAAACATGGAAAAAATGCATTTTGCATCACATCAAAATAAGTTTCTCGTCAGATTGGGGCATACATGACAAATCATGCATTCAACATGCATTTTCTTTGCATACAAATTGGCCCACTCAAATAGGGTAACAAAAAGGAAAAACATAAAACATAAAAAAAAAAAAAAAAGATCTCATTTCACATGCATTTTCTTTGCATGCATAACATAAATAAATTCCCATTCAAATTGGTAGCATACATGGAAAATCTTGCATTTCACATGCATTATCTCTGCACGAGTTGCATCATTCCCACTCAGGTTGGGGCACCCATGAATAATTTTTCACCTTTCATGCATCTCATTTGCACACACAACACCAGGAAAAATTCCCACTCTAATCGGGACAAAACATGAAGGATTTCACATTCCACATGCATTTTCTTTGCAAGCAGAACAAAATAAATTCTCATTAAGAGTGAAAAAAAAAAGAAAAAGAAAAATTGCACTTACTCTTACCTTTCACACACATTGCAATGTCCTCCATTGTCAGGGGCATAATAAGCTTTGCAGCGTAATAGGCACAAAACCAAAATCCTGCGTCAGTGCAAGTACTTTTCAAATCCTGCGTCAGTGTAGGTACCTTTCAAATCCTGTTTCAGTGCAGGTATTCTTCAAATCCTACGTCAGTGTAGGTACTTTTCAAATCCTACGTCAGTGTAGGTACTTTTCAAATCCTGCGTCAGTGCAGGTAGTTTTCAAATCCTGTGTCAGTGTAGGTACCTTTCAAATCCTGTGTCAGTGCAGGTATTCTTCAAATCCTACGTCAGAGTAGGTACTTTTCAAATCCTGCATCAGTGTAGGTACTTTTCAAATCCTACGTCAGTGTAGGTACTTTTCAAATCCTACGTCAGTGGAGGTACCTTTCAAATCCTGTGTCAGTGCAGGTATTCTTCAAATCCTACATCAGTGTAGGTACTCTTCAAATCCTACGTCAGTGTAGGTACTCTTCAAATCCTACGTCAGTGTAGGTACTTTTCAAATCCTACGTCAGTGTAGGTACTTTTCAAATCCTGCGTCAGTGTAGGTACTTTTCAAATCCTGCGTCAGTGTAGGTACCTTTCAAATCCTGTGTCAGTGCAGGTATTCTTCAAATCCTACGTCAGTGTAGGTACTGTACAAATCCTGCGTCAGTGTAGGTATTTTTCAAATCCTGCGTCAGTGTAGGTACTCTTCAAATCCTACGTCAGTGTAGGTACTCTTCAAATCCTACGTCAGTGTAGGTACTTTTCAAATCCTACGTCAGTGTAGGTACTTTTCAAATCCTGCGTCAGTGTAGGTACTCTTCAAATTCTACGTCAGTGTAGGTACTCTTCAAATCCTATGTCAGTGTAGGTACTTTTCAAATCCTGTGTCAGTGTAGGTACTTTTCAAATCCTGCGTCAGTGTAAATACTCTTCAAATCCTGCGTCAGTGTAGGTACTCTTCAAATCCTACGTCAGTGTAGGTACTTTTCAAATCCTGCGTCAGTGTAGGTACTCTTCAAATCCTGCGTCAGTGTAGGTACTCTTCAAATCCTACGTCGGTGTAGGTACTCTTCAAATCCTACGTCAGTGTAGGTACTCTTCAAATCCTGCGTCAGTGTAGGTACTCTTCAAATCCTACGTCAGTGTAGGTACTCTTCAAATCCTGTGTCAGTGCAGGTATTTTTCAAACCCTACGTCGGGGTAGGTACTTTTCAAATCCTGCGTCAGAGCAGGTATTTTTCAAATCCTACGTCAGAGTAAGTACCCTTCAAATCCTGCGTCAGTGTAGGTACTGTTCAAATCCTGCATCAGATATAGGTATTTCTCAGGTCTTGCATCGTGACGTGCATTCAAAGCCCTGTAACATCGGCACCCACCAAAGCCCTATGATATAGGCACTTCGCATACCATTCAAAACCCTATAACGGCAGGCACTCACCAAAGCCCTATGATATAGGCACTTCGCATACCATCAAAGCCCAGTTTCGGCTGGCATTATTCAAAGCCCTGTAACGGCAGGCACTCACCAAAGCCCTATGATATAGGCACCTCACCCCTATATAGCCCTAACTCTAATGTTTAGGTTCTTCATTTTGTTGTTGGTGTTCATGCATCTTGCCCCCCAAATAAAACACATGTTCTTCCTTCATTTATTTCTAAAGTGTGAATATCATTCATGATTTTCTTCCTTAAAAAAAAAAACAAATGAAGAGGGGCTTTAGCTCATCAACATGGTATTTTTTTGGACCTTGCTGTCACATTTGTTTTAGTCACATCACCACACACTGCATCCATTTTAGTCTAGTGGCATCATATCATTGCACGTTGCATCAGTTCAGTCTCAACCAAAGTTGGCCATTCATTTGTGCATCTATTAGAGCTGTGCTCTAATCTTTATCTAGTCATGCCTTAGTTCACCCTTGTTGTTGTAGGTCTTCATTCTCCATTCCCTTTTCAAATTAAATCATTCAGAAATAAAGTCTCGTCTGCTTTAAGTTCATGTTATATTGCATCTCTTTGTGTCAGGGGCAAGTATGTCTTCATGTGTGTTACACGGATAAAATTTGTGTTCTAATCTTCACTCGTTCCTTATGCGAGAACTCCCAAGTTACATTTTTCTCATTCTCACATAAGAAACTAGTAAAGAGGGGCAACTGTGAACACCCCATTTTATCCGGATAAAAACATAAATAAAACAAAAAATTGAAAAATGAAAGAAAAATAAAATTCCCTTTTATGTAAGAAAATTAGTAATTATCATCTAATTTGAAGAAAATGCAAATCTTCCAAATTTTTTTTAAAAAAAAAAACAAAACAAAACAAAAAAATCAAATCACTATCCAGATCCAATTTCCTTTTTAAGATTTCCAAAAATCCTATCTTTAAAAAAAAGAGAGAAAAAAAAAACAAAACAAAACAAAAGAAAAATCCCATCCTTTATTCTTATTTTATCCAATCTCTCCCATTTAAGATTTGAAAAAAACAAAAAACTTCTGATTATAACAAAGATGATAAAAAAAAAGGTATTAATTAATTAAAAAAAAAGGGGGACTAATTGGTGGGGCTTAAAACACTGGGCCCGAAATGCTGAGGGCCCAGTATTTCAGCCCATATTCCACCCTAAGCCCTAATTAGGGCTCAGATGCGTGTGAGACCAAGGAGGAGGAGGGAGACCCACGCGAGGACTAAAAAAGAAAAGAACGAAAAGAGAAAAGTAGAGAGGGAGATGCGTGAACTGGAAAAAGAAGCAGGAGAGGCAGACTGAAAAGAAAGGAAGGGGGCGTGGAGACAGAAAAAAGCGGCAGAGGAGGCGTGCACGAAACGAAAAATGGAGAGAAAAACAAAGGGAAGCCGAGCACTGAGGAAAGGGAGGAAATAAAATGAAGGAGGCCGAGGACTCGCGGGAGGGGGGCTGAGGCGAAACAGGGGACCCGAAACAGAGGGGAGCAGAGGCAGCTACGAAAAGCTGAGGACGCGGACAAAACAGAAGGAGTCGTGCAAGGAAGGTGAAGCAGAGGGGGCCGAGGGAGCTGCGAGGCAGTGGTGAGGACGAAGAGGGAAGCCGCGGGTGAAGAAAGTAGAGGGGAACCGAGCAAAAAACACGATCCAGGAGAAGAGCGTGTGAACCGAGGGAGGAGGGAGACTGGACCGAGGGAAGCTGGAGGCACCCGAAAAAGAG
Organism: Adenanthera pavonina; assembly: GCA_026686845.1. Classification (NCBI taxonomy): domain Eukaryota; kingdom Viridiplantae; phylum Streptophyta; class Magnoliopsida; order Fabales; family Fabaceae; genus Adenanthera; species Adenanthera pavonina. The sequence continues at coordinate 25,506,341 of JAIVEN010000004.1, forward strand.
AGGAGGTGAAGCCGAGCACGAGAGAGGAGACCAGGCCAAATCACAGTAGGAGGAATCACAAGAACGAAGGAGAACGAAGTCTGAAGGCCGAATTCATGTGGCGAGGAACACCGAGAATGCAGAAGCAGTAGGAAAACTGGTTGACTGAGGCTTTGGATTGAGCCCGAGAGAGCTGAATCGAAAGCAAAGCAGAGGAAGGTTCAGACGAGAAGCCGAGAGAGCTGCGAGGAAGAAAGACGAACCAGAGGGACCGGCCGTGAGGTGCAAAAAGAGATCGAGGAGGCTCGGGCAGGAAAGGCACAGAGGGGAGCTGCGAGACAGTGCTGACAGTGGTGAGGAACGTAGAGGAATCACCGAAGATGCTGGCGGAGCTGGAAAGCAGGTAACGGGGTTGTTTGATTCGGTCAAATTTCCTTTCCCAAATCATGAATCTCACCACGTTTTGTAGTTAACGATGCTCCTCAGATTATGTTGGCTTCATGAAAAACTCTTGTTTAGCCAGTTTATTGCTGAAACTCTATTGCTGGCTATTAGAAGATTAATGAGATGTGGCCAACAAGTTCGCATTTGGTGTGGGAATGGTACTGCAGTCTGGAGAATGCTTAGGCTCTATGCCAATGATCGCTAGAGTTGTGTTTTTAGTCATGAATTCTTCTAGTGTTGACGCTAATGGTCACCGGATGGAATTTTAATAATAACCTTGGCCTGGACAATTGATTAGTTCCTAGGAAACACTTTTTATACAGCTACATGGCCAATGTAAATCCAGTTCCATGTGATTCATGACAGGAAAGCTTGTAGGCTTAATTGTTGTGATATTGTTCTGGATATTTCATTCTCTTAAATGCGGAATGCAAGATTTTTCTGGCATGGATAGATTTTATAAGGAACTTTGATTGTCTGGACACTAACTTTGCATTGTCGAAGTAGAGTTATTTGTCTTTGGCCTCTGTTCATGTTTTCTTGTCCTCCTCTAGAAAATCCTGAGAGCTCCAATGGTAACCGGTTTGGGCTGCTCATTGAACTTCTTGAATAAAAGTAATAATAATAATTATGATCTATTTATAAGCAAGAGGCCCTGAATTCAGTCCAAAAGTTTACCTTACTTAGGTGTATGTCAGCTAGAAGATGCATGTCCAAATGTGTTAAATGTTTTGATATTATTTAGCCCCTGTGGGTGACACCAGGGCTTCTTTTTAGCATGTGATTTTTGTTCTTTTCAAGGTATTATTTGGGTTTTTGTTCCGAGTTTTCTGATAAATCCCCCTCCCCTTTTATTCCCTTGCGAGCACCATGGGAGCGTGAGATCAAGCTTGAAAAGAGTGAATCGTCCTCATCACTGGCAAGGGAGGAACACCAAGGCAAGCACGGGAGTATCAAGCCAAGCATGGAAAATGGAAGCTATCAACTTCGAGACAAAAGGGAAGACATGAGAGTTTGCATCTAATCATCTTATGTTTGTGTCTAAGCTGTTTGAGTTTGCACAATAACACACCATCATAGAATCATACTTGTTTGTAAATATTTGGTATAATGTGTATTTTTATTTAAAAAATTGGTCACGGAGGTTTCTAGAACTTTCGCAGGCCCCTAAAATAATCGCACCGTGTAAGCCTAAGGGGCTGCGTGAGTGTATTATAAAAATATGTTTATAATTAGTCCCAATGACCTTTCCTTTCAAAATACCTTTTTTCTCATAAAAAGTAAATAAGACAATAAAATAATAAAATAAATAAATAATTGATTGGCTCATATAATTACACCACGTGAGTTTTAAGAACCCACGCAGGTATTTAAGTTTACTGAGTTATCGCGTGAGATTGCGAATCCACGTAGATATATTAGTTAAATGACTCTTGCTAAGAAAATAGTTATATTTCAAAAAAATAAATTATGATATCTTAACTGGTTTTTTCCTCAATTTTATCTAAAAATATATAATAAAATTTTCTTTTGAAAAAATATAGTAGTATTTTCTAAATTTTTGCTTTAAATGTACAATAAAACCTTTATACCGCGAGGTTTAGAATTTCCGCAGGTAATTAAGAGATTGATCTATCGGGCACAGCTGCGAGTTTGCAATAGATAGATTGATTTTTCTCTTTAAAAGAAGAATTTTCAAAAATACAAAAAATGAGGATTTTTCAAAAATCAAAAAATCAAATAAAAGCACTTTCAAGAATTAAAGAAAAATAAAAGAAAAATGTTTTCAAACAAAATAAAATAAGAGTAAGTGAACGGAATTAAATTACTTTTTGCAAATTAAAACACACCAACTCAATCTCAGAAAATTGTTTTGTTTGCGAAGAGTTAAATTATTTTCAAATAACTTTCTCTTATCACAAAAATTTTATGATTAAAAAAATATTAACCCACTGACACGCATTTCTAGTCCCGAACTACATGGACTTTGATCCCCATCGCAGGATACGTAGGCCCCAGACTCTGATCCTGGGTCAAGTCTGCCTTTGTAAATAAATAAATATTTTCTAATTTATTTGGTGTTTTCTCCTTAATAAATGTTTCTCAATTCATTTTCTCAATTCATTTTCCTCATTTTGCTTAAATATCCTCAATTCTAATTTATTTTCTTTATTTTATTTTTCAAATTTTCCAAATTTTCTTAATTTCCTTTTTCTCTACTCATTTTCTCGCATGTGAATTATAAAAGAAAAAGCAAAATATTTTTAAAGCCATATTAATTTACACAATCAACGTAAGGTAACCGTTCTTAGGAACGGGTGTTGTGGGGTGCCTAACACCTTCCCTACGCACAATCGACTCCCGAATCCAACTCTAGTTACGCAGACCGTCCTTTCCTCTTCAAGTCGGTTTCCCAAGATTTTCCCTCAAAATTTTAGTGGCGACTCCTCACAAGTCGGTTTTCATTCGGAAACCCGATTTGTTCTCTTTTTTCCTTCCGTCGTATTTTTCCGGGTGTGACAATTAAAATTAAAAAATTTAACACCTAGAGAATTCTAATCGATCGATTACTAAACCTTTCTTTAGTATCTTGTGAATACAAAGAAAAATTGTAGTCAAAATTCAATTATAAATGCTTGTCATCCCACAAAAAAGAAATTGTGTAGGCCTTATATTCTTTTTTATGTCGCTTTTTTTTTCCCAAGTATTTGGTATTTATTCATTTTGAAAGTATTTTGAAGTGTTTTTTAAGATAGAATAGAATGGAGTGAAATAGTTAAAGGGTATGAACCATCATTTGAAAGAATTTTCTAGGAGCAGCAGAATTTTTTTTTTGAGTATCAAAGGTATCCTCCAACTGACAGTCAAAGATGTGAACAGGGGTAGAAAGATAGACAGAATAAAAAAGGGAGAGAGAAAAAGAACTCAAAGGAGGGAGAAAATAAAGAATTTAAAGGAGAGAGAGAAATCAATGAAACTATAACTCAAATCAATAATCAAAGTTCTCATACAAATAAGTAATGAGCTCTTATTTATAGAGCTTTAATCACAATCCTACTAGAATCCTAAGATAAGATATATCTTTTCAAAATATCTATATTTAAAATCATAATTATTTTATAACAAAAATAAATAATCCTAATTATCTTGGAATTGTCCATTCTTTATCATTACCGAAGTGGGCTTTACCTTTCTTAACAAAGCCTTTTCCATACACACCGGTAGAGATCAAACTCAGGTCATGCTTAAGAGATTCAATCATCTACCAACTAGCAAGACCTTCTTAGTTATTATTTTTATTTTTAGACTTTCAATTTTTATCTTATCATAATAAGGAAAACAATTTTTTTGGATTGAAAAAAAAACTAATTTAATAATATTTAAGTCCAATTTAACCTCAAAATAAAATTTAAGAAATCAAGAAAGCATGAATTATTTTTTTGTATTTTTGGTAATCTCCTTCACTTTTGTCTCTTCGTTTAAAACTTGATTTAGAATCAAATATAAGATATTGACTCTCTGGATTCAACTAATTTACTAACAGTTTTTCTTCTAAATTTGAAAATTTTCTTTTTTTCGGCTTTTTATCAAATAATTAAATTTAAATTAAATAAAATACTTCCTATAAAAATTACTAGAAATTAAATTGAAAACAATAATGACGAGATTTATAATAAATTAATATTTTTATTTAATTTAAAATTTTCAGAGTGTAAAATAATTGTTATTTAATTAAGTAGAATTGAATAACTATCTTTTCTATTTTTTCAATTTATAAAAACATTTCTAAACCTTTAAAAAAAAGCTATAATAACATTTATCTACAATAACAATTTTGTCAAAATCTAAAAACAATAAATAAGAAAACATCTCTTTTTCAATAAATTTTATACTTTGACTAGTAAATTATTTATATTATTCATTAACCAGAATCTCAATATATATTTAAAATATTTATATAATTTTTTATTTATCCAATAATTTAATTTGTAATTATTTTTTCTTTATTTTTTAAAACAAATATTTCTTGGCCAACACATTTTAAAAACCCACGCATGTCAGTGTGACTATCTCTCCTCCTCCTGTTATTCTCTAAGGAATTTCACAAATTTACTTTTGAATTCAAGTTCCAAATCTTTTAACTCTATTCGTTTTTTTTTTAATTTTTTTACTGTAAAAGCAACCCTATTCACTTTTTTATTTCTGTTTTTAAAATAATATCTTTTGAATTTATACCTAAAGTGCTATATTATACATGACGTATCTGTAATTTTTTTCGTATATAACTTTTGCTTTCAGGTTGATCATTTATTCTTAAACTGTAATTAGCGAAGTCATTGAAAATGTCATGTGAAGAACCATCTTTTTGTATTTATTATATTTTTACTTGAACTAACAGCTGTTGGTAAAAAAAAAAAAACAGCTAAAACAATCTAAGCAAATAATGCATGGGGTCAGATTTTCTAATTTATTATATTTATGTAAATTTTTATCCAATAATTTAATTTGTAATTATCTTTTTTTATATAACAATTTGGTATCTGATATATTTGGGCATTGTAGGGGCCAATTTGAGAGCTTTATCATTTAAATTAATTCAATTTTTGATAAATTATCTTTATCCATTTAAAGTAATTCAATTTGAGTGCTTCTCCATTTATACACACACACACATGAAACAAAGTTTTCATTCTGATGCCTAACTTTGTCCGGTTCAAGCACAAATATCACAACTCGAGCATTCTTAGAGCCCATTTGGTTTTTAGTTAGTGAAGAATAAGTTTTGATAGAATTGGTTTCAGAATGTAGTTATGATAAAAATTGGTTTTTGATTAGCGTGTTTATGTTTGGATGATTTATTTAAAAATTGGTTTTGACAAAACCCATAATTTTTCTCTAAATTGAGTTTAAACTCTATCTCATGATTAATTTAATTTTTTTGAACTAAAATTTAATCTGCATTTATTTAATTGAGAATATAATATATCTGATATAATATTTTCTTATACGTTATGATCTATAAAAATTGAAATTTTGAAGGGATATTTTGGTTAATAGATAGGAGAAATTTTATGAAAATTTTATTTTCCTAATTTTTATATTTTTTCTCATTTTTACTGGTCTATTTTTATCTGACTTTAAAATAAATACAGACAAAAGTTAAAAAAGCAAACGGAAAAGCAGCTTCTCATCTCCTTATGCGAAAACCTCGTTTTGGAGGAAAAATGTATTTTAAACGGAAACGGGAAAATTTGCCAAACAGAGCCAAAAATGATCTAAACTCATTTTGGCCCCTAAACTTGGTTTCCAACGGGATACCAAACAGAGCCTTAGTCGTCGGAAATTTTGGTGAAAAGGCGAGGCACTCAGGTTCTTCTTCAACCATCTTTTTATTTCTTTTATTATTTCTTTAATTTGAATTAGAGGCTAGGGTTTTGGAAGTCCGCCACCCGCGTTAGTAATTTAGTCCAATCCTTTAAGTCTACCTAGGCAAAAAATTTTTGGGTGATATGTATAGAATAAATTTTACATTCTTTTAACTGAAAGGATCTTCAATTGATGACTCAATTTTTGTTTGGCCAGTAAAAATTTAAAGAGCAAAATAAATAGTAATTTCAACTGTAATTCCATATTAAATCTTTGCTTATGAAATTTTTTAATGTTATTATCTTATCTTAATCTCAGTTAAATAGATTATCATACCATTGAAAGTCTCAATCAATTCACATCTCTCGTTCAGTTCATGAATCATGTCGACTACAACAGTAAGTAGCTTATTCTATCGTGTCTCTCATCAACCTACATATCCTGAAGCCTTTCGAAACTGATCTATTCAACAGTAAGAAGATGGTTTCATTGTATTCCCTTCAGCTATCAATGTTCTGGTTGAGTTAACCATGAATATTTATGGTCTTGTTTGGTTGCCAGAAATGAGACTGATGGAATGGCAATCCAGATTACTTTCCATGGGTGGGCTTGTTTGGTAGGCCCATATTGTGTCAACCTGTATTCCCACAGTAATGGTGCCACTTAGGGCTGAATATGTTAGCCCAATACCCAGTTGGACCGGTCACTTCAGGCCAATCGGGTTGGGTCAAATTTCAGGTTGGGCCGGGATTATGGCCAAACACTCTAACCCTAGCCCAACCCGACCTATATATATATATTTTAATTTTTTTTCTAGTTTTTTATATATCTTAATTGATTTTTGTAGAATTTTTTTTCTTTATGTATCTAATATAATACATTTGCTATGTAAATATTATAAAAACTTTTAATGTTTCAAATTTTTTAAATTAATATTTATGTAAAAATAATGTATAATGGTTAAATATTCATAAATTTTGAACAATTTTATTTTTTTCTAAGATTATTTTTTAAGAAAATCTATTTTTAAGTATAAATAAATATATTTTTATTATTAAATAATTTTTTATTTTTTAATTTAAAAAAATATATATATAGTATCAGGTCAGTCCGGTACTTGGTCCGCTACTGGCCTGAGATACTTCGGGCCGGGCATCGGGCGGGGGTAAACCCGGCCTAGCCCGGCCCATGATCACCCCTAGTGTCACCCATAGATAATAGAATCTGGACAACCGCAAGTTAGCTAAGAAATGGTGATTGAGGCATGGGAAACACAATTTTTGTGACAAAATGACCCTTAAACATTTTGTAGATTTACAAATATATCCTGCACAATCTTAAAGCTGGTGTTGCCATTTTTGCCCTAGTCTCTCGATCTGTCGTTCACATCTTTCTCGTGAGTGAAGCTAAACGAGGAACGAGCTATTGTGGTTATTGCCGAATCCTGCTGTTGTCGGTGAGAAACGTCCCATTAACACCTTTGGCTCCGATTTCTCCTTCTTTTATGCTAGTTCTGTTGTGAATCTGAGTATGTTACTACAACTGCAAGTAATGTCCTTCTCCTCTTATGCTTGGGGTTGGTTCAAATCTACGGTTTGAATTAAACAGCATGCTTGATAACTTCTATCATTGTAGAAGTTGAAACCATGTTCAACTATGCTTTTTCGACCATCAACTTCTTCTTTAATGCTTAACCATATTTGACCATGTTTTATTGTATATATTTTTTTGTGGGCTCTCTACATTTGTTAACACCACGATTAAGGAAAATGATATTATTCACTGTCAAACTGCTAAAAATCCTATTTTTGTTTGTCATCCTATGTTTTATTTTATTTTATGTTTTCCTTATATTTTGATAGCATTTCTGTAGTAATGGCTTTGATTTTTGTCTTTTTTATTCTCCTTGAAAACTAAATCACAGACACCTAGTAACACTACTGTACTTGTAGTACCCCTGTTAGTATTCGATCAACAACCAATCCTACAAACAACTGTATTTTATTTTTCTTATTTTTTGAGGTAGCTGCTTGGCTGATTTTTCTGATTAGCGATTCCTTGTGCAATGAGCATATCATGTGTGTCTTATTAGTTAGGAAAAAGGGAATGTTTATGGTGTGCTTTGAAGTCATTAGATATTGTTTGCAAAATTGGTGCATGTGCTTTGTGTCATTTATGTATTGTTGATGTAGTTCAAAGGGATTGATTGGATATGATTAGGGTGACTTATTAATGTTATATAAATACAGTTATGGATGTACAAAGAAGACAACACATGCAAAATCTCTTGATTGGATGGTTATTGATTATTCAAGCAACTCGAAAAATGTTCCTTAACATGTTATTGGGAGTAGGTATAATTAGCACTAGGTGCTTAAGTGATCGGTTTTATAGTCTAGATCAATGTTATCAAAACTAGATCGGACATTAAATCAGACGAGATACTAATTCATTGCTCAATAGGTCAACCATGATCCAACCGGAGTCGAACCTGTAATAATTAAAATAATATATTTTAAATAATACACAAGAAAATAAAAGAATTTAGACTACTCACCGTAAAGGTTCCCTAATTTTTCCACCGTTGAAGTTTTTAACGTGAGTATAAACTGAAATAAAACTATATATTAAAAATAATGAGCAAGAAATAAAATAAATTGAAAATAAACATATCCACAATATATTAATTACATTTGCTTAAGCAAATTATTCAAGTACAATATCATCAATACAAAAAATTATGATATTATTATTTAAAAGAGAAGTATATACTATTATTTAAAAATACATGGAAGTAAAAATATAATAAAGTAATAATAAAAATGAATTTATGATATTTTTATCTAATGATTTATTAGTCATTAAAAGCTGAAATTTGGGAGATTTTTCAATTCAAATAATTGATGGAGGGTTTTTTTATTATGGAATGCATAATTAATAATAAGAATAATATTTTTTATTGCTCATATGATATTTATTAATTCTTATTTATTAAAATTGGAAAGACTTTTATTAGGCCCAACTTGTATACTCTTGTAGATTGGGTCCTCCTCTTTTTCGAAATGATTATAATATTATAAAAATGTTAATCTTCATTTACAATTTTCCACCGTACATCAATTTAATATCAAGAAAAAAAAGAGGGAAATGACTCAAAATTCGGAGGGATTGTGAGAACATTAGAGAATGAGTCAACTTTATGGGAGAATGTGAGTCTGCTTTTTATTACCAGGGAATGTGAGCTTTTTATTTTTTTTTTTTGAAAATTGTGTCAATTAGAAATAGAAATTTGGTAAGTCAAAATGACTGACAGAAACATATTTAGGTTTACACTCTTCTTTTGCTTGGAAAAGCCTAGCTGTTCTCTACCTCCGTCTCCGATTTCAAGTGCCATGGAACAACCTTGCTACTAATGAAGAAACCAACGATGCAAGGTCCTTTGGCCATAGAGAAGAAGAAATATAAAGTTAGTCCTTTCTTTTTCCTTCTCATCTCAATATCTTTGTCTCTCCTCATCGGCCTTCTCAAGTCCTCGCTACCTTCTTCATTTTTGTTACTTAGTGGTGGGATTTTCTTTTCATTCTCCTCTTTTATTTTCTTCTTCTACTCCTTATCTCATCACTTAAAAAAGTTGGACTAGCTAGCCCGATTTGACCGCCAATTTTTACTGGTTTAAGACTGAATTCACCAGTTTTCCCTTGTCTTTGTGCTCCCTAGTTACTTCCTTTATTTGGACTAGACCTGGTGCTGGTTCCTTATCAAATCAGCTGGTCAGGTCTAGTTTTGATAACATTAGTCTAGATTTCAGTGTTAAAAGAAGATACTTACATGACTTGATCTATACTAGTGATATAACCTATTTTAATCAATTTAGGATGTATAGATCAACATTTGATCATCTTTGTGACATATTAGATAGAATTGGTGGCCTTAAACCAATCGAACATATGCTAGTTGATAAGCAAATAGCAATTTATTTGCACATACTTGCTCATCATGTTAAGAATAAAGTAATCCAATTTGAGTTTGAGAGGTCTGGGGAAACCATTAGCTGTTATTTCAATCTAGTTCTTAAAGCAATGATGTGACTGCATGATGAGCTATTCAAAAATCCTGAACTAATCCTTGAAGACAACACTGATGAGTGTTGGAAGTGGTTCAAGGTATACTTCTAAATTATTATTTTTTTCTTTTTAATTTTTTGTTCTAATGTAAAGTTATTATATATGTTGTTATACTTATCCTTTTAATGTAGGGATGTCTAGGTGCACTAGATGGAACACATATAAGGATGCAAGTACCAAGCCAAGTCAAGGCTAGGAACCGAAATAGAAAGGGTGATGGAACCACTAATGTACCTAGGGCTTGCAATCCCAAGGGCGAGTTTATATATGTGTTGGTTGGTTGGGAAGGATCAGCAGCTGATGGATGGGTGTTAAGAGATGCAATAAGTAGACGCAATGGCCTCAAAGTGCCTCATGGTAATTAAACCTACCTTTTACTTTTTTAGATGTTCCATTATACAAGGAAATTTAATACTTGGGTGCAGTATACTAGATCTAAATGGCTTCTAATATTTAGCCTCACATTCATTGTTGTATGTTGGTGTGCTAAAATAGTTATAAATATTCCAGATATAAATTTTATATATTTTATACCTATATATATTTATTATATATAGTTATAAATATAAATGACTCTCATGGCATCTGTTAAGTTTTAGAAATATTCAAAAAGCCTTACATTTTGCATGGATAATAATTTTTTTCATACAATTAATTTCATGGTTGGCACAGGAAATTATTACTTAGTTGATGCGGGGTACACTAATTGTGAAGGCCTTTTAATCCCATACAGAGGCTAGCAGTATCACCTTAGTGAGTGACGAGAAGGTCTATATCCACAAACCCAACAAGAGTGCTTCAACATGAGGCATTCGGCAACATAGAATGTTATTGAAAGAACCTTTGGGGTCTTGAAGTTGAGATGGACAATTCTCAGAAGTCCAACTTTTTATCCTCCATGAACTATAAATTGATATATCATTGCATGTTGTTTGTTGCACAACCTAATTAGATGTGACAACATGGTTGACCCTTTTGAGGCTGAGTATGATGCAACAGAGCAATCAAACCCACCCTTGGAATTCAATCCTATATTAACCATGAAGACTTAAGATGCTTTGAGCATATTTAGAGATAACATGGCAATTGACATGTTTTATACATTTAAGGCTTATAGGCATAATAGCTAAGACATTCATGACTTCTATTGCATTTGTATTTGTACCTAGTTGGCTTATGTTTACTTATGACACTTATGACTTGTGGATAATTTTAAATTTGTGAACTGCCTCTTTTAGATGTGAACTTTTTTCATTGTTGTGGATGATGTCTTTGTGAACACCCCATTTTGTCCGGGCATTTCAAAAAATAAAATAAAAATAATATAAAATAATAAGAAAATAAAACAAAATAAATAATAAATAAATAATACTAATATAGATAAAAAAAAAAGAAGAAAGGAGATAAAAGAAAATAAAAACAATAATAATTCTTGCCAAAAAAAAATAAAAACAAAACTAAAACTAATAAAAAAAAAGAAGAAACAAAAAAAAAGAAAACAAAAAAACGTGTCTTGGGCTGAAATGCTGGATCAGCATTTCAGCCCAAGATGTCATAAGCCCAATTGAGGGCTTGTGATCTCGGACCAAAGGGCATAGCCCTAACTGAGAGGGAGTCAGGCACGCATGGAAAAAAGACAGAGAAGGAGAGCTGCGTGCACGAAAGAAAAGGCAGAGGAAGAAACTGAAAAAGGGGCCGGCAGACTGAAAAGAAAAGGAAACAGGGGGGAGACGGGCACGGTGGAAAAAGCTCCAGGACGTACGCGTGAAGGAAGCGGGGGGGCGGAAGGAAGAGAGGGGCACGAGAAAGAAAAAGGGGAGGCCGTGAACTAAAAGAGGAAGAAGGAGGAGCTGCGGAGGCAAACGGAAGAAAGGAGGTAGAGGACGATGGTGAACCAAAAATGGAGGGAGAGGTGAGCAATTGCAGAGAACAGAGGAAACACCGGTGACCGGAAAAACAGAGGAGTTCAAGGGGGAGGAGACCGAATCTGAAAAACCGAAGGAGACCGAGAAGAGTAGCTGAGGGGATGAAGAAGAAAACAGAGGAAGAGGAGAGGCCGCGAGATTGAGGGAACAAACCGGAGGAGGAGCACGAAGGTGAACCGGGGACGGACCCGAAAAACAGAGGAGGCCGCGGGCGGAGCTGAAAAGCCGAGGCAGAAAACTGAAGGATGCATGGCACGATAGAGGCCGAGAGCGAAAAAACTTCAATCTGGACCGAAAACAGAGGAGGCCAAAAATGGAAAAAGGCACAGACTCGGAACGAAGGATGGATAGAGGTAGAGCACGATAGCAAAGGGAGTTTGGGCGAACTCAAAGAATTCAATTCTGGCCTTCTGGGAGGATCAAAAGGAGTCGATGAGCAATGTGGATGCTAAGGAGGAAACTAATGAAAAAGCTTTATGCACAGGACCATTGTTCAAGTTAGAGAGAAATCAAGGTCCTTATCACCAAAGCAAAAGGGGGGAGAGTGGAGAATAAAGCAAAATAGTTTGATTCTTTTTCCCATCTTTTATATAACTCCTTTACTATAGTAGATCAAAACCATCACTTGAATTTGTACAATAACACACACCATCACAAAGCCCTACCTGTTCACAAATATTTATCATAATATATTCTTTGCTTTGCTTTTAAAAAGTGGTCACGAAGGTTTTAGAGCTTTCGCAGATCCCTAAAACAATTATACCGTACGAGCCTATGGGGCTACACGAGTGTATTATAGATGTATATGTATAATAGGTTCCAATGACCTCTCCTTCCAAAATTTCATTTTCTCCATGAAAAAATAAAAAAAATAAAAAAAATTAATAATAAAATGAATAATAGAAATAATCGATTTGGGTAACCATACCACGTGAGGTTTTCAGAACCCACGCAGGTATTCTAGTTAACTATGTCGTCACGTTAGATTGCGAATCTACGCAGATGTACTAGTTGAAATTATATTTCATAAAGAATGAATGATAATAGTATTTTTTAAATAAGTCTTAAAATTATAATAAAGCCTTTGTGCCACGAGGTTTGGAGCTTCTGTAGGCTATCAAGGAATTGATCTATTGGACATGACCGCGAGTCTGTAACAGGTGGATCGATTTTCTCTTCTTAAAAGAAAAATTATCAAAAGTACAAAAATGAGGGTTTTAAATAAAAAAAAATCAAATCAATCAAATAAATGCATTTTCAAAAAATAATAATAATGAAAAAGTAAAATAAAATATTTTTGAACAAAATAAAATAAGAGTAAGTAATAGGAATTAAATTATCTTTTTGCCAATTAAAACACCAACTCAATCTTAGAAAATCGTTTTAATTGCGAAAGGGTAAATTATTTTCAATCAACTTTCTCTTATCACAAAATTACACAAAAAATCTTTAAAATTAAAAAAACATCAACCAACAGACACGCATTTTTAGACCCGAACTACGTGGGCTTTGATCCCTATCGCAGGGTACGTAGGCCCCAGGCTCTGATCCTGGGTCAAGTCCGCCTTTGTAAATAAATAAATATTTCCTGATTTATTTGGTGTTTTTTCTCTTGATTTAATAAATATTTTCTCAATTTATTTTCTCAATTCATTTTCCTCATTTTGCTTAAATATCCTTAACTTTAATTTAATTTATTTTCTTTATTTTGTTTTCCAAACTTTCTTAATTTCTTTTTTCTCTACCTATTTTCTCGCATGTGATTTATAAAAGGAAAACCAAAATATATTTTTAAGCCATATTAATTTACACAATCAATGTGAGGTAACCGTTCCTAGGAACGGGTGTTGTGGGGTGCCTAACACCTTCCCCACACACAATCGACTCCCGAATCCAACTCTAGTTACGCAGACCATCCTTTCCTCTTTAATAGGTTTCCCAAGATTTTCCTCAAAATTTTGGTGGCGACTCCTCACAAGTCGGTTTTCACAAGAAAACCAGATTTGTTCTCTTTTTTCCTTCCGTCGCATTTTTCCAGGTGCAACAGCTTGGCGACTCCACTGGGGAAATTTGAGAGTCAAGCCTATATACGTTGATTGTGTTTACAATATCGCTTTATATTTATTTTGGTTTTCCTTTAGTTGTTGTCTGCCTTGCATGATAACATATCTTTTTTCACATGCTACGTATTTGTTTGTTATTTGAACAACATGACATAGGGTAGATAATATGTTTTACACCCTCTTCATGTGTTTCTCTATTTATTTATTCTTTGAACAACATGTCTTAGGGTAGATAACATGCGGATTGAACCTTAGGGTAGATGACTTTATCTGCTGTATTTCTATCCTGCAATTGTGACTTGTTGGATAGGTGGGGATTGGGTAATGCATGAATACATCTTCACAGGTTTGTTTGCTCTCCTCACACACTGTACACGGATACAGTTCTTCTCACCCACATTTTGGGCCCTATACCCGGGTCTGTGAGCACCCTAGGCTAGCGGAAGTTTGTAACGGTTTCCTCATGGGTTTTTGAACTCACGACGGTTACTATGAAGACTCCACTCAGGTTGTATCTTATGCAACAAGTGCAGTTCCCAAGGAGCTTTTGAGCCTTTGGAGGATGGAATTTGTTAAATAAGATC